>OY727107.1:30624037-33106537 GCA_963402855.1 Ormia ochracea | reverse complement strand
CATGTGTAAGATACTAATGCCATTACAAAGCAGAATTTTAAAACACTGTATCCACATGGATACCGCCACATATCCTATAAGGATATAACTCCTATATCAGCCTTTTTATTATATAAAAAAAAGCAAAGAAAAAAAATTATATGAAATTCGTGTGTGCTTCTAAAAGCAAAATATACAACAATGTGTTTTAAGTAGGTTTCGTTAAAGTTTCTTCCACAAGCCTGCCAAACAATAAATCAAAATCGATTTAAATTTGCAAATTTTAAGGCCTTTCATAGTCGATGGTATTGCCAAACTTGCCACTATTGGATCATACAACATTAGCAGCTGTTGCAAATTATGTCTTTAGCTTCAAGGCAAATTAATAATCTTAGAAAAATTTAAGTAACCCCCTGTTGCAAGTTATATCTGTACCATAAAGCAAAATTTTTAAGGTTTCCGAAAAACTCAATTAAGTTTTACATACATTTAGCTTTACATCCACGTAAAGCCACGTAAATGCAAGCTATTTGTTCTACTTCAATGAATTGTTTAAAGCTGCCTTAACATTCTTCTTTATCCCACAAGCAGCTCAAGTAAACAACTCTTGAACGTCTAATTGAAATTTTCTTTTTATAGGCACGCAATATTTTCAAAAAAAATATTTCAGAAATCAAACGATCAAAAAATATTTTTCTTTGTTGTGTTTGCTTTTCAATTTCTTAATTGGACGACGAATATGCACATGGTATATGTGCTAAACTTGGGCAGCTGTTTACTTGAACGTGGCTGAGTAAGTTGAAGTTAAGAAGCCTTCTCACAATAACAATGTTGAGACCTTTCCTAGGCACACACAAAGCTTTCATATACACATTTATAATGTTAAAGGGCATTCAGGGGAACATAATGCAGTTCAGCCTTATTTCTGTTTAGTTTCCCATTCCAGTGCAGCAGTAACTTTTGCTGTTAACAAATTGTAATTTCCTTTTGTTCTCATTGTGTTTCATGTTTTCGCTGTTGTTCTCAGCTCGCTTTTATTTTAAAGATAAATTCATTTTTTGCTTGAATTTTTATTGTAAAGCTTTTTGATATTTACGCTTAGTGAACTCATTCATTTAATATTGCAAGAGTTGCAGCTTTTAGATATTATTTTTATAGAAGAGAATTTATAAAAATTGCATCCAGTCTTATAAAATTTGAAATGATGTTCTACTAATTAATTAAAGAAAAATGTTTACAAGCTTTGTATCACAAGAAAAAGAATGTGTTAATAATAAAATCAGCCAGTGTTGCTAACAAATGCATTTATTTTTTTTAAAACTTTAATTTAAGTGCTTTTGCTTTCAATTACTTTTTGCACAATTGAATAGATTGAATGAAAGTTAGAAATGATTTTTATATGCATTCGGTTGAATTCTTTTACAACAGATTAATATAATTAAATCTTTTTTAATTAAAGTTTATTTGAAATAAGTTTATTCAACTGATATACGAGTATGTGAATATAAAAAGAACAATACATATTAACTGCCAAAAGAAAAAAAGAAAAATGAACTACAAATCGTAAGCACTTCTGATTCAAAAATTGAACCTCCAACATGTACTTCTAATACAACCAAATGAGAATTTTACGCTTTCAATTCCAATTTTTTTTAAATTTGCAGATTTCATTAAGATTATTACACGCAATGTAAATGGCCGACATTTTATTAGTCCTTTATTTAATTTATTTGCTTACACTGGAGTCCAAAAATTTCTTCAAATAACAACCATAAAAATTTGGTCTCAGTAATGCAAATTAGTTTTCCATCAAAAAGGCTCGAACCAAGCAAATAAAATAAAACTTTTTAATACATTTTTAAGTAAACCGAAGGCATATACACAACCAAAAATCAACACATTTTTTGCCATTCGCTAATAAAACTATATTTTCATTTTATATAATTTTAATTACAACAGCATATAAACTTGTAACAGCATTTAAATCAACTTCCTGCTAATTGTGAGTTTGAAAGTTATTCAAGCGCTCCCTGGATAATGAAGTGTAGAGCATACGTGGAAATAATTTTGTGTATGAAAACAATTTTCAGGAGCAGGAAATGATTTAATAACCAACATGTAAACGCACACATTCACGCATACTTGTATCCGCAGAGACATTTTGTGAAAAACGGAAAAAAAAGAAATTTGAAAGCTTTAATACACACGCAAAATAAATTAAGAGTAGAATTAATTTATATACTACCAAAACATAAATATGCACGACTTCAAACATCCACACAACACACAACACACAACACACAATGCCACAATTCCATGGAAAATCCAACATTTTATTTAAGTGGGTTCACGGCATACATTTTCGGCGTATTTTCATTTCGTTTAGTTACACGCTTAATTTCGTTAAATCTTATTAGTTGCTCTGCCTTCTAAGCCAAGTGCAAATTAGAATATACTGTCATATGGATAAAGAATGTGGGCGATATTTATTTAGTTCTTGAGAGAGATGACATATAAATTGTTGTTAAGAAAGATTACTTGCGGCAACATCACTTTCATTAAGGGCGCTGTTCTCCACTGACTCGATAAGTTTTGTTAAGCATTCTTGCAGTTAAAGGAAGACATTTCCTACAGTCGGTAGTAAAACTAACAAGCCTAAAGTACTACAAAAGGAGATAACGGCAATTTTCCAAAAAAAAAGAAAGGTATTGCAAAATTTCCATTGTAATTGTCTTGTTGAAACCACATTTTAATTAAGTCCAAAGCATGCAATTTAGGGCGTTAAAAAGTTTTCAATTTGATCATGATATGCCTCCACATTGACAGTTACCGTTCCGCCAGCGATTCCTCTTAACCAAATTGCATATCAGAATGTTACTTTCAATGGATGAAAAGGTGACTGATGAATAACGTGATTGTTTCTTATTTTGATACTATTTATTCACACACCCATTCAAATGAAAATGTGCCTCATCATGGGCGAGCTGTAACATCCTATTGGCATGTGTAAATTCTATTCACATATATACGGCGTAAATGGTCTATTGGAAGAACCTCCTATGGCAACTGAATCTCGTACAAAATTGCGACTAAAGTTTTTCTTTGTAGATTAAGATCCTATGCAAGGCGTCGAATTCAACTTGATAAATAGTTTTGAACACATTCTGGAGCAGCAGTATTGTTTTCAGCCAGTCTAGCAGTACAATCTGGTCCATGCACCTATCACCTGCAGCCCATTTTTTGTAGACATCATTCACTAGACGATAAATATTGCATCTTGTTGGCATATTGTTTCTTCCAATAACTTTCTCATTGTCACAGTAATCGATGATTGATTTTTATAAAATATTTTAGCGATTAAAACACGTTGGTTTACAAAATATTTTTCCACAATAAATTTGTCTCGTCTTTACTTCACGACTGCCAAATATGAACTCTCAAGACTAATGTTTACTGAAATGACAGAACAGGGTATCCTCTGGAAAGAACACCCTGTTCACCTTGATGTAAAGCAATTGAATTAAAATTAGTTTTTGCTTGCCATCGACATGCAAGTTGAAAAAGAATCAGTCAATAAAGAAATTTGTGCATTTGGACTTTTTAATTTCTCATATATTTCTCTCAAATTTCTCTATTTATTCTGAGAAAAAGTTTTAGTCAATCTTACTTGATGGTATGCAGTAGCACTCAGGGAAATGCCAGTTGCAATATATTTTATTTATTGGCAGCCTTTTCACAAAAATCCCATCTTTCGATAAAACACTTCTCAAAGCCACTGTTTCGACTGCTTAGCAACGCCTGGTTACTACTGAAGGATTCTTGATATTTATATATTTTATTCGTTGCGTTCATTGGTTGTTTCGTAGCATGGAAAATTAACTCCTTTTACAGGGAGTAAACAGTTGGTAATATGCTAAATAAGAAATGAAGCCAACTCATTTTCATACTGATAGAAACCTTTTCCTTTTATAATGAATAACAAAAGTCCTGTTTATACCATTTCATTAAAATTTAATTTCCGCTTCTTCTTAAAAAGAAAAAAATCTTGTATCTGTTGTATGAGTACGTCGTCAAACAAATTATATAGACGGCTACAAACCAAACATAAATTATTTTTTTTTTCACTGTCGCGAATTTCACGGGTTGCTGTGAAGGTTAATTAAATTTTATTCTTCTCCGGGAGCCTTTCAGATATTAATGAGAATAAGACATTTTAATATTTAAACAGTTATTAATAATAAATAGCGGTTATAACAATACCATATTAAAACGAAAAAGGGCCACATTTTTTAAGACAGACATTATAATTTATCTCATTTCTTTATTATTATTATGCTAAATAATTTCTTTTGTATTCCGATGTGGCAAAATTGCATACTTTTTTCATTATCGCTGGACATAAAAATTAGATACGTAATTACTCATATTAATTTTTCCTTTTGCAGTTGAAGCATTAAAATTTAGAACAATTTTCTTTGCAAGGAAATTATCATCGCAGGCGTCGACTGACTCAGTAAAATCAATAAACTCGCCTGGTAGAATTGCTTCTAATCACAGTTTTTATTTCTTTCGATAGAGAAATATTAAAGATACGAGTTACGAATAATTATGAAAATGAAGTTCCATGATTCGGTTATAAAATAGTTTTTCCAATATGTTCTCTCTCCCCTCCTTTTATTGTACATTAAATTAATTATTTTTGGTTCAAATTAAAACACAGCCAAATTAGAAAAATTTAATTAATTTAAGAGAGATTTTTCCACAAGAATGTTATTGTTATTAGTATTATTATTATTATTAGAATAATAATTGGAAATTGTTACTAAAATAATTTTTCATCTTTATGAATATCACACATATTAATTGTTTGTTTTCGGGAATTAGTTAAATTCACATTATTAGCGGTTATTTTTTGGAATACTAAAATGTTGCAAAATATTATCGAAATAAACTTGTTATGTATTCATATCATTATGTTTGAAACTTCCATCTAGAACATGAAATATTTTTAATTATTATATTTTTATAATGCAAGCAAAACCATCCGTTCTTTGAATGAAATATCCTCTTTAAATATGATTGCATTCAAAAAATTATTAACTAAAAAAAATTACCAAACAAAAATTAATTGCCAAAAAAAATGCAGAAGAGGATAAAAAAATTAAACAATTTCAATGAATTTATTTAGAATTATTTTGAAAAGTTCTAAAGCAGTGCTTTCAGTAGAGCTCTAAATAAGAATCAAAATAGAAGTATGTGGGAGTTGGGCACAAGTGTTTCTTTGACACGGTTCATTTTGGTAACAAAATTGCAATTCTAAAGCAATCGCTTCTATTTGCGATAAAGGCGTATTGAATTATTTTTATTACTTTTTTTACAAAGTGCTTTCAATAAAAAGAAGTATTTAATTTAATTTAATTTTATTGTGTGTGATTTTTTGTAAAACATGGGATGTGAAAATATTCTTAAAAAAAGGATTTAAAGTGGAGCCATACTGTTCAATTTTCGTAATAAAATTGTAAAGGCTCTGAGAAGGCCTACGATTGTGGTATATCTGAACTTCCTTTAACAGAGATGAATATCTACAAAGCTTTTCTTCCTAGTATTGGATTGATTAAATTTGTTGATTAAATTTGTTGATTAAATTTTGTGAAAAGTTTTAATAAAAATATTTATATAATATTTTAGAGCCTCCGTAGGCGAATGGTGTTATGGATACCACACCACAAAAATAAGCTAAAAGATTCCCTCATTGGCTATATAAAAAATAAAATGTTTTAACTAATTTTGAAGCTTAAAGGTTTTTAATTTTTTTTTTAGTATTTTCAAAATTTATTTTTTAATTTTAACTTAAAATTTTATATATTTTTCAACCTGGCGATTGTACACAGGGGAGTAATGAAATGTTTTAAAAATAAATATTTGTTTTGAGCATAATAACAAATGAAAATATTTTTAAATTAACTGAAGAAGGTCCAGGAAAATAAAGAAAATAATACTACCAAAAATGTTAGTAAATTTTAAAAAGCTTTAAGTTTACATTTGTTTTCTTTTATAGAAAATAAGTTTATATAAAAAATTTTTTCACTTTTATAAACTACTACAATTAACGATTGTATTTGTGTTTACCAAGTTTTAGTATTTTGCGGAAGACTTGCCTGCAAGTTGCCCTCAAAGGATACCAACAACCGACTAGGCAACTATTACCCATTTCAGTTGCAAAATTGAATGTACTATATGGAGTTCAGTATAACAGAGCTTTATTCAGCTTTAATAAATATCTATCCAGTAGAGATATAAACATTTGGATTGTTCGCAATTTCTAATAGGGTTATCGCAAATGCATTACACATATGCTATTCATATTTTGATAGAATTGCATATTTCGGTTATTGTAAGTCCTTTCCTTTTCGCCCTTTAGAGCCTTGTAGGATATCCATTTAATAGAGGAAAGTGACATTCGTTTATTTTATGAATTTAATTTTCTTATCTACTTAATTTTTGTAATATTGTTTTGAACCGAAAATCCCAACACTTTTTCGAAATTTAAAAAATAAGAAAAAATTTTTTTAATTTTTTTTTATATTGGCCAAAACTTTACAGAAAACCTAATAACGTTTTATAAAAAATTTTATAAAAAAAAAACTATTCGACAATTCTCAAAATTCGTAATTTTTCTAACATCCTTCAGATATTTAAATATTTTTTATTACTTTTATATTAACAAAGTTAGTGCATGAGCAGTTGCTGTGAGAATTGTGAATATTTAATTGTTGACATTTAATAGCTAAAGCTACTGCTAAGAAAAAAATTAATAATACTAAAAATTGAAAATTTATTGACTAAAAATAAGTAAGATTTATTAAAAAGCGATTAGTAAAAATTTTTCTAACAACTCCTGTTCCAGTTGCTTTTGTTTGAAAACCAAAAGGTTTTTACATTGAAAATTCCTTTTCATTGAAAAATACTTTTTATATTTACTGGAATTAAAATGTTAAATTACTAAAAAATATATTAATAATAATTATTTAGAATATTTTATTATTACATAATTATCGTTTAATTGCTTTAAAACTTTAAAAATATTTAAAATATTAACTCGGATTATTTAAAAATTTTTTGAAAAAAACATATTCTTGGAAATTCTAAAATTTATCTATTCCAAAAAATGTCGGCCACAATGAGGTTTATTTTACGGATCATTAAAAAAGTCAAAATGCTGCATGAATTCATCAGAGTAAACGAAGTAATTTCCTATTGGCAGAAGTGCTGGCAGCTGTTTGCAAGTATTGTACAATAAAAATATATTTTGCAGCATTTTAAGTATAAATAAATTGTAACGGAAGCACTTTTATTATCGCTAAAATGAAGTTTTCAAAATGTCATATATCATTTCAATTCTGGAGTGGGATTTGTTGACTTGAACAACGACAGGCATTAAAGGAAATTTAGAAGAAGTTTGTTTAAATTAAAAACTGATGTCGGTTTGGCACCCATTAAGGTGACTTTAATTTACTCGTTTTAATTACAACGATTAGTGACAAGTAACCGCTGCTTCCTGTTCTTAATAGCACGCAATAAATCAGTAATTGCTACATTAGTAAAATTTTAAATATTATTTGGCTTGGTAGTAAAGTGCTAATGCAGACCACTAGGGCATGATGATGTGCCTTAACAGGTGGAACTACAGGGAAGCCATTACCAATCAATTTAAATGGGTTTTAGTTCCAAATTAATATTCTATTAAGATTTTTTATGGTAATCTAGTTAAAATTAGGTTTGGTTACCTTAAAAATTTATTATTATAACCTTTTGTTTGCAAGTAAATTTCTAAACTTTGCCCTTCTAAAGACATACGCAATTAAGTTTTCTTAATTAAGTTTTAGAATATGAGCCGTATCATCGAAAGAATACCTTGACTCAATTTAATGGCAAATAAAATAATTACAGTTCTGACTGCCCTCAACAATTTGTGTTATTTGTGTTTTAATTGCTTGCTAGTATTAACGCAAATGCATGTTTAAATGCGGTTAAGTTTTGGTTTTCATTTATAATGTTTAAATTGTTTGTTTTCTTTGTATTATACTTAGTTTGTTTTATTTACTATTTTGTAGTCTTTTTGTTAAGTTTGTTTCGTTTATTGTCGCCATGACTTACGTGCATTCATTTGTGGCGAAGCTTCTTTCACTATTCCTTCTCTATTTTTATACATTTGGCGGAGAGCTAAATAAATGAAAACTTTCACTTTTAATCGACAACTCTGACACACTGTACACAAAATCACGGACACTTAAACATAATAAATTTCAGTACAAAAAGAAAATGAAAAGCATGTAGTATTTTTGCTTTCATTTTTTTATTTTTGTTTTATGTATGTTTTTTAATTTTTATAATTAAAATTTTTTTTATTTTTTATTTATTTTTTTTTTTTTTTTTTTGTTTATGTAGTATGTGGCTGCCCATGTTTTTATTTAGATTTTTGTACATGATGCTGCTGGTGGAATTCTCTACAGCAGATTTTTTTAGAAAAGCTCTACGACGAGCGAAGGCCAACATCGTTGTCACTCTAGATGACATCAAACATTGGCACTAATACTCATGAAAAGAAACAGCGGCAATGAGAGAATATTTTCATTACATTATGAACTTTTGAGCACATTTTTGCCCCGAAAGAATTTTTTTTTTTTTGCGTATTAAGCAACAAGCAGAAAAGGCTCGACTCTTGTTGTTGATGAAAGCGATTTAGCTGCGTTCACTGCAATTTAAATCTTAAATTGTAACTAGTCTGTGCAATTTAAGATAATAAAGCTGGCAGTATAGAAAATTTGAGGCTCTCTACCTATTAGTTTATTTTTATTAAAAATATATGCCAAGATTAATTCAAGATTAATTTTAACAGGCGGATTTATTACAAATTAAAATTAATTAATTATTAAATAATTAAATTCTTTTTTAATACAAGATGCAACAATTAAGTTCATTAGCAGTAATTAAAATCGAGGTGATGCGTCTTACTGTATTTATTTCCTCTACTGCAAACAAAAAGCTAATTAGTTATTGCAAATTCGAATTAAAAGTACTTAATAAGTTTGCTTAATTCTCCATAGTTATTTATATCGTTATTCCATACCTGAAAGAAATTTCTAACACAGCTGTTAAAAAAAAACCAAAAATGAATATGTTTGCTTCAAAAACTTATTTATGTATGAAAGCGTTTTCATGAGAGCGCCAATACAATCGTACTTCTTTAGCCACACATTCATATTCACATTTATTATTTGTCACATTTATTATAATTTCATCTATACTTCAATACAAGCTTCTCGCTGTGGATCTTCCAACATTTTCGGAAAGGAAAATCAGGGAATGATAAGCGAAGTTCCTGTATAAAAATATACGTAAAAAAATGTCTGGGTTGCGATAAAAATATTAATAAATTTATTACATTTTTAATTTCTAATAATAAAGCTCCAACGTTACCTTCAGCAAATTTATTTCACGTGCATTAGGAGCATTAATAAGAAAAGGAATATGTTTTTAATACTTTATTTTTAATTTAAAACACCTGAGCCGTGCAAGAATTACGCATAACTGAAATGAAAGGCAAATTCCCAATTACAGCATGAATTCGGCAAAGAAAATTATTGGCAAAATTTTTGTTTTCAGCTAAAATGGGAGTGGAACGGTTGTTGTTTTCAATTAAATACATTTCATGGACAAACGTATATTCAGTTACTTACGAGTTTAAAGCTTTACATCGTAAATAAATAGAAATCTTTTTCATTACAATGGAAATATTGCCTTTTGTACCTCAGCTTCAATGCAGGCAATAAGCTAACATTAGAACCAGCGGCAGAGTATGAATTTTTTTACTACACCTTAAATTGAAAAAGGGAGACATAAGAGTTACAATGAGGAAGGATGGGACAAAAGGATAAAAAAAAGTTAATAAGTTTTATAGCCGTTCACCAGTGCACAAAAATAATTATCTTACAGAATTTGCCTTCTAAATTGATAGAGAGCGTTCCGGATCCCTGTGTTGTTGAGTGCATTTACCAACAACAAAGTACCAAATTTAGTTTTTAGATTTTTTTTATTTTTTTCTTTTTATATTTAAAAGCAGAGAAATTTCCATTTTTAATCCAACCATATTAAAATTTATCACGACTCCTCGTACTTTCATCAGAAGCAGAGTATAAAAGAAAACAATTTCCAAATTATGAAAAACAAGGAAAATCATTGTTTTAGTAATGCAGCCTTTGGGATTTATTTATTAAATGTGTAATGAGGAAGGGGCAAGAAGAAATAAATTAACCTGTTATGAAGAAAAATTATTCCTAAAGGATAAATTAATGACATAAACTTATATAATTTAAATTCTAATGAACGTGGTTTTCTCCTCACACTAGTCTCACATTCACCTGAATAATAAAGATTCTTGTTAAATGTATTCAATAGCACGAAAGATTAAAGTACAATTTGTATCTTGGACAAGATTGATGCCCTATAAATTAGATTTCAACAATGCTTTAATAATGAAGGCACACTGGAGGCTTGTTTACCAACATCATTTGTGGAATTTGTGCTTTTGCTTTATTGCTTATGAATTTATGTGCAAACATCAGGGCTTGATCATGGAAATAGGCTCACCATCTGCTTCCAAGTTCTCAGATTTTATTTTTAGATGTACGGATTTAAAATAATTAGTTTTGAAATTAAAACCTCGAAATATTTAATTTCAATTGATTTTGCTTAATATTAATTTTTGCAATTTTTGGCGTAATTTCAACCAAAACTAACTATTGATGATGTTTTCCCGTAATAAAATAAAATATTAAAACTTTTTCTCTAATTCGACTCATATTCTCGGGCATAATGATACTTATTTCACTGTTCAACTGCATAATTACGAACAGATTAAATTTCCACACAACATTATGTGACGTATGTGTAATATTTAATTTGCCCGCAATTAATATCAATCATACACCTCCGTGCATTTGTGTTACTCTAAAGTTGTAATAATTATAGAGCGAGTATAATTTTTATCCTCCCAATAGTTCTATGAAAGTGAAAGTTTGCATGTAAGTTTCTCTATCAGACGAGACGAGGTTAGTTTAATGAGGCGCGAATCACAGTGTCGAAAAGAATAAAAAATATTAAATAAAATTAAAAATTCAATGGAAATTTAATAATAGATGTGAGATGTTTAAGCAACTTTGTTTATATAATGATTTGATTCATGAATAAAATAATTTTATTAATTTCATTTAATATCTTACAGCTAAAAATAATCAAATCGATTATAATGGCATATTATCAAGTTGCAACAGCAAGTGATATTCATCCAAACCTATTTTTTAATAAATGAATTTTCAAGATTATAAGAATTGTAACAATTATTTAACATGAATATCAGCTAAATGCCTGTTGTACTCCTATTACCTAAACTTTAAATATAAAAGAAGTTTTGCAATACGTGCCAAAGTTTGTATAGAGAACTGTTGGCAGGAACTTTTAAACTTTCAATAGTACTTCTGATCCGTAAATTATCATATGTGATATTTTAAAACAGAAAACTTAAATTAAAAAATTAGTCTGGAACCTTCGAATACGCAATTTTTACTGATTGATTATTGATTAAAAATATGATTGTTCTCATCATCAATAAAAACATTTATTGATATCTGAATAAAATTAAATAAATATAATTTAAGTTTGCTAATGTTGGTAGTTTTTAATAAATAATAATCACATGCTTGGTGTGCTGCAGATGCGCAAGCAGCAGTCATCTGAAATTTTTATAGCAAAATAGAGAACATTTTTTTATTCATCTTATAAGATGAAACATATTCAGTTTAGCTCCTGGGTATACTAATAGTAAGAATCCTAATTTAAGACACCGCAAGCGTTTCCATTTTTCAAAAAAAGTAAAACAAAAACAGAAATATATCTAAATCGGAAGAGGCAAGTGAAAACTGAAACTGAGGAAGACCTCTGAGATATACGTATTATAGTCAATACAAATATGTAAACGTCCGATAGAAAAGTGGTAATTGATGGATCACTTACGAAAATTTTTTAAATTTCAGCCCGCAGTCCATGCTTTCCGAAGGCACTAAAGCAAAAGCTTTTTAATATATTCTCCATACAAGGTACTCCGAAGATTAGATACATGGCAATTAATCACTTTGCACTAGCCACACCGATACTGTTACAAACTGTACTTGAAAGCTCGTGGCGCAGGACAGTGTATAACAATATGATTAACATTCCATTTTATGTAAAACAAACTTAAAACAGGACACAAAACTTATTCATGTAATATATTATTAAGCCGAAATTGGTAGAGACAAAGTCTTTTGTCTTCGAAGAAAGATACTTTTAAAAGTGCTTTTAATTGTCACTACGACAATAAAATATTACCCCACAAGACCGGACAAGATGAGTGTATGTGTTTCCATGCTAATAGAATACCATCTATGCCTTCGTCACTTAAGCATTCAGCACAAGAGGTATTAAAGTACTGCCAGAGGTTGCAAGTTTCATCAAGAAAACACCCGAGTAAGAATATATAAAAACCACTTACTAAATATTTTAAAATAAATCACATATAATAATGATTTTGATATTTTATTAAAAGATGTCATTGAATAAAATATCTTTTAATGGTTTGTTAAGACTGGCCGCCAACAGCAGCATCTAATACTCACATAAGATTCTGTTTTAGCTCTCTAAGGATGAAACAAATAATATTCTTTTATTATAAATATGAATTTGTTTTAGGGAGCAGATATTAAAACGTTAAATGAATTATAGTGAAATCATTTTAATTTATTTCACCAAAATATATATAATAATTAATACTTCCGGTCCAGAGCACCAGGCATGAACCGGAAGTTATGAAAATGTTTACACAAATTTAATTCATAAACTCAAAGTGTACGGAAACGTACTGATGCATAAACGCCTTTATTTTACAACGCTGTAAATGAGCATGAATAAAATTTACTTTATTGTTTATTTAGTTCTTATCAGGGCAAGACGGTTAGTCATGGATTTAACCGCAAATAAAAACCACTTGTTATATGATTTCTCCTCTGTTATTGCTGTTATATCTATTAAACATTCGGTTTCTTATTACTATTCTCCGCCTTATATATATTTTTTTTATTATTCTGCATATGTACGATGCTGAGCACAGTGACATGTACATATCAAAGTTAAACACAACTGTAAAGATTTACATTTACAACGGATTGTGAGAATATTTGTGCTAAATATTTAATGCAGAAATTGCTACATGGATTTATATGAAGGAAGAGAAATGTAGGCAACCGCAAATTTCTTCGGCACATGCAATGTTTATCTGATATTGTTATGTAAATTGACAAAATAAATTTGGCATAACAAGCAGCAAATATATTAATTAAGTAAAAGGTTTAAACGAGTATAGATGTATCATGTGTCGTTCACATAATAAATCGTGTTTTCTTTTGTTTTGGATTTGATGCATGTCTTCAAATTCAGAGCCATAAGTAAAAAATAAAATAATGATGATACCTACGAATGGTGGAAATAAATCATACAAATATTAAATAGAAAATAATCACATTGTGTGTGCTTTCCTATTAAATCTGCGGCATTCCAGTTATCCTGCCACAATCCCATCAGAGTCGTCTACTGGAATTCGAAAAATGTATGGAAATCAAGTTGAGGTTTTTTTTGCAATTGAAATTCCGCAATTTTGCATCTCAACATCTTCTGTGGCATAAATATTTCTAAAATATTCCCAAATGTAAAATTATCGTTAACTTGGAATGGAAATTACCACTGAAAGGTTGTCAAATGGTATATTTAAATTTTTAGAAGGGTTTGAAAAGTGAAACGATTCTAATACGACAAATAAATACATACATAAACGTAGAAATGTAAACAATGAATAAATTATTATGCAAAAGTGATATTTAAATGTAAATGGCTTTTTATTTACAATCAAAACGTAAAAATATTCCAAACAGAAAACTACAATAAAAGATAAATATTTTAAGCGATCCACTGTGCATTTATTTTTATATAAGGCATTATTTTTATTATGTTTGTTGGAAAAGATTAAATATTTAATGTTTATTTTCATAAAAAAAATTTAAACGAATTTTTATGTCTCACGAAGTCCTTAAGAATTTAATTTTATTTACCTGAAATTCACAAATGCAAACAGCTAAAAATAAATAAACTTGAGTCTGTCAAAAAAAATTTTCCATAATAATCAATATTTTTTTTAACTAAAACTAAGTGTTTGCAATGAAGGAAGAGACGTCGTTTTAAAAAATATATGAGAAGGCTCTAGATGTGCAAACTGTATTAAACTGGATTCACGCATTCATTCCCAATAAAATTTTGGTTTGAACAAAATGTTTATCTTTTTTCTCAAGCTTTCTCAATTGAATTGCTTAAAATTTATATTTTTCTGAACAAAATTATATTAAAAAAAGGTAAATTTTTTATCAAACAGTTAAATTCTTATTCAAAACGTGCCAACACATTCTAAAATTAGTGAAATTTGTTTCACTGTGACATCTTTGCAGTAAGAAAAAATTACGTACGAAAACCTCTTACTAGAGAAATTTTTTACGCACAAAATTTTTGTTGGGTGCGAATGCGGAAATTGAGCCCGTATAAATGTGATCAGCTTTAACAAGTTGCTGACTTAGACTGTGTTCACACGTGTCGAGTCTTAACTTTAAGGTTTAAGTTTTTAGGCGTGAGAGACGAGAGGAGAGAAACGAGTACACAAGATCATGTACTGTCTATACGTTTTGTTTTGTCATTTATAGTGTGAACATTGAAGATAGTTCAGAGAAGAAAAAGCGATAACTTTGCATTAAGACTCGTTGTGTGTGAACGCAGACTTAGCAA
Organism: Ormia ochracea; assembly: GCA_963402855.1. Classification (NCBI taxonomy): domain Eukaryota; kingdom Metazoa; phylum Arthropoda; class Insecta; order Diptera; family Tachinidae; genus Ormia; species Ormia ochracea. Next base: position 33,091,639 of record OY727107.1, on the reverse strand, counting down.
AAACGTAAGAGCATTTTTCTTCACAGGGTTTATTATTATTAAAGTCTTCATTAAATTGCCTGGTAATCTTTACATGTTTGCTGTGTGACCTAGAAATGCATTTTGTCACATGTGATAGACGGTCAATTCTAACCAACACTAAGGAAAATGTAAAATGAAATTATTTCTATTTTATTACTTAACAATAGCAGTTGCCTTGAGTTAGTGAAGTGAAACGCTGACTCGAGTTAATATGAAATGTCTTGCACACAGCAATCAACTTGACTCTTTCTTACCATTCTGCATTACAATGCACACAGTTTGCCAAGACAGCTAATAAAATGATTCTTATGAAGCAGAAATATATAAGGCTGCGACCTTTAATTTAATTTAAAAATAAATCATCTTTTGTTTCCTAGTCATATAATAAAAATGATCGATTTATTTCCATGACTTACAGCTTATGCTCGGGCATGAATAATGACTTTAAAAAATGTTTTTCTTTTAAGAAATTCTTTTAGTTTTAAGGCAAGTAAACTGAATGCGTGCTAAAAGTTATTGGCCGGTATACAGTTTTCAAATAAACTGTTCATACATGACAGTCTCAATGACCGTTTTTTCGCAATGATGGTGTAGCAAATAATACTTTTAGTACCGTGTTTGTTGTTATTGTCGCTTCAGCATAGATAGTTGCATACCTGCAACTCGTGGAACTTTAGCGCCACAGGAATTGCTGATAGCTCAAATCTTTTGTTTCTTGCAAATGCAGCAGGTGCAGAGATTTTCTCATTCTCCACTAAACACAATTCTTACAAATTGTGGAGGTCACAATCGTGCCCACATACACAATATGTTTTATTGAAAGGCAAACATTTAATGTCATGTTGAGCAGATAATATTTAAACATGAATCTGTCGGATACACTGAGATAAAACGAAAATGAGTTTTTTAAGAGAATATAGAAGAAAAGTAATTTAAAGAATAAAAGCGTTCATATAATGTGAGGTAAAACTTTGTATGCTCTCCTCTAACAAGCCTTGAACTTTTCTTAAGAGGATGTTGAATAAGTATACTTGCACAAAAGCTAAGTAAACTTATTTTTCAATGAAATTTAAATAAACTAACTCCGCTGTAAATAATTAAAGTGTTTACCAAACAAAATTGTCTCGAGTCATATTAGATTTGTTTTTATTTTGCACTTATAATGTCGAATAATTCCACGTGAGATAATTTTTGTTAATACATACACACTACGAAGTTGAAGGCTTCTCTGCTGGGAATCGAACCAGTTATCTCCTGCCTACTATACAAAATTTTTACCCTTTATCCATATACATAGCTTCCAAACACCCCATTTGCAAAAGTAATCAATTTTGAGCAAAAATAATTATTCGGTAGAAGTAAATTATTCAAATTTTAATACTTAAAAAAATATATCTTATGCAAATTAGTTTTGCAGACATTTTTCTAAAACAGACTTCGAGATAAATCACTGAAGGATTAACAGAAGGCTGCCAGTTTTGTTAAACTTACTATTATTTTGAGCTTAGTTTAAACTTTTAGACCGTCAATTAGTCATTATATAAACTACTCATAATTCGTCGTTTTTTCACCAGTCTAATAGTTTATAACAATATTGAAAATAAATTGAATAATAAATCATTTTAGTTTAAGTCCAATCAGAACTGCAACACTCCTCACTCGCTTTATTAAAGAGAAACTTTTAAAATTACATAATTTTAATTTTTCTAATTTTTACCACAAACAAGAAATTATTTCGATTTGTTTTTGCACTTAAAGGTAGCATAGAAGACTAAACCTTATTTGAGGCGCAAGGTAAGCGATTTTACAACCCACATTTATTAGGTAACTATTAAGGATGAATAAGGACGATAATAATAAATTTTAAAGTAGTTTAATTAAAGTTTTGTTATTTATGCTTCATAAGGATCAGTTATAAATTCAGATATAATAGTGTAATAAATACAAAAAATAGTAGTTCAAAAGGAAATTTTAAATAAATCTGGAAAACCTTGATAAATCAGATGTCTCTAATTACAACTCCATTTAGCATTCAAAGTATAATTCTGTAAGTTCTTAGAAATACTTTTTTTTGTCTTCTTTTCGTTTTGTCACCTTTAAGAGAATGATTTGCCCACCCTTTGTTAAAAACATGTTATCGCCGACACAGAGTCTAATTAAAACAATATTATACTTAATTATCTACTCACCATTTGTTTTTTTTTACTGGCTTGTTTACCTGCCTGCTACAAGCAGCAATCTTTCCTTCAGCTATGCACAGCCGTATTTAAAGTTTCTTTATTTATTCAGTGTACTTTGCTTAACACATTTCTCTATTCACACTGCTATTATTTTGTTTTTATTTTAGAGCAAGACATTTATTATATTTTTCATAATTTTCATTTGTGTGCATGAATGATTTTCTGCCACTTTCTTGTTATTTGCTTGGCACTTGAACTAAATTCTTACAAAATAGAGGGAAACTTTTAAATGTTTAGTTGTTTAAAAGTATGCTGGTATGGAAGCTGCCAATGTGGCTGAGACGCCATCGCTGCAAGTACGAAAGTTAATAATTTTCAGTCCACGTTTTGTTGTTTTGTTATGATACAGCATACATACAGACATACACCTATACATGCACGTATCCATGCATAAATGCAGTTATACACATGTATACATACATATACATCAACTATATATATTTATTAACGATCTATTAAACACACATAATGGGGCACTCTTAGCAAGGCAGACCGTCCGTCACTCATCCTTGAAGGCACTTTTATACATGGATGTATGCAAACACATTTATGGATGTGTATTTACCTACACGAGCACATAAGTGAATATATACAAAAGCTTGCTTGTATCCCATGTAATTAGTTGCTTTTGTGTATGATGACAATGTCGTTATTGTTCATTATCAATAAAAATGGCTTTTGGCAATTTGTTGTTGTTGCATTTAATATGTAATTTTGTTATTCTTTTTTCCTTTTCTTTTTTCACTTCGTCTCGTAAATTTACTAATAAATTTTTTAGATTCTTAATTATATTTTAAAACACTTCAAGAAAAAATGTTTTTATTATTATTTTTATACTCTACATTTTTTTTTATATTTATTGTTATAAACAATACTTGTGACCAGCTGTTTCCATGAGTCGTAAAATTCTTGCAGAAGGCTTTGACTTGCCTCGCTGTGTTTATGGCTGAGTATTACAGTTTTAAAGCAAAAGAATTTTATTTAGATTTTATATTTTAGTTTAGAAATTAAGAGGAAACAAACAATGTGAAAAAGCAAAATCCAATGTCGTCAAAATGTCGCGTCTCGCTATAAATTACCATTGACTAAAAATACAACAACATCGATTATTATAGAGACGGCATGTCAAGGCACTATTGAGAAACATGTATACAGATTTCTGTATATATGTATATACATATATAATATATATATTCTTCCGGATGCCGGATGTTGTTACTTGGTTAATAACTAAATAATACTCGTCTATGAGTATGTCTACATTTCTGGTGTAAAAATATTTTATGTGCCAAACTATCATTGAATTTTATTACTGACAATGTTGTTGACAAGTAACTTATTTGTTTTGAGAACTTTCGTGGACTCTATTTATTATATTTGTTTAAAATTTGTTATCTACTTGTAGAAAGAAATACATTTTCTTTTTAAATATTTTACAAAATGACATATATTAAAAACTTCCCCTGTGAATAAACGATAATAATTTAAAGTGTCAGAAAAAAAAATAAATAAATTTTAAACAGAACTGCAAGAATTTATTAATAAATCCATAAAATATATGAAATAGAAACAAGTAAAAATAAATACAAATAAATTCAAAATATTTTGTAAACTTAATTTTCGTTAAGATATTCAATGAATTACTAAGAGAAATTTCGTAATAAAATAACTTCATTATAAATAATTTTAAACAATTTTTAATTCATCTAACGTTTGTAAAATTTTTTCATACATCATTGGGGTTTACTGAATATTGAATTTGTTCAGATATATTGTGTAAAACATAAAAACGTATTCAAAACGATTAGATTTAGATTTTAGATTAAATTTTTAATTTTTACTATTTTTTTATTAAGACAGAATTAAAAACAAATTAATTAAATAATTTATTAACTAAATACCAGTATTATAATTCTTAAGTTCCATACCTACATTAACTAAATGAGAATTGCATATATTAGATGTCAACATTTTAAAACGTTTTCAACTAATACTAACAAAACTTAGTATATGTATGTGCTAAAAAAGAACAAACAAGATATTTGCTTAAATTTAGATTGGAAAGAAATCTAATTTCCCACACATTCGATTGAACGTTTTAAAAATTTTCAAATAACGTGATTAAATAAGAAAAGGCATAAGACGTAATTGAATGTATTAACTGCTAGAAAGCTTATACATATATGTAACAAAATAGTATTATTTTAAAACAATTATTGTATTTAGCGAAAACTCACAGAAAGCTGGCGAAAACTGGCAGAATACTAACGCCATGGCTAAAAAGGTAGGGGCGTGTTATTAAATATTATAATCTTAAGACAGTCCAAATTTTTCCTTAAAATGTTTGTACATTTTGGTCACATGAATAAATAAAAATAAATAAACAGAATAAATAAAAAATGAAATAATATTTCTTGACTAAAAATTACAAAATATTATTCTTATCAGAAAGCTTTCTTCGATGTTAACAATGATTTAAAATTTCATTAATTAACTTATTAATTTTTCTATCGAAACCTTACAAACAAGTAAATTAAACTTTGTTCGTGTAATTAATAAATTAATTATGTTGTTAATAAAAATGTTGAGTATAAATAATATTTAATTAACTTCTATATTTAATTAACTTTCTCATAACAATAAAGTAATATTGCATTTTATTAATAAAATTGTTTGTTTGATTAATCTACAAATTACCACGCAATGATTTTACTTTCACTATAAATCTTTTAAAAATTTAATTTATTTTTAAAATTTTGGAAATTGCATACTTTTAACAATATATAAATAAAAATATTCTATAGTAATTGTGACCATATCAGCAGCAGGAATATATAATCAATATTTAGCCCCGGTTCTCCCTACGAATTTATATAACAAATTTTTACAATGAGTATGGAGCAGATATTGTTTTATTTAATCCAAAATACTTTGGTATTTGATCAAGACGAAATATTATTTAACGTTTTCGTTCAAAAGTGTAGAAAATACCAAAAATTAAAAACATTGGGAAATGGCCACGAAATAAAAAGAAAGTAATCTTAAGGCTTGCAACAGCAAAGAAAAGCTTTTGAAGGAATATTTAAGAATATTATAAAATTTTCAAAAAAAAAAAATGCATTCTGTGAACGGGACAGATTTTTTTCCACCAAATTATAATATTTTAAAAGTATTTTATGTATGTACGTGTGGTTGTACTGTCGTTTCCAAGTTATTGAATAATTTTTTAAAACATTTGCAAAATTTACAGAATTATTATTAAAAAACTTTTTAAGATTTATAATCGCCCTAAAAAAATAGAAAACTATTTGAATAAGCATATACATGTATGTATGGATGTAGCTGCATATATATCTTGATACGTTGCATTTATCGTTTGCCATTTTCTTAAAGAAGCAAAAGTATTTAATGCATTACACAAGAAACGAAGAGAAATGTATTGCGAAAATGAAGAAATATCAGCGCGAGATAATATTTGTGAGTTAAACGTATCTACATACAAATATATACATACATACATACATATGAATGTATATACATTTAGGTAAGCCTATCGCCCCAAATTCAACAACAAAATTCATATATCGCCAAAATCATTTTTCATATGAAAAGCAAGAATACAAAATGAAACAAACAGCGCTGTGCTGTCACTTAAGTGCGTTTATGTTCGACTTCAATCCATAGAATATGACCCATTTCAACAGCCAGGCAGCCAGACATATTTGTTGTACTAATTATTAATTTATTTTTTTTTTATTTTTTTTTTCATTTTTCATTTTGTTATTAATTTCATTTTATGATCCTAATAATGATCGTATTTTTTTTCGATTGCTTTTAACATGTCGAAATTCTTTTTAAACAAAAATTACCTTGAAATTTTTTTTTCGGGTTTTATTTTAAGTTCTCTTTTGAATAAAAAGAAATCACTTTCGTTTTAAATTTTCAAATATTTCTTTTTCCATTTGTTAAGAAAATATTTTTATTTTATTTTTTCTTTTCAATTTTGTTGGATCTTAAATTTTTAACGACATTAAGGTCGTTGTAATTTGTTGTTATTTTTCTAGCTCGTAAGTATGCAAACACATACTCTTCTTCTCAGGGAAAAGAAAGAAAATCACATAAAAAACGAGGCGTAACGTGTTGACACATTTTCGTTTTATGCCGGCGCTACCACAACGTTTCGCTTTAAGCTTTTAATACAAACTGTTTGTCGCAAATATTTCGTCTACAACAAGAAGCTGTTTTGGCTGCACAAATATTTCTTTTTGTTGTATTTCTTTTATTTTGTTTGCTTTTGGGAAAACCCTGTTAACTAACACAAAAAAAAAACGGCAAGCATTCCCAGTATTTGCTGTTTATGCCCGTTACTGCTTACTTTGCGAAGAGAGGTAAATCTTACTTACTGCTCTCTTATTCACATTTTCTCTTACTCTCTCATTGCGTTTACAAATTTATACATTCATTTATTTTTGTTGTGATAATTGAACAGATTTTATAAAACGTGTGTGTTTTCCTTTGCTGTTATAAACAACAAAATTTTAAGACAATTGTTAAACAAACAAGAGTAGATGGCATTAGCACTAGATAAACAAATAATTGCAACAACTGCATAAAGCTCTGTTAAGCATAACATACATACAGCCGTACATACATATGTATGAACATGCACAGACAAGTATATTAAAGACGGCTTTATTTATTTATACAGCTGCGTTCATTTTCCTCACATTTTCTTAATGAATTTTTTTTTAAAAAAAAAAAACCTGTTTTGCACCATTCAGATTAATTAAACAAATTAAATTGGAAAAATAATTGTTTAAAGTGATGGCTGCGATAAATGTGGAAGTACTCATAAAATACATCATTATTTTGCATTGTGTCGCGGCATCATATAAATAATATTACTTATTCGCCCAACATCCCTTCGAACTCTTCAACATTCCATTTATTCAGTATTCGTGCAACACATTTTTCGCATGAAAGCAAGAAGAAAAACTGAAGCAAACAGCGATTATAGTAAAGCAACTGCATGCCACAAAAAGGATAAATAATTTTCTACAATTTCTCTCCGAGATACAGATTTGCATTATTTATTTGTAAACTCATTAAAATTCTTAAGTGGATCTAATGAGCTGTTCTGTACAATATACATAGATATGTATGTATATTAACCGCGATAAAATATGGTGATATCCATCGCGAATCACATCGCTAGATTACTATATAGTGGATTGTGATCTGGCTGATAAAAGCGTACATAATTCACATTTGGTATACCCCTTGATATGAAATAGAGTATAAATTTAATACACACTCGTATTATAAATAATTATAATTTGACATACTAGTGCATACATATATGATAATCTATAATTTAGTATATAAAATATTTATATACGAGAATATGAAATTATTAAAGGAAAACATAATTAAAACAAAACATTTACAGTGCATTAATCAGACAGTCAATCCCCTGAAGAAGTGGACAAAAAATACGCGAAACGTCGGCATACAATATGTAATAAAAATTGTTTTATTGGCATGAAACATATACAAGTTTTTATATATTAAAAAACACATCATACTAAAATTTAAAAAAACTGACCATGAAGATAAATTATAATAATAATAGTCGACAATATAATCGATACTCTAATCGACAAAGTTGCAGTCGATTCCCAGAATCTACAGTAACTTCTTGCATCCTTGAATTTAAATTTTTTTGACTAAATATACAGACGAGAAAGCTTTATTAGAATTGTTAATTTTTTTTAATGCAAATTATACTCACAGCTATTATCCTTTTAAACAAAGTACAAGAAATCAAAAATTTAAGCACATAATAAGTGAACACATACACACATCCACACAGCTATATTTCTTGGCAGACTCAAGGAATACGCCTTAAAAGTTACCTGGGCTGTTGAGGCAACTTTTTATAAATTCCCCTTAGAACTTCATTCACAAGGAGGAAAACTAATTTCAGAGTTAGTGTTTTATAAACATTTTCCACAAGTGTGCTCGTATACGAGTTCTGAAAAGATTTATATAAAAACTACTCAGTTTAAATGGCATTTCAACTTGGTCCTATTTTATTTTATTATAAATTTGTAATTAAGCTGCTGCCACAGAAGTGCCAGCATATACAAATTCGTCTTCATTGCTCTACAAAAATAGTTTTTAATAATTAAAAGGAATATTTTTTATATTAAATAACACCTACCAGTTATTAAATAAATAGTAGTAGTAAATAAATTTTATTTATATTTATTTTTTTCTTCCTTTTATATCGCACTTATGCCACAGGTACTCCCATACGAAAGTTATAAATGCAAAATAGTCGTTTACTAAATCACCTACGAAATAATAATAAATTAAAAGTGCCATGGCGCCTGATCCTGTTTAATGAATGTTTCTTAATATATGTGTGTGCGCATTTACTAATTTAAGGGAATTTTCATTTTAATTTAATTTACGTTTCGTTTTATCGTATAAATTTCAAAGAAGGAACATCAAGCACACCTCCACTGTGCCACGCACACGCATGCACAAAAATAACGCACCTACACATATATAATGTAGAGATTAATGTGCATTTATTTGCAGCTCCTTCTGCGTATTTTGGTGCAAAGTAAAAGTTTACATTATTTACAAATTTTACATATCATTCATTTGCACAGTGTGTGAAATTACGACAAGAACACTTCAATTATGTATGCATTGTATTCCTTTTGAAATTTTATTTTTTTTTTTTTGCTTTCACAACATACTTGCTTTGCAAAACCTCCGAGCAGTTGAGATCACTTCCTCTAAGCATCACAATAAGAAAAATTTCTTAGTGCTTGTTTTAAATGCAACTTACAAACCATCATGTTAAGGACTACATGCACCCAACTGAAAGTTTACTTTGGCCATAAGTTGTCCATGTACTATGCATTCTACATGAGCTTAATGGTTTTTAAAGCTTTCTTCTTACTTATTGCCTTGTGCATGTGTAACCAATGAAGATAAATATACACAGAAGTAGCCTTCTTTGTATTTCAGATAATGCCACAAAAATCCGCTTTATTGAAATCCAACAAGTAGAATGTGAAATGTTATACAAGATGGGTTTTCTCCGAGAGCAGCAACTAATGGATTGTGTTGCGCTTATAGGAAGGGAAGGAGAGTTGTATACCAAGGGCAGGTCATGCATAAGGATATAAATAAAGCGGGTTTTGGTGCCAAAGTAGGAGCTGCCAAACTGTTTTTGGCAGCCGGTTTGCTCATTGTGTTGTTTCGCTGACGAAATGCTTTTGACAAATGGAAATTGTATAGTCTTCAGAAGTGTATTGTCGTCTATAAAAATTGTTTGCCATCGCCATACCACCAACAGTTAATAAAGAAGGTATGAAGGCATATAAAAAAAACTTCAAGAACTTGTTTATGACTACTGGGCATAATAGACAAAATGGCGATCTCAGCCATTGGTAGTTGATTATCAGTTAAAAATATATTCCAAAGCCCGTGCAAGAAGAGAAGCGTCAAGAAATCGTTTGCGTTTGCGCAGTGCTGATCGTCTTAGCAACGCATTTTTAAATCACTACTTACTCAATAATTATCAGCATGTTATAAAAGCCTAGAATTATAAAAAAATTCATTAAATGCAACAACTCGAACGCACTTTAGGCGAAAAGCAATCAGGAAATAAAATATTTTCCTTGCAAAAGTATTTTTGATAAAGAAAAATATATTTGAAACTGCCAGGTTTCTCTTTATTTAATCCAGCAATAACACCATGATATTGATCTTCAGATTCAGTTCACTGTTTCCAGTTTTTTTTTCAATGTATTTGTGTGAGCCCATACAAACATTTAACTGTATTTTAAAATTTTGTTTAATACTTTGCTGAAGTGTAACTGAACTTTCACCGGAACCTCCTCATTCGTATACGACGTGCAAATGTCAGAATTGTGATATAAGTAGCGGAGCCCATTACAGCTAAAGCGGTAAGAGATGGCCATCGTTCTCATTGGGATAAATGTGTGCAAATTCGACCATTGGAATCTGGACTATTATGGGATGACTCTGCTCACATTTGCAAGATTTTATGTTTCATAAATAATAATATCTTGCAAGTTTAATTTATTCCTACTTGAATACTTATCTAGAGATGACCTTATAATTATAAGCAGTGTCTCAATACTCCGCATCATTTGCATTTATTTGTAATAGTTTTGAAGCACAATTTATGTCTATTCCATTACAGATGTTTGTATTAATATAATAATTCGGAAAATTATGTGTTTTAGTAAAATATCTTCGAGATTCTTGCTTTACATTTATTGCACCTTTTAGTGTTTAAGTTTGAAATAATTTTATTATTACTGGCATTTAATTTGAAAACGATATTAATACGAAACATTATAATATACAAGTGATTCTTAATATGCCGGATAATTCCCTGTAACATTTGTAAGGTAATAGAGCAGACATCCAAGAAAAGGCTTCATGGCATAATATGGTTTGCTAAAGTGAATATAATACATTCACAAAATGAGCCTTTGGTTAACACACAGTACAATTTTTCAAATGCCCTGTTCAGACGTACAACTGAGCTTTCAATTTGATGTACTAACTTATCATATAAAACGTTCAATTTATATTTTATATTGAACTACCCTACAAATTAATTGAATGGCCAACATTCATGATTCTACACGGTTTGCAAGGCTTTATGAACATTTTTATAAAATTATAATTTCCATGCGAAATTATAATTGCTTATACTTCAAAATGATAAAAAAATTCTAAAAAGAAATTTTTTTGCAAAATATTTGTATAATAGTGTGACACCTACAATACTATTTTGCGACTGCCATTTCCTCAAATAGGATGGAATCGATTCAGACTTTTGTGGGTATAAAGCGTACAACTGTATAGGACAATGAACCATGAGCATTGTGAGAAAAATAATTTTAGTAAAAAATTAAAGTTGCTCGTGTTTTGTGTTTGGTAAATTTAGAATGCCATACATGAACACCTCATGGTTACAAATACATACATTAACAGAAATTCACTTTACACCTGAACAGGGTACTATTCCATTGCTTGTAGGTCCATATACTCCTCACACACTAGACAACATTACTAATTTATTATTATTTATGGCAGAAAATTCTTTTCAAGAAAACAAGAACTCAATGAAAAATTTAAGTAAAAGAAATTTTTACTTTTCACCTAAAAATTAAACATTTTAAATTCAATTAAGCATTTTAAATTGCAGACCTCTGCACACTTATCTGCGTGTATCTGAGTAGTGAGAAGGCCTATGCCAAATTATTGTCATGGGGATTTAACGAAAAAGAGTTCCTCCAGATAAATCGTTTCCTAAAACAAAATATTGTCGCAGTACAGTGAGCCATTACGTTCCATGAAGTTTGTTAGCGGGCACATAGGTTGCAAGTTTTTATTCTGAATTGCTGATCTTACAAAGGAATGCCGCTTTACAATGCAACAAATCATTGAATTGAGTGTCAAAAAAAATTATATTCAAATATTAAATCATTTGACATCATGAACTTTCCTTGATCATTTCAATTTAAAACATTTAAATAATAAAGTAGCCTAAATTAATTAGAGAATAACAGTTATTTTCAAATTTCATGAGTTATGTATTTTCGATTTTGGTATTTTTTCTGTTTGTTGGTATATATATATGCCTGTAATATATTGGCAATATCAGCCATTCGGGATTGTCAGTTTGTTTTTTAAAGATAAAAAGGTTAGTCGATCCATATTTGCTCAATAAAGTCATAACTGGTGATGAATCACTGGTCTACGGCTATGACACTGAGACCAAAGCCCCATCATCACACTGGAAGCCTTCAGAAGAGCCAAGACCGAAAAAGGACGTCAAGTTCGCTCAAATGTGAAGGTCTATTGCTATGGCGTGATGCATCATCAATTCTCGCCACAAGGTCGTACGGTGGCTTTAAGTAATACCACCTTATCGTTTGCTTGTAGCAATTCGTAAGAGACTCGCAGAATTGTAGAAAACAAATCATAGATTTTGCGCCATGATAACGCACCAGCTCACACTTTGATGCTTCTAGTCAGGTTCTAGGCTACAAACAAAACCCTAATCATACCTCAATCACCGTATACCGGTCTTGGCCTCCGCTGATTTCTTCCTCTTCCCGGAAGGGAAGCGTTTTGCTACGATTGAGGAGATAAACGATAAATCGAACCAGCTGTTGGCGTTACCAAAAAGCACGTTTCAGAAAAGTTTCGAGGATTGGAAAATACACTACATTGATGGGCATTACTTTGAAGCGGGCAAGATAGTTATTGTAGAAAAAATAAATACTATTGTAAGAAGCTGGAAATAATAGTACTTTTTTGATGACACCTACTGTTCAGTTAAATTATTTTAAGTTAAAATTACGTCCAACAAATTTTAGGAGTTGTTAAGGAATTTAATTTAAAAAAATGTGGTCCAAATAAAGAGCTCAAATTATGCATTCAGATCAGTTGTTACATCAGACTTTTGCCAGCTTTAAACCCACAAAAAAGCTACCATTTTATTTGCGACCCAGTTTATTAACGTAAACTCAATATCACGTATACGCGGGTAATTGTGTGTAAGCTTGTGCAATTGTGTGCCAACTCACTCTACATTTTTGCACAAGCGAGTGCATAAAAAACATGTAAATGATTTATTTGCTTGTTTTCTATACAATGGCAAAAAAAAATCTGTTAAAAGAAATTTAATATTTCAAAGTTCTGAAAAAAAAAGTTTACGGTAACAAAAACGTATGTTTAATTTAATTTTCGTTGACAGTTTTTTACATAAGAAACCTTTACGTAAAATCTTTTTCTACTCTATGGTATAATATTGTTACTTGCATAAGTAAGTCAAAGAACTCTGCTTGTGAAATGAACTCTACTTCCAATATAGACATTTCAGTAACGTAAATGTGATGCGATGTCTATGCCAGTAGCCAGCCAGCCTCTACTATAACTTGCATGATCACTATTTGAAAGGTGACGCACAAGTTTAGCACTAAACTTCTGCTGCTGCTCTACAAGTTTCATCAACCTTTTCCAAATTTGCTGCTCGGTTGTTGTTAATGACATTGACCTCTTCACTGCAGTAACTTTTTTAAATATTCGATGCAAGATACATTATATTGTAATCCATAGAGAACTGCGAATAAAAAATTGGCCACAAATTCTCTTTACTTGAAATTGTTTAAAGTGAAATTGTTCAAGTATTAAAAATCTTGAATCCTGGTTTAAAATTTATTATAAATATTTTAAATATTATTATGATTGTAGAATTTTTAAAACCGCAGCCTCTTACACTTTCACATTCAATATTGGAATGCATACGCGTACTTTTATTTATGAATGGATGTGCGGCTGCATGTGCAGTTACACGGAAAACCACCGATTTAATGTACTGAGCTGTAACCAACAGTAAAACAAAAATCACTCAAGTGCGGTTTAGTTGCATAAGCAAATGCAACAATTACCAAAGTTTAGTGAGAAAAAAATATAGTTAATTCACGCCCACACACACTATGCTGTTTTTCCTTTTACACACACTGTCGCCAAAGCAATTCGTACTTATATAAAATAAAGTAAAAATAAATAAAATTTAAAATATGTAAATAAAATAAAAACTACCGAAATAAATAAGCTGACAAGCAGATGATGCATAAAAAAGAGTTTTCCCACCTGGCGAGGAAAGTGCAATGGTGTGAATGTATGATCCTTGTGTGTGGGAGTGTGGTTGAGGGCGGCAAATAAAATTATTTCGTATATTGCACGAAATTGAAATAGATTGGTGGTTAAAAAAAATGTACAAAATCAGTGAAAAAAAACGAACTTTAAAAGTGAAAATTGTGGAGTAATAAAAAATAATAAAACTGGAGCTGCGTCTAAGCGCATTCAGCAGTGAGAGAAGGTTAGCCAAATATTGCAGCAAGAGCCCGAGATATTTATATAAGAATAAGATATTTATATAAGAATATATTTATGGGATATAGATATGGTATACTCGTATATAACTTCTAGCTTTCAGAAAATAAAAAAATGCACCGAAAGAAAAATTGTGGGGATAAAATTCCTTCTATACAGAGTTTTTAAAATATATTTTATAATTAACTAAAAAAATCCTTTTCAGCCAAATATTGCAGCAAGAGCCCGAGGTATTTATATAAGAATAAGATATTTATATAAGAATATATTTATGGGATATAGATATGGTATACTCGTATATGACTTCTACCTTTCAGAAAAGAAAAGAATGCACCGAAAGAAAAATTGTGGGGATAAAATTCCTTCTATACAGAGTTTTTAAAATATATTTTGTAATTAACTAAAAAAATCCTTTTCAGTCTCTCCAAAGCGATCCTTTTTTAAATTTTTTAGATTTTATAGAGGCGCATCTTGAAGTCTTGCAGTTCTGCTGATGTATTTAGTTTTAGTTTCAAAGCAACACAGGCATTTAGACGATCGTAAGCTCACAACAAACAAAGGTTACCAGTTAAGGGGATTCCCCGGATAATAATAAATTTCAATTATTGTTAAACTAAAATTTTATTTGCGTTCGGATTGGAAAAGGTATTATTCCTAATGATTCCTTCCAGCTTCTTTTCTACTTTTTTATTTATTAATCAATAATGCAAAACAGGAAATAGTGTGTAGTTTATTGAGTGTTATTAAAGTTTTTTTTTAATATTTAAAATTATTATTGTAAAATTCAATATATTCACAAAAATACTAATAATTTATTTTTGCAAAAAGTATGTTTAAATGCGGGCCTCAGTAAATTATTAGCTTTTTAAGGTTATTTGAAAACTGTTTTATTTTTAAATCATTTTAATAGACTTCAATTGTAGTATTTGCAGTGATTCTAGTATTGGAATACCATCAGGCAATTATTTTTTTTTTTTTAAATTGGTCAGCTAATAAACACTGTGGATAATGCCTTGAATGGGTTTCTCCGTGTGGAACTACAAAAGGTCACAAATACCATTTTCGAAACTAGTAAGCAAGATTGGGCAATGAGCTGGAGAGCCAGGTGTTATTGCAACCTTCCCATTTAAAATTATTGATGTACAAATGAGATTTCCTTACAAACACCATGAAAAAATTTGCTCACCATGCTTTTGGAATTTTGCTATAGAAAACTTCCCAAACACCAGACACTTTATTACCATAAATTTTCTCTCTACGGGAAGCCGCAATAGCTTCACTTCGGTTATGTTTTCAAATTGTTTTACGGCAGAGGAGATGCGTAGCATTAGCAAAGGTTGACACAGTGCTACAATGACTATATTGGTATAAATATTACCAGCATCCACACACAACCACTCAGCTTTCAGAAAATAGCAATGAGCTGTCGGATGGATGGATGGCTGAAAGTTGTATTTGTGCTTTTCATTTTCTGGTATTTTCAAATGGAAATTATTTAATAATTCTAGTAAAATGTTTTTATATAGTGCACACACTACACAAAATCATTCTTCACAAACTGTTCCCATTGATGGCATTTGATTTTTTGCAATAAATTTAATTTGAATCTAATGTAGGATTTATAATGAGTCTCATATTCAAATCCGATTAAAAATTTAAGATAGTTTGTTTTTTGAAATTGAACATTATATGTATGTAGAAAAAAAGTGCACTCTCTTCTAGAGCTCATTTAAATTTTCTTAACCCCTTGAAAGGTAATTAGTATCCGGCAAAGTCGCATAAGATGCCGCTTTCTGCTTTAAATTAATAAACTGTTTATAAATCAGTCGCTTTTATATGCAGCTTAAAGTAAAATCTTATAATTAAATTGTTTTAATAGTATTTATTTTCTAAAACTATGCATATCTAAACAGTTTTCGTGCAGCACAAAGGTATAGCACATGTGTACGTTGAGTATAAACGAGCCGGAGTAAGATTGCATGCAGGTCTACATCACGTACTAGTGGATTGAAACTGCTGCGCTCTAACATTTTCTACGTCTTTTACAACGAAATTGTTGCAAATAGATTCAGATAACATGATTTTCTTTGCCTTCTTTTGGATTAAATTAAAAGAGGTGCGATTAAAAAAAATATTTTGCTTGAGATGGTTTGAGACGAAAATGTTACACCCTTCAACAAGTGGAAAATATATTTTGCATTAGGCAGATTACAGACGAAGCTTTAACTCAGTACTCAAAGTCTACTGCAACAGATGAAAAAATTAAAAAAAAAAAAAAAAACTTTCAATTTCACATTCGAAACATGAAATCAAAATAATTAAAATCATTTTATATAATTTATTATATATTCTTTTAAAATTTTTATGAATAAATTATAAACTTATGAATTATTAAAAAGCTTTAACTACAATGGTTTTAAGCTCAATGCTTTGTGGAAAAATTTATTTTTCTTCCTATAATTCGTTGTAAAATTTACATTTTTTCAACTATTTCAAAGTCGCCGTTGCACTTTCGAAAGTCAAATTTTTATTTATAATAATTAAATACTTTTCTTCAAATACGTCCTCACATCCTTTTTCAAAAGCTTCACAAAATAATTATATGTGTTTCATGTTGTAGTTTTTACAGTATGGACAATGCCCATTGGACATGTATTGTTAAGAGTTTTATCAAGTGTATGGCCGTGTCATAATTTTGAATGTCCGAGTCGTATTCTTTGATCTCTTCTGTTAAAAGAAAGCTTTTAGTTGAACAGCATTTGTTTGTCACCAATCGGATGTAAAGTTCCATACTAAGCTAAATTGTGTTTCAAGATTATTTTTAAGGAATTTAATTGTGTCTTTAAAACTAAAACTAGGCGTAATAATTAATGCAGATGTGTGGAAACTTCCAACTACTTCATCAATATATTCGTTTCCTTTCATTTGTGCGTGTCCTGGAATCCAAAGTATTTTCATATTTGTGAATAAATTAATTTTTTTTTTATAGTAATTATAAAAAAAATTAATTAAACATTCAAAGAGTTTGATTTATTAATTGACCTATAAGCCTAAATAATAAACTATATATAATAATAATAAATATACATATTGTTACAGAATAATAATACTAAAATGTAATAGAGTATTAATAAAGAAGAACTTAATATTCTATTGCATATTTGCTTCGATATTATTCACTACATTGTTAACTTGGTTCAAGAAAAACAATTTACAATTATTTGACACTCAGCAGAATATTAATTTTTTATTTAAAAATACATTAAAGTTGATTGTATCCGGCCACCAACAGTCTCCTGTGCACATTCGACTGTGTGCTAAAGTAGGTGAGAAAAGCTTCAAGCAAATATTTCGCCGAAACAAATAAAGATTTAATGAGTCTAAAATTGAAACTAAACTGGTAATTTTTTAATTCAAAGTTGAAATTGGAATAAAATATTAAATTTAAATGCATTCGAGCTGTTATAAAAATTTATATTGGCTGTGAACTTATTGCATTTAATTAATTAATTAAATTAACTTAAAAAAGTGTAGTGGCAAATGCAAACAAGTAGCCAAATGTGCTTGTAGGACAAAATTCACTGGCTAAAAACTATAATATTCCAAAATAGGAGCTGGCAGGCGATGAACTGCATATACTCACTAAGGAGTACCTGTAGATTTAGAAGCTGTTAATTCTATTACTAAAGAAATCATTTTGAACGAATATGTGTGCTGGTTTCATCCAGTTTTGCTCCTTCTACAGGGTGGGCCAAAAGTCACAATGGGGTTTAAAAATTTAATAACTTTTTTGTTTATTTTTTTTTTTTTATTTTTTTTTTAAGATTATGAAATATACAAAATGGAAATTTTTTTACGCTAAGTATGGAAAATAATGTCACTTAAATGACCGCCGTTATTAGCTTCGCAATGATGGGCTCTTTTGAGTGCATTTTCCATAACATCTTTCAACATTTGTGGCTGTAGCCCTCGAATTTCTGCAACAATGTTGGCCTTGAGTTCACGGATTGTCTCGGGCTTGTTGACATATACTCGCTCCTTCAAATAACCCCAAAGAAAATAGTCGCATGCTGACAAATCTGGCGAACGCGCTGGCCAATTAATTTCTGAATTTCTTGAAATTATTCGCTGTCCAAAAATTTGCCTTAAAAGTGCAATTGTGTCTCGGGCAGTTTGGGCAGTGGCTCCATCCTGCTGAAACCACATCCCAGGTCTGTTTTCAAGAGCAGGATGTAAAAAATTTTGTATCATAAACCGATACCGCTCTCCATTTACGGATACAGCACTTCCATCTTCATTTTCGAAGAAGTAAGGCCCAATGATATTTTCAGATGTAATGCCACACCATACTGTACACCTAATGGGGTGCAATTGGCGTTGATGAATGGCTCTTGGATTTTCAGAACCCCAGAACCTACAGTTTTGTTTATTAACAAAGCCATTCAGATGAAAATGAGCTTCATCACTCATAATCAGATTTAGATTTTCAATAAAGTTGATTTCATTTCTGGCCAACTGTTGAAATTTAACAGCAAAATTTAGACGTTGCCGATGATCTGCGGGTTTCAAATCTTGCACCAATTGCACCTTATATGGGAATAACAGTAAATCTTTTTTTAAAATGCGCCGTAGTGACGTTCGAGACATCCCTAGCTGGGCAGAACGCCTTCTGGTAGATGTTTCTGGTGTTTCGGCAACACTTTGCTCTACACGTTCAATATTTTCCACAGTGCAAATTATACGCGGTCTACCGGTTCGAGGCAAATCACTTACGGTGCCATGTTGGTGGTGACGATCAACTAAGCGACGAATAATGGTTTCAGAGGGCGAAATTCTGACGTTAAAATGGCGACGATATGCTCTTTGCGTTCAAATAATTGATCGCTGATTTAAGTAATAAAATTCTATTATTCTTGTTCTTTGTTCAGTTGTAAATCCCTCTATTATTTATTCTCCAGATGTTATTTATATAATCTTAAAAAAAAAAATAAAAAAAAAAAATAAACAAAAAAGTTATTAAATTTTTAACCCCCATTGTGACTTTTGGCCCACCCTGTATTATGCTTGCTAGTTTTAGCTGGAGGTTCCACTAAATGCTATTAGATTTTTTTATTCTCCCAGTCTCACAAAATTCACCTGGTGTTTCATTACTTTCATCACGAATATTTTGTTTTAGTAGCTCAAGGGGATCTGATGTGTTTACATAACCGTTGCTCTTCGGCTATCCCCACACAAGGAAGTCCGGAGGGCATTTCTTGAAATAACTTGTTGAGGAAAGAGGTCTCCATTGTAATCATGCTTGTATGCGAAGTGGCACTTATTAGCAGACAGAGTATGAAATGATTTTTTTCTGGATAATGCAGGAGATGCAGATTTACTTTCATAACAACATTTAAGTTGATATATTTTATTAAGCAGATCATTCCTCATTCTTCCTTGTAATCAACTATGAACTAATTACACCAATTATCCCCAATCTTAATGCTCTGCAGAATATTAGAAATGCATTGAAATAGAATTTTTTTTTTTTTTTTTGGAGTATTAGGTACTTATCATATTATTAGACTAGAATCATATAGAAAGAAAACATTTAGTACTCCAAATATAATTTAGGCAGTATTGGCCTATAATCCAAGATGACATCAATTTTAAAAATGTTACAATTTATTGTAAGAACCATGACAGATTGATAGATGGCTTGCAGAGGAAAAAGGAGACTCGTACTGAAGAATTAAATATAATTTAATAAAAAAATAATAATTAAAAGATATTTAATCACTTTCCAGCACTTTTCCAATATAAGTAGCCATGTAGTATGATGTACAGCCGGGAGAACGTTTAAACAACAAACCACAATTTCCCCCCTTTGAAATGGCATAAATAAGAATTAATCACATTTAGTTTTTGCAATCGTTTCATCAGAAAAAGTTTATTAAACAACTCTCATAAAATGAAATGCAATATTTGTGCAATTGTTAAATACTTTTTGAATTGTTATGGAAAAGTTTTTCATGACAAGAGACAAAATGATAAATATCTCACAATTTCTATATTGATGAAAGCAATTTGAAATCGTAAAATAAATAAATTTGCAAAATATTTAATATCAAAAAAAAAAAAAAAAAAAAAAAAAAAAAAAAAAAAAAAAAATCAAACCGCCAACAGCATTTAAAAATAATATTATTTCTTTTTTACCACAAACAATGTGGTATGACGATAAATTAAAATGTTGTTAACTCAGAAAAACAGCAGGACAAACAAACTTTATATATATAGACCATATAAAATTTATATAAAAAAAAAAAAAAACTGAATACTTAATCCATGCATTGAAAATTATTTTACTCACATATAACGATGTATAACATCAGTTGCAGCAACAGGGATTTCACTGGTTCAATGAATATTCAATACGATCTATTTGATATTAAATATCCATCAAATTTCTACAGACTTTATCTATTTTTTATAACATTATATTTGCTAAAGAAAATAATAACAAAAAGCTAGAATTTGATCTATTTTGCGTGAACATTTACTATATATATACTATATATGTAATTATATAGTTCATAGTAACACTTTTTTTTTTATTTCTACCAACCAAACCACTCGGGGTCCGTCATGATTAATTGTGTTTTAAAAATGTACAGCTTTGCAAAATAAAATCAAATCTAAATATTTTTAGGAGAAGACGGGAAAGCAAAAAGAAGGGCAGTTTGAAATTGAGTAGCAAATTTGTTGTGCTTATAATTCAGAATTATTTCGTTACCACATTACGTAAATGTTAATAAGAAATATTTTCTAATTAAGAATAATAGAGACTAATAAAGTCACTGGTTTTCCTATCAAGAAGATGCATCGTGATTACAAACACAAGTCAGCTTAACGTAAAAGAAGGGCAGATGTGCATCTAATTGGCCTACCATGTGCCCTCCAAACGAAGAAACGCCTTATGGTCGTTACATATGCTAATATTCTTGCTCGAAATATTGGAATCTCATCTCATTAACGACTGTGGTATTGACAGTGCCCTATCGCTTCACGCTTCTGCCCATGAAGTGCTGTCGGCAGCTTGGTGAGACCTATTACTAACCACATCATACTGAGCAATTTTCAGAAAGGATAGTTAGCAAAAACCCATTCGCTCTAACGGAGATACTGTGTTTTAATTATAAAATCCACCAATTAAAATAATTAATTAATTATTGCATTATTAGCAACAGTTTGATAGAATACTCCAGAGTCATAAAAATACATATTGAAAATTATTTCTAATAATTATGTTTTTCCTTTTTTTTTAATTAGTATTTTTATAGAAAAAGTTTCCTTTTTATATTTAATGCCGCTATGAAGGCAGTTTTTCTGAATACAAATTTTTTTTCATAGCCCACTGTTAACTATCTCAAGTTATATTAATGTCTTATATTTAAACGACTGTATGTTTCCATGATAGATGAGTAACTCAGAAAGAAAGCAAACCAAAGGAATAGAATGAAATGAAATATGAGGTCAATCGGCATTTCCCTATAGGGAACTTCACAGCGAAATATTTGCAATAGTCTAAAAGAATTCTTTAGTGCGACCAAAAGATTTTTCTATAAGAGACTTTCAGTAATTAAAAAGTATTGATTTTTACTTTCTACTAACTCCGAGGTGTCTTTCTGATTTTTTAAAAGTGTTATTCAGATTAAAAAAAAATTAAATAAAATTATTCTAGGAGTTTTAATAAAAATGTTTATTGTGCAACACATGATTTTTGCTCTGTGCTAATGAGCAATATTTAATTATAATGAACGCAGCGTGCAGCAGCTAAATTCTATTAAGTTTATTACAACTTAATCTTTATAATCTCTAATGCTTGACATTTCCTCATTTGCTAGCAAATTTACCTAAAATACTCTTTAACTTCCTAGAACCAAACAATATTAAAGATTTTATTCGCCTTGCAGTTGGAACCTGTTTTTGTTTATTAGAAAGTTCTGCAAATAAATTTGTTGAACCATATAGACTAATTTGTATTCGACACACTTTTCGCATTGATGTAAATATTAACTTTCTGGCATATGAAATTCTACACACACTCACAAATGCATGATAATTTGAATTTCATTTCCTTAAATCATTTGATTATTACATTACTGACGTGTAGGCAACTCAAAAAAAAAAAAGGGGGATCCCCCAAGCCAAACGCAACTTTGACAATTTAATTAAAAACGTACTCACGTGAAGTTGCCTACATGTTGCAGTTGTAGCAGAAATTGGAGAATGCCCAAGAGGCGTATTTAATTTTCAGTATCTCCTCGATGTCACGCATGTTAATGATATAACACACGATTAATTTTTTGGTTACAAAAACAAAAGAAAAAAAAATTAAAAAAGCTAAAGCGAACGCAGGAGTAATAAAATATTATATCTCAATACAACGCAACCATAATAAGTACACAGTTGTAAACGAAACCAAAAATAAATACAAGTATTTTTAAATAAATAATTTTATAAAGAGACTCAATCCTGCATGCAACCTTTACAACAGTGTGTATTTGTAAATACACATGCATTTCCTTAGTCATGCCTTCCGTTGCAAAAGGTGCGAAGAACACACGCGTATTTATTTAACAGCTACAGAACACAACGGTGGAGAGTTCACGGTGAAATGAAATATAATTCTACATAAAACTTTCACTTCCAAAAATATAAAATGGAAATATATATAGATAAATACATGGAAAATATATCCCTATATCATTACTTGAGTTTAACATATGCAATTAGAGGAATGTCCTTTGATCTTCTTCGTTTACAAGAGTGCTTATCTGTAATTCTTTCCCGAGCTTGCTTAAGGCAAATCCACTTGAATTGAACAAAAATTCCATTACGAAAAATATTTTGCATTCACTGGAATTAATTTTTAAATTATTTACAGTGCAAGGATATCTTCTGAATTCATCCTCACCCACTGTATGAGAAAAACACATGACAATAAGCAACAAAGAAAAAACTAAGCAGAGAAAAGTTTAAACTGCTCCCTGATGTTTTATCGAACATGCAGTAAGTGCGAGACACAAAAAGATATTAAAATAGATTCGGCGAAACTAATGAGTTTTAATTAAATTTTATTTACAAAAAAAAAAAAGAAAATAAAAAAAAATTATTGCAAAATAGCACAACGAACTCGAGGCATATACGGTATCACGTTTTAAACAGAAAATTTTTATTGCACAGGATGCCCGCCGGGAAGGTATACTACTTTATTTGCTTATAATTTTTGATTAAATGAAAGATAAGGGATTTTTTTATATTAATAAATATTTTATTCAACGTCGGCAAGTGTGGAATACAATATCAGCTAAGGAATGAGAGGTCTTTTGAGGACATTTTTCATTACATTCTCATATAACCTACGCGGTATTTGATTCATTTCATCACGAATATTATTTGAAGTTGCTCAAGCGTTTCTAACTCTCCACGAAAAGAAGTCCGGAAGAGTGAAATCAGGCGATCGCGGAAGCTAATCAACATCACGATTTCTTGAAATAAGTTGTTCTGGAAGGAGTCATTTCATCACGAATATTCTGTTGGAGTTGCTCAAACATTTCTGACTCTCCACGAAAAGAAGTCCGGAAGAGTGAAATCTGGCGATCGCGGAAGCTAATCAACATCACGATTTCTTGAAATAAGTTGTTCTGGAAGGAGTTTTCGCAATAATTCTACTGCAATCCTATTTGTATGCCATGTAGAACCATATTATTGAAGCCCAAAACATGAAGTTGTAGCATTAAAAAGTTTTAAAACACATCACAATATCGCTCCCCATTAAGGGTTACCGTTACGCCACTTCCACTTTCAAAAAAGCAAGGTCCAATGATTCCTCCGGACCAAATTGCACACTATGCGGCTACTTTTAATGAATGCAAAGCTGTCTGATAAATAATTTGAGGATTTTCTGACTATCCTTTAAAATGGCACTCAACTTTTTCAAAAGGAGAGTATCATCGGCATATCTACGGCGGAGTAAATGGTGTATTCAAAGAAGCTCTTCTGTCAACTGCATCTTATTTGGAAACTACTGCTTGCCCTGCTGCAAGTTCTTGTTTGAAGACCAAGCTTTTCTGCATGGTATCGAATTTAGGTTGATGGATTATTTTGAATGCTTTCTTGAGTAGCGGTAATGGTTTCAGCCGATCTTGCAGTACATACACAGTGGCCTTATTTCACTGCACGATATATAATGCGCCTTGTTGGCACGTTATTTTTCCAAAAAGGTCCACATAACTTTGCTCTTCGTCACAGCAATCGATGCCTGATTTTAATAAAATAGTTTCACTACTCCCGAACGTGAACAGTCAAGAGTAATATTTACCGAAATAGCGGTAAAATCAAGTAGCATATAAAAATTATTTTTGCAGTGATCGACAACTTCACCTCTAATTAAATTAAGACAAATATTCTACCGGATTTATAATCCAGTCACCAGTCTTTCACATTTCAGAAAGCACTATAAAGATAAGCATTTCGTTGCCTAATTCTGATATTTAATTCTTTTTAAAGCAGCAGTTTCTTAGCAACATTACAACGTTTACAAAAATTTCTATTTCGACATTCAAATTTTAATGTAATTTGCCAAACCTCCGTTTAGCCAAAAAAAATTCCTTTAATCTTTTGATTAATCATTTGTATCTAATAGATAATTTAAATTAAAAACGAAATTAAATTCAATTTAAGGCAGAATATCTAAAATATTCCTCCTATTTAAAAAAAATTAAGAATTTTACTTTTTACTTCCACATACAACTCTGTAAGGTTTAGAGAGTCAAAGTTATGCCTCTATTTCTTATAATAATTTGCGTGGTAGTGTTCAAAAGGTCTGAAATTAAAGTAACACGACTTGGCAATACAATAATAATATGAAGCATATGGAAGGTGTAATAATGGATAACGAAGTCGTGAGTATTTTAATAACTGGCAATGAAATCTCATCGGTATGGTTACCCTAAAATAAAATGAGTTACGGCTTATGAAACACCTTTAGATATACTTTTTTACTATTTATTAGAATGAAAATTGAAATTTTACATTATTTACATTATTCTATACATAAAATAAAGCTGTTACTGAAACAAGTTGTTCTACAATGTATGAGAGATGAAAAAAGTAAAATGCAACATCACTTTTACAAAGTTTTTCATTTCTCTCTATTTAAGAAATCTTGCTAAAAACAATGTAACAATGCAAGATAAAACAATAAGTACGTAGGGATTTGTATTTACACACCAACACACATGTATATTCATATGCCAGATAATACAATTAGATGAAAAATATTACATGTTCAGATGCAGTTCACTGTCCCACTGTGGTACCTCTATTGCCAAAGAGTTTTGATCTAGTGAAAAAGAATGGTATGCGCAAAATCCTTCCCGAAGTTGTGTATACTATATGAGCATTGAGAAGGAGCCACAAGAAGAACTCTCAAGGAATTTAGAAAAAGTGTATCTTTTATTTAAAATCCGTAGAAGTTTTGAGTAGCCGGAATATAAAGAATATGGAATTTAACATTTTCTTGTACGTACTTCTGGCCATCTTTGAGAATACAAATATTTGATTCTTGTTGGAAAAATGTTTGTTCTAATTACGCGCCAGATTTTCTGATGACTTTCGTATAGTCAACACAACTCCGGTATCGAAAATCCAATGGAAGGTTGATCTTGTGATTGTCGGGTGCACCATATGCAATTCTTATAAGGATAGATACGACGCAATCCTTGAAAAAATTTATAATAAGTCAATATTACAATCCAGATATTCCACAGTTGCACTTTCATAGTTTAATTTTATCCTTTTATGCTTTTTTTTATCATCACAGAAAAAATTGATAAGTTTCATCTGCTAAGCAAGAATCGTGTGCCCGCAGGGTCTATATCCATCGCAGAAGTCATAACACAGTTGCACTTTCATAGTTTAATTTTATCCTTTTATGCTTTTTTTTACCATCACAGAAAAAATTTATAAGTTTCATCTGCTAAGCAAGAATCGTGTGCCCGCAGGGTCTATATCCATCACAGAAGTCATAAATATGAACATTTTCGCCAAGTCATACATTATTAGGCTTTGGCAAACTTTCACAATACAAATCGGATATTCTATATATAAATTAAGTTTAAGAAGAGAATGGTTTAGGTACAGTAAGGAAATTTCAGGAAAACGTTATAAATACTAAACTGATTTCTTGCAAATTCCCAAGAGAAAATAAAATATCGCATGCGATTTTATTAAAAAGCTTTTGCAACTAGAAGGATTTGTCTTCGCACACATTCAAAAGTCTTACAATTGATTGAAGATTAGAAATCACTTTTTCCCAAATTCGTATCATTTATCTATAGAGATTTACGATTTACAGATGTAGAAAATATTTAGTTGGCGCGGCCTTGACACTGTCAAAAGACTGTTCAATCATTATATATATAATAATTGGGCTCGTGTGAGCGACACGAAATAAAAATGTTAAAAATTTAAAATATAAATTAAAACATATTCAATGTATCGATTACTCACTTCGCCTGTGAGTAACGTAGAAATGTGTGCAAGAGGAAGAAAATAATAAAAAGAAGAAGTAAAACTTGAGCTTACAATTTAGACATTTTTTAACAGGAAGCGGAAATTGATTCAATCAAGCATTACGTGATACTTATACTTTTTATGTATATTGCAAATGGTTTTCTATATTTCCTTCTCCTTCTCACCTAATTATATATAGAAATATATGAAATAGAAAGCAAAATACTTTTAATCCGTTTCTGTGTAGGATTTCTTCTCATCTCGTATTCCATACTTGATAAACATATACGAACGCAATTAGCAAACTTATCTTACCCAGCAAAAACAAACAGTATCATTTTTATTTCCAAGAATTTTGCCAAGGTATTTACAAACTTCTTATTCTCTACAGAAAAAAAACAATGACTTTGTAGAAGAAGCACAATACCAAACACCTTAAGGTTAAAGTCAAGTTCAGTTAAGTATTTCTTAGCATCACAGAGAGAATTAACGTCTGTACTACAATATAAAAACGTGGTCTACAACACAACAATATGACCTCAAAGCCAATGACCGGAGGTCACATTTATCTTGCCGTTTGTCACAATGAAAAACACATTTCAGGATTATAAAAGAAAACTCAAGAGTTTTGTGTTACGGTGTGCAAAACAAAAGTGTGTCACTCTGTTGAGCTCTACTAAAGAAAGGAAAATTGATAACTAGAAATAAGAATTAGGTATTTTTAATGTAAGCCATTAATCTTCTTTAATTCACATGTATGACTGATTCCTTAACGTACTGTTACAGCTGTTTTCCGCCCCAAAAGGTTCGCATGTTCATGCGTGGGAATATAAATTTGTCGAGTTACATAACTATTTAAGCAATATCGCATGCGATATCTCTTTTTCGCTTTGCAGAATGTAACAAATTGCCTAACTGCATCCAAGGGATTCTTGTACTGCAGATAAAACCTTTATGGTCATTAAGGCATATATTATTAAAAAAAAAAAAAAAATTCTAATATTGACTTTATATGATTTAGCTACCTTTCTGCCCCTCTTCCTATGTGCTTTACATGCACCACATAAGAATTGTATCTAAGGCTCACCACCATTTTCGATAAGCTTCCGAGAATAAATATTTTCATTTCATTTATTTTTATTTTTGATAGCTTTCAGTAACTTTAAATAACTACTGGAGTGGTATTGCCCATACGAATGTCATCACGGAAGCTGGTGCGTAATTAGAAGAAACATTTTTCTAACACGAATCAAATATTAATATTCTCAAAGACGGCCAGAAATACGTAGAAGAAAATATTAAATTGCGGTTTCTTAAAACTTGTACTGATTTTGCATAAAAGCTAAAATTTTCCAAAAATCCGTGAGAGATCTGCTGCTGGCTCCGGTGACCTATATTTCCCCAGCATTTAATTTATCCCAATGCACAGTTATATAACTTCGGGAAGGGATGTAACACTGCCGTATTGGCTAAACTAATTTTCTTTTTATTTTTCTTAGAGGGGGCATGTGCCCAGTAATCTGGATCCCCATAACCTTTCGATTGTGGTTGAATTTTTTGTTCTGAAAAAATCTATATTTTTTAAAATATCAAAAATAAAATTTCTAAAAACAAAATATTATTGTTATAAAGTATTCTAAAACTCTCCTGCTCAAGATCCTCGTTTTTTATTAAAAATTTAATAATTGCATATAAATTAATTTTTCGATATCTTGTTACTTCTTTGTGTAGCATCATCATCCTGATGAGGACCTTGAGCGGGAGAGAATTAGAACAGATCAAATAGTGAAGAAGGTAAATAAAAGTCTTTTGTAAGTTTTGTGCTTCAAAATATTATGAAAAATTAATTAAAGTACGTAATCTCTGAACGAAATTTATGCATCTGAAGGAAACTCAATATTCGAAAGTAAGCCGTATGCAAGTAAACATACTGGAAAATGAGGCTCTTTAACTGAATTCGAAGCAAATTTAATTCTATTTTTTAAATGTAAATAAAATTCTGCAACTACACTCAAGGCCATTTAAAAATTGTGAGTCCGGTTTGATTGCTGGTTCCGACTTTCATAAAAAATTAAAGCTTCTCATGATTCAAAATTAATGCTGAAGAAAACTTAATTATTCTTGCCGACGAAATTCACTACTTTGTTGAAACGTAACCTCTGTATCGTTCCCTGAGGAACATGATATTCATCAGTCGTGCGTGGTGTACGTGAACAGTCGTACCACTCAGCAGTCTTATCAAGTTTTAAGTTTCAAGTTTTCTACATTGAATTATGACACTTTGTCGTTTGCCGTCAAGACTGTAAGTATGTGAAAAAACGTTGAGGTTTCTAACTTGTGTTTCAGTACTGGCGAGATTGCAGTAGAGAATTAATTAAGTCTTCCAGACTTAAAATCATTTTTTCATACTAAACATAAAAATCCCATTAGTTATAAAATTAATGTCCAAATGCGAAAACCATTTTAGGGTTACTTCTACAAATTACAAAGTCTAGTTATTTTTAATTATTTTAAGAATAAAATAAAAAAAGAATAAGAATAAATAAAAAAAAAGTTTAAAATTGTTCAAAACTCCTTCTAATTTGATTTTGCTGTTTTAGAATTTTTATTTTTTTTAGGTCGTTTAATTGAGCCTGATAATTGCATTCAGAAAAAATCTAAAACTAAATGAAAGAAGGCTTTTTAAAAACACAAAAGTGTAAAACACGTAAATATATTTTATGCTGCCCAAATGGAAAGTGAATAAAGAAGAAAAGTGCCACGTGCAAAAACAGTTTTTCTAAGAAAGAATTGAAAGAGAATCAGGGCAACTAAAACCATACACTCATAATAAAAAGACAGAAATTTGCTGGCTAAAAACTTTTATTTAACCTTCGGATACAGTTTAGGGTCACAAAGAGCGATAGATACGAGTACAGTTGGGCTGTTCCATAAAACACTTTCTATCATTTATACCACTTTATATAACTGCTCTATCGCTAAGCTGCTGCGAATATCTGAGAGTTTGTGTATTTGTAAGGTCCTTTAATGTTTGCATAAAGCTGTATTAAAGGATCCCTTTCGTTATGCTCTCCATATATAATCACACTTATTTCTCTCTATTTTACAACGACTAATTGGAAGAAAATGTTCACCATTAACTGGATATGTGTTATTAATTGTAGACAAAGCTGAAGCTGACAAGAAAATGTAAATATTTATCTGAGGACAACACTAAAAGAAAATCTGTAGAAAAGGCAAACAACTTCAAATTCAAGTATTAGAGTCAATATGTGGCCGGTGTGTTGTTTGCAATGTACATATTGAACTATTGATTAAGTCAACAGCCTGCTTGATGTATAGAATGCAATGGAGCATTTCATTAGCTAAAATTTTATTCAAGTTAAACTACAGAATTTAAAGGATTAAAATAATTAGGAAAAATGTCACGTACTAAAAATTTTAATTTTAAGAGTTGAAATAAAATTAAATTATTTACATGTGACAAAAACTCCTTAATGTAGGAGGACCGTCCAGTTATTATTTAAAATATTAATATTTAACGTCTTCTACGAATAGGGTTTAGCCAGTACAAAATTTTTACTATTCATTAGATTTTAGCATATTGAGCTCTAAGGACATTTTCCTTCCATAACTGCAAAATATTATTTCTACGTTTCCTTTCTCCATTTATTTTACTTTTATTATTTCATGTTGTGCTTTTGCAAAAATTTTCTTATACGAGTATGTTTGTGTAAGTATGATGGATTATGTAACAAAGTTTAGTGCAAAAGTGTAATTCTCGTACACATAAATTAACTTTGACGAAGCCCAATAACAAAATAAACAGCTGTCAAGAAAAATAAATAATTAATAACAAGTAATGAATTTTATGAATTTTCAATATGCTTGCAAGGCTGCTCAACAGCAAAGTTTGAAAATAATTTACAGCACAATTTTAAAAAAAAATCTCTACAATAAAATATAAAAAATATAAACGATATGCTAATAATTCATAGAGAAGCCAAATAATACTCGCAAATACGAGGTGTGATCAAAAAATAATTGTTATTTTCCTAAAGTATTTATTTATTCATCAATAAATATCTTGCTGCCTTCAAAGTAAATCCCTTCAGATATAAAGCCCTTATGACATCGCTTTTTCCAATTGCCGAAACACTTCTGAAACGCCCTTTTTGATATAGCGCCAACAGGTCCTGTTTCGTTAAGGATTTCGACTAAATATGATTAACTTAATGAAATTTATTGCAATTTATTTATTACTATTTTTTTTCTTTTTCTTACTTTACATATTGAAATAGATTGAAAATAGATTGATTTCCAAAGCTTGCTATAATTATGTTTTAGTAATTCTCATTTGATTCTTAAGAATACTCGTATAAGAGTAAAAGCCCTAACGAAAATATTTTTGGTTGGAAATCAGCTGACCAAATGTGGTTTAACCACAAAATAAAGAAACAAAAATGAGCTTCAGACCATAGAAGTTATAGCTCCTATCCCAGGACGTAAGCTTATAATTAAGTTATTCGTCTTATGTCTATATAAATCAAATAAAAGAAACAAAAAAATATATGTGTTGAAAAAATTTTCGGTAATTTGCATTTTCAAAGGAAGTATCAAAGTAATATGAAGCAATAACTGTTTTGTCATTATTTTAAGGCAGCTTTATCTACAAAGCTTATTTATGCAAATGGCCGTATAGGAAGTATTCCTTTTGAAAAGCCTTAAGAGGAATTGACAAGATCTTACTAAACGCTAATATTTTAATTTTTTGTTGGTGTTTTCAAAAAACTTTTGTGTAAAGAATATATAAAATAGAATAAAAAATTGTTTAGAATTTCAACTTTCAATGAAAAAGATCCGCTTCATACGATCCATAATTATTGCCAATTTAGAATTAAGTGAAAACTGCAGGTACTTTTAAATTTGTATTTTGAAAAATTAAAACTGCACAAAATAGATATATAGAATATCGAATTTAACAGATTTTGAGGTTTTCTACATCTTTTGTAATACTCTTTATTGAAAATTTTATAAAATTAAGTTTAAATTAAATGTTATTTGAAAATATCCCATCAATTTCATGCAACTTTACAAAATAAAATAGAAAAAAAAAATTAAAAAAAAACTTTCTTAATAAATATATTTGTTAAGAACTTCATGTGGATTCTTTAATCGACAACAATTTAAATTTTTAGTGCTTAAAGAAATCATCAAAGTTAAAATATCCTTCAAGACGTGAAAAAGTTTTCCTTGAAAACCTTTCATTACTGCTCCTCTCGCTTCTGGCTTACTTTAAATTACTTATTATCAAATTATATTTTTTTTAATGGAAAAAGTGGCAGCAAGAATTTGCTTTGCTGAAGAGAGAATTGGCTGTAATTAAACATCAAAATGTATAAAAAGAACTTGAAAAGGAAAGTTCAGAAAAAGTGCAACAGTTTTTAATTGGAAACAAAATAATGAATTCTGCAGTGTTATAAAAAGACCGTATAGAATCAGCTTTAAGAGATAAATCTGATATAAACTCTTGAAATGACTGCATGTAAAGAAAAAGAGAAGAATCGTTTGTGCTGCAAAGCAAGGGAGCCTTGACGTTAGCTTTAAGCCGCCGCAAAAGCTAAAATTAGCCGCCGCACTGAAAATGCTTGGACAAGACTGATGATTAAACCAAATTGGCCGAGAACATTTCACAGTCATTGTGAAGTTGCTCAAGCTAGGTCGGTGTTGCCAATATCAAATATATTTAAATATTTTTTAACGGATTGCGTTCTACGAAATCTTTCGCCAGAGATTTTAGCCATGCGAAAAGGAGAATTATAGAGGCAGATGACTTAAGGAATAATTTAAATTTTATTTCGTGCAATACTTCTTAAACAAACCCCTTAATAACACTAACCCACACTTACGGCAACAAAACAACGAAAAACTAATTCAATTAGACATCCGGCCAAACTAATATTTATTCCAAGTGTACGAGTATGTGCACAGGTAAAAGCCAACTCATACATATTTATTTTGTACTTTCCCATTGACATCATTTCTCCTAGAGCTAAACAAACCCTCATGTATACTGTGACCCTTGTCAGATTATATTAAAGTCACAAGTCTAAAGGTCATACACTCACTTACGGCACATCACTTTAACGCACATACATTTCAGCAATTAAGCAAAACCGGCGGGCAGGCATCGACTGCACGAGCATGAACTCATTTCATCACTTATGTGAAATTAATTTTGGTCCAACATTATGTCAAGCAAACTATGAAGATAATCATGATGTCGACAGTCATAATCATGAGCCCAGCAAAGACAATATTGATAATTATTATAATGATGATCAACGTTGTTGGGCAGACGAAAATTATAATGAAAGAATTTCTATTAATTGTTATAAATATAAAAGGGCACTTAATTGCGTACACTATAGTATACTCGAGTACATGCATGAGAACAAAAGTTATGCAATTAACTATTAGGAACATCGCCATACACCAGAATAGTACACAAAACAATTTAAATTTCGTTAAGCCATCTCACACTGACGCATACACACTTCCATAATGTATCTCTTAATAATGCCCCATTGTATAAATTTATCATTATTAATGTGTGAATGTTTCTCCTAGTCAGAATCTGGGTGAACTGCTTGCTGCTGCTGCTGCTGCTGCTGCTGCTGCTGCTGCTGCTGCTTGTTGTGCAAAATTATTGGATTATTATGGGCTGGTGTGTTGTGTTTGTTTACTGATACCGCAACAGATCTATTTGGTTTGAATATTTCATGATGTCGCAGTACACTTGAACAGGCACAAGTACGAACGTAATAGTACTCACACTCATACATTTACTACAATCTGGGGAAAGTGCTGAGCAAGTCTGTAACAAGGATTGGGAAAATGTTCATGGCTTTTAATAAATAATCCATTCAGTTCGTTAAGTGAGAGCTCAAACGAAATAATATATAATCATGTTAATTATTTCTGCCTGGAATACAAAGCAGTTTTATTTTTGAAATGTTTAAAATGTCACCGAAATGGTAGACGGAAATGAAAGTGAGTTGTACGAGAGACAGTTCAATTTAAAAAAAAATATATATCTCAAAGCTAATTGAACGCAACCGAACTGCATGAAAGCACTTGCCTTGGCCGACTAGCCGGAATTCCGAAAATTGCCATTATTCTTCAATACTTTGGAACAATTCAGTAAGCTTAAAGCTGCTAGAGAAAAATCTTCTTAGTTATCTCCTCTATTCCATTAAGAAAAACCGCAAAAAGACTAATAAAATGTTTGCACATATATATATAATTATAAAGTGTTATTTAGCTTCTATTCAAATTGTTTGAGCAAAATATAGAGAAAAGCATCAGCTAAACAAAGGCTTGGTTATGAAAAGGCAACCCCTTTAATAAGGAATTCTTTGAAAGTCTCTGAAAGTTTATTTTCTAACTAAATTATTGATTAAAAACTTGTAACTTTTGATCTAGTGGATTTACACCCTAACACGTTGTCCAATTTACGTTTTTTCTGTACTCTGATCAGGAAATCATTAAGGGCTGTCACGTCATATTGTAAGCCTACACATACCGTTTTTACATTAACATCTGCTCCAAAATAAATTATTTAGTTGGCGGCCTTAAAAAGTTAATATATACATTGTTTTTTGTAGTCCATCATCGTTGCGAATTTTGCAAAGGCATTTGCAAATACTGTTTTTGCGGATTAGCCTGAGGATGGGGGGCGGTTTCCAGAAGAAAGGCTCCATTGAAATTCCTTGTGGGCATGCTTTTACCAATTTAAAAGCACAAAATAGCAGTTTATACGATAATTGAAAATAAATGGAAATTGTGAAATCCTGGAACTGGCACACCTTATTCGAAGCCACTTTACTTAAGATAATTTTTAATAACAAACTGAATCGTGCGCTTTGAAGCTATTGGCCAACTGAACGCTATTGGTCCTGGTGGCTATACAGGTAAACAAAACACAGTTCAGTGCCGCGAAGATAGACAACGTCGTTGAACTGAGCCACCCTATGGATGTCCGCAGGGATGCTCAATTCTAGCGTAAATAAATACAATTCATTTCTTAATGAATCTTTCATTAAAAAAAAATAAATGTAAAACCTTAAGGTCAAAAAATTATATCCTGATATAGAGATATGTACATATATTAAGAGATTGGAGAAATTCAGTATTATTTTCTTATACATTATGATCTGGCCAGTGATTAGACAGATGTTACATAAAATTCTTTCATTGCCCTAATGTAAAAAGGTCCCAAATTCGTAGAAAAAGTATTGCTTAAATTCAATAATTATAATGAATAGAAATTGCCTTTATCGTATTCATATTTATAAATTTATTTCCTTACAGTTAACGTTTTCCATAAATAAATTTAAAAATATAAAAAATATTAATAAATTTTCGGCTTTAGGGCAACAATTTAGTACCACAAGAACACATTAACAATTTTCAAAAGACATATTTCACATGATATCATACGGAACCTTAACAATGTGCAATAACAACAATATATAAATATGTTAATTATCGATGAAAATTACAGAAACATAAATTTGCAATTGTTTAATTGTAATTACTTTTTACAATATTTCATTTAATTATGCTTGATGAGAATTTGATGCAAATCCTTTAACATGAATGCAAGAAATTCTTTGATGTAAATAAAATTTTTAATTTAAAATTATGAAATTGAATTTGATTAATGTAAAATTGATTTAAATTAAAAGAAAAAATTTTTAGATAACAAATATATTTAAAAAGTAATAATTTTTACAATTGTATTAGTTCTTGAAAATTAGAAAAAAATCGTAAGTCAATTCAATATTTTGTCTGCTTTCATCGTACGTTACAAAATAAAAAGTTGATAAATCATATTACCGATTTTGCCCCCCCCAATATCTTTGCTGCACACATGCTCGTAAAATATTTCCATAAAATCCACAAGTTAACGATAATTGTTTTCGTAGCCGTAAAGCACAAACAAATAAAATAAATAAGCAAATAGAAAGATATTTATTATAAGATATTTCATTATGCGTTCGATTTTTATAGCCTTAAGAAGTTTATAAACACGATGATAATCATTTTGATAAATTAAAGCAAAATTTAATAATTCATCCGCTTGATTTATTTTAAACAAAATTCTCACATTTAAGCTTTAGATTAAATGCTACTAATGAACTCAGCGGCAGCAGTAAATGATTATCCTTAAGTTGTATCTTTTTTTGTTCTTGCCATTTTGCTCTACACGCTGGCTTTGCTTAGCGATTTTTTAGTCTTGTTGACTATAAAGAGCTGAGAATTCAGTTTCAGTATGAATAGTTTAAAAAGTAGTTTTCAATTAACAAGCATTAAAATTAAAGGATAAGAAAGGATTCATTTTCCTTGCTGGAAACATTTTCTTACAAATAAATGACGAAATGTTTACAACTCTTTAATTAGTCTATCTCGTCTACACCTTCTTCAACTTTGTCAAAAAAAAAAATTATCATAGCTTTTACAGCACGTATTAGTTGAACGTACCATATTGAAGCTTATATGTATACACTTTCAAAAGGAAGACGGCACTACTACCAAATATTTTTTAATGAAGAATTTCTTATACTTTGAAATTTAATTACAAAATATATTTTTTTAAAATATGTTGTGACATTTTTCTGCTTTTTATATGCTGATGCAAATGCATACAGCTCGTAATAGCTCAGAGGAGAATTAGCCAATCCTTCCATAGGCATGAATGTATAAACCAATAAGCAACTAAAATAATAAATTCATATATAATGAATTTGCGTGCGAAGCTGAACGAAAAGGGAAAAACTACTAAACTGAAAAGTACTTTAACAAAATTTTTATCGGTTTTGCTTTCAGGAAACATGAACAGTATGTGAATGTACTAGTACTCGCATGACATAAAATTTATTTATTCTTTACATGCGTCCAAAAACTGTTCTACAGTGAATTGAAATTTATTTTAGAATAAATTTAGTTAAGCACTGGATAATTGCATGGAAGGCTACTGGAAATTAAAAAGTACTACGTTTTCTTATTGCAAACAATATCCTGAATGGGGCTAACTTAATCACCCCAAAGTATGAAATATAAATTATCTACAAAAAAAAAAACATATGAGAATAAATTAACTTTAATAAAAACGAACGACGAACGTCTCGGAAAATTTTTTTTTTCTTTCAAGACTTGTTTATTGTATCCTTACAATTTTCAATTGCCAATTATTATTCAAATCTTATTTTAAAAAAATTAAGATGCATCATGTCCAGCCATTGCTAGACGAAATGGGATGTATTGCGCTGGACTGATTAGTCCATTTTACTTATATCTATGCATCATGTCCAGCCATTGCTAGACAAAATGGGATGTATTGCGCTGGACTGATTAGTCCCTTTTACTTATATCTTTTTGTGTGTTTTTTTTTGTTTGGCGGACGGCAACAAAGTCCCTCCTACTCAAACGTGTATAGCCGCTGCCGCTAAGTTTATTACGGGCTAATATATTGGGGTCCGTCTCTAACCTTTTTAGGTATCTTCGTGCGTGGTTTTCCACCTCAGTTTTCACCAAAAGCACATCCAAACTTTTGTATATATTCGACTTTTTAATATATCAGGGTGCTGCTGTAATTGTTCGTAAAATTCTGTTGTCCTTGAATTTTTGATTCAGAAAGTGCGGCCATTAAAAATCATTACTGATCGTAAACTTTTCAAACTACTTCTATTAAATATTTTTTTTAAATGCCTACAAAACTTATTATTATTACAGATATTCTCTAAATACATTAATAATAATTATTAATTAATTATTTTCTTCATAGAGTTTAATGGGTAACTAATTGCACATTGCAACTGTAAAGGATAATTGCATGCATTTGCATCAAATAAAAATTGTTTGTTGTGAAGTTTTGAAAAAGTAATTTAATATGATACAATTGAAAAGTGTTAAATATTTTCACAAGAACTTAAAAATATAAAAATGCTGTTTTATAAATTTTATTGTGCTTGAAATTAAAAATTTTTAAATAATTTTCGATAAAATATTTACATATTTTTTATAATCGATATTTTAAATAACAAAGCAATTTTGTAAATTTGCGCATCGCTTAAATGGATTTTCGTTAAAAAAATTTGTTATTGAAATACAACCAGGTCACGAAAATTAAAAAGTAGTCGTTAAGGCTTTGAAATTTAAAATGTGAAATGAGCTGACGAAACTAATAAAATACATACACCTGATAATAATGGATTAATTAAACATTTCTTCCTTTTCGCTCCTTTTCTTCTGCTCAAATTTAAACTTGCTTGAGAATTACTATACAGAAATAGAGTACCATTAAGAAATTTGAGTGATACGCAAATCTGTGTCCTCTAAATCAGTCAGTTTTTAATTTGTCTTTTTTTAACTTTGTTTTGAGAAATTATTTGATATTTGGAAAGTCCACACTTAGCAAAATGTTACTACATTGAAATTCATTACCTCGGATTACGAATTTTACAATCTTATTCTATTTTTGTAGTTTCAATAAAATATTATAATTTTTATTTTTCTAACAGAAACTTGGAATCTTCAAATACATGTACACATATATTCCAATCATTTTATATATTCCATTTCCTCAACGCGTTTTTTTTTTTTGGCAGTGTATTACTTCCGCTGTATTTTATATCATTTTAATATAATTCTTTATATCATTTTATGGCTTTTTACTATAGTAAATTAATTACAGCTGAGAGTTCCCTTTATGCAATTTATACTTGATACCATTTAATAACTGGCACACTAAACAAAATAAAAAGATGGGGGAAAAGTGGTAAGCAGTACTGCTAGTTAGTGCCTTAAGGCTTAACTAACAAAGTCTTCTTTATGATTTCAACGATTTTAGATATTTAAGTGTAACACATTGCAGCACAGACCACTCCCACTCATTCCTGGCATAACAATAAAAACATCCTGAGCATGTACCCACTAATATTTCACGACTTAATTCATGAAATTAATTTACTCATTTATATTCATTTCATCGTTATGTAATTACCAAAAGTCAAGACTGTTAATAAATATAATTTATTTGCATTGCCGCTAAGTAAACAAAGGTGGGAACAGCGCCATTAACTTAAAAGCTGTTCTTTAACGCAAATTAGTATCCTTTATTTTCTTTGTTTCATTTTCGCTAAGAAGGACTGCTTCTTCCAAACTTATTTAATTTTTATACACAAACTTGCTTTTCAAACTGAAAAAATATAAAGTAGGGAAAGTAATTGATTACTAAGAATGGTCTTAACTTTGACATTGTCTAAAGTTTTCATTAACTGCGTTGATGAAACATCGAGAATAAAACATTTATATAAATTGAAAAGGAGAATTACTTATGATGTGCAGTTTTCAAGTAGAAAACTCGGCAGTATTCAAAGTTTTCGGCACTTCAGTTATAAGCCAAAATGAGTTAACAATTCCAAAAATGTTACGGATGATAGGTAACGTAGATAACGTAAAGGACTCTGTATCCAACCAGCCAGTGCTCATCACTGGGCAGCAGTTTGCATAAAAAGGAAAAACTTACTGCAAGATTTAAGAACCACAGATAATTTTCTCGACGCTAAACAATATTATGTTATCGGTCTATGCTCGGTATCTCAAACACAAGCATTGTGTGGGGGCAGCTACCTCGGCACAACTAATTTTTGGAGCATGCAAAAAGACATAAAGTAAAGGGAATCAACTTTATGGTCGAACAGTAAGTCTTACTGTTCGACCACTTGGATTTAGTGAAAAAATGTATTTCCATTTTTCAATTTAGTTTCCCATTTTTTTACAGATAATTTATTGTTCCTTTTATCAGCCACTTCTTTCTTTTACAAAAAGGTATGCAACCAACCGGATTTCAATGAAGAGACAAAACATTTTTGATGAAATAAAATTTCAACAAAGTGCGACTAATAATTTGTTAAATTTATGCTCTTTAATGAAAATGTGACAATGACTAAACAAAACAAAATTTTAACACTTTTTAAAAAAAAATATTCCTTGGCAATTGCTTAGTTACGCAAAATCCTAAAACATCCTTTTTCATACATTCCATATTTATTATATATTTTTCATTTGAGAATTAATTTGTTTATTTTCGTATGCTTGTTAGTCGAATAAGATCAGAATGTCCTTATCAAGCAGATGCTCAATGTAAAAATTTTATACTTATTTTTTGTATTTAATTGCGAAAAATGATGAAGGCTAATTAGTAGAACAACAGCAGCGAAAGAGTTTGAATTTTTCAAGTTTAAAAGTACCTTTTAGTGGAGCACATTTAATTTTGTAAATTTTCAGCGACAGAACAGATAAAGAGCCAAACAAAAAAAAGGCTGTGATGAGGGTAAAATGGAGAAGGATGGTTGTAAACCATTTTGTATAAGACCACCTTCAAGGTATTCAACTTATCTTAGCAACGATGATGAACTAGAAACCGTATAAATGGCAATAAGGACCAAAATTATATACTAAATTTAATTGAAAGATATGTTTGTTGATAGTTAACAAATATTTAAATAGACACAATTTAATTTATAAACAAAACCAAGTAAAAGTGCTATACGAGGTATGATCAAAAATTTACCATTATTTTGTTCAATTGCTATGGCGTGATGCATCGTGCATTCTTCGCACAAAGTCAATAAGGAATACTACCTTGAAGTTCTTGATGTCCTCGGGTGAACAGGACAAGCCTTTTCTTTTCGGCCTTGCTTAACACGGTTATACCACAATTGAACTTGTCTTCTGCTCATAGTAAACTCGCCAAACTCCACAGCCAAATTTCCACTTCATCTTTACACAAAACTTAATACAGTTTTTTTTTATTCATTTTTTCAAATAGTAAAAAGTCGAAGAGCACACCAAAACAGGACTAAGCTGACTATATATATAACCGATATGTGTACGAAAATCAAAAAATCAAATCAAAATCAAACATACATAACTCACGACTGTGTCGAATTTTATGTAACCGTCTCCAAGAATATGTTACAAAGCTTTTTTGTAAAACGCAATTACAATCCATCTAAGTAAACTTTACATTTGCAACATAATACTTATTACTAAGAAATATTAAAAATTCAAATAAACGAAATAATATGAAACAGTATTCTTAAATATTACAAATATCAAGAAATTATAATAAAATATATATAAATATTTCTACAAATAAAAGCTTATGTGCATTATATAATAACTCTTACACGCATTTTTGCATATACACCCATTAAAAAATTAAGCTATTAACAAAATATCCTTTACTCCTAGCCAAGATATGGAAATGAAAGTATATCCAATTTACAGAAGACCAGATCAAGATCACCTAATAATAATGACGAAAATACAAATTTGTCTAAATTAATTTTGGAAATGAAACAATGGATTTTAAAACATTTCATTCTAGACAAAGCTTAAGCTCGTTTTGCCCACCAAACTAAAATACTGAGGACAGACAGAGAGACAGATGGACACAACCCAATCAACTTCTCAGCTCATAAGCAATATATCCATATTATATAAATTGTATGCCCTGCATCAAACCTAATAATACCCTTAATTATTGATGGCGAATATTTAGTAGCGTCCTACTCCTGCAGCCAGGATTACTCACAACTCAATGAGAAAATACTCGTACATTCAATTTCGAAGCTCTAAAATATAAAAATTTTTTTTTTTAAGATTTTCACACAAAAATTTAAAAATATTATAAAACCAAATTGATAAGATTCAGAACTGTCAAAATGACTGGAAAAATACTTAAAAAGCATCTTGGAACAACTTCAAAGTGCCTTCAAAGTAACTCTGTCGCGTGCATAATGAAAACATCAAACAATGGCAATATCGCTAATCGTATGTGTAGTTAATATTCTGTGGAAATTTCCACCT
Organism: Ormia ochracea; assembly: GCA_963402855.1. Lineage (NCBI taxonomy): Eukaryota > Metazoa > Arthropoda > Insecta > Diptera > Tachinidae > Ormia > Ormia ochracea. Next base: position 33,049,916 of record OY727107.1, on the reverse strand, counting down.
CATTAGAAAATTGCTGAAATAAACTGTTGTCAAATTTAATTAAATAACTAATTTGTTTCAAAAAGAGCTATAATTAAATTACTGACAGACACAATTTAAGACCGTAAGCTTCTTAGATTTGTACTAAGTCGTTGAATGGCAAACAAGAGATTAGAAACAAGCTACGAAAACGCCACTTCCATCGAAATATGTCTAAAAATATCACAAACGCTAAACACACATTGTGGAAGAGAATGGCACGCAGGAATATATATTAGGGGGTCTCTGTATTAAAATTCTTTATGAAAGAGTAGTGCATTGTTATATAATGGCATTGCTATCGGAGGTGTTTTTAACTACTTTAATGTTTGTGTTGGGTAAGTTCCTTTTTAGGGCCACCCACACCTACTCAAGCAATTCACTGGATAGCAATTAGGAGAAAGGAGTACTAACAGATATACGCATGACGAAATGCAGTTGTAGTGCAAGGCAATAGGAGGTTGTATGTGCACAGATGTACATTGTTAAGCTAAGCTACTGCCGGAGATAGCGCGCGAAACCAACACCGTTACCTGTTCAGCCAACTATATAAACGCAGTTTAGATTATACAAATAGCACAAAAATTAGATCAAGTGGTTTCACTTTATATTTAAGGCAATACAAAAGTGAGCTTTATATGCCTATTTAAGTTTACTTAAAATGAGGCCCTAAATTTTGCAAATTAGTAAAATTTTACAGAGCGACAAACATTTTAAAATAGTATGTCTCATGTTTTTTCTCAAGCCAGCACTGAACGAAAGCTGAAATAATTCTCCGACAATAATTCTCAATTATAAGATGATCAACTGCCGCTGAATTTCTTACGCCTTTGTAAATTTGTAAAAGTTGTATTTTACAAATCCAAAGCTGAAGAATTAATATTATTGGTTGTGGTTCTATTTAGTATGAGCTGGTTAGCGCAAAGTTTCATCCACTTCTGTCCAAAGTTATGATACCAATGCAATGCCAGTACACAAATGCCGAGAGTCGAGTCTAGAATCAAATATTCCATTTTCAACTCAAGAAATTAAGCCAACAGTACTTGCGACTAATTAGTTGGTGGCACCGTGTTTAAATCTGCCACCCCTTATTAATTAATTAAAATCTTCGTTTATATCCCCCAACCCCCTTTTTTGGAAAGAAAATTCCCAAATGTGTGAAAGAAAAAGCACGGAAATAAAAAAATAAATACTCATAAGATGGAATTTTATTTCCGTTATAGGGTAGACAAAAGAAAAAGAACAAGATATTTTTTAATACTGTATTCGGTTATTTGTTAATTGGAGAAACTTTATAGAATATACAGAGAATATGTAATAAAGAATTTCACAATTGTTTTAACTCAGGCATCATTTTATACAGGACACGTGCTTAAAGTAACACCCTAATGTTTTTACGCATAAGCAAACTTGTGATACGAATTTTGCCTTAATTACCAAGTTGTTTGAAACTTAATTGTATGGAATTATAAGATACATGTTTACAATCTTTTTGTCGTTATAATGCATACTCACACTCAATTAAAGAATGGGATATTAGACACGAATTCCAATACAAGCAGTTGGTTACAAACTGATAAACTTGAATGATTTAATAAGACACGAGCAACGAAGACACCTCCCACCTAACTTTTTTTGTAAACTTTTAAAGTACATGTAATGCAATGAATTTAGCAATTGTTTCTACACACCAGAATTGAATTATGTGTCACAAATGTGTGTTGGGTAACTTCAGCCTCAAGGCAACTATTCCTCCCAACTGTTGTATTCAATACCATCATTGTAAAATTTAGATTTAACACAAAAGCTTATTAACAGACATAAGCGCAGATTGTATTTCCCCTTTAAATATCATATGGGTGTTATAATTCAAGGTCATTAAAACAATGATTTAAATTCTCTATATCTGAATCGTAATGAGTTTCTGAAATCCAAATGTTTGCGCTGAAGAAAAAATCAAAGCCATTGTCAGTAGAAGAAATTAGTAGAGAAAAATGGTTTTCTCTAATTATGAGAAAAGTTAGTGATACAACACACCGAGTAACTTCTTTCAGAGCCTTTGAGGTTGAATTAGGCGCTGTTAAATTGTTATTTAGTTAAATACTAGATTAATTATTTCATATACTAATTACTTTCAATTCACCAATGAAATGTTGGTAGACAAGAAGCGGAGAAAAGTGTATGTACTCAGATGTTTATTATCAAGGACTTTCTCTCCCTTCTAAGCCTTCTTCATTTAACCATTCTAACAACAATTAACACACGAGACGTTAAAGTCAGATGTATGGCATTTGTTATTGATTTTTTCTTTTAATGCTTTTTAATTTAATAACCACAACCAGATTTAATCAGAATTATATTTCCATATCATATTTTTAAATCTAAATTATGAGGTTTTAAATGTGGCTGAAAATTTCGAAGCAGGAAGTATTTTTGACGTAAAATTTGAAGAATTAATTTTAAATTTTTATTTTCTAAATGCGAAAAAATTTCAAATTCTCTTAATTAAAGAAAATTTAATTTAGATATTTCAGTTGTAGAAATTAGAAAATTTTAGAAAACCGGCACTTAAAACATACTAAAAACACTTACTGACTTTTAAAGGACCCAAACCAGAAATCAGGAAACATAAAATTGCCAACCATAATGTTATTCAGCTGAAAAAGTTGGCCCCGCTGGAGTAAACCGCTCTATTCAGCATTAGAATCTTCTTTAAGAATAGCTAAAGAAAAGCTAAAAAAATTTTTACTCCGAAAAACTAGGCGGCTCATGGAGAGAAAACATCAAAGAGCCGAGTCAAAGTATGAAAAGCAAAACAATATTTTTTCACTAAAGTTACTGTACACCTTCTTTGCAAAGTCCTTAAGCACTCCCTCAGATGTCAGAATAACACTTTTATTGGCAGTGGCGTTTACCGATTTGAATCAATGCAGATAGTCGTCAATCTTCTGAAAATCTGATGAAAGAAAAAAACTTTTTTATTACATAACCATTTTTAAAGAAATGGTATAATAAACAGAAATATTGCAAGAAAGCCAAGATATTATCACCTATCAAAGAGCTTTTCTGAAATATGTAAGAGATTACAAAAAATTTATAAAACTTTCTGAAAGTCAAAGTAAAGTACAAAGTTCATCCGTTTCTTAGTAAGCATTCAGTCACCGCTTGTAGAGACATGCTTATTAATTTATTTACGCCCTTCAACACATTTGATAAAGTTTCGAAGGGCTTAAACTAGAATTATAACATGTAAAATACTTTTCTCCACTTAAGCAAGAAAAATATGTTTACAAAGTTGCCATTATACGAAAGAGTTTTTCACACGCGCAACCCTAGGCCCCAACTGAATCATATAAATGTTGAAAAAATTTTTTATGTTAATTGCAAATGTAAAATGCATGTGGAAATCCTCTTTTAGAGCAACCGATTGTGTGCTTACTACGACCCATTAAATTTAAATCGCCTTAACAAAAGCGTTGAAACAAATGCCGAAAACAAAAAGTTGTGGTCTGTGCCGGCTTATGTTGTATGCAAATTCCATGTAAAAAACGGCAAACGAAATACTGGAGTGGCATACGCAAAAGTAAATAGTATTTAAGACAGAAAGTGGTTTTCATAAATAAATACGAAAGAAATCATGTTTTAAATAAAACAAATGGTCCAGTGCAACTGTTTAGAAATATAAAAAGTAAAATATAAAGTGAACTGAACTGAACGGTCCTCTTACTAACGTTACAATGCAAGCAATTCGAATTTATTCTCATGTTTGTGTTTCCTATTTGATTGATATTCAAAGTGTTCTTCTGTTATTTGACATCTTTAATGACTTGACGGTTTTTCTCTTAACTCCAAGAGAGAATACAGACATCACTTGGATTGTAATACGGATGGCTGGTGTACACTTACACTATTGCTGTACGTGATAAGCATTTTAGAGATTGTATTACAATAAAGAGATCTCTATTGCAAGGAATGAGTACAGCGCACAGTGGGCCCTATTATCTAATGTAGTGCATGGTGTGGAAATTTGCGTTATCTATCTACTGCATATCATCCTCATACTTATTGTACTAAATCATCTTCTAAGCAGGAAAATGCTTATAACAAGTCTTAGTAATATAACATATAGAATAATATCTATGCGATAATTTTCAAAATATTTCATATTTTCATACAAAAAATCTCGAAGATTCCTCTTTAGGACTGATTATTATTTTCAATCAAAGATATAATTTTCACTGTTTGACTTTTCTAAATGTTACCTTGACACTCGTATGGAGACGTTTCAAGTGAAATGAATTCAACACACGAGGCACGAAAACTTGTTTGAAGCAATCAAACTCCTTCACACATATTCATTTTGCAGCCAAATACCACTCACTTACTTCTATTTGGGCCCTTATATAACACAAACACAAACACAAACAATGGAAATATAAACATTTAACACACAAAGTCATAAGCAAATACTCATACGTGCCCGCAAACTTGTTTAGCCGTTAGTCGTTCAATGTTCTATCGGGTTTTGTATTGAAAGAGTCTTTGCATTAATAATGGCAGGGTTATGGGTTATGTGTTAAACAACTTGAGCACTTCATTATCAGTCCTTAAAACGAAATTGTCAAAACAAAAATCCTAAAGCAATATTTTCTTTTTAATTTATTTCCACAGCAATCTTTATAGAGAAGTTAAACTGCGTAATTCCTCAGTGCCGGTAAATACGAAAGTTCTTAAGTCTAGTTGGAAAGCCATATACCAACTGGAATGCATATGCAAATGCAAAAATAAAATGTTTTGAACTTTATTTTAAACGAAACTTATTAACTTCGCATCGTAATATAATTACAGACAACTAACGGGTACATAATTTTCTACCGTTTCTTATTTTTACTGCTGTTTATTTTATATGTAGGTTAAAGACTAAACAAAGCTTAACAATATTTAACATGCTGCTTATCACAACTTGCACTCAAAGTCTTGTTGATACACTTTCTTTCTTTGCTTTATTTTTATTTTTAGTTTAAATCAGTATACCCTTTACAGCAAATGGAATAGAAGTATCTACACAATAAAGTTTGTCGTTAAGTTTGAAATTTGCGGAGGAGACAGTTAAGGCTCTATAAGGCTTGCATGGGGTTCGACAAGCATTTTTCCATTCTTGTGTTTTTAACACAGTCTTAAATGGAAAATGTAACAACTCAAATACACATGTTATACGGAAAGGATTATTTTGGCAATACCGCAACTGCACGTCCACTGCTACAACTATAGCCAATTTAAATATATTATTTCTATTTTCATGAGCGCCAATAATTTGCCTTTATTATCATATTTATATGTTATAAATTGATTAGGTATATAAAGCCCAATAATTTTTAAATAAAATACAGATTTGAAAGCAAAAGCTTTCAAAGTAACAAAAGAAATGGCTAATTTGGAGGCAGTTGCAGTCGTGTGGGCTGCTGCTATAAATGTGTTTCAGAAAATATTTCTTAACATGCGTAAAGTTTCTGCAAAAGATTTTAAGTCAATTTAAAAAACTTTTAAAGATTTTGTACCAAAAAAAAAGGAAATAATTAATTAAACCCTTAACAGAATTACTGTACTCATAGATCCTTAATTGTTCTACCTAATAAAAAGCGAGTCCTTGAAAACATTTATTAGTATTCCGCTTCAGTGTATTTTTCAATAACAATATTTTAAGCTTAATTATCAGAAATAATAAAACTTAAATCCTTTCTCTTTAAAGATGAATAGTTTTTTTTATTTGGGTTGCCTTTTCTCGCATTCCTATCTTGGCCCAACAACTTTAACAAGATTCATATGGTTTTTTCTAAGCTAGACGTTGGATTGCGACACAGTGGCTTAAAACAACCGTTTTTGGAGGAAAATAATGCCATTGAACTATATTTTAGTAATCAGTAGGTTTTCCCAACCGAACCTATACTGAGATTTTCCCAAGTGAATTCATTACACCATTTCTGAAAACCATTCCAACTAAGAGGAGTTCGCCGGTTACGCAGAGTTATATAAATAACGAAAGTATCGTAATTCTTCTAGAAAATTTTGGGAAAAAATGGCTGATTTTGAAATATTTAAAATTTTTTTAACAAAAGTTTTTTGCAGCAAAGATCTGTAAAGTATTTCTCAAATATAAAGAAAAAATCGTTGGTATTGAAAACCATTATCCTTTCAGAAATATATCTGTATCTTAAAAACAAAAAATTAAATAAATTTCAATTTCAATTTTGTTAATGAAAAATGAAACAGTTTCTCCTTCAATCCTGCAGCCAAGACCCCAAGCAAACTCTAAGGCGAAGGGTATTAAGGATTCATGAAGGCTGAATACTTTCCACTCTTCCTTTTAAGTTCTTACTCAACCCAAAGTTGTGTTAATGCGAGCCAAGGTGTTATTTGCGAAGATACTGACTTTCCATTACTACAGTCGCCAAACAACACAACCAGAAGCTTCTACGACAATAAAAAATTAGGTAAAAACCTTCATTAATTGTTTGTAAAGCACAAGTGTTAAAATTGCAGGCTTTCTTTCTTTCTTTTTTTTTTTTTTTTTTTTTGAGAAAAAAGAATCGTTTATATTTGTTTTAATTTTTATAGACAATAGAGATTTTCCATTTCTTGGCTTAAAAATTAATTAAAATGTCCTACAATCGCGCAAAGACAAACGAAAGAAGAACCAGAAACACTTCAAGAAATTAAAAAAAAAAAATACAGCAACAGTTTACAAGTCAAACTTTTTTTTAATAAATAAATAAAAGCAACTTTTTAATGGGCAGCAAAAAAGGTTTCGAAATTAAAATGAAAGTATTTAAATGCTCATCTTTATTTAACTTTCTTCCAAACTTGCTTATAATTGTTGTTCTTCATGCTGCTTATTTCTTTAAATTTATTTCAATTTTACTTAAATCTTATGAGAATGTTTTAGTAATTTATTCAAGTAAACAACAAATATTTTTTATACTTTAACTGCCGACCCTTGTTTAAAGAAGTGTTAAGAAAATATTAAAAGGAAAACCAGAATTCATTTTGAATTTAACGTAACGAATGAAAGCCAACCTTCATACACCTCTATTAAATTCCTTTGCAATTTTATTAAACCACTACCAGCATAAAAGTAAACTGCTTAAAATTAAATTAACATTTCAAGCAAAACCTGCCATACCTTTAAGGAGATTGGATTTTAAGAGCACGTAACTGAAATAACACTGTAACAAAATGACATGTTATTTTGAGTGCGTGACTTTTTGAAGTGAGTCCTGCTTAATACGAAATATTTTCTGTTTTAAGCCATTTTTTAGGCTATTCCAATTGCATGGGGAAGAAAAAATACGAAAAACTTTCCAAGTTTGCCGCTCAGTGCAGTTGAAATTCACGAGAACTGGTTAGTTGCTCGATCAACTATTTACGAATGGTGAACATCGAGGCTGTACTAGCTCTGCCAGTTAATAACTGAAAATTCTCCTAAATTTTATTTTATTTATTCAACAATATTCATTTCCTTACCTCGAGGAAAGGACAATTACTAAAAAATTCAACCAAATAACAACTAATCTGTTTTCTTTACGATTCTACCTCTCCTAATGTTTTTGGCACAAAACATTTAATGAGCACGGATTATCCTGAGAGTAGTAAAAAAAGAATTTCTATCAAAAAAAAAATATTTTTTTTAAATTTTATAGTAAAGGAACCTGTTCGGTAGCAACCCGATTTTTTTTTTTTTTTTTTTTTTAGAACTATTTTAAAGAAAATCTTTAGCTTTTGTATATGAAGCTAAAGTAATGAGAGAACGATGCACAGCACAAATCTGCTATTGTATATGAAAAAGCTGAAGCACAATTTATCCCCACCGTTTTCGCTGGTAGTCTGTAGGCTTTCCAAAACTGGCAAATAGATTTTAAAGTGGATTGTACCCAGTTTACTTATATAAAAATATACACAATTTTTTTTCAAAAACGAAAGAAAAGAAAAAGATATTAAATAAATCACAAACATGTGATAAAGTTTTTATTTGAAAAACCTTATTGTTGTTTCAACAAAGTTTCAATAACAGTTTATGAAGTCGTTATTAAAGAATCATATTTTGTGAGTACCAAGCAAAGCTATACTTTCTCCATTATAAAGCCAGCAACAAATTAGAAAGAAAAACTTCATTTTTATTTTCCAGAAACAAATATAGGTAACATACTCGTAACTGTAAATTAAACTTAAACTCCAACAGTAAAATATTAAATTTGACCTGCTTCAAAGTTACTTCTGGTTAAATAACTGAAGGCAAACGAAGCAAACAATGCTGCATTTGTATGGCATACGTGTGGCAAAGTTTTGTAAGAGAAACTAGAAGGCGTTGGAATGTATTTTCAGAATAATAGTACAGTTAACAGGGCGAAAGTTATGAGCAAAATCTTAATTAAGGGAATCCTGATAACAAAGTCGTGCAACAGTTAAAAAATTTTAACATTCACTACAGTGATTTGGATTTCATGGCGAAAGTTGGCATGAAAAGAAAGTAATAAATTTCTAAAACATATAAATATTTGAAAAATTTCCTTAAAATTATTTAAACTTTCCCAAGTATTTGAAAACCAACACAAATTTAAGTAAAATTAAAGTAAAAGCCATCATGAAACAATACGGTCCAGTAAAGTTCAGTATGAAGTCCACAGAAACTTATCATTGCCATCTTTTGCAATTCAGGGCAATTTTAAGGTCGAACTAAAAGTTTCATAAATGAATTAACTTTAAGGAAGCGAGTTTCAATCGTGATGCCTGTCCAGATTAAGAAGAAACAATTCGACGTGGGCAGATCATATCATGAGATAGAATGCAAAGCTACAGAGCAGACAAGGAAGAGAAAGCATTGCAGCTACTGGCCACAAACAAGATTATGCCTGTCTAACTGGATTAACTTTATAGTGTATACCAACCATCGATATACCAATGAAACTGAAGACATCAAGGGATGGAACCTTGAGCTTTGCACCTAATGAGACGATGAGCGGCATTTACATTCACTTTTGCGTCTTGGCATTTCAAGCTCATTGTAAGAAAGCCCCTTATCCCAACATAAGTTCCGTAGGCTCAAATGATTTTGTAGTTCTAAGATATTTATAGCTTTGCTTATATTCATATTTATATTTATTTTAAATTATAAGGCAAACTAATTATATTAAATTTATCTGAAATCCGTTCAAGTACTGAATATGGCCAATCAGAGCTTACTTTAAAGTATGCATCATACTTCAAACTTTAAGGTTCTATCCCATCGTATCCGAAACCCTTCTTACAATATTCTTTGCAATTTCTTCTATATTATCGATATGAAAATTTTTTAAATAAAAAATACTCGTACATAAAGCTAAAAATAATTATTATATAAGTGAATGATATTCGTGTTACGAGACACAACGAATAATATTTTGGAATACGTTTCTTTTGAGCTGAGTTGTGTCGCAGTGTAGCTTAACGCTCTCCTACCCCATGGGTACTTCTAGGTAAATAAAGTGAGTTATTCAAATTGATTTTTAAAAAATAAATATTCAAATTAAATTTTTTTTTTCAAGAGTTTAAGATGCGCACAAATTTTATATAATAATAATAAAAAGTTAAAATAATTAACAAGCCTCAAAATGAAATATTTCTAAAATTTTCTTTATACACTGCGAATAGTGAATGGAGTATGTGAGCACAAATCGCTTCGAAACCCATCTGTTAAGTAAATTTCCCATTTGTTCGAAAACAAAAATAAATGAGAACTATTAAATGTGAAAGAATATAATTCCAGACTATGTAATCACAAAAAAATTGGATTTTTTTTTAATATTAAGAATCCAAAAAAATAACGCTAAGAAAAGTATACCAGTAAAATATTTACAGGTATAGAAAAAATCCAAATGGAAGCAGATGATAAATAGATTCGTTATATATTATATTTATTATATATTACGGGGCAAATTTTTACAGCGCAAAAAAATCAACCAAAAAATGAACCAGACGGGGAGATAAATTGGAAAATGTTAAATGTTAAATGTAAAAAGATATATATAGCCAGAACAGCAAGACTCAACATATTGTTAGACGACCGACTGGACCAAAGATGGCATTTTTTTTACAATTACAAGCCAGTTCTCTGCAATTGGTATCTGATTTCACTTACTTTGCAAGCAGCATGTCTTCTATTTTACAAGCTGTCTTAAAAATGAAATACTTTAAATTTAAAACCGAATATTAAAGTTAAATTAACTTATTTCTTTGTATTGCCAAAGCCCATAAGAGTTTACCCATTTTTTGGCAAGAGACTCACACTGATCCATTCAGTATAATCATAAAAAATCCTTAGTTGCAATGTGATGCAGTGAAAAAGCAAATAAACTTTGTGCTGAAATAGTGAAATAAAAGCACATTTTGTAAAATTATATTTTAAAAGTAATGCAGACAAAAGCACACCTTCGAAAATAACTAACTATCGAAATTCCTGCTCGTAAAATTTCCCTGTCAATGGGTTCATAAAAAGCGAAAACTACACTAAAATACAATAATAAAAATCATAAAAAAAAAGTATACTTACAAGCCATTTGGAGTATGCACCATGACATTTGGTGTTTGTGTTACTGTACAGTGGTTACTATAATATATATTGAGCCACAGTATTAATCATTTTTATTGTGTGACTGAAACTTTTCTTCTGAAGAAGAATGGTCATTTCCCTTAAGCAAATTTTAGTACTGCAAACGCTGGTTCGCTTTTTGATTGATTTCGAAAAATTTCAAAAAAGAAAAATTTCTCACTTTTCCAGCCCACTGTAGAGTTCTTTAATAGATTACATTACTTTACGAAAACCATTGGATTTTATGATAAAAGGAATTTAAAAAAAAAATAAATTAATAGAAGCTATAAAAGCCAAAAGTAAAATATTATCATCAGCTATACGTACGTGGAAGCGTAAACACGTAAGTAATTTTGTGCAAACAAGGAAATATTATTTGCTTGCATGCCTAAAATATAATTAAACTGCAATATTTCAATATCAAATTAATTAGCTTTATAATGATTAAATTAAAGTAATTCTAGAGGGGCCAAGGCATGAACGAAGTCTTTGGTTACTTAACAATTACCAGCAAGAAATAAAAAAAACACTTTCATTTTTTCTCTGAGGATCAAGCCTATATGACTAGAAAGGCAACCCATTAAGCTATTAAGAATGCATTTATGGCATTTCTGAAGTGTATTTGCGAATTTTAGCGCTAAATGCTTATTTACGTGACTTCTGTGCGGTATACGCTATTCTCATGCTATATAAAAAAATTATATATTTTTAAAAACTATACTTCGAGACCTTCCCAATGATGTATAATATTTTGTACTTTGTTTAATTATGGGCAATTTTATAACAATTACCAATTCATGCATACAAAACTGTCTCTTATGAAAAGTATGTCTTATACAGGGTGACATAAAACAACTGCAACCAACTTCAGACTGCTGTCATATCTCAACCACTCGTCCGACAGCTGTGAAAATTATTCCAGTGACATCTCATTATATTGTTTACAAGCGTATAAAAGCATTTTGGTGAGAGTTTTCCAGTAAAAAAGTTATTAGTGATGGAATTCAAGCGTGATAGTGTGATTTCCTTATATTTGGCTGGAAAACCACATGAGGCTATCGTTAGAGCACTCCAGCATTTAAATGTGAATAAATCTTTTGTGTCTCGCACCATCGCTCGTTACCGTGATACTGGTAGCGTAGCCCGACGTCAAGGAAGTGGACGGAAAAAAACAGCAACATCAGCAGAAATGGTTCGAAAAGTAAAGAAATGACTTGATGGAAATCCGCTTCGCAGTGGCCGAAAAATGGCTCGTGATATGTACGAGCAATATTCCATATCGCAATATTCCATTCGGCAAATATTGAAAAATGAGCTCGGGATAAAGCCATTGAAATTCCAAAAAGTGCAAGAACTTACACCGCAACAGAAAGAAAATAGACTCAAAAGAGCCAAAGGGTGCTTCGCTTGGCCGCAAGTGGTGAACTGCCGAATTTGGTTTTCTCCGACGAGAAAACATTCGTTGTCCAGCAGTTTGTAAACAAACAAAATGATCGTGTTTTCTTGCCAAAGAGGTCAGCTGAAAATGTGCACCTGCGGTTGGCCACCAGAACTCAAGCGCCGGCCATGGTGATGGCGTGGGGCGCCATAACAGCCGATGTTCGGTCTCCGCTCGTATTAATCGACCGTGGCGTCAGAATAAATGCCCAATATTATCGCGAAAATATTCTAGAGGGTGTATTGAAGCCTTGGGCATGTAAACATTTTGGCCGCAGACTTTGGACATTCCAACAGGACTCAGCACCATCGCAGTCAGCACGCGGCACCCAAGAATGGTTACAAAATGGGATTCCTCGCTTCATTTCCAGCGCACAACGGCCACCAATATCTCCGGATACCAATCCGTTGGACTATTTTGTCTGCAGTATTTTGGAAAGCAAGGTTGGAAATGAAAAATACCAAAGTGTCGATCACCTCAAGCAAGCGGTTCGCAGAGTAACATTCGGGCGGGGTGTGACGGTTTTATTGGCCGTTTGAAGGCCATAATTCGTGCCAAAGGTGACCAATTCGAACAAATATAAAATTGATGCTATTTCCGACATTTTTTGCTTTCATTCAATAAAATTTAAAAAAAAAGCGAAAAAATTATGGCATTTTACTTTGCAGTTTCTTCACCCCACTCTGTAAGTATATAAATCTCTTTCTGTATAAGTAATGAAAAACATGGAACTTCGAAGTCTTTTATATAACCCTCTAACTATAAACCTCTTGGAACCAAGCAGCAAAACAATTTCGTAATTAGTTTCAAAATTTGCTTTTTGCTTTTGTCCTCTGAAAAAAACCTTTTTTAATAATTTCAATACCGATGCCTTTCTGTCATCTTTTAAATATTATTTTAATTATCTACTCCTTAACAACATGCATTCTCTACCAGTATTAATTTTTTCGATTTCAGGCACAATGTATATCGTGTGCACATGTACAGGGCCAATACCTAGAGACTGAAATACATCATTTTTATGGTACAGAGAAATATTTTCATGTAATGTATAAGAATGGTGAAGGGTGGTTATACCACAAGCCAGATCAAAAGCAAGCAAAAAATGTCCTTAAGGTAATTAGGGACTAAGGACTTTTTGTAATCTCGTCGAAGAGAGTTTACGTAGTTTTCTCCAATTGATTACAGCTCAATGCGCCTACAATGTGTATAAAAACAGAGTTGGAAATGCCAGGAGCATATTTGAAAGATTAGAGGAAATTATCTGTATTGTTATGACAATAACATATTATTGAGAATAATATTTTAATAAAAATCAAGCCCAAGACAAAAAACAAAAGGAATTTTTGGACAGGCATACAAAAGAAAACTGAAGAGAATACGCATGAAATTAAAATTCAAGATATCTGAGGGTATTAAATTCAAGTACTTTTTCAGCGTTTAAAAGCTCATTCTAATAAGAAATATTTTTGGAGTCTTAAAGTCCTTAAAAATTGTTCTTCTATTATATTTACTTGATACTCATTTCTTGAAGCTATTCAATATTATTGATACGAATATAGTTAATTAATTCCGTACAAAAGCAAATAATTATACGAAATAGTGTAAATAAGTCGATTTCTTAACAAATTGCCACCGACTGCTACAACTCCATAAATTGTAGATGCAACATAAAATGATATTTTCCTTTTAAATCAAAGTCATGTAAACGATGAAAATTATAAATATGAATCAGTTACTTTCTAATGAAGTAACTGATGAACTGAAATTCAATGCCACATTACATTCCCATATAAGTAAAATCACTGTCTGTATCAGATACTTTCTTCAGTCCTACGAAAATGTTGTTACACAATCAACCGTGAAATTAGTTTTCTAATAAAAATTTCTAATCACTTACAGGTTCTAAGAAACTACTCAAAATTATCTAAATCAGAATATAAATTTTTCTCTCCGTTAAGGGAATACAAAAAAAAGCACATGAGACCCTTTTCAAAGATTGACAAATTGCTTATTAAAAATTAATTGAAAATAAATTTTTTTATAAAAACAAAAACGTTATATATTGAAAATTTTGTGTTTAACAAACTTGTCCGAACTACTTCAAATTCTGGGAAAGTGATGTACAGTAATGGATGAATTATGAAAAAAAAAATCCCAATTTATTGTATTGCTCAGATCGTGTGGATATAATTTAATTTACTGCTTGATGTTCCAATAAAACCGCGACTTGAATTAATTTTTAAATATTTCTCTAACATTTTATTATTATTCTTATTATTTATTGTTTATTGTTAAATTATGGTTAAAGTATTTTTAATTAAAAATTCTTAAAACCCCAATTATTTAAATTAAATGACCAAAATTTGGAATGGAGTCTTTAGAATAAAGGCCGTGTTTAATAAACTTACACATTCTTCACTAAACGCTTCTTAGGGTTTCAGTACTATTCGAATTAATATTTAATTCTTCGTAGGGATTTTGAATAAAAAATATATTTCAGGAAGGATAACACCATTTGCCAAGGTGTAGTATGATACAAAATTACGATGGGGTCTGGAGTCAATGCAAATAGTTAAAAGTAATGAATAATAACTACGATCCCCTGGTAATGTAGACGAAAAGAGTTGAAATAAAAGCCATGACGTTTTCATTATCAAAAACTATAAAGCAAATTAGATAAAAATAATAGGAATCTTCCCTGCTTGTGTCCTTTTCAAATGTATGACCATTTAAACAGAATTCATTCATTTTCTTTAACTTGTCTTATTACAACAAGAATAAAAATATATAAATTAAATTTGCTTCGTTACTGACCCGCAAACATATTTTAACTGCTTTTCAGGTTTTTCTTTTCTATGAGTTTTCTTTCTTTTCTTTTTTTTTGCTTGAATTACCAATAAATATTACAGATGCTGAGACTGCTTTTTATCGAATGGCGTTTTTTCATTGTTTCATTTTAGGTAACCTGTACCTTAAAGTTCCTCTTTAATTTAAGAGGAAGTTCGTGTTATTTCTGTTGCCAAAAAGATGAAGACGATGTCTCTATTCTTCCACAGAGTATGTTAAATAATTAAATGATGCAAGTGATCACTTTTTAATTTAATTGTATTTTAAATTAAAAATGTTAGAAAAAAATTTTTGTAAATGCAGAGAAAAGAAAATTCACAGTAACCGGGCGTATGATTTATATTTATGCAAATAATGCGCATATTTATAGCTCATACGACACGGTGTCCAAAGAATAGGAATGCAGCCTTTTTTAAGTCATAAGTAACGTCTTAAGCAACCCATACACGATACAACCGTTGGTACAACTCGCTTAGTAATAAAACCTCTTCGTACAACTTCATTTTGCAAACAATTTACAGCTGGAACCAACAAATAATAAACAGGTATCCCACGAAGCAAAACAAATTAGGCTTAAATTTTGTGAAGCAATAAAACAATTGAAAGCTCTTTAAGTAAATTAAATATTTATGGACATTCAAATTTTGTTTAATTTTAAAGATTTTTAATAAACTTTAAAAAATAAAACTTCAATGAACTGTTTTTAATTGCACATAATTTACCGATAATGGCTATTATTAAATAATTCATCGTAGAACTGTGCTCTAGTTTCATTTCAGATGTGTCTTCCATTTTTAATTAGTATCCACGTTAGTTTTCAAAAACCAAATTAACCGACGACACGTCTTTCTCTCGCAAAATTAAAATGAGAGTGATATACGAAGTCGCATGACTAACCCACAAACGTTGCAACGCGTTGGCACAACTTACCAAAAAATCAAAAAATTTGGATTTGTCATACAACCGAGACAAAACTTCATACAACAGGCCCACACACGTTACAATCTTGATTACAACCTGCCCAAGTTGAACCAACGGTTGTATCGTGTATGGGTTGCATTAGAGTGCGAACGAAGTGGGCGCTGAAAGACGAGACGAAATTGTCCGAGCGATAAAGCTGATTACATAGAAGTCAATACAAATAAGCTGGTGTAGAACATAGTGAACGCCGGCAAGAGTAGAGAGCAAAGCCGAACAGCGCGAGAAAACAGTTTCAACGCGTTTTGCTTGCTTGTTTGCATTGCTTATGTATATATTTTTTTGACATGAAAGCAAAACATATATAACAAACAGAATTTCTGCACTGATTCACTGTGTTATATGCAAATGATCTTCTCGCATGGAAACCAGACTCAATAAGCTCAGCTCAGCTCCACTCGGCATCAGTGGTAACTCTGTTCGCAGCAATTAACATCTTCAGTGTATAGAAATGTTTCAGAAACTATTTAGAAGGAAGAAAAAATTAATTGGCAAATTTGCATTTCGATATATTGTTTTGCAGAGCTGGGCACATAATTTGTTGCACATACAAAGGAAATATAATAAATATAATATTTTTATCAAGAAATATCTAAATAAATAAAGAAAAAATACTTTACTTATACCAATGCGAAATTTATAGATATAAGAAATAGATCAAACACCGCCCAGGTTATCACTATCGGATGAATTTAGATATGCACTAAAAAATTCTTAAAAAATGTTGCTTTGCAGGTTTGTGACTCTCCCTCTTTACCACCTCCACTTTCATTTATAAATATTTGAATTGTAATTGTCACTGAATACCTTTCGTCTTTTATCTCAAAAATGGGAATTCATTACAATATAAAAGAGTTACATTAACAGTATTTTTGCCATTGTCATTTAATTAAGTTGAGAAAAGGAGTCTTCACTTAATAAAAGCCATAACAAATGCCTCAAATATTTCAAAGTTACACCACCTCTTTAAATCACACACAAAATCTGTTAAGTGAACAAAAAAATATCCAAACTGTCAGGCAACAAAATAAATCCTTTCAATTGAAATAAATATCAATTTAACAAGGTTTAAGACATTTTATCTATAAGTTAACAATGTCGTTTTTTCTCTCCCTCTCCCTTTTCTACCACTGTCGTTTTCCTCAACTTCTATATGTACAGGGTGTCTGCCGTGAAGGTAATTAATCTTATATTGGTTAATATTTTATTTAATGTCGGCAATTATGTATGGAATACAATATTAGATAAATATCCGTCTCGGTTAGTTTCTCAAATGCAATCCTTTTTTTGAAAGCATTTTTCATTACTTTCCCACCCATTTCACGCTCTATTTTATTAATTTCATCATGAATATTTTATATGAGTCCCTCAAGCGTTTCAGGTTTGCTTGCATAATCCTTCATTTTCAGATATCCCCACAAAAAAAAGTACGGGGAAGTCACCTAAGGTGACCATGGAAGGCAATCAACATCACCATTTCTTGAAATAACTTGTTATGTAAAGTAAGCTCGCAGTTGTTCCACTATAATCCAGGTAATCTATCCCAAAGCTTACAATTTGGAGAGATAAAAAGTTTTTAATCATATCACCATATCGCTGCCCATTGGCAGTTACCGTTGTGCCCTTTTCAGTTTCAAAGGTCCACTGATTCCTCGAGACGAAATTATACTCCACACTGTCGCGTTTAATGATTGCAAAGATGGCTGATGGATAATTCTAAGGTTTCCACATGGTCACTCATTATGTTTTTTTCATTAAAATCGGTATTGTCGAAGGCGAACTGTAACATCGTCTTGTCATGCGTACAGCGGCATAAAGAAAAACTCTTGTGCCAACTGAATCTTAAATGGAAATATATTTTCCCATAATAAATTTGCCATATCTCTACTTCACGATTGCCATTTATGAATTGTTAAGACTAATATTTAGCAGTATGCCTTCCCGCCGCGCACCCTATATATATTTCCCTTGATTACATATATATATATCTCATCGATCTACTTGCTAAGAGAATTGCTAGTACGACACCCAAGTCGCATTTAACTAACATATCACGCAAGCATGCTTCATTACTGCTGACGCAGTAAACTTAAGTTACACCAACGATACGTTATTTGTCTGCCATCGCATAAATCATTTCGACAAGGCTGACTGGATTTCATTGATTTGAATTCGTAGGGCAACTCACTTACTTGGCCTCTTAATCTTATCTTTTAAAATAAATTTTTTCTGAAGACACAACAATATAAAGTAAACATTTCATATAGAAAAAGAACATCAAATGGGAAAATATCTTTGGAGGTGATGATTATTTAGAAAACAGTTGAGGTTTCCTGAGCATATCATTTTTGAACAGCAGCAGGTGATTAATTATTTTAATTGCCATAATTAATTTTAACGTGAGGAATGATTTTAAGTCAAAAACCCGTATTCACTAGTGATTTAATATTTCACAAGACACAAAAGAATTCAATTGTAATTTCTAGCTTAGCACTTACAAAATTCTTCCCCAGAGACTGGAGGAAACCAGAAAAGCTACGAAAGCCCACAGTAAGTATAATTCGACAATTTTTGTACACTTTCCTTTAAATGTTCCCTATACAATATTAAATGCCAAAGTCTCAGACCACTCACGTCTAGAGCATTTAAGCGAAAATAATAACTTAAGCGATTGTTCATGAAAAGTCTAGTAATGAAAATTGTAATAATTTCAAATCAACTGAAACAGAACCAAACTTAATTGGCCGTTAATGTTATTTTAAGTTAACATGCGAAAGCATGACCTCGTATGCAAAGGTTTTTTAATAATGTTGTGTTTGTGTGACAGCAACATCTCTTGCCAGTAAGTAGTTGCCAGTTTGCCAACGTTATGAAACGAAATAAGCTGAAATGCATGAAGACAAAACTGACAACAAAATACTGGTGAATTAACATGTTAACAAAATAAACAAATTATATTTAAATTAACTCAATTGCAGGTGATAGGCCACCTCAAGCCACTAGTAAGAATGCATACGCACAAATTTTTAATGTATAAATATGTTGAACCACTTTTCGATATCCTTATATATCATTAAAAATCTCATTGTTCACAAATATCATTGTTTTGCAGCAGTTATTAAAAGATGTTTTGTTCCAGTTTTCAAAATATTGCTCTCCTTTAAAATATAACAGCAACAATTGCATATAAGTAACAGCCGCCAGCTGTATCAAAAGTGAAAAAGTATGGTAACCCTCTAAAAAACATTGCCAAGACTGGATTTAAGTATTAAAATCTTAAGGTATATACTCTTACGTCACTTTTAAAATCTTGATGCGCACTCTTACGTCATTGGTCAATACAGATTTTGACGTATGTGCATACATATATTTATTAAGACTAAAATATGAAATGATTTTTATGAAAAAAAAAAATTAGCAAAATCAGCATATGGGAAAACACTAACAAAATACTTTTCCCAACACACACACAAATAATTGTATAGAACAATCGGTTTTTTTTTTGGGTGTGTGTGAAAATTGCATATCATTCGGAATTTCGTAAATAAATACAATTAACATGAGTACATTACGCCTTCCTTTCCCTTTTCCGTACAATTTTATTTTTGCTGCCACTTGCCTTTTTTCTTTTTTCTTTTTTCTTTTTTTTTTTTTTTGTTTGCTTGCTTTTAAAAACTTCAGTATTTACATTAAACAACAAAGATTAATTTGATTAATAAAATGCTTTTGTATTTTTCAAAGTGTTCAGGCGACTGAGTGAATATATTTTATCCCTGATATTAATTCTCCAGTTGCTTGTTATTCACTTTTTCAACAAAAGGATGTGAACACAGAAGTTGTTGAAGCATTACAACGCACAACGTAAAAATACAGCAAAAAAAAAATTTACCCAACAAAATAAAAACATCATTTAACAGAAAGTAACAACAACAAGAAATATGTGTAACAAAAACAACAATTTCGTCAGCAATAATATCAAATAAAAAGGTGGCAATAAACATGGCCGGACATCCACAAATAAGCAACAAATTAATTTTATTACGAAGAAAAAAGCAACACCCTTTTGTTGCCACTTTATTTTCTTTTTCGTGCATCAGTCTATTGCGATGCTGATGACGATGGCGATGACGCTGCGAATGCTGGTTAGCCATAATGCTGGTAATACAAAAAGGATATTAAGTGTAAAATTGAAAACAACACGCTTCAACAGCTGCTTGTAGATTTCCGGTTAAAAAAATTATTATAGTAATAATTTCAAAATGAATTAAGCAAAAATAGCATTTGTAAAATAGCGTTTCAACAATTGTCCGTATTACGTAATTACCATTAACGGAGACAAAATTAATTATTGCGTGAAAAAATTGTATATGTATGCGTAACAAGTGCGATTAATAAGTAAATGTTGTGGCTACTAAAAGGTTGGGAAATTCTGCGGCGAGCACAGTCGATTACTCCAAGGCGAGAGGTGTGTGTTTTCATGTGATGTAAAATAATTTAATCAAGCCACATTTCATTCCACTGCTTGCGAAACAGGACTGAAATCAAAGATAATGCCAGCAGTAACTTCTCTTAACCGGAAAGAGTGAGAAAAATTCCCCAAAAATTAAGTAAAAGTGTTTCCAATTAATCTAATCCACAAATTTATCTCTTTTTTCTCACTTTCTAGATACTTAAATGATACTTAAATGATCATGCATGAGGGGTAGAGGTAGAAACCTGAAAATCTCCACATTTATAGATGTTTTACAAAAGAGTAAAAACCTGGAATTGTAGGAAGATTCATATAATAAGATGAAAATGTAGAGCAAGTTTGTAGCCTATCCATATATATAAAATCTATTAAATAGGGTCAAATATGATGACTTTCTCATGAATGTTTAATATTCTTCATTTAACTCCATTTAAAATTCTAGGAAAAGCTGTATGTTCCACGTTCCAAAGCGGGTGCACAAATAAGCTTATCAGCATTTCAATTTATGGACTGTCCATATGAACTTCCATATAAGCATTATAGAGGCCTCAAATAAGTGAACCTTTAAATAACTTTGAATCCTTGTTATCTTGGAATCCGTGTGGTGCGCCCCTGTCATGCTCACTGGTTACCAAAAAAAAAAGAAAAATTTTTCTTTTATAAAATTTATCTGCTGGAATTTTTTTACAAAACAATTACTTCTTGTGATTGCAATTCATTATTTAAATGTTGAGAGGTGTTTCATTGTTTATTTATTATTTGGTCAGAGATAATTATAATGTCCATACTTGCCATCATGATTATGTTAAAATTGCTACAAATATTGTCATTTTTGTTTGCTTCCATGCCTAATTGCATTCGAACTTTTCTGCACGAGCGGTTTATTGTTTCGCTTGGCTTTCAAATACAATACAAGTTTCATATTGGGTATTTCTGCGCATATCGTAGCATTAAATCAAACGTGAAATTGAAAATAGAACATGCCATAAATCTGAATATATAAATAAAATTTATGTAGTTGGTATGAAATAACGTTGAAAAATGTCAATACAGTTTAACTTAACGTGGGTAAACATATTTATGGCAGCTGTTTGCAACTTTTAAATGTAGAGACCTGCAGCAATTTTCAAATCAATTACAATGTTTGCAACTATAATAAAATTAAAAAAAAGTTATAATTTTTGGCGAAAGCTTTAGCTTCAGCATTTGCTAAAGTTTTATACTTTCTATTTCTTATCTTATCAAGGAGATGATTTAGATATTATAATTCAGACTTTGCTGAAAGAAATACTACCAGCTTTTTTGTCTTTATCTTGATGCAGAACGTAATATGGAATAAGCCTTTCGATATTACACTTTCCTTAAATTGTTTAGAAATAAATAAAGCTTTTAAACTTTGTATTAATAACATCCGATTTTATTTGAATATATTTATTTATATATTCGTATTCATATACCCCTAATGCTTTTTGTGATGTAAAAGGGCAGGAAGCCACTTCAATTCCCAATTAAGGGAACACGCTCCTTCTTTTGTCATTACAACGAACTTTGTTAGCAAAAAAAAAAAAAGAAATGATATATATAATCCTTTACCCAAAACGATTAAGTGAACGTTTATTACTTTACTTAACTCTTTAAAGCTGCATAACATTTTTAAATTACTTTTTATTAGTAAGATATAATTAATTTGAAAAACCAAAAATCACAAGCTAAAAGAAGTCCACCAGTTGCCAGAAGAAAGAATGAACACATATATAAATAAATAATTTCGTGAAAACAGGATGTTATAAAGCATAGACTCTCAGGTGGTTCAGTAAATTAAAAGATTAACGACAAAAGCTGATACATTCTAAACAAGGCGTTTAACTCAAAGTATTTTGGCTTCTGAAATTAAGTTCTTCTATGTTATCTTTACGTATTATTAATAATGATTGGCTCTCAATAGAAATTTACAAATCCTCAATTTTTTTATTAAATTTCCTGACACAAACTGCTAACGCTTTTCTGATTGGCCTGAAGGGTTTTAGATTATTGTTATAAATAGAAAGATTTTACATGCAATGCACTGTGCCGGACTTATGAGAGGCGATTTCTTACTTGTTTCTTATCTAGTGTCGCACTAGGCGCTTCTGAGATGATATTTGGCATTAAAATACAGCAGAAAAAAAAACGTTTTAAAAATTTCATTTTGGTTGAAACGATGATAGACGAACTTATTAATGCAGTTGAGCAAATATTCAACATTTGGAAATTTGTTTAAATTGCAGTTCAATTTACACTTACATTCATAAGAAATCTCTATATAGCCACCTCTATGATTATTTATGATTTGCTATACATTAATATGTATGAATATGAATTTAAGAGAATCAGAAAATATTACGTTTATTTGATTTCCGAAATACATGGCGGGCAAAGTAGTTTTTGCCGCGAAGCTTGTAACTTGCAGCCTTCAATACGAAGATATTATTTCATATCTATAATCAAAGAATCCGCTTGCCATTTCCACGAGTTGGTAACACTTCAAATTTTGGATAAATACCTCAAAACTAGCAAGGTTGAATGAACTGGAATATTACCTCCCTTTCCAGTTCATAACTTGCTTAGATCTCAACTGATTTCATAATTACAAGCGGTTAGAAAAATGTATTTTTTTAAATCGTATACTTTATCGTATACTTTTACAAATAGTATACAAATTATACTATTTGCGATTTAGTCATCGTGGTATTATCAAAGCAGAAGTAATTTTAGTTGTTGGCCCGCAGTCTAATAAATTCCTTTTCAATCACATCCAAGGATACATGCCTCATCCTTTGATCTCTAATTTATAGAGAAATCAACTCCATCAGGTTCTAGATTGTACACTTTTACAGATCCAGATCCAGATCGATATGCATTGCAATTCCAAAATTGTTATTTGTATGTTTTATACTTTTAAGCGATAAACATGGAACGCTGGCAATTAAAACCATCAACAGTAACAATCCTATTTACATATAATTATTATTTACAATAATGCGGTAACAATAAACCTGATAAAAACCACAGCCAGTAATCATCCATCATTGTAAGTCCAAAAATTTCACCACATAATTAAAATTAATCTCCAAATTCTGCTTTACATGAAATGAAAATTCAAATGGAAAATTCCAACAAATTATATCGTAAATAAGCTTTTTTTTAATTCATTTATTAACAAATCGACAAAGCCCAGCAGTCTAAAATGCCATTGACCCACATTTATCTCATTTGCCGTGATTGATTGCAGCATAATTAAAAATGCATCACAGGCAAAAACAACACCAAACATTATTACCAATTTTAATTGCAATTTGTTGCTAAAAAAAACAAATTTATGAAGCAAATAAACGCAGTTTAAGCTTTCTATGGAAACACAATTGAATTAAAAAAATGCAGCAAAATGCAATAAAATTCATTCACCAGCATCGTCTAACACTTTTCATTTATTTCAACTATAAAACTTTCATTATTATTTCGTAATAGTTTGATAATAAATTACTGTTTTAATTTAAAATAAAATATGTTATCATCTAAGCAATTAAGTGCAGAAATAAAATTGCTTAGAATTAATTTTTAATAATTCAACAAAAATTTAAATTAGTACGGGTATGCACATATATTGACTGTAACGATCTAGAAAAATTTATTCTTCAAAACCATACTCCGTGCCCTCAAAAATACTCGTAAAACTTGCAGAAAATTTAAATAGTTTATCAAGTATTTAATTTATATGTTTTCTAACTAGAAGTTATGTGTGCAAATAAATATAAATAACCAAATAAAATTAATAAAATACAGTAATAAAATAAAAGTATGTTTAAAGGTCAAACAATTGTGAAGTAAATGTTTTGCAAAAGTATTAACGTAACATATTTCTACACATATTTAAATCGAGTATAAACACTTGTGGTTATTTTGGAGTGTTCCATCGCAATCACTACCGCAAAGCGAACTGCACGCACAATAATAAGCCCGGAACGCTCGTTACTTTCTTGACAAAGTATTAAAGTAAAAAGAATTGAATACAATCTGGTAAAAAAAAAGTCCGTACGAGAATTTTTGTTTACTTTTTGCTTTAAATAATTCAATTGTTCACAAACTAAATTTTCTGCAAAACAGCTGCCCTAGAAAGTACAATTTCAATATAAAATTAGTGGATTTCAAGTAAACAATTTTGAAAATAATTATCCAAAGCCGTCTACGTTATGCATTTATTTTCATAAATCCATTGAGAATTACAAAACCTCAATCATAGAAAAAAAGCCTTGTAAGATTTTTTAACATTTCTTTCGATATGGATCTGCAAATAAAAAAATTACATAAAATTGAAAACTAGTCATTTACTAAATTTTATTTATTATTTATAATTTTTTGCGGGTTTACTAAATTTTCTTTTATAAAGAAATAATTATTAAGAAAAAAATTGAAAGAATACAAATAAAAAATAATAATAAACTCGACAAAAACAAAAAAAGCTTTCTAAGGCTAGTACCTACTCATGTGGTACCTACTCATGTAACGCGCTGTGTCACTACGCTACTTCGGCCAGAAAATACCAATAGAGGACGATCTACATACCCAGATTTTAGTTGTCGCAGAAGTGATCAATGAACTACCCTTCATTCCCCAAACTTTCCAGTAACAATTACCAATTTGAGAAAATGTTACCCGTCAGTTTACAAAGTGGGGTAAAAGCCATCATTTGTTGGCTTTGAAAATTAAAAAAAAATTTAACGTTCATACATTTTATTAATATTTTTTTTATATTAAAATCACAACACTCTTTACACTAATTATGAAAAACGAGGCCGATTAAATGTTTACAAAATCATTCAAATGAAAATGAACTATTAGATATAATCATATTAGCTAATCAAATTTAATTTTTCCCCCGCGTTTAATACTTCAAACAATTACAAACGGTTTCAACACATTTGAATCTCCATACGAATTTATTGCTTCGCAGTACATCAAAACGATGTACCAAATTTGAATGATGGATCTGTCAGTCAATGTACGTGATGTACATTCTCTAAGCTGGCAAACCTTTGGTTTGTCTTTAGTAAACACCCCACGCTTGCACAGGAACCGGAAGTGCACCCTTGCGGTTGGTAGTCAAAGCTGCTACACAGCTATTTATATATTGCTTGAGAAATATAGTCACTAACAGCTCATTTACTAAATCTTTTCACTTCCTAGAATGAAAAATGTTTTATTAATCATGTAAAAATTACTACACCAGCAAGAGTTCATGAAATTTTTATAACTGTTGCTTCTCAACAAAAGTCTCCCCAAGCATTATTCCAATGCGTATGTGTAGCCGCTACAGTAATATTATCCGCAGCAATAACAGTCTCCCCTACTGGATAATAATCACAAATAATCAACTTTTCAAAAATATGAATTTCAATTTTCTTGTAAAACAAAACTCTGTTGCTGTGAAGAAAATTAATATAAAATAAAGGAAAGGAAAGGAAAGGAAAGGAAAGAAGAGAAGAGAAGAATGGCAAGTGGATGTGTAAGAATGCCTAAATGGTCTTAATAATATTACAATTGTGCACAGATTCAATTTAATATTTTTCCTCCTCATAGTATTTGTTACGCTTCTAAATTACAGAGAGCGGAATATCTTAACAAAAATTGTTGTTATTACAGACATTTATTGTTTCGCATCCTTTTTATACATTCTTGTAATACGCGCACAGTATTCCTCAAACTATTAACGTCAGTGTGGTTTTCAGATTATTTGACTTGCAAATAATTTTTTTCTTTTTCTCTCCTTTAGTTTTATCTATTGTACGACTTTTATTTTGATCTCAGTTGAGCTCCTTGTTTAACTTTAAATTTATTCATAAGTTTTTGCATAAGAAAATAAGTTTAAATACCATTCGTAATAACCATAGAAGCCAACAACTATTCCAAACCCAACTAAACTTTTGTAAAACTTGTCTGTTGAAAAATGAAATAAACACGAAAGTCGGAAAAAGTGTAAGAAATTTTTAGACTACAAGTAAGCCTTCGCTCAAAAAAAAATTCATATTCATGGCAAAACTTTGTTTACTCTGTATTATCGAAAACATCTCGCATTTAATGAAATTAACTGCGAGTAATAAAATGTTGTGGAAAATGATCGAGCAAGATATTTCGGTAATTTGCTCTTTAAGTACTTTTGCCAACCGTATTTATTAAAATTTCTTTCATAAACAAAACCCAGTAGTGAGTTATGAATTAATAAACGGAGTTAATTAGATGCGACTAATGGAAAAAGTTGTTCCATTATGTTTGTAGAAGACCACGCCTTCTGCCGGCAGATACAAAAATGACGAAAACCATTACGAGTATTTTCTTTCAGCTGCTTCAAATGACTGCTCCTCTGATCGCACGGAAACTATCAGTTTTTATAAGAAAATTCATAAATTTAAATAAGTTTTTAAGAATGCAACAGTGCATCGCATTAGGAATATGGTAAATGGAAATACCGGGCAATGAAAAAATAATTATTATTTTGAAATTTAATAACCTTTTACATGATATAACCCGCACTGGGAATCTCTCTTAAAGTAATTGAGCAAAAACCCAACTTCATACTTTAATTTTTATCAGGAAAATAATATATAAAAAGTCTTTAAAAAAAAATTCAATTAACAAAATTTTAAAACTCTTTATTATTTACCTGGATATTTGGTAAACATTCCATGAATTATTATACTTTTACACAAATATGTTTTATTAAATAATATTGGAAATGTTTTTTGTAGTCATCATTATTAACTGCAGTTGACACAACGACATCGTGTCCGCAAATAATTTTTAACACTAATTGATGATGTTTTTTTTTTTATGTCAGATAACACGTTTTCCATTATTCTTGTTGTTTCTATTTTAACATTTTGTAGCTGTATTTCTATATCCTTTATCCTTATATTGTTGACAATTTTATTAATTTCATTTCTGTGCATGCTCGCAAAAAAGTGTTAATTTATTTTCAGCTCTTTTCAAAAAAAAAAAAAGAAGAAAAAAGAAAACACTTTTAAAAACATGTTTTTAAAAATTCAAAACAACGACAATGAGAATTATTTATATGATTTTATCAGTCTGTATTTGCCATGCAGCCAAAATAAAACCAACAAATACCAGATATCAAATAATAGCTTGTCCAGTTAATAGCAAAAAAAAGCTATTGAAAAATTCCTATGCACATTTCCGCTAATAAAACAAATTGTAAAAAGACGGAAATGCAAGTGTCACTGTAAGATGTAAAAGAAACAAAAGCAAGACTAATAACGGCTAGGAGAAGGAAGCTTTCACTTAAATATCTCCTCATACAATATTCATGTTATTACCATTATCAGCATAAACAGCCACCTGAACTTATCAGGAGTACAATTGACGGCACCACTGCGGCCAGTAACTGGAAGCAAAAGCGAATAAAATTAAGAGTAACAGAAACTACAAGCAATTTATGTTGCCGTTAAATTGATTGCCTTAACATTCTCGAAGATAATTGTTTAAGCGAACAAACAGCAACCGACTTATTAAGTTTCAAAATAGCAAAGGCAAATAAAACTTAACTGGGATGAAGAAGAACGTGCCTTTAAAAATTTGTTACATTCAAGGCTGCCAATATCGCATTTTGTTCCCATATTAGGGAAAATTTCACAATGCCTGTAGGCCTGTTTTGAGAATGCGATGTGAAAGTCAATGCGATGCGAAAATGAAATGCTAAGCGAAAGTATATTGGTATTCTATAAGGCTTTCGCAATCGCATTCCCATTTTATTTTAAATCGCGGCAACGCTGGTCAAAATAACAACTCTGGTTTAAAGTAAATGTTAAAATTAAATTTACAAAAGAAAAAGAAATTTGTGATTATGGTTAAAAAATAATATTAATTTATTTAATATTTGTGTAATTTATTTTATTTAGTTTCTGCTTAGTGTGCCTCATGAAATCACCGCAAACCTATTAAAATTGTTGAAAATACATACTTTTATCAAACTATATTTTTAAATGATTTATATATTTAACTTTTCCAATCCTGTAATTTCTTTAACAGGCTTTCCGCTTGCCTTTAATTTTTCACCTACTGACTGACGTGCATTTAATATCCTTAAATTACTTTTGCCAATTCGCTGTTTTTCATCATAAATTCAACCATTATTTAAAATTTATGCGATTTCGTGGTCTCGTTGTTTGTTTCCCTGAATAATTTTAACAATTAATGTAAAAATAAATAAAAAAAATTCTTATTTTTCACTTAAATTTTTGTGATTTGGAAATGCTTTTTTCCCATCGAATATATTTTGCGATCTTCGTCTGTATCTAACATTAGTTTTCGCAATATGTACAGAATACCGGTTTTCCACATTTTCGCATTTTTTCGATTAAAAAATTACTTTGCGAACATCGCAATACAGAACAGGAGATGTTCGCATTTGATGTATTCGCAACGCAATACACAAATAAAAACGAAATATTGACTGTAAAATTGATGAGTTCGAATTATTTAAAAAGATAAACAAAAGTTTTATATAATACACGCACGATCGGTAACTTAATTAAGTTGATGACAATAACAAAAATCTCATCTCTTAAATCTCAAAAATCACTCATCTCTTTTCACGAACACAAAAGCCTCCATTAAAAAATCTACTCTCATATTGAATTTTGCTTCAAGCGAATGGGAGGTACAAATAACAGGGGACACGATCGGTTATTACCTAAATTGCAAGACCAATAAATAGTTTAAAAAAATGTATCTAATTTTATTTAATTCTTTTTTAATTTCTGCCAAGTTTTGAGACTTCTGATGAAAAGCAAGCTGGTAACACTGCTTCCATTTTGCACAAAGTATTTCTAATAGATGTGCGGATGATTGCATGTACTTTACTCGCCATTTTATCACAATCGTACTAAAAATTGTCAACACAATGCCAACCCTCATAACGTAATCAGTAAAAGGGCTTTCAAAGGGGCCTCATAAGAGCTGGAAAGAAAACACCAAATTTCCTTGCAGGAATCTGGTTAGCTGAACTTGTTGCTTCAACTGTTCATCAACTGGAAATGTGTAGCACGGTGGGTCTGGACTTAACAGATCATGTGCTGATTGTAATGGGAATGTCTTAGTAGCGGAACCATAGTCACTGGTCACAACTTCCGAGAATGTACACCTCCTTCCTTTGTTCTTCAGTACCAGCATTTCATAGGCGAAGTAATAACAAAGTAATCAAGTTATGTCTCTCCCGTAACGTAGACAAAATGAATTGCATGGATGAAGCATATTTCCGAGTGCTGATCTTAGAGAGAAGAGAAAGACGTACAGAAAAAAAAATTTAATGCCAGTTAGGGAAATACCAAGTGATCACTTAGCTAATAATTGATCGCAGGATTTCAATCACATAAATAGATTTTCAAGACAAAATTAGACGAGGACCTCAACAGCCAGTTCTTCTACCCATATTACAATTTTATTCTAATATTAAGTAAATAAATAAATCAGGAGAAAAAGAACACAAGAATATTTATTTTTCAATTTATTTTCCTGAGGCCTGAAATGCTGAACACCAGAGGTTTCGTCGGCACAGTGGCAAGTATTGAGACATGCACAGAACACTGCATACTCGTACATTTCGATAGGTTGTAAACAGAGTATTTATTGAGGCTGGTTTGTTAAGAACGTGACGAGCTCTTAAGTCACGATTGGGAACAAAGTCAGGAAAGAACTCAGCATAAAACTGAAGTTAAAGAATAACAGAAGAAGTGTAATAAAATGCAAGCGAGATGCAATTTCTTGAATAACATTAAAGAAGAATTTCAATTGCATTTCAACTTTTATCAACCACATGCAGTTAAATATCTCATAAGTCCATTCCAATTTTGAGTGGTCATATTCTAATTGTTGTTACTACAATTTATTTAATGCCATTTAATGAAATTGAATATTGAATTTCCGATTGTCTACTTCCAGACAAAGTATTTGCATTGCTATTTTCTTTGTAATAATATTTTTAATAAAACTTACTGATTATATTTCTCATTCAGTTTTTGAGAGTTTTTCTATGAATACATCCAATGTAAAACAGTTCTTGCGGAGATATTTATTGGTTCACTAATGTATTATTTCCTATATCGGCTGGCATAGTAAAAAAGTTTAAAAAATTATTTTTAATTTATTTTCAAGACAAGTTAAATATTTTTGCTGATCATTCAAATTAGCTTATTTTTTATATGACTACAATGCCAGACTTTGTATATCCTTCTTTGCAAATCTCTTAAAAGAAAATCATTTGCCAGCTTTTCAGTCAATCAAGAAAATTTAAAGTTTTCCATTCAGTTTCAAATTGCCTCATTTGTTTTTGATGATCAGTCGGCTTATGCCGTAGTTTTCATTTGATTTAAATAACTTGGAAGCATTTCACAATGTCTGATAGACTTTAGAAAGAAAATATTTTAATGATTCATACCATAAATAAAAATCGCTTAATACTCCTCAAAGTGGAGCACAGTCATGTCGCTGGAGAGCAGTTTAATAAAATATATTTGCCACTTAATAAAATTTAATGAAATAATGAAAAACAAATTGATGTGGTTTTGTTGAAGTCTACCGTTAGACTGTTCACGCACTTTTTATTCTAAAATGCTTATATCTAATTTAATATTAAACAAGTAGTTCTTAATATAAAAATGCTTATTCAGTGTGACAGTTATTGGGTAATGAGGGAAGGGATCGAACGGCTTAACACTTTAAAGCCTGGCCTAAGGCGAAACTAGAACAAAATGCAATACGGAAGCAAAAGCAAAACAAAACCACTAAAACTTAAAGATTGAATATTATGTGCTTGGAATTTAGTTTCATTAAAATTAAGCAATTACCCGGGATGGTAATTTAATAGTGAAACCGGTATATATATATTGAATATAATGAATTGAGCAAATATATATACAAAATAAAATATACATACAGCAAATATACTACAGCAGATATAAAGAGCTTTTTATATTATTAGTTTAGTTTTTAAAACACTGATATTTATTTATTATGAGCAATGAAAACTAATTTAAAATTAGCAAGTAATACATCACGCGCCTCACAGCAGGATACATAGAAGAATCTTGACATGGAAATAGAATAAAATCAAGCTTTTCACGAGTTTTCTAAAGATTTCACACCGTACTATATTCGCAATTTTGCACTCAACATTGGAAATGAATAAAAATGAATTATACATTTTTAATTTCTTATTAATTTTTATTAATAAAAGTTAAAGTCGTTCCTTTATAGTACTTTCTGAAAACACATAACAGAACATACTACACTCAGAAAAATATCCTATGGACTTAATACTAACAATAATTATTTTAATAGTTTTTTACTACATAGTTTTTTACATACATATACACTCAGAAAAATGCTCTATGGACTTAATACTAACAATAATTATTTTAATAGTTTTTTACTACATAGTTTTTTACATACATTCTACACTCAGAAAAATATCCTATGGTCTTAATACTAACAATAATTATTTTAATAGTTTTTTACTACATAGTTTTTTACATACATACTACACTCAGAAAAATGCTCTATGGACTTAATACTAACAATAATTGTTTTAATAGTTTTTTACTACATAGTTTTTTACATACATACTACACTCAGAAAAATGCTCTATGGAATTAATACTAATAATAATTATTTTAATAGTTTTTTACCATTGTTTTTATTCAATGGTATAGACCATTTTAAATTAATAATATTCAAACTAATTGAATAGCCGGTTTCTACCATTATTTTAATACTATTATAGTTTTGAATTAATAGTACATCGAATTAATTTTAAATAGTATATCTATTATAGTCAAAGTATACCGAATTGATTCAATCTGGCAAAACTCATTAGAAGCTAATGGGATATCCTTTAAACATAATAAGAAAATCATACTAAAATTCAGCAAAATACTATTGAAGCCACTATTGTTTGAAGAGGATTTTCATATAATTTTGAATACTGTAAAGCATCATTAAATTGGCACATGCAGTTTTCAAAAATTTTAATATTTTAATCCAACAAACATTTATTTATTTAAAAAATTGTTATATTTATAAAAATTCATTTGGAACATTAACATAAGAAAGAAAATTATATTTATTAATATAAAACATTTTTATATTTATTAATTTTATATATTTTATTTAATTTGGTCTATATACAATAATATGTATATTGTATATATATTTTTATATATACAATAATGTATATATAAAAATATAATGTTTGTTATTAAATTTTATACGTTTTTTTAGACTGAAAGTTTTTATTCCGTCTTTTAGAAGATGTAAATGAATTGGAGGGCCATCAAATTCTTCGACATCATCCAAAGCTAATGTATGAACAATAGCCTTTTTTTATATTTATCTTTCCATGGTGTTTGTGTGGTGTTGTTTTCAATGCTGTGCATTATTTTATAACTGTATTTACCCGGTTTCTTATATGGCGGTCACACTAGTTCAAGAGTTCTTCAAATTGATATTAAAACTTATTATGATTGCACTAACAATATTAAATCAATGGGCTTAACGTGACTAAATTAAAAATAATTTAATTAATTAAAAATGTAAACTATTAGAATGATATTACATCAGCTAGAAAATATAATGTAAAACATCCCAACACATTAATTTGTGATGTTTGACGGTGTGTTCACTGACTTTTAATATGGTGATCACATAACTTGAATAGTTTTTCACATTGATATATAATAATTTTTAAAATTATTGTTTCTATAAAACAAAACTATTCATCTCATATTGCTTTAATGTGATTTGGGCGAAATTTTGTCCCTTTGAAATTAATAGGTACCCTTTTTGGCAAATTAATATAATTTTTTTTCTAAGTGTAGTAAGAAAACTAAAGCATTAAATATGTTGAAACCATTAAAAATTTTATTTCAATTCAAAAAAAAAACTTTTTAAAATCTTTGCTAAACAAATTACATCTTAAATGTATAGATTATAAAAGCATTAAAAAAAAATTATGAAATATCCTGTCTAGATTATTTTGTATAAACAAATGCTTTATTAGGTATTACATACTCGTTTAGCTTAGGAACCTTAACCAGGATTACGAACTTTTGTGTTTTAAATGTTATTAGCAAATAGAAAGGAATGTGTATTCTGCCGTGCCTTAACTCAACTTCCGCATTAAATTAATTAGGGTAATGCACTCTTTCTGCAGCGCTTCACATCCTAAAATTTCCTTGAACTGCTACTTCGAGTGGTACGACAATTAAAATTGTTGTGAGGTATTTTATACTAAAACCATTTATACTAAAACCATTTAGAGGTACACTTTTGGGAAAACGAGTAATTTTAAATATCCTTTAAAATATCCTTTTATTGAAAATTCTTGTAAATTTTATAGACCATTTCAATTTTTGTTATTTTATACTATTTGCCATTAAAAATTAAATATAAATAATAAACTACGAAAATAATTTAAATAATTGAGTAAAACTTTGAATAGGATATATAATTTTTGAAACGTTTTATAGTTAAATATTCTGAAATATGCTATATTTATATGCAAAAAAAATATTATTTTAAAATAATTCTTGGTTTGGATTCTGTGCTCCTCAAATCTAAGCCTGAAATATTTTTATAATTTATATTTTACATTATTTTTGCCTGTCAGAAGGATGATATAAGATTTTACATCCTACAACTAATCTGTGACTCTCATAGAAAGCGTGTATGTAGCATCTTGTAGCAGGGACTACGTCACTTTGTAGCAGTGTGATCAGCATTCTTACATGAAGAGAGGAGCACTTCTAGATTATTCGTACAAGTATATTTTCTCTTCAATCCACTGAGCGTTTAAGGAGGTTTTCTGTAAAATGGTTTACATCCGAACGGAACTGGGAATATAGGGTGTCCATTAGGGAGATACACTACTTGGTTTTGAGGCCATTTCGGTACTCGTGAAGTACAGACGTAGCAAATTTTATATGGAGAACTATTCGGTAAACCAACGTGTTTTAATCGTTGAAACATTTTACCGAAATCAATCATCGATTACTGTGACGATGAGAAAGTTACGTGGAAATTTTGGAAGAAGCAACGTGCCAAAGGTAAATACTATTTATCGTGTATTGAATGATTTCGAATAAAGAGGGATTACGGAGGAGAGGCACAAGCATGGACCACTGCAAGGATTCATTGGACCCCGATTCTTTGAAAGTGGAAATGGCGTAACGATAACTGTCAATGCGGAATGATATCGCGATATAATTGAAAACTTTTTACCACTCCAACTGCATGCTTTGGGATAGATTAACATGCCATATAGAATGCAAGCAGGATTGCAATGGAATAACTGCGAGCCTTCTTTCCACAGCAAATTGTTTCAAGAATAGTTTCATTATCTCTCATTTAATCAAAAAGAAAGTAGTATACTTTCCAAGCGGACACCCTGTATAAATTCAACTAAGCTCATCTTCTAACTTTCATTAAAACAGATTAATTGCCAATTCTTTAAGAGTGTACTCTTGATTAAAGAATGCGACTAAAAGCAATTAATTTGTCTTAAAATGAACAACTGTGTAAAACTAACTGAAAATACGTTTTTCCTTAAAAACTTCCTGTGCTCAATGCAGCACCCACTGAAAAAACCGAAATGCATACACAATTATTTGCCATTTAGCAGCTGCTATTGTGGGGGATTTATATACAATTTGCAATAAAGAAATAAAAATATAATAACAAAAAGAAAAAAATAAGAGAAAATAATCGGTATCCTTTCGTTGCTGCAACTGCCAGCTAGTTCGCTGCTGGGTGTCCTTTTGTTTTCTTCTTTCTATAACCTTTTTAAAAGCTGCTCAAAATTTTTTCTCCTCTTTCATTTTTACTTTTTTGCGTTTTTTGTTCTCCAACTCGTAAATTCGTTCATGTAAAAGCAATATAAATTGTATTTAAACAGCTTTAAAGTAGGGTAATAAAAAATAGATCTCAAACTACTTTCACTGTTTCCCTAGTGTTTCCGATGGCTTCTCCTCTATCAATCTGGTAAATATTTCATTATTTCAATGATTGCAATTGTATGGGTATGTGATATGAAAATGCTATTGCTGCAATAGTTATAAAGAACTATTGCTTAGCTCAAAAAGGATACACATATAATGATGCAACATAAACTTAGCAAGCACTGCGTTTGAGCTTTAATAATGCCAAGTGCATTTGGAACAAAGCTTATTTATGAAAGTTAACTCAACTTTGGTGGTTTATATTAACCAAAGCCATGTGAAGTCGTGCGGAATATTAAGAAGGATGTGCCACGAGCGAATTTAATATTTTAAAATTTCTTACATTTTTTTTACGATTTGAACCTATTGTTATAAAATTATATTTATAGTTAAATAATTTAAAATTTAAAAAAAAAGTAACTATAAATACTAAATATTTAATATTATTAATAATTTATTTCATTATTTTAATTTATATACAACAAAAGTCACTCTTATAAAATAAATCAAATTTTATTTCTAAATGAACTAAAACCACGAAAATTAAATTTGCCTCCAAAAAAAATTATTTCGATTGGGTTAGCTTGATGCTACGCGCATTTCACTGCATGCTAAATGCAGATCTTCCGGGTACCTTTTCCCAAATATTTTCTTACAACAACTGAACCTTCAAATTAATTTATAAAAGATATTAATAAGTATTA
Organism: Ormia ochracea; assembly: GCA_963402855.1. Classification (NCBI taxonomy): domain Eukaryota; kingdom Metazoa; phylum Arthropoda; class Insecta; order Diptera; family Tachinidae; genus Ormia; species Ormia ochracea. Next base: position 33,013,795 of record OY727107.1, on the reverse strand, counting down.
ATGCTAGATTTGATGGCATTTATATATCAAGTTAAGATCATTAATCTATTATATTATTTTAAATAATTATTTATATATTTATTATTTATATCGCATTGTAATATTTAATGATTTCATTATTTAGCTTTTCAAATTATTAAATTTACAAAAAAAAATATATTAATTTGAAAATAAATTATATTTATTTACCATATTTATGAAAAGGATAATATTTATGATTTTATTGTAGGATTTTATTGTAGATAATATTTAATTTAAAATTAAATATTTTTTCTATTTATGGCATTATATAATAAAGTTTTGCTTTAGCTTATGAATTTGTTAATAATTTAATTTAAGAAGCCAGTTTAATGGCTTTTAGAATTTCAAGAGAATCTTTTATCTAGATCTTTTTACCACCAAAACCTTACTTGTAATAAGTACTGCTATCAGAAAACTTACTTTGTTATATATTAGTGAAATCTCAAAGTAATGATATTATAAAAATTCCAAATTTATAAATTTCAAATCAGCTTAATTTGAAAGCAATGGTAGTGGGATTAAGTTCTACCTTCCCCAGCTTTCACCGACTTGAATCAGACGACAAAACAACAAGAACAGCTAAAATTTAAAAAATATATTTAAATACATTATTTCTAAATCTGATAGAAGTAATAATAAAAAAATAATAATTTATTTTACATGTTAATGCAACTAAATAAATATATATATTTTTTTGCAATAATTAATTTTAATAATTTAAGCAATTTACAAGTATTAATACAATTTGTGCCAACAACCCCACTTATAATAATAATACAAAGAAATTTTTTCAAATCAAGCGAAATGCTAAAAAGAAATTTACATTCAGCCACATTCTCGTAAAGAAGAAACAATTTGTTTGTAACCATTCAAAGCAACCAAACCAACCATCTTAACCGTCATGACAGAGTTAATCCAATAAATCAGTTTCGCCATCTTAGGCAACAAATTAACTAAATTAATATGATTTGCCCATATTATGGAAAAATCTTTTAATTAAAACCATTTAATTTCAAACACTCTTCTCTATACATGAAATTAGCCGTATTACGTTAATTTCGTTCTTACAATTAATTTCTTTTCCTCTTCTTTCATCATCTACTTTTCATTTATGTTGCTTAAACAAAACAACATAATGGGTTGTCTAGTCTAATGAATTTCAAGTACAATCAAAACAAACTTTCCTTCTCCTATCCTGAGAGACAAAAATTCACACTCACACATCCACACACACAGCTACACACACACATCCAAACACACAACGTACTCTGAGGGAAAAAGCAAATAATTCAGCAAATTAAAGGCATGCAGATACAGAATAATGTAAATACATGTTTGCAGTGGAAACAAGAAAATTTTGCTGAGGCCAAGTTACATGGAAGCGGATACAACCCAAAGATAAATAGAAACAGGCAGAAAAAATATGTTTTCCTTTCCTCTTTTAATTGTCATGTCAACAAAAACAAATATGAAATTACAACGACAAGCTGACAAAATTTTAACACTTCCTGTGGACATTTTTCTCAAAATGAAATCCAGCAACCGTTGAATCAAATTGTTGAGGTAAACACTTTTATATGGAGAACAGTCAAGGGCTCTAATGGCAGTACCATAGAGAAATTTATAGCAATTGTTCCCAATACATAAACTGAGGAAATTTCGAGTTACAAAAATGTCTAGTTTGAAAGGCTGAATTAAATTATAAACCCCCTGCAATTTTTTTCAACCAGAACTTTTATGCCACATAATTCTCTCCGTAAGCAGAAGGGGAACTAATTACATATTCATTTAGAAGTATTTTTGAAAAAGAAAATCATCAAGACAAATACAGGATGTGAAGTTTGTTAAAAGCGTGTTCATAAAACATACGTAAAATAAATCAAAGTGAATATTAAGAGAAAAGATTGTAAAAGCCTTTATGCATGCTTTTAAGCTCAAAACTATGAAGGTAGCGAGCAAGCACAGTTGAACATTTAGACAACAACATTTTGAGCCTGGAATGTAAACTGAAAGCAGAGAAATTTAAACTGATTTCATTTAAATGTAAAACGATTCTGACAAATAAATTTACCATAAAGTACAATATAATACAATGGAGGGTAATCGGTTAAGGCCTTGAGACAAATTACCTTTTTTGGATTTTACAACACATTCGCAGAGAATAAGTTATATTACTGTCTTAGTGTTTTCACACTGAGGATAAAACCTGGTTTTAAAACAAAATTTGCTTTTAACTTTAAAACTAATCCTTAAAACCTGGTTTTACCATACAAAATAATTCCCATAAAACCATTTTAAAACATTTTTTGAATTGCTTTAAAGTAGATTTTATGAAATACAACCTTGTTTTATACAGTACACATTCAGTGCTACCAAGTTAGAAAGATTGAAAACAGCTGATAATTCATACACATTCACAAATATTTATTCACAAAATGTAAAATCACAAAACGTAAAATTTTAGAACACATTTTTAAAATTTCTTTTTTTTTATATAAACAATAACACCTGTCGTACAGTTTGTCAAATAAATCTGGGAAGAATAATTACAACCAACACACCTATTTCTACACAAAATTTATTTTATCATTAACAAATTTATTTGACAAACTGCATTATAAAACCTGATTTTATCAAAACTGTATGTGAACACAAATTCAGCTGTTTGTAGGTTTTAAGTTAAAAGCAGGTCTTAACTTTAGGTCGGAAAACACTATTATGCAAGCATGGCAAATACGTCATGCCGTCTTGCTAAAACGAAAACAGAAAATCAGGATAGTGTTTTGATTGAGAGAACAGGCTTCTGAAGGCACCAAATGCTAACCAACCCACCAGCGCCACTCATTTTAAACAAAAAGGAATTTTCTGAAACAAAGCAAAGTTGAAAATGAAGTCATTATAAAAGATGAGTTTTAAAAATATAACTAGAAAATTAAAATTCATAATTATAATAATCGCTAGTTGAGTTTTCGCCACATGTCAGCGCTTTTCATCATAAAAAAATTACTCGTGCACAAATCGATATATCGACGAAAAAGGAGGCAGGAATATTTTCGCCGTGGGCGTGATTTTGTGTCTTACATAATAGCACGATTTACTCAGAACAGCTGATGCAAACCAACTTTTTCGCTCAGCTGTTCTTCTTCTGATGGCAGCCATAATTTTAAATGCTTTTCAAAGCATTTTTAATTTTGATTTGAGCCTGCAAGCTTTTTAATATTTAACTCATCATAATTAAGTAATTAATAATATGTTCTTAACAGTTGGCATATTTCATAAAATATAAATTAAACACTTACAAATACAAAAACAAATAAAATTTATTCGGGGTCGTATCTGCGTTTAAAAATTCCTTGTGGGGCCTTAATATTTAAAGTTGGAATCATTAGTGTCTTTAAAAATAGCAAATACCAAAAATAATTTCTTTTTCTTAAAAAATAATATATTAGATTGAAAAACCTTTGCACCAGTTGAATAAAAAAAGTCAAGAAAAATTTAAAAATTGTCCTAAAAAAGTACTAAATAAAAAAGTTCTAAAAAGTCAAGAGAAAAGAAATTAAAAAAAAAACATTTGACTCCCAAGGCAGGTAAATTGTCAAAACGAAAAAAAATGTTTTGCAAAAAGCAATTTTTTTTAATTTCCCTTAAATCGCAAAAATAATGATCAGAATTGACGGAATGTAGAAAAAAACTTATTGAACTGTCAATAGTGCAGCAAAATTCAGCAATTGCTCACGTGTGTCAAAGTAAATAACTTACAAACTTTTCTTAAACATTTCTTCCAGCAGGGTGGTCGGGGTGTAAAATTTTTGTCTGTTTCTGTGGCACCACTACTTGACTACAGGGTTTGTCTTCACTAATTAACTTTTTGCTTCATTTGCTCACAAGTCCTATCAGCTGTCTGACAGTGTCTCTCATTTTAACTCTTCCATGCCATGTAATATGAGTTTGTGATCATTAAAAAGAAAAAATATTACAATTGTGTTGCAGAGCCCAGATATCAATAAGCCCAGCGGCAAAGTAAAGTATAAAAGACAGTACGAACAGCATTTGCTTGTAGATGAAAATCGACAAGACATTATGAGAATACGAAGGCATTACGTAGGCATGTTTCTATTTGCTGGCGAGTGGGAAGCCTTTTATAACTTAGTAGCAAGAATACTAAATCAAAAAATATTCAGATTGTAGATACTTATTAAAGTACTTCAATTCATAGTTTTCCAAAAGTAACGTAAGAAATAGAACTACATGTGATGTGAACGTGCCCTCATAATAAGGCAGGCATAATGGAAATAAAAGAGAAATATTAGTTACGAAACATTAAATACGTTTACTTACTTTGAGATGCAAACTTAAGTTAAAAATAAACGACAAAAGGACATCCCATTTCTTTGTTGCTCATTTTGTGTATTTTTGCAAAAGAAATTTAATTAGGTATCAAAGGTCATCTCATTAACACAGCCTCAACTAGTGGAAATATAATGGGATTACAGAAATGAAAATGTAATCAGCTAATAAGCTTATTTTTACAAAGAACATAATAACTGCAATTCAGAACAAATGGAAACTTTTTACATTTTTACCCAACAAGTAAAGAAGTTCAACATAGCAAAGCACAACATATTTAAACTTACATATATACTTGAAATGTTTTTACTTTCTTTAAAAACTGCCGACAACTTTATATTTCTAAGCGATTTCTTTCTGAAAAATCGAATTTGCGAAATTATTCAGCAAACTATTCACAGCTGACAATCCATCAATTATATTTGGTAATAGAGTTTTTTGGGGAAAAATTTTGAAAGAAAGTACTTTATGAAAGCATGACAAGTATAGAAGTGGCGAATCCATCGCTTTAGCTTCCAATGTTTTGTACTCCTATCAAAGATCTGCAATTTGCAAATTTAATGTAAATGGTCGTAGTTGGCTGCACTTGTGACTTTAGCAACTGTAAATAAAAATATTCATTTGAACTGTCCTGATGTGCATTGATATTTCTTGAGTTGCTTCTTGTGGGAATGTTTAATTGGGAAAGTCATTATCCCTCCATGCTTATCAATAAACAACCAGCACCGATAATAATGTGCGAGTGATCCAGCAGCATTGTTTCATGTTAACAAATGAATAAAAGAAAAACATGGCATTTATTCGCAATGGTAACACTGACTTAGTAATGCCTTCATCGTTCTCGTATTCATTTCAATGTTCGTCATTCAGTTCGTTTTCTTTTTAGCCTTTCTATAAAACCCACAAAAACTTGTATACCTCGTAACTTCAACCGATTATCTATAGAAGAAATTGGTCATATTGTGGCAGTTGCCACCTGATTTTTTCACACATTCCTTTACAAGTATTAGATCCTATTTGAGTACAAGCGCGAGCTCAAGCTTATTCTAGTAATTTTGCAGTTTTAACTAGTTTTAAGGTGAATAAAAAATTAAGCTAAAACTTGTACTTTATGCTAACTAGTAAAAGCTATTTTTTCCAGTGTTGCCTCAAAAAAGGTATGAATAAAAAGTAGTAAATTCTTAAAATTAGTAGTTTATTCTTTGATTTTTGTAAGCAGCTGGTTGAGATGCTGGAATCTTGTGTTTTTCTGCATTATATTGATAAAAGTGTATTTTTGTATATTTTAATTTAAATAAAAATATGGCAGTTTTTATGCTCGTTCAACAAAGGAAGGAATACAGCAAAAAATAAATAAAAATAAAATAAAAATTAAAAAAAAAATTAAATAAAACTTTGTAAATTATGAGTATTTGGAAAAAACTACCACTGCCTTTATCAGCCATATTTTATTATTTGTTTATAATTTAAGAAATAATTTTAAGTATGTATTTAATTTATGGTTATAATTTACGAAAGATATGTATTTGGTTGATTTTAAAACTGTCTTTAAATAATAACAAATGTCATTATACAAAGCTGCCACTATGTTGAATTTTATAATTTACTGCGTAAATACCTTTTGGGGGTATTTATTTTGGTATTTAGGAAATACATTTAAATTGAATCCATATATGGACCGAATGCATATTCAAACAATTTTTATGCTAAAACTAGTTGAAAATAGCATAACTATTTCATACTTTTCACTTGCGAGTAAAATATCAAAATCCTGATTAAATTAAAAAAGAAAACTTTCAATATTTTAAGTATTTCTGAACACTTAAGTACATTTTTAAAAAACTTTGTTTGATACTGAGTAGTTATGTTCCAGAAAAGGAACATTTAAAGCATTTAAATTCGGTAAGCAATATGCCGGGATCTAAAAGCAAAGAAAGTGGGAACTCCTAAATAATTTTTGCCAGCTGTTAATTTTTCCAGCTTTTGCTACCGCTTTTCAGTACTAGGTATGTAGCAGTAGCAAAGAGTTATTCACACATTTCCTAGTTTTAACTATCAGCTTTAGCTAGTACTGAAAAGAGAATGCAAGTGCTACTACTTAGAACTATGTAGAATAAACTACCTTGTTATTCACTCGGCCCAATAGTCATGCTAAGAACCTTCTCGACATCATTACGGAAATCGAAACGGTCACGATACCCATATAACACATACAATGAAACATCTGAATGGAGATCACAAATCACAGCAGCCATTAGAAGTAAATGGTTGGATGAGAATCCAAATGCAAAATAAATATTTTTTATTTTAATTGAAGTTAACGGCAAAACACAGGGTATGACTGCAAAAATCTTAACAATAGTTACAAAACTTCACTGAAATGGCAGTGAAGTCTGTTAATACAGCAAAAAACTTAATTAAAAAACTTTTAATGTGTAAAATACAAGTCGTACAATATTAAATATAATGATTTTATAATGACAATAGGCATTTCACTTCTTTCATCTAAACTTATATTTAATTTTTTGAAATATGAAATCGTTAATTTGAAAGAGGCCTGTTGAGAGTTTTGCTTGCGCAACATTTGTAGGACTGTGTGAGTACTGTTTATAGCATTCTATTATCCTTTTTTACCTACAGAGAAAAAAAACAATAAACGTGATATATAAAATATAAAACGGGAATAGTTGAAATAATATATATGCAAAGCTTTTGGCTTGTCCGCAGGAAAACAGCCAGGGTCTAGGCAGAAATCGAACCCGCGACCTCTGATTCAGTCGGCTGAGCATTATTCACTCGCCTACGTAGGCACCCAATTTCGATTTATAATCAATTCTTTTCATTTGTATTTATCCTTTTTTGTAGTCGCTTTAAGTTCTTCAATGAATATAGAACAATTTCATGAAATAGAAACAACTCATTTCAACTGTCCTGTCGAAAGTTCAATTAAGATGTTTAATTTATTGAAAGCACATTTCCAGTTGTGGTTGGTCCTTAAATCCTTTTTCAAGTTATTTTAATGTACAGTAAATAAAGTGCAATTACATACATTTAAAGCCAGCGGCAACCCACATGCTCTTCTGCGTTCTGTTATTGCAAAGTCTCTTATTCTCTTCAACAGTAATCTGAGAAAATCTCTCTTTTAGATGCGCACTATGCCATTTATATCAAATTAAAAACTCTTCCCACTATTTTTAGCGGCATGAGTTCTTGCGAAGCACGTGTCACTTTTTTGTGTTTGCTTTCAATATTTGTTTTTGCCATTGTGTTGGCTGCAGCTCAATATAATACTGTTGAAATGAAACAAAAAAAAAAAAAAAAGCATCTATTTTAGTTTTCCCACTAACCTAAAGAGTGACATTTTTTTTTTCGTTTGGTTTTATATGTTTCATTACTTGTTTGTTTTATCCTTTTTCATACAGTTCAACTTAATAAAATCTATCGAGTATGCAAATGTTTGTGATTGTGGTTGTGATTGTATTGTGAATGTGTTTATGTGGCCGTCTTTTTGTTTTAGTTTTAGTATTGAATGGATATTAAAGGTTTTTCTCTGTAGATTTCAGTTTAATAGAGGAGGTTTTTTTTTGTTTATTTGAGCGAAAGATTGAAAAAGCCGAACTGGTTCCTGCTTTATTGTTTTTACTATTTCATTTTTTATCAATGGCGCGGACAAGAAATAGCATCAGCTAAAGGCAAATAACTTTTACTACACTTTATCAAGCATTTAGACTTTTGTACAAATCCTTATAGAAAAAATTGTTATTATATGTATGTGTGTATACACAAACACATACACATATTTTAGCTTGTTGTTTAATAGCTTTGCGGCTTTTAATAATTGTGGTCGAGCATTCAAATTGACTGATAAAAACTTTGCAAAACCAAAGAGTGTACTTTTCAAATGACAACATGTTTACAAACTGGTTTGAGACTAATTGAATTTTCCATTATATCCTTTTTTTCGAGAAGGTGAAGTGAAAAAGCATTTTGTAAAAAATAGTTTGTTTGCTTTATAAAATATGGTGGCAAATAAGCAGTGCTGATGAAAAGCATATTTTGTGGCTTTCAAGATATGAGAGTTGGCAAAAATAAAAAATTATTATTCTGCTTCTGTTTCGTAGTAAAATTTATTAATATTTTAAGCATAAAAACATTCCTTTCGAAAAATAATTAATTGGGTCCGAACGTGTATTATTTTCGGAAACAATTTCAAATAGTTTCGTATTTTAATGAAAAAATTTTTTACCGTATTGCGATGTTGGTGGATTTTAAGAAGTTGTGGCGAATAATCTAAGTTGGAAATGTATATTGTTGTTTTTAAGTAAAAAGGCCCTCACACGCATTTTTTTTTGTGCAATAGATTTTTTAGTGGTTTCAATGTATGAGCTAAATAAGCCTTGAAAGCTCTAAAAAAATCTATGGCAAGGAAAAAATTCCAACTGAATGTATGAACTAAATATATATTGAAACTTTAGTTAGGACCTTTCTGCTTGGATCCAAAAATATATTTGTATGTATGGATAAATGTATGACTAATGGTTTGAATGACTTATAATACAATTTTATGTCGTTTCAATAACATGAGGCCCACAGACTCCCTTGTATATTAACTTCCGTACAACTTTAGCATTTTGAAGTCGTACTTTCCAAGCCCATTGCAATAGCTTTGGCCTCATATTTTTTTATAGAGAATGACTAAACCACTCAAATCAATTTTATTTACCTAATTGGCTTAATTTATGCAAATTACGAAGGATATAAAAGGCAAAAGTAAAGTTAATTTGCCAGCAAACGGCGTACTTTTTCAGACATTAAAATTAGTGAAAAGTAGTTTTAAGCAATTTTGACTATATTATAGAAATCAAGTTAACATGTTTACATAATTCTTAAATAAATTTATACGAAGTTTCAAATGCTTAAGTTTTTTTATATATAAATGCTACAGCATACCTGAATCAGCCAGCTGAAATTGAGTCATATACATATGTTGCTTTTATGCAGTATTTAATTCAATCATATTCATTCTACATAAAAAATAATATACAAGCTGTGTGTTCATTCTTTATATTAATAAAAATATTTTATTTGTAATTTTTCTCTTATTTGGAAAATATATAAAACAATTTTTCAAGCTTACAATATATGATTTGTCTGCATAAGAGCTACTGATGTATGGATACAACTCCATGGATATAATATTCATGGTTACTCGATATAATATGATATAATTTCAAATTACGATACTTTTTCGATATGGAATGCCATGATGCCAAAATGTAAAATTTCGGAAAAATTTACTTAATATCGATTAACTCCTGGTATCCTTGCAGGAGCCAAATGTAGTTCCACGAATACGTTAAATTAATAACTGGTCAATATTCAGAAAATAGATCTTAAGAATCGGCATATTTCTTATTTTCATTAATGCATGAGAATGAGTTGCAGACTCTTTAAGGCAAAACTTTTTCCAAATAATCGATCTTTAGAATCTTCTGTGGCTACATTAGCAACTTGTGAGCTTTCCTATCATTCTCTTCCTTTTCTTTGTTGTGCCATTGATTTTTCTACTTTTTATATATATATTTTTTTTTTTTTTTATAATAGAAGAAAGTTAAAAAAGCTATATTTTATTGCTCAAAATAAATTATGTTTTATGCTATTTTGCTTCTTTTAGCAAGATTTATTCAAACAAAAATCGTATAAAACTCGTTTCTTTTATTTTTACAAATTTCAAGGAACAATTTTTATGATTGACAATGCAATTTTACACAGTGATTTTCCAAGATTAAATTATAAATGCAAAGCAATTTGATATAAAAATTCGTACCAAAGCACAAAAAGAATATTTCAAGTTGTTGCACTCGTGAACGCTACGGAAAATAGAGCGATCAATTTGAATTGCTTTCAATTTTGCCACACCACGATTTTTTTTTTTTTAATTCTATACAAAATATTTCAGTGTTTCACGTAAATTTGTAAAGCGTAAGACATATCCATGGCGAAGTAGTTGTAGAAGAGTGTATAATAAGTTGTGAGGAATTTTATTTTTTTTTTAATAAAAATATAATTAATTATTTAAAAAGTTTATAACAGCAGAGGTCTTACAAAACATTGCAAGAAGCCACAAGCTCAACGAAATTTTTAAATTTGCTTTCGGCTGAGAATGAAAGTGTTTACAGCTGAAATATTGTCGATGGCATCTGAAGGATATTTTTTTAAACTATACCTGCCAGAGAAAAGGGAATAAGCATAATCTTATTCATATTGTATACGGAATTCAATTTAAAGCAATTGCAATTTCCGCATGCATGTCAACCTTGCTGTGCGTTTATTTTTTTTATATGCACTGTAGCAAAGCAGAAAGCTCTTCTGTCCTTCAGTGTAATACTGGCTTTTAACGTATTTTTATTATACAATTCAATTTCCATACTGCGATATAGATTCGTATGTATTTGTATGAAAAGAAGTATCATAAACTCTTTACCTTTAAAAAAGAGTTATTAATTGCTTCAAAGGCATGAATAAAACTAATTGATTTTATTAAACGAAATATTAAATTAATAACGAAAAGTACATTTTAAATTTTTTACATATTTCCGTTGACGCCATTTGCATTTCGGTATTATAATTAAATCTTTTCCCGCTTCCAGAGGAAGAATTTGACAGGTTGTGTGGAGCGACAGTTGCTTAGAAACGAATTTAAAAAGTTATTGCAAAACATCCTCTTTTAATACTAGAACTTTCTAATTAGAGCGTACTGTCCCATAAACGGGCACGTAATATTTTATTCATAATGGAAAGAATGTGTTTTATGAAATTGGTAAAATTTTTAATATCTTATTTTATTATTTAATTGTTCAAATAATTTTATTAAGAAGTAACAACACAAAAAATTTCAGACGTACCAAAATGAGAATTAATTGATATTTTTACAAACTCAAAGATTTTTAATGAAGCCAGAAATTTAGGGTCGATGGATTTTTCCTTTCCTTTATTTAATTTAATTGATATAATTATTTTAATAAGCGGGTAACGTGTTAATGGCTTTTTGAAGGTGAGTCTTTTAATTGCTGACAACAGTGGATGTCAAGAAGCTGTTGTATTTGCTGGTCAACAAATAAGTTTAGTAATTTTCTGATAAAAAATATGAATGAAAAATAACAGACGGTTGCCTTTATTTTCAAATTTGTTGTTTGTTTGTAGTTTTGCTTCTTATGCATTTTTAATTTTTTTTTTTTTTTTTGTTGTAGCAGGTGGTTCAAGAATAAAATCATCGATTTCATAGATGTTTGCTGGCAGATCATTTACAATTAATTGCCAGCAGTGCTCATCATGAACGTATACGCATTATTATTGTACACGAGCATTTTGATTGCTCATACGCCGTGCCACACCGGCTTACGTTATAAGTTGGAAAATGCTACATTCAACTCCTTTCTATCTGAGTCGCAAAGTTTCCAAAACAAGTGATATTAAGGCTGGTGTTAGTCAAGGCGTGTAATCGCTTCAATTTTATGCAGAACGTTTGCTTGCAAAGTAAACAATTCATTTATTTCAAGTCAACTACAAGTTGGGGCAAATGAAAAATGGTTACGTAAATGAAGCATCAATGTCAGCACCAAAAAATGTATGCACATTGCATTTGCCCTACGTTCTCTGAAAATGATTCTGAAATGAAGTATTACAAAGATACAAGTTTAAAATATACGTTGAAGAATCCGGTTCACAAAGATCTCTCCTATTCACGAACAGGATAAATGATAAATATTTAATGCCACTCACCCAGCATACCAACGTAAATAAGATGAGTTATACGATTTCACAATGTGGACTTGCCATTCAGGAATTAACTTTATATCTATTTCTGGAATATGTTAAATATTCTTTGCAAACTTGTTTGCTGCTCTTAATGCAGTACTGCAGAAAATTCTAATTTTATTATAACAAATTTGTTGGTTGCCCTTGAATGTATGGAAGAAGGAAAATTTATTCAATAATATTGCACAATGTATGATGCTATGAAGAGAGCACGATTTTATAATATTTTGTTTCCACTGATTATGATGCATATATCAAAACTTATCTCGAAACTGAACAATTTTTTTTTTTTTTTTTGGTAGTCTACAGTGTCCGCATATATCGTTTCCTTTCTTTGTGAACTGTGCTCACATTTCGTCGCTGCTGGCAAATATTTATTACCCTTCTTTAAATTAACCAAATTAAAAGTAAATGTATGCACTTATTAAAATTCATTTTTAGAAAACAAAAACTGTAAAACAACAGAATAAAATTGTCTTAAACTGAGCAGGAGAATGTTTCTAGAAAGGAAAATGAACAGCCATGGATGAAAGAGAATATTTGCATGCCTCCTTCTGTGTATGTGCGAGAGATATATGAGCTATTTTACAAGGTTATTTTAATTTCAAACATAAATTGCTTCAACTATTTTTTCCGTTTTTTTTTTCTTCTACATACAGAAATGTTGCTTCCTTCAAACACAGTCTCACTTGTAGCACAAAAAAAAAGGACACTAACAGTATGCAGTAAAAGCTGTTATATGTCTTTTTAGGATGCAGTTGTGTGGCAGCTAAAATGCCACATGATGATGTAAAAAGTAGTTTACACATGCACATATATATATATATGTATGTATATGTATATATGTGTGTGCGTGATTTTTTTTGGCTGCATTTGGCACTCATGTATTTGCGTTTGTAAGTGTTTACGTCCATGTCCCTTGAAGTTTATTTGCGACAAAAGCACACTTTTCAATTTTTTTTCGTCTTTGTCTGTGATGTACAGGAAAAATGTCTATGTAGCAAAAGTTACACACTCTTTGGGTTTTTATGCGTGTGTGTTATTTTTAAGTTCTTTTCCAAGTTTTAGTTATATTTGTTACAGCAAACAGTGGAATTCATATGAAAAGTTGTAAATCAAATGCAAATCTATATACACTTTCCATAAAGGATAATGTATAAAATTTAACCGAGTACACTGTCTTCACCAACACCCGCCGTTATATCACTTATTTTGGATACTTAGCATTTCAGGTAGAAAGGAGTGTCCACGTCTTTCAAATGTTGCAATAAATTTTTTTTTTTTTTTTTTTTTTTTTTCTTTTTTTAAATATTTATTACATAGTTTTATTTAAAAATTAGTAAGAAAAAAACACATGAAGACTTTCAATACTCTACACTATAAACTCTTTCAGAGCCTAAAAATATTTTGATTTATTGAAACCGATTTTGAGTACACACATTTAAACTACTGCATGCCTTTGAATTTTGGGTAATAAAGATCAGCAGACTAATGCTAAAGGATCTATTTCAATTTTAAAATTTTTTAACAATCGGTACGTTAACCTGATACACATTTGCGGCCCCCACAGTATTTGATTTATAAATATAAATCCAATTATTTCATATCTTGTATATTTTGAGTAATTTGCAAAAAACAAAAAGAAATTAATTGCTTCTACGGAAATTCAGTATATATTATTGCTTATATTATCGGTTATATGTGTATTATAGTATTGCTTTCACAATTTTTAATTTTTTGCTTTTTTATTTTCCAATATTTATTCTATTTATTATGTGGCTGCACTTCATATTTTTAACCTTTTAATAATAATCATTTTTAAATTGTTATCCTTTTTCTTGTAGTTTTTATTCATATTGCAACCACTGTGCAAGTTGTGTATGTATACAATGTAACAAAAATTTAAATTCTATTCTCTGATGATCGTACAATGTTGCAAATATATTCGCCGTACAACAGAAGAACAGTGAGTGTTTTGCTTTTATTGTTTGTATTAGATGCAACAGCATAAATTGTGCGGAAGAAGGACATTTTTGAATACGTACTCATGCCAACGCCAAACATTGTATGTACGCATTTGAGTGTGTCTTCAACAAAACAAAACCAATTTCCAACACATGAATAAAATGAATGATGATAAAAAGTTTTACATTCCATTTACAACTTTTTTATACGGAGGCACTTTTAATATTTCCAGTTCCCTTCGCAAAAAGATTCATAATGTAACAGCATGTCATAAGACATTTTACAACATACAACACAACATTATTCATTTACACTCAAATTTTGACACAAAATTTGAGAATAGAAGAAGCCCATGAAAATGGCAAAAAAAAGAGTAAATGAAAAAATGAATATTAAATTTGTAGACTTATTGTCATTCATCCATTATATTCAATTGCAGCGCACTCATGTTTATTCAAAATTATGGCAAATATTTTATATCCTTTTTATGGCGCACACACACATATAGTGAGTAAAATGGCAGCAGCATCTTAAATATTTATCGAAATAATAAATCTGCTCCTGTTCGCAGCGGAAACATCACATAATTGCCCTACTTTGGATCATATCAGTTCTTCGCAAGTACGTGTGCAGGCAAACAACTCGCATGAATTGTTAAAGCATTTTGTTATTAAATAAAGGCATTTTTGAATAGTTGCAAACAAAAATAAGTTTATGGATTTGTATATAGTGGATACGGAATATTGTTTAGTGAACGCTGACCTGAATAGCATCAATGAACTCATTTTGTCGTAGCGTTGGCTTCATTTAAACTTGAGTTAGACTGCATTAAATATTCCACTAATTTAAGTTTTTTTCATTTTAAAAGTTTTGTCTCATACTCGGTACTAACACAAACACATCTAAATTGATTATTAAAAATCTCAATGAAACTTACCTGCAGTAACTCCATCTGTCTCAGCATCTGCAATAAAACAGACAATGGAAACGTTTAATTTTAAAATTAAAATTAATTAAATTAATTAAAACTTTTGATTGCATTTTCTGGCGTTTGCCTTTATTAGGACAGTGAGCATAATCTAATTATATACCTTTGGAAAGCAAACTAAAAGGTATGTATCAATTTGTTCATTTCACAAAACGGCGTATAAGGAACGCCTATTTAATAGGCGTGCTAATAGCAGAATAAATTTAAATTACAGAGACTTTTACACTCAGAATATTATGCCAGTAAGGAATGTAGTTTCTCCAAGAAGTATTCACATTTTTACAAAAGCATTATTTACAATAAAATTTATATTAACTTTTCATTAAACTTCCATAAAAAATAAGTTGTTCGTTTTTCAATTGATTTTACATTTCATTTTACTTACTGAATATTTTGACTGTAAACATATTACTTTTATATTTCAAATATTGCTGTCATATCGTTTTCGCATAAAGAGATTTGAAACATTTTTAAAATTAAGAAATTCTATACATCTACTCGTATAGTATTTTAGCTAGCAATGATCAATGATGGCATCGAACGATAAAGAAAATGTTACTTCCTTACAAGGTGACAAAAAGGTCATAAAAGCTATCGGCATTCATAACCAGCATTTGGAAATTGAGTTTAGTAAGGCTTGGCAATCAATCACCAGCGATATGAAAAAAACTATTTTCAAGCCAAGCTGATTGAACTTTTGCTTCCAAAAATGTCTCGGCTATACAGCGACGGTGCAACCTGTAATACTGCGTGCTTAATAATCGAAAATTAATTTACAGCCAACTTGTTTACAAGACTCTTCGTTCATGCGATTTTACCCCTCTGGATTAAAGTTGTTGATTCGTGTCGCCATTGAAACGTTGGAAGCCAATATTCAAACCTCTACTGACGGACTACGGCTAGATTTATTGAAAAAATTCGGTGCAACCTGTAATACTGCGTGCTTAATAATCGAAAAGTAATTTACAGCCAACTTGTTTACAAGACTCTTCGTTCATGCGATTTTACCCCTCTGGATTAAAGTTGTTGATTCGTGTCGCCATTGAAACGTTGGAAGCCAATATTCGAACCTCTACTGACGGCCTATGGCTAGATTTATTGAAAAAATTTAATAAATAAATAAATAAATATTGAAGCAGGTGCAAATAAATTACATAAAATTTTCAATCAAATTGCAGTAAAAATATTGCAGTATTTACTGTTATTTACATAAGCGGGTGTCTTTTTGAGAGGTTTACAATTTTGTGTAGACAACATTGTTTTACTTGACACCATATTTAATTGTTTCCATGGGAGCAATTTTTGCTTGAAATAAGCGGAACTTCCAAACATGGAGGCAGGATAATGATAATCCACAAGTTTTTTGGTAAAAATGAAAAATACTGTGTGGTGAGCTTATGTTTTCAGAAATGAGAACGTTCCCTCAATAGTGATAACAGATTTAACTTTTTCGCATCTCAATTAGCTGGCATATAACTGTACCGTGACGGAACCTCATGATGCAATTAATTTACAAAAAGAAACTTTGGACGAAAGAACAACTTTACGCAATGGGTCAAATTAATGGCCAATTAGATCGTGTAATGTAAACTTAGTTTTCTATGCCGAGAGAATAAATGCAGTCGATCACCTAGAAACCAACAATCGAAGAGTTAGTTTGCCAATAACTATTGACAAAATGTGGCTGCAAATACTGTTAAAAATATTTTTTCTAATAATGATTTAAACTTTTAACTTTTGTTATTATAATTTTAAGTTTGTTTGCACAACAGAAAGATTGGAAAAAGCTTGTACTATTCAATTACAAAATGTGTTGCCGCTTTTGTAAAATTTAGTTTTGGTTTTTAAGCAAATACACTTATCTCTCGGATCAATAGAGCCGACTTGGCAAATAGTGAGCGCTTCTATATCCACAATATACCGAGTGTTTGTTTTTATCTGTTAATCCGCAATGTTTTGTTTCCTTCTTTAGGCAGTATTACGACTCCCACAAGCACCTGTAAAATTATTTACCTGAATTTAATTATATATATAAAGATATCTGCCAACAGAGATACATTCTTAAAAAGTTTCACACATTGAACAAAACATTTAGTGTAAGAACCACTTTAGGCCAAATGTAAGTGATTTAATCGAAAGCTCTAGACACACATGGAATAAAGTTAATTGGCATAACTTACAAACGATATTGAATGCTGAAAGGCAATTAAATACGTATCAGTTCATCAATAAATCAATGTGAACAGTTTTTATTATTTATAATAAATAATAATAAATTTTACAGTTTGGAAACAATTAAGTGAGTATGTTTGTATATTTTTAGCTGAATTGAAAATTTCTAATTGTATCCATTTATTCATAATGGATTTTGATTGTTTTAATAGCTCTCTTAAGACAAAGGCGTACATAATAAAATAATTTAAATTAATTACCCAGTGACCATTTTGGCTCATAAACTAGCAGAAAATGCATTCCCTCACATGGTCTGATATTTATATTTATTTATTTATTATAAATAAATGTGAATACAATTATAACACGGAGAGAAGCACTGGCTGCCACGCAGGCGCGAAAACTGAGCACTATACTACCGAGGGCCTCATGATATTTTCATACAACTTCGCTTTAGTGTTAATAATAAAAGTGTGATTTAAAAAGTCACAATTTATACGTCACTTTTAAAAGTTTAAAGTTCACATTGAAGTTTTCTCCGTTGGTACCTCTTGAACCTCTTGCCTTCAGTTAATTTAAAAACGTTTTAATTAATTACTTAAATAAAATTTCTTTAAAATACTTTTATTTTTATATTCAATATGTCGGTTCTTGTGTGTGCACGGCCCTTGGAGGAATATGGCATTGCATAAATGAAAATATAACATAAGAAAAAAATAAATAATTTAATCGTAAAATAAATACCAAAATATAGGAAAAGTTAACAATTTCTTAAGACTTTTTCGAAATGCTTCTAGAAATTTCTTAAAACGTTTTTTTTTTTATATAATACTACTGGATAATTCCAAATTTGAATTGATATGACTTTAAGTACAGTTCAGGATGTAATAAGTGCAGTGATTAGAGGATCTTTGGCACAGACAGACAAATTGCAACACTAAGTAATACTTTCAACGTAGTTGGCGATTTGCTTTGAAATTGCTGAGTCCTTGACTTTTTCTCTAAATTCCTTGAAATGATAGATATTACAAAGTTTAGCGGAAAAGAGACTTTTAGCAAATACTGCTTTTAAAAGAAAAAGGTAATTATAAACAAAATTTATTTAACCAAATCAGGCAAAAATATTTTACAAAAGTCATCTTCTTTGCATCTTTCTTTTATCTATATTTAATTGAAATCAAATAAGGATTTATTACAACACTTGCCATCATAAAAGAAAAGATAAGATTATGGTTGCACTACAATACACAGAACGATTGAAATGGAAGTAAAGAGATTGAAACAAGTTAGCAAAATACTTTAGCCTTCTTTGCCACTAAATATTATGTGCTTAAACTATATGGCGCTTTAAGCGAATTCGTGCGGGGTCACAATTTTTCCCAAAATTTAAGCAATTTCCTTAATCAAGGTCTATTAGATTCAGTTTTAATCTTCATTTATTTTTATAATGATTCTACATGCATCACGTTTGCTTAAAATTCCGAAATTCTATATAAGATTTAATTCTATACTAACTAGGATACTTGTAATTTTTACTTTCGCAGTTTAAAGTGAAGCTCATAAATACCGTGTAGTCAGTTGAGTTTCTTTCCAGAACTAAAAAAAGTCACACATATGAACCACAAGGTCGATTCTTGGCAATATCTTATTGTCTTTCTTATTTTCCTTCTCGTTATTGCAACATTTCGTCCACGTTTGGTGAGCTACTTAAGGAAAGAAAATAATTGTTTTTCTAATAAGAAAACTTTTTCTTAGAAATATTATTGTCATATTATTTAATATAAACTTATTATTTTAAAACGAATAATTTTATATTTTTAAAATTTTTTTTTTTTTTTTTTTGAATATTATTTCTTAGCTTTTGCGAAAATGTTTCACTTAAAATCTTCTCTAAAAATATTGTGGGCATGACCATTTATAAAAATAATTGACGACGTTTTATTCAACATTAACCACTTTGTGTTTGCTGGGTATGCTCGTATACATTTGCATTTGACGGTAAACTGTTTACACTTGCTCAACACTATTTAAAAAAATACCTGCATATCACTATAGCATACTTTCAGGCATACAACAAAACTGTGTTTTGCATTTTACTATTAATGTTTTATTCATGTTTATTGCCAGCAACGAATACGAATACATTTGCTACATGTTTTTAAATACCGGCGAATAATTATGTGAGTTATGTATATCTTTGCAATTGCATATGAGATGCTTTTTCAATACAAAATATTTTTTACGTATTCTTACGTAAGTGCGTAATTCTAAAGCTTAAAAAATTTGAAGTGTTGACATGGAAAACAGTAATAAATTGCAGGTATATTAATTTAAATTTAATACGTCAAGTAGTTTATTTGACGCATCGACAAAGTTTATTTATAATGCCACACAAAATGATATTGTATTTTATTCGTATTAAATTTTAAAGTAAAAGCTGAAACATTAGTATTTCAATTGGTGGACTAGTATTTTAAATTATAAGTTTTTTTTTTTATTATTATTTTCTTCAATTTCATATTATGTAATATTTTATATGGCCTCAGCGACATGGAGGCTTTTTTGAGGCAACTTGGCGATAAACCAAAAAAAAAAGAAGCACTTTCTCTAAATAGACTTAAAAATTAACATTAAGAGGGGAGAAGATTTCATTATTGATTTGTTGCATCAGGAGCATGTCTGCTAAGCTACGAATTGATTTAAATGTAGGTATTCATTGGATAGATCTCTAGCAACGATTTTAAATATTATATATATAGCATCCTGCATAATCAATACGCTGCTTAATTCATTCCAATCTACATTGTGGTAATCTAAGATTTGATGCATTTTCACAGCTTTATTTTGAAAACGTTGTAGCGGGCTTGAGGAAACATTATTCTTATTGAAAGCATGTTGGTTAATTCAGTTGTATTAGCAACAAGGCATTATAGATCATTAGGTTAGACTTTAGATTCAATTGTCTATTAAAGTTTTATAATATTCCTACAGATTTGAATATTTCATTTGTTTTATTTTATTAATGGGATGATACCAGTTTATATTGTTTCGTAAAGTTATTCCTCAATATCTAAAGTAATGAGTTTCGCATATACAATTATCATCAATATATCAAGAAAAATAATTATTCATACCTGCTGGATATAGTTCAAAACAAATTGATTTAAGCAAGCAAATTTATATAATAAAAAGAACTGCATACCTTTATGGCATTTCAGAACTTTATCATACTTAATCCGGGCATGCAAAACCGGCCAAAAAAGCAGGCAGACCAAATTCGCATAGTATATAACAGAAAATCCTTTTCGCAGTACAATTCCGCCAACAACAAAAAAATTAAATCCCTCACGATGTTGTGCTGTGTGTTCTTCAAAAAGAGATAGTAGAGGTAAAAGAAAGAGAAGAAAAAGTCGTTATATGTGCAATAATTGCAGTGTTGGGGTATGTGCTGTAACTTGTTTTGAAACTCACCATTCAAAACAAAATTTTGAATAGTTTAGTTTATTATATATGTTTCAGCTGGTACATATTATTATTATGTTACCACAAATTTATATCTCCTCCTTCCTCTTCCAAGTAGTAACCGGTAATTTAAAAACAGTATGATGGGTAGAAAATTCAATCTCCAATGCGATTCAATATTCACGGAAGTTATTTATCCACTATTTTTATTGAATTTTTGGTAACTTTTGAAATTTTTTAAATATTTTCAAATATGTATTTTCATAAATAAAAAAAAAAATTGTTTTTTTTTTGGTCGCTTTTTTTTAAAAAAAATTGTGCATTAAGGGGTTAAATGGCCCAAATAAGCATATCTCATCAAAAACAATGTATACTTGGCCACGAAGGTCTGTCCTTTATATCATGTAAATAAATTGAGAACAATAAGGGCTCTCATAGTATAGTCGTAGTAGCATTTTTGCCTTGATTTATTTGTACAAACTGTTTATATATAAAATGATTCCTGAGTTGCGTTATTAAATATTTTTACTATATTTTATTATTAGCAAAACTCAGATATTACTTTATCCACCAAAGAAAACCATTTATGTATATCATTTAAGTTCGCCAGATAAGAGAACCTTGTAATGCACAATTTTCAGAACTTTATCCTGAAGACGTTATAGAGAGCTGCGGTCAATAGCTAGAGCGCTATTTATATAGTATATACATCTCCATACGACCTATTCATATGTTCTGCCCATAGATATAGAGTCAGATATATATCTACTTGTATATAGATATTAATTATTCTTTTTTTACATTTACTTTGTAGAACATTCGTATTTAGTCTGTTACCGCTTAAAAGCAAAAGAAATAAGTAAAAAAGGAAAGAGTAATAGCCGGCAATTAACCATGTAATCACTTAAAAATCATTTAATTCATTGATAGAAAGTCGCATTAAAATCACTTAACTTAGATGAGAAAGTTTTTAAAGCCGACAGATGCAGCCAACAAAATCTTTCATAAAAAACCAATTTGATTACTCCGATGTTTCTACTTTGTAAAGAAAATTAATAAAACATTATTAATATTCAGCAAAATTTTACAAAAGCTTTCAAATTAGATTCTGCTAAATATTAATACTTAAGATCATTAAAATAAGTAATAAAAAATAACAATAACAATGTATTGCATTTTTGGATGCTTTAGGCTGTCACCCCTTAAGATAAGCTGCCCCTTTAAATCGAATATTCGGCGGCCACAATTTAGGATTCACAGCAAACCAACAACTTTGTTAGCAAAGCACTAATTCAATATATAATAAAGTGGCAGATTAAAATACAATCAAAAACCAAGAAATTTTAAGTAAAGTCGTAAAGTACTACAGTAACAACCAAACAAGAGAGAACTGCAAAACAAATAGAGGAGTGTAGAAAAATTGAAAACTTTTTAATGAATCCAGTGGCTTTCGGTGTGTGCAGGAGTGCAGAGATAATTAAGAGATTTGATTACAAAATGATTATCTAGGAAGTAACGAAATAAATTACAAATAAGAATGACAATGTCCACTTTGTTAAATAAGCGACACGTCAATGTGGGTCAAAAGTTCGCCCAAGAAGCAAATTATGATAATTATTTTCTTTTGTTCCGTTTTCCTACGTTTCCACAGACGCAGCTTTGATGGAAATATTAAAATTTAAAAAAGATGATGAAAAAATGTATAGAAACGTATTATGATGCCATCAAGTATATTTCAAAGGCAGGCATTTAAAGCTCCCACACAATTTCATACAAACTTTTCAAATAAATTAAATTAGTTTGATGTTTCATATTATATTATTATGATGCTCTTTCACAAGATGACTATCCGAATAGTGCAAGCAATCATAAAAAAAAATTAGTAGACAAATTGACTACAAGGAATGCTGTTACAGTTTTTCATTTTCTGTAGGCATATTTTGAGATTAAATCAGTTACAGGATAATCATTTTTGTTCTTTGTCAAATATAGTGGTGATGGCAGTTTCAGAAATTTATTTATTATTATAAATTCAAGAGGCAAATGTTGAAAGGAAAGCGGTCTCCAGGCAACTGTGAAAAGTATGGCTTTTTGTCATTATGATAAAAAGCATTGAGACAATAAAAGTAAATAAAAAGGTAGATACACTGAGTCAATTAATTGTATCTATAAAATGACTGAATACTCTGTCATTTGTTTTAAATAATCAATAAAACGCAGGCGGGCACAGTTATGAGCATTTTGCTTAATAATAGCTGGATTTGAACACGAAATGCATCTATTGGCCTCTATGAAGTATTTAAAAGTTCATAAAAATATGAAAATAAATCTTTTGTAAAACTAAAACGAACTGAATACATATGATGCTGTTATAAGAATTAATATAGATAAAAATAATGTAATTATTCATAGGAATAAGGTAACAAGTTTAGGCTCTTATTTTAGCAACACAATACTTAAACTTTAATATGCTTGTCGCTTTTAAAAATGTTTATATTTAACATATAAATTGCTTCAATTTTATGCGCGCTGTTTTACTAAAGAAGGCCATGCATAAATTAATAATATTCGTAAAAAATTTAAATAAAGCTGAAGAAGAGCTCTCTTGTTATGATGATTATTTCTTAACTACGATCAGGCTCGTACTGCTCGGCTGACGCGTTATGCAGCAAAACACATACAACTCCTCAACTCCTGCTAACTGCAAATATCTCAGACAATAATAACTACTCAATACTTTGAATGCGATATCAACAGCACTAGCCGATATCTTCGAAATGCTAAAGAAGCCACTGGGTGGCAACCTAGTCTACTAGCCAAGAGGTCGCAGGTTTGATTCATGCCTAAACAATAGATATTTTCTCCAGACCTTCGCGCTTCATCGTGCGATATCAACAGCACTAGCCGATATCTTCAAAATGCTAAAGAAGCCACTGGGTGGCAACCTAGTCTACTAGTCAAGAGGTCGCAGGTTTGATTCCTGCCCAGACAATAGATATTTTCCCCAGACCTTCGCGCTTCATGAGTGCCCAGAAAAACTCTCAACATAAAGGAAAATAAACATTTCCTAACCTCCTGTTAAATAGACGACAAACTTCTGGGCTTGCAAAGGCAATTTATTTATTTTTTTCTTAAATAACATAAAGTTTTATGTTTTAATGCCGCACAATTCTTGTATATACATACATATGTAGTCTAATCATTCCGCTCGCTCTTGAACTCTAATCCTTATAAAATTAATTTTGTAAAATATTTCCAAATAAATAATAAAAAATAGATAAAATCAATCTAATATTTCTCATTTTTTTTTTGGAATGTCTGCCGCCTTCTAGGTTGAGGAATGAAAATTTTTCAAAATTATTTTTAAAAGTTTTTATTAACAAGCATGTTTTTTTTAATTTTATAGAAAAAGTTAAGTTATTTTTACTGAACTACTAAAATATGGGGCCTTTTTCAAAGATTTAATTTCCGTACTTCAAAGTTCATCAATTTGGCTTTAGCTGAATTAAAGCGAAGAGACGACATTTAAACGGTAATTAAGGCCCCTATTATGGTTCACAACAGTTGTAAATTTGATGTTGTATTTTTGAAATTGCGATTATGGTTTACAACAGTTGTTTTTAAGTGTTGTTGTCAGATGCATTTTTTGACGAACAACCCTGTGAAATGCACAGCATCTAGATGTTGTCAACCATAATCAGAAAAAGTGTAAGTATTGTGTTGTCTGCTCTACAACACAACACTTACGTGTTGTGTACCGTAATAGGAGCATAAATAAAATAATTCCAATTTCATTTTATTTTAAGAAAATTAAATATATTATAATATTTTTTATATAAATGCAAATTGAAGGCTGAAGGATATCAGCCAGTTTCTTTATTAGTGTCCTTTTAATATTAAAGTTTTATTATTAAATTAAAATGTCGATAATTCCCGAAAATAGGGAACATTGGAGAAATAACACTCAATGTTTTTATAATCCCAGCGAGTGCTTTAAGTGAAACAAAGCTCTTAGGAACAAATTTCGTACCCAAGCCGCTAGTCTGGCTTAGAGAAACAGGACCTACAATTCCCAATAATTCATAATCTTAAATTAATACAAGATATGCCGGTTTACTTCTAGGCAGCATCCAATCTTGTCTTGAATATCAAATTATGTATTCGACATCTATTATGATTGTGCATTTCATGAATTGCAGCATGAAACAAATTGTTACACTCAGCAGCAATTGATGAAATTTAATTTATTTATCTATTTAGTTTTCATTTATTTTTTTTTGGGTTATTCTATTGCTTTCACAAAAAGTCAGCACGGCAAGAATATTAAAATCAAACTCTAGCTGGCAAATGATTTTTGAAAATTCGGTTTTAGTGAAACCGCTGGTGTTACAAATGCAGTTGCAGTGCACTCTGTCCCGCAAAACTAATGTAGAGCGCATCATAAAGTATTTAAATAAAAGTTCCCCACTCAATTAAAATGCAACTAAATAATACGAACTTGCATGTGAGAGAAATCTATTACAGTTTAATCAGTGAACGTATAGGAGCGCAGTGGAATTTGTAATGAAATGCAATTAGTTTTAAATGTTGGAAATCCTGTCATATAAAGACAAGTATTTGTTTCTATGGTTTGTTCCTTTTGTTTTAGTTTTACTACTGCTTTGTGCTTTAGAGCTGGATCACCTGATTAATTTGCTTTTAATTTTTACTATTATTTGCACAATAACGGGGCGGAATAACGACTCATATAACTCATATAATGAACAATTTGTTATATTTGTTATGCATAATTTAATTAATTTTTTATATTTTTGAAGAGTTAAGTTTGCTCGGCGATGCGGGTTAGTATGTAACGAAATGCTGGTGTCAGTATAACACTATCGGAATTCCAAACATTAAAATATTTGAAGCTTAAAATAAAACAACAAAAAAATTAAATGTATGAAAGAAACTAAACATAAAGTGGAGAAAATCTTTTCCCGCTGATTGAGGGAGTTGAGCATCTAATGCCACGAATAAGAATAGTATTTGCCATAGCGGGCTTTAACTGTATTTAGGAAAAAACAATTTCATTTGAATAATGAAGAATTACATGATAATTAGATAAACATTTCTTGCCCAAAAAGAAATAAAACAAAATGATAAACACAAAAAATCCAAAATTTAACGAAGACTTGAATACCATTTACGCAAATTACGTTTTTTCTAATTAATTATCCATTTTTATAATTAATGATATTAAAAAAATGTTGGAAATATTAACTAACCACAACACGAGTATATTAAAGTTTAAGGGAAGAAATTTTCAAGGATAATTTTACTCTATACGTCTAGAGGAAAATCTCTCGTGAGATGGCACAAAGGCTGGTTGACTGCTACAACTTATTAAACTTAATGTGGTGACAAATTGGACACGGGATCTTCTATTTGTTGCTACTTTTTTTAGGATATTTATTTAGAAAAAGATCAGAGTAGTCAGCGGACTAGTTCACACATTTCAACTAACAAGGACTGTGTTATTTAAAAACGGAGCATCAAACAACATCAGTCGGCTGAAATGAATAAAGTAGGCTCCCTAAGCAATGAGGTGAATCTAGAAAGTTCGCATCCTTTTCCTTCACTCTAAACATATGTATGTATGCCCAACATATATATATATACCTGCTTCACATAAAATGTTAAAAAATGTTGAAAAAAAACAAAATTTCCTGATATAGCAAAATTATATCAAGGTAAATATTTTAATAAATTATATAAAAAACTCTAAAGAAGCTACATTGTATGTGTGTTTGTTACGTTGCACCGTAATACGCTGTTGAGTTTTACAATCAAGTTGACGTTTTTGTGCCTTAAGATTATTTTATTAGTGTATCATGTTTAACAACAATTCGGTTGCCCAAAAGTATCTCGTAGTACGAGTATGTGCAGTGTTGCTGAGTATTTAAATGGGGGATGGGGGATGGCAGAGTAAAGGTTCCATACGAGCAAGATTTTGCGAATGCGTTATTTTTGATTATCAGTTTTGTTCTGGTTGCTTGAAAATTCTTTTAAAAATCTACATTATATGCACCTCTATTATTGACGTTAATTTTTTAATTGTTGGTAGCCCCAGAGCATGCTTAATCATGTTCCGCTGCTGCAAAATTCAACTTAAATTTGCTTTAACATGCGTGGCCAAAATGCCTTAATCACGTTTCTTATGAAATCTGTTCAAAATACACACACCCAAACGTTTATGTATGTGTCGTTGTTTTTTTAGATACTAAAAAAAAAATTTATTTGCCACTGTCTTGATTTTTTTAATGACTGCAATATTTTTTTTTATTGTTAATCTGTCGTTTCAAAAAATATAAAAATATGATTCACGCACAATTCTGTTAAAAAATGAGCTAGACAACTTCAAAGAATACATTGAAAAAACCCGTGATTCCACCAAGGAATTTCCATGTTATATCAATGAGTTATGGGATTAAATATAAAATCGAAATATATAAAACGTCTCAGTGAGTCAATAAAAAATATTACATTGTATTTCATTGAAGGCTTTCAGACGTTTCATGATGCCATTTCATTCCGCAAATAAAATATTACATTGAATTTATGAATATGTTGCATAGTTGAAATGAATATGAATAGCGTGGTTGCCACTTGGAGCTCCCTTCGTCATACAAATAAATATGATAAGGCGGATTGAAAAAGGAGAAAACTTTTGTTCTCTGCCTGGCTACTCCTACATATAAAATTGTTATGAATTATTCAAAATAAAGAACGGCTCCTTTTAGCAATCTCGGTGGAAAGCAGGATACAGACTTTCAACTATTTTTTGCATTTATTGCATAGAACCAAAAGAAAACCTATAAAAACCGTCTCAATGGCAAAAAACAATATTTTGTTTTTGTATGATGGACAAAAAGATCTTGCTTAGTATGCTGAGGATGCGAGTAGAGGCCACAGAATTCCTATTGTAAAGTAGATCGTTTGCAGTTCAAGGAAATGGTGACGGAGAAAAATATTTTAAAACTTGTTTTAAGACGTTTAAAGCTAGGAAGTTTAGTAAATATAATTCAAATAAAATTCTTCTTATTATTTTATAGTTGAATAGCTTAATAAATCTAATCTTACTTAATATATATTGACTTAGAAAAGTTAGGAATAAAACTAATATCATATCAGGGGTATCTGAAAGATTGAATAAATTAAGGTTTTTTTAGTAATAAATATAGCATTGCTTATAGGTGAGATACAACATTGAATGGGTTATTTAGTAGACCGAAAACTAAATTGGAGATATCAGATTTATCAAATATAGTACACAGAATAGAATGTAAAGGTAATGACTCAAAAAGTTGTAATAAAGTGTATATCGATGCAACTAAAAAAATATTCAATATTTTTATGAATTTTTTTTCTTTTCCGTTTTTTTGGGTAATAGCACAGCTTGAATATTTGGTAGAACACCGCCTTGAGCAATGGTTACACCAGACAACAATTTGTTAAATTCTTCGTCATTGTGAATAGCCAATTATAAATGACATGGAATTATTCTCGTCTTTTTGTTATCACGTGCAGCGTTACCAGCAAACTCAAGAACTTCAGCCGCTAAATATTCCATAACGGCAGCTAAATATACTGGAGCTCCGGCACCAACACGTTCAGCATAATTGCCTTTACGCAACAAACGATGAATACGTCCAACGGAAAATTTTAATCCAGCACGATTTGAACGGGACTTTGCTTTTCCTTTAACTTTGCCACCTTTACCACGACCAGACATTTTTCAATTTTTTGTTATTATTTCTTCTGTTCAATCTAAACCAACCACACTGAATCACTGTTCACATAAACTGGAGAATAACTGGGCCTAGATCTGATCAGGAATATAAATATATTAATCCAAATAAGACTGCATTAGCTTCACATTGTTCCTAGACTTATAACTATTCCAACTTTGAAAAGGTTTCAGATTATAAACAGAGCTTTTTACTAGAGATCTTACAGAATATAACATATCGACCACGCAAAGAATTAATTCTAGGGCTGACAAAAAATATTACCTCATATATGTATATAGACCTGTACTACAAATGTTATTAACTAATTTAATTTCACTTATTATTATTATTATTATTATTATTATTATTATTATTATTATTTATATTATTATTATTATTATTATTATTATTATTATTATTATTATTATTATTATTATTATTATTATTATTATTATTATTATTATTATTATTATTATTATTATTATTATTATTATTGTTATTATTATTATTATTATTATTATTATTATTATTATTATTATTATTATTATTATTATTATTGTTATTATTATTATTATTATTATTATTATTATTATTATTATTATTATTATTATTATTATTATTATTATTATTATTATTATTATTATTATTATTATTATTATTATTATTATTATTATTATTATTATTATTATTATTATTATTATTATTATTATTACTATTATTATTATTATTGTTTTTATTATTATTATCATTATTATTATTATCATTATTATTATTATTATTATTATTATTATTATTATTATTATTATTATTATTATTATTATTATTATTATTATTATAATTATTATTATTATTATTATTATTACTATTATTATTATTATTATTATTATTATTATTATTATTATTATTATTATTATTATTATTATTATTATTATTATTATTATTATTATTATTATTATTATTATTATTATTATTATTATTATTATTATTATTATACTTTAAATTCAATGAAATCGATGGCTTGCAGACTTGGTGGCAATATGTACGCATGAGAATGAGTGCATCCTGTCTAGGGTTCGTTAAACCGTTATTTTCAATACCACATTATTATTGTTTTTATTATTATTATCATTATTATTATTATTATTCATATTGGATTAAAATGCAAAATGTAATTATTATTATTATTATTATTATTATTATTATTATTATTATTATTATTATTATTATTATTATTATTATTATTATTATTATTATTATTATTATTATTATTATTATTATTATTATTATTATTATTATTATTATTTTTATTATTATTATTATTATTATTATTATTATTATTATTATTATTATTATTATTATTATTATTATTATTATTATTATTATTATTATTATTATTATTATTATTATTATTATTATTATTATTATTATTATTATTATTATTATTATTATTATTATTATTATTATTATTATTATTATTATTATTATTATTATTATTATTATTATTATTATTATTATTATTATTATTATTATTATTATTATTATTATTATTATTATAATTATTATTATTATTATTATTCCTATTTAGACATTATGTTTAATTTATCAAATTGTTGTTTTTGTTTTAGGACTGTTTAGAACCTTTAATTGGATTTCACTTTCATAAAAAAATTTTCATATTAAAATTTTTTAATTTTTCAAATTAAAAATTTTTTAGATTAAAAATTTTTCGAATTAAAAATTTTTTATTATTAATATTTTTATTGCTAATATTTTTCCTGATGATGCTATACAAAGAAGTAGCAAAATATCGAATAATAATAATTAATATTTACATTTTTATAAAAAAAAAAATAGAACCTTGAGTTGGCCAGAATTAGAATACTTCAATCTTTTGAATAGAATTAATGAAAAATTCTGTATTAAATATTTCTAAAGAAATCCAATAATAATGAAATAAAAGTTTTGCTTTGGTTTATAAAACAGTTTTTTTTTCTGGAAACCACAAAGCTCCTGGCAAGTGGAGCGAAAAGCAACTAGTAAACGTCATCAGTCTTATAAAATTTTAATCATACATTTAAACATGAGTGGCGGGAATTGGTAACGCATACAAGTAGACCTCTAAATTATTTGCATTAACTGGTATTTTATGAAATCACATTAAATTTTATTATTTCTTTTTCTTTGTTGGTTTGGATAGAATTGTATTTAAGAGAATTGCTAATTTCATGCTTTATTAAGAATTCACAACATGGTTGAGGAAGTTGTTATAGCAACCGAAGAGCATCTACAATTCAGAATTAACTCGTATGCATTTTGGAATTTTTTTATTATGTTTCAATATTAATTCACTTTAGCTTTAAATGTCAATTATTTGTTCTTTTCGCTTAGAATCGTCACTTACTGCTAAACTAGCCGGGACAGGCCCATAAATAAACGCCATAAATAAATAAAATTTTCAGAATTTATAAGATGACTCCCAATAACACAAAGTGAAATAAAATTTTATAAAATGTTCCATGGTGCAGTTTAAAATCATTGACAACCAATCACAATTGAACAAAAACTACAAATGTCGCATGATCTGACCTTTTGCGGCGACAATTGAATTTAACTCTTGTTGACAAGTAGCATTCAAATAGCATTTGCTTTGTAAAAATGTTTTTTCTATTAATACGCGGAATAGATCTGTGGTTAACACACTTATTAGATGAGCAAAGGAGTGTCAAACGTGGCAAACGTACTCCAGCTCCAAAAAGTCATTATAAAGAGATTCAAAATTTCTGTATTACTTACTATTGGCGGTATAAATCACATGAAAGACTACTCGAGTAATATACGAATGTGCTAAAAAAAAGTTAAAGTTAAAAAAGTTTATAGTTTATGTAGTCATAGAAATAGTCATGAAAAATTTATAAGTTTTGAATTAAAATGGTTTAAAAAATAAAACTAGAAACAGCTGATTTTGTGTTCACACTATGAATTTGATTTATTCACGTTTATAAATACACTTTATTTCGAAATTCATATTTTAATAAGTAATCTTTTCAAATTATGGAGCTAATATTACCAAGAGGGATGGTACTCTCCGATTTAAATAAATTCACTGCAGTTACTGATGAACCTATTATTTTTGAATTCTTAGTTTTGGCACTTTTCAACTTTTAATTTAATAACACCGGATGCAATGGAATATGTTTTAAGTCCACATCCGTGTGACAACTTTTTAACCTTTTTTTTTGCTATATTTCTAAAAATATTTACTATAATTTTTTATGAATATTTTGATACCTCAGAAAGAAATAACAATTATATATATGTAGTAAAGAGTTACTTCCAAAGAATAAAAACAAAATTGCTATTCTAAAATCGAATTAGAAACACCATTTAATGCTTCTATCCCGTATAACTGTTTCTCTACTTTTAACTGCTCTACTCAGTATAACTGTGTTTTTGGCAACACATATTTGACAGAGTATAGTTATATTAAAGCAAATAGAGGCACAAGTGATGCCGCAGGTACATTTTCTTTACATATATAGTTATGTATTATAAATCCTTCCTCAACTTTTCATTCACAAGTTCGGCTTTGGCTTATTTTATAATACCTATTAATTTCCCCTTTTTGCGTGGGTTTTGAATTCCCTAAATCGTTGCTAAGTTTTCGGCATTATCTTTGCCGGCATTACTTTGCATTTTCAGAGTGCTATTTAGCTTTAAAAAAATATCTAATATGCTTTCAAATATCAAAAAATAATATCGTGTGTCAATTTTAGGTTACCCTACTAATGACACACCAACCTGTGCTCACCGGCATTGATGAATGTTCAGGCAGCCTTAACTTACTTTAGGTGGGTTGCAGTTAATGTGCTGTATAACGTGAATATTTTTTGTATTTTGAACATTGAATAGTAACCAAGAGTGTGCCATATATGTAATATTACAAGTGAATAATAAGCCTTGAGTCCAAAACAATCAATCGAGAATGTCTTAATAATGCTTTAAGGTGGTTCTTTTTTAATTTTTAATCATACTTTTGTTACAAATTGTCTTTCAACATGTTCAAAAATTAAATATTTTCTGTTTCAGTTGAATATATAAATATGTTTTCATCCTGAAAAAAAGGAAATAATAAACTGCATATATTGTACATTTTCCAATTTGAATACAAATTTTTTCCGTTTCTAATTAAATTAATATAACAATTAATGTATTTATTGCTTTATTTATTTTTATTGTTTTTTCATCTTTTTAATTAACATACTAATTTATTTATTGACAAACTGTGTACTCGTACACGTATGTTGCATAAAAATTGGTACATTTTTTTAACAAATTCTAATGAGATTTTTCTAAAAAAAAAAAAAAAAAATTTTGTGATATTTTTAATTTCCAAGTGATACACTTTTTATTAACAGACAAATAATGTTAATGTAATTAATAATTAATTATAAGCATGTCAAATTGTTATCAAGCTGATCTTAGCAGAAAAGCAAAACTCAGGCCTATTTAGTTTTTTTTTTTTGCATTTTGCATAAAATTACTATAAAGTTTTTTTTATAGTTTTTAAAAGTATTTTTATTTGTATCATACGAGTACGTGTTATTTTTCCATAAGAATAATTTTTTTTTTGTTTCTGCAAGCTGGTTTTTTTTATTTTATTTCTGAATTCCGCTGAGCATTTAAGTTATGCATTTTTTTATTTTGTGATATCGGTTGTCAAACCAAAAATTCAATTATTCATTAAAAATATTTAAGGTAGACGCATATCTAAAATATTCTTCTATTTTATGAATTGTTTCATAAATAGGATGAATCAAATTTTACTTTTAAACAAGTTATTTTATCAAAAGTTTTCAACCTTAAACAAATTTTATAAGAAAAATAAATTTAAAGTCATCTTAGCGAAAGTAAATTTTGGCATGAGTTAAATATAAATTTTCCAATGAAAATGAATCATTTTTGCAATTACCGAGAAATTGCATATCTGATGCAGCGCCACAGATATTTCTATAGAAAAGAACATCAATCGCATATTCCAAAAAAAAAGGATACAGAATCAATTCAATTCAAGACTTCCTACAGAGTCCTTGAACAACAAACATTTCCGATTTTCATCTTGAAATGAAAATCTTAAATGGCAACTTAACTATAACTTATCGTTGGCTGAACTAGTAAGTTCCTCAACAACAAATGCCTAATGGCAGTTAAAAAGGAAATCATGTGGATTATATCTCTTGGTCACTTAACAGATCCTTGTTCGTTTTCTTCTGCAAAATATATCAATTTATAAATACGTGCTTTACTCTTCTCCCTTTCCCCTAATTTCAACACTACACGAGTACATACACGCTGATTGCTGGCCCTATCAAAAATGTATAATGTACGTATATAGAAATATATCACTAATGGGTTAATGGAGAAATTCAATTTATCAATTCATTTAATAAAAAGCACACATTTGGCATGATCGTATTTATTTCTATTTCCATTTTAGATATGACGTGTCGACCACGACAACACTTGTGCTTTCATTACACATTTTGAAAATCAAGCGTTTTCCTTTGTTTTATATGAATACTATGCAATCGGCAAACATTTTTAACTCAATACAGACAACAATCAGCAATACAATGCAACGCGAACAACAAATACTGCCGCAACAACTAATAATTATTGTTGGCAATGTCAGTGGCAACTAATAACGGCCATAAACACATCAAGATTTGCCTAAACCAAAATCTGCTGGCGAACAAACTATCTGAGTTCATGTTTGTGTGAGAATGTATTGGCTTTGGATGACGTTTTGCTGCCAATATTTTCATTATTATTAACGAAACAATGTAGCTGATAGTACATGGTTTTGTACGTGTGTATGTAAATGCAAATGTTTATATTTAATTGCCAATTTATTTTATAACAGAAGCAAAATACTCACTGCAAGTGCACATGATTTTCAACCATTTTTAAGTTCAATTGCATGCAAACAATAAATTTGCTTTTATTTGCTGTCCGGCTGGCTGTTTTTTGCAGCCTTTAATGAAAGTTGTTTGCGACGCAATGCGACAATATGTCTTAAATAGATTAATGTTTTTTAAGCCATTTTTACATTGTAAACAAATACTTACTTGGCTGCCTCTTTCATTTCATTTCTAGCCATTTTTGTCTCTGTGTGTATACATCTATGTATGTATGTGTGCATACGAGTAGGTACACATTGGTGCATGTGTGTGTTCTTTGTTGTATGCATCGCATTAACTTGTTACTTCCCCAGCTTCTACTGATGTTCACGGTGAAACCTGGTTACTTCCAAAAGGAAAGTAAAAGGAATACGACCAAGAAAAGATACAAGCTTGTATTTGAAGAAATTCAGCGGAAATTATTCATGTCAAGGTTAACCAAATGGAATTTGACCATTAAAAGGCATTATTGTTAAGTGTAACCATTGCGCTTTGCCTTTTATCTGTAATAGAAAGTTTTGTCGCGATATGCACGATCCACGACTTTAGTCCAATTAATATCTTCATTTAAAATATGAAAATCAGTTCGCAAGCGATACACACAATAGACAAAAATGTATGGCTGTTTAATATTGAAGTCAGGCTGCAATTGAAGCATACAAAAATTTTTTTTCATTTTCTTTTCTTTGTTATTATTTAACTGTGGTGACATAATACTTTCCCGTATGGTTAAAACTGAATGAATAAACAATATTGTATGATATTGTTATATAATAGAGCGAGCAATCCTATCGGTTTCTGCATACCGCATGAATAGCAATGTTTTTAATAAATGTGATCGATGAAACAGTTCACCAACTATAGCTTAGAATGTGACAAATGCAATCCTGGCAACGGATTTATTCAAAATCTAAAATGGTTACAAATTGATATTTTAAAGTTTCATGTATGTATGTATGTATGTGTGTTTTTGTGAAAAAAAATTAAAGCTTGGAAGCTTCCAGCAGATAAATAATATGATTGGATTATATGAGCTGACTATCGCAGCCGAGAAGTCCAATTATAGGCAGTCCAAAGACATGATTTTTAATTTTCTCAATTTTTATTTAATTTCGGGATATAAGCAAAACCTCTACTTACAAACACAGTGAAACGGATAATTTTTTTTTTGTTGATTTTAAAGCACTATTTTTTAAACAACTTCAAATATATAAATTTATTTCATTCGCATAAAAATTGGATATTTTTCTTGATAAAAAATAAATGTGTATAATTTTTAAATATTAAATAAATATTAAAATTAAAAATTTTAAAATTAAATAAATATTTTTTAAAATAGTAAATTTATAGATTTTTTGACATGAACACAAATTAAATTTTAATTATTTATTATTTTCCTCGAAATATTGAACAGTTTAATTTAATAAAAATAAATTCTGGCCTAAAGCCTAAAACAATAATTAATTAAACTTTAAATAAATATTTAAAAATTATACGCATTTATTTTTTATCAAAATACTTTAATTTTAAACATACACTGTAACAAATTATACTTATTTTAAACTGTATTCTCTATTCTGTCAATAAGATGAGCACCTGAGAGTTAAAAGATCGTTGAAGATCTGCATTGGGATGCGACGAAGTACGCATAGGAGCTGGCTGAGCCCACCAGCAATCAATTACATTGTGTTTTTAACTGGAATATTAATTTTGGGATTGCATTGCGCTTTGAAATATCAATAGGAAAGTTAATTATGAAAATTTCCTTAATTTTTGCAATTTTTATTTTTGTTTTTAGTGTTCATGTTTAATGGAATTACATAAATTCCTTAATTAAAATTTAGGAAGTAACAAAATGTGTATGAAATACCGTCTTTTATTTTATGCAAGTTTTGTGAAAATTATTTTTTATTCAAAGCAAAATGTTTTATTTATTTTTTTTTTAATATTATATTCTCAATTTATTTATTTTTAAATAATAAGCAAATTTTTTAAATATTTTATAATATAGCAGAATTGTTAAATTCCAATGAATTCAACTCAACATATATCTTTATATATATATAAAAGTTTTTAAAATATTTGGAGTAATACAGTTATAATGCATTATAGATCATTAAATGTTGAAAGTATGAAGGGAGGGTGTAACACATGTAATCTTTTTAATCGTTCAACTGCATCACTGTCATCCAAAAGTCCCATAGCTGGGGCATTTACATCATTACTTATTATGTATTTCAAGATAAAATTTTCATTAATTTAATTAAAGCGAAAAGATTTTAAAAACTACGTATATATACTTATAAATCATTCGCCGTGTGGAGCTGTTCATAGTGTAAAAAGAAACCCCTCGGAATCAATTTCACTCCATTTTTAAGTAAAATTTATTTATTTTATTTATTTATTTTTATTTATTTAGCAAATATTACAATTATATGAATATAATTGCAATATGTATAGAAGCACTGGCTACTGAGGCCTTTGGCTCCTAGCTCCCCGCGGAATTGAACCCCTGACACCTGCGTAACAGGCGGGTATACTAACCACTATACCATCGAGGGGCTTAAGTTAAATTTAATTTTCGGCATTTCTTTGCGATTTGAAACATTAAAGATACCTCAAAGATTTCGTCATTATGATTTCAGAGAAATTATATAAAGAAACGAGAATTGTTAAGAAAATTTTCTCAAGCAGTCCTTAGACAGTATTTGTTGCTCTTTGTATGTCTTTAAATTGAATATAATTTTTGTACTGAATAAAAGTGACATAAAAAATTTGACGATTTATTTCAAATGCTATTCGAAAATGTTTGGTTGAAATTTCAATATTCGCCTAGTGGGTTTTTTTGTCACTGCCTTACAAGCACAGTATTTCAGCTCCCTTTTAACATGGTTCACTCATCTTTCTGACAGCTGATATTAT
Source organism: Ormia ochracea (assembly GCA_963402855.1). Taxonomy (NCBI): domain Eukaryota; kingdom Metazoa; phylum Arthropoda; class Insecta; order Diptera; family Tachinidae; genus Ormia; species Ormia ochracea. Next base: position 32,976,371 of record OY727107.1, on the reverse strand, counting down.
TCATTTCCGGTATGCACTATTCATACGATAACAAATGAACCTCAAAACCATTTGGAAATTTTTCTAAACTATTCTCACAAAAAATAATTGACAATTTAATAATAAGACGTTAGTGAAATATATTTTATTAATTATATTATGAAATATACTAATTTTTGTTGCTCCTGTTACCTCCTGATACCAATACAGTTTCATGTACTCCCTTAAGCAAGTCTATGTAATATAATAAAAGCTTTTGTGGTTTACCGTAAATTGTTTAATACACTTATAAGGATAACCGACACTGACAAGGAAAGCCAACTACTTCGATGCTTTCGAATATAAATTTGACTTTGAAAGAATTATTTTCATTGCGGTCAGCTCATCTCTTTTTTATAAGAACAATAAAGAAGCTCTTCTTAATAAAAAAAAAAAAAAAAAACAAAAGCTACTTATTCAATTTCTTTTGCTCTCTTCAGATTTAAGAAGTTAACAGTTTCTGATTAGTGCGGTTAGTTGTAGCACTTGTAGGTATCGCACTACCAAACCAGATTTCAATCAAATTGAAATACATTAACAGACATTTTAAGCGATCAATAGTGTATTTTCAAAGTGTTTGTAAAAAGCAGAATTATGCCTGTTTGTGCATGCTTAAATACAACATGTACTTATGAACACCACAGAGCAAATGCTCATAAACAACTTTACTCAGATATTTAAATATTTAATTTAGCAACCAGTTTTGTATTTATTTTCTGTATAATTTTTTGGCATTTAATTACGTGAATCTTATGCAAGATTTTAGTTATTTAATTTTTTTTTAATTTTTTTTTTTAAACAACGAACCAGACCAGTTTGAAATAAATAAAGTTGGAATATGTAAAAAATAACTTTTTAAAGTTGCACCTTTTTACATATTTCAAGAAAACAAAATTCATTCTATTTTTTTTTTTTTTTTTGTTTTATGTCCACACACTATGCCGTTGCAAATGTGCAATATAAGTTATGATATGTAAAGGCTTGCTTCGATGTAACGTATTCAAAAAATAATTAATCAGCGGTAAAAATATTTAAATTGAAATAGGATAATTTTTTAAGTGGTGCACTACATAAAACTGCGGTATGCACGGTACGGTGTATTTCTTATGCCGATAGAGAGGAGTTGCTATGGTCAGTGTGAAATCCCAGGGAATGTTATGGGAATCCCATAAACGAATAAATGAAACATGTCGTTTCCATTTTCACAATAAAGTTGCACGCAACACTGAATACCGCTATTGTGTTTGGCATTACAGCGCAAACTTCATGAATTATGGAAAATCCTAAGTGCATAAATCTGACGGTATAATTATTTTTTTTTTAAATAGCTTAACCTGCAAAGCTTTCGGCTTCTTCGCAGGAAAACACGCAGGGTCTAGGCGGGAACGGAACCCGCGGCTTCCGGTTTAGTTCGCTGTGCGTTATTCTTTCGCCTACGTAGGCAAAGTAAACATAATTAAATAATTTAAATTTAAATTTATTGTAACACTGAATTACGTTAAATCGTTTTGGAATAAAAACTATTTTATAAATCATGAAGCTGTGACCTGAATGTTGAGGCTAAAATTCTAAACTCTAAACAACACTAATAGAATTATGATCGACACATTAAAAAGGGGAAGTGCTTAATAAAACTGCAAGCCAGTACGTGCCACAAATAGTTGCTATGAACCTCAATAACAAATAAATAAATTGTTTATTTAAAATACAACCGCGAAAGAGAGCAAGCAAGAGCAACATTACAAAAATTATAAACTCCAGTACTTTTAAAAAAAGTGAAGTGGGTCAATATCACGGCCATTCACATACAAAATTTCAACACAATCATTAATAATTGCTCACAGTTGGTTGCTCCTCGAACACCTTTTGCGCAAAAACTAAAAAAAAAAACAACAAAATCTGCAACTTCACAACAATAAAGAGAAAAATCCGTGTTAAATCATAATCATGGCTAAATGTTGTTTAAACAAAAAATAAGTAAATAAATAAATTTAATAACAAAAAATAAGGTTTTTCTAAGTGAATTTTTATTCTTATTTTACACAATGCGTTTCCAATCGTTACCAACCATCACAAGCACAGTTTACTGTGCGGCCATAATCTTTCAAGCAATTCACTTATTCACTCAACTAGTCATAAGTCAACTTCAGCTACGGCATCATTAATGGCCATTTCAAGCCATGCCAAGTCAGTCAACATTTAATGTTTTACTACTAAAAACTTTTTCTAAAGGTAAACACTATTCGCAGCTTTATAATTATATTTGTAATTATCATGTGGGGATCTGTTTTTGAATAAAACAATACCTCTTTTAGTAGTCTGAATAGCTGAACTGCAGCTAAAAAGGCACTTCTTTCAGTAAACTTGTCTGTTCGTTGTTCATTTTTAAGCAAGTTTTTATTTAACATTAAGTGCACCTTTTGTCTCCTTATCTCTTTATTTTTTCTTGTTTAAATTTTGTACTTTTGTGTTTAGTATTTCTTTTTTTACTTTTGTTATGACATCTTGTTTAATTTTGGTTTTTTATCTCTCTGCTGCAACGAAATGCAGTTGCATGCAACTTAAGAATATATTTCTTTTCTTTTATTGTCGTATCTCTTCTTTGGCAATTTAATGGAATTATAAATTTGTTTGCTTTTTAAGGCGCACACTTTGATAATGATAATGGAGAAGAGGTAAGCAAACGCAGTGTCTACTAATTTAGGGGACCGATCAGGAGCTCTATTTTATATTAAACACAGTTTAGCCAGATTTCCGAAAGGATTCTGATGAAATTTAAGTATGATAAGACGTGCATATCAAAATTGCGACGTAAAATGCATTTACATTTCCAAATATCCAAAATGAAGAATTGTAGCGATAATTTTGGTGACTTTTCACTGATGATTCCCATGAAATCCTAATCGAGTTGAATACAAAATAAAATACAGTTAAGTAAAAATATATGTAACGCAGTATAATTAAATTTCCAACCGATTTTCAAGTTTGTGGAAAAAATTAAAATTAATTCCAAAACGAAAATGTTCCTTAAAAACGCCTAAAATTCTAGCGAGAAATTAGAAAAAATCGCAGGAAATTTGAAATGTTCTTCCTTCCTAGTTTTTGGACAGTCCACTAATAAATTTCGCCACTCTGTGTATAAGACGTCCTTCCCAAACTTCTAATATCGTTTAAAAATTCTTTCTTTCTTTTATCTCCAAACTTTTAGTTCTTCTTTGCATTATTAATTATCTTTATACCTTTTATGTTCCGATATTTAGCTCTTCTTTAGAGAGCTTTTTCAAGGCATATTGTTTTATGCCTTTATGTAGCAAAATTTCAATATTTCAAATAATAAAAATTTTTTAAAAAAAAAACCTATAAAACACGGTGAATATTATACTAACTAAACATATTTCATTTAACATTATCAATATCATTCTACATATATATTAGAAATATATATATATATATATATTTTTTAAATTCGTGTTTTTATATATATTTATATATAATTCGTGTTTCAGTATATATATGTGATAATTATTGTTGTTTATGTAGTTTCATTTATATTAGAATAGTATAAATTAAGGTCAATAATTCAAGTTATAATTCAAAATAAATTAAATAATATTTCACTGCTTCCACAACTGAGCGGCTGCTTATTCCGACTTCGACTTCTTTTCCCGACTGACTTTTGACAACTCCCCTAAGACGAAAGAACGACTATATAATGACAACTGAAGAACTGTGTAATGACAACGGAACGACTGTGTTATCACAACTGAGCGGCTGGCTAATGAAAACTGAACGACTGTAGTAAGTTATGTTATGTTTACATATATGCATATATAATGATTATTACGTATATTATTATGACTTTAAAAAACAAATTACAAAAAAAAAAACAATGATTTTACAGAATTACCATTAATTAACAGTATTAATATAAAGCAAACATTTTCAGAACACTTAGAGAACCATTACCATTAAGTTAATACATATATGTATATAATTCAATATGTATTTATAATTTTTTCCTAACTAAGTATCTATAATTTATCCATCTTGAAATTAATTCCTTTTTCTAATGATACTTTTATAATCTCTAACATTTCCAACAAAAGTCTATTTTTATAATTACTAAATTCTAAAGTTTTCAAATTAGAACGGGGAAATAGTTGAATCTAAATAAAATGAATGTAATCAATGTTTAATCATTAATCACCTTGTAAAGTAAATAAAAATAATTAATTAATAACAAAAATTTTTTAAAATATTTTCAAATTTTAAAAATTGTTTTATTGGAATTGAAAAATAAATAAATAAATTTAAATACTGTTGAAAAGTACACTTTGAGACTTCTCCAATGATATATAATATGTGACACTTTGTTGTATTTACACAACTTTTATAACATTTATAAATTTGTGTACGCAAGACTGCCTAATACGCACTTCTCATACTACAAGGTGTATTTTCTATATAAACAATGCAAAAAAAAATGAATTTCTTAGGTTTTTTGCATGTGTATGCGTACAGATGCAAATGTGTGTGCGTCTTATAAGTGATGTATGTGAGTATTGTGCTCGTCTATGATATGAAGGGAACATTTTTTTAACTTTTCTTTCGCGTTACTCATACAAGGATTATAATAACTTTAAATGACTGAACACTCTTTTGATAGTGTCTAGACCGGTCCAAGTAAACTTTTTCTAAAGCCTTAAAGCGATATTCGAGAAATATGCTTTGTAAGTAGTAATTCTCTAAACCGCTCAATCGATTTGAGTGAAATAAACTGCGATGCGCAGTGAGGTGAATTGCGTAGAGTTAAATATGATTTCGATAGAAATTGAATTTAGAATTGAAAAAGCTTCTGAAACAAAATTCCAATATTGACTCCATATCAATGTTCGATGAGCTTTCGAGAATAAAAATTTTGCCTATTTTTGATACGTTTATCAAAGTAATCACAAAAGCATGCTAGTACGAAATTAAAAGAAAAATTTTTTTAACAGGAATTAAATATTTTTCTTCTCAAAGAGGATGACAGGAAGATACATACGATTACTAAAAGCTTATCTGATTTTGAATAAAAGCAAAACTTTTTTGGAATCCTCAAGAAGTCCATTTAATTTTATTAGTAAATAACTCAGGCAATATATGAATAAAAGAAGTTGGGAAGTGGAATCTAAAATGAATACTTTACAGTGGGACAAAAGATTCCCCCAGTACGGGGAAAGAATATTTCAAATAATTAAAAATATTCCTTAAACTTATAAAAATGAATCATATTTCCAACTGAAACTTTATATTTTCAAGTTTCAACATCACAAAATGTAGGCACTGCAAGAGTCTTCATGTGTTTCCTTTCATTTCATTCCCAAGTTTAAACAAAAATATAGAAATTCGATCAAATAATCATTATAGAGTACCACAACTGCTAATAGCGCGATGTATTTCCTTGTTCATAGTGAATCTCTTCCAGTTTCCATATGTAGTCAACACGTTGACTTTTGCAAATAAATCTACTTTAATTACATCTATTTGCATAAATGGGAAAGTCCTTAATATATTTACCAAATACATAATGTAACTTTTAAAAAGCACCAGTTTTTAACTTAAATTTTTTACTTAACAATCAAAGCAAAGCTTAACATTGTACCAGCTTTTGGATTTACTTAAACAATTGCTCTACTTTTCTCATGCAAAAACAAAAAAAAAAAAAAAAAAAAAAAAAAGCCGATCTTTAAATAACACTTTTCGAAAGGTACTGCAATTATTTCACAGTGAACTATATATTTCCTGATTTTGAATTTGCTTTTTTAGAAAAGTGCATTTATATAAACAACAATTAGTGTCAGTGGAGAATTGACTGGCAATAACACTTGATGAATGTTATGTTTTCAGCGAACGTTTTCATGCGTATGTGTGAGCCTTGTCAGTACGTAAGTACAACTACAGACAGACAGTCGTACACACGATAAATAAAAAATATTAGTTATACAAGTTTTTTACTCTAGTACAGCGAGACTACAAATATGCTGTTCACCTTTTAACGCCAACACTTTGAGGAGCAACATCGGTGTTTGTGGTGCAGAAATAGTGAAAAAGTAAAAACTACAAAATGTTGGTGAATCAGTTGTTTGAAGAACAGCAACAATGCAAATACTCGTTCACGAGCAAGAAACTGTAACCGGCAAAATGTTGGCTTGAGGTAACGTAGCACAATGGGGCACCAGTTTTATAGTCGTATGCAAGTACTAAAGCAAAGAAAATAATAAAAATAATTTTTATTTGAGTTCTTTAAAAATATTTATAATTTAAACCGGCAAAATAAATTTGAATTAACAATTGTTAGAACTTTTAAATCAAGTCCAACAACACTTTTTTTTTTGTTTTTTAACTAAGTTAATTTGGAATGCTTTCGGTTTGTCCCAAAAGCTAGGATAATGTCAAGTCTAGGCAGGAATCGAACCAGCGATCTACGGTTTTGTAGGATGTGCGTTATTCATTCGCCTACAGAGGCACCGGAATACACTGATAAGCTTTCCAATACCGAAAGTGAGAGGGAAGGCCTCTTAAAAAAAAGTGGGGTTTGGCAACGAGCCCTGATTTAATTAATAAATGTTGATTAAAACTAAACATTATAGCCTTCATTTAGTGCGATAACGATGCACATTCAGTTTTCTCTTTCAGTCTTGTTTTCTTGTTGTAGAGAATTTTTTTAAATTAGTTAAATAATTAACACGAACGCTCTACGAACGGCAGGCGTTGAGCACAATTCGAAAATTGTAAAAATAGTGGGAGAATATTATGAAATAAATACAAACTGTAAAGTTAAATATTTAGAATAAATAATATAAATGCTATAAAACACAAATCATAGAATTCTTAGTAAAAAATTAACTCTGAGTGTGACGAATTTCTACCCGCGACACGATTGTGGCAGATTTTTGGCGACGAAAATTCGTCGAGTTGTATTTTAAATTTTAATATTTACTTTATTTTATTTTATTATTATTTATATCGCATGCACGTGTATGTCTATCATAAGACATTATGATGATGAATATGATGATGAATTTTGCTACATTTAGAAACTCAAATAATTTTTTTTTAGTGTATGGAATTCATTTCTCTTTTATTCATGTTAAAGCTCATTCAATTTTATTAAATATAGCTTAATTAGTTTTAGAAATAATGGAATTTAAATAACCCTCTGCTTTCTTACCAAAAAGTTGGTTATTACTGCTTGGAGAGTTGCGACAGGAATAGCAGCAATTGTTTCTCGAATGGATTGCCCTAGTTCATTCAAATTTCTTGGTTTTGATTTGTAGACTTTCTGTTTGCAATAACCCCACAAGAAGAAGTCAGGTGCAGTAAGGTCAGGCGCCATGGATGGCCAACGGAACATGGAGTTTCTGCTTATCAGCTTATTGGGAAATTTTCGTCGCAATTCTGTCATTACCGGTTTGGGTTATGTAAGGAGCTTCACCATCTTGCTAAAACCACACAGAGTTGAAAGAAATTCTCATTCGGCGTAATTCTGGATAGAAAAACTTTCTCAACATGCTCAAATAACGGTCTCCAGTAACCGTAACGGTGTGACCGTTTTCTTCGAAGAAGTAGGGCCCGACAATGCAGCGTGATGAAACTGCACACCACACTGTGACACGAAGTGGATGCAATTCCGTCTCATGGAGTATCTGTGGGTTGGAAGCACTCCATATTCGACAATTTGCTTGTTTATATTGCCGTTTAAATCGAAATGGGCCTCGTCAGACATGAAAAGACAGTTCAACATGTTTTCATCCTCTTCCAACATTTGAAGCATCTTCTGGTAAAATTCCAAGCGAATCGGCAAGTCTGCAGCGTTCAGTTTGTTGGCCAATTGAATTTTATATGGGAATAAGTCCAAATCTTTGTGCATAATTGACTGCAATGACGGTCTGCTTATACCTATTTGAGCAGATAAGCTTCTTGTCGAAACACGTGGATTGTTTTGTATGGCAGCAGCTACAGCAGCGGTGATTTCCTCCGTTCGAACTAAAGGGTTTCGATGGTAAGGTCTTCTGTGGACTGTCCCATGCTCGGCAAAATTGTTTACAAGTCTCATTATGGTCCATCTGCTCGGAGGATTGCCGCCAAACGTGCGCCTATACTCTCTTTGAACCGAAACTACGGCCTCCAGTGCGTAATAGCGGCGGATAATCCAAATTCTTGTTTCAGTATCCTAGTTATCCATTTTTGTTAAATGCAAAAGTCAATCTGCAAAATAAAAAAAAAATTAACCAGATTCATTAAATAGAAAAAAAGTTATTCAATTTTTTTTTGGTAGCGGGTTTCATCAGCCACCCTGTATGTAGGGCAAAATGATGGCCATCTGATGCCTGAACTGTAGTCATTGTGGTTTAAATCCTGCAGGCTAATTTTGCATTGCAATACGAAAGCCAACGCGATGCGTAAATTTAATGCGATGCGAAATAAAATTGGTATTCTATAAGACTTTCGTAATCGCATTCAAATTTTATCTTAAATCGTGGCAACGCCGGTCAAAAATAACAAAAATAACGCCGGTTTAAAGTAAACATGAAATGACATTATTTTATACCATATTTGCGTAATTTACCAAAAATGGATTCTGTGAGGATGCAGAGCAGATTGCTTAGTAGCAAATTGGATATTCTGAACTTGAATCCAAAAAGGAAATTTATGTTGAAGCGTTGAAAATAATTACTTATGACTGACGTGCATTTAATGTTTTTAAATGACGTTTTGCCTGTTCGCCGTTTTTTATCATAAATTCCACCATCAATACAAATTAATGCGATTTGGTGGTGTGGTTTTTTGCTTCCCTGAATAATTTTAACAACTAATGTAAAAATAAATAAACAATATTATTATTTTTCTTTGCGAATGTTATTTTGGTGTCAAATATATTTTGCGATCTTCGTCTGTATCTGACATTTGTTTTCGCATATCAGAATACAGAATTGCCACCTTTTCGCATTTTAAATGTGAATAAAAAAGTACTTTGCGAACATCATAACACAGAATAGGAAAGGTTCGCATTTGACTTTCGCATTGCAATACAGAATAAGCCTGTCGATCTCCAAATTCAATTGGTATTATTGAGCTTGCATTATTGCCTAAAAAACTTTCTTCATGCATAAACATGAGCTTGATGCAAAAAGGTAGGAAGGAGATGTCACTTGCCTGCGAGACAAAGACTTGCACTTTTTCTTAATGCACTAATCATTTTCGTTTGGATTTTTCAAAAATTTTATAAAGAAAAAAAGTTTGAATCAGAAAAACCTTAAATTAAAACTGTTTAATTCTGAAAATGTTTCCATTGTGCTGTAGCAAGAGCTAAAAAACCAAAAACTGACTTTTAAATATGAAAATAATCCAGTAAAAATAACCAGCGAAATGAACTAAACAAACAATACTAAGAATGAAAATGCACATGCAACACAATTGTCACATAAAAAATGCAAATGTCAAATGTTAACATTTATTTTTTCAGCTTTTCACTTTCCTCTACTACCAGCTGAAGCGTTTGAGAAATTCTGGCAAAAATCTCAAAACTCTTTGTAGCTTTGCAAGCTGTTGGAAGTACTACCAAGAGTGTGTTTATGGATGGAACTGGAATTTTTGCAAAACAAATTGCACAAATATGAATTCTATTCGGTTATAAATCATACAAGTGTTTGTCAACTGCAAGCCAGCAGCATAAAGTTATTTGCCAGGAGATCTTTGTGTGAGTGGGGAATTAATCGTATGCGAGTAAAATCATTCGCACTTCTACGGGGCAAATTTATTATTCTTTTGTGGAATCTTAAAGAGCTATTAAGGAAGTCGGTTGGCTTTCAATTTTTCCTCCTAATATTTCTTACGTGAGCTTGTACGAGTGTGTTGTTCTCTTATGACATTCTGATGGTTGGTAGAGGTGCAGTCGTCATGCGGTCGGTTGCTTCTAGTGCGCTGCTTTCAAAAGAGAAGAAAAGCATTTCCGTTTTAAATTTGAATTTCTTGCATTGAAGAATTCTTGGCAAATATATGCTTCATACCAGTAAATATTTCGTTTTGTGTTTGGATATGAAATTATCTATTCAGCATTTATAATGCGAATATTTTCAATGTTCCATCTAAAGATTTGTAGTGCTAATACAAATGCAAATATAATATAATAAAATCACATTAGATTCGGTGGTTCTTCTTTGACTTCAGCAGGAGACAATAGTTTCAGTTGAAGTAAAGGGTTTGTACTAAGTTCATTACTAATTCTAAACCAGTCTAATACTAAATTAAAATTCTAGCTACATATATAGATTTGAAGATGGTGAAATGAAATGAACGTCCGAACTCGAACATCGCAAAAATAAAAAGTCAGTAGTGTAACGTGTCCAAAAGCGGCTTAATATAGTTACAAGCATAGCGGTTTGCTGTAAAGCCCAGCTGATTTACCAACTTACTATTGACAGCTATGTACCCCATTTAAGGCCTTGTTTCCCAATCCCACGCAGTCGAACGACTCAATCTCACGAAAGTGATATCAAGTCATAGCCTTATACTTTATGAAATCAAATAAAAAGTGGCGTATATGGTGACACACCATATTATCTATGTATTACGAAAAGATATGCTTTTTGTGCATTACATACAAAGAAAGTAATTTATTCTATTTGGTACTGTATAAAAGTTGGCTTCAAGATGTATACTTTTGGAGATAAAAAAATTAATACATTACAACTTTTGGTATATACGTTAAAAATAATAAAAAAAATAAAATCAACCCTGATCAGAAAAAATCTATCATTTTATAAAAATTTTCAAAAGCTTTTGCAAATGGTATTCGACTGTCAAAAAACTAATACGGTTTTAGGTTACATTATAATAATCTTTCATAATACATGCCAAATTGGGCCTGTGTTAATACTGTGTGGGATAGTGAAGCAGGGCCTTTAGTTTAACTTGAAGTCAATCGCCAGTTTTAACGAAAAGTCAGCAAACCACAAAGCAGAAATAATATTCTATGAGAATGTATATTTTCATTATTTCCAAATGATTTCCTGGTCATTATCGATTACAAAATCGGTAATCGATAAGCATTTAGTATAGCAAGTTAGCCAAAATAGGTGTTTTTGCTTCTGAAAATCGTTAACAAGATTAAAATCATAGTTTTATAATGTCCTTGATTAGCGTAAAAAAAGTGAGTGAATCTAATTAGCGAGACTAATTCAGAATTTTCCTACAGTTCCTATTTTCTAACAATTTGGCAAAATAATTTACCTAAATAGTAAGATTCATATTCTTTTCACTTTAGCCTGCCACTACAGATATTATGATACAATAATAAAAAAATAATGAAAACATGCATGACTTTCTTTGAGCTTCTATAAGAGCAGATTGAAGCTAATACTGCGGCTACTGCACATTGGACGCATTGTGGATACATTTAAATATATAAAATTAGGCTATTTTTTTGTCGCTGCAATTCTCGGCGTCTTTTAATGTCCAACATCATAAAAAAAAAAAAAAAATTGTCAACAGCAAAGCAAAATTTTATTTCTAGTAAATATTTTTCATTCCCCAAAAAACTAAATACATTGAAAATTCGTAGTTATTCTAGTTTATTTTTTGCGAATTTTATTTTTAGTCAAATTTTTTTAATTGTCGTAATTTTTTATAACTTAACACAAAAGTTTCCCTGGTGCAATGCAAAAAGAAGTTTTTTTTTATAAGTTTTATTATATTTAACTAATTTTATAAGAATAATATAGAAGAGTTCTGTAAATAGTTTTGTCAAGTGCGAAGAAATCATTCCCTTGAAATGTTCTCATCATGTCTTATAGTCGTCATATTTTTGCCATTCAAATTATAAATGAAGGTTTTTCTACCCACTGCTATCACATGTATTGAAGAGAAGTATTTCGAAGTTGAGTTTTACGAGCTGCGATTAGAAATTGTTGCCGCTTTCAATGTATTCCCATCTTTGTGGGCGACAATGAACCTAAATAGCTTTGCCTGAAGTTAGAAAATAAAAAATATGAAAAGTATATAAAGTTACAAAATTAATGAAATTGTTTTTATATTAGGTAATTATATATGCAATAAATAATTTTATTTTCTCAAATGTGTTCAATGCAAACTACTTATGCAGTCGTTGCTGAATTCAAATTAATTAAAAAGTTGCAGCCATGGTAATTGTAGTTGTGAAGTCGTGTTGCCTGCTGAGTTCAATATGTTTAATAACCAGCCAATTGCTTACTTTTCAACCAGAACTACTTTAAGGTTTTTCGTTGAAATTACACTAGACTTGGGTCGCTTATCATCTCGTATATTTTATATGTTTATATATCATATCCACTGGCAACTGCAGAATAAACGCATTCAATAGAAAGTCGCGCCTAAAATTCAGAACTAATTACTTCCACTATTATCTTAGTGATTTCGTTAAGACGGACTGTAAGATGATTTGAAGTGTGAAGCACAACACTGTACAGAGCCCAGCCTATTTCTATAAGAGACCTATCTCATTGCTTTTGGCATAATTTTAGGTTATTCTTGCCATTTTCCTACACAACGCAATGACTGGTCAACTTATGCAGCTCATGTGTATGTATACATTTCGGATAATTCGAATTGTTTTTCCTCTATAGCCCAGAAGCCAAGCAAATTTATTTATCAAAATTTTTTATGAAAGATATAAAAGAACATTAAATAACTCCAATCAAAATCTGAAGCCGTTTACAGCAAACATTCCCCAACACACCCACAAGCACACGCAATAAAATCTTTTTGCGTGACGCGTATGCACATTACAACAACACATCCGTCTATAGATCGATACGTGCAAGTTTTACGTAAAAAATTTTATTCAAAAAAGAAAAAAAAAAAAAGAAAAAAATAACAATGAAAAGAAATAAAAATAATAAAAAATACTTTTTGTTTAAATCCATTTAGTGATTGTTTCTACTGGATTGTAGTTGTGAGGTTGTAACTGGAATAGTTAGTGCTGAAGCACATGCTGTTGTTGTTGCCATTATTATTATTTGGAGAGTTTAACTGTTGCATAATAATTGACAGTGATAAATTTTATTATTGTTGTTTCTGTTTTGTACAAGAAAAAAACTAAACAATTTTTCCACACATTTTTTTTACTAATAATCAAAAACATTTTATTTTCAGTGGAATTCCAAACCAATAGATTTTTAGATACAATTGTAATGTACAGCATACTAAGGAAAACGTTGGAAAAAATTAACGCCAAACAATAAAATAACGAAAAAAGAAAAAAAACATGGTTAATAAAGCAAACTCTTTAATTCCTTTTGGCTATAAATGAAGCCAACAAGAAATTTCAACTCTACGCAGATTAAGCGTACAGAAATTATACAATTAAATGAGTTTTTCGAGTTGGTACAGTAGACCGCAAGAGATAGTAAACGGCAAAAATATGCACTCTAATTTATCATAGGCTGGGCAAGCTTTTTTCACTTATTCTTATTATTTCATTTATTTTACTTTTTCTATTTTATGTACTAAATTGTTTCTTATTGCCCAACCTGCGGCCAGTACGAAAGAGAAGAGCGAATGTTTTTATTGTTTTTGTCTTCCCAGACATTTGAGACTTTATTAAATTCCAACTGTGCTGTGCCGTGAATATATTAAATTAACATTTTTATAGGCGAATCGTATTGGACTGATATGTCTTTCAGTTAAGCTTGGTTTTAACTTTTTCCATAATTTAAAAAAAAAAATTACATAATTAATAAAAACTGGTTGAAGCCAATATATTACAAATGTCATTAATTTATGCTTAAGCCTTTGATATTGAATATGTGAATATTTGAGACAAAAATTTTTTTAATACAATGTATTGAATGAAACTAAAATGCCCTTTTTTCTGTACGCAAATACATATATATATATATATATATATATATATATATATGTATGTATATATTGAAATACTTACCCCCTCTTTGAAACTGAATGTTCAAGTATGATGCCTGTTAAAGTCTTTTCTTATTTCAGTTAATATTGGTAAGACAAAGTGAAAAATGCACTCGTTGCAGAGTAACAAAAATATATGACAGATATTTTAGTTTATATCATTTTATCTGTTTTTCGTATGTAAAAGCTTGTTCAATATGCAATAAAACTTTATAGCTTGCACAAGGAAATATTGAAAATAAAATATTTATAATAATAAAAATTGTTTATAGAAAAAGCAATAAAACTTAATTAAATATTAAGCAAACCAATAAATATTGTACTTCAGACCAAAACTATATATTAAGATTCAAAGACTCTTTTATTAAGATTCTTGTATGAAGACAGGCATTGATGATTGATGGCTAAAGGCAACGTTTCACTATCCTGAACAGATAGTGCGATTTGACAAATTTGGCAAGCGTGCTGAACAAAAGAAATAGTGTAACATAAAATTGTGCAATTTTTACAGCAAGCAAAAGTTCATGAAAATTTTCATAAAATGCTCATTTCGGTGCGATCAGAGTTGCTTTTACCGCCAGCAGGTTTTGTGACGCAAAACAAGAAAAACATGGAAAAGTTATATTTTTGCTAAAGTTTTGCTTCTACAGCACCAAATATAATGAATCAGAGTTGTTTATATTTTAGAACCAGAAAACATCTGTTACCAGCAATGCCATTTTGATTAGATTTCTTAAAATAGTAGGGTATCACAATCACATTCTCATGTGATATGAATTGCACGACTGTGTAGGCTAGTGAACATAGTGAATTTCCCTGAGTCTGCTTATGAATCTGGATCTAATCGTATGCATATAAAAGCACTATTTACTGCGTACTGTACAATTTTACACCTTTCTTTGTCATAAACTTAGGAGTTCATGCAACTTTTATTCATTCACAAACATTTATTTATTTATTTATTTATTTAATTTTAAATACTTAAAAAGGCAAACATTCCAACCATAATGACCACTCCTGTTAAACAAAATAAAATAAAAAAATAAAAAAAAATAAAAAATTTAATTAAACAAAAACAATACATTTATGAAGCGTAATACTAAATGTTCATCACTCAAGATACTCAAGCGGTCGGTTGGCACTTCACATAAGTTAAAGCAGTTAGATTGTGTGAATGTAACTGTAAGCTTTTATGCAAATAACGTTGTTTTATTTTTACGGATATTTCAAGCCAGATATACTCGTATGATTGTATGCATGTGGCAAAGCAATAGCGTTTAAACATGGACTTGTGTAGAGCAGTTACCTCTTCGTTTTAATTTCTGTCCGTTGCCTGTTGTCTGTGTTGCCTGATTTTATTATTTTTTATTTTATTTCCCAAACAGTCAACGATAAATCAATAAAATGTGTGTAATGAATGATATATTTTTTGTAGGATTTTTATGCATTTTGTTTTTATTTATTCACCTTCAATTTTGTAGATAAAAATAAACTAAAATATATTGTGACATTTCTGTTGCAATTCAAAGTACAAATGTGCCACGCCGGATAAACCAGCACGTCCTTTAACTCGTTGAAAGACAATGATGGTTTTCTTTTTACTTTTTTTTTGCTTATTTTAGCGACAAGTGCGTAAATAATATACAGCCGCCAAAAGTGTTTAATTTTTTTTACACTGCATGTAAAATAAACAATAAATACTTTAACGTACGTACATATTAATTTCGTTATCAAAGGAGCAGTTGTTACCGAAACCAGCGCTTAAAAAGTTTTATCACAAACTTCTTTGTTTGCTTCAATTTTTTTTTTTCTTTTTTTGTACACCACCACTTTAGAATGTATCCTTGCATTTTCATTTACAACTTAATGATTCTTCTTAAAGTTAAAAATATTTATTGGTTTTTACTTAAGATGCGAAATATGATGCTTTAAGGGACGTTCATGTGCTTGAATGGCATAGCAACGGCAGGCGACGCGAACAAACAAACTATTCTTTTTAATGCTCCTCTAGTTGAGTCATGGCAATTTTATACAACAGCCGAACTAAATGCACCATTAAGAACTTAAAAGCCTGTTAGCAACGTTCCTATGCAATTCAAGGGCACTGAGACCGAAATGTGTATGCGTCTCTTGAATTTTATATTTATTTCTCAATTTACTACAAAATAGTTTTGTCATTATAAAGTTCAATGAACAGTTTTCTGTTCAATAGCATGTTTAAAAAATATATAAAAATATAAAAAAAATAAAAAAATTATATTAAATGGCTTATGTACGTGCCACACAATTCAGTAGATAAAAAGTACTGAGGAAGTTGTTATATATATTTTAGTTCATTTATCTCAAATAACTTAAACAATCTGATGTTGAATACATGAAATAGTATTTTCTGATTAATTTATTTAAATAAATTATTAAAAGTTACTTGCAGGGAAGGAAACAAATGAGATATAATGTTGCACAGATATGCAATGACAGTCTAACATAAGTTTAAAGTTCAAAGAAAAACACATTTAAAATAAAAGTTATTTAATTAGAGAATGTCGTTGGCTGAACTACTAACTACGACAACAGCAAAAGGCTACGGTCGGGCATACGATCTTTAATAATATTTCTCATGAAGTTGTAAGTAACGTGGGCATAGTCGTTGGTCAGTTAACAGGTCAATTAAGCAGGAAGCCTTAACATCTAAACACGAACACCCTATTTAGCCGGTGTTATGTAGGAGTGTTTCATCGAAAAAGTGTAACAACTGTAATGCATTGCTTGGCAAGATACAATACAATTAATTTTTAACAGAGCTTTTGACTTGCACCCCTTCTTTATATTAAAAAAGAACTCAGTCGCAGTATGCCGTTGTAGCTTTACATGCTATTAACGAGCGTAAGAATTTCAAGAATGGAAAATATTTCGAAATCGTTTTTTCTTAATTTGTGCATTTTCACAGTATCAAATAAAATTTTTTTTATTGATTTATATATTCAGTGCTTGTAAAACCTTTCAAAGTAATTTGACTTTCGCTTAGTAAAGAAAAAGCTTGACTTCACCAGCAATCAAACTGTATTCGGCTTTCAGTCCTTTTTTACGATGAGAAATTTAATTTTGAATTTTCCAACTTGTAGCTAAAATCTGTTGCTCTGAACTAAATATAAAAAAATATAATAATAATTAAAAAGTATACGAAAACATATTGAAGCATATTGTTAAGTCGTATCTTATGAAAGTGAAATAACCGGGTACTCATATAAATTTTTGGTATTATTAAACATTAATTTGAGAAATACTTGATAATAAACTAATAAAAAGGTGTAACGTAAAAATTGGGGCAAATAAAAAACTTACAACACCTGGATTTGGTTATTTTAATTTCTTTAGTAACTTTTCAAACTGGCACCATTCCATTTCAATTTATTCATCAGTTGCTTTAAATGTGTTAAAAACTTGAAAATAAAATTTTAGCAAGTGTTAAGTTTTGTCTTTTTTTTTTTTTTTAATTTATTCATTTTATCTCTTTAACCATTTCTGTGTGGTTTGAGTATGTTTCATTAGTATTTAATTTTGAAATAATGATTTTATATCGAACGTTGAAATAGATCAAGGTTGAATTATCAATACAAAATCTTGGAATTTTTCATGTATTTACGTGTATATCTTTCTCGCTGAATTGCAGTATTTAGTAGTGTGATCATCAAAACATAATTTCAGGAAATTTCGGTTTCAGAACCAGAATTGAGCTCTAAGCTTTTTTAAATTCAAATATGCCAAGGTACAGTCATATTAGATACATACGAAACATTTCATTATAAGCGAGAAACGTTTGCAATTTCCACAAACTATGCCAATTAACACTTTTATTAGTAAAAATATGAATATTATGCCAATCAAAGAGTCTGGTTTGTGGTAAATTGCAAAAATGTTAAGCTGCAGTCATGTCAATGCCCCCTTACCAGGCCTACTTCAATTTGAAGCTACAAAAAATGTGTCTCTGCTACAACAGAATGTCATTTTTAATTCAGCTTATTATTATAATTAGCATTTCCAACAAACAATAAAATTTTATTTCCAAAAGCGACATTGTAAACAATAAATTTTATTAATAATTTATCCAATTTATGCATATACCAAAAACAAACATAAAACATTAATCACGCATTCAATTTCCGTTTACAACGGTTTCATGGCATTTCCAATTAATTGGAAAAGAGTAAAATTTCAACAACGAAAAATATTAACTAATTCTTTTCTTAATTCAATTCCGGTTTCCTAAACACCAGCAGTTAGTTATTGAAAAACACAATTTCCTTAACTCTCTGAATGCCCTTTATGGTCAATACAAAATAGTTTAACTGGCCAGGCGATACTAACCTAACAAATTAACACGCAGCAGATAAAAAATTGAACGGCCAATGTAAAGAGTAGCGATTTAAAGATTTTTTTTTTATCAAATACTTATAAATAAAATATTTGTTTAAAACATATCAAATGTATGCCACACAGATGCAATTTTTTTTCGTCTAATCATAAAAGCCGCTTATACAACTTTATCTCATTTGTCGCTGCTAAAAAAAAACACAAGCATCTAAATAAATGGATTATAAATTTTTGGTAAAAAAAAAAAGCTGCCAACTGATCCAAATAAAATGTTAACAAATCTATAACCACAAAATTGCACTCACACATATGCATGGCCATGCAACACAAAACAGGGCGACTGGCAGCATTCAAACACGATTCAATATTTACAAGCAGGCTCGTGTAATAGTATTAGTGCATTGGCAGACGAGTATTTACGGAAAATGAGTGAATTAGTTTGCTTAAAATTCAATTACTTTTTATTACTTTTATTTGCTAAAGCTTACAAAAGTGCTCACCGTGAGTATATAAAACAATTTCAAACTCAGAAAAGTTTAAAAGATAATAAATGAGAGTGAGTGTATGGCAACGATTTCCATTGAGTGTTCTTTAAATTGAATTTTCATTGGAAAAATATTTATGAAATTTGTATGTAAATACAAGCTTAAAAGCGCGCAGTGATTCTTAAATACAATTTTTGGAGGAGAGATTAAATCACGTTTGATTCAGTTTGATTTATTTTATCATACACGCAAGATCGGTGTATGATAAAATTTATACAACAAAATTAATTATTCCGAATACGGCAGTTAGTTTTTATATAAACTTTTTTAATTTAATTTTTCTTTTCCTAAACTTTTTCCTAAAACGTATTTACAATATATATAGTATTTAGCCACATATCAATCGTTATTTTCAATAAAACTATTTAAATATTCTATTGAAATAAAATTGAGAAATTTTTATAAAAACTTCAAGACAATCTATTAAACGAAATGCACATTTAATTTTTCAAAGCGAATTTTTCTTTTCTAAGAAAAGATAATTTATTTTTCCAAGTTTTCAAAGGGAGCCTCTGTTCATGGAATGTATTCTCCTGGAACTAGAAGAAACTCATAATGGCAAAGGAGACCGGTGAACAGAGTTGCTACGCACCTGTCATAAGAGTAGGCATTATTAAGCGACGGGCAGTTACCGCTATAGGAGATATCGGGAATTGTTTATGTATATACTATTTTACAGTAATGATTTGATAACCAGTGACTGTACATGTCAATCACAATTAAAAAAAATATATATTAAAAGAATTGAAAAATATTGGTTTATTTTCTTTTAATATTTTATAGTTTTAATATATTTTTTTCATTTTTTTTTTTTTTTGGTTTATTTTTTCTCAAAAAAAGTTGAAGAAAATAAAAAATTAAAAATTTTTTATATAAACTAAAAAAGTATTTTAAGGACTTGAAAAATATTTATAAGACTTTTTTACGCCTTGGAGGGGGCTCGAACCATGACCTTAGCCATTTCAACTTGACGCCAGCAAGCGAAAATATTGCAATTATAATTCGTTCTTATCTTTTTTACTGGAATTTTATTAATATACAAAATAGTTATAGTTTTCAATATAGCAATATTTATATTACAATATGGAGCAATGCTTAATTGCACAACTTATAAAACTTTTTTCTGAATGTGATATATTTATATTTAATCATATCTTAAAGTAATAATATTAAAAATAAAGAAATTTCGCAAATATTTTTCATATTAAAAACCGTAAGTACTTTTTTTTATTATTTTTAATTTGCAACACTTTTACATTTAGTAAGAAATTTGTCTGCAGGGGAATTCAGTAATATAATAACTATTTCGATCTATAAACTGTAAAAAATATCGTCGAAAATTAAAATTAAATTTAATTGCCAGAGTATGAAAAGGCAATAAATAGTATTATCAGTTGTTCGATTCCATAACTTTTAAAGCTTTTGGCCAGATTTTAAATTAGACACAATTATAATGATTCGTTAAAGTGACTCCTGACATCTCTATTCGGCGTTTAGTTTAATTTCAGAACGTGAATAGCCTTGTCCAAAATTACGAAAAACCCAACGAAAAATTAAAGAGAAAAAACAAGTTAATCTCCGCCTGCCTTGCAAAGTATTCAAAAGTTTTTATGAATTTTATTAATTTTGTATATTAAATATTATTCAATAATATTATTTAAATATATTTATTATTTATAAATGATTTCTTCACGTATTAATCTAGATGAGCAAGTAGGGTTTTTGAAAGACAGTCATGCTTCCAATGTTAAAGGTTCCCTCCGTTGCTAAAATAAGCCTCATAGGAATGGGAAGCTTTTATTTTTTTGTTTCTAAATGATGCAGACCAGCCTTAAAATGTTATGTTATATTATTATGATAAGAGTTAGAAAAATTATTCAATTTTAATTTGTAAAAAATATTAATGAAAAGTTTAGTTAAATATCAACTATTATTTATGAGAAAAAATATTTCCAAAGTAAAAACCCACATTTAAATAAAAATTAACTTTATCAATAAATCGCTTAGTGAATCATTAAATTCTCAATCATCATTTCTCAGGAAGTGGCCTCGAGCGGCTTGGAGGTCATTTAAATGGGTTTCGAAACATTTCGAAATTCGCCTACGAAGTTATAAGCACAACTCATAAGGCAGTATGCCTAACCTGGCAAATAACTAGTTTCTATTCTTTCTGCCCTTCACAACAAACTGTTTTGGAACTCCAAATTTTGAAGAAAGCTGCTCAACCATTTGATATGCAAACACAGACACAATAATACAATTGTATACAAATAGATTGCAACAAGCGAATGTATGTATGGCGTCGTAGCAACAAAACCACAAACATAAAGCATAAATAACACTTTTAACATTCAAGAAACATTTTCCTGTAATTTGTACTCCAAACGTGTTGTAGTGAATACAAACGGGCGCGTGCGCACTAACCAAATAATTACTAGTGAACAAATTATTTAATCACAACATAAATTTTCTACTTAAATATTTTGGAAAAATAAAAAATTAAAAAAAAAACAGCAACAAACTTTGGCCATTTACAACTACAAGTGTGACAATAATTCATTGCAGTTTTTAATTTACATATTTCAAAGAAAATAGACAGATAAAAAGAGATTATTGTAATAAAAAATTTTCTTTTTCGCATTCAATACATCAACTAATTGGTTAAGAGAAGAATAATAAACAAGTTGATCTGCATTCCATTAAAAATATCATTAAGTTTGAGCGAATTAACTAATAATTCGGCAGTAGTGGCTGGAGCGGTTCGCATAGAGTATTCGTAATAATTTCAGATTTATGTGTGAGTGTAAATGAGGAATTTAATAAATGTTTCATAATCGCATTCTGGTACCGGTTGTGTTTATTAGTGGCTGCTGGTATTGCTAATACGTCTGTTGGTCAAAGCCTAAAGCTTACACGTTGGTTCAGTTTATTGCTACTTGGCCTTTAAATTCAGTTTGCAAAATATATATTTAACTTTTAAAATAATTAAAAATTATTTAATCACACTTGGGGACGGTGTTTGCATGTGTACATTTGAAAAATTAATAATCTTCAGCTCTTAAGTACAAGACTTAATTCAAGCGCTTGAAATTAAGCTGCTGCTTTATGCCATGGTGTTTTTGCATCTGTGTGTGTAGTTTTTAAGCGAGTAGTGCCAATTGTAGTGGTGTTTGTGAGTATAAGGTGTAACGGTATGATCGTCGTGATCTCGTCGTTTGTGGCTTGTGGGTTTTTGTCTTGTTAAATGATAGTTGCGATGGTTACTCGTCGTTAACGGATGCAGTAGTTAGTTTCTTACTCGTAGCTTTTTTCGTACCTTATAAATACTTTTTCTTCATTTTATATATTTCATTTTTTTCTTGTGATAAATAAAATCGGTTTTTGGTATTTAAAAAGCTCATCATTTTGCCATTTCTTGTTCGGCTGGCAAAGAAATCGAAAGTGACTTGCCAAGTAAGCGCAACACTTCAAGAAAATAACGCTTAGCGTCGCGTAGCTAACGTTAAAGTGTGAATATACAAATAATAAAAAAAAAAAAATATATAAAAACAAATTGAATTTCAAATAAGCAAAGAAAAAATAAGATTATCTAATTTTGAGAAAATCTAACGAATGGCTGTTAAACATTTTACTTGAAAAACATTTGACGCTAATTATCGGCCATTAATTCAAGTGAAAGTTCTTCAAATTGAAATTAAACTTCCTTCGTATAAATAAAAAAAAAGGAAACAACAAGTTATTTAAAATAATAATTTAATAATTAAAAGGAAATAAGTACAAAATTTCAAACAAAATGTTATTCAAAATGTAAGTGAATAGTTTATAATAAATATTAAAAAATATATATTTATATATTTTAAAATTATTAATAAATTTACTTTTATGTTGTAAGATGTTTCCCTAATTGGTTAGCCTAATTGATAGCCTAAAAGATATGACTTTTAATATAATTGTTGTTATTATTCTTCGGCTAACTAAACAAAAAAATTATATTACACCGATTAATAGTAATTTTAGAGAAAAAAATAACCGAAATAATAGAACTGCAACATGGGATTGAATATTTTAAGGATGAGCAAAGCATATCGGCTTTCTGGAACACTTAATATATATAAAATCGGATCAAATTATTATAATGATCAAAGTATTATAATTATCTAAGGGAGATGTTGGCAGTACAAGAGTTCTTTTTTAAGGTTGTAAAGCACAGCCAGCTTTTCCCGTTTTTACTAATTTTCTTACAAAGTATATAGATATATATTAATTCCCAGGACATGAGGGTATATCCCTCTTTGACAAAAATAGTTTGTGGAAAAACAGCACTTTTTTAAATCACACGAACTTTTCCATCAATATTCAGCCATTGATATTCAGCCATCTCGAAATAAAAAGCAAAATGATTACACCAGTTGCTGATGAATACAAGTTCTTGTTTCATAATATTTATATATATATAGCGCTGTATAGGGTTACTATATGTCAGTTGCAGGATGTGTATCTGTCTAGCATATCCCATTGAAGAGCTAACGTTTTTATTTTGTAATCGAATAATTTATAATTCCTTTTCCATATTAAGTCTTCTAATTATTTTCAGCTCAAGATCGTTTTTAGGAAGAGAATTTAAAATTGACTTCAGAAAAATTATAATTTTTTTTTTTTTTTTGCTAGTTAGTAAAGTCAAATTATTAGCGGAATAAGCCGCGAATATTATTTTTTATTCGAGTAGAATATTCTGACGTGCTATAGAAAAACGTTTGTTAGAATAACTTCTTATTGCAAAATTTAGAGTGTAGCTTATTTGAAGAAAAATATAATAGGAATCCTTTCTATTATTAATTATCTTGAGCAAAAAGAGATTTTTTAGAAAATCAAATATCGGAGAATAAAATAGAAAAAGGAACGCTTTTTGCTCAAGATAAATAATAATACAAAGAAGCACTAAAAGTTTGTAGAAAAAGAAAAACAGCATTTAAATAATAATAAGAAATTGTTGTGGTTTTAATTCTAGTTATTATATAAATAAAAAAATATATATATAATAAATTTGATTAAATAATAATGGCATAAGCCATTTCAAATTCCAAAGTCTGATGTTATCTGATTTTGCCTGTACGATTGAGGAGTGCAATGCCGTAGATTTTAATTTACTATTATTTAATATATTTTCATTAAATTTGGTTAAATCAATTATTTTTTAATTAAAAGTATATTTTAATTAATATTTCAGGGAAAATTTTTTCTGCAGAAAAGTTTGAATTGTCTACTTCTTCGAAATCTATTCGCGTTTGATTGACTTTCAATATTTTTGAATTTTGATATGATAATAAAAGCCGCTTGTACTTAATTTAGAGATTTCGAAAATTCAAACCAACTTAAAAATAACTACTTTAGTGGTCATTTAAAATCTGTAGAAAACAAAAATCCAACTCGATTGCACATTTAATAGTTTAACAATGTTTTTTTCTTTCTTTAAAAAAAATGCAATAAACTATTAATTAAGTTTATCTACAAAGTTTCCCTCCTATTTCACTTTCTGCACACAAGCTCAGTTGTCTGTAGCAAAGTGGCAAAACGTTAAAAAATATTTCCATTTTCCAAACTATTGTCTTGCACTCTTTACATCCAATATATATTTTATACATAACAATGATTTTTATTAGGCAAAAAATGAAACGAGATGTTAAAAGCAACGACAAGAAGCCAAAAATTATAAAAGCAAAAAAAAATTATAATGGTGCAAGAAGAAAATTGTTCCATCGTTCATCTTTTCTGTTTTTATTGCTCAGGTGTACTCAAGCGCTGAGTTTATATATATATGTACTATATATGTATATAATATTTTGCGTTAATAACCAACAAGATGTAATTTGTTTTGCTTTTTTCCCAAATGCAGAGCAGCACATCTTCTTTCAAGGAAAATGGGTAAAAAAAAAACACTTTTGTGAATAAGCAATATAACATAAGTTTCCTGAAAAACACAATGAAAAATGTACACACTGAGTTTATTATTCAAGTTTTTATTGCTTAAATAATACTTGGCTTAAATCTTTTATTTGAGACTAATTAAATTATGTGCATTAAATAAGTTGAAGAAATCAGTAGCAGGCACTAAACATTTAATTCCAACGATAAAATCTGTAAAAAGTTGCACTATAAATTTATTATGGTTACCAAATCTTTATGACATAATAAATCATTTTGCGCTAACTTAAGTCACTGCAAATATTTACAAATGCTCAACTTAATGCACTGCTGAATTCATGATTGCAAACCTGAACACTTGAACTATCATCGATTTAATTAATTACTCGCATATTTCGAAAGTCATGTTTCGTAAAAGAGTTATTAAGAGTTCCTTTTCATTAACACATTGTGATGTTGTTCTAAAAAATAAACTTGTACAATCAATCATGTCCGTACTGTTTATAAGTGAAATTATTCAGAATTTTTGGATATATACAAAAAAAAAAAAAAAAAAAAACATCTATTTGTTTTCAAAAAGAAATTTTTGATTTCTTGTAAATTTTGTTTGATAAGCAAAATTCAAAATTTCGATGTAGAAACAGGGGATCATTTTAACAAAAGCTCTAAAATTAAAAGCTAACTCCAAGCCATCAAAATTAATTAAATAATTTTCGTTTTTATTTATTTATTTATTTACCAAATATTACAATTATATAAATATAATTGCAATATGTATAGAAGCACTGGCTACTGAGGCCTTTGGCTTCTGGCTCTCCGTGTAATTGAACCCCTGACACCTGCGTAACAGGCGGGCATCGAATGTGCACTTATTCATTGCCCGCAGCAATGAAAATTTAAAAGACTTTATAACAAAAACGTTAACAAAATAAACCAATTTCAAATCAAACAAACCATATTTCATACATTCTCGGTTTCTTTAATAGTTTTTCTACAGTCCATACATTTTGTAAATAATAATATTGAATATTCTATAACGAACATTTGCAATTAGAAAACACGTACCCCTAATCGATTTGTAATTTAAAGTCTGCCGTAATGGCTCACTAAAATGGCTATTTATATGTTAGCCTGGTAAAAATGCTCGTAATGACATAAACAGAGGCATGCACTGCATGCGGTACATTCATTAGATTTTGAAACAATTTTTGGCAATGAAATTTTCCCCTCCACGTTTTGTATTAATAATAAAATGGTAATGAAGGCAATACTTGCTAGCAAGGCAAAAGTTATAACAAAAATTATTTACATGCATAGTCGTTAGGCCGTTCCCTGCGCTACTTAAGTATTTTCGGATTATTTTATGTTTTTATTGCACCGTCAGTGCTGTCAACGCAGCCGAATAGTTTTTATTATTTTACAAGCCACAAAATTTTAAAATTTATTAAAATTTTATTTTCTAAATTTATTTTCAAAATGTTTATAAATTGTTAAAGTTATTTAAGAATGCTAAAAGGGTTTCGCCAAATAAAAATAAAGTATCGGCAACTAAATTATTTTATATGTAAATAAAAATTAATATTTGGTGATTCGGAGACATCTCTAATTTATCATCGAATGTATTACTTCAAAAGTAAGATTTGAGATAAATCCATAGGGGTTTTAGCAAGACTGAGTGATCGACAGTTTACGTTATAAACTGTAAAACTCACGTAGTCTTGATTTTCCTTATATCCACACAAGCCTTGTACATGGAAATTCTACACCATGCAAGTAGAATATAATTTTTCGAAAATTGTTACTCCTCTCAGGCCATATTTTAATCTCACTTAGTTGTGTTACAAATTTCTTTTACAAAAATAAGAGAATGTTATTTTAAAAAGATCCTTTAAACCAGATTTCATTTTATTTTCAATCAGTCAACGGCTTTTGTTTGCCTGCAAAGTAAAAAGTTGTAGAATTTTACATATTTCTGAAAGTTTTAAGAATTTTTTATTCTAATAATGGCACTGTATAGGCGCAAAAATAAAATGTAATAAAAAATATTTGCATTTCTTCAGTAGAAAACAGCTACAGGGTTGCAGGACATGAAAGACTATAATAAGCTGCTTTAAGACTCTGTAATTTTCATATTTTAAAAAACTTATTTACAATAAATTGGCTTATACTTTAACTGGCAAACCTCCAGCAAAACTTTAAACACTACAAAGTAAAAACAACTTCATTTAAATGAATGAATTCCTATAAACTTTTAAAGACTAAACACAAAAATTTTAGCTAACAAAACTACTAATCAATTTTAAAAAAATCTTTAGAAACAAGAATTATGTTTTATAAATCGAATAAGCAGCCTCTTGGTGTAACTTGTATTAAATCGCAATTTTTAAAAAATATTATCAAATAATTTATTAAGTTATGAAACGACTGAATTACTAGATATCTTTCGAATTAATTTTGTTCAAAATTGAATCAGATATGAGAAAACCGGGAAAAAATTTTTCCTGCATAAGTCCTCCGGTACAGTTTAGCACAAGACACATATTTTTTAATTCATAAGCATATAAGCAATCAGTATTTAGTAAGATGTAAATTCAAAAAATACACCTGGGTATGATCATATATCCTCAAGTAAAAGGAACTAAATAAATAATTAAACGTATTGGTTGAAGAGCATGTTATTAAGGTTATAAATCTAATTACTAATCCTAAAAAAGAACTTAAGCTCTTTTCGTTTCTAAATAAAATTTTATTATGTGTTGAAATTATGTAAAACAATATTTTTTTTTTATTTTTTTTATTTATTTTTTGTTTTTTTTTTTTTTTTTTGAATACAAAATTTAATGCTCTTAAATTCAAAGAGCATTAAGTATAAGGCGACACACGCTTAAATATTTTGTTAATTATTATTATTTTTTCAACCCCATAAAATGAGCGCATAACCAGACGTTTAGAAATAGAATGGCGTAGGTTGTTTATCCAGGCGAAGCATCTACAAGTTTTAAAGCCAAACCTTAAAATCTGGTTATAAAAACTAAAGTCAAGAATATGCTATTAACAAGCATTGACACGTTGAATATGGAATACATGTTTAAATGAAAACAGCTTTTGTTATTTTAATACAGAGAAGAACTTGTTTCTTTTTTATGTGGTTTCAATTTCCATTAAATTTCCATTTCATCAGTGTTGCGTAACCCATAAAGAAGACGAAAAACAAAAGCTTGCCGATACAGATGCAAAGATACAAAAATGAAACTGCAAGTGGGATTGCAGATGTGACGGACGCCAAATACCAGTTTGGTTTTAAAACGACTTGAAAATGCAGCTGACCTCTAGTTGTTGCATTTGCAACAGGATTAATTATGCAACAGTGTCCTTGAAATAGGTGATTATTTTCAGTTTGCCATTTTTCTTTTCATCTTCTCTTTGGTAAGATTTCTTTGCATACGAGTACCGAATACTCGCCTGGCCGATGCATCGGTATGCATGAAGAGTAATTTAACATAATAAGTAATTACACTATATACACCGTCTCGATTATTGCATGCTTCGTAATTTGCATGGATTACATGCTCTGCGTAAATGAAATCCATACATAAAGCAGATGCTGGAGTCTACACTGGCAGACATTTAATAAGGCAGTTGTTGTTGTTGTTGTTTTTTTTTCTTTCTTTTTTTTTTTTGTTAATATAAAAGAAAAATTATTTTTCACTTAATGTTACTCATGCAATAACGAAGTTTCTTGATGTAAGAAAATCATCTCTTTTATCTATTCGTCTGTCCTTATTACGGAATGCATGTCTACTCATGCTTTAAAATCGATCATGCACATGGTTGGTTGAGTTAAATAAACTGAAATCGTTGATGTTATTTTCATTAAATATATAACAAATTACTTTCAAGACTTTCAAGTTTGTTCAACGCTTAAAAAATATTTTATATTGCATTGGTTTGGTTTGGGGAAAAAATATTTGGCCAAGTCAAAATAAACATATAGATATGATGCAATAGAGTGGTTCGCACTTTTACATAAAATGCTGCGTTACATCTTCACACATGCTCAATGAAATTCATGGCGTTAATCTCTTTTAAATGTAATTTTAATGGAAATTTAGAGCTGAAAATAATTTTTACTAAATTTTCTAAAAGCAAAATAAATTTCCCTCCACAAATGCTACTTATGGCTAGTTAGTTTTAAAAACATCCTAAATTTTTTTACAATAATTGTCTCCTGCATACCAATTATGCACTAATTTAAGATAATTACAGGCACTCTTCCATCATAAACAAAAACATCTTACAAAATATTATAGGATTTGTTTTTCAAACGAGCATTCTTGTTGTAACTCTCATTTAGTTTCTGTATAGCTATACAAAATTGGTGAAATGCGATTTCATGAAAGTTTTATAAATATATTTAAAACTTTATTTATAAATTAGAGTAATTTTATTACATATATATATTTTAAAGTAATTTTATTGCTATAAGTTAAAAAAATATTTTTTGATAAATAAAAAAAAAATTAGATTTGATGATAACTCTTTAATGTTGAAGTATGTTTTTGCTTAGTCGATAGTGATTGGATAAAAATTAAACGATTTGAAGATTATAGAACTGAAGCAAATTTAAAATAAAAAACTGCTCTCAAAACCTTTATTTTTATTTTTAAGTTGTAATACGGTTCGGATATGCAGCTTGACATCTGTAAACCATATGCCAGTAAATAATGAACGTATTGAACTTCATCGAAAAGAAAAGAAAATTGAATTAATGAAATATTGTCTTGCACAATCTGGTTGACAACTGAAAATATTTTTATACGATTATTTCCATATACATTTTTTTTATATTTAGCTACTATTTACATTCGTCTTTATGATAATAATTCATAATATACGGCTGAATTAATAATCCTAAACATTTATTTGAACATTTTTAGTCTCCAAAGGAAATCCATTTACTCAACTATAAAAAGGGCATAAAATATTAAACATTTTCTTGAAAATGAAAGTTTTAGAATCGTCCTAAGGGGTTATAAATATGATGAGTATTTGTATTAAATAAAATAAAATGAACGTCTATTAATTTACTTTTGGTTAAGCTCGTAGTGCGGCCTAATGAATGATTAATGGCTTTGGAAATTAATTGTTCTCCCTTCACCAATAATCCAAAGATACAAAAAATAACAATAACAATTTCCAGCGAAGAAGGCAATTATCGATACCAGTGATGATGAAAATCATAGATAGTTTGAAAGAAAAAAATAACTTTAATTTCAATCCGCATTGTTTGATTTTATTTCTTAAATGCCAAAGTAACTTCATGTAAAACAAAAAAATTACAAAAAAATATTAAACAATAAAAAAAAAGGTTCAAAAGAAATACAAACATAAAAATGCATTTATTTAGATAAAACACATGCATTATAAAGCTCCCCCGATAGCTTAACTAATGGACAGGTTAAATTAATGTTTCCACAATAAAGTAAAAATCAAGGCTAACGGCCGGTACAAATACATACATTTATAGAGAAAGAAATGTACACACATACAACACTGTTACATTTTTATGCATGTATATGCGAGTATTATCTTTAATTAAGCATGCTGAAAGAAGTGTAAGATACGAGATTGTATAGATTGACATTTCCCAAAGTTGAACAAAAAAGGCGTGAATACAAAAGAAAGATTAAGTAAAGTGAAAAAGAGCGGACCAACATTTTTTTATTGATTATTGCTAAACTGTTGTACAAGACTGGCTTGTTTCATTAGATCGGCATTGTCTGCACTTTTTGCAAGTAAGTAGTTGCTGCCGCTGTATGCTTGTGTATGTAGTCAGTAGTTGGTGGGTCGGTCGGTCGGTCGGTCTGTCTGTCTGTCTGTCTGTCTGTCTGTTTGTCTGTCTGTCTGTCTGTTACTTGCTTGCTTGGTTATTTCGTTTTCAATTTAAATCACTTACCAGTTTATTAAAAGCTGGTTTATTTGTTTTTTGTATGCTAAATTTATCTGGTTTACCTTCTAACTGAAAGGGGAGTTTGTTTCCAATATAAAAGCACCATAATAAGCACACTTATAGACGTCAAGACAGACAAGCATATTAACGGGCCAATTTATAAATATGTTTATACAAATGCACTTTAAAGGGGACCGTATAGCAACTAAACCGGTTCAAAGCTGTTACTTCTCTGCACCGTGAATACCAGCAGAATAACATTGGCTAGTTTTCATATTTATTTTACTTGTTTTATTGCAGTTTGAAGGTGTTGCATTAAAAGTACCACTTCAAATAAAAAAAACACCCAACAGCGGCAGCTCACAGACTGTAGCAAAAGCATACGAGTAGTGCAACATTTAACAATGAACAAGAAACCCTTTCGCCAAACTAGTTGCATGTATATATCATATTAACGCAAGCATATCAAATTGCCAACAACACTGGTTGATATTTAAAAATGCAACCTGACTTGACTTTGCAAAAAACAACAAAATCAAGCTTCAATAAACTTCTCGTCTTTCAAATGTGTGTCACCTTTCATCATATGTGCGAGTACATATCGGCCAACATGTATGACGTACAGATATCGAAACTTTATGCTTGCCAGAAGTCTAAAGTAATTCGTTATTATACATAATTGAAAGTGAAAAGAAAACCAAATTTAAAACATTTCTAGTTAAATTCTATTCCAATGTAAAGCACCTAACTATAGGCACATGTCGTCTGAAAGGCCCAAACTCGCATTTTATTGTCTTTGCAATATTCAATTTAAACATTGAACCCAATAAAAAAAATTCCCAAAAAAATGCCAATTAGGGCCTTTCTACTTGGGGCAAACGAAATGCTTCAAACATTTTTATGTTTCAAATTTTTTTGCATATTTTTTTTACTCGGATTTTAAACTTTATTGCCATACTTAATTAAAATAATTCATTTTATTGTGGTAAAGCTGTCATTGTGCAATAAAAATAATACGTGCGAGGGAAAACAACCGCTTGAAACTTAAATTTGGGTGTGGCAGCGCGGATACTGTTCAATCTGAGCTATGCCACCACTGATTGAAGGTTTACAAATTATACCATACTTGTAACATTTTCTTACTTATTAGAAACTTGAACATGACAAATAAAACAAAACATAATTATATAGTGCATTATTATAAAAAATTTTTTTTTTTGCAATTAAAACAATTATTAAACATGTAAAAATAATTAAATTATCTTTAGGAAAAATTAATTTTTACTTATTGCTGGGAATATAGTTGGAATACTTTTGGTTTACTAACAGCTACAGAAAAGCCTGCAAATTTTAGAAATTAAGAACATTTCCCAAAAATCCACATTCAAATAAATTGCTTTTGCTCCTCAAATAATTATCACTCGTGTAGAAGAGGAAAAATTTCACTTTCTATTACAGGAATACAATAAAAATTCAATGAAAAGCTTGCGTTAATAAGGGAACTTGAAAACCTATTCGATTTAATTGTATACAAAAGAACAAAATCCAGAGGAGACCAAATCTCACAACAAATCTCAAATCCCAAAAACAAAAATTTTATGCTAATCTGGTTTGATTAGAATTTTATTAGGGTTTTGTGTTGAAAGTTTGGAACAGTGGTGTAGTTAAAAAGTGTTTTAATGTTATAAACTGATTAAGGACACAAAACACAATTGGAAAAGTAATGAGTTCTATAAAGGAATTACTTCCTCGTTAAATCACTTTCAACCCCAGATTGTCACAAAAGCATCAGCTGTACGCATGTGCTGAAATAAAGTGGCTAAAAAGATT
This sequence comes from Ormia ochracea, assembly GCA_963402855.1. Classification (NCBI taxonomy): domain Eukaryota; kingdom Metazoa; phylum Arthropoda; class Insecta; order Diptera; family Tachinidae; genus Ormia; species Ormia ochracea. Next base: position 32,943,794 of record OY727107.1, on the reverse strand, counting down.
CAATTTAAGTTTTTAAGCAAATTAAAATTTAACACAAATTCCATTAATATTGCGGAATTAAACAAATTATTAATTTTTATATTCTTTAAAAAGCATATATGAGAAAATAATTCAAAGAATAAACTTAATTTGCTTGTATAATTGTAATTGGTAAATAGCTGTAGTATATTTTGTAATTGCTATCGTCACTTCAAAGGACTCATGTGTTTTCAAAAAAAAATTATTTTTTAAATAAAAAACTTTAAAATTTTTTAATTTGCTTAGTTCTTCTTTATAACTTTATCATCCAGCATCTACCGAGCAGATATATTTTAAAAGCTTTGAAATATAGAAAATGTGAAACATTTATAAAGTTATTACCAAGAAACGTCACAGTGTGAAGAACACACGAGCATTAATAATACAGTGTTGCCGATTCGCAAATACTGCAAACAAATTAAGTGTATTCGGCATATACCTATTCCTTTATTTCCTTCCAAAAAAATTACTACAGCCTTGAAGATTAAAAAACCCATTATAAAAAAAAAACAAGTTTTGTATTTTACAGGAAATTAAATTACATTGCTCATTGAAGGTGGTAAGGGATTATAAATAAAAACTTTATTATAAATAAAAACAAACAAAGTGGTATACCTTGCCGGAGTACACACTGTATAAACATGTCGTTAATATTAGCGATATTCAGAGTTCGGTGTGTTTTTTGTTTCAATTGTTAGCCAACTTCACAAAAATAAAAAAATTATATTAATTTAATTATTATACCAGAGTTGCAAGCCCAATACCGCCGCATAAATATGATTTCATTGCCAATGTAAATTTCCATATTTCATTTTTGAATTGAATATAAGAAAAGTAATAGCAATATTGCAATACTTTTCCACCAAATACTGAATACAGCTACTGTTAATATTAATACATTTATTTGATAATTAAAACTCAATAAAATTGCAAAAATTAATACTCAGCAGACTTCAAAGAAGCGCACAGAATCCATGTGATACCGCTCAGTAATTAATTTTAAAACATTTTTAGCAAAAAAAAATTAATAATAATTCTAAAATTACTTCGTAATTTTGCATTACCATCCCATTAGGGCTAATATCGCATCGGTAGCTACTTGAAAGACCGCAGCAGTGTGCAATACTACTAAAAAGTGGTAACGCGTGCATGATCAATTGTATTCAATTAAACAAGAAACCAAAAAAAAAAATTATTTAACAGACAATAGAATGAATCAGAATTGTATTTCAAAAAAAAAAAAAAATAATAATAATATTCGATACCAGGCATCAAGTAAGACATAAATTCTTGGTTGTCGTTGTGGCTTAAATGTTTATTTTTTTATTGGAAGAAAAATGTTACTCATAAAGTTGTCTACCTTTAAAAAGAATTTGTAATTATAGAGTAGTTGTTATACGAGTAGAGTCATAACTTTTCAATGCGGAGGAGTTTTGAGATGCTGTTTTTTCTTTTCTTGTAGATTCAATGCAATTTATTTGCTTATGAGTAATAGAGATATAATTAAAGAATATTAAGAATTCTTTTCTTGTTACACTTCTCTTAAAACTACAAAACAAAGAGACTTTTACATATAAAACATGATTTATTATTGCTCAATATTATTATTATTATTTTTATTATTATTATTATTATTATTATTATTATTATTATTATTATTATTATTATTATTATTATTATTATTATTATTATTATTATTATTATTATTATTATTATTATTATTATTATTATTATTATTATTATTATTATTATTATTATTATTATTATTATTATTATTATTATTATTATTATTATTATTATTATTATTATTATTATTTTTCTCCAAATCAAATTTAATTTAATAAGAATAAATAATTGTAATACTTAATAATAATTTTCGATAATTTTCAGACTTCTTTGTTGCCTTGTGGCGAGTCTAACATTAGCCGAAACCTTACTCGACTCTACTGTGATACCCACCGAAGTTCGTGTAGAATCTTCTGTATCTTTCGAGACATCACACAAACGACCTGAAGCAGTGGACGATGACAGTTTCCAAACGTCTCACAAGATAAATCATTATGATGTGGAAAACATGAATATTTTGCCCACAAAAGAGAAACCGGAGCTTAATCCTGTTTTGAGTGCCCTAATCAATGAAGATGTTATGAAGAGTATAGAAGCTAAGCGTGCCATTGAAAAAGCCGAATTGGAAATTATTAAAGCTGAAGTAGATGCTGCCATTAGAGAAGAAGAAAAGAAAATTGAAATAGGTAAAGAAGCCAAAGAAAAAGTCGAGAAAGCTACCGAAACACCATATAATGTCCTAACAACTGCTGCTCCCACAAAGAAGTTGGAAGTGGAAAAGGATGATGAAATGAATGAAGGTTTTGTAGACCAGTCATTAACTTTAGATACGGCTGGAACCGAATACAACAAGAAATCACGCATTGAAATAAAAAAAGGACCCAATGGTCAAGATTATGAATATGAATACGTTTACTATTATGACGAAGAAGAGGATGACGTGAAGACAAAAAGTGATGTGCCCGAAGACGTTGAGAGTAAAGGCAAGTCACGTTATACTAACATTGAACGTAATGCTGCTGCTTCACCGGCTGATAATAGTTTGGTCAGTGGTAAAGCCAAAGGTCGTTCCTCCAATGTTGAAGAAAGTATTGAAACGGAACGCTTACCACAAAACACGCGTTTTCCTAGCCGAGCTAAGACTATTGACGTGCCTCCCACTCCGCCCTTGGATTCTGTAGATTCGGCTGCCGAGAAAAAGAAAATAAGTGTCAAACGCCCCAGTTTAGAATTAGTTGATAGCGAAACTTTTAACACCGATGAGAAGCAGATCAAAAGCTCACGTAGTTCCGATGATACCAAATCCGCCATTACTATTGAACAAGAAATGGCGGTTTTGGCTTCCGCTCAAGCAGCTGCCGCTGCAGCCAAAACTGCTGAAGAATCTGCCAAGGCTGAAGAAAAGGAAGAAGAAAGTGACTCTATACTAGATCCTGATGAGGAAATTGAACAAACTACTCCCGTCATGGAAAAGGCTGCTTTGGATTTGTATGCCCTCTTGAGCAACGAAAACAACAACATGGATATGACTACTGATGCAGATAGTGATATCACCACTAATTTGCCAGATACCACCGATGGTGAAGACCTTCTCACTACCATTGTAGATGAAGAACCAATTAGTTCCACTAAAGCTACAACGACAACAACTACACCAGAGCCAACCACCACCACAACTACCACAACGACAACTACTACAACGCCAGCTCCATCCTTGTATGGCGGCAGACGAGGCGCCGGCAGCACATCTGGTCGTAACCGCTTTAAACTTAAGTCCGCTAATAATCCCACAACTACTACCACAGAAGCAGCTCCAGAAGCTGCTAAAGGGAGCAAGAGTAAGTAGAAAATAGCAATTTATTTTATGAATGTTGTGAATATAATGTTTTTGTAATCGATTTCAGATCGTTTCTCTCGACCTTCAATTGGTGGTCGCGCTCGTCCAGGTTCCAGAACTACTGCCGCTCCTGCCGGTGAAGACGCGCAACAGGAGGAGGAAGTTTCCGTAAAGGAAGTTAAACCTGTTAGTTCAGGATTTTCGCGCAACAGACGTAAGTTTTTTAGGTTTCTAACTGTTTCAACATTTATCAACACAACTCATTAATTTGTAGCACGCAATCGGTTTAACATTCGCAGTAGTACGACAACTACTGAAACTTCGGGACATGACTCAAATGAGGCCAATGAGGAAGTAGCATCAAGCACTACAGCTCGCACTCTGAGAGGACGCCCGTCACTTAACATAAGAGGACGTAGTCGTACAACTACGACTAAAGCTCCAGCTAATGAAGATGAAACTGTCAATGATAGCGACAACACTGTAGATGATAAACTGTCCCACTCAGCGCCTGTAAGACCTTCACGCTTTAATTTAAATCGCGCTGGCGGTGGTCGCCTACCCGGACGCGCCAAACTTGGTCGTGCTACCACAGAGACTCCAGCCATTGTCGAAAGTGAAGACTCAGCTGCTGACAGTTCACTTCACAATGATGTTAAAGGTGAAGGAGAGGAAACCAGCGAAAAAACAGCCGAAGAACCAGTATCTGCTAATGTTGGTGGCCTAAACCGTTTAAAAAATCGGCCACGCTTAGGGGGTTTACAAAAGACTGATATTAAACCAAAGGTTGCTCCAGCTCCGTTAGCTCCTCGCAAAGTAAATCCCCTGCTTGCAAACAGGCGTCTTAAAGTTGGGTCTTCAACAACAGGTATGGCAAATAAACAACTTTTGCTATTAAAAATGAAAGTTTGTTAGTAGTCGGAGCACAAATTCTGAAGTCTCACCATGGAAATAGCAAAATGGAACCGATTAATTTATGTCGATGCCCAAGCTGATAATAAAATTTACTAATAAGGAGTATATTTTATTAGGAAGGATATTGAAGAAACACATCGATACAACCTTTAATGGGGACAGCAAAATCTCTAATATATATTACAATCATAATAATATGTGCTTCGACTCAGACATAAAAACTTTCATTTAAAAACTTATAATATTACGCAAGAAAAATTTTGATAAAAATAATTTTTCTTTTTCTAGAAGCTGTCCCAGTTGAAGAGGCTCCAGCCGCCTCAGCTGAAGAGTCTGAGTCCAAGGAGGAAGGTTCAGTTGCATCGCACGAAGAGAGCAAGGAAGAGACCACCGAAGAAGCAGAAACAACCACAAAGCAACAACCTCGCGGCTTAGGCCTTTTAGGACAAAGGAGGCGATTACCTTTAAGAAAACCCGGAACATTATTGTGAACAAAATAATTTCCTTTCCAGCTTCCAAGCCTTTTACCGTCTCCTACTTGAGTACTCTAAACCAATTTAATGCTCACAACTGATATCTTAACTTTAAAGATAATGAAAACAATATTTTTTTATATACTCGTATGTAGCTGTTCTGCCTCTTCTTTGCATGTTTCATTTTTAATTTTAATTTCTTTTTATTTTATTGTAAATTAATTATTTTAAATTGTTTACTATATTTTCATTATTTTTGTTTTTTTTTTTTTTATTTTGATATTTTGATTTGTAAACTTAATTTTATCCTGGTAGCTTGTAGTTTGTTTTACAGCCACATGTGAATGTGAGTGGCTTGAAACAAAAAAGAAAAAAGAAAAACGAAAAAAGAAAAAAGAAAAAAGAAAAACATGTAGACAAACCCAAAAACACACAAAAACTTTTTTAAGAAATATACATTTTATGGTCTTATTTTCGTTTTTAATATGCATAAGTGTTTTGATTTAACTACAAAAATAATAAAAACAAAATACTTTAAATACTTTTAAATATTCTCAAAATAGTTACAGACCACAAAGAAACGAAATCCTTAAGAAAATTATTGCGACACGCCTAAATATAATTCTTAAATTTTAATTTGCTCTTTTTGTTATAAAAGAAACTTTTAATTAAATAAACGATAAAAATATATTTTAAAAGAAAGACATAAATCGACAATTAATTGATTTAATTTGAAATGAAAAGTAATTTTGTAGGTGGACTCTTACATGAAAATAATTAAAATGTTCAGGCGAATATCGTAAATTTTTGATGGCTGTATTACCAATCAAATATCGTATAATTACATACACTGCATTATAGGAAAACTGTTGGGGAATTCTATTACCACTTGCAGTTAATTGCATTTTAATTGTTGAAACAGTGTAGTAAGAAAAGAAAAAATTAAATCATGTTAAAAACTAAACATGCAGGCAACTAATGATAGAAAATACATATATAAATGATAGAAATATTTAAAAATAACATTTGCGATAAATATATTGAAATTATTAAGCAGAATTGTTGTACATTCAAAAAAACATTCTGTCTCTATGTGAAAACCAAAAGCCAATATATAAGCTAAAGATATTATGGTTCGAAGGGCCGGCCATTTAAATTTTATACGGCAATTATACAGTAGACTCCCACACGTGTTATGTAAAGCCAAGAAGTATCTTGTGTACATATATTCGCAACCAGCATTTTTACAAAAAATTCTTAAATAAATATTTATCGAGTATGAAAAACTGCTTAGAAAAGAAAGGTATTGCCTCATATAAAGGTAGCGTAGGGTAAATAAAACAATAAACTTTATTCACTTACTGAATACAAATTTTTGAAAATTTTCAAATTTCCCTTTTTTTATTTATTGTTCTTCAGAAACGACCAAGTTTTCATGTCCTTTTTTCACACAATATTTTCCCACTGTACGCCTTACTGTGCAGCGTTCAGTATAAATTAGCTTTTGTTTCAGAAATATGCTTTACAGCCGTGTAAGTAATTATTTTACAATGTCATTCGATAGCTTGCAAAAGTCGCGCTTAGTTTTAAAGATTATGGGCATTTTTGGCCTTTTAACAAATGATAAGATTTGCAGCAGGTTTCCAAAATTTCAACCCATTTATTACAAGTTAATGCTGCACGTACCATTGACGTTTACTCTCACTATGTTGATGTGGTTGGATGTTGTATCTAGTGCGGATATAAATGAGGCTGCTGATGTTCTTTACATTGCTTTAACGGAAACAGCGCTGGTGGCAAAGATTGCAAGCATATGGCATTATGATGCATTGGTAAAATCCTTGTTTAATGAATGGCAAAAAAATGAAATGTTCAAGTTGCAAACAGCACAAGAGTGTGTTATCTGGCAACGTAAGATTAAGGTATTCGGGCTGTTGACATCCCTTTACACGACGTGCAGTTTGAGTGTTGTGGGATGTGCCTTCATAGCTGTGCTATTTCTCAACAGATACCAATTGCCATTCCGCTATTGGATGCCATTTAATTGGAAGCATCCGTCAAATTATTGGTATGCTTACGGCTATGAATTGTTAGCCTTTCCGTTGACATGTATTTCGAATTGCGCTTCAGACTTGTTGTTCTGTTACATGATGCAACATTTGGCTTTACAATTTAAAATGATTGCGTTACGCTTACAGAAGTTGGGTAACAAGAAACACGACACTAATGCTAATATTAGGAAAAAACTGTTGGCAATAATTAAACTACATCTTAAATTAAAAAGGTAAAATTTATCATAATGGTAAAATATTTATGTAAATGTTCATAAAACACAATTCTATTTGTAGCATGTCGAAATCATGTGAAGCAATTGTGTCCTATGCAGTTTTGGTTCAAATTTTCTTGAGCGCTTTTGTATTGTGCTTCAGTCTTTATCGTTTACGAAACTTTAATATTTTAGAAGATCCAATTAATTTCTTGTCTTTACTTCAGTACTCGGCGGTCATGATAATGCAAATCTTCATGTTCTGCTTTTATGGCAACAAATTAACTACAGAATCTTCCTGCCTTCTAAAAAGCATATACAATAGCAATTGGCCTGATATGTCAACGTATAATCGAAAACTTATATTGCAATACATGCAATATTTGCAGGAGCCTGTAGTTATAAAAGCTGGCAACTTCTTTTATCTCAACTTAACAACTTACAGAAAGGTATGTAATTAATTTTGTTTTATTTATTTCTATACCAACATTTCATTAATATTCACTGGTTATTCTTTTCCTTCTTCATATTTTTTTGGTTTCTTTTAGACAATGAATAATGCTTATAGTTTCTTTTCTTTGTTACTCAACATGGATATTTAATAAGTCACGTGCAACTTTTAAAAGTTTTAGGATTTTGCAGTAACTGCTTCGTATTGCTCTGCTATTAACATTAAATTATTGGAAAAGCACAACAGTTCTAGTGACGGGTTCATGACTTTGCTAAATTTAGTACATAAGCACGATCACCAACAGCGATGGAAACTTTGCGACTATTTCAAATTACGATTGCACGCATTTATTCAACAAATTCAAATTATTATATTCAAATTCAGCAAATTGTGTTATTACTTACGGCCCAACCATAATGTGAATGAGCTGGCTTAAGGCGATTTTAAAATTGAACGAAAAGCATGGAAAATAATTAAGGAAATAATGTGCTTAAGTGAAATGTTTCACTATCCTAGACAGTCGTACGATTTGTGCTGAAAAAATTGAATGGTTTGCCTATATACTAGTGTATATTTTTGTCAGAAGTAAAGTCTTGGGTTCATTTGCTTATGGTAACTTAAGTCAGCTTATGAATATTATGCTTCAATTATTATGGTTAAGCCTTCATTTGAAATTTAAATTTGTAAAAAATTTGTTTCTACCCTTTGCAGTTATCAGCTGTTTGAAGTATTCAGTCCACTCATTTGCAAGTTATTAACTGTATACACCGTTTCAAGTTGCGTTAAGATCTCTGGCAGATGCGAAATAGTATTTCATTATTTTTATTGTAAAATTTATTAAGGGTAATGAGTTTGGGACTCTAGTCATTCGAATCAGTAAACTTTAATGCCTTTAAAAAGAGCTTAAATGATAGAGGCTTGCAACAACGCTTAGATGGTTTGCAATCTGCTGGCACCTCTATTTGGTTTTTAATATAAATATCATGCAAAAGCACAAAAAATAAAAAAATATATTTAGCTTGTCAATCAAAAATATTTTTCATTACTTGTGAGTGATTTCTTCGCGTATATTGACAAAAAAAAAGTCATGTTTGCAGTTATCAAATTTTAAGGGGTCATGGTTAAAAAATCACTACAAAAAATTTCCACTTTTAGTTTGGAAAATTAATACTAACAGCTGCTTTATAGACTAAATACATTTATTACTTCTGAGAGATATGTTCTGCCATTAGCAGTAAAAGCATTTCAAGTGTTGCATTAACTCAGCTTTTTAACTACGTTGCCTTTTTAAAGGCTTAAGAGGCACTGTAAACAAATATCTATGCACGACAAAAATAAAAATCCTAACATTTCGGAAATCTTCAACACATGTTGTTTTAAAAACCAAAATTTACTTCTCTTAAATGTTTGAAATCAAACAATAATTTCTGACTTAATCTAAAGTATTTAAGGATAGAAATATAACATTTTGTTTCAGAATAAATATCGTATGCCAATGATCCTGCAGTCCTATATGGGAAACCAAACATAAACGCATACTTCGACACTATCTTTGTGAACGACTGTAAATATTTACGCGGAAATTTTACTTTACAAGAATTGCAATTAGGAAAAAATCAGAAAACGTGTGGGGGAGTTTTTCCAAAAAAAAATTTACAACTTCTTACGCACATCGTGAGAATATTACTAAACACTTCTTAAATATTAAGAACAATTCTAAAATAATAAAAACTAATTGATAACTTTTTGTTAACTACAAAACCCAATTCTAAAACAAAACGAAAAATCAAAAATAAAATTGCATTCACTCTGAAACAAATTGTTACAATTGTTATTCTGTTTAAATATTCTCAGAACAAAACAGGGAAGAACAGAAGGTCCTTTAAGAAAACAAACAATTGTCCAAAAATTTCATACGAATTTTAATAGGATATCAATGAGTTTTCAGAAACACATCAAATAACATTTGCCCAAATTGGAAAAAATTTCCACCTTTATTTAATACGCCCAAGTGAATGAATGCATTTGCACGCACACCTTGGCTTAAAGCGCTGCACGCTGTGAGTTCAGCCAGTATCAGTGACATGCAAAATAAATGAAAAGTAATTGCAATTGGCTGAAAATGATCATGATCCACATACACACATCCATACAAATACTTTTGCACAATTTACATTTTCCTCAGCTTCTTCGTTTCATTTTCGTACACCGCAACAAACAACAAAATACATGTGCGCTACCATTTCATGCTACTCGCCTAATTTTAATCCACATCTAGTTATATGAGCACAACACATTTTAAAAACTACGCAGCCGTAGCCCTGACAGAAGAAAAAGGGCATCACAAAAAAAGAGACAATTACCGAAATTATGTGTTTTGTTGCCTTTATATTTTTGCTTGTTTTCACAACCTATTATTTGAGTCAGCTCAATTGTTGTTGCTGGCTCAGAGTAATACAAATCCAACTAAAGCGTACAATAAAGAACCACTTAAAAAACAACAGATTCGGGCGACATCATAATAAAATGGTTGTTTACTTGGCTATTGAAAATGTGCATCCACTAACAATGGATGCGTAGTACACTGCCAGGAATAATTTATTGAAAATGAAATTGAAAATTGTCTCATTCTTCTTTTTTAATTCTTATGGCAAACAATTTTTGCATGAAACAGAGGTTGTTTCATATTTCGGATTGGTGAGTTTCTTTAAAAGTTTTGCGAAAAGATATCTTATATCCTAGCGATCTTCAGAAGCTACTTTCTGCAGAACATAAAAACTGAAATTCGAGGAAATAAAGAATCATGTGTAGATCATGTCTTGTTGTGCCAACAGATCACTTAGTGTTAAGCATTTTTCTTCCAAGAAAACGTGAGCCACAGTGGCATCAGTAAATATGAATATAAATATATTTTAGCAGTGTGTACAAGTAAATACTAGTATAAAGAACGCACTATTTAAACTGTGTAACAAAAATATGTGAAGATTGGAATTTATCGCTATTTCTGCACTAAAGTGTTGCCAACCTTAAAAACTAATTCCTGCGGTGACAGCACAACTTTATTTATTTATTTATATTATTTTTCTTTTAATATTCTGGCAATGCTGCATTCAAAATTAAAGAAATAGTTTTTTTATATCAGCAAAAGGCACATATTCTCCGTGTGAAAACTAACGGAACTGTCGAAAATTGAAAAATTACATACACTCCTGTCTATACACGTGCAATATATTATCGAAATATATAATATTTATTAAAACAACAAAACCACTTACTCCCTTTTTTTAAATAGTTTGCTTTGAGAAAGTAAAGTAATCTAAATTAAAGTTTTATGAAATATTAAAGTATTGATGTATGTGTATGTACATTCAATACTCCTATATAAGACTATATCAAAATCGTAAACAAAAGCCGCCTAATTTTGAAAACTATAGTCCAAATTATATGTGGCTAAAAGCACTGCCAACTCACTAACAAGTCATTGGTGATATTTTTAGAAAACATAAAATTCACTACAAAAGTATATTTTTCCCAAAAAACTCAGTCTAGTATAAAAAAAATATATATATGTATATATATTTTGCTACATCACTTTACCGCCATTTTAATTAAATACTCAGTCATTAAAGATGTGCGTTTAATTCTCTCAGCGTAATTTTAAGAGAGAATACATGCATTAAAGCATACGCTTACAACAAACCCCATACTTGTGAAAGATTTTACTTAAAAACCGCTTGAGAATTTTGTGACGATGGCAAATTTTCGAAGGCGTAAAAATCTCTACGGCGTCGAACAATAAACAACACTTGAAAACGCTGCGGGGAGAAAAGTAATTGATGGAGCGTTCAATACCCCTCTATTCTATTTCTTTCAAACCCTGTCTAAGAAACATTAAATGGAACAACAGGCACAAAAAGAATGAATACAAAAGCAAAGGTGGTAGATAAATTTCTTTGAATTGGAATGCAGTTACTTGCGAGTAAAAGTATGTATGTATATGCATTTTAAGGACCTCTTACTTTTCATTTTATAGTTTTTCATAAATAGTTGTTTACCTGCAAAATAGTACGAGCAATAATAGAATTGGCGACCTACAAGTGTCATAAAAGTGTTAAAGATAAACTCGGAAGATCGATTATGTACAATAGTATCAGACAGACAATAAGAACAAGAATAGTATAGTCTGTACTACTATGTATTTATATGTAAATGTTGGGATACAGTAATTGCTGCATCAAAAAGAAATAACTGAAAATATCAATATACCGGTATGTAGCAAAGTATTATTTATAACAACGAATAAATGGAAGAAAAGCAAGGCATAAAGGTTTCGCGATTTAACTGCTTTAACTCTAACAACTATAAAAAGAGAACACAATCTGAAATATTTGTAAATATTAAACAATGAATCGATTCGCAATACATTGAATGCGGTTGAGCAGTCGGCCGCCAGATAAGATAAATGCCAGACGTTTTTTTTAAAGATTTAAATGAAAGCAAGCAATAAAACAATTTTAAGTATCTAGAATGCATGCTAGACTCAGAAGCGCCATGCCTAGAATAACAGACCAAAAGGCTCTGGGCACTTGAACAGTTCTTTAAATGCGAGTAGGCAACAAAATCAGTAGAAGGGTAAAATGCATAAAAAGTTTAAGTCTCCTTGCAGACAGTTGGTTATGCTTGCATCTCCTCGTGCTGCATTTGAGAACCTGTTAAATGTAATAACACCATATATTTTGAAGTTCAATTTCAAGTGGTTGCAATGAAATTTCATTCAATAATATATTAACATGTAGCATGTATTCATCCACGTGGATTGTACAACTAAGTAACAATAAAAAAAAATCTTTTGCCCTTTCGAAGGAAAAAGTATAAAAGTAATTTAAATAGCCTGTGCAGTTCCATATTTGTTTCATATTTTTATTTTTAATTTTTTGGAGTATATTGTAGAATATGTATGAGTATGTGCGGTTACACGAGAACGTAAATGTGATTACTATTATTTTAGTTTTTCATTCTGACAACCGGTTTTTTTATAGTAAAGCGTACGCATGTGCACAGATGTGTATCAATTTCCGGAAGGCCTATCAAATGAATTCATGCTTTAATTTTTCTATAAAAATCTAAAATTTTATGATTTACTTTTTTGGCACATTTTGTTTTAGCAAAATATACTTCTCGAGAACCACTTGGATTCAAACAAAATTAAGAATGTAAAGAAGGATACTTTATATTTGGAATTTTTTATATTTATATTTATTGGATTGTTGATCTGTGTCCTCAATGATTTTGTGTTCACCAGACTGAAACCTATACGAATTTCAATAGTGAACTTCAAAAACAAATTAAATCTATAGATTTGTAGATTATTTTATTTATATGAGATTTGTAGAGAAATTTCGTATTGAAATTGCACTACAATCACAAAAATTAATATACAACAATTAAAATTTAATTTTATGCTTGAAAATACATTCAAATCGATTACTCAGGGGTGTCAAAAACCTTGTTTTGAATCCTTGTTAGAAGTGAAATCGAACTCTTTTCAGAAAAGGAAAAGAATTTATTTATTTTAAATTTCGAACGATACGGTGTATTCCATAAAAGTTTCTACAAATAGATAGCTCAACATCTGCCCACAGACGCATACGAGTTTCGATTTAGTTCGTACCTTCTGTAGTTACAATTCATAGAATTAGAAATTAAAATATTTTCAAATTTGTGGTATCTCATTATATATGATCAATATCGTTTGTTTGGTTTTCAAAGGTTCTAAGCGTATATCGCCAATATATTTTTTTTTTTTTTTTTAAAATTTTAAAATTCTAAATTTAGGGAAAATGTTTAGCTTTATGTTAAGAAACTTAACTGTCAATTTTTCTACTAATCTTTTTTTATATATTCAGGTCAATTTATAAATTACCATGAAATATTTTCATAAAAACTTTATGATATCTGAAGTAGCTTTTTTATAGTATTGAATTAAAAATAGGATTTAAAACGTTTTAACACAACAGAAGCAAAAAGGATTTTGTTTATGTCAGTATACTCGTACAGGCTCCATAAATATACATATATGTAATTATAAATATTTTCCCCAATATTTGGAAAATACTTGCTAATACAAAAGGATTAATAATAACTTTTATATAAAAAATAAAGTAAGCTCTAGCTCATTACTAAATAAGTATTAACAAAATTATTTATTTTTTACTTGAGTTGTATTCAATCTTTTTATATTTAATCTTTTCTTATTTAAAAATTGTTGTTTATGATCAATATAGGATTTACCATAATTGGTAACTTCTTCAGGACAATATTAAATTTAGCCAAAATCAAAATATCTGTGATAGTTTTTTTCCAATATTTTTGTGGGTGCAACTCTAGTATATTTTATATGAATAGATTAATTTTAAATATTAAGTATTATTATAAATAAACATAAGTATTAAAAATCTGTAAAAAAAAAATTAATTTTATGCACAGAATCAACGTAAGTCTTTTATCAAAAATATTGTCGATATTATAATTGTATTCAAGCCTTTATCACATTTTCTTGAACTTACAATAAATTCCAAAAGGGAAAAAAGCTATAATCATAAACTTCAAGAACAGCTTTCGTATGATGCTTAGGGCCAGGGGTAATTTAATACGATTTTTATTTACTTTTGTAACGGTTTTGCGGAGCATTGAACTGCCTCAGGGGAATTTTTTGCACAAACTTCTTAACGTAACAAATAAAATATCAAATTTCGTAAAAACTCGTTCTTTAATAAATATAATTACAGTGATTATCAGGTAAAATAAAAATAAATAAATAAATAAACAATCCGAAAGTCTTGTTCTTGACATTGAAAGAAAAACTGCATTATCATTAGTGGGTCAAGGAAAAACTTGATTGCATTAAAAGTCTCTGTGAAAAGACAGATATAAAATTAATAAACTATTATTGTGATATCGTCAACCATATTTTCTATCCGCTTTGTAAAAGGAACCACATTTGTTGTCGATTATTAACTCATATGCTTTGCACCTAAAAATATCTACAAGATTAAATCTCTGAAATTGTTTTTTTTTTCTTTTTTGCGGTTAAGAATACACAGATTGATAAATGAAAAAACGGATAGAAAACAAGTTTGGCTGCAATTAAAATATGAACTGACGTCATTCTTTTATTAGTGAAATGCTCGAACAATTGTGAGAGGCATCCGGAAAAGTATTTCTCAAAAAATTTAAACGGTAAAGTGATATGATTAAATTATAATTTATTCAACACTTTGGATTTTTGCCAAGATCTTTTGTATGAATGGCGACGAGAATGAATAATTAATTCCTCTGAATGGAAAATGTCCACTTTTGTTAGTAAGTTTTTAAAAAATTAAATTCTACATCATTACAAGAAACAATACTTAAAAAGGTTGTCTGGAATTGTATTGACGACTTAACTATTTTTGATCCTTTCTGGTCACTAATATCGTAGAGGATACAACAAATTCTTAAAATTAAAAATATTAGGTTTTGTCACAAATACTTAACTGGATTGGCAGTACTGTTTACATTTGCGCTAGAAATTTATGTACATATATCATTAACTGATCTCACGATATAACATGGTATGATGAGAGAGACGATCACGCAGGTACTTGTATGTTAAACATCAGTATACACGCAAACACCGAATGGTGATTTTAATACTTGGTAAAAAATGCGTACTATTAGCCATCTTTACTATGTGTTTAGGAAAACTCATGAAATGTTGACTGTGTTTGGCAGACTTGCTATGACACGACTATGATGAGGTGGCGGCAAGCACGAAATGTGTAAATTCACAAGCAACAAATTTTATAGGAGATATGTTCATGTAAAAATCCCCTTAGCCATAGAAATTGTTTATTTATGTGATGTAAAAGTACACAAACTAACGTAGCCCTTCCTGGTGCAATAAAAAATCTTTGCGGTTTGCCCTCGAATGGTAGCATACATATACAACAGTTAGCTAAGTATAAACCATCGCCGAATCCTAAAAGTTGTCGATAATGTGGGGAAAGAATATGAGCAATAACATAAACGATCAAAACACTATTATGAAAGTTGTGGGAAAATAAATGGGGGATTAGCCGGTTAAAGCTCATTGTTGGAATTTGTTCTCTGCTCCATATTTTTGTTTTCATTTTATTGGTGTTTTGGTGTAGCCGAATGCGGGGATTTGGTTAACTGTTAAGTCTCTGACTCTCTCTCTCTCTCTCGCCCTCTCTCTCTCTCTCTCTCTCTGTCTATCAGTGCCTTTAGCCGCTCGTTATACAGGTTGAAATTTAGTGGATACTTAATGGTGATTATATTTGCGTTTTGTTTGTGGTGTTGGTTTTTATTCAATATATATTTTATTGTCTTGTAGGCGATAAAGCAGCACAAGCATTTGTATATTTTTTATTTCAAAGGCAAATAACAACAACCACAGGTCTTACCGAACATGATGGACTAAGCAACTAACTGGTTGTGTAGATTGTAAATAAAAAATAGTTCTCTGTTAATATTGTCGTCTATAGGCTCTCAGTTTGCTCGAAAGCTTCGTAGAATAATGTCGTGACAGAATTTTGATGAACACCAAAAAACTTAGTGGAGTGAAGTGAAATGAAAAAAGTCCGTTCCGTTAGTTCTGAAATGGCACTAAATTAATGAAAATCAACTAGGAGTATGTACAATACTCATATAACAAATACATTGTAAAAAGTATCTTAAAATAAACAAGTACTTTAACTGAAATGAGCAAAATATAAATCGAATGAATTAAGATATGTGCATACATATATTTATATGGGAAATATAAAGGTTGATTATTGGGTTATTTGTTGCAGTTATTACTGTTGTGTTGTTGTTGTTCTTAATGTTTCACAAGTTGTGTTTGATTATTTTAGCAAAGATACACAAATGAAGTGAAATAAAAACAACAAAAAGAGAATAAGAAATAACTTGTTGTATTCACCAAATTAATTCAATTGGAAGTGTTAAAATATGTAAAGTACAGTGTTGCCAGCGCATAGAGAACTGGCTGTGTTTACCCACAATAAGGCCTTTTAAACTAAACAAACCATATTATAAAGCTTGGCCATAAAGGGTATATTGCAACAAAATAAGTTTATTTCAAAATGTAAAATTTGTATTAAAATTCATTTAATTAAATGTTTATATACGTACATGTATACATATATGTATGTATGTATAATTATTATTATAATTTTTATAGCCCTGTTGTTTGTCTACAACTTGCGACTCTTAATCGATTTCCGTCATAAACATTTCTTTGACGTCCTCATATTATCAAAAATGAAAAAAGCTTATTTTTTGCACAGAATTAGAATTGCTATTTTTAGATAATAAAAATGTTTACGTTTGTTCAGTGAAATTGTGCCAAATACACGTTTTGTTCGTTCCAACATATATTCAACTATTTGTGTTCTAAGTTGCTATTAAATGATATTTTTGAATGATTTTATCATGAAATTTATTTCTTTTTAATGTTACTTAATTATTAAACACATGAGATGTTAGTTTAGTATCTTGTGGTGATAAAAAGTACAATTATAAAGTTTTTAGAATTTAATTTTTTCAAAATGTTTTACTAAAATAAAATTCGAGAATCGTAGAGATGCAGGGATATACGCTTCATAAATGTATTATAAATACATGCAGACATACATGTTTTTTAAGAATTTTAATCACTCGAGTATCGCTTTAGATATTAATGTACTATTCAATAATATATAATATATGTTTTTAAATATATAATAATAAATATATGTTTTTTATGATTTTGGTATTACCACCAATCATGCAAAACTATACATTTACTTTCTAGATATTACTACATTTTAGGACGAAATTCTGTAATGAGATAGCAAAAAGAATATCCCTCCTTCACGTAGAACATTGCAATAAGTCGAGTATTATAAAATGTCATCATGGATTCAATGTAAATCGTTTTAATATGGGCACGCGTCCATATATAATAAACGTAGGAAGGAACCTACTTTAGCAGATTTAGCTTCGATCACAAACTAGTATTCTTACATTCTACTTTCTTAGGGTAAAAAAACTCCCCAATTCTTTAGTCTAAGTCTCAATTCTAATTTTATTTAGCACTTTCTCTTGCTAAGCCCCAAATGTTGTATCTCAACACATATTCATTCCATTCACGTAAATAATGACGTTGTCATGCATACTTCACAATGTTGTTTTCAAAAAGTGTTAAGGTTTTCCTACAAGTTTTAAAGCAGCCGTACATATTTCTGGAAATTCTAAAATTTATTCTTTAAGATCCAAAAACTACTACCATACGCCTTATAATCCAAAACTACTAGTAAAATTTGCACGCTTCCATAGCTTTATTTAAAAGTTACAAAGTAAGCATTAGTCTTGACAGTTCAAATCGCATATAAGCAGAATTACAGTGGAATTACAGTAACTTCTTTCCAGAAATGGTGACGTTGATTGGTCATCATGGTCGTCTGATTTAACTGCTATGGAACAAGATTTATGCAACTCAAACAAAATATCCCTGATGAAATTAATCAAATAGCCCATGGAATATGTGGAAATGTAATGAAAAATCTCATCAAAAGATCTCACATTTATGGTGCTAACAGGAGCAGACATTCATCTGATATTGTATAGTTGCCGACATTAAATAAAACATTTATCAATATAAGATCCATTAGCTTTCATTTAAGCAAAAATTATAAACAAATAATGTAGTAATCATTGCATTATAGGCGTTATTTTATTCCTTTAAACCACACAGTAAATACTAATTTAAATATTTACAAGTACAAGTTAAATAACACTCATATGAGCGGTTCCCAGAAGCAATATTCTAGATGGATTTATTTGATTTAGAGTTATTTATTAAATCCAAAAAGAATTTTTTACGCCTTTTTTGTAAAAGTACAAAAATTACATAATTTAATCTATTATTATTCGGGGCATCCCTCCAATTTTTTTATTGTTATACATCTCATTTGTTGTGCTTAGCCATACAGCAAACGAAATAAATAACAATTTAATAATTAAGTTATTTATTTTTAGTATGTATTTTGGAAGTTTGCCAACAATTACTATAAAAAGTATTAAGTCAGCCCTTAAGATTATTAGATTAAATTTCTTAAAATATTGGTATCCTGCAAATTGAAATCTTTTTAATTCATCCACATAAAGCCTTATTATATGCCTTATTATATACATAAGTTTCGGTTTAAGATATTTTGGGACTCGGCTACAAATATGGACATCACGTAGCAATTGAGATTTTTACGCAAATGGCAACTCTGATATATTTAAATGTAATTTTTTTGTTGTAGTGGCTGATTTTATTGTTACTGTTCTTGCTGTTGTAGTATTGCTGATGAGACGACGACGGACTACTGTTTAATAATGAATTTATTTATTTATACATTTATGAAAATGAAGCAACAGCAACAATATTTATAATCGACAGCAAAATAAAAGCAAAAACAAAAAAAAAAGAGCATTCCTCCATACAAGCGTGTGAGTAGCAATAAAAACTACAACAGCAAAAAAACAAAAACAAAAACAAAACTCTTAACTCAGCACTTTGTATGAAACGCTTTTGTAGTAGTTGTTGCTGGTAGCTCCTGCAAAGCCAAAGTAAGTACGGATATTTCGTAAGTATCATGACAATTTTCTTGTTGTTCGTTTTTTGAGCTTCAATTTTTGTTTATCTTGAATTTCTTACACCGATAAAAGGAAAACAGAACAAACATAAAATACGTACATACTTAGAAGCATGCATCCATTCCATATATGAATGCATATGCAGTGGCATATGAACTTGTATGCATGTAGGTACTCGTATGTATGAATGTTTGTGAAAGAACAACACCAATATCAGCAACAGCAACAGCAACAAAAAATAAAGCAATACGCCACGGTACTCTACTCTGCTCGTAGGCAGACTTTTCAGATGTAGACCTTTAAAAAAAGTCAACATTCCTGAATATCGTCTTGTATGCACATTGTTGGTGTTGGCCGATGTAGTACGCTCTACAAACATCTACTAATACTACCAATATATTAGCTTCCAGTACATTTGTAGTATGCATGAGGATTGTGTGCAGCCGCATGTGCGTTTATATGTATGTTTGTCTGTTCGAACATTGAATAATCAGTTTGAGTATGGGTGAATTGGAATTCAAGATTTGCTCCAAGATTGTAGTTTTTTTATTATTATTTTGCTTTTTTTGTGATCATTTGCTTTCTATATGATAGTGTTACTTTGTATTTGATCAAGCTCGTGTTCAAACATTAGAGTTGCCATAACCGTCTAATAAAGAAGAACCGTCTAATTAAATAAGAACTTTATTGCAAAAAATTATATGAAAAAAGATTACCTCTTTCCGGAAAATGTTCACTAAAGCAATGACAGTTACTTGCTAATGTGGGTTAATACGATCATACCTTTTATTGCTATATTTTTTATCCCATAGCAATATTCTTATGATTAAATATATAATAATTATTATGAATTATGAAATTATGTAATACTATCACACTCTGTAAGGCGCCCGATGCAAAAGAACATTTTTTTTAATTGTTCTTTTACGTAATAATTATATGAATGATTATAAATTCGTTTATTTGATTGGGTATAACAATAACAAATACTACCTTAAGAGTTTTCCTCTTTAGGTAGTCCGCCCGGTGTTAGCGCATGTATTCTGAATAACTTAAACATAGAAATAAGTCTGCTTTTCAAATTTAGTTAATGAAAGTTATTTGCATACATTCATAACTTAGTTTTAATAGATTAAGCTAAATACAATACTTCAGAGAATTATTCTATTTGGACATTTTTAATTTTTACCTTTGTGGCTACCCTGTGTCAGTTAGTACCCCATTTCTACCATACAAACACACATGCATAGTGTTTTGAAAGATGCCTTCAGTATAGTAGAGTGGGGGCAGATCAATTGTTGTTGGCATTGTTTCTGTTATTCAATTCTCTAGTAGTAGTCAGCAATAATACTGCAAGCATTGATAATTTAGTTGCTGTTGCCATTATTATGGTCTTGTCCACCAACAAAAATAAACAAAACAGAGACAAAAAATACTACAAAAACAACAAATGAATGTGTTGTCAACCGGAATTTTCATTACTGGTTGTACGTTCGTTACTCGTACGCAATAAAAAAATTTACGAGTTTGTAATTATTTATAATAATACGAATCTCTGTACATATAAGTACGCATATGTACATAAAAGTATTTATATTTTTATAAATATACATATGCATGCATTTGTATGTATATAAATATGTATAAGTTGTATTATAAATAGCCGACAACAGAAAAAACAATATTGTAATCAAATGTAATAGTTGCAGGCAGCCGTAGTCAACTCAATGAGACAGCCACCACCCCACCGTCAATTCTGCACTCAATCCTGTTGCTGCCGTATGTCATGCAGGCAACAACATAAGCAAATGACAATAATTTCTGTGTGCCAATCTGCGGCCTCAGAATGTGTGGTATCTGAATGGTTGCTGTAATAGATGCAACAGAAACAATCGTAAATTGTTCCTTGTTAATAATGAGCGCTCAGTGCACACAATAGTTTATTTTGTTGCAAGACTCTCAAGTATTTTCGTGCATCAAAATTAAAAACAGAAAAAAGCAACAGCCAGACATAGAATTTCATTCCAGACTTGTTAATTTAAAAATCATGTCGCTCATGTTGTTTACTTTCGTCTGTTTATTTTTTCTTAAGAAACATTAAGAACATTTGCGGATAAATATACATAGAGATAGTTATGAACATATGCAAAATAAATTAATCCACGCATATTCCAAACAAACAGTCTAGAATTAATATTTATGGCAGCATGTTTGAAATCTCATAAAGTTGAAAGCACAATTGACAAAATACAAGAAGGCAATCAATGTATTCATATAAAGTTTGAAATTTTCATTCATAGTAAACTAATGTTTATTGTTGGCACGCTGGTAGGTGCCTAGTCCAATAAGCTTTCATAGCTTTGCCTTTTCCAAAATTAAAATTAATACATAAATAGAACAATAGATGAATAGATAAGTGTTGATCCGTTTAACTTGTGTAATAGATCAAACTCAAAATTAATTCAAAATAATTTGATTCGACTTTGGCTTTAAAGCACCATATTAATGGCAACAGCAACTAAATTATCAGTGTTCACAGTATTATTTACTACTAGAGAATTGTATAACAGAAGCAAGGCTTTCGAAATCGAACTGTAATTGCTGTAAATTTCAAATAATTTTTATAGGGTTAAGTTGCATGTAGATCATCAAAAACATTATACGGAGTAGTGCAAATTTTTGGCCGATCTATAAAATCCAATTTTCAAAGCAATAAATTTACTACGTGGAAAATCGTGGAAGAGTATTTACGAGCACTGCCATTGAGACCAGTTAAAACTTACTACCGATAATAGGCTAACAAGTTCTTATTCATAAATTAATTAAATAATTTATAATATAAACAGATTTTTAGTGTCATCACGCTTTCGTTTTGTCATTTGATTTGATTTAAAGCAACTAATTTCTTATAATGCACTTTAGTTTATAAATTTCTCATAAACATTTATAAGAATAATGTTGGCAATGGTCTGGAAAAATGGCTACTCCGCCTGCGCTTATGCACAGATACTTTACAAATTCACTTTGTAAAATATTTACAAATAAATAAGAAAATATAAATACAAAGGCAAACTGTATAGGTAAACTTTACAATTACTCTCATAAAGCAAAGGCGTCTTTGTTTGATGTATAAGTTTCTGAAACAGATAAATCATTTTATATAGTTAAATATTATATGATAATTGGCTGCATTTGATTTATGATTTGAAAAAGTTTTTAATGAACGCACCTTCATGAACATTTATTTTTATTTCTTGTTATAATAGAGCAGAAGATAAGCAAAAAATTTACTACGATACAAGAAAAAATACTTTACGTGGTTGCTATCGTGCCCACTCGAGTATATGTATATATGGCTGATTGTCTTCAAGCATTTGTTGCTTGTTTTAATCTTCCTTTGTCTCTTATTTATGTTTGGCCTTGTTACGTTAAATGTAAACATTTAGAAAAACAATGTTGTTTGAAAAATGCTCGCAAGAAAACAACATTTTGCTACTACTCGATGCAGGACCGCTGCCAGCAGTAAGAGCAACTTCTTTTAAACTTGATGCGTACAAATTCTTCTACTATTTTTAAACTACTACATACATACTACATACTACATACTACAATAACAGAATGCCGCCAAGATTGCTATATGCAGCCTGAGCACAGAAATACCTGAGCAGCATGTGTACGAGTAAATACTACGTTTAAAATTAATAGTTGTATAATAATGAATATCCTCATTATTATTAAAATCATGATTATGATTTGGGGTTAAACTATTTGATAAACGAAACATATCCAAATATAAGTACGTATATATAAATATGTGTCTGTATGTATGTTTGTGTGTATATAAAAATATATAAAAAGCACGTCTTTTGATATATAGAAAAATGTAAACTTTTGGTTCCAAGGAACGTAAGCATAAAACGTAAGCACAAACAAATATTTTTGTGGTTTCCCTCAATAACCGCATATGAATTGAAAATAATTTTTTAATGGTCAAAATAAATTCTGGTTAGATTGAAAGATTTTCGTCTTGATTGTGTAAGTTTCGATTCTAGCAAACTTTGATTTAGTCTTAAAGTTTTTTTTAAATAATTTTCCAAATCAATAATTTCACATGTTTTGAGTAGCCAAAAGGACTTGAAATTTTAATTTAAAAAAAAATCATTTCTTACATGCAGTATAATTTTAGAACTTCGCAGAAACCGTAAATAAAGTTGGAGACTTGAAATTGTGTGTACATATTTTTGTATATGTAAAACTTAAACATTTTTAACAAATACAAGCACATCCACGATCAAACGATCATAAAAATAAAATTTTTTCCAAAAATTAAAATATTAAAATGTAAATAAATTACACAAGAAAGTATTAAAAAAAAATATTGTTCTTTATTTGAAAACTACAAATGTATTGTTCCAATGTCAGCTGTTCTACTATCAGAGTTGCAATGCACGCTGCGAAAAACGCGCTTTGGCATAAATCGGTTTTCATTATGGATACAACTTTGTATATTTTGTTTGTTTAAATTCATTAAAAAATAGGGAAATTTTGCATTCGCACTGGACACTTAATATTACTTAAATCATGTTTCACTATCCAATCGTACGATTCATTCACACGAAAAACTAATAGTGATACCATCCTATTTTTAAAAATTGCTTCAAAATAGCGTATCTGGGGCCGCGCTATTATACAAAAATTATGCAAATAATTTCTTCTCGCCTGATTGAAGTGAAATCAACTCTGATCGGATGAAAATCGTCGTTATATGAAAATTGTGATAAACCTTTGCATGCCCTAAAAATCTGACCTTTTTAGCCCACACTATGCTACATCTATATTTAACAAATCTTACGACTATTTAGGATAGTGAAACATGACCTGTTTTTGGTTTACTATATTTATATGTAATTGCCTTCGAGAATCCATTGCAAAATGTAAAGAAGCTATTAGCTCTTTAGACATGAAATTATTGGGGAATAGTCATAATTAAAGGAAAACTTTATATACAATTGCACACAATAAGATATTAATCGAATATACGGAGAAAAAAGTCATGGCTAATTATTAAAAGCTGAAAAGTGTTTTTAAAATATCTCAATCAATATCTTAATATCGGCATAAATAGACTTGAGCTGTTATTGGTAAAATCCACAGATTTGTGCTGTAATGAAGAGCAACAGAAACTCGTATGAATGCACACACGTGTACATACATACATAGATACTAATACAGAAAAACTATTATTACAGCATGTGATGAAGATTGATTCCATTATTATAGTTGACGTACGCCTTCGTTGATGCACAGTGAACCGAAATGGTTACGAATACACATAAATATCCAATCAAGTACATGTAAATGTAATTTGCAAGATAGGAGTTCGTGCATTGATGGCAATATTTGAAATCATACCGTTTAAGTGTCACATGATCCAGTGGATGTGGACAGATCACATAAGTTACATGATTAACTCGCCAGAGTGGTACAAAATGATTACTCCCAATACATTCACAGAATGCAGTAGCAATTTCATTTAACTTGAGCCACTGTGCTTTAGTACAATACTCAGTATATATTTATCGTAATCGTCATTTGCTGTTTGTTTATTGCCAACAGCCATAATGGTCAGTCAGTCGATTCTTTATTTGTATTGCATTATAAGGAACAACGTCAACAACATAGCAATGACACATAATCTAAATTTATGATGATGAAAATATTTCTACTACAATTTTTTAAAATGTCACAAGGAAAGCTGTAACAAAACGTCTACATGCACTTTTAATTTATTTACGAATAGTGCATGCGAGCGTTTTTTCATACTAAAAACATCGCAATTATGTAGACTTATTTTGTTGAGGCATTAAATATTAATTTGTTGCACGGAATGCTTATCTGCTTTTTTAAGGTCTGAGCCTTCACCGCAATTCAGTTGTTGCAACAACAATTACAATTTTACATTTTTTTTTTTAGTTCATTGACTCTTCAATAGTTTTCTATTCGTCAATATTCTATTGAACTTGAAATAAAGTAGTTATATTTATTATGTGAAAATCCAGCTTGCGAAATGTGTATGTACGTGTGTATGTATGAATATGCATCAAGAATTCAAATTTCATGCAATATTTTAATATGGGCAAAAAAAAAGAAAAACAATGAAATATGATTACTTGAAAGCAAAAAAGCAAGAAATTATATTTCGATTGGTAAAAAATATTATTGCTATATTTAAGCTTACACATTATTGAATCCGTCTTGGTGATAATGTCGTCGATTAGGGTCTTCTCGTACATATAACAGATCTTTAGTTCGAGGGGATTATGAACAACAATTAATTATTCATATATTCTTATGAAGCTTTTAAGGATACTTAAAGTTTCAAAACGCAGAGAACTTTAAAGAAAATTTATTGCGCCCATTTCGAGAACCCCATGAGGACCGACTTTTAATTTCTCTGGTAGGTTCCAGGTTAATTAGTTAGCCCTACAATCCATTTGGCACATTGCTGCGAAAATACATTTATACAACATTCACTTAATTTCTAAGAACTTGATATCCATTAGCTAAGCCAAAAACCATACAATAACTTTTACTACTATTTTTAAATTAATTTTTTTTTCAAGATAGCAATTGATTACTATACTTAGAGATAACTAGGCCTGATATTCACTAACAAATAAGTGAAGTCTAAGTATAAAAAAATCCGAATACTTGAGTCAAAATTCGGCTGTTTGTTTAAAAATAATTTACTTTTAACGATAATACTGGCAATAAATAACTTAATTTTTAATTTACTTTTGACTTTAATTTATGCACATATACATAAATAAAACAAATATTTTATTGTTGAATTAAAAGTTGCGTAGAAGAAGAATGAATAAAATAATGCAGAAACACATTTCTAAAGTGAGTTTTAACAATTAAGTAACTGAAATGTAATTCTTTAATTAGAATAAATTAAATGTTTCATTCCTATACCCACATAAAATCTCGATAATGTTGACCGAGTGAAATTTTTCCTCAGGAAAAGATCACGATTTCTCCTTTATCAAATGAAAAGTTCCTTAATTGTCAGTGCAAAGTACGTCCGTATGTATGAATATGTACGAGTATATGAATATGTTTACATATAAATATATGTATTAAAACAGTTCTTTACCAGACACTAACGGCAGTAGACCGGTAATAAGTACTATTTTTAAGCAAATTTTAATAGACAAACGAGAGCGTAATACATTCACGCCTGCAAAACAAATATTAAAAGAAACTTACAAGTGCATTATGGTAAACCTCTGTTGCATGAGTAAAAAAAAAATTTTTTCAAATAACTGGTGCAAACGAAACTCGCCAGATAGTGGCAAAAAATCTTAAAATAAATATATACACCTGGTGACTGAAATAGTGTCCCGAGTTCCAGGAATTGAGTTCAAGAAATTGCTAATTTGTTCAAGGCCAACCCTAATATATGCACATGCAGAGTATACACATAATTATATTCATGGATGCATACTTAAATACTGCATTTGTATATTTGTAGACAAATATTAGTATTTTAATCGCACTTTATTATGCGAATAACTGAGACGGTCTATAAGAAACTATCCATGCGGTGGATAGGAGAGTTTTATATAGTTATTAATAGCAACAAAATTCCCATTAAATAAAGAAAAATTAAAACAAAAAACATAAATAAATAGAAGTGTGGATGTATGTATGAGTATATATGTATGTATGTGAAAAATATCAACTAAAGAAAACAACTGCATCAAATTAAATAAAATATAAAATGAAATTGTTTGTCTGAATTTTGTTGGATGGATGGATGGATGGCTGGCTGGCGGGCTGGCGGGCTGGCGGGCTGGCGGGCTGGCGGGCTGGCGGGCTGGCTGGCTAGTTGGGCTTATACGTGTACAGATACAAATAGATAGATGAATGCTTGGTATGCAATGCATTTTCTTAAAAGTTCTACAATGTATTATAAAAGAAATATTCATAAGGACATTGATCTCTAGTCAACTTCAGTGTTTTTTATAAATATGTATAAAATTTTTAGTGCCCACTTGTAGTTAGTTACACTGTTGTCGGCTTAAAGACGTAAGAAGAGCTCAAAGTTAACATTCATTTTCATGTAACAAACAGCAATCGATCACATCACATTAAATTATTTGTTGCACCACAAAATAGTAACAATAATAACAAGAATACCAACAACAAAAAGTTGTAACAGTACTTCAAAAGAATGACATCTGATTACTTATGTTTACGTTTCCCTTTAAGCGAAGAAATTTAAAACATTGGCAAAGAATTCTTCAGAAAACTCTCCAGCCAATAAATCTGTAGATCGAAACACGTTTGTTTCAAACATTTTAGTGAGAAAAATAGATTTACATATGTATGTGTATACACACATATTTTGCTTGTTTAATATTTTAAGGCTTTAACTACTAAAGTTAAATGCAAGTATTTAAAATGTTGGCTAAATTCTTTCACAATACTTTTAATTTAAATTTAACTATTTTAATTTTAGTTACTTAATTTTTGTATTTTCTTTAATTTACTGAACACGAACGATTTTGTGATTCTAAATGATAATTGAAAACGTTTTATTTTATATGTTTTTTTTGAGTTTTGATTACTTTTACATCGGCAGTCACAATATTGTGCTAATAAAGTGTTCTTGCCAAATTGATACAGATGAGCCAATAATTTGTCCTTCAGTACCAGTAATTTATTCGAATATTTAAGGAATGGAAATATCCTTTTTTATTTGTGTGAATAATATAATGAATCGAATCAAGCCCATTATTTTTAAGCATTATAGAATTATTATAATAAACTTATATATGCTACTTGTGATAATATTAGAGAATGTAAAAAGATATTAGTCTTTTAACGGAATTAAATGGAATTAAAAAAGATTACAAGCATTTATGTTCTGACGCCATGACCATTAAACGTGCATCTTGTAAATGTATAGAAACAATTGTATGAATAAGGAAACTTCTAAATCAAATCAATCGTAACAAATATTATTTGGAACGCATCGCCATGGACGCACTCAAGGGAACGTTGTGCTTCATAAAAATACGATCGGTCGCTCGGTTTTAGCGATATTGTTGAGTAAAGGCTATTGAGTGGCGTTGGAGTGCTACACAAACGAATTGATTAAATGATTTAAAGAGTAAAAGAAGTATAGGAGTATATCAATACCAAGAACACCATCATTAGTATTAAGCAGTACTCGTAGTATTAGTGATAGTAGTAGTGTAGTATTGGAGTAAGAAAATCCAAAAAAAAACAAAACCTGAATAACAAGAATTGGTACCTGTTTACGTTTTTATACATGCTACAATCTTAAATACTAGTACTTTGGCTGCTTCAACCGCCAGCAAAGATTGAAAGGTTTTTATGTAAGGAATATGTGTGTGTTTGGCCGTAATACATCCATATGTACACATGATCATAATGATGACGATGGCAATGATGATGATCATGCTGATGATTTTGTTTTTGTGTGCTCAGCCAACATCATAAAACTACTAGAGGAGGCACAGACAAAATAACTGGCAGACTAGCATACGGCTACGAATGTATTAATAAATGGACGGACATGCAGATAAATATTTTAATATTTTGTTGGTTCATAAATATTTTTTGTTTTAGCCGCTTACGTATTGATCGTTTTTGAGGAAGAGCGTATGTATGAGCGTATATAAAAGAAGAGCAGGTCAGCCTTAATAATAAAATCGTGCATTTATGTTAATTATTTTGACCATTTCAGTTTTTCGAAATTTTAATTAGCATGGTTAATCAAAGTTAATCATCTGAAGGGGTTTGAAGACGTCTTAAGGTTCATCATAAGTGGTTTTCTTCCAATAGATATGCATATAATAACTGGCTGCATAAAATTTAAGAAAAATGAGAAATATTCGCTTCCCTACTTATTTTAAATTTACTTTAGATGGGCCTAAAATTCATTTGTTTATATCTCTCTTAGAGCCATGGATGTCTAAGGGTTTCTGTACGCATGGAATTGAATGTCGCTGCCAATTTATAAGAACCATAAATTAATATATGAAATTCTTTTTTTAATTATTTATTAAAGCTGAAAGTCTGGTCCTCCTTACATAAATGAAATCAACAACAACAAAAAACTTATTTTAAAAGAAAAAAAAAATTGGTTGTATTACGTACGATCGTTCGTACATAACTGAGTATTCGTAGAACTTGTGGGTAATTGGCGGTATATATAAATACGCACACATATGTATATACCAGTGTAGCTATGTATATGTAGGAGTACCTGCATATGTATGTACGAAATATTTGGCCGTAGTATAAGAATGTTTCAGCAAAACCAGACGAGAATGGATGGAAAGATATTAGTGATGAGAAAGTTGGTTGAATGCACTTTTTTCACTATATAAAAAGTACTTTTTTGTAACAATATCGGAAAACATTTTTTCAGTAATGTGCTTTTCTGGAATGAAGAAAATTTATATGTATTACATACATATTTTATGTATTACATATTTATTGACATATTATATTGATTCGAATATTTTACTCGTTTTATTAAATGAATTCCAGTAAATATAAATGAAATATACTCGTATTCTAAGACATAAAATCAACTAGAAAAAGTAATATAAAGCCAAGTTCAGCATTAAAAACCATAGCAAAAGGCTTTGTTAAGAAAAAGCGCTAATTTGACTGAGGTAATATATATAATATATATATGTAATATATAATATATATATGTAATACACATATATTTTCTGCATTCCAAAGAAGCACGTTACTGAAAAAATTCTTTCCGATATTGTTACATACAATTACATTTCAGACAGAAATAATAAATGCATCATATTTGAAATGACTGCCATTTCTCATTTCAATCTCACTGATATTCCAATATTAACATCAACAGTTTATAGCCCAAAACGCTCAATTTCAATGTATTATAAGTAAAACATTAATATACTTCCGAATATTATTTTGATATTTTTGTTTCAGGTTTAATTTTTGTTTTAGGTTTGGTTTAGGTTTCGTAAGGTTTCAGGTTAGGTTGAAACGACTTAAGTCGTCATCCATTAGCCTATAGCCACAAACACTTTATTGGTAATACTTTTTTTTTTGGGTGAAGTTCAAAAGCATTATTGCACAGGTAAGTTAAGTTTCCATAACTTGCATAATCGATTTTTTTTATAAAAATCTTTCAACGCGAACGTTCGGCCGTCGTAAACCACAAAGTGTTCTCAAACCTGTGTGGTGAAAACGTTTGGGATCCAAAAAGTCTTATGCATGAAATATTAAAAATATATGGAACAGCACCTCTGATACGAAACTTTTAATTTTGGCCAGCAATGTAAATACTCCTATTGTGTTTACCTGAAGGTACTTCAACCTGAAAGAGGAACTTCTTGAACTGTAGATCATCACTGATGGCGGGATCACTGTCTGCTTGGCTGGGTATATTTGCTAGATTGTTGGTTTGTTCAATTGCATGCTTATTATACAGACATCCATACTTGCATATAAGTATACCTACACAGTATGTGGAGAGTTGGACACGACTTTTTAGTTGCCTACTTTTTTTGTTTTTGTTTTTTATTTGTAACTGGATAGATAGAAATTCCTTTTGCTGTTGTTGGTTTTTGATAAAGTGTGTGCTAAAATAAATGTGTGCATTGAGCCGCCTAGTGTATGAACACTGCCAGCACGAGTACGTTTTACTCACTGACTGACTGACTGTTGTTGTTGCAGTAGAAATTATAGTAAAATTTGTTTATTTATTTTTATATTATTGTTGTTCTCTAATTTTTTTCCTTTGCAATGTCTGTCTGTCTGTCTGTCTGTCTGTTTATCTGTATGGTGTGGTGTTGGCTTTAGTTGCGTTCGTTGTTTAGTAATTTTGTTTTATGTTCTATAGGTTCGAGCGCGAGCATGCTCTTGCGAGAAGGCCAAACGATTAGTTAGCAGTCTGTAGATACATCATGTTAGTATGAGTTCAATAATCAGAGTGAGAGGTGCTGGTATTAGTAGTAAAACGAGAAAACCCGAAAAGAAAGAATACCAGCCTTAGGACGGTTACGAGGAAAATTCTAAAGAAAAGAAAATGAATACAAATGAAAAGTGATCATATCGTATAAACAAAACCAATTAAACTCAAAATAATAACACTATTAACAAACGAACCGTGCCGGTGCACTCTGACGTGTGAAAAATACTATGTATTGAGATTCGCGCAAATTTTTTTCTATTTGGTCTAAAGAATAAAATCTTCTAAAATAATTGATCAGAACTATTTTTGGATTAAACAACAACCACAACGAAATTAGTAAAAATAAAACAAATAATTATAATCAGAGATAATGAATTAACAAGAAAACAAGATTGAATGAACAACGAATATACAAACATATTTAATAAAAACATCGCACAACTATATAACAATATTTTAAAGTGTAATTGCAAAATCGTACGTACATTATTAACCACAATTATATGAGTAATTCTTAGCAAAAAATTATATTCTAAAGGATGTTTTGCACTTTCTTACAAAACGTCAATTTTTAAAAGTGAATTTAACTGATTTGAAAAACGCAAAAAAATCGCACTGCAAAAAAAAATAGAAAGGAAAGAAATAATTAAATTACAATTAAATAAATTCATGTTTGAGTTTTATTTGTATATCTTCAGTATAGCATGTCAAATGATGAACACAAAATATCTCTCGTAAACTATGATCGTTTTTATTTTGGCCAATCGACAGTAGACAACGGCTACCGCAACTACTGCAATACGCAATATCAAACAGTATTGCCACTAAAACAAAGTGATAACAAACACTTTACACAACCAGTAACAACTCCACCTTTAAAAAAGCCTTCATGCCAATCGTATGATGTTGATAACACGATAAATAATAACAACGGAAGCTGTCATAATATACATAAACCTTTTATAGGTGCTAACTGCATGCCTATGAACTTAATAACGAATGTGGGTTTGGATTTAAGTCATTCCATAGGAAAACAAACAATTGGTCAATACTATAATAACGAACATTTAATACATAACAACAACAATTTTTATACCTCGTCACCCTCTTCCTTTACTACCTCACCTTCAATAGACGTAGAAAACGACGATAAGGACGATATTAGTGAACGGATAACGTCGCCCGTTAGCATTCCATCTCTCATCCAAAATTCGCTTCTTACCGATACTCGCAACACCAACCAA
Organism: Ormia ochracea; assembly: GCA_963402855.1. NCBI lineage: Eukaryota > Metazoa > Arthropoda > Insecta > Diptera > Tachinidae > Ormia > Ormia ochracea. The sequence goes on along the minus strand of OY727107.1, from coordinate 32,911,332 downwards.
AGCACCTTTACCAATATGGAATTAACTGCTGGCTCTATTACGTCTAGATTTCCACTGCACTACCAACAATTATATGCCAATAATGCTTCTCTTTATGGGGCTCCCGTTATGTTTTCTGATACCATACACGCTGCTCATGCTTCCTACATGGCAAGACTGCCGCTCCACGCAGCACTTTCTCCCGACGATACTTATCTGAAGGCCATACAAGCTGCCTGTAGCATATATACCCCGTCACCTTTAGCGCCGCCTATTCCTTCTACTTTGTCGACACCATCAACCGTTAAAACCGCTGGAGTGCACAATCGCACAGGTTCATCAATGTCAACACCGGCGCCACCCACTCAACATATTGGTTTATCCAAATCTTCTCATCATCAGCAACATCAATACGCACTAAATATTGTAAACAATTTAGCAGAAACTGAACAACAACAGCAAAAGAAAAAGGATTATCTTACGCCGCCATTAAATTCGCAAACACCGCTAAGAACAAATGCGACCAACAAAAGTACAGGCACCTATCTGAACAATAAAGTAAATGAACGATTGGCTGGTTCTGGTTCAACAAAAGATTCGCATTTCAAAGTACCTAACGGAAAAGAAGGATCGCTCAAGCATCGTATATTACGGCAACCAAACAATAATGATGGGCCAGTGGAATCAGCTAAAACTTCTGTAATGAGGTATACATATTTTCTATACTATAAAAACGCCCTTAGTATCTTAGTAACCTTATAAAGGTTTTTTAATCGATTAATTGCAGTAATTTTAATCTAATTTCAATCAATTTTAATTCATAAAGTAATTTAAAGGCATGCATAAGGCAAGCATAAGGCTGACGAAAAACCATTAACCTTTGCCTATAGTTATAAATTTTGTACATCACATTCAAAATTTAGCATGGAAACGAAACTATATATTCATCTTAATAACATTTACAAATATTAACTTTGAAGTGGTTGTAAAATAGTTCCTATTAAATCAGTTCTTTGACATGATATATCGTTTAATTTTGGATTTGAAATCGGTCAATGTCAAAAGAAATTCATATCAAGTAATCTTGATAGTCCAGTTCTTGACTATTTCCCAATTGATCGCATTCACATATCAAAGTTTGCGTAGGCTGTTTTAATTTACTAGCATAATAGATTTATTGTGTAGTAGTTGAAATTCATCTACAATAGGTCTGGGGTTACTAGTTCATTTCAAAAAACTGGCAAGCATTTTTTTTATCAAAAATAAGAAGACAAATTATTATCTGATAATTATAACAATTTTTAAATTAAAATGGAAATGGTTATTTTAGACAAATTTCTTTTTATTCTCTCTATAGAACGTACAGCACCTCTTCAAGTTTTAAAAAAGGTAGCTACACTGAACTTGCAAATGGAACTCTACGTAGAGTTGAGGATATACGCACCGAAGACTTTATTCAATCCGCTGAACGTAGCACGCATCTGCAGTTGGCCGAGACCACTGTTGTTAAAATTAACACTAGTCTACCCTCTACGGCTGTGATCACTTTTAGCTACGACAGAAATCGTTCAAAGGTAAGATGAAAAGATAATCTGTATATGTAGAAGAGAATAAACTTTTATTTATATTTCTTTTATAAAAAAGGTTGATATAGAAATATCATTGGATCATCCATTCTTTGTGTATGGTCAAGGCTGGGCATCGTGCAATCCTGAAATGTCTATGAAAATATTCGGACTGAAATGTCAGCGTTTACAAGTTGGTGACATTTGTATATCATTGATTAAACGTGACCAGCCTCCACAACCCATTGCATCAGTGTCTCATACGAATCAAAGCAATTCATTATCTCTATTAAATGATGTCGCTAGTTATCAAGCAAGGCCATCACCGACAGTGTCTATCGCAAATGCAGCTCTTTTAAAATCACCCGCAATACTGACAATAAGTCCAACAACGGAAATTCCATACGCTCATTCTTTCTCAATACCTCCGCCACAGCCAACTCATCGTCTTCATCACCAGCAGCAGCAGCAGCAGCAGCAGCAGCATCATCATCATCATCATCACCATCATCATCATCAAGTACAACAACAGGCATATGCCGAAATGAACAAATTAATATCTTCTTATGCGTATACTAAAAGTCAGCCACAACAAGCGCATGATCACCTAAAGGAAGTTACAATGGATTCTACAATGTTGCAAAATTTATCACCAGAAATGATGACAGCCGTTTACCAAAACCAAATATTTCAGCTTACGCAACAACAGCACCAGCAAGAGCATTCATTGCAAGCAGAACTAAAAACTAATCAACCACGGGTTCCCAATTCAACTTATAATGCAACTACTAGTTCGAATACATCTCTAAGTCCACTTATTTCTCATTTGGAAAATAACCACATTCAACAACAACCTCCACAAACTCAACCATTAGATGTTACTATGTCACGAAAGAGACGATGGTCTGCTCCAGAAAATATGCTCGATGATGAAGAACCCGATATTCAAGATCCTCATAATGGATTATCCCAAACTACTGCCAGAACATAAAAAAATGGATAAAATTTAACAACTAAACCACTCACGCAATCCCATTTATAAAATGATCTCAAATATTTGTATACAAATGATATGACAATTAATTAATTATTGTCCCGCTCTTTTTGATCGCTTTTAATTTTTATTAATAAATAATATTACTTTTAAGTGCACACTTGCAAATACGAATGACTGTACTTGTCGCAAAATACAACTTTACAACTTTATTCAGCACTAAAAATTAAATGTTCTTTTAACACTTCTATACACATAGTTTATTTCTTAGTTTTTCTTTAATTTACCAAATATTGAAACTAAAGCTCTGGATAAAAAAACTACCAAACTTTAAGATAATGAAATATTTCAAGCCAGACTGCAAACAAAGATGCATACGTACATAAATTATGTAAACAACTAGTATATCAATTGCAACAAAAAAGCCATATACACATTATAAATCAAATATTAATATTTATAAGCCTAGTTAATTGAAACAGTTGAAATAAAACTGAATATCGTTTTAGTCATTTTAAACCAATTGCCAACTCAAAATATGATTGCGAAAACCCATCAAAAAATATCTAATCCTAAACGCAAGGGAAATAAATCATAAAAACATAATATATTAGGTAACTTTATATAAAATTGGATAAAAACACATTTGAACTAAAATAATTATATCAATCATCTACAGCCAGGCATGAATAAAATCAGGGTACATACAATAAAACCAGAATAAAGGAATATTTTCATATATGTTCATATGTATTTGTATAAATAATTGTAAATATGTAAATTTGTGTTATTGTATATTTTATTAATTGTTAGTAAATAAATCTGTAGATGTTAAAATTTTTTTTATGATGGAAAAAAACAATTTGTTTCATTTACGTAAATATGAAATGAAATACAGCGTAGAGAAGAAAAGTGTTGAAAAATCCAACGAATCAATAAGTTGGAGACAATTCGCAATGAATAATGTATGAATGGAAAAAAAATCGAATAAATAAGACAAAAATGTGAACAAGATTACAATAGTTTTGAATTTGTTGAATAAAAAATGTTTGAAACTGGCACAATATAACAAAATGGAAATGCCGATTTTGCTAACTTTAAAATTTACATACATTCACCCTTATTGTCTTTGGCGTTTTCGTGGCGAAAGTTTGGCGTTTTTTTAAAATGCTACCGTGGTTGGCGAAAAACGCCAATAAATACGACAATTTTAAAATCTATTACAAAAACCATACCGTGTTTGGCGTATTCGCCTGTCAAATACACAAAATTTTGTCGTTAAGAAAATTGATCACGACGTTATCAAATTTAATTTAAATAAAGTCAAGCAAAATGTAAGTATGCAAAAAATTAAAATTATTGGCATGTAAATTTCTTTTTTCATACATATGTGGCTAATGCTGGTGTATATTTTAGAATAAAGATTACAACTGCCGCACAATTTGCACAAAAAATGGTTCATAATAAAGCAGAAAGTCACGCCACTGGTGGCCATTCAAAAAATTCAGTTTTTCTGCTGTCGAAGAAGCAGTTATTAGTGTATTAGATATGCGTGATGTTGTGCAACATAAAGATTCCTTTGGAATTAAAAGAACGATAACTGCATCACCAGACCCTCGGCCAAATGCAGATATTAACATCGACATTACTGAAATGGAAGAACATGGTATATCTTCTACGCCACCACCGCTTAGAAGGACCAAGGTAAAAAAAATAGAAACCAAGACAAATTTGAGCTGTTGGAACAACAGGTAAAATTGCAGAAAGAGTTGTTCTTGGATTTGAAAAACAAATTATCCGAAATGCAGAAATACACCCGGAGAATATGTAAGGCCAAAGAAGAGAAACTTCGTTTATATAAGGAGGAACTAAAACACAAAGAAGAAAATAGAAAAGCTCTATTAGAAATATGGAAGGCTGAACTAGAAATTAAAAGAAAAAAAATTGAACTGGAAGAAATAAAAAGTAAAATGATGTAATATTTTTATTTTATTTATTTAGTTATGTAGTTTCTAAAAAATATCTTTCTACAGAAAAAAATGTGGATAATATTAGCTTCATTCAAGAACTTTAACAAAAAAAAATTTGCATACTGTTATTTTTTTGTACAAACCATACAGCGGTACCTGTTTACCTTATCTTATTTTTTGAACAGCCATACACATTACAACAACCTTTTAAAAAAAACTGTAAAAAATCGAAATGGTGTTATAAGGTACGCTCTAGCGGATAACCAGCATCACCTAAAAATTAACAAAAATTCAATTCATATTGTAAATGTATTCTATTTAAGAAAATGTGTTTAAAATATTTTCTCCAAACACGGCTTTAAACCAATCAATGATTTTAAACTTACTTTTTGTTTGGAAGTGCAAAAATGTTTGTTTGCTGCCTTAACTGCTTCCTTACAGCATTTATTTCATTAATGCTGGCTGCTTCTTCATCTTCAGATGATGACGATAAGTAAAAAGCTTAACATTTTCCACAAATAAAATTACACTAAAATATCACCAAATAGAAAAATAGTTCACTATATGTACTCTTTTTATTTAAAAATATACACTTGTTTGACAGATCTTTACACAGGATGTTTCAAAGAAAATTAAAATACCGTATTCTTTTACATTGCTAATCTTTTACAAAATTTTGCTTGTCGAAAATTTTAGACGGTAACATAAAATTGAAAATACGACAGCAAAAACGCCAGCTGGCGTTTTTCGACTACGCCAAAGACAATAAGGGTGATTGTTTCTCCTTTTAAATTATTAGTTATCGAAAGTAATTGACATTAAGGTACAAATTTCCGTCCAAAAAAAAGAGTGGTCCTAAAATCTTGATGAACACTCAAAGAAAATTTTTCTTTGAGTTATGGCTTAGAAAAAGATTTATATTGCAAAATGACAAATATCTGGCTTATAGTCAGCGATTAGAATCTACCTCCATAGCTCTCTCCCTTTCTTAGCCTTTGGGTACTTAAAATTAATTATCTGTTGATAGACGTCGATCGATTGACAACTTACATACGTATATAAAAACTAATGTTTTTTTTATTGTAAATGTAGTATAATTGTGAGGGCGTCAACTCCACAAAATACAAATTTATTGTAAATATTTATGTGTTGAATGTATATTCGATTATTTGAGTAAATGCATTGCACGTATGTGCATATATGTATGACGGCCATATTTCGTATTACTGAAGCGTCTTCAAAACAATTTAAATGTTAAAAAAATATATGTAAGTATGCATGTAGTATACTTACTTATAATTTCTTGCTTATGACATATAACACATATAGCTTTAAATTATATATAGCACTTAAATCTTCTGTTATATTATATTTCTCTTTTTTTATTGTGTATATCATATTTAATTATTTTAATTCACTAATTTTTATATACATACGCATGTATGTACATATAAGACACATCTCACATTTAATTTAAATTGATATTCATTCGTATTTTCATTTTATATTTTAAATTACTCAATCCCTTGATGTTCATAAATATACATACATATATACATGATGTACATATATATTGTGTATTATAACTCCATATTTCTAAACTTATTTAATTAAACTTTTATAATATTACCTTAAATTTATTTATTTTTATTATTTAACTTTATTTAGTTTATTATTATGCTATTTAATTTATCATGTATCGTCTTGCTAAATTTAATGCCCGAAAAGGGCATTAATATCCATATTTGCAGGAATTTCCAATTTATTCACTGCCGGATATTTATTTATTTCCTTTAGCTGAGATTTTTTCGTTTCCTTTAACATCGTTTAATATTCATCTTTGCTTTAAACACTATAACTTGTTTTTATTATTATTATTACGTTAGACAACACTGTTTACAATTGCACCGGTGGAAACAGAATCTCAAACTTCTTTTCTTTTTTAGCTTCCTGCTACAGGTGTAAAAGTTATTTATTATCATTATTCCAAAGGATATGAAAAAACAAAAGAATTTTGCAACAATTACACCAACAAACACACAGAAAGGCCCAATAACGGAATAATATCACAAACTTCTTACTTCCCCACATATTTTCGTATTCTTAACGAATTTCTATTAAAACACGATATATTTCTACAAAATTAACACGTTTCATAAAATATCTTCAGATTTGAATCACTAGATGCAATAAACTTTAAAAATTATGAATTTTAGTAATTCCGCGACCTTTGATGCGACATTTACTGAAGTAACTGTAAATTCTTCATCTTTTCCTTATATAATTCACAATAGTATCTACTGTCAGAAATATGAATAAGTAAACCATGTGGCAACGCTACAACTTACATACCAGTTGTCAATTTTCCATCATGTATATTTAATTTTCGTGAGTTCTTTGTTACTTGTGTCACAAAGTATCTTGTGCAGAATTATTGCAATTAAAAAAATTATATTAAATCGCTTTAAACGAGGTTACTACATGCCATGTGTTACGGATAATATATCAACATTTCTTAAACATGGATTACACGGATAATTTTATTTCCACACAAGTGAATCATTCGATCACTGAGAAACAACCATATCAAAAAGAGGATGGAAATGATTTTGTAAGAAACTATCAAGACATCCCAGAGCAAAATGAAAACAACCATTGGCAGAGACTAAATGAACTGGAGAACCAAGGTATGCGTATATCTCAAGGGCAACCAATTGATACGCAGTACATTAAACACAATGACACCTCAGCTACGTTCCACAACAAGTCTTCTCACATTGGCCGCACACCACATGCTGACGTTGTGCACTTTAAGGAAATTCTAAACTTTAAAAATGAAAATATTGATTGTAAGTAAAAATTATAGAATGTAATAATCGAAACAGTCAAAATATGAATTAATTTTAGTTGCTCAAACAAACAATGATTTACCTGGTAATTCTTATGAATCCGCCAGTAAATTTAATCGCATGCAAAATTTACCTATGCTGCCAGAGGATTTGCGAATATCAAAAATTATTCGGCGCCTTATGATAGAAAATAATAGAAAAGCTGCTATTGACCTGTGCAAGAAGTTAGAAAATGCCGTACGCAATCAGTCGAATGTCAACTATATATGCCGTTCGTTTGATATATTATTTGACAATATGATTACGGTGTTGCGTCAATGTCCTACTGATTGCTTGGAGAAAGCTAGTTCAATTTTAGGTATCATGGGATATATAAATCGTTATGATTTCCCGATATATAAAACAAAGTTTACCAAAGCGTATGCAAAATATAAAAATTTACGCAGGCATTTGATGATGGCCCTAAAAACAACACTGAAGTAAGTATTTTTTACATTAAAGTTATTACTAAGCGTACTTATGTAATGTATGTAAGTATAATTTTGTGACGGCAAATCCAAATATGAATATACTTAAATATGCATTTGATTACATATGTACACATTTTTGGACTAATCCACAAAGCTATACAATATTTTAGATACATATAATCGGTATATTTAATTTTCTGTCTTATTAATGTTTAGTATTATTTGCTACCTTTGATTTACTTTTAAAACGAATTTTTATATATTTTTGGATATTAAATAACATAATTTTTATACGCGCACTCCTTATATAACACTGTGCAGTTTTATATACGTATATGTATATAAAAACTATGGAAGTTGTAGCAATACTTTAAATGGGTTTTGAGTTCGGAATAGTAAAGATATACATATATAGGTGCTTTTCAATGTAGTTTAAAAATTGAAAATTCAAGAAATCACAGTTTTATATGATAAATAATCTAATAAAGTCATCAAATCATTTTATTAAAATTTATGCAGGTGTACAGTCTTATACAATTATTATTGCTGTCCCACAAAGAATAGGAAACAAAATTCATGAAACACATAAATCGCGGAATTTGTATACATTAAGGTTTATGTCGAAATATGTGTAGCAGAAGTAGCACCAGGACCACCTATCTAAAATGCTTAATGTAGCTGTGGTACTAATAGACAAAAATAATATTAGTTCTATTGTATTGTAGATGAGGGGTAGAATAAACGTAACATTTTTATGTTAATACGTTTCACACATGCAAAAGGGAAATATTAATTATTTATTAAGATGTATTTTTCAATTAAAAATTTTAATCATAAATTTATTTATTTAATAAAAAAAACCTTATATTATCCTTCAGATAACATAGTATATAAATGTAATTATAAGATATTTAAACTAATGAAATAAGCCAAATTATCCCCCATTTTTCATTTAGATGTGATGCAGTTAACCTTGATCTGAAAACCTACGGCGAACTTCTATTAGAACTGCTCAAATATTATCTGGAAAACTCTGAAATAACTGAAAATTTCATTTCGATAACTGAAACTATAGCAGAATTTTCGAAAAATTATAAAACCTCCTTTCAGATACATTTTAAGGATATTGTGGATATAATCATAGGTTGGCATTTGGAAGTGGATCAGCCAGCCGAACTAAAACGTCATTGCTCCAAAATTTTACAGCATTTAGCAGAATATTTTCTGAATGAACTTGACTTTACTTTTGGTCTTTTGGGTCAATTTATTGAAGATATAGATACTTGTTACGACGATATACTTTCTAATGAAAACTCCACAGTAGCAAAAGAGCAAACTGGAATGCGAGTGGGAGGTTTTATAGGAGCTTTTACTTCGATTGTGAAAGCTTTGGCATATAAAGGAATTAATCTTAATGAATTTGTGGCCTCTGCCAATATTTTAATAAATGCTAAAGACGTTGTAAATAAAGTAACTTTACTTTATTTCGATATGTCTCTCCAGTTAAGTGAAGAAACTGTAGTAAATGTAAATGAATTCTACACAATGGTTCTACACTACGATAAAAGTGCGCAAAATTTAAATGCTCTTGAAAATATTTTCCAGTTGCAACTAAATCGCTTATCTGCATTTAATAATCATCAGCAATCCAGTTTCCTTTATATGGCTTTGACTTTGGTGAGACAATACCGTACACAGCTGCCCATTCGCTTTATAACTCTTTTACTGCAGACAGATTCTCAAGATCTACAAGATTTAAAGCTTACTTATGGTTTAAAAACATATAGATTATATATGAAAATATATCATGAAATATTGGTTATAAAAAATGTGCCGTTATTGCAAGAAGGCTACAGACATATTCTTAAGGATATTAATAAAATCGTGGCCACTTTAAACGACAATCAAGCAACGCAAGATACCATGTTGAGATGTGAAATGTTATTTAATTTCTACTTAGCCAGCTTAACAGCAATAGCTTGCCAGACGTCTTCAATTATTGGCATGTATGCTTTAAAACCTTCAATATTAGAATTATTAATTAAAAATTGTCAGAGTTCGAACTGTACTCTATGGAGCAAATATCCCACTTTACATAGAGCGTTATTGGAGTTAATCATAGATCATTGTAAGAAAAATCATAATTTTCGGCAGTCGTCACGTTTGCTGCACCAACACCTGGATTCTCCTTCTTCCGAAAATTTTGCTTTGATACTGAAATTTCTCGCCGAATTATTAAAATGGCATGTGTCAGAGGTAATATTTAAATGGTTGGAGAATATTTTGCACGAAAACTTCGATGATTTGGAAATATTAATTGAAAATGATGACTTTTTAAAGATATGTGAAAATATAACGTTGTCAGCTGCCAAACATCCCGAAATATGCTCAAATGTATTAGAGTTACTGCTCAAATATCCAAAAATTCATCAACGTTTATTGTCCAATATCAGAGATGTAGTATTATGTGTTGCGGAAAGTTCAAATACGAAAGTTGCTAAAGTATATTGCAAAATTTTAGCTCGATTGCCTCTAGATATTTGCTTAACAGAAAACTATGATAAGCAATTGTATTCCAAAAACAAACAAAAGTTGTTAACTCTTTACCAATGGCATAAGTCATCAGCGTGTTTTAATGGTCTTAGGCCAAAATATTTCAAAGCTTTCTTGAATTCTTTGGATCCAAATTTTGATTCAAAGACTACACATTACGCTTCTTTTATAGAAAAGAGTTCTTGCAACATACATCGAGACCATTTTGTAGAGTATTTAAAAACTTTGCAAGATAATCAACTACTTTTGTCATATCATTTGCAATATGAAGCGGCCCGTTACTGCGTCCAGCAAAAATTGCGTACTACTTTAGGAAAACCGCAAGATACTTTTCTCGGCATAGAAGCAATAATAATGAAATATGCTCGCTACTTAGCAGAAAAGGAGGGTTTACCTTCATCACATAAAAATTTAGTTAAAGTTATCGAAGTTCAAGAAAATTGCCGCATGTTGCTGGGATTTTTGGAGTGCTTAGAAAAGCATATATATAATGCCTCAGAAGGTACAGCATATGCCATGCTACCAGCAGAAAAACCAGCGAAAACTTTTTTTCGCGTTAATGCAGCAACATGTAAGGAGTGGTTCAAACGTATACGTCCTGCTGTAAATTTAATTTCAATTCACAGCATGGAGCCATCCCTTGTAATAAGATATGCAGAGGTTAGTTAAGCAACCTATATATATTTCAATTTCTTTTTACTTATTTATAATTTTTTTTGTTCTGTGTCGCTTAGATTATTTTGCAAATAGTGGAAAATCATGATAACCTGACACTAATTGATCGTACCGTGACTTCTATGGTGTGGGCTCTGTATAATAATGGCGAGTCTGACACTCTTTGTGGATTAGCAATCTGGCTTAAAAGTAAACATGGAAAACGGTTTGAATGGATACAATATGTAGCAGAACAAACTAACGGGCATTTGGAGAAGGCGGCATTAGGTTACCTTAATACCTTGCGTGATGAAAACCACAAATCTATGGACTTATACATGAAAGAGTTTATACAAAGACAACTCGCGGATTGCTTATATCATACAGGAAGATGGTCGGAGATTCACTCTATAAACCAGGAGAATCTATACTCAAAACATCACTTGAAAATCCTGGAAAACTTGTACCAATCAGTGGACAGTCAAAAGTTCAACTGCGAAAGTCAAGAACTTAAAGTATCTTTAATAGAGCTAACCGAATGGCCCGAAGACATGGTAGGCAGTGAAAGAAATAAATACACACCAAAACTAGACACATACTCCTATTACGAAGTAATGGAAAAAGTACGAGATGCTTGCATAACAAGGTCTGATACAGACCAAATTAATAATGGTGTAAATGAATCCGTGAGCAACTGTGTGCTACAAGCTATAAGAGAATGCTTATTGAGAAGTTATGAACCCGGTTTCAACAATAATCAACTGAATGAATTAGTGATTATTAACCATATTTCTCAAAAATTTCAATGTGATGAATATATCAAAATATCAAATGATAATAGTTCGTGTGACATTAAATTTTCGTCCCTTTTATTGAGCAAATGTTTGAATTGGTCCTTGATATGCGATGAGCATAATACCAAACAACATTGTAATCTCCTACTGAGCTTAGCATCTAAAGTGCGTACAGAAAATAATTTAAACTATTGCCAATCATTGCTCAGCAAATTCTTTAAATTGAAACAAATAAATTTACCAATTAGCAACATTGCTCAACAATTGAAAATGAATCAATTAAATATTGATTATAATGATAAAGTTTTAGTACATGGGGTTGAAGAATTGGTGAAATGTTTGTACGCCCAGACGAACTCAATATCAGACGCTTTGGAACTCGGTTCCGCATGTTGTGTACAAATTTTAGAATTGCAGAAAAAGACACATGCGAATGAAAAGTCATCACTACCGGAGTCAATATCAAATTTACTTTTGAATATGGCCGATTGGTTGACCATGAATCGATTAAACAATATTGATCTCAGTAATGGGGAGCAATTTCTAAAATTGCAGCAACTATTACCAGAAATGTCTTGCTGCAATGACTCAAATAATACCAAATCCAATATAGTACCGTCTACGGAATATTACGTTGGAAAATTTCTAAATGCCAGCGTATTGTGTAACCAAAACTCAGGAGAGGCTTGGTTTTCATATGGCAATTGGTGCTACCGTTGGGGCAAAAAAGAAATGGAATCCGCAGTTGCTGACCAATCCTCTGCTGTGCCTCTTAAAGATCTCAGAAATATTAAGCTTACTAAGCGTAGCATTTATGCAATCGAAGAATTGCTTAAAGATAAATATGATACTGATGTTATAGAACAAATTATTGGTGTACTGAATAGTCATATTATGAACGCTATAAATGATGACAATACAGATTTAGATACAAGTTCACATTTTGAAAACACTGCTGCAATTTTGGAGCGGGAATTGTCAAATGTTTGTCCTCTTGATGAGGATGAGTTGAATGCCATTTTCTCAATATGGCGCCAGGCTCAGAAAGGAGTATATAGTTTTTATGAAGAATCGACTAGAGCCTATTTCAAATACTTAGCTATTGAAAGTGAAGCAGTTTCTAAGAGGTCTAATGTTTCCAATTCCGATAATAATGAAGTCGAAGATTGCACTTTTGTCACAGCTACTTTACGTATTTTACGTTTACTTGTCAAACACGCAATTGGGCTTCAGGTAAGACATAAAATAAAGCTCTTGTGGGAATAATACTAATATAATTTTTTTGGCGGTATTATTTACAATATTTTTGATCAAGTGGATTAATGAAAGAATCATTTGAGACTCAAAATATTACTTGGACAAAATGAAAATTTAAACTATATAATATTAATTTTGGGCATGTTTTGCCGTGTTTGTAATAATGAATTCCTTTCTTAATTGTGTAAATTGTCCTTTACAATTTTAAGGAGTGTAACTATTTCCAACATACAACTCTGTAATATTTTTTTATATTACATTATTTTGTAGGAAGTTCTCGAAGAAGGATTACGTAGTACTCCTTTGCGACCGTGGAAAGCAATTGTTCCCCAACTTTTCAGTAGACTGAATCATCATGAACCTTATGTAAGGAAAAGCCTTTCAGAATTATTATCTCGTCTGGCCGTTATCCAGCCGCAACTAATAATATTTCCAGCAGTAGTGGGCGCGAAAGAAGAATTAAAACATCGCAATACTGGCAATCAATCGCAATTAAGCAACTGTTTTGGTTCCCTCTTAAGTTCTTTATCCCCAAATACTGTATTGCAGGTTCAACTCTTAGTTAAAGAGCTGAGACGCATTACTCTCTTGTGGGATGAATATTGGATCCATAATTTATCACAACTATACGCAGAATATTCTCCACTTTATAATGCTCTCGAATCTGAAATGAGAAAATGCCAAAATTCTGAGCTGATGCAATCAAAGTGTGAAGTCTTTAGACAACATTTGTTGACGGATTTTAAAAAAATAGCTGCAGTATCAGAAAATGAACCGGAAACGAGTTATGAACGGAGCTTCCAAGAACGCTTTGGTACCTATATCGATGCAGTGTCAAAGGAATTGGATAAATCGAAAGAAGAAGCCAAGCACTCGGAATGTTGGCAAAAAATTAAACAGCTTTACAGTGCATTCCAACAAAAATCTTTAAGGGGGAATTCTTCAATGCTGTGTATTTCAGAAATAAGTCCAGTTTTGGCCAATATGCATAATACATCTATAGATATGCCTGGTGTTGACACATACGAACAATCACCAGTTTTTATAAAATCTGTAGATGTTACAGCTTTCATTTTTGTATCTACTAAAACTAAACCAAAAAAACTTTCCTTCTTTGGCAGTAATGGTCAACGGTATACTTATCTCTTCAAAGGTCACGAAGATTTACACTTAGACGAACGCATAATGCAGTTTTTGGCTATATCAAATTCTATGATGGCCCGTTCTTATGGTTCCAAGTCAAAAACTGATTGTTTTAAGGCCAATCATTATTCGGTAATTCCTTTAGGGTCCCGATCAGGTCTTATCCGATGGGTAGATAATTGTTTCCCTCTCTTTGCCATTTATAAGAAATGGCAACAACGTGATGCACTATTAAAGCAGCAACAAAAAGAGCGTCAATCGTCTCGTAAACGTCAGGAACAAGTAGAGGATACCCCAGGGGCAATAACTGCACCAAGGCCCTCTGAGTTATTTTACAATAAGTTGACTCCAATTTTAGCTGAAAACAATCTCAAAATTACTGATCCTAGGCGTCAATGGCCATTGAGTGTTTTGAAGCGTGTATTAAAGGAACTATCCGCTGAAACGCCAAAAGATTTACTAGCGAAGGAAATTTGGTGTTACTCTGCTAATGCCGTAGAATGGCGTAAGTCAGTGCGCCGTTACTCTTTATCATTGGCGGTTATGTCTATTATTGGCTACGTTATTGGCTTGGGTGATCGTCATTTGGATAATGTGCTTATCAAATTGCATACAGGAGAAATTCTCCATATCGATTATAGTATTTGCTTTGAAAAAGGTAAAACATTGCGTGTTCCTGAGAAAGTGCCATTCCGTATGACTCAAAATATAAAGGATGCCTTAGGGCTAGCTGGGATCGAGGTATGTAAAAATATTATTTATATATCCACTTATCTTATATATCAAGATGCTGCCGTAACGCAGAAAAAATTTTTTTTATTATATTGTATGAAAAGAACTCAAAACCGTGTCATATATCAATATATAGAAACACATACATACATACGTAAATTCGGATACAAGTTCATAATTACCTACATATATACATACATAGTTCCTTAAAACTAAAAAAAATTAATTACTTATGCACATTTCCTAATGCATCGACAGTGATGATGACGTAACAGTATGCTGTTTAGCCAAACTGTTGAGGTTGATTTGCAATGTGTTGTTACTAGTTCTACAGATCTCAATGCCTGTGAAGCTATTCGCACATTCTCTCATTTGGTTTTGTAGATATTATATTAGTATTTGATATAAAGGAGATATTTTTTGTTATGGGTAAATCGCTTTTGTGATAATGTTTTTCAAATAATGCTAAATTTTTGCTAAGTTGAGGTGATGTTTGATAACGATTCGGAGATTTACAGTGTAATAAGCGTTTGAAAGCTTGCCGAAAACTTAATGTCTTCCAACCATATATAACAGGATTCAGGACTGAATTTGTCATAGCCAGTGAAAATGTTGTTTTATATACGAATGGTTTTAGTGTACATACTTTGAATATCTGAGCGCAGGCCACTACCAAATAGGGAAGCCAACATATGGAGAAACTACCCATAATGAATATAACCACCTAAAAAAAAATTTAAGTTTTTTTTATTCTCCTTTTAAAAATCAATTAACACATACTTGAACTGATTTCCAATCGGATTGATGGTAATTCGATTTATGATTTCTCCCTGCATTTTTCATTTGTTTTGACTGCTTGTGGGCTTCTTTCATTATTCGCCAGTACATAAAAAACATTAACATCCATATCATTACAAATCCCGGAGTTATAATGCCTGCAATGTACCAGGGAGGCAAAACTTCGTTGAACTCACAATGAAAGGCCGTGTTCCAATTGTTCCAGAACATGGGCACTGCAGCAACCGCTGCGCCCGCACACCAGACGATAGTTATAATATATATTGCAAGACGATGTGTCATATATCTTGAATGATTTTGGAATAGAAAAATTAAGCCTTAAAAACTATTCTAAAATCCTCTTTTGAAATAGGTTGAGCGGCTTCAAAGCTTAGCACCACATTTTATATATTGCACATGATGTTGCATTTAAAACCACTGGTCACTTTATCATCTTTGGTACGCATCTCGATGGGGTAAAATTTACATGTAAAATGCGAAGGGATACTTAAAAGCCACAAATCGAAAATATATAAAATACATAAAAATGCGAAAGGATACATAAAATCCGCAAATCCAAAGCTGATAGGTATCGTGGTACGAACTAATTACATATCACATAGTATGAAATAAATTCAATTGGAATTTGTATGGTAAAAATTTATTCATATTCGTATTCATATTCATAATTCTGTAGCCCAGAGCATAAAAGTGTATATTGGAGCATAAACGTATATTTGTCTTAAGGTCGTATATTCGACGGCTGCTTAGGCCGTTATATATTTTTATTCTTTGAAAGAACAAGTGATAGAAATTTTGTAAAAATATTTCATTTCTAATTACTTCTTTTATTATGTAGTGTTTTAAAAAAACAATGATTTGTCATAGCGTGGTGTAAGTGGCTATATAGAGATTAAATAATGTCACTATTGATTTGTTTATGAATCTCTAAGTTTGCAAATTCAAGCAAATTTACTTGACTCATGTACAAGTACTTACTTACCTCATGTAATGTAATGGATAAATGATTGCAATATAACGATCAATCGATATTGCTATCAATGTCAAAATAGATACGCAACATGCAAATATTATTAAATAAAATCGTGTCAAGCATAAGCCGTGTACATTGCCCCAATTCGAGCCCAAATAGAATGTTAAATGGTACGGCAAACTTAAACCAACAATTAAATCCGCAACCGCCAAAGAGCATACGAACATATTGGAAATGACAGATCTTAAACGCCGACATATGCTAATCGCTATGATTGTGAGAACATTTCCAGCCAAAATGCCAATAAATAAAACAAGTTTTATAATGGACCACACATAAGCATCCCATACTTTAAAATTATCAACCCTAATCACTGTATTCTTGGCCTCTGCGGAATTTGCTATTGTAGTTGATGACATTGTGCCCAAATCGATAGTAGAAAACTCCATACCATATTGTAATTTGTTATTAAATGCTTTAATTTTGTGTTGAATTATTTGTTGTATATTGTGTTAAATTCTTTTACACTTTTTTTTAAAATTATGTAAATTTAATTTTAGCAGTGAATTAAAAAACACTTTTTTATTCGCTTAGCTTTTGAATCAGCTTTATTCGAAAAATATACCTTTAAATGTTGTTAGTAAAGCTGAGTACTGACTATGATTTAAGTATAATCTCTTTTTTGCGTTATCTTTACCATTTTATATGGTCTTGTGAT
Source organism: Ormia ochracea (assembly GCA_963402855.1). Classification (NCBI taxonomy): domain Eukaryota; kingdom Metazoa; phylum Arthropoda; class Insecta; order Diptera; family Tachinidae; genus Ormia; species Ormia ochracea. Next base: position 32,893,883 of record OY727107.1, on the reverse strand, counting down.
AAGTATTTAGATAAGTATTTTTATGTCTGCATGTTTTAAACACTCAACTACAAAAGTTTACATACGTTAAAATGTAAAGGATTTCCCTCTTACTAAATGTACGAAACCTTTTAAATGTTATCTTTAGTTCTTTCCAGTATGGTATGTACATTTTTGAAACTTAAATAAATGACTAAAGTGGACGGACGATGTTGGAATATAAAGAGAAAATCTGTAAAGTGTTTCAAAATATTGCAATTGTTGATATCTGTAATTTTAAGCATTGGTCCGTCTCAGTATTCTACAGCTTTCTTTCATGCAGGTGTATAATTATCCAATAATTTGCATTTAAATTTTGTAACAATATGCGAAATTGAAAACATTTTGAGAACCTAAATTTCCTAATGACTTTTGATCACCAACACCTCTGTTTAGTGTTTATGTGAAATTTGGCTGTTTTCAGAATAAAACCATTAAAATGTAAGTCTTTTTTATATTGTTACAAATTTAGATCATTTGAAAATTTTAAAATAATAATAGTTCTATAAGGATAAGTTTCTATTAATTGGATGAGATTATACTCTTAGTCATGTTCCTTTTTTGACCACAAATTCCCAACATCGTGAACTATTTTAAATATACGAGTAGAGTGAGCCTTGAATACCAATTATGTTGGCTGCATTATAAAGAGGCGCTCTTATTAAATCTCTAATGTGTGTCCTTGGAAAATACAAAATATGTTTCTATGTATTTGAATTTTGCTTTGGGAATAGTAAATCATTTTATGTACTTTCATACTTCATTTGCATATAAATATATTCAAAAGAGAATGTAAATATCTCATCAATTCTAGAATATGATTCAATATAATGGAATCCGCACCATAATATCTCCACTGCATAATAAAATATTGGAAGGTTGGTTACCTCTGTTCCATCGTAATCCTCGACACACTAAAACTATTATATGGTTATTATAATACTTTAGCTTTATATATTTAAAATTGCTTACATTTATGGATATTGTTTCTGATTCTTTTTATTATTTTATTCCAGGGTGTTTTTCGCTTAGCATGCACGCATGTCTTAAGAATATTACGTAAAGAACGTGAAACATTATTAACATTATTGGAGGCTTTCGTATATGATCCGTTAGTAGATTGGGCAGTGAACGATGATGGCACTACCAACTTCTCAAGAAGAACATCGGCACATACTGCATCAAATATCATAGCATTATTGGGTGTTAAAACCTCTCCAAAATTAAGTCCTAAAAGTTTGCAAAAGACAAAAAAACAGGAGGTAGATTTATCAAAACAAGCTATTATGTTGAGAGTCAGTGAAATAAAGGAAAATTTGTTGAAATATAAGTAAGTTTAAAGAGTCTATGTAACCCTATGTAAACCATTTAAGCATTTTTAACAAATAAATTGTTATAATGTTTTTGTGTGTGTGGTAAATGTTTTATTTTTCTCTTTTCAGAAGCGAATTCGATTTGCAAATAAATGATGTAAACTCACATGTGGAAAACATGTTAGGCATTAACAAAAAAATCTTACAATTGGAACAAGAGCGAGATAATTACAGTAAGCAGCAAGCCATGGTGCGAGAAATTGAAGCCTTAGGATCTGCCCAAGCTAGTCATGCATTTGTTCAACGTTATAACGTCTATAAGCATGATTTGGAAAACTTTACCAAAGCCAAGTCAATGGTGCAAAAAACTCTTAGTGAGTTTGACATGTTGCTTACAACATATTTTGATATGATATCAAATCCGGAAATTATAAATTACATTAAAGTTAATTGCGATGATAATGATTTTATGCAGCCCAATGCATGTGAATTTGACGCTATTAAGGATTTGCTGTTAGGCAGCAATTGGAATAACGTTTATGTGCAGGCAAGCTTTAATAGGCACGATATGGAAAATGCTTTCGTGCAAACACATCGTTCGTGTTTGGAATGCCGAGATCTGTTAACGTTTTATAATCGTGTAATGCAATTTTATCCACGTTCTCAATTACAAAGTTATCGTTTAATGCAATACAAGCAAACTTTTGAAGACTTAATGGGAATTGCTGAGAAATCTGGCAATGGTTTTCAAGTGGACTCAAAGCACAATATTGATTACTGCACTCAATACTTTGAATGCATGAAAATTGTTGCAAAAGATTTACAAAACAATATATTTCAAGCTAAACAAAATCTAGAAGAACGTAAACAGCAAATGGTAAGTTAAAAAATGTACACTTGTTCTCTAATTAAAAAATGCAAGAAAATTATATTAATTGCCGTAAATGAAAATTGGCGACCGAACAATCGAAGGTTTGAAATCAATTATTCAGTTTATAAGTTTCGAAAATATTTAAGACTTAAATGTAATAACTATAGAAATGCATAACACAAAGTAGACTTTTGCAGCTATATTCTATGATAACGATACTCAAATTACTTTATGACAGCCATGCGAATGGAGTAGTAGAAAATTTATTATTAATATGATAACATATTTCAAGTTTCACAAAACAAATTAAGATTTTCGTAAATAAGTATAATGTTTAAAAATTATTTATAAAATATTTAACGAGTATTCAAAGAATTTATTAACAAAAAAGAAACAAAAGTTATTTTCATCTTAAACAGACATAAAGTAATATTATACATTATAATTTTTAATTTTTTACAAACGATAAACATAGTTTTTTAAATTGCCGTATATTATTTTCTGCTTTCGCGGCCGCTGGTAACGAGTTGAAAAGGCTAAGGTGTGTTGCGCTTTATTTGTCCTTTGGAACTCCAATCTAAAATCGTACGCGTTCATAACGGGGTATTGATGTGTATTTTTAACATACTGTACACTATTAGCAAGATATCTCGGTGCTAGGTTGTGCTTGATTTTAAAAATCGTCATTAAAACGTTTAGCTTTAGTTTTTGATCAATACATAACCATCTTAATGATTCTAGCAAGATATTTACAGGGGTGTAGAGATTGCAGCACAAAAAGGTACTTTTGAAGAAAGGTACATATTTATATTATCAATAAAACAAATAGTTTAACTAATCTCATTGCAGCTTACAGAAAACGTGTTGTTGAATAAAATCTATCTCCCCGCTTTATGTATGCCAATTACTTATCACACAAAAAAAAATTAAGAAATTGTCAATTAAAAAAAATATGGCAAAATATTCAATTTTATATATCAATTTAATTTAATTTTTCCTTACTTATGAAAAATTTAATTTGTTAGCTAATTTTCTTTACTAAGTTATACACAGAGCAACCATCAACTGTTGCAATCATGTTATCATAAATTGGGTGCGAGTTTTTACTCGTGTGCGTATGTAGTTCCAAAAGGGAAAATGACTACAAAGCCAACGAGCTAGTACTCCCTCTGTCATTTTAGCAATGTATTGAGATTATCAAAGAATCTGTATTTATTTATTTAATCAATTATTTGAGTCAATTGTGGAATAAAGTAATGAACTAATCCAAAATATACAGCTGTCATAGCATATACATATGTATGTATTTATATCCAAATATATATGTGTGTGTATGTATATAGTCTCTATTGCTTTTGTTTTAAAGTTTGTGTTAAGCTAGTCTAGATTCCATAACGACTAAGGAAAACAACAAGATTTATATTGAATAAGATTTCTTTGATGTGTAAAAGGTTTTTAAAGGCTTGTTATGACCGCGTTTTTAAAATTTTCAGTTTTCAATTGGCAATAAGTTGGGGAATGCCTCGGATAATAATAAGTTTTATTTTGCAAACATATATATCAATTTTAATTGAAAAAATACGTGTTTTCTATTTCAGATTATCAATAGCTCAACCACATTAAAATCCATAAATGACTTTATTTCTTTAAATCCGTCATATAATAGCAAAATTATCATTATTTGTATGTTACGTCACGCAACACAAGTGTCACAAATTTTTCAACGCCACGAGCAAACTCTCATAAAAAATCGTGACCATTTTTTGCCAAATAAACAGTTAGGATTTATGCAACTTCTAAAAACATTTATAGACTTAATCTGTAGAAGTTGCATGCATGTTGTGCCCAACAATGAAATACTGCATTATTTTATTACGGCCCTAGAATGTATATGCAATCTAAGAGAAAATATGACAACATTGGCAGACAAACTATTTGCTGTTTTTATGATGGATAATAACACAGGACTTCAAGATGTATTGAAAAATTTTGAAAAGGACATGAATGTTGTTGTATTAGAAAACGATTTACAATTATGTGGGCTGTTAAAAAATGTTAATGTAGCAATAGAAAAGTTGAAAACACCAATGAAAGTTCTGCAAGAAAAGATAGTTCATATACAAGAAGTAGAGGAAGGAAACCTAACTGATGACATTGAGGTAAGTTTCATTTTCATACTAATATTTAATGTTCATTTATTTTATTATACTTTCCATAGTTGGCTTCTTGGAATACAAATATAAGTAATATAATGGGGAAACTAACGAATGATCTAAAGCTAACTTTGGTAAAAAATGTGAAGCAATGTGTTGATTCACTACAAATGCACAACCTGAATAATATTTTTGATATTCGTAAAATACGTTGCTCCATTGATGACTTGCTGCTTGATTTAGAATCGAATCTATTTGAAGGTTTGATGTTGTACGTTATCCAAAACGTAAATAAAAATATTTCTAACAGCCTGGTACCATTAGAAATAATTAATGAAAGTGATGTATCACAAGCCGATTTGCTATGCGGAAATCTCTATGCCGCTTTGGAGCACGAATCATTAATTGAAAGTGATAATTTTGAAGTTTTATATCATTTGGATATACTAGAAAAGTATAAGCAAATAACGACAGCCTATTATTGGTTAAATGAACAATACTTGAATAATAGACAAGATTCATGTACGTTCATTACTCCTAAGAATGCATTCGTGGCTAGAATTCATGAAATCTATCAAGTTTTAAAAGTATGGAAGACAACAATGTTAAAAATACAAGCAGATTTGGATTTACATCGCAATTCGTTTAGAGACCTAATGCAATCATTATCGCCTACCGAGGACTTAACTCTGAAGAAGCAACAATTTGAGGATAATATTAATTTTATAAATCAACGCTACAACTTCTTTATGAATTTATGCATAAAATTATCAGAACATGCGGCAGTTATATTAAAATTTGAGATGTGCCCTGATGAACAGTCGTTCGAGAATTTAGTGAAGGCTTTTTCGGAAGCACGCCAACAATGGTTGCATAGTAATGCTTCGATAACTGCAGTAGAACACGATTTAGTACAACTTTTGGATCCAGAGGATAAGATTGATCAATGTTGGCTTGAGAATGCTTCAGCATTATTAGATGAAATGATTTTTAGTACACAAAAGAAATTGAGTGACATGGAAAAACACGAAGAAGATGCGCAAAATCATCTTTTAGCAGATGGTCAGAATTTAGAGGTATTTAATGGTTATTTTTATTGGTTTCCTTTCATAAGCTTAAAATAAATAATTTTTATAATTTTTAGACACTTTCGGATTCTACGCTGCGCTTGGATTTACGACAATTATTAAAAGTGCTAGCGAAATTGTGCAAAATAGTTGCAAATTCTGATAATGATGTACTATGCCAAGATCTTAGGAATACACAACAAAATTTGAAATTATTGCAATTAAAATTAAAAGATTTGCGAGCACAATTATTTTCTAGAGTATTTGATTCGCGGTCTCTGAAAACAATTCAGGAAAAAATTAATGAATTAAATGAATTATATCAGAGAAATAGTGAAGATTTAAATTTATTATTAGTACGTGTTTTGCGAATCGATGCAGACACAGAACCAAATTCAATCGCTTCGAAAACACCATCACAAAACTGTATGGGCAATAAAGAAGGTATGCAACAGATTTAATAAGTAACGTGAATAGCGTATGTGTATAAAGTTAGATATAGACTAAATTCATATACTAATTCATTTAAAATTTGGCCTATAGTTTTCAGTTATGAAATTGGCGAACAGAAGCGCAATGCTTATGCAGTATCAGTGTGGAAACGCGTACGCATGAAGCTAGAAGGACGAGATCCCGATCATAATCGCCGCATCTCTGTTGCCGAACAGGTGGACTTTGTTATACGCGAAGCTACAAATGAAGAAAACTTAGCTTCTTTATATGAAGGTTGGACTCCTTGGGTGTAGTTTGTTACGGATAACAGCTCCCCTAGGCAAGGAGCATGGATAAGGCTTTTGCAACAAATTAAATCATATTAAATAGAGTTTAAAACCAAATGATTCTCAGAACCACTACAACATGCAGCATCAACACGTATCTACAATATAAAAGACATGATTATTAGAACGACTGGCACTATAGGTAATATATAGAATAATTTATATTCATAAACGGTGAGTGAGTTCCTTTCAAAAGGCATTGTTTTATACATTGCAGGTTATTTATGTAACATCCAGACAACCAACTCCTTTAGTTGTCACTCAGCCAGCCAGTAGTAACTTTAAACAACTATTCGAATAGCATTGCATTCGTTAATGATGGAAAATGGCTTAGAGAATGATGTTGATAGTAATAATGATGCTGACTAGGAGATATATACAAGTGCAAGCAGAAATGATTGGCGGGGTTATCTTGCAGCGTTGTGATTGTGTACATAATTTTTGGTGCATGTGTGTGGCTCGAAGTAGTTGGTACTGAAGTATGCCTCTTAATTTTTTACTACAGAGTATTTTTCAGCAGTTTACAATTTAAAATATTAAATTATATATATATATATATGTGTATGAGTTCATCTTTCTATTTAAACTACTAATATTTAAAACAAACAAAAAACGAAACTATTTTCAGTAAATTTTTTTTGTTCAGCTGCCTTTATTGCTTAATTTAAAGTTTCATTTAAAATTTATATTAACAGAAGAATTCTAAGAATGTTACTTCTTTATGCACTCAATTGGAATAAAATAATGTTAAATAAAAAATATATATGTATATCATCAGATACATTATGTATTCACAAACAACTCACATTTAGATAAAAACGAGTTTTGGTTGCCAGTAATGAACATGCGAACTTCCAAAATCTAATGAAACTGTTTGATAGAAACGTCAAACGGGGCTTCCTTTTGCATAAAACTCTTACAAGTATACAATTAACAGCTCTACGAAGCTTAAAAATCAACTACAGATGCTTCCAAATTACCATTATCGAATATGTCATATTATACATACTCGTACTCCTTTATTTTTTATATGTGTATATAAAGTACTATTATTTTCCAATGCAATTCGTTATCAGAATACAAAGTTTTATTTCATAAATTTCCTTTTAAAATATTTTATTTCATACCAGATCAGCATTTATTCATTTAATTTAATTCAGTTTGTGCAGATTACTTAGGAAAATTTTATAAACATATTTGCTTGAGAGATGGGAGGGTGTTTAGGCATTAAGTAACGAGTGCAACGTTGTGGGATGTTAAAGTCCATATTTTGAAGAAGGAAGTCTTAAGTAACAGCATTGTTAATAAAGTTTACAAAAAATGCAGCATTAAATGCAGTTATAACTTTTTTACAATTTTATTGCGGAATGATTTCAAAAATTTCTTTATTTTGTTTAATATTTATATTTAATAAAAAAAAATTAATACTACAATAGAATATCCATATATAATTTGAAAAATGATTTAGAAAAATGTTTTTATTTCAAAAAAGAAACATGCTCCAGGTGAGGCTCGAACTCACAACCCCGGCATTGCTCACAAGTTACTGATTATAAGTACCGTGCGCTAACCAATTGCGCCACTGGAGCCATGTGTGAATTGTTGGCAAATCACCTTTATCAGTATATACTTTCTCTTATTAGAGAAAAATTTCTTTTATATAAAAACACACTTGATTTTACAAAGTACTTTCATAGTTTTCTCTCATCTAAAATACAGGGTGGGCCAAAAGTCACAATGGGGTTTAAAAATTTAATAACTTTTTTGTTTATTTTTTTTTAAGATTATGAAATTTACAAAATGGAAATTTTTTTACGCTAAGTATGGAAAATAATGTCACTTAAATGACCGCCGTTATTAGCTTCGCAATGATGGGCTCTTTTGAGAGCATTTTCCATAACATCTTTCAACATTTGTGGCTGTAGCCCTCGAATTTCTGCAACAATGTTGGCCTTGAGTTCAAGGATTGTCTCGGGCTTATTGACATATACTCGCTCCTTCAAATAACCCCAAAGAAAATAGTTGCATGCTGACAAATCTGGCGAACGCGCTGGCCAATTAATTTCTGAATTTCTTGAAATTATTAATGGCGACGATATGCTCTTTGCGTTAAAATAATTGATCGCTGATTTAAGTAATAAAATTCTATTATTCTTGTTCTTTGTTCAGTGGTAAATCCCTCCATTATTTATTCTCCAGATGTTATTTATATAATCTTAAAAAAAAAATAAACAAAAAAGTTATTAAATTTTTAAACCCCATTGTGACTTTTGGCCCACCCTGTATGAAATAGTTTTTGTTATAACACAACTGTGAGTAGTAGAAAAAACCTATAAAATGTAGAATACGTAAATAAAGAAAATTTTGTTGAAATTTGATTACAATGTGTAGTAAAAGCTTTAAGAAATTATAGTAATATTTTTGATAAATATTTAACTGAAAAAGTATGAGTTGGTTTGACACGAAGAATTTTGCCCATTTGGCAAAAACAGCTTTGAAGGAAGCGCAGAAGAAAATAGACAAAGTGCTTGATATACAAGAAGAACTAGAAGCAGGTTCTACTGCTGAAATAGATGAAAATATGTTAGTGGGTGCAAGAACAGTAGAAGGTGAAAGACTTTTCGGAGTAGTTGATCGTTCGGGAAGTGTTGACAATCCAACATTTAGTGATTCGAACGATTCGGCTCTACACGTCTCCTTATCTTCGCCAGAATTGTTCGGGGAAAAATTTTTAAAAACCTACGAAGAAAAGCAAATGATTACCATTGCGCCTAAGGTCGGAGAAGTGACTAAAGAGATTGAAGCATTATCAAAAGCCACAATGTCCAGTATAAGCATTACAACACCGGTATCAGTTGATGTGCCTGATAAAAGGTCATCGGTTGCATCAACCTTGGGTTCGGTAGATGTTTTATCTCCACCGCAAATATCGCCTTGCTCGGATGGTACAGCTGATATTTCTGAATCAGTGGAATTGATGACAACGACAAGCGATTTACCAACTTCAGCCACCGCAACTTCTGAAAGCATTGTTATAATAGGTAAATCAACAGATGAGATTTTGTCTATGGTTGAAGATCAGAAGGAAATAGAAAGTACGGATCAACATTATTCGATAAACATCGACACAAAACCTTCGGGGGAAAACGTGAAAGGTAGAAAACTTCCCAATATAAATTATGACATGACTTGTTATTGAATTCGTATTTTTCAGAGTCCACAGCAAGGACCTGTTTTGCAATGGATGACAGTACAGCTAGTAGTAAACTCTTACAATCCATGGAAATTGTACCGTACGAACTCCAAACTTTAGATTCGGACTCCACTCAAAGTTTTGAAGATGTGCAATTACAATTACCTGCGAGTCAAGGCAGTGTTATAAATTCGCTCCTTGATGTCAAAATTTCTGGTAGTTGTAAAAAAGACACGTCGCCGCCAAATTCTAATGATGAAATGGAAACTGCAACATCTTCTGACATCGAAATTATTTCTAATCCTAATGGTGACGCATCAAGCACAGCTAGTAATGCAACGCGCACTAGTCCCTTGAAAAATGATAAGAAAATAGAAAATTCAATAACTTCTGCAACAGGAATGTCCTATATTAATACTTCTTTAAATAGCCGAAAAGGTCACTGTCGTGAACCTTCTGAAATATCGATACTTTCTATGGATTCGCAATCTGAAGATGAAATTGAAAAGCTGTTGAAACACATTTCAGAATTAAATGGTATTATAGAGGCTCGAGAATTACGACTACTGCAGTCGGAAAGAAAAAACGTGGAATTACAAGAGCGCAATAACGAGTTGCAAGACATAGTTAATGCTGGTGACTTGCAATCATCTGAAGAATATACCAAACGTGTATCATCACTGGAAAAAAAATTCCAGAACTGTATACGTGAACGTGATTCATTACGAGAGAAAATTAAAGATTTGGAATCAAAAATACCTAAAAATGATTTACACGTCGCTCTAACAGAAAGCCAAAATATCAATACAGAACTTAGGCTGGAAGGAGAAAAACTGTCAAAGGAAATTTTGCAACAGTCCAACATTATTAAAAAACTTAGAGCCAAAGAAAAATCAACGGATAACCAATTAAAAACATTAAAGGACCAGTTGTCGCTGACCCAGGAAGAAGTAGAACGTTTGAAGAAGACACTCTTTGCCAAAGAAGAAGTTGAAAGAACGCAAATAGAAGCCGTCCATAAAATATCCTCAGAAAATCAAAAAATATACATGGAAAATTCCCAACTGCGTAGTAAATTGGAGGACACACAACAGAAACTAAATACACTTCAGAAAAGTTTCGATGCTGTGAAAACTGAGTTGCAGCAACGTTCAAAGCAACATTCCAATCTCTCGCGAACGGCAGAAAATGTCCAAGCTGCCGAAAAAGAGAGGGATTTGGCGAAAGCTGAGAATCAGGAACTTCAGAAGCAATTGCAAGAGTTAAAAGAAAAGATCAGAACAACAGAACAGCATTCCGTCAGAAGGGAACAGCAATTGAGAGAAGAAAATCGCCTTCTTTTAGCTCGTGTTGAAGCCGCAGAACTGCGGGCAGAATCTACATCGCAAGAAATAAGTCAAACTACTATACCTCTTATGCGTCATTTGGAGTCATTACAACAGACACTTAATCAACGTACAAGCAATTGGAACAAAGAAGAAAAATTGCTTTTGGAAAAATTAAATGTTGCACAAAAACGTCTCGAAACTTTGGAAACTGTCGAAGATAGTGCACATTCTAAAGTTGAATTATTAAAAACGAAATGCCAAGAATTAGAAGAGAAACTTGCATATTCTGTTATGGAGGAAGAAAAGACAAAAATATCACTTCAATTGGAATTAAGGCAAAAAGAAATTGAATTTGACAGGTATGTGGAAATAAATCGACACATGTATAAGAACCATTTGAGATTTAAATATTTCTTATATTTGTAGACAAATATCGGGAATAAATAGGGAACTAGAATTAAGTCGTGTCAAAATAAAACACTTGGAAGATTCCGAATTAACCTTAAAAGAAAAAATTAAAGAATTAGAGAGCAAAGCATTGGTAGCTGAAGAAAACTTCCATAGAGAACAATCGTCCAACTCTTTAAGAGAACAAGACCATTCTACTATAGAAAATCCCCAAAGGCCACATTCTCCAGCCATAAGTGCAGGATTAAATTCCCTAGAAGATGGCATGGGTGACAGTATCGATTGGATCCAAGTAATTATTTGTTTTTCTTAATTAAAATATTGTTTAATTTTATTTATATACATTCAGGATGATTTAGACTGCATTTCGAATTCTGGTCGTCCTCCGGGAGTACAAGGTTTAAATGTCCACTATTTAGCGCAGAACACATCGAACTTTGAATATTTACAATCCATGTTAAAACAAAAAGACGGCGAGATAGCACACAGTCAATGGGAACTATCGCGTTTGCAAGCGGAGCGAAATATGCTACAACAAGAAATATCACATTTGGTGATCGAACAAGAAAACGTAAGATCGATTTAAATAAATACACATCAATTTTATATAAACTGTATCTTCCACAGCTAAAAGATAAATTACAAACATTGCAATCTCTCGAAATCAATTACAACGATTTACAAACAAGTTATGATGCATTATTGCAAATGTATGGCGAAAAAGTAGAACGGTGCGAAGAGGTGGAATTAGATTTGAAAGAATGTAAAGATGCTTACAAAGTTCAAATACAAGAACTTCTTGAAAAATTAAAAACATGATGCAGTTTAAATTTTAAATTATTTGTCTTCTAGTGTGATGATAATTTTTAATTTTTTCCAGGTTTTACTTTGTTATTCCTGTACAAAATTATTACATTTATTAGGAAAACATTAAATTACTATTAACAAGATACCCCTACCCCTTATCTCTTATCAATAAAGAATTATATTTGTATTGTTATGTTTTATATTTACTAGTTTAAAACCATATTATTACAAATATTTCAGTGAATAAAAAATACGTAGATTCTAAATTATTTACAATTATTTTAGTATTTAATTTCAAATTAATTTAGAAATTAAAGTGACATTACATATTAGACATTTACTTAAAAAGGAATGGTTGCGACATCCAAAAATATCTATACTACGCCAGAGGGCCTAGTTGTTGGTGGATTAGCACTTGGTTTCGCTATAATATCCATGGCATTTTTAAATAATTGTGTTTTCACGAAATCTGTAGCAGCAGAATTTATATCCTTATTTGCTCCAAAATTACATTTCACATAGCCATAAAGATTAGCTCCATTCAAAGCTAATGCTATTAGAACTAACAACAACCATTTAAATTTTAGACCAAATAAAGCTACAAAGAAAAATAGCCCCCAAAAAACGGGGCATAATATTAGGCCTAACCAAAATATTCTGGCTTCATGGTTATTCACTTTTCCCTGAAAATATAAATGAAGACACATTTAAAGGTAATTATTTTCCAATCAGTTCTGGTGATTGTGGTGCCCTATTTGTCAAGAAAGTGTTTTTAAAACACCAGTAAAATTTATGTATGACGCAAATACACTTCTACTTCAAATAAAATTCATTATTAAATTTACAAATAATAGAATTATTCATTAAAAAATAACTATACATTTTTCACATATTTCAGAATCTATACAACCTAATAGGAAATTTATGCAAAATGACTATATTCATTTAGTAAAAACGGCATTTTGAAATATGTTTTAAAAGAAGCTATATATATTGTTTTAATTACAATGGCTTTAGCAAAAATCAAGTAAATATACAGACATATGTCAAATAAAATATTTTTGCTATCTAGATTTCCAAAAGTTTTTCAAACTTGCAGAGATCGTAGTTTGGTAATTCTCAATAGATTTTCTGAAATAAAGCCACAGTACTAAGTTTTTGGAATTGTTTTTCAAAATAACTTTAAAGCTCTTTGTAAAACAATAACTAGCACAAATAGTTATAACTACTCCAGAGTTACAGACTCCATTTGAACAAGAATTAAATTAAAAAATATCCGTCCATAAGCGAAATCAAGAGATTATGAAATAAAATGTTTAAACACATCTTGTTGAAGAAGTTATAAGGCTTTTGTGGTATGTAATTTAACAGATTACCTTCTTTGATTCATACACCCAGTGTGATGTACCTTCATCGTCAACATAATTCCACCAACGCAAACCGACTAGCAGCCGGCCGGTAATATTCTTCACTGTCCAAAAATCGGCTGAAAGGAATAGGACAATAAAAACGAAGCTAGTTATAAAAGAATCGCTAAACCAGCCACAAAATATATATATCAGAATTGCAAAACCGCGAAAGAAAAGATGGAAAAAGGTTACATAGGGATGGCTGAAAGTTAAAAAGAGCAATTAAAATATTATTTCTGTGGAATATAATTTAATTGCATTTGAATTTTTACGTGTATTTTTTGTTTGCAATTGAATCTTGCATTTCATCTTCCTCCCCAAAAGGTATAGTATCATCATCTAGAAGTGGTACCTTATAACGTTGGAAATACATAATAAAATATTGTTTTATTTAATATATGTAAGGCTGCATTATATATTATAAATTTTCAGGAGATGAGACAGTTTTTTTATGCCAACAACTTTGCTCCCACTATTTTCACTATCAGATCCAAAAACACTGAATAAAATAATGTGGAGAAAATTCCTTACATTTCTTACCGTTGCGGAACTCATTATTATATTTTTGTTTATGTGTCGATTTCCAATGTAAGAAAAATAATTCTATAGAATTTTTTGTACTAATTCTCAAGGCGAATTCACAAAAGTAAAACCAAAACAATTCAACCAAATAAAAGATAGCTTGCTGATTTCACATGTGATATTCTAATAGTTTGCTTGATTTTTCCATAGAATTTTCTCATCATTATGTCAAAAGGTGTTAAAAATTATCGTACTGTTGTTAATTATCGCATATTGTTAACTGCTTTTGACATTATGACGGTCTCAGCTCTTTTGTTATTGCAGAGTTGCAGTTGCATTACAAATATTATACTCTTTCTTGCTTTATCGCAATTTCTTTAAATTTCAAGCATTATTTAACAAAAAAATTTCTTGGCAGTTTTTCTCTTCGAATGGTTATTGGTGTAATAATTTCATACGGTATAAATTCACCATATTGTCACAGCTTCATTAGAGGCAAATTGAATACGTGTAGCCAAATATCAGTGTGAAATAAATTCGCCTCAAATGTAACTATATTTCACAACGCGAATCCATTTTAATTCGCCTTGATATTTTATTTACATTTTAATTATCTTAATACAAGATTTCATTATACTGAGCACAGGATAATTACCACATAGGTACTAGTAAGATATGTCCGATGAATATGCGTGTGTTTCAAAAAGTAAATTAAAACTTAAGAATGACAGTGGAATCAAAAAGAAAAAGAAGAAAAGTAAAGACAAAGACAAGCAAAAAGAGAAGGAAGGACTCCAACAACACAGTAGCTCCTGTTCTAAAACTAAACAGGAACGGCAGCTCACAAAAGCTGAATTAGCTTTTAAGCAACAGCAGGAAAAGATGGTAGGTGTAAAATCGAAAGTGATTCCTGTTTAACTGAAATGTGTATATGTTTATAATATTATTAATGTATCTACAGCGCAATAAACGTATAATGGAAAAAGCATCGACCACTCATAAGGAACGGGTTGAAAAATTTAATGAACATTTGGATTCTCTAACTGAACACTTCGATATACCTAAAGTGTCCTGGACTAAATAATATGGATTTGTTTTGTCTAATAGAATTTTAATTTACTAAATAATTTATTCCGCAACATCGTATTACGTACAAATGTGTGGAAAAAAGTTTTAGAAAAGGAAATCATTCATAGTTTTTAAGAATACAAAAATAAAAGAAATAAATTTATTTAAACCTGATTTCTTTGGTCTACAATACAAGTGGTTTTTTTAATCAGTTTTCAGTATTTTATAAACTATTTCCGTCAAAGGAAATTGTTTTCCTTTTTCACAAATTCCTTGAAAGTCATCAGTATTTAACGAAAAAATCATTGCACCTCCTAGCCTATGCTGCTTAATATATTTTGCTTTACAGTCTATACTAGTAGCATTGTCAAAGGCAATCCATTCTGTAGAACTACTTACATAACAGGAACATAAATCATTATCACATTTTGATGAACTTAAAATATTGTGTTCGAAAAACCAACATATTTCACCTGAAGATACAAAACTTTGAATGCCACTATGACCAAACCCTTTAGCGGGAGCATTTATACCCGTGTTAAAAGGGTTAACCAATCTGTTCAAAAATAAGGATATTACAAATAAAATATTTAAAAATATTTATTTTCCTTACGTAAAAGAGTGACCATAGGTTGATAAGCCAACAATTAATTTCTTACGGTCTAAACCATTTTTTAGCCACCAGTTTACAGAATAATTAATATTTAAAGTTCCTAGAATGCCGTGTTCATTACTGCGTGCATAGAGTGGAGCATTAAATCCTGTAATTTATTTAAATGCTTAACATAAAAAACTAATCTTGTTCATAATTCCACCCACCTGTAAATGGAGTTGCCCTCGTAAAGAAGTGATAATCATACGACATTAAGTTAACATAATCTGCGTACTTATTAATTTCAGCAACATCGTAGGCAAAAAAAGCAATACCTTCTGGCGCAGCCACAGCTACGGATAGTAAGTAAGGGCGCTTTTCCCTTATATACTCTCGCCGTATTTCATAAAGCAGTTGCGAAAAATGCATACGTTCTCTGTCATAAGCGCTGGGAAATTCCCAATCTAGATCACATCCATCTAGATTATACCTTCGTAATATTAGCTTCACTGACTTTATAAATATTTTCCGACGTTCATGACTCTTTACCATATCGGAGAAACCTGCATTTGATCCACCACCTCCAATGCACAAAAGAATTTTTAGATGTGGAAACTTCACTTTAAGTATGGGCATATCATAATGCAGAATGTTTTCTAATTCTTTGCTAAGGCCAATATAAGAATTATTTATGAAAGCCATACCCACATTAATATGTGTACATAAGCTACCATTAATTTGTGTTAACTTCAACTTATCGTACTGGGTGTCTGTAGGATGCGCGGTGTAGTAGCATACTACTAGTGTTTCCTTATTCGAAGATGTTATAAAACTATGGGCCGCTTTGGAAGAACTAGCATTTTTATCAAAATGATTACACTCATGAGATTCTCGAGATTGATTTTGGTATGATCGGTCAATCCATTCTGATGGAATATCTTAAAATATTCAAGTTATGCCTAATATTTCCGTCTATAATAACTTCATTTACCTGTTTTACAGGATGTAACCGCAAGATGATAAACTAATAGACTTATCAAAGCTATGTACATGAGCAGGACTACATATATTACTGCAGTGTATGCTAATGGCCTGTAATACACAACACAATATGCACGCATGTAAATAAATGAACAATATATATATTTTATAGAATATGTAAAGGACCACCTTTCATCATCTGTTCCAATTATTAACTTATAATTAGCCATTTGTCACAGCTTCGGTAGCACCGATTGTATATTCTGTTTTAAGTTTTTCGGTAATAAGTAAATGTCTCTACTGTTGTGACCAATGAAAACATTAAAATGCATTTGCGTGAAAGATGCAAAAATACAAAATCAAGGTGAATGCAAAAGCATTCATTTTCAATTCGCCTGGTACAAAACAATTCTTATTTATAAACAAAGTAGTTCAGAGCTGCCATATTAATTTATTTTAAAAGGTATTCAAAAAACTCAACTTTCCTTATGTTTTTGATACTGTTTTGTTTTACTGGGATCGGAATTGCTTAAGCCCTTATTATAACGCATGAATACTTTTCCACCACTACTGTCGTTCGAAGATATAGCGATATTTTTGTTTATGATTCCGTAATAACAAAAATTAGAAGTCGGCCCATTGTGAGTTGATTTATTGAAAGTGTTAAACCAAATAAAAGATAATCTTTTTCTAAAATAAAGGTAATCTTTTAAGTGATGCGAATACCGAGCGTAGGCCGGTAGGCCCAGAACTCATGTTAATTCTAAACGTAAATTACTTCCGAATTAGATAAAACGTAAATTAAAGAAAATAAACATATAAATATATATATTTTTTTTTTTTTTCAAAGAAATATTGTGCTATTTTTATTTTGAGACATTAATTAGAGAACATAAAATTGAATGTATCCTAAAAATTGCAAATTGAAATTTATGCCATATACATGCATGGTTGCGTATTTATATATATATATATATATGTACATACATAGATTTTTTGGTTTATATTGGCATGTGTATCCCTTTATTTGCAATTCAGTATAATTCTAGACGTACATATGGATGTACCTATGTATTTCCTTTGCCGGTTATATCCTAGATTCTTAGAGGATAACTTTATTTTGAGGATTAGTATTTCTGTATATAATATAATACGTCTTATGCTGTTAATTTAAAATAGTTGTTACTCTCCATTGAAGGATATTCAAAGTCTCATACATATATTATACATATTTATATATTGCTACGAAACTGACCAGCAGCTGCGTTTTTTCTTATTTATTAATATACATTAATATTTATGCAAGTATAGGAAACAAAAATATGTAGATCTAATTATTTTAATTATTGGTAATTGGTAATTATTAAAGAGCAAAGCAATTTATATTTATTGGTGATTTTCATTCTATTTTAAAATTATTTAAAATTTCTTTATAAGTATTTCATACTTTTGTAAAATTATTTCGTTTTAATTTTTTATTATTTGCAATTGCATATTAAATGCATACAAAATGTTAATTTTAACCATTTCATTTTAATTATTACAAACAACCAATTTAATGATCAATCGTTTATTATTATAATAATTTTACAATCTTGTAGTTTAATGGATCTTATTAATTTTTAAGAAATTAAATTTCGAATACTGTTTTTTCATGAAAATTAATTATTAATACTAAATTTTTGTAAAACATATAGGCGGAAACGAAAATTGGAAAGATAATATTACCATTTTTTAAAACTGTATATTTTTATATGTATATTTAAAGCAGTTTGTATATATTTTTTGCACGTTTTATCTAGTTCAATTTGATTTATTCAATTTTATCTTGTCTTTACGTATGTTGTCATATTTAAATTATTTGAAATTATGAAATTGAAGAAGCAGTATTGTTTGAAGTTTAAAACAGCTTTACATAAATTTAGAGCAAAATTATCGGTTGCTATCGAGCAAAGCAATGCGCATACAATTAATATGCCTTTTCATGTTTTCGGTAACAGATGCTTGTTAATTTGGCCATTAATGAATTGTGGAGGTTTATTACTTTAAAAATTTTATATATCCAAATGTGTAATAATGTAAATTATCTAAATTTGGAGCATAAATAATATCGACATCGCATAGCCAATTCAAAAAATTATCTGATATTTTCGCATTTTAAAATAAATGCATCTATGCGGCTAAAATGCTTAAAACTTTATCTACTACAAATTTATATTAGTCGTATAAGAAATATCAAAAAACGTACAAAAGAAAAATATTATTACGAGAAACTAAAGTTTGTTTAATTTTTTTATTTCAAATAAGTTTTGGGCTCCAATAACAATAATTCATTTTAGATACTAATATGTACAAAGCAGAGCTGACAGACTTTCATACAAATTTTTTTACACGAATTATAGCACTAAATAAATATACATACACACATTTCTTTCAATTTTAATAAAATTGAAGTTCTTAATCTTTTATGGATAGAACACATAGATGTGTGTGGATGTATGTATTACTTTTGAAATTATTATTTGAAATTCTAGCATCTCTTATGATAAGGCGGGTGTGTGTTAAATTCGGTACTGAACATTTTGGTGTAAAATAAGGGAATTTTTTTTTAAATTTATACTGCTCTTAAGGACTAAATTTTTTCATTTTCACAGGTTTTTGGGTTACCAAAATATGTGTCTACAATTTTTCAAATCGAAGTCATTTAGAATAACCCATTCATTATTAAAGTAATATTAAAAAATTTCTAACAATTCCAGCTTTTATTTTTGTAATTGAATTTTTTAAATATACATACATACATATTTGTCAATTCATATACATACATACTTAACTATGTTCATAGATGATTAATCATACTGCAATGAATAGTGTAGTTCAGATTCCATACAATAATTGAAATTGTATTCATTGTTATATTTTTTAACTTTGTCTATGTCGACTTTAAATTAATTTGACATACACATTCATTGACCCCCATTAACAAATTTGAAAAACATCATACCATGCAAAGGTACGATGTTCATATAAAAACAACTTAAATATATTCATTTAATTTTATAAAATTAAAAAGATAAGGCAACAACTTAAAAAATATAAAAAAGGTCAAAGGTTTAAGTTTGGTTTGTGCAACAAAATAAAAATTGCATTATTTAATTCACTATGATTTTAATTTTGTTTTTTTTCCATTTTGTTTTTGAAGTATGAATATAATTCTGAATAAGGTTCTATTGATTACTGCTAGTTTGAATGTATTATTATTTTTTTGTTTTTACTTAAGCTTTCAATAAGTACATCTGTATAAAATCTCTTTTAAGAAGGAAAACATAGTTTTCATTATTACATTTAGTGGCCTCAAGCACTTTTCTTAGAAGTTATATTTGTTCGAAAACTATAATAATTTTCATATTATTTTGATTTTAATATATGTACATACATAAAACAAAATTTTAACAAAATAAAAATAGTAAAAATAACTATTTATTAAATCATTGGGATATTCCCCAATTTGTAAAATTATGTGTTATTTTTTGTGGTTTATAAGCTAGATCACCACGCTATTCATGGTTTTTAAGTTTGTTTCCTTCGTTTCCGAAAGCTAGTACGCTTTTGAACCATATCAGAACTTCCATGAACTTCCTTCGTGATTTTGAATTTTGAAACGCTATTTGGCTTTATTTTATATGCATGTATTATTTTATTTTTATGGAAGTGTGTTATATGTAAATTTAACACGCAGATTTACGAAAAGATTTTCAAACTTTAAACGAGTGATTAGAAAAGTAGGCAAAATTTCTACTCAATTGGCATCAAGATTTCGCTACCATTATGAAAGCTTTGCTTGCTTAAGCAACCGGGAGCAGGCATGAATCGAATCTGTGAACTTCTGTTTGGTAGACAAGTATATAAAATTTAGTTGTAAAGCTTGGTTGTCACATTATGGAATTTAATTTTTTTGCGGATGTGTACGCCCGTATTCCTTTAATGCCGTAACTGTTTAACACATCCATCCTCTGTTTTGAATCACATACATATATGTATATATCAGCTGATATTAAATACGATTAAAGCCTTTCTTTAATCATTCACAAAGTTTATTAAAACATTAAAAGAAGAAGGAGTAAGGCGTATGTTATTTATAAGCCACAATAAATAATACATAAATAATTTATGTAAACACATATTTAGAATTTTTTGTGATGTTATATTGAATGCAAACTATAAAAAGGTAATTAATTCAACAAATGAAAAATTCAAATCGCGCTTTTAGCTTTAAAGCATATCTTTTATAGTTAACACTTGTAAGCATGCATACATACATACATATCTTCGTATTAATGGGATATTCGATAATAGTTGTTTTAGTTTTAAAAGATTTATAAAACAGATTTTGTATGGAAATCTATTGCATACAACTTGTTAACAAATACATAAGTGTTTATGAAAATGTATGTAAATAATAGTAACCGTGAATTAAAAGTGATTTTTACTAGGTGGTGGTTTTACAAAAATGAAAACTTATGCCACCAGTAAACTAAATTGTTGTATTAAAATTATTAAAAGTATAAGTATATCAATGTGTATTTAAAAAAAATATATATAAAAAATTTACATTCAACAAAAACATAATAAATAATTGTAAATGAGTTCAATATTTAAATGAAAAAACAAAAACTTACTGCAATAACTAAATCATACACACATAAATATACATCTGTACACATTATGTATGCATGTAAGCATATGCGTATACGTATATTTCTTACTACAAATATTTGTAATTCCCCTTGCTTGTGGATAACAAGGAGGGTGTAAAAGTTATAAGTTATTTTTTGGTGATTAAGTTTTTTTTTGTGTTTCGTTTTTTTATGTGCGTGTGTAAAAAGAAGTGTTTTCTTTTATCCCGTGTGGAGTAGTGGGTTTAGAATACCTAAGTGGCTCCCAGCTTGTCCTAAGAGGCGACTAAATTGGCAGAGGGTAAGTTTTCGTCACTGGTGGAACGTGTGTATGAGTGGGATTCCTTTTGATTTTGATGATGTGAGCTGGTGGATGATTTATGGTGTTACCAATACGGCCCAGAGTGAAATCAAGTCCGGACGGGTTTCAGGCTAATGCCTTATCTGCCACTGTCCCGTTAAACTTGGCCTGTCTTGGAGAACGATCTTGGGATTGTACCGTTAGCTTGGTATGAAGGTGCGACAAGGAATAGATTCTGCTTAGCTCTTGGTCTGGCTGTGGACACATGGGACCACACAAAGAATAAAGGCAACTCTTTAAGTTGCAAAAGAGTTAGAAGAAGCAACACACACTCGTAATACTTTTCAAAAAAAAGTCGAAATTGGTACGGTCACCGGTGGGGCTCACACAGAAGCATAGTGGCGGAAGATCCCGCTCCTCTCCACAGGACATTCGTATAAGCAACGCCCCGAACGAAGACAGATACGTTCCCAAAACTCCGAGCTAAATAACATGATGGATGGAGGACGAAGATCCTACGATATTGCTATCGCTGCAGCAAATGCAGAATCTAAGCCATTTCATCTAGTGGAGATAAAATACATTGAAGTTGATCCATTTTCAGAGAGATGGCTGTGTGACTCCACGGATGATAGAAAAATTTACCAGTGTACAAAGAGATATCCAAAATCCGGGAGCAAGTGCAATCGCCAAATTAGTGACAAAATTTATATTTCGACATGATAAAACTGTTCCTTAATTCTGACCAGCTGTCATCGGTTACATGGGGAAAAACTGTGTTTTGTGCGTGCGTGCGTGCTTGCGGGTGTGTGTGTATATATGTGTGTTTGGACGTGTGTGTGGCTGTGTGTACTTTACAACTGGTAATAGCTGATTATTTAAATAATCATTTATTTAACGCAATACCATAATGTTTCTTGATCAATATTTGCATTATAATAGTAAATGTGACAACAGAAGAAAATCTTCTAAACTGCACCACTTTTTGGTTCGATTTTATTTTTTTATACTAAAAAGAGTTTGTGGTTTTATAATTTGCTTATGACTTACAGTTAATGTGATGTAACGTAAAAGGTTTATTAATGCTCATAAAAAAGTCAAGCTTTTCTTAATGTGTTTGTTACGTGTAAATTCTATCACAAATAATAACATCGTCTTTAAAAATAGGGAAAAGCATTTTCAAACAATTGCTTTTACCTGTGCAACAACAATTTGGCTGTGTTTTTGTTTCTTTGTTTGTAAGCATTTTAATTCCTATTACTGGAAATAAACAAGCCTATACTGTTTCCAATACTCGTACATCCTTTTGCACAACATAAAATTTATGTTTTTTGCCCATGAGGCCCCATATAACAGCCACATTCTCAATTACCACATTTACCGGTATTGTGCAGACAGCGCCCAACACGCAAGCTAAAAATTTCACTAAACCAAAGCGATATAGCGAGAACGATTTAATAACACCGAACACGTACATGTAGATATTGACAGCCGCTATGAAAGCACAAATAAAATCTACGATATTGGGGCAAGGTATGGGATAGAGGCCAGCAAAAATAATATTTGATGTTGACAAGGGCATCGTCACCCAGGAATAAACACTTATGGCAAGCAACAGCTTGTGTTTTAGGGGTATAATTTTTGAGTGTACTACGAGCAGGATTCCTTGAAGCCATCGCTTACGCTGCTGTAGGAAATCTAACAATGTAAATGGCGACTTTTCATACATTTCCCCTTCGATAAAATTAAACGAATATCCTTGAGCAAAAGCGCGCATTGCAAAAAAACAATCCTCGGCAACAGATCCATCTATTCCATTATCAAACGACACTTGACGTTCAGCAGCCACCTACAATATAAAAAAAATTTTAATAATAAAACTTCTAATTTAATGAAGAAGGAAACAAATACAAAAAGTTTAATAGTTAAAATGCGATATTGAAATGTATGAAACAAGATATTATTTGCTCTAATCGAAATTTTCTACATTCGAAATATGGTTTTCAATTTACGTAACGAAAAACCATAAATTTGAAATCATTTTGATTTTTTTTAACTTACTTGATTTCAATAAATTCATATTTATTATTATTTCGTTACTACTTGAGATTTGCTTATTTTAATAAAGTTATTATTTGTTTTCAACAAGTATTTGCCACATGGAAAATAAGTTTTTTAAAATTATTATCTATTTTACCACTTACAATGGGCAATAGGTTCTTCTGATCTCATTTATTTTTAAATTATAATATTTCGTCAACCTTCAGCGAATTATTTATAATATGATCTTTTATAACTTTTTTAACATTATTTATAATATAATTTCCAGAAGCCGCTCGCTAAAGGTTGGCGATATATTGAAATTTAAAAATAATAAGAGATGAACCTATTGCTCATTGTAATAATAACTAAAAGTTAATATTAACAAAAAAATTTCATAAAGTATTATTTTCCGCAAATTGTTTTAAAATCAGTTTATGTACACATTTACACTGGATGGAATTTAATAGAAAGCAAAACTAATTTCAGAGTTGATCGAAAAATGTGAAACCAATTAGGAATTGGAATTAGTTAAAATAAAAGATTTATTACTTACCTGAGTTACAACATAGCTTCCTTTCCAGCTGAACAATGGTTTATGGAATAATTTGAATTGCAATCGGAGTTTACCCATATCATCTGAAACTCGGAAGCTGTCGGCCAATGTTGTAAGCCAGTTAACAACATTCTCATTAGCATATGTTATCAAACCTTGTCCAAATGGATGTTTACCATCTAACACAAAGTTAATAATTCCTCGCACTGAATTCTCTGTGAGTAAGGTTTCCTCATCTAAATGGACAATCCAATCATTGTCATTTAAAACATTGACATTGTCTTCCAAACAATACTGTAAAGCTCGCGACTTAAACAATGCACCCGTTCTTGTTTTATATTCTTTCGGCACAACAATTTCACGTATGCGACGATGGTGTGCTATATTCACACCCTTATCTGTAACCACTTCAATTAGGAAATTTTCCAAGCCCGTATCTAAACAAGTGTTCATATTTCTCAGTACATTTGTCTTGACCAATTCTGGAAAATCGCCTCGCGTTACAACACGTATGCAGATAAAGGGCGCTAATAACGGGCTTCCTTTAAGAACAACTTTTTCGGGGAAGGCATTGTAAAAGACCAAGCCGCAAAAGTTAAATAATACTTGTGGCAGTGTGAGGAACGTAAGGAAACGCAATAAGTATAGTATTATGGTAGCTATTTGACCATATTCCAACCATGGGTCTAAAATAGTAAATGAATTTTCATCGATTTTAATGCCACCAGAGAAAATCTCAAATGCAAGTATAACCGCAAGCAATAAAGCACAATGAAGTAGATGTTTTGTGCTAGAGTTCATGGCGGAGAAGATTATTTATATCTATTATTGTTGTTATTGCAGCTGATGATGATGCTAGTTTTGTTAAACAGCCTGTTTCTTTGTTTATTAAATATTTGTCCAAGATAATTTTTTCCAAAAGTGATTTTTCAAAGATTTTAATTATTTATTTAATTTATTTGTTTAAATGCAAATATTCGCAATAGTTGATGCCTAAAACAAATATGATGTTTAAAAAGCACCTATTTTTACTTATTTTGGTCTAGTAGATTATTATGCTCAGTCATCACAATTGCAATTAATAATTTCAGTAGTATTCTCGATATTTTTAGTTATTATGTATCTGTAAAGTGAAAAGAAACGTTTCATTAGCAAACACACTTAATGAAATAAAATAATTAATAATAGCATAGTATTATTTACTTTATATATTAGTTCAAATATATCTATTTAAATTTTAAAACAAAAAATACAATAAAGAACATTGAAGACCATATTTCTTACTTCCAGAATTAAAGCACAATGTGCGTTTGTTTAATCATGAGGCAAGTACATTTAATAACAAATCTAGTTGACTTGATAAAATAAATAAAACGATAAGATAATTCAAACTATTTACATACACACACACACATATGTAAACCGAAGCAAAATCCTATGCAAGTACACATCTTTGGTCTCTACTAGAAATGCCCTAACTACCATTTTTTTGCAATTGATTTTTTTTTATGATTTTAATGTATGAACTAAAACATTTGTACTTGAGACCAACAGTATATACGTAGGTACGTATATTATACACATGTTATACTTAATTACAATTACTTGATGGACTGTATAAAAGTTGTAATTGGGCAAAAAATATTAATGGTTTATATGTAACAAAATATTTAGTCGAAATTATTAAAACCATCCAGTTTATATAAAAAGTTTTTATTTTAATTTATATAATTTTCGGCGGCACGTGTATAGTAGTTTTAGTTATACAAGAGTTTGAAATTGCTACTTAGATGACGATTCCTCCACTACATATAATGCTTAGTTGTTCCCGCAATTAAAACTGCATGGATTGGCACTGATATTTCTTGCCATACGAATTATATTTCATCTGTGTAACTAAAATATTTTTATATTATTTGGTTCTTTTTTTTTTTGTATTATTACAAAATTTTCCTCCGATTTCTCACATAAAAACTTTGATTTATTACTTTGAACAATCATTATATAATACATTGCAAGGTGTCCAATTAACTTGACTTTAATAAATGTTATTAACTGGCAGATCAGCTTTACTCAGTTACTTGTAGCCTGTAGATTTTTTATTACATACATATTCGGCATTCCAAGTATGTATGTGAAATATCTTACAGGTTGTAAGTGAAACAAGTAGCAATCGCCTAATAAATACTGTTTTTGTTAAAAACGGTTTCTGAATCGGTAAATAAATATATACTTCAAAAGATCTGCATAAGTTTGAACTAGGAATTAGAAAATTCTTGAACGTATAACTACATGAGTGGACAAATTTTGGTTTCTGAATGCAAAATTGCATCGATTTAGCTGAATTGATTTTAATTTTCAACGTATATATCACTTTATTACACATTATTAAGTAGCAGGTAATCATTTTTAAGGAGCAGTCATTTTAAAATAGTAACATCACCTCTATTCTTAACTCAGCAAAGTTGATACAACGGCAAAACGTATGCAGCAACCTTCAATAACAATGACAGAGAAATCACACTAATATATCGTTTTTCGTAAAAATTTAATTCCTAAGATGTGTGTATATCATGGCTCTTGTCCCCATATCTGACATTCGGCGACATTTAAAATATTTTTAACTGATGTGGCTTCTCCATATATAATACAACACACACAAAATCTAATCCTATAAATACATTTATTATAATCATCTCAAAACCCCCTTCTATGGCGGGGTATAATCCAGCAAGGCTTTTATTGATCTTTATCTCTATTTTAACATATAGTAGAACTCTTTGAGATCACGTTAGTATTTTTAGCCGAACAACCACCTGGCTGAACCAAGCTAAATGATTTTCTAAACGTAAAAGGTAGTGCAAATGATCAGTAAAATGAATCAAAACCCAAAAAAAAAATTATTTTTAAGATATTGCATGTACTCTTAAGCATGATATATGTATGTATCTATTTATGCATGTATATATGTATGCATGTATGTATATAAATCTTTATATATATTTTTATCTCTGTTTATTCTTGAACAATTAAAGAAAAAATGAAAATAATTTTAGTAATTAATTCAATGAAGAAGCATTTAGGTATATTAACAGCAAGTGGAGGACTAAAATATTTTTAAGATAAGATAGTAATATGTATCAAAGTGGATGATTTTAACTGTAATTTTCCCCCCATTTTTGTATTAGAAAAAAAAATTATTTCTAATGATTAGTTTTCTCCATATTCAAAAATATAATTTAAATATTAATTAGTTTTTTTAAATATAACTAATTCTCATTACCTTTTTTTCTTTTTTTCCTACATATATATATATATATATGTGTGCACGCATAGTGTGCGTGATTTACCAATTTATTTATTTAATTTTTAGTTATATAGTTCATTTCCTATTAACCACAATCAATCGATTTGAAAATTTTTAAATAGTTGTATTTTTTCTTTCTAAACAAAAATTAAATATATAAAATTTCTAACATAAGAAGTTCATTCAATTTGATTTTTGAATTAACTTAACATTTGTGCATCAATTGAAAAAGGCTAAATTAAATTAAATAAATAAATTTAAATTTCAGTCTCGCAACCAAATTTCTCTTAATGATGTAAATTTCCAAATACTTCCGAATGTATGAAGGATAACTCAAATTTTCTATAAAATTCGACTTTAGTTATGGATGTCTCTACTTCATTGAACATGATACGAGTTCTAGCATTCTTACTTTTGTTATTAGTTAGTGGCATTTATTATTATTTATGAGTAATAAAAAAGAAAAAATGTGTACTTACGCATACGTATGCATGTGTGTATGTATAAATATTCATTTCATAGAAGATATTATTAATGATAATAAATAAAACTAATAAACAAAAATGTATTTGATTTTATATAGCATTTAATAACAATTGAAAATTAGGAAAGTTTCTTTAAATTGCTCTTATGTAATTTCTTATAATGATTATTCTATTCACAACTATTGAACGATTTTCAAGTGAAGTAAAACAGTACGTCGATGGTACCAAGTAGAAAGGCCCTAACTTGCATTTTTTTTTTGCAATTCATTTTTGTTTTTTTTAGTTGAAGTATATTCAGTTCATAGGTGGCAACCACTAAAAACTCTATTGAAAGATAGATGCGAGTTAGGTCCTTTCTACTTGACAATATGTACATACTCCCATTCATGCATATATATATATCCATATATATATATATGTATATATATATATGTATATAAAACGCGATAGGTTATATTTAGTATTAAAAGTAAAACTATAAACTATTCTTCTCTGCAAGTATTTTCTTAATTATAACGTTTGTTTGAGTAAACGAATAAAATTTATTTAAGGTTGTAAAAATAATAAATAATTATACACACACAAAACGAGAAATAAACTAATTGTATACTAATTATTCATATTTTTTAATTACACAATTTCCAATTCCAAGTGTTTAAAAAAAAACCTTTTCGAATTCGTCACATTTGGTTCTCCTTTAGCTTTTATAATTTCTATACATTTCTGCCAAGTGCTTCTATGATCGTAACTTTTCATATATAAAAATTTTAAAAGTAAATTTCTACCTTCCTTGACATACTGTGTCTGTATTGTCGAATTTATAATTAAATATATTTTAAATGTAAACTATTGTTTCTGAGAAAATTCCCATCTAATTTCATACTATTTCTTTCTTTTGTTTGTAGATTTATAAATAAATCATTGATGCACATTTTTTTAATTATAAAAGAGAATCTATAAATATTATAATAGATAAAACACTTTTATAAAATTGTTTCTATTAAATTAAATTTTGCAACAAAAAGTCATCAGAAACACTTAACATATATCATAGAAACGACTCTTTTTGTTAATATTAATTTCGTTTAAAATATAATCAAATATCACAATGAAAGGTCAATAGCAAGTAATTGCAATTCGTATTATGGTATGCCTTTTGTAATAAATTTTTTTGACAACAACAATTCTGAGATTTAGTTAAATCGATCCGAATTAAATTAATTGAATTAGTTAAATTTTCCGAATTCGTTGAATAAATAAAGCTGTTTATAAAAGTCTTGAAAATATGTACATAATATGAAAAAAGGTAAAAAGAGGAAATTTTAAGTTAAAATTAAAAATGTTTTCTTCGACTCATTTTAACTATTTATGCTGAGTTGGTAGAAAGTTGCAAAAGAGTATATTTTAATTTCGTAGCAAACAATTTTTTCCTAAAAAAATCCTTTTGAGATGGGTCTTTACTTTAATATACTGTAACAATAATTAGATTGCATTTTTATTCTCTTCATTAAAATAATTATAAATGTATAATGTATATAGAAAAATGCAGCACAGTGTGATTTTTAACTAAATTAATTATTCGACAATATTTATTTATACATACGTATACAATAGAATATTTAATATGTAATATAAAATATGCCCAACACAATATGCATGTAATTGGCCAAAACTTGTTTTTATAAACTTTATAAAACTGAACTAATTGTAATTTATTGGTTTTGTTTTACTTTGATGTATATTCTTTTAATTAAGTAGAAAAAATTATATTGACCTCAGAAGGCTAATTTATAAAATGTTTCATCACTTTTGAAGAATTTGCTGTGATTGATTTCCGCAAAAATGGCTTAACTGTTTCGAAAGTATTGAAAATAACAGATCCTATTTTTTAAAGGAATACAAACATGCTGGGAATTTTCTGTTAACACGTCTTGTGTTTGGGAATTTTTTTCTGACGAACCAGATTGACTTACAAATTTTTTGTCGCAGGCAAAATGTCGATACAAAAGTAATCGCAGAAAAACTGAAAGACTATTTTTTTCAAATTAAACGAAAAATAGATTTTTACTTGTATTCATAAGGAAGTTATCACTATACAATATTTGGCAGTGCATGAGAATATACATTTTGAAATATAGCAGACCGTGCTTCCACTCACATTATAATTATATTCATGTGATTGCAATGTTAGGTAAATATGTAAAAAAAATGAATAAATTTTGAAATAAATTAGAGCAAAAAGCAGCAAAACTATATGATACACAGCCAGTTTTACATTGTTAAATAGCCGAGGTCGCGGCGTCAATCCCTATCACCAACAGCCATAAATTTAATTGGATTTTAAACTAAAATATGATTATGCTAATATTGTTTGTAGGTATAAATATCAGGATCGGGACACCAATCACTGCATTTACAAGCAAACAATTTACATAGAAGGTAATACTCAGCTGAGCACATCACCACCCGTGGCCACCGCACACCACCGACAAAGTAAAAAGAATGCTGCTAAAACCTATTTCAATCCCTTTCACAATACCTTTCTCTTAATTCTCTGCATGATAGAAAAATGCATGTCTAATTCTGGAAGGACTAGACGAAATTTGCTAAACGACTTTGCTTTTAACACAATTTATATTTCAATGATTTTTCTGTTCATCATCCTTCAAACTATAATTGTAGGGTGTACTTGTCTTGAATGTTATCAATTAAGTGAACTGTACATGCTTACTACACATTCATGTATACATATTTACATATCTAAATACAAACACTATAAAGTAAGTTGTACATACTACACGTTTGTTGTTTTAGTTCATTAGTAATTGCACAACCTAAAACTTTGCTATAGAACTTTAATGAATCACCCCACAAGTTTTGATTACTGAAGGTTTTACTAAAATAAAAATATACTACAAGTGCCTACAGTTTCAATGTAATCTTAATATGGGAAGTTTAAAAATTAAGTTCTAAATATTAATAAACCACAAGAAATATTTAAACTGTGTTGTAAATATGAAATAAATTTTAAAAAACTGATTTAAAGCAGGGATCGAAATTTAAATATACGGTATATTCTATTTCCCTCAATACAGGAACATATGTATGTACATATATACACGCATATGCATGCACAAACACAAGTATATTATTTGGATAAACAAATTAGAAACACTTACCGTGTCAAACGCGGAGTGATTTGTTTGTGCACTCAAAACAAAACATGCAGGAATTGATTGCAGTTGTCTTTCCCGTAATAATCAAAAAAAAAATCACAATGCTTTGGATAAATTGTATTTATTATTTCTCGCTTTTTAAGTGTGTTTATTATGACTTAACAATTATAACAATGGACGGTGTTGCAAAAAAAAGGCAGACGCATAACGTTGCTTACTGCCTATTAAAAATAAAAACTATACTGATGTTGTTATGACAATTAAGAAATTGCAAGGCGCTTTTTGCTTCGTGGTGCACTGCTACTTTACATATTAATGACATACATGTGTGCATTTTAATTTGTGGGGGCGGATCTCTATTGTCACAGTTTTAAAATTTACTTATTTGCAAATTTGAATTGTATTTTTTTATGTTTATATAAAAACAGTAGTTTTTTGGTTTTCCTATTCTAATGTTTTTGTTAAATGGTCACAAGTTCGCTACCGACTATTTGATCGATTTTTCACTTTTGAATTCTCACACACTTGTACGCCTTTTTGTCTGGCCGGGCTAATGACCTTTTTTTATTTTGATAATACGAGTAAAATGTCGCGAACACTGCTGATAACTTATTGCAAGTTGGTCGAGGCTAATTATAAACTGACATTTTTAATAATTCATTTTAAAATTGCTTTGAAAAATTAAAACATATTAAATGTATCGCGGCCGAAGTAATCAAGAGCACAAAATCGAATGACAAGCCGATAACAGAGTTGTTTAGTTTGTTGTTCATAGTAAAAATAAAGTGGAAAGGAAAATAAAAGTATAATAGAGCTGCCATATTTAAATTAAATTATATTCTTAACCACTAGCTGAATATGTGTAATATGTAACTATAACATTGCATAGGCTGAAAGTAATGTTTTCAATTTGTGTTTATTTGTGTTTATTTGTGTTTATATTTAGGTGTAATTATCTTTTTGAAATATTAGAGTGTATTTACATATATATATATACATATATACACTTTTTATATACCTTATTCATATCCAAAAATTCTAGTTGGAATTATTCTATCGAAAGCGCAGTACCATTTTAATAAGAAACAAAAGCAGTGGTAGGCTTCAGTCAGTACTAACTTTTTAAAAAAAAGTACCTCAATTTAATTCAGAGATAATTCGACCTCTTGCTTGTTGTATTCTATGAGTAGAATTTGTTCAGGATTGAAAGTCTTTTTATGTAGGGATGAACATAGAACCAATCAAGAAAAGAATTCTGCAGTTTAGCTTAACTATATGAAATAAGATATTCTTATGAATTCACTATGGGCTTAACAACAAGAATTACTATTAACAAATAGAAAATACCCAAGGCGAATCCATTTTCAATTAGCCTTGGAAGTACTTCTGTTCTCATTTTCACTGCAAGTACCGATTTATATAATTTTGTGGTTATTAGATGCAAATGAATTGATAACATGAAATTCAGTTATCATATTTTTGACATTTACTAATTCACATCGAAGCGTTGGCAGCCCTGTGCGCCATTTATACACATTAGTTCATCTTTCTGCAAAGAACGTTTAACCAACTGAAGTTGGGTTTTTGTATAGTCCAAAATTCTGCAATATTGAATAAAATTATTCCTTTGTTTCACAAAATTTTTAAATTGTGTGTCGTATGAGGTGATCCGAATGAGGATGGTGCTAATTGTCTCAAAATTTACAAGTAAAGAAACACTTAAAGAAAGAAAAAAACTGCCTGTTTGACCATTGACAAAACATCGAGTGTTGTGCGTAGAAAGATCAAAAGAAAATCGAAGAAGAGAGATTAACGAAAAGCAGTGGTTAAATATATTGAATAAAGGTAATAAATATACAAAATTGAATTGAATTAAAATTTTTACGATAAGGGTCAAGGATATTCCAAACAAAATTAAATGAGGGGTTAACTTTCCTTGTTTCTTTTTGGATTGTCATGTATCCTATATTTGTGTTTTCTTTTGTCTTTGGCTGACTTTTCGTAAATATTAATTAAACAGCAAGAATAAGAAAAAAGTGCCATTTGGAAATTTGTGCCCAATAGTATCAGAGATGGCGCTAACAACCTTTTAAGTCGGTGCGCAAATATTTATTTAATCCATTTGTTATTTAAACCATATATGACTAAAAGTGTTAAATCAGAAATATATATTCCAACAAATATATATGCGTATGTATATAAAAATTTATAAATAAATACATATTCCGATTATACAAATTAAATTTGCATACTTCTAAAAGTGTTTATATTTTTTTTGCATATTTGCTATACATAATTTGCTATACTTAAATCCAAATCGTACGATCAGATATGCATGTATACAAATATATGAATGTATGTATATACATATAATACATAAAGCATGTCTATATACATATAAAAACATGTTACATTATATTATTATTACATTGCGATTATTTATTTCATTTGGGATGCCAACAAATTCAGTTAGGAGGCTTGATGTTATCAAGATGTTATCGAAAGTATAATTATTTTTTTTTATTCTTAAAATAACAGGCTTTTAAAATTTTAAATACATTGTGGTTAATTTATGTTTTTTTTTAATTTCGTTCTTTATAATTTACATTAAAATTTATTTTATTTTTCTTTACAGGATAGAAACAAAAAGTTAATTAGATCATAAACAACTGCCATTATTTTAATAATTAGTGTACTTTATTAGCCTAAAGTAATATAAATAAATCCTCAATACCTTTACGATATAACAA
The DNA here is from genome assembly GCA_963402855.1 of Ormia ochracea. Classification (NCBI taxonomy): domain Eukaryota; kingdom Metazoa; phylum Arthropoda; class Insecta; order Diptera; family Tachinidae; genus Ormia; species Ormia ochracea. The sequence continues at coordinate 32,860,083 of OY727107.1, read as the reverse complement.
AAGAGACGAATATAACTTAAAAAGTTCACTTATTAAATTTAATTTCGTAAGCGTGAAAATAAAATCGTAAATACCGTAGATACAAAATGTCCAATCATTACCACAATCATAATTCGTACAATTCTGCTGGTACCAGTAGTGGGTCCAATCATGTCTATACAAATGGCGACGGTAAAAACGATTATAATCGCCAAGGCGTAGTTAGGTTAACCAATGGTTATTCTACAAAGTTGCTGTGCAATGTAGCAGTACCCGATATGTGCTTATTTTGTTTCCAAGTTTTGGACTGCGAACTCAACAATATGGAGGGGCCAGGTACTCCACTATTTACCAATGATGCTTAGTAAGTATTTAAATTTATAATATATATCTATATAATATATATGCACTTATAATGAATGTTATAATTTATAATTTTCCTTTGTTTCTACATCGAAGTCCTTTATTTGTTACCTGGAAGACGGGACGTGATAAGCGTTTACGCGGTTGTATTGGCACATTCAGCCCAATGCACCTTCATTCTGGTTTGCGCGAATATGCATTAACTAGCGCTTTGAAAGACTCTAGATTTGCTCCTATCTCGCGTGAGGAGTTACCTAAATTGACCGTCTCTGTATCTATATTGCAGAATTTTGAAGAAACTAATGGACATTTAGATTGGACATTAGGTGTACATGGCATACGTATTGAATTTAACAATGAAAGAGGTTGCAAAAGATCAGCTACATATCTGCCACAAGTAGCTATAGAACAAGGTAATTTTGTACTTACATTTATGGATATGATATCAAAAAAGAAAAAAAAATACTGAAAGTTTAAAATTTCCATTTATATGTAATCATTTAAATCATTTTTTCCTATTTGTGAATATTTTATATTTCTAATTTTTTAGGAAAGAAACGAAAGATTTAAACATTTCCATTCAAAATTAATTTTTGCTATTAGAGATTTTAAATTGTATATTTAATAAATTTTCATACATATGTGTCATTTACAGGCTGGGATCAAATACAAACAATCGATTCACTTTTACGAAAAGGTGGATATCGCGCTGTCATTACACCGGATACACGCAGAGCTATAAAACTAACGCGATACCGTTCTCAGGAAATTCAGATGAACTACAAAGAGTACCGTGAAGTTCTAGAACGTCGCGGCCAATACTGCAAAGTGCAATGCTAACAATTAGTTTTTAGTAACTCCAAACAATTACAAAAAAGAGAGAAGAGATTTCGTTTCAATTACGTTCAATTTTTTTTTAACAAATTCTCTTGTCTTCGAATTAATATTAACAAACAAGTGCACATCAAAACAATTTAATACGTATAACAATTAACTTTAGAATGTATCTATGCATTAAAATATTTCAAAAAAATATATGAATTATTGAGTTTCAAATTTCAAAGTAAAGAAAAAAATCTAATTAAATTTAAGGTAACAGATCTATTTAATTAAAATCGTAAATTAACTCACTTTTATTCTTAGTTATTTTTAAAGCAAATTATTCTTCTTTAAGATATTTGTATGTGTAGATATGTGCATTTCCTGAAAAAAGTCTGTTTCGTTTAATGATATAAAAGTATTTAATATTTTTTTTAAATTCTTGAGCCAGAAATCCAGAGTGTATATTTAATTAAAGTAAAGGAATAATGCTGTGGCATGGTTCTAAACTACACGAACGTGGCAAAAAGGTATTTTTGTGGAAATAACGTCATTAGATTCTTATGTACTGAATTAAAAAAGTATAATTACGAATAAATATTGTAATGGTTCTCATATTTGGTTTTGATGAAATAAAAAAGTAAAATACGGTAAATTTAATTTTATCAAAAAAAAAAAAATTAATTAAAAATTAGTTTTGTTTTTTTCCTAGTGGCAAATATTTAATAATTTCAGTTTAAAAATACCTTAGAAGAGAATACAACGGAATTGTGTATACCAAAACTTCGTAGTGTACTTTTCATTGTAGTGTCAAAAAGTCTGCCACCTGCTTGTAAAAGTAACATGGGCAAACAGTTTGTGTTTCTATCAATTTATAATTTTTTTCACATTGCGTTTAATATAGTCCATTGAACTCCCAGTTTATGTTTTATTTTATTACGGGAACTATCAACTAATAGTCAGTTATCATTTTTACTGCGCTAATAATATATGTAATAATTAATAGTTTTTTTTTCAGTAAATTTCACCAAGTGTAAATTATTTTAAAACGTTAGCAATAAATCGCTAAACATTATATTTTTATTATTTATTTATTTAATATTACAATTATATGAATATGACTATAATATTAGTAGAAGCAGTGGCTGCTGGAACCATCGGCTAAAATGAGAAATACTACTATTGCCTAAAACTAGTCCGTATAGTAACCGTTAAACCGCCACTAATTAAAACAATTTATTTTCAAGAGCCTCCGAAGTATACCTTTGTCACACAGTCTACCCTGTGCTATTGTCAAACTGTAAGATAACTGTCAGCACATAATATAGAAGAACAACAAACAAAGAACTCAAAAAAGAAAAAAAATTTCAAGACGGTCGTAAAATTGCATAAAAACGAGAGTATAAAAGAATACAAAATTTATAAGACAAAAAGTAAAATATTCAAGTGATAATTTTGGAAAAAGATGATTTATTTAAAATCTAATGCAACTTAAAAGGTCTTAAAATTATATCTTTGTTTTATTGCATTAGATATAGAGGCAGCAAGGGGAAAAAATAAAAATTACCCCATCATTAATGCAGACAATAACTAATCAAAGATCGTCCGTTTTAGCCGCTGTCCCAAAGTATTTTAGTTTTACACTTTTATAATGTATTTACTACTAAAAACTCTCCTGTCACGAAAAAAGATGATATAAAAAGTCTTTAGTTTTGCTTATTTTACTGCACAGGTGTAAGAATAAGAAATTTAAATAATCCTTAAAATCTACTTAAACAACGAATCAAAAAGGAAGTAAGGAGAAAAGAATTCCAAAAAATATCTACATACAAGGAAAAAGAGTAGACGACAAACAAAACAATAGTCGCGCAATCAATTAAATAAAAACATTTGCAAAAACAAAAAAATAAACAAAGAAGTGTTGTATCATAAATAAATCGAAGAAACTTTGAACTTTTCTTGTCCTTTGTCAAATATAAGTGTACAGTAAAGGCAGTCACATCCACAATAAAACAAATATAAACAATTTTATAACAAACACTTAATATATAACACGAAAGCTAATTTAGCTGTACGCTCTTCACAGCTAAAACCGATCATCTCATAATCCTTTTCCATTGTTATATTAATATCCGACATCGAATGGGAGCAAAGGCAAGTACGCCCGCCACCAGCGGTCATCAAAGTCCTCGATCGAGGACGTTTTCGAGTAGTTCGACTGGCGTCGAACTAGCTACTTCATCAGTAGACAGACAACGTGCACGTAGTTTAAGTTCTGTGCCCGACATGCATTCTCAAGCCGCTGTTGCATCATCCAGCGATCACAGTCAAAATACACACGCGACTAATTCAACATCTAACAGCAATAATTATGCCAGTTCGTCAACAACAACAGTGTCGTCACAACAAGGTCACAATAATCACTTGCAACGTCATACATTGGGAGATAACTTACGTGTAAGTTCTTTCCTCATGCCAATTATTTCAGACGAGATGAATGCATTTTAATGTTTAGGATTACTTTCAGGGTGTTTCAATGGCAGGAGCTAGTTTCGTGGAAAGTATAGCACTAGCAGCTCAATCTGCTTCGAATGGCGCAGCTAATAGTATTGGACGAGTGTATACAGCTACATCTCTTCCATCGCAAATATGGTCATTCAACGGTAAGTTACTCACTTGCTTAATTTTACAAAATTAATATAATAATTTCAATTTTAATGTGATTAAACCGTATAGATTTATTTTATGCTCCATAGAGCATTCAAACATAAACGTATCAAACCGTGTCTGTAAAATTATAAAATCATAAGTTTAAAATATTTAAAAAAATTCAACAGAACACAAATTAAAAATTACTAAAGGTTTAAAACACAAAGTATAAAAAACATCCTTTGATAATTATTATATCACAATATACATAATTACGTTACCCATATGCTGTCAACAATTTTACAATTGGTCCATTACAGTAGTTATTGTCATAATTGAAGACAATGTTCTATGTTCTCGCTACATGAACGACTTGGTTCACAATCTAAATAGGGTTAACGAACACTGGTATTGGAACAATAATTCTGCTTGTTTCAGTTTGACGTTTACGTATATGATGTGTTTAAATTTAGAAAATGAAGACGCTTCAAAAGTTATAAATATACTTTATAATTGTACATTTTTATTTATTAATTTTTGTTTGTTTATGTTTTTTTCACATTAGCAATAGTTTATTATCAAAATTGGAGATGATAGTAAACTATCGAACATGAACCATTTTGTGTCGCTCTCAAAATTTTGTATCGTGAAACATATTGTTTCAATCAAGGATCGCTTAGGAACCAAGTCAAGTCATTGAAAATATTGCATTTTGTTTCTTTTCATATTTGTTTCTTTTTTAATTTATATTATTGAATAATTTACTTTCCTAAGCCGTTTTTTGGAATTTATCTAAAAATTAATTCTTAAAGTTATGAAAATTTAATTTGATCGAATACGTTTCCTGGATAAGTGTACTTTAATGTCCCAGTATATAAAAAAAAACTGCATATCTCATTTTTAAATTTTTAGAAGGTAACTGGTAACTTTGTAAAAAGTCAAATATTATATACACAGTGTTGCGCAAAAGAAATGCAACAAAATGTACTCCAGATTATAAATACATAATTTTCATAAAAACAAAATATTTAAAACAAAGCTTACTATTTATTTTCACAGAGGTATTATTAACCTATAAAACCAATACATAACAACAACAACAACAACAACAATCGCGTTTAAAACAAATATGAAAAAGTGTACAACGGAGTCGGAATTCATTTGCGCAAAAGAGTAGCAATAAAGTAGAGAAGGAAGAGAAAGAAGGGAATAGGTTTAAGAAGAATGCGATCTGGCGGTACTTTCACAATGTTTTTGAGAAGCTGCTGTAAAATACTTTCAATTTGTGCAATATTTGAATCAGTTTGTCTACAATTTTTGCATATTAACGACGTTGAGATCGTGGCGAGGGAAAAGTTTGAGGAAAGAATAAAAAGTGAAATAATTAAGGACTTTTTAAGTGGTATGAAGCAAGCAGAGATAGCAAAAAAATTTTAAATTAATAGATCGTACATTTCCCGGTTGATAAAGAAATATCGGCAGAGAGGAGAATTAAAAACCAAACATTTAGGTGGAAGAGCTCGAAAACTCGGACACGGCGTGAAATTGTTAAGGTGATAAAAAAAAGTTCTGTTTATTTCGTCGAAAACAATTGTAACATCTTTAAAACAGAATATTTATCACAGTACAGTACGGAGGCTGGCTATAGAAAACCATTTAAAAAGTTACAGAGCAGCCAAAGAACCATTGCTTACAAGAAGACATGTAAAAAATAGATGTGCTTGTATTTTTAGTGTAATGCTTTATTACTATTAATATTATTTCTTTGGAAAAGGCTAAAATTTGCAAAAGGACATCGCAATTGGTCAGTAAATAAGTAGAAGACAGTACTGTTTAGCGATGAATCTAAATTTAATCTAATTCAACCGGATGGAATGCAGACCGTCAGGCGACACAGAGGAGAACGACTTAAAACCAAGAACATCCTTGTCACTACAAAGCATAGTGGTGGAAATATAATGGTTGACATGCTTTTCGGCTCAAGGACCTGGTACATTTCATAAAATAGATGGAATAATAAACGGTGAGGGATATCGCGCAATACTAGAACACCAAATGCTACCCCATGCAGAGTGGAATATGCCACTTCGATGGGTGTTTCATCATGATAACGTCCCGAAACACACATCGAAGGTGGCAAAGGAGTGGCTAACGAATAATAGAATTCAAACCCATGATTTGAATACTATTAAAAACTTTTTTTTGGCATCCTTAAAAGCAGAGTGGCAGGACATCGGTTTTCCAACGAAGAGCAGCTGTTCAAAAAGTTGAAAATTTAGTGGGCAAACCTTCCGGAGGATTGTTTTTATTCATTGTTGCCTCGATGCCAAAAATGTGCCAAGATGTTATTAAAAACAAGGACGGATAAACAAAATATTGATTTTGTTGCTATTGTTTTGCTCAAGTGAAATCCGGCTTTGTTGTACATTTTTTCATATTCGTTTTAAAGGCAATTGTTGTTGTTGTTATGTATTGGTTATATAGGTTAATAATACCTCTGTGAAAATAAATAGTAAACTTTGTTTTAAATATTTTGTTTTTATGCAGTACATTTTGTTGCCTTTGTTTTGCGCAACACTGTATATATAATTTAACGAGTGTTTCAAACAAACAAAGATTCTCCTCTAACAGATATATTTTCATTTTACACAACTTTAGGCAGATGTTTCGAAAATAAACTATATTATCTAGATGTTACCCCAAAGCTATGCGTATATACATACATTTTAAAGAAATTCTTTGATTTTAAGCATATCCCGCACATTTTGCTAAATTTAAGTTAAATTTCACCTTGATTCCTCTAGAATGCGAAAATTATATCAAAATTGTAATATAGTTAATGTTCATTTAATTCTTTTTATTATAGGCATAAAATGTCCTGTGTGTAATAAATTTGTTTTACCCGATGATATTGAATGCCATTTGGTTATGTGCCTGACAAAGCCTCGACTGTCGTATAATGGTATGTATGAAAAGTTTTTCGATATTGAACGTATAAATTTGTTATTAACTCAATTTAAATGTTTGCATTGGCAGAGGATGTTCTATCAGATGCCAAAGGAGAATGTGTAATTTGTTTAGAAGATTTAGATCCTGGTGATGTTATTGCACGCTTGCCATGTCTTTGTATTTATCATAAGTGGTAAGTTTATTTTAAATTTTCTAAGACTGTAATTTTTTACTTATTTTAAATTGTTGTGTATTAAATACATAAAGCTGTATAGATCGATGGTTTGAGGTTAATCGCTCGTGTCCAGAGCATCCTGGTGACTAGTTAAAACTCAATATGTAATTATTTACAACTTTTTCTATTTTAGTATAAATAATTCTAATATATATATATATATATATATATATATATATATATATATATATATATATATACAAATATTCATAAACAATACAAAGAAAAATATAAATACCGAGGAACGGATAAACGGTTTAATTAGTTCTTAGATTTTACAAGGAAAATGATAATATAAATAACAGAAAAATTCAAGTAATTATAAAACACCCTTTTTATGAAATGACTAGAAAGAATTAAATTAATATATGAAAAATATTAATATTAATTAAGAAATTCTTACCAAAAATCAATGATAAGTTTTAAATCCATAAAAAAATAAATATAAAGAAGGTTTAATTTAATACGATTAAGTACTAGGCAAAACAAATAAAAATTTAACTTTAAATGGTCTATAAAAGTATATTTATACAAATAGTAAATAAAAAATAACGTGCTGCAATAGTAATTTAAAAGATTTTTTGAAATATAATAATGATGACGGTAATTTTATATAAATATACATTTAGTAATTATGTTAAGAAAATGATCAAATTATGAAAATTATCCAACATGAAGTACATATAAACATGAAAAATACTAAACATCTCTACATATAATATACGAAGTAATAACATTACAAAACAAATTGATTAAAAAAAGTAAATAACTGAAAGTATATATTTAAAATAATCTATAAATTATGTTTAAATAAATACTATTATAATTTGATAGCGAGGAAAAAACAAAATAATTAAGAGATTAGTTGTTAAAGCATTTTGTACTGTGACATAAAAATAAGAAAAATAGCAACAAAACTTAAAATATGATGTTGTATGTAATCAAGTGTATTAATCTGTATCTGTTTTTATTTTCTTAATTGTGATTTTAATTAAATTATAAAATAACTTAAAGCAAAAACAAAAACAAACACTACATTGACCATATGAATTACTGAAGAAATTGCATAAAAATCATACACACGGATAAACATAACAAAATTCAAAGCTCATGCTCATGTTTTCAATACTCACTATTTTTATTGTCAATTTATTGTTGAGGAAAAGAAAGGAGAGAATGAATGTAATATATATGTATAGATACATGGATACATATAAATATGTATGTATATGCATGTAAGTATCTATGTGATGCATTTCGTAAGTACAATTGTGTGAGTCAATTTAAATTGTTTATAACATCTAACAAATGTTTCTTACTCGATATTTAAGAACTTTGAAAATAATTTTAATTGTTACTTTTCTGACCATGATCACTATATGACCATATTTGATAAGTACAAATGAAACTACACCTTCTAAAGCTCATCACGGTGTTGTGCTGTACTTTAGTTCCTATTTCTAATTCCGCGTCCAACCTTATGAAGGAGCAAAAACCCATTCATATAATTCATATAACCCGGCTAGTCGGCCAGCTCCGGGCGGTGCATTGTTACTCTAGCATCTTCATCTTCTATGTATGAATATATATCGTTTTTATTGTATCATGTCAATGAGGTTTTATTTGCATATAGTTGGGGTTGAAAAAGTACGACATTAAGGAATATATTATCTACATCTATTGTCATACATCATCTATTTCTGCATTTGCTACTCAACAGATATATGCTTTTATAATCATTTAGAGTTATAACATAATACCAAAATCAAAAATTTTTTTATAAAAATTATACGAAATAAACAATTAAACGTATGTATATATGTACATACGTATGTTTATGTAAGTTTCTTAAGATTCATTTATATTGTGAATAGGGACAGCAACAAAACTTTTTGCTTCTGGAATACATACATACATAGGTATGTATGTAGATATGCATCACTCTCCTTTTTTAATACTTAAAAATTGAGCGAATTTTTGTGTAATCCCATTGTTATATATACATATCTATGTATTCCAAGTGTGTACAAACATATGTCTTTTAAAATTGAATTTGTATTTTTTTGAGTTAGATAATTTGGGCTTAATTATTTCAGAATTAAGATAGGTAATCTATAGAGATTATCTATTATATTATTATAGGGAAAAGGTGTTTTTAAATTGTTTAATTGTTTAACCTATGGGTTTATGGATCTGTAATAAGAATAAGAATAACATAGAAAGAAAAGTTTGTACCAGAAATATTGAATTTGAATTGCCTACCTTGTAGAGAAAATATAAGAGAAACCCTATAAGTTTAGTTGCGGCGAGATGCTATCTAAGGCGTTTTCATACCATTTGATCATTCATAATTATTTTGTTTCAAAATTTTAACATACTATTGTTTTTCTATATTTTATACCGATGAAGAAAAATTAGACATTATATAGGAATTCTGTTTCACATGTACATTCGGTAATCACAGGGTACTATAATTTGACTAATGAATTCGCCTTTTTTGCGATACACTCTCTTTTGACATTGTTTTGACAACAGATGGTAAACAATACAACAATATATTTTACCCATATGTGTTGTTTGTGGAATATTCATATACATACTTTGTTTCTTTTAAACGAATGTACAATGTGCTGAAAAAAGTTTTAATGGGTTATGTTGCCTCGAACGTTTGTAAAATTAAATTATTTGTTTAAAATTAGTAATTGGGTTTACAAGGAAAAACGTGGGCTCGCAGCACATGCTCATCGGACCAATTACGCAATGGATAAAATATATTTGCAAAATGAAGCTGGCAGTCCGGAGTTACATATGCATTTTCGTTATGTGAATGCTGATCTTAAATTGGATCGAAACTTTGAGTTTTGTCGTAAAATGGATGAAAAAGTTGGAACTGCTCTAATGCGGATTCGTATTAATATTGAAAAGGAATTAAACAAGAAAAAATTAAAAAAGGCTAACAAGTCTGCAATTCTTATACCGAGTGAGGTAAATCGTTAGCATTTAAAATGTTTTTCTTTTTAAGAATTACAAAACTGTTTTTCATATTAGATTAATGTAGAATTCTTGAGCTCAAGCGGTAAGTTGGAAGATGTTACTTTCAGTGAAATGTTAAGAGAAACAAGTGACAACTTGCACTTCAAAATATTGGATTGCACATATAGCGTTGCTGTTAATCATCCTTGGGTTGTAAATTTGGTTTTACCTACCTCGATAATGGCCGGCGCTGTTTTATATCCTAGAAAATTAAATATGCAATTTGCTGAACTCACTTACTGCAAAATTCAATGGCATAAGGCTAAAATGGTAAATTTTTTACATTGATCCAGTTACAAAGTATGACGTTTGCTATTTGCAGTCTAATAAAATTAAAGAGACCTCTTGGGAGCATTGTGGTGACGGCTTTTTGTATTTCTCTTCCAACGACGATGTTAATCACTACTTAAAAATGGTATTTACACCTGGTAATTCAAAAGGTATTTTAGGACCACCTGTGCATTGCGTAGTTAAAAATGAAATACTACCAGGACCTGGTCATTGCCCATTTGAAACTAGACATTTTTTTACAAAAAATCAACTGTTTGGTGATGCTTTCCGTGTTGTATCGTATAATCTTTTGGCTGATACCTATGCTGATAGTACTTACGCAAGAAGCAATTTATTTCCTTACTGCTCGCCACATGCCTTAAAGATCGACTATCGGAAACAGTTGTTTATTAAGGAAATCATAGGCTATAATAGTGATATTTTATGCCTGCAAGAAGTAGATATGAAAATTTTTAAGTATGATCTTATGCCTGTGCTTGAAAATATTCGAGTTGGTTTCAAAGGTGTTATAGCTGAAAAGGGAACATCTGGAGAAGGGATAGCGACATTTTATAGATCAGATCGATTTGAATTGATAAAATCATTCAACTTAAACATTGGTGACAATATTAAAACCCTAGATATTTTCAGTGAACTTTGGGAAAAAATAAAATCAAACGATAAATTAGTGGAACGTATATGTGATCTTTCCACAACTTTGCAGTTAAATTTACTAAAGTCGACAAATGATTATTATGTGTTGGTGGCCAATACCCATTTATATTTTCATCCAGACGCCTGTCACATACGTTTGCTTCAAATTGGTTTTTCTATGCTATATATAAACCATATTTATACAAGTTCTTTAGAAAAATATAATATAAATAAAAGTCTTTTATCTCTAATATTCTGTGGAGATTTTAATTGCGTTCCAGAGTCTGGGGTTTATCAACTAATGACACAAAGATTCGTGGATGAAAACTGTGTTGATTGGAAGAGTAGTATGTTTTTGAAATTGTTCAATAAATCGAAATAGTAATAACCTTTCCTTTTTAGAATTAGAAGAAGCTGTGCAAGATGTGAGTTTGAAGCAACCTTTTGATATGCAGTCCGCTTGTGGCACACCAGAATACACAAATTTTACACATACGTTTTCCGCCTGTTTAGACTACATATTTTTTCAATCTGATGTAATTGATGTGCAGCAAATTGTTCCATTACCATCCAAGGACGAATTGGCAGCTCACGTTGCTATACCGTCTGTTGTATTTCCTTCTGATCACGTTGCTCTAGTGGCAGATTTTAAATTTAAAGCAAGTGTTTAGCTTAAAAACGTATTGCAAATAAATAATATGATACCTAAATATTAATTCGACTTGTAACTATATTTGAACATTTTTGTTTATCGACTTTAAACAGCAATAAGGAAAAATTCACAAAAAATTTGTGATTTATGTTTTTTTCTATTTACTACATTAAAATCTTTTTCATCCAACTAGTATTAACTTATTTTCTGTACCACATTTGCAAAGTTCTCATCCGTTTGACCTTTTTTTGCAACTGCAGAACTCCATATAATAGTGCTTCAGCAGTAGGAGGACAGCCGGGTACATATATATCTACAGGAATAATACGGTCACATCCTCGTACCACAGAATAAGAATAATGGTAGTAGCCACCACCGTTGGCACAACTGCCCATAGAAATAACCCAACGGGGCTCAGGCATCTGATCGTAAACTTTACGTAAAGCTGGTGCCATCTTGTTAGTTAAAGTACCAGCTACAATAATTACATCTGCTTGACGCGGCGAAGCTCGAAAAACAACACCGTAACGATCCATATCGTATCGTGGAGCTGCAATGTGCATCATTTCAACAGCGCAGCAAGCTAAACCGAAAGTAAGTGGCCAAATGGAACCCTTGCGACCCCAATTTAACAAATCATCCAAGCGGGCCAATGTCCAATCCGCCATGTTAGACTGCTTTTTACCAAAGGGACTATAAGGTTTTCTGGGTACTGGTTCGTTTGGATCAACAACGGGCATTGTCTGTTGATAGCGTTTTAACAATAAAGTGTTAACCGATGGGGCAAATGAACCGGCTGTTAGGCTCGTTGGCATTCCCGTACCCAACAGTTTTGCACTTTTGTTTACAAGTGAAGATGCCGAGCGAAGCATTATTCTTTCTGCCAAAGAAATAAACATACTTATTTGTTACATTGCAAACTCTAAAGAATTGCAAAAATTACTTTAATTTTAAAAGTGCTTAGTATAGAAAACTTAATTGTTTCTTGAAAATTGAAGCGTTCTACGAACTAACCAACCTTTTTATGTAACTTGCTCCAACAAAAATTAAATTTTGACAATTTAATTAAATTCAATAATGCGATGTTGGTAAACATTACTTATGTGACAGCTCTATTTCTGACTTGGCAGCATTTTCTTTATTGTGATTTATTTGCTTGATGTTAGCGGTACTTAATTTTTATTATATGCAAATAGGTTCGGTTGATTTTGACCGTTTAATATTTATTTGTTATTCAGAAGCCTATTGAATATGTGTTAAAAATGCTTGTGGTAATAAAGACAAAAAATAAAACAATAGATTCTCATTACATGTATAACACTTCGCCAACAATTTCTAACGTCAATCGATGTAAGTAAAGATTTTTTAGTTTACCAGTTGAAGCTGAACTCAGCTTTATACTATTATCATGAATACGTCTCCAAACAAAACAACATCAAAGAATATAATTATCCACATATTTAAGTATATACGTACAGCTTACGTATTCATATTTGCATTGACTCCTGATTGCATCTTTGTTTTCTGCTAAGTATTTTAAATATTTTATTATTTTTGGAGTTGTACTAGTTTTTGCCCTTTCACACCCTTCGACATCAAACAATATACATACATATGGATATATGGCTAGAATATTTGCAAACAGTAAGGAACTGCGTTGTCTTGTTGATTTTTCGCGTTAAAAGGGTTTTGTTTCGGTTTTGGATTAAAGCGATACGGAAAAATTTAATTTTTGTATTGCACAAAAAATATATTACTTACGAGTATACTTTAAGCTTCCAATTACTGAAGGTTATTTCACTTAATTTTTTTTCGCCACAAAAATTTGTTATATTTCGTCATTATTTTGAAGTTGTTAATTTCAAATAGGAACGTAAATAACACCTTAATATATGGTATATATAGTACTTCTTGCACTCTCTCATAATACGATTTATTAATATTTAAAGCTCAACACAAAAGAAGTACGAAACAATGTTTTATTTGAAACCACACGATACTTAATTTTATTTTTGGAATTGTAATATTTCTAGTAATTAAATAAACTAGACAATTGCAATTTGAATTAAAAGAATTTAAATATAATTTATTATGAAACTGATATAAAGAAACATAACAAAAACCGTTTAAAACTAAATTTTAAGTGCAGCTGGTAAAATCAACCTATTGGTTATTTTTGTTGTTTGGTTGTTAGTTTACTGTTATTAAGACAAAAAAGAAAAAAAAATCTTAACTAAAATGAAAAAAGAAAATATATAATGAAAATTAAACATTTCATGTTATTCCGGTTTGAAATATGAATATTAGAATGGACATATTGTAATGAATTAAAATTTGGTGACTTATTGAACATTCTCTGTTAATGAGTTGGTCTCTCGTTTCCTAATGCCATCAGATTTTACATCTTGGTCAATCAAAGATGGATCAGAGTGAGTGCTTGATGTTGCTGAAGGCTTATTATTGTGGGTATCGTTCGATCTAGTATCTTTGTCGGTATCATCCTCCTCATCTTCATAGTTCGTTGGTTGTTCACCTTTGCGTAACAATTTACCAACTAAATCATATTTTTCTACATAAAGAATAAATTTTTTTTTTAAAAATAATATGTAAGCAGTTTATAAACTTTTGGAAAACATAACTAACCTTTAAATTGCATTTCCCATTCGCGTACAGAATCCATTTCCATTACGCTTAAGTCACTCAGATCATCATATTCATCACTATCATTAGTGACCACGCTGAATTTAGCTAAATTACGAGAAGCATCACGTCCGGCAAATGAAGCATAAGGACCACCTAAAATAGTCCGTACAATTTTACATATTCATATGTATAAAAGCCTCTAATTTAAGGAATAACAAAAATATTTTGACATAAGGTAAAACGCATTAAAATCATGAAAATTTACAAACATATATTCAATGGAAAGAAATAGAATGACTTATATAATAGTCAAGGGCAGAGTGTGTGACATTTATTGCAAAAAGTTAAAAAGCATAATATATGTATATGAACCTATGTATATACTTACATATGAGCATATATTAACAATTTCCTGAATCTAAATACGAAAAAACTGATTAATTGAGAGGACTTAAGTTATATACGAATAGGTGTATATGAGAAACCTATTCTTTAAAAAAAGTTAAATGGTTTGAACACTCATAAACATGTAGTGACCAGCAAGGACTTTAGGAAATTGTAGAATGATTTCAAAATCAAACACACAACTTTGAATACTAATATATAAAATCTATTTCTGTACTTTCAGGACACCGGGTTAAACAAGTAAACACAGTAATTAGCAATTTGCGAAATGCCTTCATATGCAAGTGCATAATAACCACTAATAAATTTGCTATATAACATTTTTCATAAGCTTATTTCCATCAATATGCTTATAACCAGAAATAAGGAGGGAAAGAGACAACTTAAATCAACTAGAATAAAGGTAAGGTCATCCCCACGCTCTGCAGTTTAGCCCAACTACCTGCCAAACATGACATTCCAATAAACATCTACTTAAATACAATAATGTGGAAACAAAAGTTTCACACTTAGTCATTTCAATACACTGTGAAACAGCGTATATTTCTTTAGCAAGAAATGAAAAATTTTGTTGCAAATGATTTTGATTAAATTTTTTTACACATCATATTAAAACGTCTGAACAACTTACATAAGCACACATATGCACATCATTTTCAACCTAAGTTCAAATTGTCTTTGCTGGGTAGAAACACATTCACCCATACACTTACTTTCCCCACATCGACACATTCAAGTACAGAAGAAATATAAGCAGATATGTAAATATACATATATGTAAATATATTCCATCTGGAAAAAAATTACTTGCGAATTTGTATATTTACATATCTGTATATTCATATGATGTGCTATTTTTCTGAAATAAAGTGTATTCGAATTATAACCAACTTCACCTGGGCCATAGAAACGCTTTCCTTTCGTAACATCAAATACATTTCCATTTACGGCAAATAATACTCTTCCATCTGGTTGTGTTCCATCATATTGACGTAGTTCGGCTATAGTAAAGTCTCTGCGTAATTTTGGTAGTTCCGGTTCAGGTGGTGTTTGTGACCATACACTGGGCACCTCAATTCTGTCCTTAATTATTTTATAAACCAAAAATGCAATAATGGCCACTAAGGCCAAATTCATAGGACTATAAAAAATTTCCTGCACAATGGACATCAACATGGAAGTTTGCTCACCCTCCACAGAAGAGCCGGCATTTGTGTCAATAGTATCAGCAGACATACTTTATATGGTTTATCTTTAGGTTGGTTAAATAATGATGACAATACAAAAATTTTCTTGTTTCTTCTTTTTGCTTATTTAACTTGCACTCTGTACTTTATTTACTTTTTTCAGAAACAAGAGCGCTCTGTTTTGAGCGTTTTTCTTCAATTGATTTGCGTTATATTAGAAAAAATTAAAACAAAAACTGTATAAAAGTGTAGTCGTCGTTAACTCTCTTGCTGCGTTTTTACTTATTTTTAGTATTTTCACAAATTTATATCCCACTTAAATTTTTATTTGTGGCAGAAAGCTTCACCACATTATTTAACAGTGCCGGTCACTACAATTTAATTCTGCTGAATTTCTATTCCATTTTTTATTCGCAGATGCTTCAAAAATACAAGGCGCCGCAAGCACAGAAATTGATATTGTAAGTGATTTTCAATACATCAGCTACTATCTATTTCATAAGCTTGCAGCGGTGCGGTTACTTCTACAAAATACAAAAACCACAAATATTTTTTTGGATGTGAAGAACGTCAAACTTCATATAAAATAAAAACCAAAATCATAAAGAGAAAAAACACCAATTTTTATATGGTTGCTTTGACGTTTAACATACAGTAATGTAATTATTTGCTTTTGAATAATAATTATGTGTAGATCTATAAATATGGTGTATACATTTTATATGATGCAAAATGCTCCTGTTGTTATCAAATTTTATTTCTCTTCCTGGTTTTTGGCATATGCTGTTTTTATTGTATGTTTTCATCGTTTCTGTAATGATTTTAGTAGATGGGTTCTATGGCGTTTCTACACAAATATTTATATAAATGCATGTTTGAATTCATTCTATTTTTATCGTTGCAGTAATCATTATTTTTGCGTTGTTATCAAATGTCAGATTAGTTGATTGTGCATATGCTTTATCGATAGTGTGTTACTAGTAGTCAGGGTTGGGAATTTCCTGTTAGTGTATTTAAACAATATCAATAGAACTGGATTAATGTTCTAGTGAGTTATGCATAACTATCACGTTTACTTAAAAAGTTAGCGAAAAAAACTTACGCAAATTCTGGTTAGGGAATCCCTAACGAAAATTTAGTTTAGTACAAATTTAAAAACAAAAGTAACACTTAAGATATAATTCGTAGCCAAATCGTACCATTATAAAACGTGCTTGTTTACAAAAAGTTGTACATACATCAGTAGTACATTTTGCAACGTAGAAATCTACGAAATGAGATTTTAAGTTGTAATCAAAAACGCTTGACACTGTTTTCAATAACTTCTGTCAAAATAAACTGTCAATTGGTACCATCCATTTTTAGCAATTGTAGAAAGAGTTAAACATGTTTAAACTAAATTTTGTATACTTATTAATTGAAATTAAATCAAAATAAACTTTTTGTGAATAGGTCAAGCAAATAGGTGAAGCAAATCAATTCTATTTTTACAATGCTGACAAATTCATTTAACTTGCGATGAAAGTTCCAACTCTGCCTAATAAGTTAACTTATAACCTTCTTTAGGCATCTCTACTAAAACCAACTTGAAAATTAATTAACATTAGGGAGGTATTAGATGGAGGAATATGGTTTTAGATATATCTGCCAGCTTTAAGGCATTTTAAGAAGATATTAAAACGAGTTTGTAAAAACGAGCCATTACATGAGCCTTATATACGATTATATAAGGGAATATATTTTGCTAATATTATACGATTTTAATTTTAATTTTTTCTCTCGCTATTAGTTAAACCATTTTATATTTGAGGGAATTGAAAACAATAAAATATAAAACAAAATTGTAAATTTGTGGTCCATTTATGCGTCTTCATAATTAGAATACTGGTTTCCAATGCTACCCTAATGAACATACTCGTATATATGGAAGTGTGGGTAGGAGAATTAAATTATAGTAAGAAACATATGCAAGATCACAAAATACAAATTTTGCTTTTGACGTTTTTCATCATTTAGATATTCTTTAAGCTTTAGAGTTGTCAAAGCGAATTATTCGAATGTGCACATTGATCACTGCCAAAATCAGTTTCATTTTAAATTCGTAATTTAATGTGTGTTGTGAGTAAGAAGTAAAGCTGAAGTATTATGAATTAAGTTAACTTCCAAATAAAATTTAATACTTTTTATCTATATTAATAAAAAAGTACGCGGGCGTAACTAGTTTAAAGAGAATAAGTGATAAAGAATTAAATATAATGAAAACAACCGTTACTCTAATAAAGTGTCACATTGAAAATATATAAGCATGTTTCATCAAGTTTGTGAGCAAAGGAAGAGTTGTAAATTTAATTTATAATTCAAAAAATTGGTCGTAATAGTGGTTGCTCGTATCTAAAATTAAAATTTGATATTTGTTGGCAAAATGCGGCGAAGATAAAAGGGAGGACCACCGGACATGTGTATATGCATGGATGTGTATATTTACCTAAGTCCCATCAATCCAAAATCAATAACTGCTTAATTCACAATTCAAAATTTGTTGCCTTGAAAAATGCATGCATACATGCATACATACATGCAAACAAATAAACATACAATGATAAAATGCAGATGACTTCTCTAAGCTTATTAGTTACATAACATTGTCTGATTTCAGTTGTCCAATAAATGCACAAATCACCACCTTGCAATTGATTTTATGCAAAAGTGAATCTATTCAAATACAAATTTGTGCGTTCCTTTATATGTATGTATGTACACAAAAAAAAAATACGAGTGACCAGCACAGAATACCAGCAACGCGACTGGTGTCTTCGTAATCACCTTCTCCCAAACACAGAAATTACATTTAAATAAAATATGATACGTTATTGTAAACTAAAGTAAACCATTATTGTAAACAGAACACATAAATTGAATGTGCAAAATGAACTGGAAATTACATTAAATTTCGTACAATTCAAAAAAATATGCATGTGTCTGTCCTTTCTCAATTTCTTAATATATATATTGCTTTAACCAACGACAACAATAATTACGAAGGCAGTTTGGGATTCTGTTGTACTGCATTTTCAATGAAATTATCTGGATACTCTGATGGCCTCCCACGATGAACTAGAATTTGAATGGAGCATTTTATTTCAGCGACAGCACCTTGATCAATGGTCGACATCAGGTAGATTTGCACCAATTAAATGAATATATACAAACATACACATCGTTAGTCTCAAGTAGGAAGATCCTAACTTGGTCTTTTTGTAAAATATTTTTTTTTAGTGATTTTAAAATACGAGTATGAACTGAATCCCTAACAAATCTATTGCAAAAAAAAAAAAAAAGAAAATGAGAGTTAGGGCCTTTCTGTTTCAGGCCAACGAGGTTTTGGTATTTACTTATATACTCGTATATATTTACTCATTTACTAGCGAGAAAAGCAAAGTCTAAAAAAAATTTTTTTTAACACAAATAATTAATAAATAAATAATTATTATTTATAATATTTATTTATTATTTATAATAGTTAGTTTTACGAGCTGAGCATCATCGAGTACATTTCCCTTCATATTCGAAATAAATACAGTTATTATAATTTATTAGATTCTGACGAAGTCAATGTAAAATTTAAATAAAATTGAAAAATATTGAAATTAGTGTATTGAAATTTGTTTTGAGGAACTGGTATTTATATATCTTTGCTTATTTATTTATTTGTTTAGAGATATTGTTACAACAAATATATGTAATCACATTTGACTTATATATATCGTAAAGATTTAGGGATTTACATTCGTGAAATACACTCTCGATCAGATGAGTAGAGCCTTTTGAATTTTTGTTTTTATCTTTGTAATATCTTTTTAAATATTTTGTATTTTTTTCAACATTAGAGTTTAATGCAACATTAGTTTAAGGGTCCTTTGCCAGATAATATAAAATTAAATGCTTTCAGTTCATATGATTAGTATTACTTGCCACTTGCATCCTTTTTTTCTTTGCTTTCCTAGTATTCGTCTTTGATTTATGCATCAAATTACTTGTGGAAGAAAATTATGATCTTATAAACGTTATGCATATTGGGCTAAGTCACAAAACTGTTGTGGAATACTTAAAATATATTGAAAACTATGATCAGTAAAGATTTCGAATAAATTGCGTAATATTATTGCGACCGAAAAACAACAACAAATGTGTGGGAACGGCTTTCTTGCAAAATTTATGGAAGGGAAGGATTCTTGCTATCAGATTTCCTTATATATTTTGAACTATGTTTCTGAATAATAAAGAAAAACGAACAAATAATTATTCATAAAAAAAATTCAATTTTAATTAATATAAACTGAAAAAATTTTATTCATATTATCTCCATGCAAAGGATCTTCCAACTAATGTTGATTTATTATGTTTGTAATCTTATGATAGTAGTGCTCTTTCCGATAGTAATATTTCATTAGCCAGCAGCAAAATATTTACAAAGCATTCCCAAATAAAGACAGAAATTCCGTTGGTTTTATTCATTTGATAGAGAGTGTAACATAATATTCCATTCCATGTATTTAGAGCTATTTGTCACTTCAATAAAATTTGTTAATAGCAATTTTAAATCAAATTAATCATATCTTAAGGGAAATTCTTAAAAGAAATTATTTTTCATTTTTTGAGGCCGTTTAGAATTTCTGAAATGAAACATATATTGAGAAAAACCAAAAAATTTATGGGGTTTACATCCTATATGTTTTTGAACCTGTTTTAATTGATATCTAGTTAATATATAGAATATTAAAAAAAAAACGTTTGCAGAATTTTTTATTCCTTAATGTTGTTAAATGTTATTTAAATTCCTATAAAAGACATAAACTTGTAAATAAGCCCGAACAACCTTCCCAACACGAATATCGTTGGCTGGACTAGTTAGTTAATTCCACAACTGGGAATGGCTAAGGACGTATGACTCCTTTTTCCATGAAAATAAACAAAACTCTCACGAGTTTCACTCACATCTTCACAGCTCATGTGTTAACTGTTGTTGCATTGTTTGAGTGACGGAAGCATTGCCGCTGGTCACTTATTATTATTTACCACCAACCAATTTAGATTACTGATAACGTAAATCTGAGCAGTATTTCATCGGCCAAGAAAACACACTTAATAAAATGCCACCAAAAAACATCTTAACAGCTTCTACTGCAATGCTAGAGGCGCTACAACAAACTACTCTGCCTTCTCTATCAATAATGTTTTCTCCAAAATCCGACATCATATAGTATATTGCATGAGTGGGAGCTACACCAAATTACACTATTTGTATACTTAAATATATACAGGCAAATACATACTTTATCTACCACTACTATTCTTCAACTTTGTTATATAGAGATTAAACAAAGTACGAGATACGATTTTTATTATAAATATATTTTTTAAATTAGACAGGTTTTTTTTTCTATTTTTACACCAAGAAAATGTGTTTGGAATTTTAAACAGTTTTACAACAAGTTTTGATTAACAACAATCTGTGATTTTTGTGTGCTTTACGTATGAAAATATTATTTCTACAAATGAATCATAATTCCTACGAATACTTTGTAGAAATAATTACCTGCCATCTTAGTGATCATCCCAAAATTTATAAATTTCTTTCCTCTTCGTATTTCCCTCTCCGGACTGTATTTGCATTTTGGTATTGGCTACAACATGCATACGCGGAATACCATCAATAGCAACCCGTTTCAGAGATAGTGATGTCATATAGTGTTTCGAAATCCGATAAACATGCTGAGAATGTTTTGTTAAATATTTGGTCAAGTGTCAAAAAACCTAATAGGTAGTAAGCAGGCGAGACAATAACGTCACAACTCTAAATTTAATAGATTCGTTATAAGATTTTATAAAACATATGCGTTATATTTCTTGATTTGCAAATATAAAATGGCACATATTTTTCAGATTTCCTAAATAAAAAGAATCCAAATATTTATTTATTCCGAATTCTGTATATTATTAACAAGAGTTTTTTCATCATGTGACTAGGTACTCTTATGTTGGAGATTAGTAAAGCGGCCGCTTCGATTATCAATTATTGTTGGTGGGGCACACTTAAACCCTTCAGATTCGCTACAAATATTGGAAAGTTAAAGTCGATTTTTGCACTGACTCGTTAGTCCCTCATATAGTATCCCACATAGTCGTACGATTTTTCCATACGAAAATCTAATGTGATATCCTTCCTATTTTAGAAAATCGCATCAAAATGCCGTTACTAGTGCAGTCAATTTTTTCTGTGCCGATTGAAGTAAATGCAACTCTGATCGCATGTAAATTGTCATTTTATGTAAATTGGAGTAAACTTTTGCTTGTCAAAAAAACCTGTCATTTTTAGAATGATCTATCCTATTTTTTCAGCAGAGATTTCATGTTTGGCAAATCGTGCGACTGTGTAGGATAGTGTATCAGAGCCTTTATTAATCAATGCTATTAGTAAACCAGCTGCTATTATACAGAAAAAAGTTTTCGAACAAACCCTTATTTATTTCTAGTATATGTTTATTAAATGTTTATTACAATACAAAACGCCACTAAACAATATCATTAATCAGTTAACCATTTTTGTTGAATAGAACATTTTTTTTTGTTTGAAATAAGAAGTTCTTTTGATAAATCCGATAAATAATTGTTCTCTTTTGTTTGAAGTCTGTAAATATTTTTAATAAAAAATATTAGGTTTTTAAGCATTTGCTGCTGCCTCGAACGATATTTAATTTTATTTCTGTATTTTATATATTATATTTATATTCTTCCAATGTGTTTGTGGTTATTTATTTTCGGAAGAATTTCCCAAATAATATTGAAATTCATTTAATACTTAATTTTGTGTTTTATTTTTTATTTATAAGAAAAATAAAATGGATTCATATCGGTTAGAACTTATTTAAAAAAGATTTGTTTAATAATTTCTGTGATTCCACTTTTAAAATTCTCAATGATTTTTTTTTCCAAAATCCCATTATTTTTCAAATCTGTTTGGCTGTGCAACTTTTCCAATTTTTTTTATTATAAAAAATATATACGATTACAGAATGGCAAAAATTACGCACTGCTGTAATTTTTATAAATTCTTTTATAGTCTAATTTTTTTGTTCATGATATCATGAAACGATTCCAGTTCCGAATCCTTAATTTTCGCTTTAAAATTTTTTTGGGTTATGCGGTTGTTCCTACTAATGGGAGGGAAATTTAAAATTTAATATGTAAATACTTGCAGATATAAAGATGTGGACTTGTGTACAGGTTACTTCATTTGCATATTCTTCAATAAGTCAACAAATTTTTTTTATCGAATGCTTAACAATGTACATATTCGATGGCCACAATTGAATTATTAAAATTTCCATTTACTCGCGTAGACGTTGTGCGTATCCACAATGGTAAATATGTATATAAATTTAAAGTACAAAAATTTTAAACACATTGTCTTTCGATTGGAATACAAATACGATAATTATGTTATATGTTCACTGCAACTTGTCTTATTTTCAACAAAAAAGAAAATAAAATATCAGCTGCAAAGCTATACGAAGTTACTCTGAGATCAACCACACATTCCACCACACATTGTTTTTTGGGGGGGAGAAAAATGAAATACAAAAGTAGACGTATTCGAACGAATAACATGAAAAGTAATTATTTTCGAAAGGTCTTTTGCAAAATAAATATGGGTGGGTTTTGCACTAAACACCTTTTAAAAGCTTTTCTCTGCAATTTCTCTCTGCAATCATTAGCAACTTTAATATTACTTTCCCTATATAATATATATCTATATATAATATATAGAAATAAAGGCTCGTCATAACATGTAGCGAAGATGTTTTTCGCCACAACGCCGATATTTTTTATATGGTTTTGCCGCAATCAGAACTTGCAACTAGATAAAATTGAAAACGTGCTTTGCTGTTTTGTTGTGTAATAAATTTGAATCAAGCCAAAATGCATTTCGTTTTTCGTATAAATTGCATTTTTCTTAACTTCATTCACACTGTGCACCATTTCGTGCATTTCAACCAATGCCAACATTTAGGTCAGTATGTTTAGCTTTTTGTTGCAATTTTTCTTTAATTGTGCTTTTCAACACATTTCTTTTCGTTTTGCTCACTTTTCTACGATGCGACTATTTCTAATTCAAATTTTATGTCGTGTGCACAAACAACGAATTGTTTATTACAAACATGTACATTTTTTCCTCCCAAAATATTCGTTATAATTTTGGCAGTTTTCCCCCAGAAAGATGTAAAGCGACGAATAGACAAACTGACAGACAGGCAGTTTAATAAATTTTGATAGACTTGAAGACCCATATCAAGAAAGAAAAAGTTGGTCAAATTTTAAATGCATTTTATTTGCCTGTGTATATTTACAGTATTTACTCTGGATGCATTTACTAAGCATGCATTCCTATAATAGTGTTTTTAAGGAAACGGAAAAGAAGTAGCACTTACCTTTGCACCATCAGCGCTACAATACTAGCGCAATGTATTGTATGACTTGGTTATTCCTGGTAATGGGCTTAGGAAAAGAAACCCTTTTATTATTGAATAATTACAATCAACTGACCAGCGATATCTGGTTATGGGCTGTGGCTTATATTAAGTTGCCTGCCTTACAATATCACACTTATTTAAGTTGCCATTTAATGCATTAACTGCATTTAGTGCACACTAGCCACTGACAACAAACTACATGAAACACGAGATACCTGACATTTCCATTATAAAGGCTTCTCTCAATCGGGTACGACTTTCATCCACACTTTTCAAGAACGCTTCTTCCCCAACTATCTCTAATCTAGTTTAATTTTCGTACTAATCGTTCCGTCTTTTCCATACAACACACATGAGGTTTGGTTATTTTATGCAAAAAATGAAACCAAAAATAAATAATTAAAATCCGGTGATTCCCCTGGTTCACTGCTTCCTCCTGTAGCAGTTTCTGATGATGGCGATAAAAATAGCCTGAAAGTCCTTTCAATCACAGCTATCATTATTTTGTTTTCTGACTACGAAAGCATAATAGAAACCATTTTGGAATATGATTCCAAAAGCGATTTAATGGAAGGAAGCAAAAATAGTGTTGAAAATCCGAACTCCTTATCTTTAATGTATGTAATACAAAAAGTCGTCGAAAATTATGAATTTTTTTTCAAAAACAAAAAAACAAATACTTTTAAAAATTAAAAAAGAAAAGAAAACATTCCTTGCTTTCTCTGAATGTTTTTGATATCAAGTCAATTGCCCGCAGATAACACAAATTAAAAATAACTAAATAAAAATGCATTTTCATTGCCAATGTAAAATGTTGAATTGAAAACGGAACTCAGAAATGTGGTTGTTGCAACAGTATCACTTGCCATTTGTATAGTTTTGCATCACACCAGTCACCTGACCACCACCGGCAATAAAGACAAACGTTGCAACGTTGTTATGCTTCGTTTGATTATTATTTCCAACTACAACTTGACTTATTTCTTTTCATACTTTTTTTAATTCTGTCTTCTGATGTTGTATTCATCATTGTTATTATTAAAATGATCATTATATATTTTCTGTACAATTTAAGTATCCAAGTATCTGGTCGTACTAACTAAAGAAACGTATTGAGATTCGCTATTATTGTTATTAAATATTAAAACAGTGTTTGCGTGTCAAACTTCTTAACACAATTTAGAGTTTTCAAGCATGCATACATACACAGATGCATACATGTGTATGCACCAAAGTCATGGTCAATGTTGTGAGTCCGTCGGTCCATTTTTATTTTTATTTTTATTTTTATTTTTATTTTTTTTTTGTGGTTGATATGCATTTTTAACTAGGCAATAGTTATAGAACATTGCATGAGCCAAGATGCGATCAGTCGGTGCAAATACATTTGAATGGATGTACGAGTACACGAAGCGGTAAATATTGTATTACGTAATATCTTACAAGCGGTATCGGCAAATTTATTTGTGTAAAATGTTCCTTAAATCCTTTCGTATGCGGCTGAAGTTGTCTCTAGAGTAAATACTTATAATTTTTTGAATTGTTAATCCAACATATAACACTTGGCAAAGCAAGAACTAAGATTTTTCAAATTCCAGCTGACTTCCTGTATGACAACGACAATGATAAAATAGTTTGTTATTTCTGTTTTGATCCGACAAGGATTGGTTCAGCTATCTCACGCTTTCAATAGTCTTGATTTCTTTCAGACATACTAAATTCCAAAAATCCCCAAACTTATTTATGCCGATGGAAAGTTAATGGCCGTCATCCCACCTACAAGAAGTGTCCAATCACCAGCTGTAAATAATGTGTGCATCATATTTTGGGATTCTGTTTTTGTGTATGGTGCACACAGTGAAACGCTTTACTCCCTCCCATCCGGTACTAGATTTTCACTAAACTTCAAAGATAAGCCATTCCTATATTGGTTCTCCTGTGACATTGTCATAATGCTTTTTTGTACATTTTGCACTCTCAGCCATCATGTTTGATGAAGAGAAATTTTGTTTGGTGCAAAAACGGCAATTCATTATTTTCTAATACTTTTCGTACAAACATTTGCCTCGTCTGATCATACCTTAAGTGTTCGTAATATTCCTTGAGAGTTACCATTAATTCTGAATGGGTATAATTTTATAATATTTTCCATAAAGTTGTGTTGAATCTGCTTGTGTGAAGTTTTGTTCTGAAGTAGATACCTTATGATCGACAAGTTTATATGGCTTATTATCAATAGCGATTCTTCTATATACTGAGTCGTTTGTGAATTTAAGAGTTTAATTACTCTTTCCTTTTCTGGTTCAACGATTCAGATAATGTTGCTGAGTTGATGGAAGAGGAAACTTTTATTAGAGAAATTTTAAGAAAAGTTCGTCATTTGCCTTTTGCCTAATGTGTTTAATATGTTTTATCACTTTTTATCTGCCACAGTACTGGCTCCTTTGAAAAGGGGCGGTCTAACCATGGCATCTTTAGCCATCGTTACCGTGTTTGCCAAATAATCTTATGAATATTTTCTATTTTTTTTTAACATGATTTATTTACTGTATCTTCATAATATTGAATTCACAATAATTATTCAAATCTTAATATATAAATACGACTATGAATATGAATATTGTTTGAAAACCCTTCAACCATTTGGCAACACGAATTTTGTCACAAATTTTTACACAGTTACACTCTGATGTCACACAATATTCATGTCGCAAGTTTGACGTTTAAGATCCCCTTTAGAAGGAAAGATAATCAAAAGAAACAGAAAGTGGCTTTCTGGATATATTTGCACAGCTGTTGGATGTACACTCTTATGATCATTCATATTTGTGGATGGCTTATCCCTGTTTTCTGTTTAGGAAAATTATGATGGCATCTCTAATTTAACTGCACTCTTTACAAATGCAATTAAAATCTAAAGAAAAAAAAGCTGTTAAACTTATAATTGAAATAGTTTTAAGGCGTTCTTCTTTTATGGTTCTTTAGTCACCTTAATCCATTTTTATGATACTTTCTTATTTTTTCTATTTGTTTTTAAATACCTCCACGTTTGGTTCAAAACTATTTGGCAAAAAAAAAAAATTCACTTTTTCTCTAATTGCTACTATTTCCTTAACATTACAATTTATTTTTTATACTTTTTTTTTGCTGGAGATCCAAAAGAAAGATAGAAGCACTAACCTTCCTCTGTAAGTTGTTACCGCTGCTGCCTGCTATTTGCTATCTAGCAATGCAGATGATCATTACCATTCTGCTGTTAATAACTATAATTTTTATGCTATAGAAAAATACATTAATTTTTGTGTAATGAACTAAATTTTAATATTTTTTTTGGCATTATTCATTTTAATATTCATTAATTAACAATGGAAATCTAAAGTGTGATTGTGTGGCAGGAAAAAAATAAATATATCGCATCTGCCAAATGATATCTTTATTAATATAAAGTTAATTTTATTATTGGAAAGTAAGAACTGATGCAAGCCAATAGGGGAAAAAATAAGTACAACTTCACTTGCGCAATAGAAGGCTTGAGGCTACACTAGTGAAGGAGAGAGTGGTCGGGTAACAAATAATTTTCTTTCCTAAAATTCATATACTTGTATGCTAATGGCTTGTAGTTCGCATCACCTGATAATTAAATAAAAACAAATAATGCGCAGTCCTCTTGTGGGATGCGTGCGTTCAACTTAAAAACATATTAAGGGCTGTCAAAGTTATTAGTATTAACGGGTTTGCCTATTGTTAAAAATGCTTCAAAAGATATTTAATTTGTTACTGCCCGCCATGTAGACCGTTATTGTGATAGCCGCCTTCTTAAAAGAGTGGCTGCACTATTGCACAACTCAAGTTCGGCTTATGAGTTTAGTGATTTGATCTCTTGGCAAGCTAGTGGGAGTTTATTTGACAAAAAAAAAATAAACCTGGAGGAAGAAATTGTTTGTATTTTAGTTTAAATTATATGTAACAATTATGAAAACTTGAGAAGATGCGTGTGGGAATAAATTTTAGAAAATATCTCGCCAGCCACACTGGTAGTTATTGGAAGTAGTGGACTATGACTGCGGAAGAAGGCAGAGGTGTTGAGCAACTTTATGAATTTGCTGATTTATAAGAAAGCTTTATGTTTAAGTAACTCTCAAATGCTACAGGAAGTGCTAAAAAGATGTGTTAAAATCATGTGAAATTCGTAGAAAATAAAAATTAACGCATTTTGTTCAATGTGAGTCAGATTTTTAATGAATATGTTTGTACGACATTTTATATACAAATTTCGAAAAATAAATTTACCCAAAACTGGTTATTTTTCTACTTGTCATTATAAGAGTTGCGCTTCTCTGTTGGTCAATGTAAATACAATTGAAGTTCATTAGCTAAATGCATGTAAGGACTTACTTTTACTAACTACTATATAATATCAAATATTTGCATTATTTTAAGATTTTTGTAATTTAAATGAAAACAATTGTGGTCATTGTTTGTTATTCAACTTTATTGCTAACCAGAGTCACTAAAATAGTTATCCTTGTAGTGATGAGTAAATCCGCCTTCTGGCCTAAATGCGAATGCCGATTACCGAATGCAATGTGTGAAATAAAATTATTTTGTTTTATATTTTACATATTTATTTATTTGGTTTTAGTTTCATCATAAGCAAATGTTTTATTGAATTGTCATTGGCCTGTAGTTGGTGGTTGCACTGTAGGCATCTAAAGATAGGCGATCTATGTTAGCGTGTGAGTATGTCTGCTTGCCAAAGCGTAGCCTTTGCCTTAGTGATATAACGCAGCCAAACGATTTAACATATTATCAAATAAATAATTAAAACATTTGCTATTTAATTATCTATTTTCTTGTTAAATAATTTGTAATTGATTTTTTGTACAATTTTATTAAAAAAAAAACTTGCTCAATTTGCTTTATAATCATATTTTTTTTTTCTTTAAATAATAGAAAGAAATAATAATTCAATTTTATTCCATTTTTAAGCGAGTGAAAAATAGATTTAATCAACTTTATTGCATACGCTACAGCAAGTAGTAGCCGTTTAGGCAGAAGAAAATTTTGTGGAAAAAAATTTGGCATGAAAAAAATAATTGATTTTCAAAAGCATAAAAATAAATATGGTTATAATTACGAGTTATCAAGATGGTATCGGACAGACAATGACTTTTCGTTATTGAATGGATGCGTAAAGTCAGAGTAACCTAAAATTTCAACGTGCACTTTATAGTAACTTTTCCTGCTTTTAGCTTTATTTTGATGCTGCAAAAAAGCATTTGGAAAATATTTTCCACGAAATTCTTTAAAATTTAGTTAACCAAATAATTGTGGTCGGTGATTGGCTTAGTACAGCCATACTTGGCTAAAGACAACCTTTTATTTGTCTTTTAAGACCACCCCTCAGGGAAAAGCGGCTATTCATGTAATTCATTGTCAAGGAGTGATGAGAAAAAGAGAGCCAGAGGATGTTCTTGGGCCTGTCATTTTTTTTTTTTTTGTTGATATTATCGATGTAAATTATATGCCAATAAGTGTCAAGTCGCCAGAAGAAGATGCAATTGGTAAATCAACAGGAAACCCTGGTATGTGTAGGACGGCAGAAAGTACGTTTGCTATTACTGCGAGCAGCCATCAAGTGAAATAGAGCGATGACAACGCCCTCGAATTCTGTACTATGTCCTGGAGTGACAGTTGTGAGTGAAAAAAACTTCCAAACAACAGTCTCATAAAACTTTTTTTCACTTGTAAAAAGTCTTATCATCCAATCTATGAGTTTAGAAATTTCTAGTTGCCGAACTTATTACCTACACTAATTAGATCGGCTTATTAATAGACAAGTTTCAATAAAGAAAATATCCGTTTATCTCCAATTTTTAATACAGGAATGTTAAAATAAATTTGTATAATTACGGCGATTCGAATAAATTATTTCAGTATTTCATTTGCTAGTACGGCAATTCACATCAAAGCCACCTTTATTCCCTTAAACGTTTTAAATAGTAAAAAAATTGTAAAAGAAATAATAAAATTTGTCATTCCCACATTAAATCCCTTAAGGTTTCAACGATTGAGTTGATTTGATTTGATTACAAAATATTTCCAGTTTATTATTAATAATAACAAAAAATATTAAAAATTAATTTTGAGTTGTGTGTAAAACCAAAACATTAATTCTATTAATCAAGTTTTTTAATAACATCAAATGTTGCTTTATTAAAAATATATCTTTCAAAATCTGTTGTGATTTCTTTCTTCACAAACACCATCTTATACATTAAAAATTTTCACTAAACGGCGTTGAAAAAATACTTACTTTAAATAAAATTTAATTTAGACAAGCATCGTTTGCCTTTTTAGACATTTTTATTGCTTGAGATTTATTTAGTAATGCTATTTCTTTATTTATATATTGTGCGTCGTCAGGTAAATATTTTATAAATGCTGTATAAATTTGTGCCCGCACTTTATTTATTGACTGCAAGAGTTGCCTTGTTTATGCTGTAAAAGATTTAGCAAATAATTTTGTTAATTTTAGTATTAATTTTACAAAAACTTGGAAAATATTAATTATATGCGGTTAGAGACGCCACTATTTAGATCAAGATGAAATGAAATAATAGTATAAATAAATTGGGTTTGGTTTACAACCACCACATGAGAAGTTTAAGGAAGTCATTTTTTACAGTGTATCTGGTGTGGAACTCGGAGCAGTTAAGCTTATACTTCCAGTTACAGTTCATAAGCATTTTTGCTTTTTTTTTATTACCGCCAGAAGTAGCTGACGAACTAGTTGAACCCACGAACTATTTTAGCAATATTGGTTATTTTGAAAATGGCTTACGAAAGGCATACGAAATCTCGCTGTTACAATCAGAAATTTGATTTGTTATACATAAATGGAATTTAGAGAATCAAATATTAAAAACCTCTTTACTAGATTTCAATAAGAGAGAGAAACGCGTATAAATACCACGTATGTGTTTTTGATCTTATCGTTTTTTCGATAAGTTTTTAAATAAAAACAGCCAACACGTGTTATATTATTTTGTTTTTAAAAATCTTCAAGGTTTCTTAAAAAATTTTAATCCTCTACCACAAATTAAAATACTCAATTGGGCAACAAATCCCCGACAACTGGCAACGCTGTTTGAAAGTGAAAAGAAATCCGTTTTCAAAATGATTATGTTTTTAAATGGACTGTTTCAAGCGATAATAATTAATTATTTTTTATTATTTTTATTTTTTAAAGTACATAATCCTTATAAAAAAAACAGAAAATGCGTTTGAGGGCGGTGGCAAAGTATTGTGCATTTTTAAATGTTTTTGCGCAAACAGTAGGGCATTACCGCGACTCAAAATGGAGTGGCTGCTTACAGCAGATGAATGCCTCTAAGATTTCATTGGTATGATTGAATTTGTTACAACTTTTACTTTTCATTTCAATTTCAATCTGCAATAACTTGAATAAGTTCATGCAAAGTGGAAAAAATTGCTGCAAAGGAATAAAGAAATTATTGAACGGTTTCGTTATTTTATTTTGTATTCATTAAAAACCTTTCAGACTTTGCTGCTATTATTATATTTTCAACAAATTCATAATTTGCATAGATGATCGAACCGTTATTGTACCTTTTAAGTTATTTTTCCTTCCAATTTATTTAATTTCAATCTTTCTTGTAAATGGCGGCATTTTTCCATTATACGGTTTCTTTAATTTTTTTTTTCTCTTCTCGATTTTTCCGGCTGGACGACAAACAAGTGTCGCACGTTTTCATGTAATATGGCATCGGGCGTGTTTAGAGTTCAAACATTTGACAGAAGCTATTTTTAACGAAACATATTTACCGCAATCTGAGCTTTATGCCACAAATGAATAAAAAGCCTTTTGTTTAAAACTTTGCGCTGCAAGTTCATTCATTCATATAGTTGCTCCTTTGTTTCTTTATTTCTGTTTACTTTCTCTCTCATTTGTCGCATGCCAGCTTCTTATTGTTTCTTTGCTATCCATTTTCTAGCCAGCCTGTCCTTTTACATGATCACTGTGAACATGCTGCGAGCTGGAGCTTCTTATTGCCAGTATTAGCTATTGTACTACGTTTGTGTGGCAATTTTTAGTCATGAAAATATATATATATATTTTTTCGTTTTGTTTTGTTACTTTCAAGGCGAATGGTTTTCAGAGGTCCTGCCGAAGTTGGTTATTATTTTTCTAATGTCAAGCAAATTAATTAAATGAGGTTTTTTTCAGCAACTCTGACTAAAATTAATAAAACAAATTATGTTCGCATTTAAAAAGATTTGTATATTTACATAAAGCAAATATTGAATAAAAGTGTGGGAAGTCTTGAAATACTGATAAAAAAAATTGTTTCCAAAAATTGCTTTAGATTAAGAAGAACATATCAATTGAAAACCGAATGACACTAAATAAGAATAAATCAACAAGTGCTTATTTTTCTTCCACATTGAGATACATAATAAACTAGTTCATGTTTGCTGTGATTATTTTAAATAGCTCGTGGTTTTATTTGAAATAATCGATTCTGAACACTGACAGGAGAGGTCCCGACAATATTAATCTATTTTGTTAGAAATATTGCTAGAGAAATCAGTTAAAACCTTTTACCTGCAAATAAAGCAAAAATACATTTCAACGATGAACGATTTCAATATTTTCAAGACAGATAACTTGGCCATATCCTGGCACGGTTTTGTAGAATGGCCCCAGTATGCTTCTGATTACTACTGCATTATAATTTTTTCAATTAAAATTTTTAAACCTTTAAATGATAAAAAAAAATTTTCTAAGTTATTTAATATTTTTCTCTTTCTTAATACTTTTTTTTATAAAAATATTTAAATTTTTTCGACGTTTTTTATACGCTGTGTAATTTTTTCACGGAATAGTTATTACATATATTAAATATTTATAAAATTTCATTACATAAAAAAATTAAAACATTTTGAAATATAAAAACCATGAAAAATGATAGAACTTTAATAAATATTAAAAAATACTAACAAAAAAAAAAAAAAAAAACACAAGTCTTTGATTGCAAATATAGTTTTTTTTTATTTAAATTTATGTTGTGTGGGTTCCTAATGGAAATGTTATATAATATTTTTTAATTTTCATGTTCCATTTCCTATTATATAAAATAGATATCTGTATATAGATATATAGTTGAAGAAGTTGTACAAAGTGTGTAAAAAATTTCGTGAAAAATAAAAATAATTTTTATAAAAGATCGTAAACTTGCAAAAATGTTAAATAATTTATGAAAAAAAGAAATAAATACATTTTTCTATTTCTACATATATTTCGTATTTCTTCAAATTGTCTTGTTTTGAAATAAGCCAGCAGGACTATATACATCCATATATATGTATATATGGGCTTTCGAGAGGCCTCTACACTATTCATCATTACCGCCTTCATACCCATTCGCTTAATGAGAGTATACGTATTACTAATAGCAACTCCTATTTCTCTCTCGTTTTATTTTTTTTTCTCTCGACCAATACGAATTGTTTCAATTTGGAAGTAAAGCATGTGTGTATGATATATAGTATTATTCTAAGCAACTGGAGGACTTGCGAAAATAAGTAAAGTGTTTAACAGAGTTTCTTTGACAACTGGCGCGATTTGCGAAGTTTTGTGAACATTTTCACAAAATTTTAATTAAAATAAATTTTTGGTTGAATGATTGTTTTTTTTATATAAAAAAATTTTATATTTATTTTTATTTTCAATATTTTGCTACTACTATGGGTAACTTCTTTGGGGGAAATATATATGTATGTATATAAAAAATAAATCAGATTGATAGAAAATAAATAATTATAATTTTTTTTTTTGTTTTAAGTCTTTGAAACTGTATGGCTCTTGCAACGGAATTTCGTGCCGTTTTTCAAGTCAATGAGGTTTCTGTAAGATTTGCTGGCGGATGCATAATGCAACCCATACACGATACAACCGTTGGCACAACTCGCTTAGTAATCAAGTTGTGTGTTGTTACCAAATACGATAAAACCTCTTCGTACAACTTCATTTTGCAAAAAAAATTTGTAAAGCAATAAAACAATTGAAAGCTCTTTAAGTAAATTAAATATTTACTGACATTCAAATTCTTTTTAATCTCAAAGATTTTTAAAAAATAAAAAAAAAAAAAAATAAAAAATAAAATAAAACTTCAATGAACTGTTTTTAATTGCATATAATTTACTAATATTGGCTATCATTAAATAATTCATCGTAGAACTGTGCTCTAGTTTCATTTCAGCTGCGTCTTCCATTTTTAATTAGTATTCACTTAGTTTTCTTTGCTTTCAAAAACTAAATTAACCGACGACACGTCTTTCTCTCGCAAAATTAAAATGAGAATGATATACGAAGTCGCATGACTAACCCACAAACGTTGCAACGCGTTGGCACAACTTACCAAAAAATCAAAAAATTTTGATTTTTCATACAACCGAGACAAAACTTCATACAACAGGCCCACATGTCATTGAAGACTGCCCAAGTTGTGCCAACGGTTGTATCGTGTATGGGTTGCATAAGATAATGAGTCACGGCTTTTAAATCACATTATTGGAAATTAATTATTTCGAATTTGAAAATGTAGTTGGGGAATTCGATGCAATCTCCATTTAGTTCACAGCTAGAACTAAAAACTTGTGGAGCGGACATTTTATTATATTCGTAGTGTCGTTCTGGGTTTGAAATCCATTATAAAGACCTATAAAAGCCGGTATTGCATATTACAAAATGTACCCCAAAAACTTAAAAAAGAAAATAATAAAAAAATAATAATAATTTTTAAGAAATGCGCCATATTTCGTTCTGCATCTGATATTTTATTTCATTTGTATGCATTTGTATTAAATTTTACTTGATTTTTATTTAAAGTGATTATTATTGTTTTTTTTTTTCATTTCAGGTAAGTGCAACATTTTGAGTCATGCAGGTAATTATTTCTGCTCTAAAAAATAAAAAAATCTGAATTTTTTTTTAACTTCCGCTGACACAAAAATGAATTCATTTGCAAATTTGTATGTAAACGAAAATATGGCCGAACTTTTCAAGTCATCGGTGGGACGTTTCGCAAGTTATTTTTCTTCCAAGTATTCATTCAGCTTCATTGGTTTTATCGGTCGAAAGATGGCTTAAGTAGAGATGCGGTGGCAGTTGCCAAAGGTGGTGATTGTTCAAACGAAGTGCAAGTTTGTATTTACTGTTGTTATACTTATTTATTTGCTTTTATGTTTTCCTAAAATTTGGGATGCTTTTTCATTTCATTGCAAATTAGTTTAATTGTGGGGTATGCAACATGCATCTCAAATATTTGTGTCTTATAGGTTTGGCCTTAATGTTGCAAGGTGTGTTATTTGAAATATTTTTTGTTTTAAGCTTTTTCTTCATTTCAGCTTTGTTCAATTTTTTTTATGTGTGTGTGTGTGTGGCTTTTTCATTAATTTTCTTTCGTTTGGCTTATTTAATTTTCTTTATCATCTTTATGGCATAGTAATGTGCGGCCAGGGATGGTTGTACCGAATGCAGACATGGAAACAATTTTTAATATGGTCACGTTTATTGGTTCATTATTTTGTTGTTGTAACTAAAGATTTAGTTGGCTGCAAGTTTACGACGCAAAGTACATTCGCCTTTTGTGGTTTTTTGTTGTTGCATATTTGACACAAATTAGTTTAGCACATGCAATGTTTATAATTTAGTGGGAGCGGGAGCAGGTATTAACTGTATTACATGTATCTGTGAGATTTGATTAATTTTATGTTGGCACATTGAAAACTTCAATGATGTAGCAGATGAATGGAAAATTTAAATTGAATGCCACAGTTTACAAGAATTAACACATTTTTTTTTTTATTTAAATAAAATTTTATTATTTTGCTTTTAAACTCTTCTCTTTTCTAATTGTTAAAATGAGTATGATCGTTATGAGCATGTTTTTTATTTATTTATTTTAATTAAAAAAGTGTAGATTAGTTTCAGAAGTATAGTAGATACATATATAGGGGAGATGGACAACCATGATTCGCATGGACATGCACGTGTCAGTAATTTCGTCAAATGTGATAATAAAAGACTTTGCTGGAAGTGAGCGTGCAGGAGTAGAGTTTTATGTATAAGGAATATTTTACAAGCGAAATGTTGAGAAATTAAATATCTTAATGTAATAAAAAAAAATTTTCTAAAATTTAATTAAAAATTTAATTTAAAAATTTTTAAAATAAATTGATGGAAAAAATACATTTTCTATAAACTCAAATTCTATTAAAATAAAGACCAACCTGAATTTAAAATACAGTTTGGTTTCATTATTTTAACAAGTATGTGCGCAAAACATGTCATTGAAGAATTGATGCAACAATTGAATTAAATATAAAACACAGTTTTTAGTCTTTTAACTGTTATTTGTTTATTAAATCATATGATTTATGGAATAACACAACGGCCAAATGCCCTTCACAGCTTTGTCAAAAATTGCCATAAATGTGGCCGACTTTCGTTGATACGGAGATCAATATCCTCTTTTAATAAGGACGAGGCATAACGTGTGCTTATATATATAGACTTGGGAGTTCAAATAACCATACAAATGTTTATCTATTGGTTTGAAATCACTTGATCCAAGCGAGTTATTTCTGATTACCGAAATGAAAGAGTAGAATGTCTGGTGCTATAATTGAATTGCTTGACTGGCCGTATCGTATGCGCCAACATTATATACACGCCTTTCAATTTCTGTAAAAAGAACTGTGTTAATTTTGGAGCATCCTTTATATTGACATAAATTTATTTTCTTCCAGAGTTGTATTCGTTAAATTTTTGTTATTTGGTGGCTGATGTTAAAATTTTATAGTGTGATCAATTTATGTTTAAGTAAGAACAGACATTTACAGTGAAGAACTATTAAATCTTAAGAAATTCCCAAGTTTATTTTTTTCTTCTCGGAAAGCATCGAAATAATCGTATGATGACTTTAAAGATATTAAAACTTTGTTATATACATACGATTTTGATATATTTTCATCCAAAATAGTGTATGTAGTATCAAGAAAGTTTTAAAACACCACAGAGGACAGGTAATAATTATGTGCATTTTATAATCATCTCTTAACAATTATAAAAACATCTCATGCCAGTTTCTATTAAAAGTGTAATAAAGCATTTTAAGCAACACAACTTTAAGCTTTTAAATTTATATTTATTAATTAAACTAATGCATTTCAACACGCACTCCTATGCGGAAAATTATGTTAAATATTTGCTGGGATTTTTTTTTTGCCTGAAGCATAGTTGTGTTTCCAAGTCAGGTGAGAATTCCCAACATATGCATGTCTTCCACCAAAAAAGGAACTGACTGCGCTCGTCGACTGGCCGACCCGACCAGTTTGTTGTATTTTTTATAAATTGTTGTTTAATTAATTTATCTGCACATTTTTCTATTTTGCTATTTTTCTTTCACAATGTCTTTGCGGACTTAAAGAAACAGAAAAGAAATCAAACTCTGCTTAACAATAATCTGTTGCATTTTTTTCTTTGTTAATGGCAACATTCACATGGAAAATTACTTTTGGCGCCTTGTGTGAAAGAAATATTTACTTGGTCTCTTAACAATGTTTTAATGCACCCTCATATCACACGAAAATCTGGCCCGAAAACCTTTTCAAACCATAATAAATAATTTGTTTTTGGTAAACAATATTTTAATTACTGGTAACAAGCATTGCAATTATTGTGGCAACTGTAATTAAAATTCAGTTTGCAATTTGTTCTTGTAAACTAAAGTGACAATTTTATTACATAAGACAACAAGAAAACTGTGTCGTGAAATTTTAATTATTGTTCATTTTTTTAAATTGAAGTTTTAAAAAAATTTATGTACTGACGTATTAGAAAATGTTATTTAACAACACAAGAATGCTTTTCAAGCAACATTTGTAATAAAAACGATATTTATTTTATAATATACTAGCTCGGCCCGGACCGCGTTGCTGGCTCCATATTTTTCTTTTATTTTGAACTGCCTCTCGGACAAAAATCAAAATCAGTGTTTTCAGTTATTTGTAATAAAAATAAATGTTATGTATTTGTCGGTGTCGGGATACTTAACGCCGCCACATGCCGATTAAGCACCCAATGCATTCAGTGAAGCACAGCACAGGGTTATCGCACAAATAGAGATGGAAAATTAGAGATATTTTTTTACTTTTTTAACTTTATATTTAATTAATTTTTTTTTTTCGGTATTGAGCTACATACCGATTAAGCACCCAACGCTTTCAGCGAAACAAAACATTGGCTTATCGGGCAAATGGGTATTAAAGATTAGAGATATTTATTTACTTTTTTAACTTAATTTTTTTCACGAAAATAGTTTAGATATGAATCGGTATTGGACTAATTAACGCCGCTACACACTTTCAGCGAAGCATAGGGCTATCGCGCTAATCTCTATCGCGCAAAACACAAGAAACTAAATGTTGCGCCACCTGTCCGACAAAGTTCAAACTACACATAAACATTCCTCACGCCCTATCGAGTTTACATATAAAATTTGGTCAAAATCGGTTTAGTAGTTTTTGAGTCTATCGATCACGAACCTAAACGTCATTTTTATTTACATGTATAATCTTATATGTATAAGATATATCATATAAGATTATATATACATATATATATCAGCAACTCTATGGAAAGTAGGAGTTATTTTTGTAAGAGAAATTTGTTTTTCAGAAGTAGAATAATATTTATGGGATGAGTAAGTTTTGCAGATAGATGGACGTAAAGGGGAGGTACACATCAATTAAGTGATTCCCCTAGAAAATTTTTACTTAATTGCCACAAATATATTTTTCATATAAAACAAATTTTTGGCCGATTTCCATTGATTTTTTTCTTTCGCTTAAAAGTAAAGTGGATGTCAATATGAATGCAATATAACATGGTTGCAATATTCGTAGTAGCTTCTCTTTGCCTAAGTAAGAAAATCGTGTAAGAAACCACTTAAACTCAGTTCACCTCTACGAAAGGTAATGATGCTTTCCAATCGCTCGTACAAGTTTTACAATGTCGAATGTCCCATTCAAAAGACATGTTCATTTCAGGCAAACAAACTTGTCCATCTGTTGCCTGTGGTTTTCGCCTCTAATACACTTGATCCGTAAAATCACCTTGATTAAATGACACACACCTGATCTAAGTACACTGAAATAATTTGAAAATAAAATTTAACTTTTACCGACAAGAAAATTTCCCATTTAAGAAAATATTGAGTTTTTCTCGTTTTACAACTTTTAATACAGATTCGTTTTTCTTAAAACTCGCCTTCTCCTAAAATATATTTTTCCGAAAAGGTTATTCTGAAGGCAGTTTTTTGCAAAATCTACGTTTTAAAAATAATCATGTTATTTTGCCACTTTATTGTTGTTAAATTTATTTGTTAATAGTACTTTTCAGAAAGAAAAAAAAATTTGGTACTTTTGTTTAAATTTTCCTGTTTTTCAAATGTACTTTTTCAGTAAGCAATTTTCAGAAAATACTTCATTCGTCTAGAGGGGTTTTTTAACAGACACCTTAAAGAATACCTTTATAAAAAACATTGTTGGCTGATGTCGCCAATAAAAGCTGCTATTAGAAATATTTTCTGTGTATAGAAATTAAAGTCTTAAAAATGTTCAATTAAATGTGTTAACAATAAAACCATCATGCAACAAAATAATTTTTTGATACATTTTTAATTGAAGTTTTATAATAAAATACAAGTTATAGAAGAAAATAATAGGTAGAAAAAGTAAGAAAAGGTGCTTAAATATATATTTAATTATTGTTAATTGAGAATATTAATGAATTGTTATGGGAAAAAATAACACTTGCTTACCACGGGATACACTTACGTATCCGCGGACTCATGATTATGTGAGATAAATGGCCAAAAGGCAAATAATGGCCGCGACATGATTGTTAATAAATGTTCAATTATGCACCATGGCAACGTACATTTTTATATTTATTTATTTGTTTTTTAGTTTTCCAATATTAATGCAGCGATATTTTTCTATGTTACTTGACATAATGTCACTCACATTCACTTAGGAGACACAGCAATTTGATCCTAAAATTTTTATTATTTGTTTATTTTTATTTTTATTTTTATATTTTATATTTTATTATATTTTTTTTGGTGCAGACGTACCAACGAGCACTTTAGGCAGACAGTTTAATGGACAGACGGGCAGGTTAGATAGGCGAACTAAACGTTAGTAGATATTAGGAAAATAGTTAAATATTGTTATGAGAGTGGCAGCGGAAAAAAATGCGCATAAATCAAATGCAATTATCGCCAAACCAAAAGTACGGGTTGCATTCATGCTAAATTTAATATTTATTCAATACAAGTTAACGTTTTGTAGTCAGACATTGTGGTCTCATATTTATAAAGGCTTTTGATCTGGTTTATTTATGCATCCGTAATGTTGTAGCTTGTATGTATACATACATAAATACATATACATACATATGTATACATATACATTTATATTATTGAATTTTTTTTAAAATTTGGCAAAATATATTTAGCAACGCTTTTGCCCATAAGGTAGTTCGGCCCTCATAGAAAAGAAAAAAAGTCTTTTAGTTTTTTATGCATTGCCTCGCCATTTATGGGCAGATCTTAACATATACATCTTAGGACTTCAAGGGAGCTGCTTTTATCAATTTACGATCTTCAAATCAGTGGCATTTTTGCAATTCTGAAAAGACAATTGCTGCTGGAATTTCATGACTAATTTATTTTGAAAGTAAGCATCCACATACTCGCATACTCCTATACCATTTCAATGGCTGAGAAAGTGTTGAAGGGGTGTGGCAAAAAAAATACAAAATACTTTTTGGAATCCTTTTCGAGCACCTTTTAGGCCTTGTGGGTGACTGTATGTACTGTTTTCTAGGAACCACCTTAATGTACACTCGTTTTTAATTTGATTGAGCAGCGCGTTCATTTTCAGTAATGGAACCAACTGGCTTAAAATCGTTTCATTCTCACATACAGTTGAAAAAGGAATATGGAATACGACATGCTTTGGAAACAATGAATTTAACATGGCCCACCACAGCTGCTGAAGGCAGGTTTCCAAATTTTAAAATTTACACTTTTGATCTCTTAGCAGCTGATCTAATCGCAAGCTCCTCTAGTCCCTGCCTTGATACTGTAAGTTGAAACACATTTACCACTTTGTTTCCAGAGGAATATGATGAATTAATTCCTTAATTCTTAGTTGTGCAGTATTTCCTGATATAATTCTTTGTTCGTATTTCTCTTCCTTCTATTATAAATTTGTTCCCCAAAAATTTTAGTTGGTCCTCTTTTCAATAGCCAAAAGATAATTAAATCTTTTATGTGTGACTTGTGGTGCTGGCTTTGGTTCATTTTCTGATAACCTGTTGTTAAAGCATTTTTACATTTAAGCCAAATAAACAAAAAATAAAAAAATCATAGTTAGAAAAGTGGCTTTATTAGTTTTATAAGCGTTTGAAATCATTTCATTTTACTAACATTTTTGGTTCGGCTGGTTTCGTAGTATTTGTTTTTGGTAAATTTTTGCCTGTTGGTACCCAAGTGTCTAAGCAAGTCGCGTTCCCACACTTTTGATTGTAACGGCGGCAACTGCAATGCAACAACTCCAATAACAACTTGCAACAATAACGATAGATTGCTAAGTTTGTTGCACGGCCTGACTGT
Organism: Ormia ochracea; assembly: GCA_963402855.1. Classification (NCBI taxonomy): domain Eukaryota; kingdom Metazoa; phylum Arthropoda; class Insecta; order Diptera; family Tachinidae; genus Ormia; species Ormia ochracea. The sequence continues at coordinate 32,817,943 of OY727107.1, read as the reverse complement.
AATGTAAAACCTCAAATTGTTGTACGACTACTCATTCACTTACAATATTTATTCATGCACTCATTGATTGCAAAGTTGCAGTCTTATTTAATGCATGCATGCATTTATAAACACATTCATGTCAGTATTCAATTTATTGTTTATGCTGCTTTTCTAACTTTTTTCTATTTATTTGTATTTATTTAATAAAAATTTCAAATGTTTTTAAAACTTGCGATTATGTTTGACATTTTGCCAATAAAAATGCACGAGTATGCATGAATATGTATGTTGTGCGAACAATCTGAACTGCACTGCAAGGAAGTGCAGCAAATACACTTGTGACCGGTAAAGAAAAATATTTGTTTATTTGAAGTAAATATTGATTTTTCCTTATGCAGTTGCTGCACACAAAATGGAATTTTTTAAAACTTGTGTCTTTTGATTCCTATAACACCGACAATTTAGCATGTGTGGCATGCGTACACAATTTTGCGAAAAGTATTTTGTAAAGGAAAATATTATGAAAGAAAATTCATTCAATTTACTATTCCTGAAGTCTTGTACAACATGCAGGTGTGATAAGTTGGCTGGGCTAAAAGAGTTTCGCTATACCGTGAAGTGGTATGTGCCAACTTTAATTGTATTAAAATGTTCATTTATGCTTAATTTAAAAATCTTGAGCTCTCAACACTTTGTTTGGTCTTTTTTGCAGTTTTGGTTTTCGAAAAACATGACATTTATCGAATTTTTCCATTTACGTCGCTTTTATTTTTTTGCATTTTGCTTTCGATTTTGCAGATAAAAGTTTCTTGCAGTCTTTTGTGTTGTTAACAAAACAATTTAGTTTTGATTTTATTCGCTATTTTCGTTCTTCAGTTGATGTAGTTTGATTTTAATTGAATTTATTAAAATTTTTAACTTAACTAATTTTGTTTTTGTCGGATTAAATAGATGCTGGTTTGACAGTGTTACGACACAAATGCATTTAGTTCTATTTATTTATTTATTTACTTAGTATTATAGTATAATAAAAAGTTGAATTATAATCGTTCTAGTTCCAAACTCGCCTCTATAATTCAAATAATATATTTTTTTCAAAGTTATTTTTTCAAATAATATTTAAATATTGTAAAATACGATCAATTTACTTGGGAGAGTGTGGAGAGGGATTCTAAATTCCTGTTTAATATATTTGGAATATTAATGTGAATTTTTAATTGATGTGATATTTTTATGGCTTTTATTCTTTGCTTTTACTTTTAGTTTCATAAACATTTTCTGCCGTTAGTGGTCAGAATAGTATTTTCAACTGTTGCCTTGTACTGAAGTAAAAATCGGGGAACGAAATGAATGGTTAAGAAGTAAGAATTATATCACCATACATTAGATATTATTTCTTATCTCCGATATTCGCTTAATTTGTAAAATATCAGTTTTTTTCTCATTTGCCTTTTGAAAGAAGAAAATAAGTTTAATTCAACCAATATTCAGATTTTTATCAGTATATACATTTTAATAGTCTGGAAGACATTTAAATTCGGCCAAAGCTGACATGTTGGTAATTTTAGATCAGTAACCTCGTTAACCTCGTAACCTCGTAACGTCGTATTCTTGAAAAGTTTATGTCTCCAAATGAAAACATGCTGTGGAAGAAAATCTAAACTATTTGCTTAATGGAATTTTTTCTATTTGGAATTTATTTTCTGGATTTGCTTCACTCATTCAGCTGATAACAGGAAACTTTAAAAAAAAACACTTTTCTCAAAAATATTTTCAAAAAGTTGTTTTAATTTCCTTTTTTATATATACTTTTACTTTGTGTATACTTATTTTCTTATTCATTACAAATTTATTATGAATGAATGTGTATGTGTATGTTCTTTCCAATTTTACTGAACTTTCGGCCAATAAAATAAATTTTAAATGAAATAGTCTCCTTTTTGCCTACTGCAAATATAGTATTTTCGTAATCCGTTAAGTTTATTATAATATAAATGAACTAAATGAGAAGTGCTTTTTGCTACACCGGAAATGGCGTTCGCTGCACTAATTAACCCACACTAGTTTACGCACAGCTAGTGGCAAATGACGTAGATTCGATCCATTTCTCCGCCTGTTATGAAATAAAAATCAATTGTTAATCATTGGAAATATACATCTGAACGCATACAACATCCGTCGTCGTTCTTTCTAGCACTATATTATCGGCGAAGTAAAAGCAATTAACAACTGTGCTACCAAATTCTGTTTTTTCTACTACAACTATTCTTTATTCGTAATACCGGCACGGTCCCTTCTGTACAGCTCTTAAAGGTTTCTCTTTTTATTTTTATACATTTTAAACCACTTCGTAGCACTGTGACGTCATCAACAATGAAATTGTACGCGATTTATTCAAGGTTACCAAACATTATCTTGATCTGTTTCAGATTTCAATTGAATAGAAATTAAACATTCAATTGCCATGCGGCGGTTGCTGCCGCTCGTACTATGACTTTTCAAACTACAGTAACAACTATCAGTGCAACTAACATTCGCATATGGCAACCAATGGTGGCAGCTAGCTGGAAATGTTGTCGTAACTGTTTTTAACTGTAAGAAGGAAAGACCATCAAGAAAAAAATATTATTACAACAATTGCAGAGAAATAAAACTACAATAAAAGCAGCCAATAACAACTTCAGTAACAACATCAAATGGTATATGTGTATACGTGTACTTCTTCTATAGCTTTCTACTAAAATTTACAATTGTCTTTATAAGATCAATGCCTTGTCTGGACTAACGTCAAAAGAAAAAAAACTTTCCATTTCTAAAAAGACAACGACATCGTGGCTGGCAGCAGATGAAAATGCAGAAATCGAAAACGAACAAAAAATCAAAAATCCAATTTATAAAGGCAGGATAAAAAAGCGACAGTCGAAAATCTCTACCTAAACTAGTAGGCGAACTAGCGAGCGAGCAATTGAGTGAGTGTGCGAAACAATAAAAACTTACATCAACTTAATTTTATTTATTGAAAACGAAAGGAATGTAATCGTCGTTGGTCGTCGTTGTCGTTGCCGACAACGTCGTTGACGCTTTGTTGTAGTAGCACAGTCGCACTGTCCTATTCATTCATGATGCATGATCTCATAGATCATTTGCATGATTTTGATTGTGTTTTAGCTCAGACTGCATAATATACATATGTATCTATTGACAGGGTGCTTAGTTCGTAGCTGTTATTTCTTGTGTTTATTTTTTTGTTTCCTGGTACAGAACCAGCCTAGACTGATAGCACTTTAGACTTGAATGCCAGTAACTGAATAAATTCCCTGTGCTTTGCAGTCGCATGTGAGCTTAAAAAACATACTCGCATTATAAATGCTTTTTTCACTACTAATTAAAATAAAACCAAAAGTCCAAAACAAAATATTATAAATAAAGTTTCAACTATTTTTTTTTGTTGTAAATCTGTACAATACGGTCTTTAGAGGCTGCATTTATGGTCAGATTTATTTCGCCTCACTTACTGGCATGTGATTTTTTCTTCTTACTTTTTACAGTTTCTCTCAAAGACCCAAAAGGCAATGAAAGTGGTAGTGGCAACAATTCATTTTCCTCTTGTTCCTTTTTTGTAAATGCCTGTTTTTGGTTGGGGGTGTCAGTCACCCATGTCAGTTAAATTTTTTATTTCGAATTTTTGATAAGAAGTTAATTTAAGATTAGCTTGAATGATTGAACAAATGCATTCCAATTGATCTTAGCTAAAGTATGCTTTAAAAAAAAGTGATAAAAAATGCATTTGTGTGTGTGTGTGTATAAAAATATTGAAATGTGTTTAACACACGATGAAGTTATTATCGGAGATATAATTGAATCTTATTGACCATATGTTTCTATTGCGCATTTAGTTTTGACTTGATTTTTTATTTGGCTATTGAGACTTCGATAATATAATTTACAATTCACATATGATTATGGGTACAGGTTGTAGAGAAAGGATGAACAGGATAGAAATAAGGTCGTAAGATAAAATTATAATTGAAATTATATATCAATCCTTCAGAGGAAATAACAATAAATTATTTCTGCGAAGGTAATTCAATATTATGCAATATATTGTCATATATTTTTAAAAATATATGATTATGCCAGATAAAATTTTCTAAAGTTATTAAATATTACAAAGTTATTGGTTTCCTTATGTGTGATAAAATTAGAAATATCTTTTTCTTTATTTATAAACTCTATAATTTATTTAAATAAACTTATTATGCAACCTCTAATCACTTTATATTCTACAATCTGTTCTTCTGGTAATTCCTACTAGAAACTTTGGAATATATGGAATCTTTACAATGAAAGTAGCCACAATTATAAAAACTACAAGCCAGTTGCCAGTGGCGTAGTAACATTTAATACCTTAACGAAGTTCAGATCTGTGAAATCATAAAATATTAAACCATGTTATCCAATTTTATCGTAGCGAAAGACAAGGGAGCTTCTTGCAAATATCAAATTGTTGCAACTTATTTTCCCGTGCACATGGCAAAGCCTGCCATGCTTTAGATTTCCCACCTTAGATTTCCATCCGCCCTTATTAAATCTGAAGTATCGAGCAGAAACTGAATTTATACATTTTCTATACTCACGTGGGACTCTATATTGTACGAACAGTCAATGAAGCTACAAACTCTATTTATTAACCCGTTCGCTTTTCATTGTTTTAAAAGATTTTAATAAATTATTTTTTTATTTGTTAGAAACGATTTACATCTAATTTTTATTTTATTCAGAAACTGAAATTTCATACTAAAAGTTACAAAAAGGCATCTGCTCTGGCAGAATTAAGGTCGGCTAGCTTATCCGTTGATATACCCCGCTACACAAAATCTAAAAAGTATATCGAACAGTGATGCAGGAAATGTGATTTTAAAAATTTTTTATTAGCAAAGAAAAAATGAAAAATAATTTGCAAATTGAGGCAAAAAATTGGTATTCTTGCTGCTCATGTGCTGTCAGTAGTTCTTAACTACTACCATGCATGTCCTTCCTTAACTTCCTTTCAGTTAAGTTGACATACAACGTCTGCATGCGACTTTGACTATTTTTCCTCGCCACAATTAACTTTTGCTCAAGCCATTTGATATTGCCTCTCTCTACTTTGGTGGTATGTCGGCTAATAAATTATTGCCATTTAACATTTTTTTGTTTTGGAATTGTTTAATCAAAACTGCCTGTATGTGCTTTATGTTAAGACCATTTACGCCAAATGACTGTTTCTGACTATCATCTCGCTAAACCGCCTCTCGCTTGCCGAATTACAAATGTCAGTAGTTAGTGCAAGTAGTTGCAGCAGTGCGTCTCCTGTGCTGGTTGTTAATATATTTTTTTTTTTTTTTTTTGTAATAAAAGTGAAGGTAAAGAAGGAGTAGGCCGCCTCCTCATGCTCTTGCACTATACTCTCCAATATTTTACGTTCGTTTATTAAGACTCTGGCTAAAATGGTAAACATAAATAATAATTTTCTAAATCGTCTAGTGTCATGGTCTGACTTAACAGTTTAACTTTTTTCGTTTTGGCGGTGAGGGGAATATTTGTAAAAAGAAAATAATAGAAAATTTTTAAGTGAAAATATTTTCAAAATTAATGCCGGCAGCTATTTTTTATGCGAACACTGCTGCGCCACTTCGGCAAGCATTTACAATCTTAAATGGATGGTTATTACATCTGATACGTAATTGAATAAATAATTATTGACATAATAAATATGAATAAATTGCAATTTATTGTTCAGTGTATTTTATATATTTGTTTGTAAAGAAATAATAAATATAAGTTTTGAAATCTCTACGGAGAAAATAATAATGTTTCAAATAACTTGGAAAAGGCTGTTTCTATTGTACTTATGCCTGAATAGCGGCCTGAATTCAGTAGCTTTGATTCTCTCAATGGTTTTTGTATATTTAAAATATTTTTTTTGTCTATTTTCCAAATTAAAGAAAAACTATGAAAATATACCATCTTCTTTTTATTAATATAAAAATATGTCTTGTAAAATTTGGCAAACCAAACTAAAACGTCACCTGTGACAACAGCTAATAAAACAACAAGTCCGGCCAACGTGACATTATCAAAAACATTTGACCCCATGGCGAGATACCGTATGCATTACTGGTTAGCGCATTGCTATTTAAAAAATTAAAAACTCGTAACATTGCTAACAGCTGCCCAAACGAGGAAAAGGCTCGCTTTTGTATGCATTCGCACCACATAACGATGTGAAGCGTTTCAAAAGTGTTTTTTTCTTTAAAGAGAAATTAAAGAGTTTTATAATATTATATTATATAGTTTAGGATTTTTAAATAATTAAAAATAATAAAAACATTTCTGTTTATTTGCTCAGTTCAATTTTCCATTTATTAACTGTGTGCGTCCTTATGAAATGTTTCCGTTTCAAAAGAAATAATGTCGGTTTATAGGAAACGTTAATACAACGATCGTGCGTTGTTGGTTTATGCCGACCAACTTTAAAGGCCTTTACTATCAATTACACAAAGAAGTTTAATTCTTAAGGAAGTTTTAATTACAGTTCTAGCAAGAGAGAAGCTTTACTTTTCCAAGCTGTAATAACACTCTCAACAGCGATCATCGTTTATTCCACGTCGTGGCGGTTGCATATCTATTTAATGATCATGTTTAAGGATACCTTGTATTCGTTTATTTGTTTTTAGTTTGAAATCTTTATTTTATTTTTTTTTTGGGAATTGGGAAAATGTCAAGTTATTTTTATCAAATTATTAATTTTTTTTTATTTAAAAATATTTGCAATGAATTACAAAAATAACGATTATTTCGGTGTATTGTCTTTTTAGCCGGGCCCGCTGCAGTTGGCACGGGAATCTTTAAATCTTTATCTTTGGTTTTATTATCATCAACAGCAGTTACAGAAAAATGTTGTTAAAAATTATTATCAAAATATTTTCCCACGAATGTTGAATGTTGGATTGAAATATGATTTTTTAATTCTGGCTTACTGCTCTACATTTCCCAACTCCAAACACCGATTTGAATAACAATTTTTTTATGAAAATTTCCGAAATAGCTAAATACTTTCCATAAATATTTATTCATCAAATCGCTTAATTCTATTGTAGAAACATTTAAATTTTTTATTCTCATGCTTTTTTGCACAAGTTTGTTCTAACAAGAATTTTTTATTGATCGACTACTATTAAGAGGTTAATCGACAATATGAAAAAAGTGTTGCCAACATAATAATATCACTACTTGTATGAAAGAGATGCATTTGGAAAACATAAAAAATAAAATCGTTCTAAAATTGTTGCTTATATATTACAAGTTAATTCATCGTAAAGCGGATCCTAATTTTCTTTATTTATTTATATTTTTTGACCAAAAATTTAATATTCTTTTGAAACATTGAAAAATTTTTTTAAAGTCAAATAAGCTTCCTTATTTGGCGTAATACTAAAAGGACGTATCTTACTTTTCTAGTTATCATATGCTTAATATTATATGGGAAATGCATTTGAGTATGATATATATATATATATATATATATTAAAAGACAACGTTGACAAGATTTTAATTGAAAGACGGATTAAATTTTTTCATTAGGTGCTTAAATTTATATAAAACCAAAACTATATAAAATATAAAATTTAAAAATGGTGTTTTGAAAAATGAGAATGACCGCGACGGCTGCATACGAACATATTTTATACGAAGCTTCGAATTTTGCAGCACTGATTAGTTGACTTTTCTAGGCAATAGATCAATTGTATCTCGAGCTGAATGTGAAGTTTCACAGTCTTGTTGTGAAAGAACATGTCATTAAGACCATTTTCAGCGACATTTGCGAAAAAATCATTCAGAATCGATTTATATTGAACTGCATTAACGGTAAAAAAATATGGGCCGATGACAATGAACTATAAGGATGCAATGGTGTGAGCCTAAAATGCGCTTCAACCGAAAGCACAATTTTTCAATAAAAGAAATGAATATATTTCGAGCTGCTCCAAAGCCCAATTAGCGACCGTACAATGCATGTGATAGTCCTGCGAGCTTAGTTCTTATATGGATGTAAAGCCGAATCATCAACGCTACAATTGCCATTATTATGTCAGTTATACAATATAATGGCCCATTATAAAACTATTATTAAAACTAACAAAAACCTTTTCCAACCCCGTTGGAAAATATGAATAATCCCAATATGCATATCCCTTTATTTGACGAGATAAGTCCTTTGTTTTTATGATATTGATATCAGCAATAGTTTTTGCATTTCTAATTTATTTATGCTTAGAAGTATTTTTCAGCAATAATTTTGCGTATTTCTGGGGAAATGTTTATTTTTTAAATTACCGGAAAAGATTTCTTCTTAATTTCAGTTTTCTTTTAATAAATGACAGGCGTTGTTATGTTTACAAAAGTTCACTCATTTAGATAAAAAGTTCTCTACCGAGATAAAATCCTTTAAAGCAAAACGACCAGAAGTCAAAAGCCGCAACGGCGAATTTGAAACTATTTAACAATGTCAGGCTGTATCTCTGATTTGTGGCTCTTCAACTTAATTTATAGTTATAGAGAACACTAAATATGCAGTTCGTGTAGGGGACACTAAATTTGGGGAACGTTTCCTACATGTACGTTACGGAATAGAATTCCAATTGATTTGTTTCCTCTTTTCTCCCAGTTTTATGGCCAGAATTTTTGTATGGTTTTAGCTTTGAAACAGAAGGGTTGACTGTTTCTCTAAGAGAGAAACAATTCTTGTAGAAGCGATTGGATCTGGTTGGTTAAAAAATACTTATATTTTAAGGTTTTGCTTTCCTTGTAGCTTTAAAATATTTTCCTTATTTGAAATGTAAATAAGATCAATGAAATTTCCTTTCTTTTATTAGACTTTGTTCTGAAATGTCCTTCATAAAATTTAGGTGGGCGTGTACTCGGAGGTCCGTGCCATATTCCATTTTTCATCATTAAATGGAAAAAAAATCCATCAGTATGGACAGTATGCAGGTGTGAGCTTGAAGAGACTTCGAGTACATACATAAATGTAAATATTGCAGTGATTTCATATATTTATTTTGGTCAAACGATTTGTATATGTGACCAGCTTACCGCCAATTTGCTGCTTGATTTATTATGTTCATAAACAAACGCAACAAAGCTCACATGGAGTAAAAACAGACATCATAATAGTTGTTGTAGTTGTTTGATAAAAACAACATAATAAAGTTACATAAATAGTATTTATTAATAAATGTGCATTGACGTCTAAGCAGAGGTTCCATTTAGGTCTGTCTGGGGAAAGTTCAACGATTTCATAGCATTATCATATTTGTAGAATCTTAATGCAAGCCTTACACACAACACAATATATTGTGTTAATTATTCGATTTCCTCTGCTAAGAGGGTCACAAGTTAGATAAACTAGTTGTGCTTAATGACACACAACACAGCATTTCAGTGCACAGAAGTGAAAAAAGAATGTGATTGAAAATAAAAAAAAAAGTTTTTTTAGTTATGATGTTCTCGGAGCAAATGAGCAGAGTAAGAATAGTTAGTTAAACAATATTTTCTTCGCAAAAATATATAAATATTGATTTTAAAAATGGAAACAGTGTGATTTCTAGGCTCTCGTATTAGGATACGTCCACATAAAGTGGATTTGAAATTCAGCTCTAGCTTTCTTACCGTAGGAGAATAAAACATATTTTACAAAGAAACCCTACAAATAAGGAATTTATGTTTCTCGCTACCTGCACAGTCCACTTGAAACACTTTGAAGCTTTAATGCTGCCAACAATTGTTTTGCGTATCAGAGGTAGCACCAGCGAGCATACGGGTTTGATCTCAAACAGGAAAGTTCATTTATTACCTAAAGTGAAATTAAATGTGTTGTATATGTGTTCACAACTTACTGCATTTTGTATGTGCCTATAGTGGCTTATTCAGATCGAAACTTCATTATCATATTTACAGTCAAGTTTACACAGGATTAGGAATAAATTTTCATATGAAATGATAAGACAATAATTTTCGCAACCATTGTGTGCGTTGGGTCAGTATGAGTATTGCTACGAGTGGCTAAATAATTTATCTGTTTAATGCTGATTATACTCACAATGTGATTATCTAATAACAAAATAACTTTGTAGGAAAATTAATATGGTAATGTCGCAATATACTTTATAGAGAGACATCACCAGTTGAAATTATGTAATTTTGATAAAAAAGTGCTTTGCTAAACTTACTGCACTTAATAAAAAAAATTATTTACGAGAGCTTTTTGAATTTCTACGCAAGACATAAAACTATTTTGTAAGTTGCATTCTCATATATAGATATACTAAAATAGCCTGTATGTATGTATGAGTGCATACATGAACTTATTTATGAAGTTATTTAATGTATTTCCTCTAGAAGGACTTTTCCAGATTTAATTTTCGTGTGTATATACTAATTTCAATTTTTTTTTCAGCAGGCTTATTCTGTATTTGCGATGCAAAAGTAAATGCGATGCGAAAATGAACTGCGATACGAAAGTAAATTGGTATTCTGTAAGGCTTTCGTAATCGCATTCCCATTTTATTATAAATCGTAGCAACGCTGGTCAAAAAAACAACGCTGGTTTAAAGTAAACGTTAAAGTGAAATTTAGAAAAGAAAAAGAAATTTGTGATTGCGGTTACAAAATAACATTAATTTATTTAGTATCTGTGTAATTTATGTTATTTAGTTTCTGCTTAGTGTGCACCATGAAGTCAGCTCAAACCTATTAAAATTAATTACATTTTCCATCCTGCAGTTTCTCTAACAGCTGGTCCAATTGCGTTTAATTCTTCGCCAAGTGTCTGCCACAAAGCATTTGCCGACTGACGTCCTTTTAATGTCCTTAAATGACCTGTTGGCACCATCGTTGCAAATTGATGAGATTTGGTGGTCTTGTTGTTTGTATCCCTAAATTTAACAATTAATGTAAGAATAACTAAACAAAATTATTATTTTTCTCTTACATTTTTGTGCTGTGAGAATGCTGCTTTGCAGTCGAATTTATTTTGCGATTTTCATATGTATCTGACATTTGTTTCCGCAATACAGAATACGGACTTGCCACATTTTCGCACTTTTAAATGCGAATACAAAAGTACTTTGCGAGTATCGCAACACAGAAAGGGAAGTTTTCGCATTTACAGGTTTTCGAGGCGCATTGACATTCGCATCACAATACAGAATAAGCCTGCGATTTTGTTAGCCTTCATTTAACTCTCTTTATTATAACTTTTCATTAAGAACTGGAACAAGAAAACTTTCTTCTACAATAATTGTTTTATTAATTTTGCAATTTTAATTGACATGAAAAAATTTATGGAGGGATTTCTATAAAAGTGTATTTATTGAAATATGCGACGGATAGCACGCTGCTGGTATAAAAAATTTAACGTAAAGGAAAACTACACAAGTACGTTATCACTATCATTCATTTTTAAAACGTCTACTAAATCCTATAAGAGGTTTTAAAGCGATAGTAAAACAAGCATTGAAATATGTAATATTTATATTTATAATATGAATAGAATACTTCCTTCTGTGAAAATGTTTTTAAAGTATTCAATTTACTTTTTGATGTCTCTTGCAAATGCTACTGCATTTAAAATCCATTTCTTTATTCCTTACATTCCCCACGTATACGTGGGCTACAATTCTGATATAGATTTTGCAACCTTAATCCAATTGAGCGTTTTCTCTGAGTGTACTGAATGGCTGCAATAAATATTTAAATGGCAACACTAACGTTTGCTGTTGGCAACGCTTGATAAATGACGTTTTACAAAAATAAACCGCAAAACCACCCCCTGTTGAAAGAGGAAACAGAAGAGAAATAAAGGAAAAAAGGTATTCAAAGCTTATCTCTCAAAAGGCATGCGCATATACGTCAACTTTATTGCGATGCATGCTATCGTATGCCAAGAGGGGTGATATAAATAATTCTCCTGTTCAAAAACATTTTTCGCATTCCTTCTTTTTTTTTACTTTTGTTATGAATATACACGTTCGCATTTTTCTCTGAAAAGAGAGAATTAAATATTTGTGCAGAGTGGCACGCACCCAAAATTAATGAACAGTTTATACTGCAGTTGTAGTTCTTGTATTAGACCAAAGTGCCACTTCCTTAAATGGTTGGTGTGTTGTGTGTTGTGTGTTTTATTTAAAATTATTTGTATATAATAATTTTTTAAATACTCGCCTGAGTGGTGGTTATTGAAGTGGTATATCGAAAATAATATATAAAATTCGCAATAAAAATATCAATGTTTGCAAAATTAGATTAAACTAATTTATATTAAAAAATGAATTTATTTAGCAATTGAATCCTTTCCAATTGAAAGGAAAGTGTGGCATGTTAAAAATCAATACTATCAAGGATTTTACAAGTAAAACAAAATAAAAAAAAACATAAAAAAATATAAAAAATAAACTTTGTTTAAAATGTTTTCGGGACAAATTTAAATATAAATATTAATAAAAATAAGAAAATATTAAATTAATAATAATAGTGTAGTGCAGTATTTGCTGTATTAATTATTTCGTTTTGGTAACAAGGCAGCTGCATTATGTTTGCATTATTGCAGTATTTACGCACTGGTCGCCATGTTGGGACAATGTTTTTTACTTTGTGGAGGAAAACACACCCCGTATTTATTAAAATTGTTGTTATTGTTGTTGGTATTGCTGTTGCTGTTGCTGTTGCTGTTGCTTCCTACCGTCGTCGTCATCAGTGAGCCGGTCTATTACATCTTCAGCTATTGATTTTCCTTGTATTTATTTTGCTCATGCTCCGCCACATAATACATGCAAGTAAGCACACATGCAGTCTTACGTGTGCTGTGCCGATACTGCTGTTTAAATTAAATAGCGACTAGAGGTTAGAGTTCTCGTATAGGGCACGTTTAAGTTGGTCTCTTGGCAACAAACCGATTGATTTTTTCCAAATTTTTTTTTTTAGCATATTTTCCGTTCGCTGGCCAATAAAAACAAATAAAAGTCATTTTAGAACTGGAAAAGTTATTTTATGACAGAAAAAATTCTTTTACCACAAATTTTCAGTTTAAAGTTAAAAAAATTACTTGTAAATACAAATACAAAAAAAAAAATACATTTCTGACCAAACGCTGATAAGTATGAATAAAATCGCTTAGGAGAATATCTGAAATTTTTATGTTTTACAAAAAGATAGTGACACGCTTTTTAGCTCTTTTTAAAATTAGAAAAACATTCTTCGCTCTCTACATACAAATCTTTTTTGGTGATTCATTGGTAATATCGGTTAAACCAACAGTTTTACACCCTTATTTAACAAAATATGCTGCTACCAAAAAATTACTACAAAATTTTTTCTTGAGTTTTTCAAATGAATTAAATGGAAGTGATTTTTTTTTTGATTAACTTTTTATACAATTTATAATAGCCCAAATTTTATTTAGCGGGAGTTTACCACAATTGTCATTATTTTCCAAAATTGTTGGGGGTCCAAAGCACATGTGTATGTTTCTTAAATTTTTCGGCGTTGTAATACTATTAAGTACATCAATATCATATTTTATACAATTTGGCTTTGGAAAAAGCATACGAGAGTTATTTGGCAGCAGCATACACAATTTTTGTTGCATTTTATATGGTTCATAAACGCTGGTATAGTTTAAAGTGTGTTCATAAATAGTTGGCATTGTACTTTGCCAGAAAACTGTTCGTTACTAAGTAATAAATTAAAATGCTGCTAATGATTTTCAATTACTTGTTAGCAAGTCTTTATATTACATAAATGAAACTTTTTACCTTAAAATTTATATTTTATATTCAAAATTTATATTTCTTAGTCGAAAGTAGCATACTTTCACATTTTTATAATGAAGAGACAGTTTCTCTTGGCTTATTTTCTGATTTGTAAATAAATTTTATTATCAACTGGAATGTCGTAACGTCAAACGTATTTAGCTTGTTAATGCTGAGTTTTATTAAGACGTATACGTAGTTGAAAGTAGGTGCATTGAAGGGTGAAAAGGCTATGACGTAAAATGAAAAAATTTAGAATGATTGTGTTTCCGAGATGTTTGTAAACTGCGAGAGTCGTTTTTAAACTGTGACGAACATACTCAAATTAAGGCTTGTATTTAATCTTCTTATTTCTTTAATGACAAAACAATTTTTATCTGACTTATTATTATTTAACATAATGTTATTTTAATGGTTATAAGAAATTCCTATTTTGTTCATATTTTTTTATTTCTCAAAATGAAAACATTATATGAGTAATATTGAAATCAAAGATCTAGAATGCATTCCTTTACACAAAAATTATTTCATAACGTATATTAGCTCACTAAAGAAAAGCATTACATGCAGTTGATCTTGAATTTTTTTACATAATTTGTTTCAAGATATAGACATGATCTCATATTAAACAACAGGTGCTCATTGAGTGCATGAAAAAAAAAAAAATATTGAAAAATGTTTCTTAAGAATTGGAAAGTTGTAGCAGATGCGTTTATTAATATTTTGAGGATTATTGTTGTTGGCTGTTTAGTTTCTAAATTTTAAAATTTACTACAACAGCTGTTAATTGATTAAATTCATGTGAACATAAACATTCTAATATACCTTTTCAGCCATAAAATACAATATATCTGAAAACGTTTAGTCATACAATCAATGAATTCTTGTGTCCGTTAAACACTTTTGAAAGGCAACAAAATAATTCAGACAAGCGTTGACAATTAGGAATGCGTTTATTGTTGTTGGAATCTCTAATCTGTTTATATTCATTTCTATTATGTTTCCATTGTACTAATGAACGTCTAAACGCTGTACACACTTTAGTCTTTAATAAATGGAAATTTTTTCTTTACTCGATACTAATGTAAATCTATCCCTCTTTGAGCGGCACACACGTTTTAGACTTTTCCTATAAATAAAATAAATAGTTTTCGGCTGCTGGAAATAATAATGGTTATATTTTTGGGGATTTTGAAAGAGTAGGACAAAAATTATGTTATCAAGCAAAGTTTATTTGTTTTATTGCTTAACGAATAGGTGATTCGAATAAAATCTATTCGTTATTTAAATTGTACATATTTGCTTCTTTAAAATTGTTTGTTTGCTTAATAAACACAACCCGTGAAGGTTTAACTTTGCCTGCAGAAAACTTTGAAAGTCTAGAGAAAAATTGAACTTGTGATCTCCAAATCACAAACGAAATAAAAACGAAATACTGAAACTTCAAGACTTTAAACTTCACGGTCATTAAATTTATAAAAACTCATCACACAATAAAAAATTAATTAAAAAAAATTAAACAACCATTTAATTTGTTGTCAGTCTAATCAATCAAACTCTATCAGGTGATGATAATCACTATAGAGAAAAATCTGGGGGATAAAAATAAACCAATCCAACATTGTATCTCTTAAACGATGTAAGAAAATACATAATGTTTTTAGACAAAATTAAAGAAATTGTTATAGAAATCTTAAACTCTTTTTAATGTGAAATTCTTAATACCATTTTTTATATATTATTTTTTGATTTAATTCTTCTTATTGTATTTTATCGAATTTAAGTTAATTTTTCTTTATGTAAAAAAAAATATTTTTTTTTTCAATATTTATATAATGATTTTAAGCCTAATAAAATAAAATAAAAGTAATTTAAAAATATTGAAAAAATTAAGAAAAAGATTTTCAAATTAATTAATACTCTGTATTTAAGTTATTCGATTAATCAAAGAAAATTGAAATCTACAGATTTAAAATACTAAATACTAGAATTATATAACTGTAAGATAATACTGTGTTGGATTAATTTTGTGCTTGTGTGTGCTTACTTAGCTTTTTTTTACTTAAAGTTAGAACTGGAATGGGAATTATTTCCATGTGATGCAGGCAAGCTTAACTAGTATAAAAATAGTGATAATAAAAAATACAAATTTTCAAGAGTAACAAAAAATGTTGAACAAAGACTTCATGCCTTCGAGTTAGGCAACTTCTCTTGCATCTGTGCCGTTGGAGAATTAAAACAACTTTTTGTAATTTGTAGTTGCTTGCCATGAATGCATTTCAGTGTCAACATATCTGTTACATGAAAGTAGCCGAGTAATCATTTTCAAATACAGAAATTCCAAAATAATAAAATGCAATGCAAATTTATTGGAGAGGAGTAATAAATTCTTACTCTTGACCAATGAGGTGCTAGTGCCAATACCAATATTGGAAAAAAGTTCTAAAGAAAAGTTTTTGCTCGTAGTATGTACATGTTAAGAATTATGAATTTGAATATGCTTGACGATTAAAGAGACTGCCATTTCAAATTAAAAGACATACAAAGTTTTAGAACTTCTGTTATAATCGCGTTACCACTTGCACCGTTTACTTCAATTCAAAATAGAAAAAAGAGTATAAAACAAACTTACAACACCTTAAAACAATAGACCGAAAAGGCTCAAATTACAGTTTTATTTATTTACAACTATTTTTGTTTAAATTTAAAACAATAGCGATTGTGGCCAAACAATGCAACTCTATCACCAAATACGTTTACTGTTGGACACAACTTTTTTTTTATTTCATTTTCCGCTTATTGTGCGATAGTAATTCAATATTAAGTGAATATGGACGGCAGTTGTATGCATACCTTAAGCGCACTATAAGCTGCATGTGCACATAAGATTACACATAAGCATGTAGATGTTGTTACTCCGCGGGATTGACTGCGACATCATTGAGCATTTCAACGTCACTAACAACAAATTGTACAATATATGAATGTCCGTATAGTTTAGTATTGTTGTGCGCTAAAAAGTAGTCACAGGAAAATAATTGCTGTCTGCAACTTGTTACTATATCGATGTCAACATCCAACCAGTTGTGGTTTAGAAGAAGAGAATAAGCATTCTCTTCATATTATGAGATGCGAGTGGCTTATTTATATATTTATTTTATTAATATTAATTTCGACCGATTTGTACCCTTGTATAGGTAAGAAGTGAAATTATTTTCATCAGCTGTTTTTAATGAGTGCATGTACGATCTTTTCATCGGCAGAAAGCAGTATTGTAGTTGAGGCCATGATTCACAATCCCACACAATCATACGATTTGTCAAAGTATGACAGTGTTTGCCAAAAGATAAATTTGCGTGGCTGATTTTTTGACCAGGCATACGTTTTGTAAAACTTTGTGATGTGATCAGAGTTGTATTTACTTCAAGCTGTATTTACTACTGAAGGGTAAAATTGAGTAGGATAGTCGATCATAACCTTTAGATAGGAGAAAATTGGCAAAGCAGGCTGCTCAGATTTTATTAGCGTTGATTGTAATTAAATTACATGAGAAATATTTATGGGCACAAGAAACGAACTTACGGTCTTGGGAATATATTAACATCCAATTATATCTTAAAAATTAAAAATTATTATTTATTATCTTTTCAATTTGTCGTATTTGTATACGAGTATATACAAAGACAGATCGAATAATACAGATTCCGGAATACATCTTAAAATTTTTTTTTTTTGAAGAATTCAAATGTTGCCACAATTAGTATGTCCGGACTAAAACGAATATAATATTATTATGTACTGAATTATCATTCTTAATTAGGAATTAAATTAAGACTAAAAATCAAGAATAAGAACTGAACTGTAAGCAAATACTTTCCAACTACTGATTACCAGTTACCGAGCTTAGCAGCCATGCCAGGTAAAACTTTCGTTTTAATAAAAAACCAAAGTAAAAACACCAGTGTAAAGTCCTGATGGTCCTACAAAATAGCAATATTTGTGAAATATGAAATGCCGGTTGGAGAAATGAAAATTTACGAATGTTCTATTTCATAAAATCGCAATCCACATTCATTGCAAGCAGTCGAGCAAAACCTATTTTTGCTGTAATATTGTTAGATTGCAAAGCCATTGGCGAGACGTTTTTTCAGGTCGATCGGATATCTATTAGAATCGATTTCTATTAGTGGCCTGATGAAACATTAACAATTTGTGTCAATCCGTAACTGCAATTATATATCCGACCAATTGTAATTTTATTAAATTTTTAAGTAAGCAAAACAAAACTTAATTAATTAAATTAATTTAAAAAACCAACTATAACAATTAATTTTAATGAATTTGTTCGGAAAAAAACAAAGCAAAGCAAAATGTGCGATTACAAGACAACTTTGTATTGCCTTTCGGAAGGTCACTTCAAAGTATTTTAATAAAATTTTAATAATGTTATTCCATTGACACTCTTTTCGCCTACGTAGCCAATATAAATTAATTGTTATTAATGCCACTATCACCGTATCTGTTTTCTTGTTTTTTATTTTATTAAGTTAACTAACCTATTGATCCAAATACATATTTTTTGAATAAAATCGTTTGAATTATGAAGAGATTTTTTGTAAAAACTGCTATTCTCTAAATACATTTTTCCCTAACAATACCTTTTTACCATTTTAATTCAAGTTTAATAAATGATAAATAATATATTGTAATATATATAATATATGTAATATAGTAATAAAATGTTTTTTGCAATATATTGTTATAACATCAGACGATTATATGTTATAAGTACGCCGTGATGGTTTAACGCGTAAACGTATGTGTCAATATTAGTAATCGATTAGTATATATAGTAATATATAATTTAATAACTAAATCTATAATATATATATAATTTATATAAAAGTATTTCAACAAAATTTTCGCATGAATATATTTTTATATAAATAATTTTTTCGGATGCGTCATATTTGGCATAGAGTATCTGATGAAATAAGTGTTATTATAAAACTTTTTGTCTCATGCAAACTTTTATTGATCACGGGGCTTATTCTCGTTTTGCGATGCGAAAGCATTTGCTATGTGTAATTGAAATGCAACTCTATGCGCAAATCATATTGAAAAAGTGGCAATACGGACATCATAAAATTAAAAATTGGAATGCTATGCTTTATCAAATGTCAAAATGCATATGAGAAAGCCGACAAGAACTTTTGTCAGCAGCTGGCATTAATGATTCCAGCAATGATCAAACAATTATAGCGAGGCAAATAATAAACGAAATATAAAATAATTTGATTTTGAGATAATAAAATTCATATTAACATTTTTAAAGTTAAATAAATATTGCTTTATAAAATCATAAAAAAAAAAAATTTTTTTTGCCCTTCGTCGGCATAACAAAATTTAAAATTAGTAAAAAAAAGGCAACTCAATATGATAATAATATGCCTATATCTTATTGTTAAAAATAAGGAACTTCATTATTAGCTTATAATCTATGTTTTGTATAAAACCAATAAATAAATATGACGTATCACATATCGGATTTGCATGTTTTACTTCAGTTGCATCTAGTAAATAGCTTGCGCAAGATATTTGTTTAATATTATAGTTTTGACAAGCGCTTTCGCGAACCAAAGTCCGATGATACCAGACGTTCGTACATGAGATGCTTCAAGACACATGCGCAAACGCAAAAAAAAAGTACCAAATGAGTAAATTTGCGAAAATTTTCTAACGCATCGCAAACGAGAGTAACCCCCCCGTATTATCAAATTTCATTTCAGATAAAAATAGCTCTAAGTAGCTTTAATAAAAATGCATAATTTAATATTTTTTATAAACATTTGCGTGAAAAAAGCGTTTGACATAGAGGTTACACCCATTTGATAAAATATTTGCCTGGTGTGGCTCTATCTTTAGTCCAGTGCGTTTTCTCTTGCATGAATATCACATTATTTTTAAACATGTGTATGTCTCCTTGTATTTAGTTTGCTCAAAATCACAAAAAAATGTACACGTTTAATGCAACTCGTATGTTTCTCTTAATTTATTTATGATTTACTTACTTAATATTACAATTATATGAATATAATTATAACATTACTAGAAGCACTGGCTGCTGCGGCCTTCGCCTACTTCTCTAAATTATTTTTGAAATCTGCAATGTAATATGACTTACATAAAACTCGGAAAGGGCACAAGATAAAATATTGTTACTATAAAACAAATTATCCTTCCTTAGTGTATAAGCAAGGGATCTTAATCAAGAGAGATAACTTTCAGAGAGCATAAAAGTTTTACTAAAGCGAGACGCTACACGTCTCATTCGATTCAGTGTAAACACAAATTGTATGCTTCATGTAAAATAAGTTGTAAAAAGGTTGTTGGTTGTTGGTTGTGAAGGCTGTTTCCGTTCTTGTTTAACTGAATTCCACAAAAGAAGAAAACTGCTTGGCCAGTGAGGTTTTTCGTAGTGGTAATACTTTCGTTTGAATTGTTGTTTATGGAATAAATATTTTATAAATACTCTAGTCAGTAAATAAATGTTGTAAAAATCACATGAATTAATTTTTTTTTGGCACATGCACTTGTCTCCATACACGATATCCATTTATAGAAGAGACTGTGTATGGAAGTGCGCAAGCATGCCTACGTATGAACGAGTATATGTGTACATGCTTTGTTATTATTTCGCTGATTGCCCTCACTAAAGTCGCCGTTAACCAATTGAGAGTACTAAAAATAATTACATATGATCACTTGCATACATATACATATGTATTTACACACATGCACACATTTATTTGTATGAACGTAACAGTATGATTTTATGTTTGCATGCACTTCAATATAAATTTTTTCCTACAAAAACAAAATGAGAGCTTTATATTGTTTTTGTGCAGTGAGGGTTATGTGTTGAATTCTACAATCGGAGAGCACTCAGCTTTTCTTTTTATTGCGAGTAAAAAATTATTTTAATATCAAGAAGAGGGTTCCAAAGTTCCAACTTCATTAAAAGATATTCAGTTTTTTGCTATAAATCGTGCGGTAGCTACTAAATACATTAAGTTCAATTAAAATAGGTGTGCAAATTTGAAATGTAATGCCTACAAATAAAACTTAATGACAGCGGGTTAAAGTTTGTAAACATATGAATATAGCTGTAAAAAAAATTAATAGGACTCAAGTTTGGTAAAAATACCAAAATCCCAGACGAACTACCAAAAAAAAAAAAAAAAAAATTACACATTCGTCTTATGAAAAGTGTGTGAGTGGGTTTGTGTGAAGGTTTGAGAATGAAATAGGCTCCACAGTCAGCTGGTTGGTTATCAGTAAATAAACTTTTTTTTATCACATAATTTATTAAAATATGGTTAGTCTGAAAAGTGCTTAAAACTTTACAACGAGAAATGGTGGCTTTTTAGTAATTACTTTAGTTAATTTTAATCGTTTATTATTTGAGAAGAGATAAAAATTTCATTTCATTTTTGAGATATTGTTCTTAAGCGGCTATTGTTTAAATTTTCAAAAATATTGTTACAGTGCTTCTGAATTTAACTTTATTTTGAATATAGAAACATTTCCATTTTGAACACTTTTTATTCAGTTTATTAAGCAATGATTTCTATATTAACATTCCAATTAATAATTCCTCAATTTTTGGGACGTGAACTGCTAGTAATTAAGTTCTTTACAATTTTCTATCAACTCTATAGGGGATTACAGGAATTGAACTTTAACAGTTTCTTGTTCGAATCAAAATGGTAACAAAGGCGAAATATTTATCGAATCTAACACATTAATAAGAACCTAATAGTGACAAAATTATGTAATAGGTTATTAAAGAAACAATAGAGCGCATTTAGCGGTTTTGAACAGTTTAAATGAAATTGTAACTTTACAAAATATAAATTTGAATATAATAAGATTAATTAATTTTATTTTTCCTGAGAGATTACAAATATTACAGCAACTTTAAAATTATAATGTAGGACATGTAAATCAACTGCCTAAAATTCGAAAAAATTTATTTTTTATTTAAAATTTATTTAAAAATTCGATAAATTTTGATTTATCACGTGAATCTGCATTATTTAACTTTTTTAAGATCTGACATCGTTTTATTCAAATATACATATATACTATGAACTGATGTTTTTATTTTCTGCTTGTTGTCAAAGTAATGAAAATATTAAAGAGTTCTTATTTCTTAATAGTTTGTTTGCGTTTGTCAAAACAGAATTAAAAAATTATAGTCTTGATAAAATTTTAATCGCATCGAGATTGTATTTTCAAGATAGGAATTAATAATAATTACTTTGCACAATTTGCAATGAATTAAAAATGTAACAAGAGTAAAGTACGAAAATTGGATACTGAAACGTGACTTAAGGAAACGCGATAGATATCTTAAAGTTGTTACTTTAATTAAATTTTCTTTGCTAATTAATAGTTTATAGCTTTCATGTTGCCAAACAGTAAATTTTAAAGTTGCAATATAACTTTTGCAATCTGTCAGCAAAAATATATATATATATGTATATATGTATATGTATAATATTAATTTTATTTCTTATTCATTATGTGCATGCATGGGCATGTTTGTTTGTATGGGTATTTCAGTTGCTGTTTTTTAGGAAGCGATATTTACTATTATTTGAACTTGTAATATATGAGGATATTAGAAGTGCTTTTAAATGCAAATGAGTAGACTTCAGTAGCTGCTTTAATTATCATTTATCTTAATTTTCGTGTATTTTCAATCCCTAATGAAATCATACACCAAACATTCTCTGCTTGGAATATGAGGGGACCCATTTTCATTTTTTATATTTAAAATACTCTTTCTAAAAGTTTTTAAAATGCGCAACTAATGCTAATTGGACGACTTTTTCTGTTTTATTATTTTTCTTGTCATATCAATCTAGTTCGGCATAATTTGATCATTGATTGCTTCTCTTTCCAAACATTTGGAATTCATTTTAAATATATACTTATTATATCAAGTTATTTATGATTACTTTTGTCTACGACGGCAGGTAACATTTTGAAATCATTTTTTCTACAAAAATACGTAAATAAATAAAAATAAATACATAATTGCTAAAACAGCAACTTTTCGCATTCATTTACAAATTCATTTATTGAGTAGAATTTTTCATTAAAACTCATATGTATGTTATGCTTCTTTTTAGCTTCCGATGATTCACCCCTTACAATTGCTTTTATGTTAACTTCCTATCTATTGATATTAAATAATAAAGTAGGTAAATTGTTAAAATTTAATTACATTCTTTTCACGTCTATAATAATTGTCATTCTGGCGGGTCTGTTTGTGTATTATCGATATGTTTGTATTAATATTACAAATAAATCGATAGCTTAGCTTTCTATTTAAGATCTGACGTAAATGCATTACTTTCATGTTCAACATGTTTAACTAATAAAAATTTATGCGGTTTCACTATTTCAACTATTAAACGGTTCAAAGAATGAAATGTATGCATTATTTCCATTCGATAGTGTCGTGCTTCCAGTACAAGTTTGAAAATTGTGTTTCAGAGCAGACTGATATATCAAGCATGCCCTTAAATCTGATGCCAAATACATTCGATTGCAGTTATATTTCTTTATTTATGTTTTACAATAGAACTTAAATAATCGAGATCATATGGGGTTTTGAAATTTATGAAACTACTGATAATTATTATAAAGATTTACAGCCATTTTTAGAGAACTGATAAGATATTTTTAGAGAACTGGAATAGTATTCTTCAATTATATGAGCAATGACTTTGAAAAAGTTGCTTTTAATTTCTGTTTTGAATTGTGACATGAAACTATGTGATTTAATATTTTCATAACAAGTAAAAATATTGTTAAACACGTTAACAACACTTTATTAATCTCCTTTGTAACTACAAATTTATACTTGGTTATTAAATTTTCCCACTATTCCAGAATTTCTGGAGGCACTTCTTGTCACTGATTTCAAAATAAAAAGATTAAGCAGAACATGCCTTTCAAGTTCTTTTTTTCCTATCATTATTTTTTATTTTTCATTATTAATATTTATTAAATTTTTCGTTTCACTAAAGACATGTTTCTTCAAGTTATAAATAGATTAGTAAATAAAAAAATCGGCAATAAAACATTTGCACGTATCTAAATCTAACAAGTTTGCAAAACTTCTTCACAGGAATGAATCACAATAATTAATGAAGAGAGATAAGTTTAAAAATAATTCTTTAAATGTTAGGCGGGCACAAAAATATCTTGGAGAACTGCATGAATGAGTGAAAATGTTTTTTAGTGTTTAAATGGGAGATGCGGCAAATATTTAAAAACATTTTTGATTTTGAGAAAAATTGATATTGTTGAAATTTCTCATGGATAGTACGAGTATACAAATTGAATGGGGCCGGTTTTAGTTTCAAACCCAATTAATACACCTTACTTCATCTTAAAAGAGCTGTTGTATGCAAATCTAATAAAAAAGGATTTAAATTCTGCTTTCCATTTAATTGAAAAGCAGTTGCACGAAAGGAAAATGTTTGTATAGAGAGTATTCAACTGAGAGTATAGGATTTGTATTTGGGTATTGATTTTTTGACTTTTACTTTTCATAAAACTATATATTTTAATTAATCAATTGCTTATTTAAAACTCGAAAATGTCGTTGTCCTTTATATGATTATGATGGTTGGTACAACTCGTGCATAAAAAATAAAGAATAGAATTGGTAAATAATATTTATTTTTTCGAAAAGAGGCAAATAAACAATCGTATTATTTTATTTTTTCCTCTGTTCACATTGCATTGGTGCTAAAATTACTTTTTGCTGTAAATAAATCTAATGCTTATGTAAATGCTATTGTAAAAATAAAGTCGTGTAGGGTGACCCAATCTTTTTCTTTTGAAAAATAATCTTTTTAAAAAGTATTCCATTATTTAAATTACGGAATGTAAATAAAGAAATGTCAACTAAAGCTTGCTGAATTTTCAATGTGGTCAATAATTGTTTATCCGGCTGACTGGTCTTTCAGTTTTCACAATGTGATTTAACAGGCCTTGATTAAGTAGTCCTCTTTGATGTTCATTTATAAAAGAAAATATTAAAATTTTTTCGAATAATATTTTGTTTAATTTTTATTTTTAATGTATTTCGATTAATTTTTTTTTGAGTTTTTGAAAAATATTTTTTTCCAAGAATTTAAATAAATAAATACATAATTTTTTTTTTAAATAAGGATAACTTCACTGCAAGCAGCTTTATGGGAATTCGAATAAACTCTCGTACGAATTACATGGCGACAACGTAATTTTAAACATGGTGATGGAAAATGAATTGAAAAAGATTTTTCTTAATAGATAGAACGCAAAATTTAAAGCCAACTTGTATATAAATTGACTAAATATAAGAATACCGCTCACCTTTTTCTCTTTTTGTCCTCTAGACAAAATAAATCAATGGGAATGTGATAAGTAAGTATAAGATTTCTGGTTATTAAGGCCTATAAAAAGGCCTTTCCAATCATTGCTTGGCTTTACCAATGAGTGCAAACACATTTGGCTGCATGCACTTTGATTTATAGGAACATATAGATTAACAATGTATTTCATATCACTCACTCAAATACAAACAACAACAAGAAACTCCTTTCCAGTTATGACACACTATGAGACTGATGTGCATGCATACATTTAAGTATGTATGTGCGTTGTGCTTTGACTTAATTATAAGCCAATATCATGGATATAAACTACTGCTAAAAATGCCTTAAAGTTATATAATTATATGCATATACTCGTATCCATATGTGTGCATGTGTGCATCTGTAGAAATAGATACATATAATTATAAATTACTACTTGTTTAAGTGAATAGTTTAAACTTGAATATAACCAACAACAGCAATACAACATCATTTTGCAAATATTTCTTTAATCGTGCAAGAATAAAATGCTAATTAATTTGTCCAAAACTATTTTTGTTCAGGTTTGTATGTGTACATGTGTTTTGCATTTTAATATTAAAACTTCGTGTTCAAGAAGTGTGCACGAGTACATGCGTTTAAGCACACATCCATACAAAGATGTATACATATATCCTCTTGCAAAAAAACAAAAACAAAAACAAAAACAAAAAAATCTTGTCTATTTTCAAATTATATTCAACTGCATCAAGGCTTTTGAAAGGAAATTTAAGCCATACTGAACTTGGCAGCACTGTCTGCCAATTTATTTCTCATTTATCATTTATTTTTGTTTATTTTGGTGTCATCAAATGTATTGAAAGGTGAAAAGAAAATATTAATTAATACAGTACAACTATACAAATGGCACAAAAGGGAAGACTGCTAAGGCTTAGGACGAAGTAGCTCATATTGTAAACACCAATCAGGGCAAGCTTGTTATGCTTCTTTGTCTGATGTGTTTTTTTTTTGCTAAAAAATTAATAATCTAGAATTAATATAGTTTTAACTGAAGTAAACAAAGTAAGAAAACAGGAACAAAAAAACCTAAAAACTCAAAAAATAATTGCTACAATTCCGGTTTTAAACTAGTTTTTGATTTTATAAAATAACATGCCACACAACCGATATCATTTTATGAATGGAAAGTTCATTAATGCAAAACTTGCTTGTAACAAATTTATATTTTATGAAGTTGATTCTACTATTTTTTTTAGCTAATCAGTCCATCAATGATCCCATGAATAACTTACAGTTTTTAAAATCATGTGCTGAATAAATGTTTCGTGTATTTTCAAAATAATGTAAACATTGTGTCTTCTACTCAGCAAACAAATTGAAAGTACATGTTTAAAAGTGTTAATGCTACAAACACGTGTGCTTTCCAAAAAAAAGAAACGCTGACTTAGAAATAAAAAAAGCAGCAATTGTGTCGGCTTTGCTTAAGCTGCATTGGAAATCCATGAAAAATATTGCAAGACAATAGAAAATCGATATTAAAAAAAAGGTGTATTTCACACAAAACTTAAAAAAGTAAAAAAAAAGAATATAACAAAAAAGTGAAAAAAGTAAGAGCCGAAAGCTTCGATAGTAATAAATAATAATTGTCAGCAACATGGAAGCGTTTGCTGAGGAATCACAACAAAAGGGCGAAGAGGATATTTCCAAATACATGCTTGATGGTAAGTGTTAAATTGAAAAAAGTGTATTTTGCCAAAATTTACCCACTCGACCAAGTACGGTTTCTAGTTGGGTTAACAATGATAGCCATTAGTGGCGTTCAGGATATGTAGCATATGTTTGGAGTGCGGTATTTGGAATATAATGGTTTGCAGGACCATTACACCAAACCGTGAATTCTGCTTTTATACAGTCATTGCGTCTGCTTTCAATAGGTTGTTATTTGTCTAAGCTTTACACTCTAAAATTTACAGTGGAAAATAAATGTTGTGTACATGTTTTTTTTGCATTTGATTTCTGTAATGAAGTTTTTTTATTTTTTTTTTCGGGGTCTATTGGTAAACAAAGTCCAATTAATTTTCTTTAATTCTTAATATTTTGATTATAAAATAGATTTTTAGATTTTAAAAAAGATTTTTTCCTGTTTGACAGGAGGCGCTAGTGAAAATGTGGGAAATAATGAAATAAAAACATTTCAACCGAAAATAAAAAAGTTCATACCTTTTAAGAATCATTTCCAAATTAATGCTTGAAATTCAATTTATAATGTATTGGATTAAATTAATATATGTTTTTTTGATTATTTTATTTGAGACATGAGGGGATTTTTGGAAAAAAATGTTTCTCTTTGTAATTATAAATAATCCGAAAAGATTTTTAACTCCTTATAAAATTATCATCCTTATAAAATTATATTGACATATAATTTGAATTAATAGCTTTTGAATTAATATAATTCGACGTGAGTAAATAAAATAGAATTTGTCGTAATGTGTGCTTTTAAACCAAAGTAATTTTTTTTTATAAATTTGAGAGGGCTCGAATTTCCTCGATGTGGACAAACCGTTTTTTATTATGCATGTATGTGGATTCGATGAACTACTGAAATTGCACGAAC
Organism: Ormia ochracea; assembly: GCA_963402855.1. Lineage (NCBI taxonomy): Eukaryota > Metazoa > Arthropoda > Insecta > Diptera > Tachinidae > Ormia > Ormia ochracea. The sequence goes on along the minus strand of OY727107.1, from coordinate 32,790,050 downwards.
CACTTTTTTATATTATTTTTAAGTAGCTTATTTGGTGAATTGCTCTTTCGTTCGGCACTGTAGCATTATTAACTGTAACAACATTAAAAATTTAAATTCATTTAATTCTTCTCCAAAAACAGCACCTACACCGTCAACAATATTTAAAAAAGAAAAAAAAATTAAACAATTTATATCCATTTTACTTTAATATAATCGTTTTTGAATGGAAATGATTTTTTATAAAAAGAGGCGAATAAAAAAGTTTACTTGCATTATTGCAGTTAAATTGTTATGTTTTTCGTGTTTAAATCTATCGTGTTGTAGTTTAAGACAAGCTACAACAATAAAAACACCAAGCTACCAATAAAACAACAACAACAACAATTTAACGTGTTTAAACGTACAACTAAATATATTTTATGTTTGCGTCTATGAGTTTTCCACTCCGTATATTTAAAATTAAGTGATTGTGAGTGTGTGTGTGTGTGTGTTTATAAGTGTAAAAGTGTAATTGCAATTGTGAATATGTTATTGTTATTGTCGTTATGTGAGTGAGATTCCCATGACTTTTGATCTTGACTCTAGTTCGCTGTAGTAGATTTTTTCCGTCTTTTTTTGGATTTTGCTTTTGTTTGTGCATAGAAAATGACTTTTATTTCAAGTTGTAAATCTGCAGTAAAAACTGTAGTTCGAGTACTCGTAATAGTTGGCGTTGAAGATGAGGATGATGATGATGATGATGATGATGATAATAACGCAGATCATTATTATCGTGACAATGAGACCAGTTGCTGTTGCTGTTACTGTTACTGTTGCTGTTACTGCCACTTGTCGTGGAAGTTGAAGGCTGCCATTTACAGCTTCCTACATGCTGCATCACCATGTTTATTTATTGTGATGAATAGAGCTGGATGTGCTTAATAGCAACAGTTGCTGTTGGTATTTGTAGCTTTTGATCATTTAGGGTTTTTGTCTTTTCATATTGAGTAACTACATTCCTTAAACCATTTTCGTCCGCTTTTTCAAAAATACTTTTGGCTAAAGGAAGAGCTAAAGAAGAAAAAAAAAAAAAATTAGAAAACAATTTAAATCGCGTGAGTCTATACGAAGTTAGATTGTGTGTATGCTCTAAGGTTTGATTGTTTTTTGCTCGCCGATTATTTTTGTCTTTGCAGTGTTATTATAGCAAATTATATAATTTGATCATGTTTGGCCAGTAGGATAATTATGTAGGTTTTTCTTGTAATGATTGTAAAGAAAATAACTAACTTTTGAATGATACAATGTTGTTATTTGTGTGTTGTTACAACCGGTCGAAAAGCGAAGGAACGCATACTGAAACCAAGAAATTATTATACGAGTAAGTGTTTGTGGTAATATTTCCATAATTTTTTCAAAGAGTTATCAATAAAAGTTTAGCAATTTTGACAAAATTTATATAATTTAATGAAAATTCATATTTTAGTTTTATATTTGTGAAAACCCTTGTGTGAACTTACTTCATCGCTTTTCCACTAGTCCTACTTTTATGCTGGCCAATAAGAAGCCGGTCTGATTTCATTGTATGTGCAGCATACAATGAAAAAAACTAAAATTCTTTATGGGAACGGGAGGCGTGAGAATAATTGCAATATTTAAAGCGTATGCCCACGCATTAGCCATAGACAATATGACATAAACTCTGTCGAAACTAGACGGCATACTAACTTTATAATACCCGGTAGGAAATGAAGTCGAATAGCCAATTTCCTTAATACACTTGATAGAAACTTCAAGTAGAGTGACCATTTTCGAGCATTTTTAATTACAAAATTGAAATAAGTTCTGGGAAAACTATTTTTTTAATAAGATTTTTTGAATATGTTGTTTGTAGAATTTTCTTAACAGGCTTTTTTATAAGCAACATTTTTAAGCAGCAGAAGGTAATTCTGAGAGGATAAAAAACCTTTTACTGCCCAAGAATCTAATTCTTGCACACAGTAATGTAAAACATTCCATATTTCTTTGTCATTGCAAAAATATAATTTGGTAGAATAATCTATGATTCCCTCAAAACAAAACGTCTCCTCCCTGAATCTTAAACCGTATCCGTATCTGCATTTACGCCCTCCTCCGCTGCCAAACCATTAAATTGACGACTTGATTGAATTAAATCAAAATCGTTTTTAATAAAATGGCAATTTGTTGTTAATGTTTGTCTTATATTTTCATGTGGTCTCATTATTGTTGACTTGGCAGCGTGTCAGTTTCTTGTCCTTCTTAGCAGCAGCTCTGTTTGCAGTGCTCTCTTGATGTTTAACACATTAAATCTCGTATACGTTAGCTGTTGGCAGACTAAAAATGTCACAGGTTCAATTGGAACAAACTCAAGTGAAAACCAATATTTCTTGAAAATGCAATATAATAATACAACATAAAAAAATTAATAATGAATGATATATTAAATAAACCAACATGAAGTGGGCTTGAAAGTTTAACGTGAGCCCATCTAGTCCATTCATAGACGGATTTACAAATGGTGAAAGGTGTTTTTATTGTAATATTATTTTTCGTTTGCTTTAAGTTCCTTTTACAATTTGTTTACTGAAAACCAAAACGTAGAAAAGTATTAAAATCAAAACAAACAAAAAATCAATTTACGTTGACCATTCATGATCATCGCCGTCCTAGACGGCATTATTGTCTTCATTTCGTATTTTTTTCTATTATTTTTTATTGCAAGTACTTGCACATCTTGTAGGCCAAGTTGTTTCTTCTTACTTTTCGTTGTTTGGAGAGTTGAAAAATCTTTATGTTTTCTATGTTTAACAAAAGCGATCACTTGAAATCATTTGATGTGCAAAAACTTTGCGAAAAAAAAACTAATGAAAACTGATCTGAGGTTATTCTTTTCATTTGTTTAATATGAGCTTCTTCTCAGGTTGGCTGAGTTTGTTAAATTTTACTAAGATTTCATATTGTTTGATGATAACTTAGGAAACCAACTCCGCTTTAAGAGCAGTGAGTTTTGGTTCAGCTTTTTAAGTCTTAATTTGTAGTAAAATAATATTCATTTATGTTTACGTTGTTGTTTGTACGGATAAAAGGTTTGTTATTTATTAATAGATGTCTTTTACCAAGATCTGTGTTATTAAATACATTTCTTTGAGTTTATAATTATTGTTGGTTTTTCCTTTATTTTTAGGTAAGTGACCGATAATTATGCCTCAAATCTGACAGCTGTAATACGCACAGGTAAACAATTTCTGAAATAAAAAATATTTAATGGAATAGAAAATCTCATAACAAAGCCTTAAGAATTAAGAACATTTTCTTAAACGTGTTTGGAATTAGTTCAACCAGAACCAGTTTACACTCATTAATATTGAAATTGTTTAATTTATAAGCGGAAAAATCATAGATATGGAAATGTGGCACATTACAAATAACGAGCAGAAGTATAGTAGATATGATTTTAAGTTACTCGCGAGTGTAAATCTCAAAATCTAGTGCAAGGCTATGCCGATGTGCCTAAGCATTATAATTTATTTAGAATTTAATTATTTCTTGAATTATTCTCCACAATGACAGAGAATGATTCATACGCAGAGTGAACTTCTACATTGCTTTAATGAAATATGTTACTAAAAATTAATTCATCTCATTTAGATGAATTAATTTTTGTGCACTTGCGTACTTGTGAGTGCACTTTTGTATCCATCTAAAAGAGAACTCCACTATATACTTCTTTTAAGCTATTAATGAATTGTAACATTGTGTGTAAGAGAATATTCTCTATGGGCGTGGTTTTTGGGGGTATGATGGATGGCATCTTTGAGTACGAAGTTGACACCCATAAATGCAGTTATTTGAATCGTTAGTCAAATTAAAAATAAACAAGGCGGTCTTGATCTTAGCATTTGTTTCTAATATAAACCACAATTGAAAGTTCTTGGAGTCCTTATTTAATTCAGGAAGGTGACGTCTTTGCATTTTAATTCTCTGCTTATATTTTACTTATTGTGCTGCAGAAAAATGTTATATTTCATCGAGTTGCATAAAAACCGTCAATGTTATTTTGAAAAGTTACTTCAGATATCATGACAACAGTTTATTGCTTGCAAATACTTCTTAAAAAATAAAATTGTGATTGGAAATAATCCATCCTTCTATTTTTGTTTTAATTTTAATATTTTTCCCTTATACACATACGAGTTCATACTTACGTTTGCACATAAATTTCTTTGTACGCTTTTATTTTAATTAAACATCCGGTCACAAGAAATTAAATATCTGCATTTCGCCATTTTCATGAGACATAAACAAATACTTGAATTTCTTTATGCATTCCATTATCATACAATTCATAATTAAGGTCCACCGCTCTGGTGAACACAATCTTCTTGGTCCAGTATTTCAGTAATCTGCATTTGAGTGGTAAAGCTGTTTAAATATGAATCTCTAAACTGTGGCTGGCTGGCGAGTTTAATTAAAATGAAGGTGGCTGTCAGTGAGTGAATGTATGAATTAATATTATACAGTGTCTTTTACAAGTCTCTATATTATGCCATTAAAATTTATTTTCATTTGATATTTTCTTTTTATATTTTATGTGTTGGTCTTTGTGTTATAAGTTTGTCTTTGATTTAGAAAGGTAAATTGTTTATCTGCCTCACTCTCTGTGTGCCCATTTGTCTAAGAGGACTATGAGGTGGCTTTAACTCAATTAGGGATAAGCACAACTACTCGCGTGATTGAGGTGCAAATCGTATATGTATGCTGAAGCGTGATCAGCATCCTTTTCCTTAACAGAACATTATATTATATTAGATATGTAGCTGCTAACGACTGTAGGTTTCTTGCTACTCTCTAATGATTGATGCGAATTTGCAGAGAATACATAAATAAAAACATTTTCTACTTCCAAATCAGGTCTACATTAAGCCAAAAATTATTGGCGAATAAAAGAATTTGGTTGGATATTTCTGTTTCAAAAGTGATTAGCTGATGTAGAAGTCTTTATTCTTATTAAATTATAATTGCTTTGTTTCGGAAATGAACACGAAAAGTTCTTAGATACTGCAATTAAGTATATGTCTCACTAAATATTTAGCAGCCTACTTGTATACTGATAATATATAAAAAATAGTGGTTGGAAAATAAAATCGATTGTGAATTGAGCTTTAAAGAAGTTAAAGTTTCATAGAAGTTAAAGTAAATGGTGAGCGTTATTGATCATTGGCTGGAAGAATCTTATTACACATATCTTGATACTAATGAATACAAACCTTCCGCAATCAATCTCAAAGTCTGTGTTTAAGTTATCCTAATCACTAAAGTGATATACTTTTATAAAACTACCTCTTCTCTTCTACACAACAACAGCAAAATTGGTCTCTTTTAGATCCATCCACTATTTTGTTATAAAAGTATACCCCGGAGAAAATTTTTGTTACTGAGAGAAATCGAATAATTTGTCTTGAACATTTTTTGTGAACGAGTTAGGGAGTGGCAGCCAACCAGCAAAGAATTTCTATTTTCCTGTCTATAAAAAAAATTAAAAGCAATAAATGTAAATAAAAAATGTAAATAATGTCATGTAATTGTCAAAATTCTGATCGGTTTTGAAGTATACGTGCGAACTGTAGTGATAAAAAATTAACAAATAATTTCTTGTATGAACCAGCGGGATTCCCTCGACTTGAAGGAATACATTGTCGTGAGTTGCATGTCACCATTCCATCGCTAAATAGAAACATAACATTTTTAAGTTTCTGTTTAACTGTGAAGGCGTTAAAGTGTTGGTGTATTTTCATCTGGTAGGATTACTCGTATAAAAAAGGTATTAAATTGCGGATAGTGGGTATCACATTTTTGTCTTGCTTTTGTTTCTATTTCTTTCTAACATTGTTTTAGGCTGACTGAGTAGGTGACTGTATGTCATATTGTTGTTTCTTCTCAAAGTTTCGCCGGCTAGTTTGCTAATGGATACCACGTTTAGCTGTTTCAAGGTATTCATACCAATAACTTGTTGTTTTGACAGATTTTTAATTTTGAATTTATGCAGATTCGTGCCAAACTAAGAGTTTGTGATTTTTCTCTTTTGCACTGCATTACAATTTTATAGATTGCACTGGTTGCATGTGCTTGCATGCAGTTTCATTTCAGCGGTAATCAAGGAAAGTATCCCAACTGCTAACCGAAATTAACTAACTGATACCAGCTTTAACTATAATAATAATAAACTTAATTTGTGTATGTCTTCGTCGGATAGTAGTCTGGGCAACCTTCTTCTTAAGTTAACTCTCCTTAAAGCCGTTGATGGAAATACTTTGGGGCAAGTGCGGCTTTATTAAATTGAAATCAAATAAAAACAATATTTTTCGTTAATAACTTGTATTTATAATTGTTTGTTTTTAATTTTGAAAAGGGTGTAGCAGGCGTGTTGAGCTTGGTCCGTAATTCACTTGCTTTATTAGATTGCTGAGCAACTTTTAAAATATGTTTTTGCCATCAAAGCAGCAAAAAGTTGCTAAGTACAAAGAAATTCACTTAAGCAACGCATTATATTGTGTGTCCATCTATCTAAGTTGTCTAAATAACTGACGTTGCTTTCTTTTGATTTATCACGTAATGCAATCATAAAATTTTTTATGGTCACTTCAAGTAGTCGGTGTAGTTTCTTCTTTTTCCCAATCGCAGATAATCAAGCAAAAGCTCGCAAAAGGTTGTCAAGTAATTTAAAAAAAAAACCTAATCAAAAACTTAGAAAACCAGTAAACAATGAAAGTATTAATTTAAACGGGTTATTCAAATCGCCGGTCATATCGTTTGATTTATTCCCTGTGACCTCACAAATAGATATATTTTTATTCATTCTCAGAAAATGTAATTAAGTGTAAACGGGTTCACTAAAAAATTAATATAAAAAATAAAATTTGAGATGATGATAACAAACCTCATCTTAAAAAAAGCTGAGAAATGGGAGAGCAATACAATACAGTATTAAAATTAATTCGGTAGGTTTCCTTTTCCTTTCGTGAACAAAATATGTTAGAATACGAACACTTTTCATGCAAGCTATGAATTTCTACATTATGTCAATGAAATTCTTCATTTTCCTTAGGCTAATGCAAACATTCAATGTAAATATTACCTAAAGATAAGCAAGTTGAATAAAAATTATGTATTAAGAATGAAATGAAATTATTTCCTTATATCAAGGAAACATATTCCTTAATTAAAAGTACCCGTATATGAAAATATTGCCATCGTCTATGGGTTCAAATCGAAAGCCATTTAATTGCATCTTTCTAGCCAGTGAGAATTTCTTAACTGAGATAATTTTTGTTCCCTACTTATATCTACTTAAATATCTATTTATTTAGCCCAATGTAGCAATTTGAATAATTACCTTCACTTGCCAATGATATTCAAAATGCATTTAAATTTTCTCCGGGGTATACTTTCTAGAAGAAATTCTACCCGAAGTTTTATATTTTTAAGAAGACTTGCCATGGAGTATATATATATTTTAATATGATTTTCATATTAAGCTAACACTCTACACCATTTGTTTTGTATATGGTTACGTGTCATGCAAGTGTCACATGCGTAGAGTCAGTATAGCTGGACGTAAGTAGTGAATAGACGCATAGAAGGCATGATATCAGTTAAAAGGCAAATATGACAAATTTAAAAGAAAAAGCTTTTTTAAACTTATACAAAAATTAATTTTTTAAAATAAATTCTTCATGGAAAAAGTTTCCACTTTGGTAAGCCATTACGTATTTCTTCTGCAAATTGATATATTATTTGATATTAATAATATAAATTGAGATTAGAAATGCATTTAATTCAAGGCAGCATTTCAAAGTAGCTACAGCCTACTCAAAGTAGGCTATTACTAGGCCTAGTAGTATATACTACTAGTATATACCTATACTACTAGTAGACCTATTCAAAGTAGGCTGTAGCTTGGAGCTTTAAAGTTATATAAAGAGATGTATCTACTGGTTTTTAAATTTTGAATGGACCATCTATCGTGTATCGACTCGACACTTTATATTTATTGCAGTACACCATTTATTTATGCCTCAACTGTTTTAACAATTTTTTTCAAGAACCTTGCGCCAATAGCGTCAATGGTGCACCTTAAAATACCTAGAAAGATATATCATTTCGGAAAATATGAAAGAAATTAATTTCAATGCAAACTTGCAGGGGAGAATAATTATTTAATAATTTATTCCAATACATGTGCCGATAGCATGTACTATACACTGTTGGGCATGCCAATAAGCTCTTTCCGCGAACAATTTTGAAATGAAAAAACAATGTTTTGAGTAAAACACAATTTTTACCGCATCGAAGTGCAAAAAGGCATTTCTTGTGCATCATTTTTATGAAAATGCAAAGCATACATCTGTCTACACTGCATAATCTTTGTTGGCTATTTTATTTGCAATATTTAAAGTTACTCACATGAATGTCGGGTACTTGGTCTTACCTAACTTTGCAGGCATTCCGGACATGCTTACGTACTCGTACTCGTATTTTGGTTGACTGTAGCTGTACCTGTTCCTACTACAGCTGTGTGTTTATTTTTATTATTTTTTTAACTCGCACCTTATTTTCCAAAGGAATTTTTCCTTGCCTTGCAGTTGCAATTTTAATGCATTTGCAGCCAACTATACAACAATACGCAATGTTATTTTAGCTGCAACTGCTTGTTTGTTGTTGTTGCTGTTGTAAGTGCAGTCGTACTTTGTCTCTTTGTTGTCTTTTCAATTAAAACTGTTTACTTTTTATTTCTTTAGAATTCGTTGTAATTGAAAGTTATGTGGTGGTATGTTGTATGTTTTAATTTATTTCTTACTTGTACTTCTCCATGTATTTTCTCTGGCTGAAGTACTACTATACTATACTTCTGTGCAAACGTTGGCTTTATGTGCATTTTATTGGCTGCTCAATTAATTTGGGAGGTTTTTGTAAAAGGCTTCAATAAATTTCATATTGTGTTCTCATAAATGTTTGTTTGTGTATGTGTATTTGCGAAGCCTTATGGCTAATGCACAATTTTGATTGATTGCAAAAGAAGTTTATTTGTTCCAGGAAATAGGTTCGAATATGCCAACTTGAATAAATATGTAGGTATGCTTATTGGTAAATGCCTTCTACTGGAAACGGTTTAAGGTTCTGGGAAAGTTTTAAACTTGCAAATTATATGATTAAAGTCCAATTATAGTTATGAGTTACAATTATTATTTTCTAGTCGCGACATTCTTGCTTTTCTTGAAGGTGGAATATGAGTTGAGCATGTAAATGCCATATTTTATCAATAAGCTTGTAATACAGGTTGTGTAAGTGCTGTCATATGCAAATTAATTCGAATACGTGGCGGAATTTTAATGCAGGTGTACAGCATTTGCAAGACTCGTTGATAATTCAATAGCTGAAGAATAAAAACGAAAGGTAGTGCAGATAAAAGCCTTAATTATGGTATTTTTAAAATTTTTTAGAAATGCGGCTTGCAAGAGAATAGCGCTGGAACTTTACAGTTTAAACCGCTTAGGGTGTCTAAAAGCGTTTGCATTATTTGATTTTCTGTGCAGAATATAAAGTTCTTTAAATTTCTGTCTTTGCTGAGTTAATTTGTTAACATATGCGATTCTCAATGTTTACAATTTGATTTCAATATAAATTATTTTACTAGAAAAACTTAAGGAAAGCCCAAAAATAAGGCCCACACTTCCATTGGATTTGTGAATCATCTTCTAGTTGACCGCAATGCATTCCCTTGCCGAAAAACCCACAATAACCATGAAATGAAGAAAGTTCGCAACTGTAGCGATGATATCCAAACCACCAACTCAACGATATCGCTTCAAAGTTCTCTTGTTTCTATAAAATCTACTCCTAAGGATCCAATATTGCAAAAAAAAATATGCGTAAACATAATCGACATTCGTAAAGACAATACACGCGCTCTTAGTAGCACAAAAACCCACCAAAACCATGCCCGATAGGTATTACATATAATAAATCAAGGAATAAGTTCGACCTGGTTTGACTCTACTTTAAATATTTAATGGTTTATTTTTTTAAATAATTATAATTCTTAATTCTACAAGTGATCACTACTTTTGTAAAGCAATATTGCCTTTTTCGCCACAGAAGGCTTTCGACTGCAAAGTGTCAGAAATATAACACTATTGTTTAACTTAAATAATAATTAATAAAATTAATATAATAATTTAATAAAAATAATAAAATAAAAATAATAAAAAAATATAACAAAATAATTTTTTGTATGCAACAATGACGAGGAATTATGTTGCCAATACCAGGAAAACGACAAGTATGCGATTTTAAAATCATACGTTGTTGGACCCCAAAACCCATTACAAAGTTATGAATAAATTATGTATAAATTATAAATCCATTTGCTTTTTGCATTTCTATTTATATGTTGGAAACATATTTTAACTAAATCATTTTATTTTATCAAATGAAAAAAATTTTGAGGGTGGCATCATTGGGCAGGATTTGATATAAACTCTTTATTCCGTGTTTTATGCGTTAAAAGTAATAAAGACGATCGCTACATGGTGGCAAATTCAGGCAGCGATATATCTACCCATGACGTCATGGATCCGGTTGTGGCAAATGCGTTTAACGCTAAAATTTTTTATATTTACCAAAGACTGTGCGGTGTGGAGCATATTGCATTTTTATAAGGGGAATCATCACATTACAGTACAGATAATTCTACACTTTGTAATTATATTCCGTAATAACATATATATGTGTGTGTGTATTTGTGTGTGTATATCGTATTTTTCGCAGAATATTAAAATATAAAATAGAAATAAGCAAAAACGTTCATGTTTGTTTAGTAATATTGCAAAAGCAAACCTCTCATTAAGAGTGTAAATGTTTACGTTGGCAGCATCTGAATAAAAATTCAATCTACCGTTAATATAAATATTAGATTTTTTCCTTTACATTTGTGCCTAAGACAACATGTAAATATTATAAAATATTGCTACTGCTACATGCTACGTCCCCTTTAATAAAAACATAAAGTGAAAACTAATAGCAGCAATAATATAATGATAACCAAATTCTATTTCAAACAACACACTGTATACATAAGAATACACTTATAAAATCATTAGTAGAACGTTCTGAATTAATGCAACCATTAAGAAACGTTAATATAAAAAAAGACGCACAATTTGAAGTGTGAGAAAATTTCAATGGAATAAAATTGGAGTTTCTTTGCGATCGCCAGTACAAGTTAGCGAGTAAATAAATAAAGAGAGACTTTGGAACTTAAGAGCATGCAGAAGTGCATACCAATAACTAACGAATATGTCACACAATGAAATAAAACACAGGTGTAAAGCTACAAAAAGAACGTACTGATATAACACTCATTATAATACATTTTCGTATAAAGAAATTATTGTGACGTAAATGAGAGGGATGTAGAGAGAGAGAGAGAGACCAGTAATGCCAACTGATCGTTTTGAGTTAGATTTTGTCATTTTCTTTCAACAGTTTTTAGAAAACATCGAATATGATCACTTGCTAATATGAGTGAGATCTGTTACTTTCAAATTATCTTCATTCTAAAATCAATAACTTTCAGCAAATTCAATAATATAAGGTTCGTTCAACCTTTTAACATTAGCAAGCCTTAAACTGAAATTCATAAAATCTTTGTGTTTTATTTTTTACATAAAATTTATTTTAATTTTTATTAAATTAAATTTTTTTGTTTTTGTATGAAGAAATGAAATATTGAAAATATTAACACGGTAAACTCGTTTCTTTTCCATAAAATTTTTTTATTAAGATTATATAATATTCAAGTATTTTATATTTTAGAAACTCTTAAAGAATTGATGCTTACAAAAAACTTGATTTTAATTTATAAAAGTTTTATTAAATAGATTTCCATATACATAAATATTATTGATTAAATAGGATGTATAAATCAAAAGCCATTTTTGAGATAAAGAAAATTAAGCCTTAAAAAATTAAAATGAGCACCATATCCAATAAAGCCCATTTTTAATACTGCAGAACAACAAATTTCAATATATTTTTAACTAAAAAAATAATGTTCTACTGAACAATTCCTTGTTTAACTTAGTGCGATGTGTGGCTTATCACTAAACAGTTGATAAGCGTTCAATTAAATAAAAAATTTATTAATTGTTATAATTTATTAATTATGAATAATATAAAACAGAGTATAAGAAATATGTTTTCTGAAATTATGTTTCATTACTCTTTCATTTACTCTTCATTTGAATTTGGCATTTTATCAATTATTCTCAATTATATATCATACCTAAAAATCACTAGTGTACGTGTTAACAACACAGTGTTGACAACACTGACACAGGGAGAATGAAAAATATTTTTGAGCTGCAAGCACAGCTAACGAATAATTAGAAAATAAACCGTGTTTAATCTTAAGGATGGGAACAAAAGGTATAGTCTTGTCGCTTAAGTTTATTTCACTATCAAATAGAAATAAAACCACAATTAACGCGACTAACTTCGACCACATTCCAGCACTTTCCAAACTCATTTGCTGTTCTTAGGTATTCTGACGAGTTTCTGCATTTAAACTGCGTCGCCCGAATCATTCTATATATATACATACATATATACAAGTGTTCCCTTTCCCTAAAACTTCCCTTCCCTTAGTTTGACATTATTCATTAAAAACACAACATTGTTTTCACACCAACATATTAATATTTCGTGTGGAGCGTATCATTAGGATCCATAATTTTCAAATTTTATACACATTAAATTAAAGAAATAAATATAAATTTTAATTTATTATGAATTACACTGTTCTTATCATTCACAAATGCACTACTAAAAACAATATTTTCATTTTTAAGGCTTTATCACCCTGAGGTTCTCATGACCTCACCTTACTTGCCAAATCATATGGCAGTTAATCAGCTGTAGGTTCGATTATTATCAACAATCATACAAGTTGAATTAACCTACAACTCGATTTATAATTTTATTTTACCATTTAATACTTAAATATGTACAGATAAGTACAACATTTTTAGATATTCAATAATGCTGAGTTTCGTTCAGATTGTAGTTTCTCAAGTTTGTTATAATTATTTCTTTAATTTTCTGTGTATGAAATATTAAAATTGTGGATCATAATGTTACGCTCCACACGTTAAGCTTCATTACTTTGTTCGCTGAAGTGTGTAAAGGCGGCATTTGTACTGGTCGTAAAGTAGTCACCACTTTTAATTGAACTCGTACTCGGTGAATAACGTGGCATTCGCTAAAACCATACCAAACAACATCTGACGGTTAAAAATTATAAAAAACAAAAACAAACACGAAGAAATAAAAATAAAAAATAAAAAATAAAAACAAAACAATACAACACGTTGTGTATGGCAGTGTGGACGCAGCTATCTAATCAAGCCATTGAAGTTTTCGTAGTCTTGGATTCAGTCGTTTTTGTGATGTGTAACTGAACGCTACACGAACGTGTTAATGGTTACTTGGGGCTAAAACAGTTTTCGTTAGCGGTTTCGTGTTGATTTGTTGCAAATGTTGATAATTTTCCGCCGTCTTTGATGATCACATCAAACTGTTGCTTCTTTCGAAATATTTTCTCGGAGTAAGAAAAACCAAAAAAAAAAAAAAGAAAAACACTGTTGCTGTTTCGCTGAACAAATCTGAAGAAAAAGCCACAGAAAAAAGCAAGAAATGAGCTTAGGATGAAATAAAAAGAAGAAGAGATAATAATTCTGGTTTTTTGATAAGTGAAATAGAAAAGAAACTAATCGACAAAAGAAGCAAAAGGAATAAATTTTTTTTTTAGCGAAGTGTTCCGGTGTGCAGAGTGTGACTCAGCCCACAATAAAATATCTTCAAACATTCTTTAGCACTTGCAAAAAGACAGTTCCGAAGAGAACTTTTTAGTAGATGATGTATGAACGTGTTTGAAAAATTATCGAATTGTTGATATTGTATATAAAAATATTCTGTTTTTAATATAAAAAGCTTTTAAAATGGTTATTCTTTGCTATTTGTTGATCAAAATCGCAACATAAAGTTAAAGTTAAAAAAGAAAGACTTGAATGTTATCGATTCTTGGCTTTTGGTCTTGCTTGTCTTGTCTTGCCTTGTCTTGTCTGTCCATCTCTATTGTAAAAGCTGCCACCGCCGGTCGTGATTCTGTTGATTTTCAAGGCAAATCCAGTGCATTGACTTATAGAACAACAACAAACATCTTTAAATTATTGTAAAATTCTGGTTCTTGTTGGCAGCAACTATTGCAGTTGTAGCTACCTGCTACTTGGCCAGGCTGCAAAGCAACTTGTGTTGTAAATTATATTTACAAGATTGCACTCAGTACTCGTATATCCATGTATGTACGTATTTTTGTTTGCTTTTGGTATGCAAGTTCTAGTTAACTAACATTATTCGTGCTTGGATCGATGTTATTGCTGCAATTTTCTTAATTGTTACAAAAAAGGAAGAAATTAGCACAAAATAAAAAGTAAAAGACGTTATAACAAGGAAATGAACTGTTTGAAAACTAAAGCAAACTTAATGGGCAGCTGAAGGAGAATTATTAAAATGAATGAATAATAATGAAATGAATACTGATAGTCTGCATGCACAGAAGTTTTTAAAAAAATTTAATTTTTTTTTGGAAGTTTGAAGCAGCACGCAGCTTTTAAAGTTGTTTGAGAAGTGATTAAAAAGTTTTGGCAAAAGTAAATTAATCGTTTACAGAGTATATATAATTAAAATAAAAAATAAAATAAAATTAAATAAAATTTCAAATAAAAAAGTGAAAGGAATAATAATTATTTCAGTTAAGTCAAGATTAATTTGTAAAGAGCTAATCCAAAATTGGCAACATAAAACTGTTCAAGTCATTTCATAATTAAACAATTCTAACGAACATGTAAATAAATCAACTTTAAAAATTTATTTATTTTAAACGACAACATTTTATACAACCATAGATTCCAAAATGAGCGATATAAAGATTGGCGAATCTAGTAAAAATTCATTGAATACAAGTGCAAGAGGAAATGGTAAGACAAGTAAACCATTTTGTTCGCTGGCATATCTGGCCAAAAGTACAATTGCCATAAATGGCAGCAACGATATAAGAACTGCTATAAATGGCCATAACAGCTGCGGCAGCAGCAGTCCCAGCCACACCAACTTAAATAATGGCAATAGCAATTGTCAGCCATCAACGCCAAATGTAGCAGCTACAGCGAAAGTGAATGAGCGAGGATCACCATCATTGCCAACAGGTGCCAACACCACAGTTAATGGTCATTACAAGCAGAACGGAACGTTCAGCAGTAATACTATTAACTCGAATAACCACATCAACAGCAACAGCAACAGCAACAACAGCAACAAAAATACCTGCCCCGACTATAATCACACTACGAATGGACGTTCTACTGTGGCTGATGTCTTTGGCATCATTAACGAGGAAGACGTAGAGGGTTGTTGCGATCAAGTGGATGGTGAATTAGCAACTGACCTGAGACGTCCTTGGGAGTTGACAAATGGTTCATATCTTAAACGAGTACCTTCCTCCTTAATGTCCACCAATGGCAACCACATAAACAATTTACCATCACTTTCGAAACTTAATAGTCTAGATTGTTGGGATTATACAATTGAATTGGAATGTCTTAATGGGCCACACGGTAATACATATCGAAATAAATAAATCACTTAAATCACATTTAATATTATAAATTCTAATCACATGCAAAGAAACGTTAATTTCACATTTGGCTTATTAATTCCACCATATTGGCTTCTTCGTTTCCATTGAACTGACTAAAGATATATTTTCTAATTCTTTTGTAATGTATTTTTGGGAGTTTCAACTTCCTCTTGCAAATTGTTCGTATCACTAACAATTATTGTTTTTGTTCTCACTGGCAAAATAACAACACACAATGTGCTTGATGAGCCAACAATTATTTTAAATTATTTACTAATTTCGGCTCTTTAATTTGAAATGTTTAACAGTATTTATTATAATTTTTTTTTCTTAGTTTTATATTGAGTTCTTGGAGATCAAGGGAGTAATAAATGTATATAAACAACTTAAAAGGAAAAACATTTTTATGTGTACTTTAAAGCTTTTAAATTTAATAACTTTAATTTTTTATTACAAAAAAAAGATCTGGGCTTCCTACAAAAAAATTACTTCACCTTTTACATTCCCCTCAAAATAAAAGTTGTGGCATTTTAAAGGGTTTTCACATTGTAATCAATATTGCGTACAGTGTATCCATGTGTGCTTTTGATTTTAATTTAAGGCAAATGAAGTAAGTTTAACAACTTTAAGTAGTTCAAATATTTATTATGAACGAAGTCGGAATCAAACACTTTTGCTAATTAGCGGTGTTCGCTTCATGCCAAGAACTGAGCCTTTTGAAAAAGATGTTTTACATATTTTGTCTGTCTGTTAAGATAGTTTGCTAGTTACTAGTTGGCGGTTTCGTATTACAGCCCATTCTTCTTTGAATTGAGGCATTTGTTGCATATACTTGCGATACATGATTGGAAGGACACTAAACTTCAGACTAAAAACATTCCCACAATGGCTATGTCGGAGAGCTGACTAATTTTCGCAATTGCACAAATGGGCAATTCTCGTTTTCTTAACGTCCAAAATATTTTTAAAGAAATCCGATTAATTTACTTTTATTAAATAATATACAATTTTTGAAGAAGGAAAAATCATCAAATAAACTTTTTTATAAAACAATTTATATCATGAAAAATTCGAATTCGTATTTTTTTACAACCCTTTTCAGACGGCGTTATTTTAATATTTTTGGGCAAACCTTGTTTAAAAAAAATGTTCAATACAGCCTATTAGTACGTTAAAGTATCTGAAAAATTATAAAAAAATAAAAATATTTGAATATCATTTATTACTGTTTAGGATTCGCAAATAAGCAACACAAAAATTTCAATTTCTTTTTTATATTCAAAGAAATATTATTTGCACAAAATACTACCAAATTAGTCTAAAGTAATTCATGACATCTCTAGTCAAAGCTCTGCTACGTAGTAAAATGCTTTGCATATTCAAGTTATTAAAGCACATTTGAGATATACGCATTTGCAGACAACTTAAAAGTATACGATTTCTTTTGGTTTTATATTTGAAAAGTCAATCAGACACTTAATTAGTTCACACTATCACTGAACTAATTTCCCAGCTTGAAAGTTTTACTTTAAGGAAATTTATTTAAAAAAAAAAAATTCCCATAGTCTGCTTATAAAAACCACAGAAACTTGGTAATTTTGTTTACATAATTAAATTAAATAATTGCTTATATCATAACAATAAAAGATAAAATGGAAAAATTCAAAGAAAAACTAGTGCAATTGTCTGGTAGATTTCATTCTGTCATTTAAATGTGTAATTTAACGCCATTAAATTATCATGTCTGGCATAGTGCGACGTACAAGACGGCTTAAAGAGCAGCTACTAAGTTACTGCAAACTGACATATACCGTGCGTAATGGTACCAAACTGTAGTCAGTAGGAATTTTTTTAAACCATGTAGGATATACTTGAGGAAAAAGTCGTCTTTCCAGCTATTCATTTTTAACAGCTGATTTACAGCAATAAAGTAAGGCAGTAGCCATTTTAAGACAAGAAAATGTTGCATTTACAACCCTCCCAACAGCAAGTATTAATATTGTAGTGCAAAGGAAGGTGCAGTAGAGGGTTGGCTAGTGTGCCACTGCTAACTTTGTTGGTTCATTTGCCTTCTGCGGTTTCGGGAAATTATGATATGGCTGCAAACCACCTTCTACGAGTGCATAAGCGGCAAACGCACGCACGATGCATACACTTCCCCACAGGGACACTACTAGCAGATAAATAATTGAAAAATAGCGATTGACCCAGTTCGACTGCTATTTCTCCGTGTCTTTTGCTACTCAATGTGCTCGTGAATATATTCATAACAATGAGATGCGGTTTAAGCTAACACATACCTTTACAAAATGACATGGCATGCTACCGACATTACAAATGCATCAATAAGTGTCTATGCATGTTTTTATGTATATACACACATACATATTTAAAGTATCTGTTGGCTGATATTTACAATTAAATTTTAAACACTGCAGTTGACTTGCTTGTCTTTACTCTGTCTTTTATTCTATTTATATTTTAAACTCTTTTGTGTACATATTTCAATTTCTATATTTAATTATTTTTTATTTTTGCTCTTATCAGCTCTTTATTTCTTACAAAGCCAAAGACGTTGAATGAGTTTTGTTTTGATGTGTTCAGTTATTAAATATATAAAAACGAACTTTAATCTTTTTTTTAATTCTATTAACTACTTCTATTAACTTCAAAGCAAAAAGCAAAGCAAAAGCTTAAAGTAATTGAATAGATAAACCAGTGCTGAACGATCCGTTTAATTGGATTGAACACAGAATCACTTAATAACGAGTATTGTTATCAAACGCGTACTGCACTTTTAATGTTTATATAATGAAATTTTATTCCATCTTTTTCTCAGCTAAAAGAAAAAAATTTATTCCAATCACAGTTTAATAGTTAATAGCATTTTACTTTCAGTATGGTTAACACCTTCAAAGCACAAGTGGGCCTAAACATTACGCGTTGTTGGTTAATTAAGTATTTGTGCTAATAAAAAAGGGAAACTTTAAATTGTTATTTGAAAGTATTGAAAGTTGAAGAGAATGAAATTTCCAAAATATTAACAGAAAAATATTTACGACGTAAACATAATAAAATTATTTTTAGTGTGACATTAAAGTGATTACTAAAGTCATTTTTCCTTACTATCATTTGTTACTGTTTTCCTTATTGGGCTTTAACAGATTTTTAACAGATTTTTCATTAAATATGGTTTGCAAGGAATAGGGGAATGTTTTTATGCCCATTCATTACAATACGGTGCTTTTGTAATATTTCATAACAATCCCTTGGCTATAACTTGCGCTTGCTGCACTGCATCTATAAGCGTTATGAACTTAAGGTAAAGACAACAGAATGTTTTCAATTGACTTGAGCAGATAATTTGGCCATTCTCATAAATTTAATTACATACTCAAGATTTTCTAATGAACCATTTTGAGCTTTATTTATGGGAATTATTAAGAATTGTATTTGTCTGGTATTTAAAATGCAACTAAATTCCCAACATTAATATTCACTAGAGTGACTACACTTAAAAGCATTAAAGCTTCTAACTGCAGGTTCATAAAAATTCTAATTGTTGAGAAAAGTTTTCCTGTTAACTTCCATAAGCACGCAGTGGAATGTGAAATGTTTAAGCATTTTTAAAGAAAAACTTAATATTCTAATGAATTTTAAAAAAATTTTAAGTAAGAAAAGTTTTAAATAAATAATAATAATATTTATAAAAGATAATTTGAGTTAAGAATTTTTTTAAGCATTTAAAAAAATTAATGTGAGGCAATTTTCTAAGAAATATGTATGTATGATAGATGTCAATCTGCGCCTAAAATTATATTCCTTAATTAATTTTAAATTAATATTTAAGATAAGTGTTAATATTACAAATGTCTTAGCAGATATATTAATATTAATTTCAAGGTAAAAATAAATTAAATTTGTTTTTGGAATAAAGAAATCTTTCGCTTGAGACGTTAAATATTCTTACACAATTTAAATTATTGGAATGGTATCAAATGATATTCCATAAAGAATTAAGCAAGAGCAAATAAGTTAGAATGCTTGACTTCTGCTTACTTCAAACTCCCGCTGGGGAAAAGCTTAAAGTGCTTTCGTTCATTGCACTATAAAAGGGTGTTTTGAAAACCGCATTAGCTTTTTTTAAAAGGTTGTTAAAAGTGAATAATAATTTGAAAATTTTTTCATTATATGTGAACAAATAGAATTTGGAATTTATATTTCATTCGTTATGAAATCGAAAGTTCAGGAAAAACTATCTGCAAGTACTAATTAATCATTGCAATCCTCTGCTTGTTGTCTTATTATCGGTGATTGCAGCCTTTTAGAGGCTAGTCTATATGAAAATAATTATAATACCGCTGGAAGCACTGGCTGCTGAGACCATCCGCTAAGATCCTCTTGGTCCCACGCGAGGCATGCAGGAAACTGACCACTACACTATCGTAGCCCTCGTATAATTTCTTCTCCTTCCCTCTTCTTATTATAAATTTATATATGTATATATAAAGCATCTAAGGCGCTGAGTACCAATAATTATACGAATCACATTATAAATAAAATAAATAAATAAAATTTTATTGGCTTGCAGTTGTTTGCGATTACACGCAACGCTTATTCTTTACTATTTAACTTATCATTAATAATTTTGTTTACAATTAAAAAACATCTTTTCATTAATAAGTGTTGGACTCAAATTATAAAAAATTTACTTAGAGTATCATTAGACTATAGACAAAATTAAGAAGGCTTATAAATATTTATTATTATGATGGTATGAATACAAATCCAAAATATTAAGAAGCAAAGAAGCAATTTGTTATACAAAATTATAAAGGAAAACCAATGAAACCCGTGTCGGACAGAGTTTAAGTGCAAAGTTCATTATTCGATCATTAAGAACACATTTGCTGAAGGTGATTTTGTGTGCTTTTAGGGCAACAACTATACTTAAACACTATTAGACAAAGTTATCAGGTTTTTCTTGTTGATATTTTAATAATTGTACGAGGGATCACGCGCTGGTAATCAGGGGGATTTTGAAAACCGAGCTGTTGAGCTTGTTTCCTTATTTAATTCTCTTATAGAAATAAAGTTATTTGAAACTGGGAGTTGGTTAATCGATTGTGAAAAATATATAGAACTGCTGAATGAAGCAATGATAATCAATATTTGTTCTGACTGGTCACATCAAAAGATGTTAAAGAGATGTTAGAAGACACTGAACAGTTGCTCAGTTGCTTATTGGCTGTATACAAAATTATGGCCTAGAAATGTACTCGATTTTATTGGAAGGGAACCATTATGGAGTATAGGAGACTCTTACACCTGCTCTGTAAAGGATTCTTCAAAATTAAAAAGAAAATCTATTATTTTGATATCTCTTAAAAGATTAAATTTAGATGCTAGAAATTAACACCTTCCACAGTTTGATATGCATGATTCTAAAACCTCCCTCGTATGCTTTCGCCATGATTTGAATCAACTGAATGAATTGCAAATACTGACGATTGGATAACAAACGATTGGTTAAAATCCAGAAGAAGAAATTGGAATGTATAAAACAGCAAAAAAGATTGATCACCATCATCATCATGAAATGTTTAAATATATTATGCTTTACGAAAAATTGAGGTTAAATTTAATAATTCACTGGCAATACCACATCGAGTGGCATCGAGTGACTGACACGTACACTTCAATATTCGCAAGCCACCCAGTTGCTGTTTCTCACAAGCTTGGAGTTGAAAGAAAAGTTTAAATTTGACATAAAATTGTTATAAAGCATACCATTAAACTTTGAAGTAAATACAAGTTAAATTAATTAATTTTTCAAAGTACTAAAAGAATCGCTATAAAATATATTTCTCTTTATACAAGTGATACATTTTTATTGCCAATCATTGGAAACGTGTAGCTTAGTCTTCCCCAGTCCATCGATTAAGCTAACATTTTAATAAATTAATCTAAATAAAGCAAATACTGTTTTATGTTGCAAAAGCAACTATAAAGATAACATTTATTGGCAATAGAATCAAAAAATAACTTTCAAAATCAAACAACGTAATAAATAATCAGTAAAAAAAAAAATTGTACTTCCGGTGCAATGGTCACAGAGATATTTCGTTTTTTATTTCTTTATATTTTACATTATATAATCACTTTATTTTTAATATTTTTTTAAATCATTGCGAGAATTATTAGGACCAATATTTTATTTCTTTATGGGCAAATGTAAAGTTCTGTTTTTGTAACCCAGATGAGTGAGGAGAGGCGAAAATTTATATGGCAGGTGCGATTATCGTACTATATTTTCACTTAAATCACTTGTAGATTGTGTGCTAACCTTTAAATCGTTAAATCACTCCAGCATGCCATTACTTGATATTTCAATGGCACTGAAACTCCAAAAATTAAATTTGACTTAAAAATCCGCATTTCAACGCACACTAAAGGCAGATCTTCAAGAAAGCTTTCCACAAATATTTTCTTACAACAACTGAAGATTTAAACTATGTACATCTGAAAATCAATTTAAATCTTATTATTTTATATTTGTTTGTTTAATGCAATAAAAACAGTATTTGAAATTAATTTATTAATAATTATTTCTATGTGAAGTCTGACTTAACGCTTATTTTGTAAGTGTTATAAAGAAACGTCTATTTCTACGTGCAAGATCATTCTTCTTATCACTTTTATGCAAGATTTCTTTTACTTAAATCCTATTAATTGCTGACATGTTACAACTACAAACACGTTACAATTTAATTTCACGTTACTGTTGGTGAAAATTAAATTCATATCACTACCTGCTTAAAGTAAGCGGCGCCAATCTAACACCCCAATGCTTATACAAGTACGTAAAATGGCTGTTATGAATTGAGGCGACAAGATTTGCCAAGATTTTGAATAGCTTCCCCTGGCTAATTCTAATGTAGAGTTCTTTCGAAGTCGAAATAATGCACAGAGTAAAACTCATGAAACCACGTAAGCAGGCTTCTTCAAAATAATGGTTATACGAGTAATGCAGTAGATGATCGATTTTAGTTTTATTTTATATTTTCCTTATTAAGCGCGTTCCACAGCTGCTCTTAATGTAGCAAAGATTATTTTTAAATTGATTATTTAATTGCGACGTAGTCACATATATACATATGTATGCTACTACTTCCTTGAAAATGTATCCTTTAAAAGCAAATCCTTTTGTTTTATATCCTGTTTTCGATTATATTGCACATGCCAAACCAGCTAGAGTGCGAGCCACAACTCATACACAATCAATACTGAACAGTGTTTTGCATTCAACACTTCATACTGAATTAATGCTGCAACTTAACTACAAATTTTATTATCTATTTATATTTGGTTTGACAGCTTAAATGCTTTACTAAATGGTTGAGCTCAGCTTTACACTTCATAGCTTAAAAATCAAGGCTTCGACAAACCACTTCCCCATTTCAAATGCAATTTTGTTAAAATTTCTGTTTTCAAACCACATTCTTTGGGAAGCAAATGATCTCCTCAACCAGCTACAGACCGACAATCATTTGAAGCCCTACAAAGTTGTTTTTATTACTAACATAAAAGTGGTCGTAGCCAACTATTCATGGTCGGCTAATTACATACCTAAATGGCTGCTGCTCTTGATCACTATCACCGTCAGGAAATTAAGAAAATTCCTAAAATTTCTTCTGCATTTTTTTCCCTTAAGAAAAATGATAAAATTATAGAGCGGTTTTTTAATTTAAGTTTTAATTTATATATTTTTTATAAAGTAACAGGTAATCACAAATCGTAATATTTGATCGTTAAGGCTGAATTATATACTTACTTGCTTTAATAAGAATATAATAATTTGCTTTCTAGTTTTCCACCAACAGCACATTTTATGCAATTTTTTTTTTTTTTTTTGGTTAAAAGCCAGCCTGTGGTGTGGTGACTCTTTCGTAATTGCTTACCGGACAGTGAGTGTAGTGGCTTCTTCAGAATCATTGCACGATTGATTTTTGAATTTTTACTTCTCTATATTTTATTTGCCTGCCGTTAGTATAATGTTAAACAAACTTTGTCGCAGTTGCTTCTACAATGTTTCTATGTATTCTAAAGCATATTTAAGCTTGTGACTGCAACGTGTTGAATGTTGCTATGATATATAGCTTAAGATACCGCTGTGTGCTAATTTTTTGGCTGCCTCCACATTTTCTCTTTTTCTTTTCTATCATAAAATATATAGAATTTATTTTCTTTTTGTTGAAAAGTTGCCTTCTGGCTGTGTTAATCAATATTCATTCAGAGTTTGTCAATTATTTTTAATGTAACATCATTTTAACTTTTTGTTCTGACGACCATTAACATACAGACATATAGAAATTGTGCCATATATTTCAATATGAGTTTAAAGTTGTTTATTTAAATATTGATTTTATGCTCTTAATAAAAAACCCTATTTTAAGATTTCTTGTAAAAGGTTAATTTTTTTTTAAACAATACATATTATTTATATTCACAAATTTAAATAAATGTCTTTTGTTTTTCAAATTCCATAAGAAAAATATATAAATTGTCTTAAGCAGTTTCGAAATCTTACAACAATATAAATAATACTCCTAATTGTAGCTTTTGTTTCCAATATTCCCCTTTTAAAAAATTTATTAAAAAGACTTTCAAGTATTATTTTAACTTTGTTTGCTAACTGAATTAGTCTGAAATATACAAGTATGCTACACTTTATTAATCGACCTTAAACGATATTTTTGGAAAGTTTCAAAACTATCAAAATAGTCACAGTGCCCAAAAATTAAGCGGGAATAGCTTTTTATTAACAGTTTTCTGATCGTCTTGTCCTGATGTAGGCAATATTTAATACTGAAGTAGTTCAAGCCTTTTCTCAAAGTTAGCAATTTAATATTTTAATACTACTACTTACGATACTTTGGAAGTTTATATTAAAATCAAATCCAAATCAGTTAAGTAACTCGCGAGATTAGCCCTAAATGAATTTTGTTTTATACGAAGGACAAGAACTTACAATGTCATTAGTTATGTAAAAATCTAGAAGGGGCTTGTCTGCTTTGAACTAACGATAAAACTATATTTTTATAGAAATGCCGGAAATATAATTAATTATTCAACAATTATATTTGTATCAATATTTTAAAAAAATTCAAATTCAAAATCTTTACTGTGAATGTAAGAAGTTTTTGCTATCGGTATCGAAATATCAAAATACTTATTTTATTTATTTGGCCTATTAGAAACAAACTCGTAGATTTGATTCTCGCTACCACTTCTGTTACTTCTGCTGCTGGCAGTGCTACTTCTTCTAATGCTATTTTTTCGCTGCTGCAACTATTATTACTATTCCTACTGCCACTATTAATATTACTACTCCTACTACTACTATTACTACTACTGGTTTACTGCTGCTGCTGTTATTTTACTACAACTACTAGTACCATTATTACTATAGCTATTGCTGTTATGCAACTATTTCTCTTACTAGTAGCAGTGCCGTTACTTGCGCTAATACTACTATTACTACTGCCACTGTTTCTTTTACTATTATACTACTACTACTCCTACTATTACTACTGCCACTATTCCTACTACTATTACTTCTCCTTGACTAGCCGAAATGGCTTCCCAAGGCTACCTTTTAGAATGAAATATAAGTTTTTGTATAAACTTAAATAAATAATAAATAAATTACTGCTACTCTGCAACTACTACTACTACTGTTACTATTCCTACTGCCACTATTACTATTACTACTGCTACTACTACTATTACTACTACTGGTTACTGCTGCTGCTGTTACTTTTACTACAGCTACTACTACTATTATTACTGCAGCTATTGTTGCTAATGCTACTATTTCTCTTACTACTGGCAGTGCCGCTACTTGTGCTAAGACTATTATTCCTACTGCCACTACTACTGCCACTACTACTGCCACTACTACTGCTATTACTACTACTGGTTTACTGCTGCTGCTGTTACTTTTACTACAACTACTACTACTATTATTACTGCAGCTACTGCTGCTAATGCTACTATTTCTCTTACTACTAGCAGTGCCGCTACTTGTGATAATACTACAATTCCTACTGCCAGTACTACTGCTATTACTACTACTGGTTTACTGCTGCTGCTGTTACTTTTACTACAGCTACTAGTACTATTATTAGTGCACCTATTGTTGCTAATGCAACTATTTCTCTTACTACTAGCAGTGCCGCTACTTGTACTTAGACTATTATTCCTACTGCCACTACTACTGCTATTACTACTACTGGTCTACCGCTGCTGCTATTACTTTTACTACAACTACTAGTACTATTATTACTACAGGTATTGCTGCTAATGCTACTATTTCTCTTACTACTAGCAGTGCCGCTACATGTGCTAATACTATTATTTCTAGTAGCACTATTACTATTCCTACTGCCACTATTTCTTTTACTATTATACTACTACTACTCCTACTATTACTACTGCCACTATTTCTACTACTATTACTTCTCCTTGACAAGCCGAAATGGCTTCCCAAGGCTACCTTTTAGAATGAAATATAAGTTTTTGTATAAACTTAAATAAATAATAAATAAATTACTGCTACTCTGCAACTACTACTACTACTGTTACTATTCCTACTGCCACTATTACTATTACTACTGCTACTACTACTATTACTACTACTGGTTACTGCTGCTGCTGTTACTTTTACTACAGCTACTACTACTATTATTACTGCAGCTATTGTTGCTAATGCTACTATTTCTCTTACTACTGGCAGTGCCGCTACTTGTGCTAAGACTATTATTCCTACTGCCACTACTACTGCCACTACTACTGCTATTACTACTACTGGTTTACTGCTGCTGCTGTTACTTTTACTACAACTACTACTACTATTATTACTGCAGCTACTGCTGCTAATGCTACTATTTCTCTTACTACTAGCAGTGCCGCTACTTGTGATAATACTACAATTCCTACTGCCAGTACTACTGCTATTACTACTACTGGTTTACTGCTGCTGCTGTTACTTTTACTACAGCTACTAGTACTATTATTAGTGCACCTATTGTTGCTAATGCTACTATTTCTCTTACTACTAGCAGTGCCGCTACTTGTACTTAGACTATTATTCCTACTGCCACTACTACTGCTATTACTACTACTGGTCTACCGCTGCTGCTATTACTTTTACTACAACTACTAGTACTATTATTACTACAGGTATTGCTGCTAATGCTACTATTTCTCTTACTACTAGCAGTGCCGCTACATGTGCTAATACTATTATTTCTAGTAGCACTATTACTATTCCTACTGCCACTATTTCTTTTACTATTATACTACTACTACTCCTACTATTACTACTGCCACTATTTCTACTACTATTACTTCTCCTTGACAAGCCGAAATGGCTTCGCAAGGCTACCTTTTAGAATGAAATATAAGGTTTTGTATGAACTTAAATAAATAATAAATAAATTACTGCTACTCTGCAACTACTACTACTGTTACTGTTCCTACTGCCACTATTACTATTACTACTGCTACTACTACTATTACTACTATTACTACTACTGGTTTACTGCTGCTGCTGTTACTTTTACTACAACTACTAGTACTATTATTACTACAGCTATTGCTCCTAATGCTACTATTTCTCTTACTACTAGCAGTGCCGCTACTTGTGCTAAGACTATTATTCCTACTGCCACTACTACTGCTATTACTACCACTGGCCTACTGCTGCTGCTGTTACTTTTACTACAACTACTAGTACTATTATTACTACGGCTATTGCTGCTATTTCTCTAACTACTAGCAGTGCCGCTACATGTGCTAATACTATTATTTCTAGTAGCACTATTACTATTCCTACTGCCACTATTTCTTTTACTATAATACTACTACTACTCCTACTATTAATACTGCCACTATTCCTACTACTATTACTTCTCCTTGACTAGCCGAAATGGCTTCCCAAGGCTACCTTTTAGAATGAAATATAAGTTTTTGTATAAACTTAAATAAATAATAAATAAATTACTGCTACTCTGCAACTATTACTACTGTTACTGTTCCTACTGCCACTATTACTATTACTACTGCTACTACTACTATTACTACTACTGGTTTACTGCTGCTGCTGTTATTTTACTACAATTACTAGTACTATTATTACTGCAGCTATTGTTGCTAATGCTACTATTTTTCTTACTACTAGCAGTGCCGCTACTTGTGCTAAGACTATTATTCCTACTGCCACTACTACTACTAATATTACTACTACTGGTTTACTGCTGCTGCTGTTATTTTACTACAATTACTAGTACTATTATTACTGCAGCTATTGTTTGCTAATGCTACTATTTTTCTTACTACTAGCAGTGCCGCTACTTGTGATAATACTACAATTCCTACTGCCAGTACTACTGCTATTACTACTACTGGTTTACTGCTGCTGCTGTTACTTTTACTACAGCTACTAGTACTATTATTAGTGCACCTATTGTTGCTAATGCTACTATTTCTCTTACTACTAGCAGTGCCGCTACTTGTACTTAGACTATTATTCCTACTGCCACTACTACTGCTATTACTACTACTGGTCTACCGCTGCTGCTATTACTTTTACTACAACTACTAGTACTATTATTACTACAGCTATTGCTGCTAATGCTGCTATTTCTCTAACTACTAGCAGTGCCGCTACATGTGCTAATACTATTATTTCTAGTAGCACTATTACTATTCCTACTGCCACTATTTCTTTTACTATTATACTACTACTACTCCTACTATTACTACTGCCACTATTCCTACTACTATTACTTCTCCTTGACTAGCCGAAATGGCTTCCCAAGGCTACCTTTTAGAATGAAATATAAGTTTTTGTATAAACTTAAATAAATAATAAATAAATTACTGCTACTCTGCAACTACTACTACTGTTACTATTTCTACTGCCACTATTACTATTACTACTGCTACTACTACTATTACTACTACTGGTTTACTGCTGCTGCTGTTACTTTTACTACAGCTACTAGTACTATTACTACTGGAACTATTGCTATTAATGATACTATTTGTATTACTACTACCAGTGATGGTACCAATAATAAAATTGTTATTGTCACTACTACTATTCCTACTATTACTATCAATAACACTAGAAGTAACAATTCCACTAAGTTTACGCTGTAGATGCCTGGTGCTGATATTTGGTACGTCTAGTTGGAATCCGCGATAGATATTGGTATGACCTTGTATCTTATAAAATATACTGCTACTGTTAGAGCCATTCCAGACATCTATTGACGATCTATGATTAGTCTGTTGTTTGTTAAATCGACTTAATTAATTGTTGGTTATTATAGAAGACCTTGTTGTACTATGACAATGTCGTCCTTTAATACTTTATCATTTGCAAAAACACAAGAGTGAAGTTAGTCGGACAAGTTAAAGTAAAAGGGTAGCAGATAGTTTTCGGTCTGCATTAAATTTCCGTATCGTTTCTGCAATTAGAAATTTTGTGAAATACGTAATGCCATCGTGAGAAAAAAATTTTCTATTCATAAAAGTGAAAAGAAGCAACAAGCATTAGACCAGCAAGTCACTATACTTTTTATTTGAATATTCCAATTTTTGTCGCCACAACGCATAAAAAATAAATAAAATAAATAAATTTGAATATTTTTTTAAGCATTTTGTGTTTCACACCTAAAGATTAAAGACATAAGAAAATTATAAATTGTTTCTGTACACGTAAATCTGTGAATTCCACATCGTTTTTAAACTTTTTATGTAAGCAAACTTTCATTTATACTTTTTAAATACAATTTCAAAAAACTCTTGCCTGACAAAAGTGACTTTTGTTTCTATACAAAATATCGCCTTCCAATTGGCTTCTTTTTCTCTAAATTTATGAGTGAAGTGCCCTGCATATTTCATTAGTTTTTCAATTGAATTTTCATTAGTACTTCTCTTTATAATTTACTTCAACTTTGTGTTAAAAATTAATTTGAAACTTTTGAATTTATTGCAACCAATAAACTCAAAAGCTTATCGCGAAGTTCTTTATAAAAGCTTTTTGTTGCCAAAAGTATTTGCTAGACGACAATTTAGCGGAAATGTATATTTAAGGCTAACAAGTGTTAAAATATATAAATGTTTTCTAGAATTCTACTAAAATTTCCTAAGATTTATATCTGAAAGGCACATAAACTTGAAAGCATAAAAATTGCAAATATATATTCCTATTAAAAACTGTTTCCTTAACTTAAAAACTCGCTTTGCAGGAAACAAATTTAAACTCATAACATTTAAAACATTTAAAAAAGGCATTCGTACAAAAATAAGAAAAAGTTAATTGGTTGGGTGAATTCTTTGCTTATGCTGAAATAAACTAGAGATGAATCGCAAGCGCATTTGGCGTAATTTGTAAAGCTTCTGCTTTAAAGTTCGAGTTCATTGTTTGACATTGCATTCAATGAACTTGACATGGAGATTGCAGAGCAAAAGGCAATAGAAACTTATTATTTATACTCCATTAAATGCATTGTAAGAAAGATAATTCTATATAAAAAGTAATACGGCAATGACTTTAAATTATTTTAAAAAAGATGTCATAATTGTTTTCCATTGAGGAAGTTTTTTTGCTATTCATCAGTCCGGTCAGCTGGACTACTATTGAAACCCTACAAGCCAATAAAGATATTTAATTCGAAATGTTTCTCTCGGGATGGTTTCTCAGTTGGCTGACTTGATAAGACAACCGGAAAATATTTAAAAATGTGTTACATACAATTAATTTCTTAGATGTTTTGTAGAATTAAGTGACCTCGAGCTTAGAGTTGAACTAGTTCATGCACATCACTGTAACACGATTAATAAAAATTTAATGAATTCATTGAGCTTTTGAAATAGTATACGCGTACACAATTAGCGTCATTGTGAAAACTAAAACTTGAAGCAGAAGCTCATCAGTGAAATTAAGTCGTTAACATTTATTTATCCCCTTAAGTAATTAGGTTTTTCGTCTTTACACATTTTAGTTGCTGCGTTTCCTTGTGTGGCAGCAAACCAACGTTGCAGTAATAAATTAACAACTTAATGACCACTGACTCTTTGTTTGCTTCTGATCGTACAACAACTGTTTATTTGTGTAAAATTTATGACTTGTTGCTTATTTCATTTTGTTGGGTTATCAAAACATCATCAACTCGATCATGATTATTAGTTGCAGGCATTTTGCGTATGTTTTGCCAGGCAATAGTTAAAAAAACTTTGGCTGCATTAATTTTTCTGTCGCAGTGCTAATGAAAAGTTATAATTATAACAACCAGTGACTGTCGCAATGGCACAGCTAACTAAGCGCAATTCAAGCGTTAGGCGATTATTAGGTACGTTGAAATAAAAGAAAGTTCTGCGTGAAGAGTCCAGCATATCATGTGTGGAAAAAAGAAAAATAAAGATATACTAGAGATTCCCTTTTTTACGAACTTTGAGATATTTGCTGATTAATTCCACCATTAACTTCTTACGGACTTCATCAACTTCATCAATTATCAGCAAAATATTTTATTTACGGCTTCAAGTAAAGCTTCTTACATGATCAAGCAAAAATATATGCTTCCGTGCTAAACAAAAGTCAAAGCAAAAATAATGTGTTACAGGTTACAGTATAAAACTTTTACTGAAAGTTTAGTTCACAACGTACTTTTCATTGTCCGTCTTTTGTCATCTGCCATGCTTGGAGGCATCGCAAAACGTAGTTAGACGTACAAAAGTGGCAATTTGCTGTAATCGAGTTAAATGATAAAAGCCTGCGGCGAACACTTACAGCCTTAATAACAACCTTGCTCTTTAGTCGCCTCTGTTGCGCGTTGCGTGCTAAGTCCGTCTTAATTAGAAATTGAGCTAGTTTTGTGTTCCAATGATTTGTCATATGTGTACTCGTACACACATACATATATAAATTTTTTTTAGCGATGTAAAATTGTTAAACAGTATTTGAAGCTTCACTGGCTTTTGTTTGCCTTAATTATTATAGTTTAAATATTTTTTTTTTATTAACTAATTAAAATTAAATGGCCTAAAGCGCACGCGTGCCGCGGCTTTAAACTTCCACACATACATAAATTGTTAATTATTTATGATGTTAAACAGAAACTTCTTTAAAATACCGAAAGCTTTTTTCGTCAGTTTTCCGGGAAAAAATGTTTGTAGTTATTTTGTTTGTCTTTTCAGCCACCGACTGTCATAAATAACTGTTGTTACATATTTTTAAGGGGTGACATTGGCCGTTGAAAGGGCAAAGGGCTTCTTCAACTCTGCAATATTTGCCTATTAATGTGTTGCTCGTTGAAATGCAAACAACTAAAGAAATATTTTTTATCCACGTAGGAGATTGTGTTTTTGACGCAGCGGCATGAAAAATGGGCCGTTTATGATATAATTGTTCTGCATTTCTATTTGGTATTCATTTATTCATATATTTTGCTTAATCTTTTGCATTCTGGGTGCCATCTTTTGGAAAGGAATGGCTGAATTGTTGCTTAGTCTCACTTAATTAGTAACGTATTATTTCTAATTTATATCTTATAAAATGAATACAGATTCCCCTGAAAAATATTGTATGTAGGCTTTATAAATTATTTCTTATATTTGGTTATTTTATGAAATTTATATTTTGGTAATGACCATGAAAGGCTAATGAAATGCAAATGTTTATGTCAGAGATTGTGAGTAATTCGCATTCCGTCAAGATTATTTAACTAGTCGCAATGTGAGCCAAAATACTTAAGAAAATAATAAACTTACTCCTTTGCTTTACTTGTTGAATTTGGATTTAAATTTAATAAAAACATTATTAGAATTAATTGTAAATAAAGATTAATTCATCTATTTAATGGGTCAAACAGTGAATTGTTTGAAAAGGCACAACGTAAAATGCTTTATCTTGGCTTTTTTATATTTTTCTAATATGAACTCTAATTTGAGGCAAAGTAGAACTATTCATAGGACTGATTTTTTTTTTTTTTTGAAAATTTGCTGGTTCTGTTAAGAAGCAATTCGTTCTTCGACTGCTATCAGGAAACTCTGCTAAAGTCAGATCCTCTGTCACAATACAGATCACAAAGGCTGCAGTTTATATCCTAGAACAATACTGGATGCTCAATAGTGGCAATTTGATTGCTCGTAGCACATACTGTATAACTATCTTCTACTTGGACCACGTAGAGTTGGCATGCTAAGAAATCTTATTACAGTCTCTCGGAGTGTAATCAATTTCACACTGCTCAGGGTGGTCTTAAACTCCAAGTGAATGCTGTATACTGCACCTTTTCGACAACAACAAATCATTTATTTGACGTTCATAATTTCTTTCCTGTAATACGTATGCTTGCATATCTTTCTACTAAAAGGGGGTATTTGCCACCTCTTTTTTGAAATCCTAAACTTTAGGTTTAGCTAAAAACTCACTTGCTAATACAAAACTTCGTTTATTAGGAAAATTTCATGCTACTGTTTATCGTTACAGTAGTTTTAATCCCCAGTGAAATCAGTACACATGAATAAAGAAATATATATTGATATCTATAACATTTTATATCTTATAATACTTAAAAATAATATTCATATATATAATAAATATAAAATAATATTTTTCTAAAAAGCAAATCCTTTTTAGACTTATAACTTCCTCACGGTCATCAATAAGCCAATAACCAAGGGATTGTTATGAAGAGTGCACCTTTCAGTATATCCTTTGTCAAACTTATTAAGCCTTGAGCGTTCAGAGCGTTCCTTATAAATTTTAAAATCTTTTACTGGTGTCTCAGCAGCCTTTCGCATTTTTCACAATTACCTATATTTGTATCCCGTAGGCCTCAATCTATTTCAGGATAGCTTAGTAGAGCATTAGGTCTATAAAACTCGCTATAAAATAAATTAATTAATTTAATTTTTCTTTTTTTTTCATTTCAGGTAAGTTAAATTGCCAACTGCTTCATCTAAATAAGAACATTAAACCAGGTATTTTAAAACGTCCGTACAAAGGCAGAACGGCGCGTCTAATATTCTTATATTTTATATTTCCATTCGAAATTAAATATGCATTCGAAATTAAATTAAATTAAATTGCAGCTCTAAAATTATTCAAATGATTTCTGAATATTCATTTATTCCTCACGTAAGTGAAAAAGGGAAACGAAATAAATTTCCGTTTTTTATTTCCCAATCAGAAATGATACAAATTTATTACACTTTTCAAAATTAAATTTTAAAATTTTTAATTCTTGTTTGCAACATTTCTAGAAGTGCGAGTATGAATGCTATAATTTTAAATTATTTATAAATTTTAAACTGTTTTACATATACTATACTTGTTTATGAACATACACATACACATATTAAAATAGTTTGACAGTATTCCCAGTGTGCATTAATAAATCACTGGCATTCTTTATGGCAATTTTGAATTAATAAAAAATATATATGTATTTATTTGCAACTTATTAATAATTTAAAAATATTTTTCAATAAAAATAGTCACGTTCATTTTGGTTCAAGTAAATGATTTTCCTCTAGTTGCTCAAAAGATCATACAAATTCGTTTTCATTACAATTTCCTTTAACATTTCACTTTTCACGCATTATCTAACCGTTGCGAGAGATAGTCAATTGAAAGACATCGAAAGCAGAAAAAACATGCGCACACATTTTTTAATTGTTGTTGATTTTTACTTCAACAATTAACACTACTTAATAAATTGGTTTCCTTATTAAAATTGACACACACACACACACACATTCCAGTCTGTGCAAGTCGGCAGTCGGCAGTCTTCCATTGAAAATGTCACTTTCAAAAAACCTCATCTAACCAACTGGTTACTAGTATCAATGCTTAAAGGGTGATTTTTTTGGCGGTATCCTAAAAATATGCAGTTTGTGGTTTATGGTGCGGGGTATACTAAAAAATTTGGATTTTGAGATTTCCAGTTAGAAGAATAATATATTCAATATATGCAATATAGTCGTATGGAACTGAGGCAGAAACATGGACCATTCGCAGAATTGATCATCGTGAATTTCTAACAAAACATTCCATTTGTGTATGTCCAGCGAACAATAAAGTTACTAAATTACTATTCAATTAATAATTTCATTAAATATTATGATCACTTTGAATTAATAAAGTGAATCGGTGGTTCTGAATTCCCGTAATTAAATATTTATCATCATCAATTTGGTTTTAGTAGTAAAAATAATTTAAGAGTGGAATTAAGAGAAACTTAGAAATAAAAAAATATTTAATGATATTAATTGGAACACTTAACTTAAGTTACATTAAAGAGCTTTCAATAAGCTAAAATAAGAAACTATTTGTAATTCTCGTATGACCTTTAAAGAGGTTGCTAACGGTTACAAAATAGTAAAATTGTACTTAATAATAATATAAATTATTAAGATTTAATAATTTATTATTAAATTTATTCTATTAATTTAATTAATAGAAAAATTTTCTATTTAACTTTTAAGCCTAATAAGGCTGGTCTTATGAATTCAATATAGGGGAAATTTTAAAAATATATTAAAAAATCGACTTTAAGGTTGCAATTACATTTAAAACTGATATAAGTAAGCCATGCAATTATTTTTTTATGCATAAGTGAACTTATATAAATAAATAATTTTCAATTTGCAATTTGCATTTTATAATTGCTTTGCTTAGTTTTGCGAATATCATAATAATAACTTTTTATTATGATTAAATGTTATATTTTTAAGTGAAATTTAAAAAAAATATTTTTATAATATTAATCTTTTTATTTAAAAAGCCACTAAAGCCATAAAAAATGTGCGTGTGGATTACAGTTGCGCAGTTATACCGATAATCGGAGAGCAAAAACTTCAGAGTCTTTCTCGGCCAACAGGGCATTAAAGATTGCATCCATTTGTTTGCCGCCGATAGTACTTACAGTGTAAGGAAAACTAACTGTAGATGTATTCCTTTCAAGCGCTTACAGAGACAGATTCCGTTTTCATAAACTTTTATTTTTTCTTAAAAACCTGTCACTGCACAAAAAACTACAGCAGCTAAAACCGAAAATTTATTCGAATCGAAAAGATAAAAGTATTTCGTCATAAAACAAATATCTACAAGTGAAACAAAGAAAAAACTTACACAATATCTGGAAATGAAGATGAATTATGTTAAATCGTATGGATACTTCTACAAACAATAAGATACATGGTCTTAACCAGCCAGCTATTTTTCATTCGGAGCTCATATTCATAGCGGGTTGCCTTTGAAATATTTTATAAACAGTAAAAAAATTGTATCTTATTAAGTAGACTTACCTCTTCGTTGGATACCGAGCTTAATAAAAGTTAAAATGTAATAAAATGTCATTCAGTGCAACAGTGCAACTCGTAGCCCCACTACAGACAGGCATGTCTATGCGATGCTATATAAAAATCATTTAATTTTTGTTGCTGTTGCATACAATGAACGAATGACAGACACATGATTGTTGCTCCACAGCCGCTTGCATTCTCAATGCCTTTGAGTTAAAGCATTTCCACTAAAAAAAAAAATTTAGTGCAGCGTTTTAAGCCAATACGAGATTTGTTCGCCTGTCAAAAAAGGGAAATAAACTTGAATTTTTAATGCAAATAAAATTATTTATTTTCAAGTTACTTTTTTCTAAATCACTGTTCGCTTTATAAACCATGAGAATTCATTATATTGGGTGAGAAAATTGTCGCTATTATATAAATATATTTTTTAATTTTCTACGAAATTATTTCACTCAATATTGTATAGTGTTTTTTTTATATTTTTTTTTTTTTTTTTTTTTTTGGTGAATGACACTTTTTCCTTGATTTTTGTAAGTTGCATTCAAGTAATATGTGAAGAAATCAACAAATCAGAGTGAAAAATGATTAAAACCACTATTACTTTTTCTATTCATCTGGTTTTTATTTACAGAGCATTGAACTGATTAATTTAAAAATATTTGAATTTAAATGTTAAGCTGATAAATATTTATTTTGCATTTAATTTTATTCAATTTAGTTCATTGTGTTGTCAAAAACAGGAGAAGTAAAATCAACAGTCAAAGACACAAGTCGTTTACGCTAAATAGTTTTTTCTATTGCCCATCACAAACATTTTGAATATCATGCAAAGGTTTCAAACAATAGAAACTAATTAAGAAATATATCATAAATATAAAATATTTATGCAAAGTAGTTTAATATACTAAAAATTTATTTATTTCTATGAAAGGTATTTTGAAAATTCCACAAGAGACATACAAAAATAATCCAAAGTAAAAAGTTTTAGTTTTTTTAATGGTGTGGTGTGCTTGTGTAGTTTTGAAATCTTGTTAATGTATCAAGAGAAAAGCTTCAAGATGAACAACATAAAGTCTGGTTTATTTTCCTTGACGTATTAAAAACAGGGCGAACATTTAAGTGAAACAAGAAGTTGCATGTTTGCGAGATGTTCCAACAACGCACATGATTCAATTCTCTCTCACAGACGTTATTAAGATGTTTTTGGTTGCATTTTGCCAACTAGTTTACTTCGTCAATGCACTGTTGCTTTAGAAGAACGGAATAGGAGGGTGTATACGCGTATGATCAGTAGTACATGAAAAGTGATGAAACCCGTTCGATGGTCAGGAGATTTCCTCATTTAAACATTTCAACAACGGTTAGCTGTTTGTGACTGCCGCTGCCAGCCGGTGGTAGCTATCGAGTTCACGTTATTTGTAATTTGTTGTTGACGAAGTTAGCCACAAGTTCAGCCTACGACATCTTCTTGGGTAAATGGTTATTGTGTGAAAAAGTTATTGTTGCTTAAAACATTTCTAATTTTAAATAGTTAACGGGTGATTTAGAGGTATTTGTTGCAAATTTAAATGAGACTGCGGAATTAATTCCTAAATTAAATTAAAATATTATGTACAGATTTTAATAAGTTTTAAAATATAAAAAAGTTTGTTATTTAATAAAAAAAACTCAGAAAAAATTTTAAAATACTCTAGCCTTTATTAAAGGTAATTTTATTATATTTAAATTATTATTTCTTTTTTTTTTATTTTTAAAACAAAGTAAACCGTTTCTGAGTTTATCGCATGAAATACCGGCATGTTTTCAAATCTCGAGCTAAGCTAAAGATTTGCCACCCTTTGTGCTCCCTTAAAAGATCTCAAAGGATTTTTAATTTTTATATTTAATAAAAATAATAGGAATGCAAAATTGTATACAGAAACATATATGAATCAAAGTGAGACAAATTTTTTATTTCAAGAAGAAAAAATTAACTTTTTTTCTCTACTTGCAGGATTGATATCGTTGTACTTCCTTTTAATGTAAAATAAAGTTTTTTATTAAATATAATAATTTTGTAAATAATTTGTATTTCATAATTATTGTGATAATAAATGCAGTTTATTAATTATTTACGAGGTACTAGAAGTTCGCTATATTTAAACTACATATAATAATATTTCAATTAATATATATACAGTATAATCTCAATAGTCCGGACAAATAAAACCAAGTGGTGTCCGAAATATCAAAATGTCCTTGTTTGGGTAACAAAAGAGAAATTAAAGTAGT
Organism: Ormia ochracea; assembly: GCA_963402855.1. Taxonomy (NCBI): domain Eukaryota; kingdom Metazoa; phylum Arthropoda; class Insecta; order Diptera; family Tachinidae; genus Ormia; species Ormia ochracea. Next base: position 32,751,655 of record OY727107.1, on the reverse strand, counting down.
CTTTTCTAAATATAGTTTATTAATTCTATATATATATATACTATCTATATTCTAACACTAATATTCTAGTAGTGTGAATAGCGATTTTTTGTTTATTTACAACTAATTAATTTTAAAATAAATTTAGTTCACGTATGAGTAAAAATAATTAATTTTTATAATATTATTATATTATTTGTTCCACAAATAGTTGAATATTTTCCTTTGTCGCTGTTTAGTATCGTTTTGCTATTTGTAGACAGCATCTCGGAATCTTTTCAGTTTTAAAATATTCCCAGTAGGAAGTTCGTGCTCTTTGCAATATTTTTTACAGGTTTTAAAAGCAGATATGGCTTGAGAGTGCTTTCTAATATTTTTGGAATATTATCATAATATTCTTCAATAAATGATTCATCTTCTTCAGTCTCATCATCATTGCTTTCAACTTAATCATTAACCTCAATAGAATTATAAATGTTATTTGCTGAATCAACAAGCAAATCAATTACTTCACTGAATCGCTCCGTGTCAGTCTTGCTCGTCTGAACTTCTTCGTCTGTGCCCCATTCGCCTTCATAAAGAAGTTTATTAAAGCACTTTTTAAGAATATTGCCCCAACTTTATCCCAAACATTGCAAATCAAAAAGGCCACGTTTTTTAAGGTAAATGTTTTAAGTGCTTCTACAAGAATTTCTGAATTTGATAAAATATCTGGCAAGAAGCTTTTACGATAGTTAATTTTTATTGCAAAAGCGAAAGAAATAAGTGCTGTCCGAATTACTGAGGTTGTCCGGATTATAGAGTACTTAATGCCAACAAATTAAGCATACAGTTTATAACGTTGTCCGGATTTTCAGGTGTCCGAAATATCGAGATTGTGCTGTACTATATATAATATATAAAATGCAGCTTAGAATGGCTTTACGGCTTACTACTATCCAACTATATAATATTTTTCTTTGCTTAAATAATAGCTCTAAAAAATAGAGCGACAAGGCTACCAGAATTTTTTCGCTATATTGCTTTTGTCAATCTAAATTTTGCCTAAAAACTTTAAAACAATAAAATAAATTTTCTGTTTGTTTAATATTATTTCTTTTTTATTTAAAAATATATCGAAATTGATTGCGGAAGGATTTTAGCAGTGAACCTGTACAGTTTAAATCTTAAATTGAAATCGAATATTTATTTTAGCAAGCAAAAGCTAAATACAATATAATTATATGAATAGCCGACTTATTAAACTTTTTAATAGCAGTTAAAAACCTTAAAACCCGATTTTTTTTATAATTTTTTTTTTTATTAATTTTAGTATAATTTTGTTACTTTTCATATAATTCTTTAAAAAAGTGAATAAAACTTTTTTTAATAACATTTTGAATTGCTCTAAGCGCCATGAATATACTTTTAAAAAATTCCCAAGCATAATTTATAAGCTCTTTTTTTAACAAGAGCTTTTTAATTTTAGAAGACGGTGACAGTGACAACAGAAATGATTACTTTATTTTTTCAAATGACAACAAAATGTTTCACATGTAAAATGTTTTTATAATTTATCTGTACGACTGTGTGTCTTAAAAAGATACATGAGACACAATAAAAGTTTCACTTCTGCAGGCAGTACTTTAACAGTGTTTTGCCATGTTGGCTTTATGATCTTACATTTGCAACATGTTTCAAGGTCCCAATTACATTAGTGATACGTGCACACATCCATCCATCAACATCTCTTCATTCATTTCTTGAAAAATATTTAAAAGAAAAATTATATACAAAAAAAAAAAACCAAAAAAAAAAAAACAACAGATACAAAACATTCAGGATGAAAAGTGCATTATGCAGTTTTGCCGGCAAAATATCAAAACAGAGCAAAAGATGTGACTGTAAATATAAAAACGGGTAGTATTTATTTCATCATTTTCATTTTGACAAATTATTAAGACTTTTTATCAATGCTGTTGAGGCAAAATAATGATAATCATCTACTGGTACTGATGCTGACAATGGGAAGATCTTTACATTTGTTATTGCACTTTCAATATTGTTTCGTATTGTTGTTAAATGAAACGCCTACAGTTTATCAAGTCGTTAAAAGAAAGAAGCAAAACTCCCCTCGAGATGTTTCAACTTTGTTTTGCATTAAGGCATGGAGGTGGAAAGCAACGATGCCCGTAATTATAGCAGAGAAAATGTAAATATTATTGCACTCTACTCAAGGTTGATTAGCTATGCAGACGTTAATGACGAGATGATACGAATAAACTAGAATTACTTGCTTAAGGAGGGTTCAGGGAGGCTAAATATCTGCTGACTTTAGTGCTATTCATTAGAAGTGATGGTATGCAGTCAATTGAGCATGCAACTGATGCATGTTAGTGTCAGTGATGAGTTTGATTGTTGTGTTATTTATGATCAAGCAATAAGTGGTTATATTCATTAGTCCGTATATCACATATAAGATTGTTCTTTAACAGCTCTTCGAAATCAGAGATAAATATATATGTATACCTGTGCTCTCAGGTTAGTTTCTAGAGATTACTAACCAGGGAAGTAGACATCACGAGCTTTAATAAGCTCATTTAGAATTATTTATTTAGGTTCATTGTAAGTTATATTTTCTTTTTTTTCTGATGACATTCCACAATCAGCTTTTCTTCATACAATCCACCAGAAATACACTTCCTTTCGATCTTGTTTCCAGATAAGTTTGGGTGCCGCCGTAGGCGAGTAAATAATGCTCAGCCTAATGAAGCGGAGGTCGCGGGTTCGATTCCTGCCTAGACCCTGGGTGTTTTCCTGCGGACATGCCAAACACTTTGCAAGTAGAGTTGGTTAAGAAAAAAAAAAAAAAAAGGTACAACAAACAAAAAAATTAATTGGCAATAATAATAAGTAAATGAAAAATATTTTACTTAAATTCAATTTTATTTATTAAAAATAACGATTAAAAATATTAAAATGATTAAAATGATTAAAAATAGTTTTTAAGTTTTATGTAGGGTAAAAACTGTTCGTATTGGCCTGCAGTGGTATAATTTGAATAACTAATTCATAGTGGAAAATATGAAACCAAATATTTTAAAAGAAATAAAACACGAGTGCATGAAGTAAATGAAAGAAATAAAATTTTTAATTAAATCGGTAATGTTTGCTGCAATTAATTACCTGTTGTTTAAATTAAATTTTAAATTATCTATTTTCGTGTACTTTTTGTACACAACAAGCTTTTTTTGTTGGCAATCGATTGTTTAAGTTTTAATAAGTAATAACACAGAAATTCAGCACAAGTAAGATTTTCTGCTTTTATACTACGAAAAATGCATCCGGCATTCGACTGTCTTCTCCTTCATTTTGCATGCTACCTCGTAGCATTCCTATGAATTCTATTCACTGTCTATACTACAAAGCGACGATATACTACAACGTCAATATATGGAGAGTTTATTTAAATTTAAACATGTTCTAGCCGTAATTGAGAAGTATTAAATAAAATGATCCGCAAAACTTTTTTATATATTTCATTTTTTTTAAGCATACTTAAATGAAGTAATTACTCAAGTGTATAGTTCCTAAATTTCTTTTCCTAAAAAAATGTTATGATGCATTTAGAAAAATTACATTTTTATTTAATAAGTATGAAAATAGCAATGCAAAATAAGAGGGGTAGTCATTTAAAGTGGTAAATCCCTAATTGGCTAAATTTTAGTAAAAACTTTTTTTTTTTTAAAAAATATTTTAAGCATGAAATTTGGATTCTGAACTTCCGACTAAACACGCTTGGTAGTATTAAAGGAATAAAGTTATTTTTGATATTTTCTGAAACCTGAAGGAGTCTTACAACAAAAAATTTAACGAGGGTAGTGTAGTTAAACTTTGTTAAAAAAAATTTAAGCTTATAAATAAAATTCTTCGGAAGAAAATATAATCAAAAGTTGTTGAAAAATAATTAACCATCATCGGTCAACCGAGAGGGACTCGTTTTTAATCGTTTTGACTTTTGTTTTTTTTAAATATTTTAGTATCTCTATTAAAACTCGATTACAAGACAACTGCTTGATAAGTAAGCCTCTAGCAAATCTCTTATAGCCTTCTCTAAGTTCCATAGCTATTTAAAATATATCTCTCTTTACTAACAAATATTAGAATTTTACCGATATTTACGCTGATTTTAATCTTCGTTATTTACTTATGCTATTGAAACTAGATAATATAAAGAACCTTAAGACTTTGCCCCAATTTTGATCATTTCTGTACTCGATAATTTTCAGAAGATTCTGAACAGCTGTCTTTTTAAATGTTTGATTTTAAGCAAACTTTAAACTCAATTTACCCCGCCACAAAGATACCGGGGACAGAGCGGCAGATAGATGGAAAAACTTCAATAAACTTTCCTTCTTATATGGATCCGGAATATATATATTTTGTTTGGTTGCAAAGTAATATTGTAAAAATTACCATCCTCATATCAAATCTATTCTTTTTTTAAGAAGAAGGTTGCAAAAATACATTGGCAGTCCTTTTACGAGGCGCGTGCTTTTATTTCGCCTCAAAATGAATATAATTTAGGATTGGCCAAATGTAACAGCTTATATCAAATCCTCATATCAAATCTATTCTTTTTTTAAGAAGAAGGTTGCAAAAATACTTTGGCAGTCCTTTTACGAGGCGCGTGCTTTTATTTCGCCTCAAAATGAATATAATTTAGGATTGGCCAAATGTAACAGCTTATATCAAATCCTCATATCAAATCTATTCTTTTTTTAAGAAGAAGGTTGCAAAAATACTTTGGCAGTCCTTTTACGAGGCGCGTGCTTTTATTTCGCCTCAAAATGAATATAATTTAGGATTGGCCAAATGTAACAGCTTATATCAAATCCTCATATCAAATCTATTCTTTTTTTAAGAAGAAGGTTGCAAAAATACTTTGGCAGTCCTTTTACGAGGCGCGTGCTTTTATTTCGCCTCAAAATGAATATAATTTAGGATTGGCTAAATGTAAGAGCTTATATCAAATCCTCATATCAAATCTATTCTTTTTTTAAGAAGAAGGTTGCAAAAATACTTTGGCAGTCCTTTTACGAGGAGCGTGCTTTTATTTCGCCTCAAAATGAATATAATGTAGGAACCTGCCTAAACAGCATAAACGAGCCCGCCTAATAAATACTGCATACACTTCAAGGCAAATGATGGCAGCATGCATGAGCTGTTATGTCGCTACACGTACGAAGAGCACATGTTGCATGCGATTGCAACGGAGGAGGTAACAAATGAAATTAAAACACAAAATATTTTCTGTTTATTTTCCATGAAACATCTTTTCTATGTTATTGATAGTTGAAACAAAAAAAAGTAAATAAATAAGTAAACAAGCACAGTAATTGCAAAAACACGGCATCTAGAAAGTGAAATGAGAAAATGTTTAACAGAAAACACCTTTACGACAGTATCAGTAAGTAAAGCAACGCTTTTACAAACCGAAAGAGTACACCATATTTTTACTTTATCTGTAACATTAATTGGTGGCAGTAACTATAAAACACAGAGACATGAAAATATCTTAAACGGTGGCTTAAGCATTTTTTCGCAATGATTATCATTATGATAAACATTCAAATCTAAAATTGTTAGACACTGTTGTTCATAGAAATGGCACTTGAAAGGTGTAAATTTGAAATTGTCTCGTTTCCATAAACAACATTTTATAGTGTTTTAGAAATTCCACTATTTCTTAATGCTGAAATACTTTTGCTCGAGCAACTATTTGCATTTGGAAATATGAAAACTTAAAGACAATCAAATTGGTGGAGAAATTATATAGTCACGCTAAATTTTAGACGATCATCTGCAATGCAGCAGATAAAATGTATATTATTAAATAAAATGTATATTATTTTTTAATTAGTTGTTCATACAGAAAATTCTTTAAAAAATTTTAAAAAAGAATTATTTGAAAGGTTTTACTTTTCACAATATAACGAATCGGCTTTGGTGATTGCAGGTAAATTGAAATAAATGCAGCCACGTGACTTTATTTTGTATAATTAATATAGACTCGTCAATTCATTACTAAAATGAAATAAACCATTTTTACTACTATACATGCCGAGAAAAACATGTTGAATTATATAATTATATGTTAATTATATAATTCATATATTATATGAATATAATATAGACTCGTCAATTTATTACTAAAATGAAATATAATCCATTGTTACTATTATAAATGCAGAGAAAAACATGTTGAATTTAGAAGTGTATTCCTAATAAAGCATTTCAAATTTTTGGTATTTTTTGAATTTTATTTCCTTAGATACTTAGAGCAGGAACTGAAAAGAAAGATATCCCTTCTGGAAAGATAAATGACATCGTGTTATTTTAACGCAAGCTAAGCGCTGTTACGGTCCGCTTTGCATCTCTGAAACATCAAAGCAGGAATGCATTTCAAACAGTTATAATTACAGCTAGTTATAGGAAAGAGGTGTGATCAAAAAGGAACTGCAATTTTTCATTTTTTTCTAAAGTATTTATTTATTCGTCAATAACTCTCTTGCCCCCTTCAAAATAATACCTCTCTAAGACTTCTGAAATGCGCTTTTTGGTGCCGCCAATTATTTTCTCAATAATAGCAAAAATCTTTTCTTTCATTGCTGTCTTCAGGTTTGGGAAGAGGAAGATCCTTCACATTTGGCGAAACTTGCCGTGGTTTTTTCGGTCTTGACTCTTCTGGAGGCTTCCATTGCAGTGATTGGGTTTTTGATTTTTTAATTTCAACAGCACACATCCTACGAAGCTTTTGTTCAAAATTTAGTAAAAATTGTAAAAAATAGTTAATAATCCCAGAGAACATCAAAACTCGACTGAGCTTTTTATCTGTCAAAAAAACAAACTGACAATCCAAAATGTACATATGATATTTTGCCAACATATATAACAGACATGTGTACCAAGATAACAGAAAAAAATGGCAAAATCGAATATACGTAACTCACCAAATTTTAAACTAACGATTTGTTTTTTATCACACCTCGTACATTTGTAGACGTGAAATATGTCTCATTATGATTTTTCTCTAGCTTGTCAATGTTTTTAAATATTTTTGTGCAATTTTTGCCACTGTTAAAGGGAAAAATTTTTTTGGCATTTTTTTTTGTTAAAATTCACTTCAAACATTTATAGAAGCTGTATATAAATTGTTTGCTGGTGAATGTAAAGTGAATTGTGGCAGTGCTTTTATCATTAAATATTTTCAACAACAATTAACCCATGAAGCTTTAAAGAACTTTTAGAAAAATTTATGAACATGTTCTATCCTTGGATCACCGGAGGTGGGGATCGAACCCACGTCATTAGCCATTTATAGTCACGACTCTTTATGAACAGAAATTTCATCGCCTTTCGAAAGCAATTATTACAAACTGTTCTAAATAATTAAACTAGAAAGTAAACCAGAAAGTGCGTTTGCTGTTTTTCTCAATGAAAAAAAAAAAGAAAAGTAATTTTCTGGCCACTAGTGTAATACCATATTAAGTCAAATGGGCAATTATTTTTGCATATATGTAATTAATTGGTGCGTGAAATATTTTGCGAATTTTAAAGTAATCGAATTTCATAGAAAGTCTTGAAGTCTAGGAAAAACTCTGCTATAAGCTTGCTCATGTAAGATCGATTTTGATTATTCGGCATATACGGGAGAAAAGCTCATCAGTAAATAAAATATTGCTCTCATATTATGAACTTTGAAGTTTAAGAAGCCATAATAAGCAATCGTGTTATCTACTTTCCAAATTTAATTGCTTGGAATTTTGATAGGATTTTGATAAAGAAGATATTTAGCCTAACAGTAGCCGTGTCGCTTAAACACATCTTTTGAAATATATGATGCGAACAAGTGGATCCTTTGATAGGTAATAGCAATAAGAAACATACTTTCTCCATTTTTCTACTATTATATTGCTCGACAGAAATTACGCAACCAGTGCGGTTTCGCTTCGTGCTTTATTTTTTTTCAATGTATTTACTGTATTGTGAGAGGGGGAAAGAGAAAATATCAGAAGCTTGAATTTTATGGAGTTTAAGATAAGCGGTCATCGATGTGTGTGTTATGACATGTTTTATTATCTTTTATTTCATTTATGAATTTCCTTAGAGCTGTTTGGCGCCATTTCACAAGAAATTGATATGAATAAAGAAACAAATTCTGAGAAAACTTTGTGAATATGCAGAAAATAAGGACAACTTTTTAAAATGTATTTGATTTGTGTGAAAAGTTTTTTTCCAATTATATTTCGAATGCAAATCGTTGCTTGTGAATATTTCACATTAATTGTTCTATTTAATATTTCACAAGTACGAGTATTTCTTGGCAAAAAACAAAATAAATTTTCGTGTGAAAATTTTATGTAAAAATAAATTTTTTTTTTTTATTAGATTTATGTTTGCCCAATTAATAACCAAATTAATTCTTTATAACATTTGAATTATTATAAAAATGATATATTTCATACAAAAGTCGTGCGCGAATTATGACATTTTTCGTTTAGTGTCGAATATGTTGCTTTCAACTAATAAAATATTGCACTTCATTAGCAAGTTTATAAACAAAAAGCTCACAGAGGTATGTCTGAAACGTTAAAAACTTTTAACAAGAGAAATCGCAAAGAACATAAAACAAGCAAAAAATAAAAACATTTAACTTGACCTCATCTAGAGGTGTGGTCAAATTTCCGTCCGAATTTTGATAATGATATTTAAATTTAATGGACAAGAAAAGAGATCAAGAAATAAATAAAAATATACTCGTACTTTATAAAGTCAATTAAACTTGTCTTGAGCGAGCACGAAATATATGAATGTTTTTCACGTTTAAACGACAACATTTTAATCCACTTAATACGATTATGGTGTGTCATGTGTTTTGTTTTGTTTAATAACAATAATTCTTCAAGAACAGTTTTTGCTTTGAAATATTAATATTGGCAATAAATCTGGGGAGTACGAGGGTACTGGATGAGTAGATTAAAAGATTGGCTCTGAGAGACTTAACAAATATTTTGAAAAAACTAGAAAATCGACGACTTCTGCTTATCTTTGCAATATTTTCAAAGTATCTTTGACAGAACTGTAAAATGGCTTGAGTGGAGGCACATTCCAAGTAGCAAAAAATACATCTGATTACTTCCCTGTCCTTATTCTCTGCCAGTATTTCTCCTGTGAAATAAAATCAATTTATATAATTCATGCTGCAAAAGATACTTTCATTAACTCTCTTTTCACTACTCCGCTAGAATGCATGCCATAAGTGGCGCCTATTCCTTGAGAAAACTCCATTTTCCTGCAGTGCATCTCCTGTACCTTAAAAGCTTTTTTTTATTTGCAACTGAAAATAATAATAATGTTGAAAAGTGTATACGATTACTTTATCATAATCTCATCATCACTTTAAATGCATTTTCCTGTCTTAATGCAGTTGTCTGCTTGCAAACACTTCTGAATGAGAGTGTATATCTGATTTTAGAAAAAGAAAATGGCAGTAAAAATCATGAAATAATTCCGACGCGGTTTTAAGTGAATCATGCATGTCATTGTAAAAGAAACAAATACATTATTCGCATACACGAAGCATTCAGTCATATAGATAACCTTTTTTTCTTATTCAGTTGAGGCAGCCCAAGTAAATCAGCGAATGTGAAATTGAGTATATATTGTGATTTCATTCAATCCGTTCATACCGCATGCAATTACAACTTGATCATGCGAAAGCATAAAAACAAAAACAAAAAAAAATAAGATAAAATGAAATAAAGGTGCAAAATTATGTTTTATTTCATTTTATTTTCTGCCAATTTTGATCTTAAAAGGAAAGAAATGTTGTTGAGAATTTCACTTTTTGCCGGCTTTTGTTTAAGTAGGCCAATTAAAATACTTCAGTATGTTTCACATTGCAGTTGCAGTTAGTGGCTAATTAAAATTCAAATTGTTACCGTGTGATATGGGAGCAGCTTTAATTTTTTGTCCCCCCAAAAATGAAACATTTTCTATTTAAAATATTTTTCAGCCTTAAGATCCTTTCACACTATGAAACTTTTTTTCTTCAACTTTCTTAAGTTTACTTTTGAAGTTTCATGCTCATTCTCTATGCCAAAAAGATTTTACTAAAACGAATTAAATAATTTAAAATTTACATAAACTGTAAAATTGTACAGAAAGTGTTTCATATTGTGGATGGACTCTTTTTAAAATAGTTTTATAAGATTATCAAATTAACTTGTTTCCATAAGCTCTGGTGTCACATATGAAGGTTCTTATAATTCATTAAATTTTTATTTAATAATATATTTTATCAAGGACATGAAATGTAATATTTATTTTTCAAGGATATGGATTTGTAATAATTTTTTTTTTATAAATGGGATTCGATCACAATACAAAGTAGTGTGAAGGAGTTGTGTTTTCGTCTTAAACAGCGACGAAATTTTGTTCATCCCACAAACTCTTTTAACTTCTTTAAAACAGCAATTAGTCTTTTGGCCATTAACTTTCAGAAATGTTAGCCAAATATTTTATATTTACGGTATAAAGAACGTTTGCTTATTCTTGCAGCCAAATAAAATTAAAAAGGAAAAAACTATACAAATGGAATGTACAGGGTAACCTTTAAAGACCTCACTTGAAATTGGAAAAGAATAAACTGAACGACTGCACTCAGCAAAAACAAATGCAATGCATGCAGTCATTATCTGTATCTAAATTAAGAAAAAGCTAAAAGAAAATTAACAAAAACCTTAAAGGCCAATGGCACAAAATCAAAGAAATGAGCGTGCAAATGTCAGCGTTCTTAAACAAAAAGCATTTTAAGCATTATACGCACTCCTCGCTTTCTGTTCATTAATGTCAGCAGACAGACAAACATATAAATCAAATAAATAAAATAAATACTGCTGCCAATGACGCACTACCCACGTGCAAAAATGCCATATAATATTTGCAACAAATAGCAATTGCATGCGTCTCATACTCATGCAGAAGCAAGTCAGCAATTACTGATGCTCACACGGCAGCCAAGCACATTTTTTCCAGGATCTTTTTAAGTTGCAGCAGCAATTTGTTTTACTACATTTATTAAAAAAAAAAAAATATTATTAAATCAATAGCAGACAACAAGAAATTGAGTTCACAAAAACAAGAAAGAAAAATAAAATGCCAAACACAATCAAATCCTGCTTGAATGAAACTGCAACATTAACCAGACATTAAAACTTCCAGTTGCTTTTTAAGAGACATATTTTGCAAATTGCCATGTGTTCTGCCCAATTGTTGTATGATAACTTTTTTAGATTTCTAGAGCAAATTTCTTGCGTTACTTAAAATTTTTTCAAACAAGCGCCAGGAGTGCTAAAATCAGTTTTTAACGTAGCAAACCACTTGGCTCAAAATAAAAGTATTTCCCCTTATGAGTATCTGAGCGACCTCGGCAGTAGCGTTTAACATTTGCAAAACAAAATATTTATTACATTGACGTGAAAATATGCACTAGGAAAGGAAGCCAGAAACAGCGCCACCTGAGAAACTTTACCCACAAGTACAACGCCATGAGTATTTGCAATAATTGTTATTTGTCATAATCATTTTGAAAGTGGAGTTTTATTAGGCCAAACAAAAGCTCCATTATGAGCTCCGAATGCACATTAAGAAACAGTCGTCGACCAGTCTTTTTCTCTGGGTTAAAGTGGTTATAGGTCGCAAACAAGGAAGTCGCAAAGTGCACTCTTGGTTTTGTTAAACACAAACAACTGCAGCGAATAACTAATATTTTACAATGCGACTGATGTTGAGATTTTTATAGGTTGTTAATTTGCCATGAAGTTTTCCTCAATAAACGTTTAGAGTTGAGTTAAAGAATTGCCTTTACGTGCTTTACAAAGTCATCAGAGGTAAAAAACTGCAAATTTATGATTTTTAATAATCACATTTTGAGCAAGTTTGATTTTGGAAATATTCAAGTCATGCGATAAAGTTTTTTATTTTTTTTTTTTTTTTTTGGAAAACATTAATAAACATAAACCTGTGCAAAATGCCATTTGCTCACTTATGAATGCTGAAATTCGAGATATCGCCGAAAAGTCATGTTTGGATAGAAGACTCGTTAAACTATTTATTTTTTTCGAAAATTTTGTTGATTTAAAATTATTACTCTCGTTCGTTAATATTTAAAAACGCTCATCCGAAATAGCCGTATCCAGCATGATATTCATGATAGGTGGATTTAATGCCACACTTTTACACATGGTAGTGTGCTACAGTTTACGTGAATACCTGCCTATGAAGGCTTAACTTCACGGTGCACTTAGCACTGAGTAAATTAATGCATTTACTAAGGCCCCTGTGCAAGCACAGGTGGCAAATCTTGATTAAAAGATTCAGTTCTAACCAAACGCCTTGCTAAGACGTTCGGCGCTGTCCAAGCCTTACCAATAGGCACTTCGCAAGAATAACTCTCCACATCTGTCTATTCAATTCATGCATGCAAATCATATGTCGCTACAAGAATTGCAGAGAGGCTGCCCTCAGAGGGGAGAACCATCTGCTGCCTACTAGCGTCTGTTGAATGGCAACTGTACCTAGATAACTAATCGCTTAACCGGATCGTATCGAGCGTTAGCATCACTGTGATACCAGCCACTCAAGAGAAATCTCCCAAGCAACTATTGGTATGAACCACATGCCACCACGTGATCTCCTAAGAGGCCTCACAAAAACCGGCCACAATTTCATTCTATGTTGTTAGGCCGGAGCGAACTTGGTCTTTGGACAAAGTCACTAAAGCCACACAAATTTATCCACGAGCATAATCAATTAACTCCGTGGAGTGTGAACTAAGTCCGTCCTCGATAAAAATTCGGTTCAGCTATTGTGCAAACCCAAAATCACCTGTAAACCTACGCGGTAGAAATTCATTGTGGGGTTGCCGGTACCCGTGGAACCAGTATATAGCCACTGGTGGTGCTTTCGGAGAGAACTCTCAAGAGAGAACTCTCCTACAATATTCAACCCTGAATCGATTAGGTTATGCTAGACCTAATCCCAGCCCAACAAGCCTAGCTTGCCTTTACCTTTTAATTACTTGTAAGGACATCCGTTGCCATGTTATTTCATGTATTGGGCAATGGCAGACAAGTTTTACCGTTGTCTGCCAAAGCCCATGGTCTGGATACGCAGGATACCGTCTCCCCAAAGTGCACCCCACCAACATGTAAATTTCACCTAGGTGCATACCGTACTACCCTGGGGGTAACACATGGTAGTTGTGCTAACGTTCACGTGAATACCTGCCTATGAAGGCTTAACTTCACGGTGCACTTAGCACTGAGTAAATTAATGCATTTACTAAGGCCCCTGTGCAAGCACAGGTGGCAAATCTTGATTAAAAGATTCAGTTCTAACCAAACGCCTTGCTAAGACGTTCGGCGCTGTCGAAGCCTTACCAATAGGCGCTTCGCAAGAATAACTCTCCCGCTATCTTCGGGAATTGAATAGACAACCACATCTGTCTATTCAATTCATGCATGCAAATCATATAACGCTACAAGAATTGCAGAGAGGCTGCCCTCAGAGGGGAGAACCATCTGCTGCCTACTAGCGTCTGTTGAATGGCAACAGCACCTAGATAACTAATCGCTTGACCGGATCGTATCGAGCGTTAGGATCACTGCGATACCAGCCACTCAAGAGAAATCTACCAAGCAACTTTTGGTGTGAACCACATGCCACCACGTGATCTCCTAAGAGGCCTCACAAAAACCGGCCACAAAAACCGGCCTCCTCAAAAACCGGCCACAATTTCGTTCTATGTTGTTAGGCCGGAGCGAACTTGATTTATGGACAAAATCATTAAAGCCGCACAAATTTATCAACGAGCATAATCAATTAACTCCGTGGAGTGTGAACTAAGTCCGTCCTCGATAAAAGTTTGGTTCAGCTATTGTGCAAACCCAAAATCACCTGTAAACCTACGCAGTAGAAATTCATTGTGGGGCTGCCGGTACCCGTGGAACCAGTGTATAGCCACTGGTAGTGCTTTCGGAGAGAACTCTCAAGAGAGAACTCTCCTACAATATTCAACCCTGAATCGATTAGGTTATGCTAGACCTAATCCCAGACCAACAAGCATAGCATGCCTTTACCTTTTAATTACTTGTAAGGACATCCGTTGCCATGTTATTTCATGGATTGGGCAATGGCAGACAAGTTTTACCGTTGTCTGCCAAAGCCCATGGTCTGGATACGCAGGATACCGTCTCCCCAAAGTGCACCCCACCAACATGTAAATTTCACCAAGGTGCATACCGTACTACCCTGGGGGTAACACATCGTAGTAGAAAATAAATCTTATGAATTATTCGGATGTGGTTTTTAGTATCTCTTGTATTAATTGTTTCGAGAAAGTTTAAGAAAGTTTAAGTTTACCCCCACCATAGTCAGTCTTTTATAACAGTAAATACAATGGCAATTAACCGTGCCTGCTTCACCGGTAGTAGCGATGCTTTCTGTACCACTATTCAAAAATGCAGAGTGCATAATGTGGTCAAGGCCCATCTTATAATATATATATCTTAGTATTGAAAATATATTAAATTTCTATATCTATAAAAATTACGTGTATGCTGGTGATAGATAAACTCAAAAACTACTGGACTGATTTTTAGCAAATTTTATATGCATGTTCTATGGGCCGTGTAAAGTGTTTCTGTGAAGTTGGTCCGACAGATGGCGCAATATTTAGTTTCTCTTTTTATTTTACCGTATAGGGATTAGTGCTATAACCCTACGCTCTGCTGAGCTGTAGCCGTAGGGTACTTAATCGGTTTGTAGCAGCGTTAATAAGCCCAATACTAGATCATACCTAACCTATTTCCGTGAAAAAATAAATTAAAAATAAAGCTAAAAACGTAAATAAATGTCTCTAATTTTTTATCCCTATTTTTATCTCTAATCTCTATTTGCGCGATAAGTCTATGCTGTGTTTCGCTGAAGGTGTTGGGTACTTAATCAGCGGGTGGCAGCTTAAAGTATACCGACACCGGCTCATACATAACAATTTTTTTATTATAAATAACTAAAACTAGCTAACTTCCTCCGAGAAGAAGTTTAAAAAAAATAAAAATTTGGGGCCAGCAACGTGCACCGGGCCCAGCTAGTAAGATATAAATTAGAGTTGCCACGATTTTGGATTGCTTAGGATAATTTACATATATATTACGAAAATTAAATATGAGTGACCTGCAAATGGTTAAAATATTTCTATGACATCATTTTAATACGCATGATCCTTTGTAGGCGTAATCTCATTTTTACCTATATCGGTCCACAAAAACACAAAATTGACATCACTCGGCAAGAGTAACAATTGTACCCCCACTTTAAACTCTGTATTTTCAAAACTGCATATGAAATTAATTAAAAGCTTAAGTCCCATCACGACTTTAAGAAAGAACTGTTTAAAAAATTGACTCGGTAAACCTTTTTATTTCCAAACGTTTATAAATTTTTTTTTTATCAAAGGACCTTTTATAAGTTTTGAATATATTTTTTATTATAAAAGCACTTCAATAAAAGTTTTGTATGCTTTATAAAATTTTATTTTTATGTGGTTTAGCTTTGAAGGACAGATTTTGTCACTTTTTTTAATGTAAGCAAAACCTTAAATTTTTTTAAGGGCAATAATTGAATTAATTGATTACTAATTAGTTACTAAGTAAGCATTGCTAGTCTGTGCATACATTTCTTTCTACACAGTTTATTAATAGAAGTCCTTGTAAAGCAATATTTTTTTAAAGCAAAATCCCTACTTCCTTTTATTCTCTTAAAAATTAAATATTATTTCTTTTTTGATGCCTTATTTGTAATAATTGAAACCAGTACACATTTAAAAATATCTTCCCATGCCCAAACATCTTGTAAATTTTCTAGTATTTTTTACACTAAATTCCTCGCTTCGCAAAAAGCTGTAAGTAAATCTTAATAATACCTTTCCGTTTGTTCGAAAACATAAACTCTGCATTTTTAATGAAAATATCTCCAGCAATCTAATCAGGCAGGGGAATTAATGAAGCATACATTTTTAGTAGAAGTACAGGTATGTGTGTTGCAGCTTGCAACAGGCCCTCATTTACTTTCCAACCTGCTGCAAGAATTCTTGTTGATTTTTTACACCTCTTTTTTTTATTGCAAGAAATACTGAAGAGGAAAGTTTTCTAACTTTAGACACCAAGAGAAGTTTTGCATGGCAAATATTTTGTGCATTTGCTTAGGAAAAGCCGTAGGTGTGCTTGAATTATAGTGGCTCATCTCTGAAGAAATATAAAACACGTCTTCTTATCATCAACATAAATATGAATGTATGTGTATGTTTGATATGTGAACGTAAGAATAGTCGTATATGTTTTTTGCCAAAAACTAAACGTGCGTAGCGAGAAAGTTGTTGCTTCGGGCACCAGCAAGCTTATTTGATGTGAAAAAACATCAGGTGCATCCAGACGATCATGACTATCATCATCGTCACTACCACCAGAGTTGTTGTCTCATAGGGAAAAGCACCTGTATTAAAAATATGTACACAATCATTAAGGTGGCCCTCCTTTTGTGTAAAGCCAAACCTTCATTTCACATTCTAGCAGTTTGTAGAGGTTTACTTTCCAGTAAATGGAATGTGAAATGTTTTACTACTTAATACGAAATTAAGCTTCTACTCTTTTCGCGAGCTCAGGTTGAGTGAGGAGCTCTGGAGCTTTTTGCAAAACTTCCATACACAACACTTGCTGAATGGTTGTTCTAGAGTAGAAGAATTAAAAGTAAATTAATTTAATTTTAATGTGTTAAATAAAAATTGTTTTATTAAAATCATAACAGGAGGAAACGGGAGAGGGAAAGGGATATCGTGACATAAACATAACATCTGTTTAAGCGCAGATATAATATTTATTACGCCTACCTGCAAGGACATTCATTCACATGGTTTTATTCACTGTTGCAAAAGTAGGAGCAGGACAACAACTAGTGATTGCAGATTCATCTCTTTTTCACTGTTGAGTATAATAGCTTGTTATTAAATGCAGCTCCCAAAATGCCATGTTCAAGCTTAATAAATTTTTTTAATTATCAATCAATCAAGCGTGAGCAATTTATGAAGTCTTCATAATGGAAAGGTTCGTTATTTTGTTACTTATTTAATTTTTTAGCAAATTAGAAAAATTTTTTTTCGTATCTCAAAGCAGTTTATATTATGCGAAATCCTATTAGTTTGAAGCGAACTTTAAACTTTAATAAATATACTTATTGGTTTTTCAAAGCGTGGACATTTGTCAGTTATTCATGTGCCACCCTAATAAGCTAACGTATGCTTAGGTGTGCATGTGGTGTGCCAGCATTAACCACTTCTCTTCCTTGCTGGAGCTGTCAAGCTAAAGGAAATTTGGCTAAAACATGTACACACTTTGTTTGTCAACTGGTTCTTCAGTTGAGATGGCTTTTTAGACACAAGAATTTTTATTTTTATTATTTATTATTTTATTTTTTGTTTTTAATAAATAAAAAGATTGGCTTATATGCTTAGACGGAAGAGAAAGTTAATTAAAAAAATTTTTTAAATGCAAAAAGAGTTCTCACATGCCGAGCATTATTAACTTTTTTTATTATTTATTAGAGTTTCTTCAATAAATAACCATAAATTCTAATTCACTAAATGAAACAATAAGATCCCTTGCTTCGTCCTTTGCGGCTTCTAACGCTGTTCTTGAGTAACTTTGGGCATGCGGCTTAGAGTGTTTTCCGTCGTGGTTTTTTTAATTTGGATTTCCGTTGTATTCTGCGTGTACCTCTATGTATTTGGCGCATTATACGGGCCATAAATTTATGCCAGGTTTTCATGCTTATTATGCGAGGGCGATTGTGTCTGGAATCTGTATTGTAGGAGCGTTTAGCTGCTGGCATGTGAAAGGGAGAATAGGAGACACTATCACTCTGGATTATATCGTTTACTTCTTCAATGGGCGCAAAGAGGAGTGCATAATATTTTTGATCCTGCTTAGGTAATGTTGCCAGGCGCACTCCTCTTGACGAACGTGGCTGCAGTTCCATTTCGAGAAGTGAGTTTAAATATTCGGTATCTTCAGTTATGTCATTCGGATTAGAAAATGAAAGAGATTTTATGATTTCGGCAATTTCATCATCCGATAGATCTTCTGCGGCTTTTCTTAAATGCTCATCTTTAAAGGATTTACCATCACTGCTTAACAATTCGTCCCTGGCGATATCCAATAATTTTTCTTTCATATCACCTGTTTTTTTTAGTCTTACTTTTTTATCGTCACTCAAAGGGCCGGCATCCAAGGCATACGGTAATACTTCAAGTTCCTCAATTTCTTTTTGCTGCTCCTGTTTTACAATATTTTTTTTTAGATGCGTTTCTCCTGTATTAACACTTGGCTTTAACTGAAATTTTCTTAACTCCACATCATTTATATCTGGTATTACACGTAAAGGTTTCCCGTATACTAAAGTAACGCAAAACACCACAAAATATAAGTGTTGATGTTTTCTTAAAATCATTTTGCTTTGACTACGTTTTTAAATTGACTAAACTTGCTGCACAAAATCTCAGTGTTTTTATGCCGTTTGTAAAAAAAGTTCCAACACAAAAAATATTCAAATTAAACTCTTTTCATTATTAAAAAATCTGCTGCTAATTAATTCATTTTGAGAAGAAAGCTTTATTTGCATCCCGCTGCCATTGTGCAAAGCAAGCTTGTAGCGCTTGTTTTCGAATGACCCAGTCAATCGCCAATTGTAACATCGCACCAGATTTCACTTTCAAAAGTTTGTTATATAACTGCTTTTTTTTTTTTTTTGGTCATCACAATCTGTTACTCAGTGTAAAACCATCCAGAAAATTCGCTTCATTTTCATTTAATTGTATGTCGAAAGGGAGGTAACAAAATAATTTTAATCATTTACTTAATATATATGGATCTAGCCCTGTATTGCAATAATTTAAATGGATTCATACGATTTCTGTAACAAACGTTTCATTGTTATGCATGCCCAATTAAATATTTCTCTTTAACTTTAAAACAATTTTTGTTAAAAAGGAGGCGAATGCGATTGCGAATGCTTTTTTCTTTTATTTTTGTAAGTGATTATTATACTGGCATTCAAAAGCTTTCAAATTTATAAGGCGTTTCTGACTGGAGAAAAATGAACTGTTCAATTTGCAAAAGCCCACAAGCACACTTAATTCGGAAACGCAATTTGTAAGTTTACAGTTAATTTCGATGGTTGTGAAGCGGACTGCTAACGCTGCCAAAGCTACACGTTTGACTTTTGACCCACATAAATGCAAGTGGATATGAGTACGAGCACAACAAGGACTACAGCAGATTATTTCTACCACAGTGGAACCCCTTTTTAATAAAAATTATCTAATACTTAAAAACACATCAAATACGTTTCTGTAACATGTTTGCATATGATGCGCTTAAGAGGGAAACTTCTGTGAAATGAATTAATTGGAAAGAGAGCCAACAGCATGTAACGGAATAGTGCAAAAAAAACCTGTAGATATTTCGATGACTAATTGCACCAGACAGGTTAATTGAACTCTCTTCAAAGAACTAAAAATTTATTAGATTCTTTTAAAAATATAAAAATGTGTTTCTAATTTGTACAAAAAGTGTCGTTTTTATTTGCAGTGAATTAAAAGAGCTTGATTCGACTGAGCCGAATTTTATACTCGTATACCCTTCTCGAGGCATAAGTTCCCCACCTATTTTTGTACATTATATTTATACTTATATGCTATTGAAACTTAGCTCATAAAAACGAAAAGTTAGGAGCGAGTTTTACTTCGCGGCAGGTCCTGTGGCTGGTAAACCAAGCGTTCGTGGTTCCATACTTGGTGATATTCATGGCTTATTTTTTAGTTTATACCTGTTAATGTATAAAATAATTTTGTGCCTCTATTTCTTTTATTTATTACCCGATTTTAGTTATTTTTTTTTCTGAATCATTATGTAAAAATTCTTAGGAGATGGCTTTTTAAATTTTGGACCTTAAGCAAATACCGAGAACTGGCTGACGGACAGATGGACAGATTGATAGACGGACGAAACTCGATAAATGATCCTTCTTACATGGATCCAGAATTTGTATACTTCAGAGCATCGCAAATTAATATTGTAGAAATTAGCATCCTCTTCGATCCTTTTTGATAGAAAGGGGTATACAGATGAGCGTGTAATGAATATGGAAATAAGCAAAGAAGCATATCCTTATAAACTAGCAAATAAGCTTATTATACTCGTGTGTAGTGTATTTAATACACCGTATTAAAAATTTTGTTAATATTTTCGTGCTTAATTACCAGACCAATTATAAAAAAAATTGATAAAACAAAATTAAAACAAAAAGCATATTGTGCAATTTTTCTCATAGTTTTTTTTTTTTTTTTTATTTGAAAAAACCGTGTTAAATGTCAGTTAAATAATGTTTTCAAATATAATTAATGCAGTCGCATTAAATCTAAGGCAATGGAAAAGATTGCGCGTGGGCTGAACAAAGCATATTTGACTGCAAAGCGACAATTATTCAACAGTTATTGTCAAAAGTAAGAATACACTCTTCCACAAGTAACACGTTATCTTCTGTTAGATAATTTTTTTGTACGTACTGCGAAAGGTTTCATTAAGTATCTAGTAAGCGATTTGCATTTTAAATGGCAGGCAATTAATAAGGGCATTACGGCGCTACTGTACAGGCTATTTTTTTACAGTTGCTCAGCTTTAAAACATAATGTTACAAAAAACCTATTATTTAAAATAAAAGTTAAAAAAGTAAATAAATATCTGTAATTTTTAATCACTATTGCTGCGATAAGACCATGTTGTGTTTCGCTGAAGGCGTATCGTATTTCGTCAGCATGTAGTGGCTTTAATTAAAAACATGTATTGTGATTTTCTTCGAGTGGCAGTTAAAAATAAAAGAAAAATTTGAGGGCAGCAACGGGTACCGGATCCAGCTAGTTCAATATATACGACAATTTTATCGCATGTGTAGGTAAAAATTTATTCCCAAAATATTCTACCAACTGCTGTGATATGACGTTGGCTTTATTACAAGCCAAAGGATTACTAATCAATAGCTGGCTAAGCCATTAAAAATCGGAAATGAGTAAACTGATTTAAAATTTTACAGCGCAACAATATTTTTGGCCAGAGCAATTTCGCGAAAATTTGTGTGCGATTATTTTAAATCAGCACTATACACTGACACATTTTCAAAATCATTTGCATTGTAATGAAAAATATTTGGAAATGCGGCTAAAACCGATCTGCTCATAAAAGTCTTACCTGTGTGGCGTTACAACTCATAACAAATGCTTTTTATGGTAAATTGAGTTTGTTTGTTGGTTATTTCTAATTGCTGTGCCAATTTGCATTGTTGGCTTTTCAGTTGCTTGCAGTACTTCTTTCATTCCAAGCTTCATTTGGCCAACAGCTAACAACCACTTTAGCTGCATATGTCTGCTTGGATTTATTACGTTGCTACTTAATGCGTGGGTTATTTCACTTTGAGCATTTTTCCATAATTACTTATGTAATAAAATTAACAATAGAACGAACATAGACTGGCGCTGATGAAATGGGAAAATGTGCAAATTGTAACTGCTACTTTACTCTATTATTTAATTTTATAATTTTTTTGCTTACGACTGCATTCATAATTTTCATTACGAATGGGATTTTCTTTAAAAAGCTCGCCTTCATAAAAAATATGGAATTGATAAAAATGTAATTCTTTTCCAAAAAAAATTTATTTCTACTATTTTAAACAGATTTTTAATAGCAGAAATCAAAAGCTTTTGCATGCCAGACGAGTAAACCTGCATAGATGTCTGTAAATCCCTCCCCCACATATGAAATAGAATGAAAATTTATATGTATTAAGTTTTTATGTATATGTAAGAATTTGTATAAATTTATATGTATTATATTGTAAGTATGAATGAATATAAAAATATGTTTCATGGAGCTTAACTTTCTTCTGATAAAGATAAGGGGGAGTGCATGTTATATGTACTATTTAAGCTTAATAAGGTTATCATTGTTTCTAATTTTATTAAAGCATTCTTTTACGTTTAATTGCAATTTATAATTTTCATGAAGGAGTCAATATCAATTTATGAAAAGGTATAGCTTTTGTGGCAAGTATGAACCGATAACGATATTCATAATAAGGCCAAAAAAAATTGAGATTCCTTAAGGACTTTATTGAGTGCCTTCGTGGGCGAATGAGTAATACACAATCTACTAACCCGAAGATCGCTGGTTCGATTCCAGCCTGTCTGGTATTTTCCTACGAAGCAATTTATAGAAAAAGAAACGGTAAAAAATGGCTAAAGGCAGATTACTGTTTAGTATGTACACGATGTGGTCCCTTATCGAGTGCCACTCATCAAAATTGTGTTGAAGCAATAATTTAAATTATATATATATTTTTTGTGCACAAATATACATATATATATATATATATATTTATGTATTTATTAAATGACCTCCATTTGTAGCATTAAGATTATAAATAAATTATAAGGTGGAACTGACAACACTTCAATATAATCGACGTAGACAGAAAATATGAATAATTTCAATATAATAATGGGAGAAGTCAAAAAGTATATTTCAGATGTTTATTCAAATATTATTGATGCGTATTTAAATTATTGCGACAATAACGAAAACAATGGAAATTACCACGCACTACATAAACTTCAAGTGGAAGTCTGCGCAATAATCGAATAATTTCGTAGTATTCGCAGTTTCAAAATTTTTTCAATAAATTTTTTTTTAAGCTGTTTAAAGAAACATAAGAAAATAATAATTCAAGACTTGTTGTAAAATTTTTCAAACTATAGCAAATGAATTAAACTTCTGCAAGATTTATGATTCAGTAACTCATATTTTATAAATATTGCAAAAGACATGTTTATTTATGTTTTTTAAATATTTTTAAAGAAAATAATTTATAAAAGTTACATCACTTTTGCGTAAATTTATTTATTAATTTATTCAGTATTTGAGCCAGGTAATACACTATGTACGTCAGGGACACCGTCTTGACAGTCCATATTTGATAGTCGTAATGCAGAGATGATGTGCCAATTTATTATAGAAAAATTTCGGTACAGGATCTTAGTCTACACACAACATCTTCGGACACAATTTTTGCACAAGGACTTGAATTTGTTTCCATGCAAGACTCAGTTTACACAAGAGATTCTTCCAAGAGGCCGTTTACGCTACCTTATATACATATGCTATTAGGATTTTACAACTCGCTAATGATTGTGATTGCCGATTTTCATGAAAAAATCATAATGATTGACGAGGCACATTTTCATTTGAATAGGCATGTGAATAAATAGAATAGTCGATTCTAGGCAATGCGAATCGCTCAAATTATTCGTCCATCAAAAGTGACAGTCTGGTATGTAATTTGATCACGAGAAATTATTGAAGCTTATTTCTTTGAAACTGCAAATTACGTAACGGTAACTGTCAATATCGTGACATGATTGAAAACTTGACTAGTACGTGGTTTCAATAAGAAGGTCCCACTTCTCACACAACCAGGATTACAATGAAATTACTACAACAAACTATTTCAAGATTGATTGACCTATACGGTCACTTCTTTTTATATGTACATCTGAAACCCGAAGCCTAAAATCCCTAACGAAAAATGAACTTAAAAGAGCTGGTATTTGTGAGGCCAACCGCGACCGAAGTTTATGTGATATTGTATTCCATACATAATTGCTGACATAAAATTAAACATTTATCAATATAGGATCCACTGCCATTTAATCTAAAAATATAAATGAACGAATTAGTATAGCTTGCCTGCAGACACCCTGTATTAAATAGAACATGCAATAAATATTGTCATTAAGAATATTTTTTCAAATATGTCGAAAGGATGCAAAATGTTGTTGGCAAGTTTTTAAAAAATTCTACTTCATTTATGCCAAAGCTTGCTTTAAAATTATATTAACTGAATTTCAGGCTTATCGGTATGTTTTGAGGCATGTTCTGTGAAGCATGTGCTTCACAGAATTTCTATAAACTGAAGACCAGTCATAAATTATTATAGAAAAGGGAAGGATGCTTTCGAAATAACATGTTTTATTTTTTGTGGGAAAAGTGGACAAACTAAAACTCACAATGTTAATTGTAGGTAAAACAGGATATTTTCAGAGAATTATTTATTTATTTATTTATATAGACATAAGGCGAATAAATTAATTATAAGCTTACGTGCTAGGATAGGAGCTATAACTTCTATGGTCTTAAGCTCATACAGTTCAACATAAATGGTAAAACTAATTTATTTATTTATAATAAGGAACTCCAATAATAGAACTGAATTGTCTAATGTCGTATCTTGTAAAATATTAGTTAGTCTAGATTTTTGAAAATTTTTTCTCTCTGAATTTTGAATTTTTCGCATAGTAGAATTAAATGTTTAATCGAAATAACTGATTTATTGCAAAATTTACATACATTTGTCTGGTTCTTACCAAACAAATGACTGTGTGTTATCATAGTTTGTCCTAATCTGACTCTAGTCAATACAACTTGGTCGCGTCTATTAAAATTGTTGTTTTGTTCTTTAAACATGTTGATTATTCTCATTTTATTTGGATTTACTTCTTTATATCCATTTGAGGAATTATCGCAAAACTTCGAATAGTTTTTGTGAGAAAGTATTTTTAATATGCTTTTTTATGTCCGCGAAATTATAGTTGGGTGTAGTTAGTAAAGGTGAAATTAACGCATGAAATTAATTTGCTTCTTTATCTGCGTGTGCATTACCCGGTATTTGTACATGACCTGGAATCCAGATGAGTATTATACTGGGGAAGAATTATTATAATATGTTATTATATAGAACATCTATCCGCAAAAAAGAAATTATTTCCTTGGCTGTGTTGCAAATGACTCCATCCTGTTTGAATCTCATATAAGTTTTCATCTCCCGATAGTGAACGACCGAAGAAGTTCGGCCAGATGACTCGATAATTCTGCTTGTTAACGAATCCGCCCGCTGAGATGAAAGTGACTCAGAAGTAATATCGTGGATTATGGTACTGCCGGACCACCCTCTAGACGATGACATTCAAAGATATATTTACACGAATTATGCGATTTTCGATTTTAGTTGTAGAATTTGCTTTACTTGCAAGAACTTATAAAATATTGCGCTAAAAAGGCATACATGTAATGTAAAGTGTACGCAATCAGAGCAGCGATACGCAATCGTACGCAAAGCGATTGTACGGCTTCCTTTTGATTTTTGTCAATAAAAATAATTCCTCTATTTTTATATCAAAATAGTAGTGAAGTGGGCCAACAAACTTTAAATTGCTTCATTTGAAACATTCAGTAGCGTAATATGTTATTTATTTCAACAATTAACTTTAACAATAGTCGGTAATATCGAAATGAAATTGCTGTATTGGGAAAAAACAATGACATGCTGCAAATATTAAAGGCAGATATTCGTATGAGCATGATCATGAGCGTGAGCATGAGCATGAGCATGAGCATGAGCATGCATGTTTATGTTTAATTTTTTACTGAAGAGTTCATTTTCCTGACTTTCTAAAACAATAAAACACTTTCAAATTATATTTTATGAAAACATGCGTTGCTGGTATCTTCACGAAAGCAACAACAGAAAGTGACAGTATATTGTTTCATAATTTACTTTAAAACTGAAATCCTTTTCCTTTCATTTTCATAAAACAAAGTGTTATAATTTTTATGCGTTTCCTTGCATTATATTCATTTTTTCAGAGTTTTTACAAAAAAAAAAAAAAAATAACAATAATAATGAAAACAGCAGTTTCCTTCTCTATTAAAAAAAAAAAACCAAATACATGAATATTTTTTTATAATTTGCTAAATTTGTCGTGGACTTTCACTTTTTGAAAAAAAAAAATTCAAATAAGTAAATTTTCATTTTTCTGAAAACAACGCAATTATAAAAAAAAATGCCAAAATTTCCAACTCGCATGTGTGCATTATTAGCGCAATATTTTATAACTTCTTCCAAACAATGCAACATCCATAAATAATAATAAAAATCACCAAATTCATGTAAATATTTCTTTGAATGTCATCATCCAGCAGCAAAAAATAAAGAAAAATTGCATCAAAACACCACATCCATATTTGTGAATTTTATAACATGTTGCATTTACTGTTGCACTCCGTATGCACCGAAAAGCATTCAACTGTTTTCCTTCATTCCCGAAACCATTCGTTACGCATGTGTTTTCATCAAATAATGATAATGGCCATTTGGCTGTCGGGCTGTATTTATTCGCAGCAGTTGGCTCATTTCGCGGCCAAACAAATGATGCAATTGATTAGCGTACAATTAATCTTGGATCGAACATTTCTATTGTGCGCATGACATGTTCACAAACAAATCCGCTGTTAGTAAAATGAGTCTTAAATGAAAAGCAAAAGCGTATGTAAATATCTATATATGTACGCAAGTCTGTCTAAATTAGCTAGACATCTGGACAGTCGTTTACGAAATGAAGGCCAAAGGCTGAAGGCATTAAAATGCAAGTGTCAATATCATGCAGAGCCAAACAACAACAACAACAAAAACATGGTATTGCAATTAATGTTTCTTATGTCCGGTTGAATAACAGCACACTAATTAAGGCAGTTACTGTTTTCAGAACACGATTAAGCATGTACAGATAATATGGAACCGATCAAATATTTTACACAAAACATGTGAATACCGTATTTGGGAAAATATTTGTCCAAAATGGCTCCAGCTAAAGAGCGCCGAATTTTTCAAAGTATTTGGCCAAAATAACGAATGAACTAAAGTTTCATATTCAGCAGCCCAATTGCAGATCGCTTTAGACCAAAATTTATATTTTCTCTTTCAAGTTTTCTAAAGGCTGGTTAAATTTTGACGGCCGTTGTTGAATGTGAACCACACTTAAACGTCATTTGAAAATTTATTCAGGCTTATTATGAAAATGGGCGTTTAATCAGTTCGTGATTTTAATTAATTAATTAATTTAATCGCCCTAATGTGCATACAATAGGAATAACAGTGAAAAAGTTTTAGTTAAACGGGAATGGAGGAGATCTGAAAATATGAGAGCAGAAAATATTGCTTCTATGCGCGATAGTGTGGCGGAAAGCCGTTCACCTCAACTCGTCGTCGTGCCTCCGTAGGCGAGTGAATAATGCTCAGCCTAATGAAGCGGAGGACGCGGGTTCGATTCCTGCCTAGACCCTGGCTGTTTTGCTGCGGACAAGCCAAGAGCTTTGCAGCAAGAGTTGGACAAAAAAAAAAAAAAAAAAAAAAGGCGCACTTACACGCTTACAGTCTGCTATTGACTCAAGAACTAAAGCCTCTTGACTATACCAAACGTCGTCAATGGTCATAAAGGTGGCATGAAAGGGCAACAATCGCTTATAAATTTTCAAAAATTAGTCAATAAGCAGAATTGCCGCATATGGGTGAATGATAATCCAAGTGTATCCACAAAGAGTGATCCTTTGGTGCAGTTTATTTGCTGGCGGGATCATCGGACCGCATTTTTTCCCAAAATGAGGGCGGTTAGGCAGTTACTGTGAATGGTCGCCATAGTGATATGATAACGAATTTTTCAAAGCCCCAATGGGGAATGATGTTTGCTTTCAACACGACGGTGCCACTTGCCACACATCTAACGAAACAATGCCTCTTTTGCGCGACAAATTCAATGGCCTTGTTATATCAAGTAGTGGTGACGAAGATCATGTGATTTGATACCGTTGGACTTCTTCATTTGGAGGTTATCTCGATAAGCCCACAACAATTCAAGAGCTAAATCATGAGATAATTCGTCACATTGATGGCATAGAACGTCAATTATGCTTCAGCGTCATCGAAAATTTGCACCAGCGGATGGAGATGTGCCATATTGTCATAATGAAAAGAAATGATAATTATTTCCTAAATAATTTATATTTTATTCAAAATCAACATGACCCCTTAAAATTTATCCACCTTTTCTTTATAAAAATATGTATTATTCAAAAATATTTATAACATTTTAACTAATATATTAAATTATTATTAATAATAATAATAATTAATAAAAAATTCCACAAAAATAAGAAACTTTAACATAAAATTAAAGCTTAAAAATAATATAATAAAAATGTAGAAACATGTTCTATAAAGTTTAAAAATTTTGCGAGTATTAATAAAAAATTTTTACCATTTTTAATAAAAATTTAAGTTAAATAATTTTTATTGCTTTTCCCAACGTTTTTTTTGCTTTTTTCAAACCTCTTCAGGTGTCTGTCAGCTCTATTGAATTTTTGGTTTTCGTTGTAAAAGTTTTTTTTAAATCGTAAAACTAGACTTCACGACACTGAAAAACAATAAATAAATCAATATTTTTCTACACAAATGCAAATTACCTTAAATAAATTTTAAAATTAATTAAGCAATTTATTCAAAGTCATCCTAATAATATAAAAATTTGGAAACAATTTTGTTTGACCAAATATAGCCTAATAGGTCAAAGATATTATAAAAGAAATATGTATATTTTTTTTTGAATAATATTAAAAAATGTATATTCAAATAGTTTTGGTGTCAAAATTTTTAATATTTTTTTTTAATTTTTTATTTTAGAGCGCGTAGTTTTGTATCGTATTCAAATTCTGTTCAGAAAAGTATATTTTATATATACGTTTATATATATATTTTTTTTATATTATATATTATATTTATTTATATATATATTTATTTATTATATTATATATTTATTATATTATATATTTTTTATTTATATATTATTTATATATTTTATATATATTTTTTATATTTTATATATTTGGAAAAATTTATCATTCAGTTTTTAATTTTTATTACCTGTTCCCGCATGATATTGCTACACAAAGAAGTAGGGAAATACCCAGAATTATAATTATATATTTACTTTTTTAGTAAAAAAAGACTATTTTGAACGGTAAAGAATTAGAATATTTCAAAATTTTTCGTGTGTTTTCTGTAGTTTAGTGAATAAAGTAAAATGTCAAAATCATTTCAGAAGGATATTTTTGGCAAAAAATATTTATTGGTCGAAAAGAGCTCAGTATAATTGTCATGAGGAAGTGCTCCCAGGGTTGGCAACTCCTTGTGCAATAAAGTTCGATACAGCTGACAAAATGAAATGAGGATCACTTCCACATTTATACGATTAATAAAAAAAAAATATAAAGATTTTTATACAAAATATGAATAAAAAAAAAAATTTATAATTTATAAAATAATAAGATGGGGAAAACAAAAAAATTTTTATTTGGCAATTAATGAATATGTCTAGTGGTTCTAAAGAATTTTTAGTTAAAAATTTCCCGACATCCCGCTTTGGCGAAAAAATATTAATATTCTGTTGAATATTTATTGTTGAGAATCAAATCCGATTTAAACATAAAAAATATAATATTAAATGATTTTTCGCAAACTGGCCATTTTCTCAGTCATTTTTCTTGGACTGGGCTGAAGTCACGGGAAACATTTATGAATATTTCTACAACTATTATTAATAAAAAATTGCATCTAATAGCGTCTGTGGTTGACATCTGGATGAACATCGCAAAGCTAATGTTTCGAAAATGTTATTGTAGTTTCATTATTATTTTTAAGGACGTTCTCAAAGCAATGCGCTCTTGAAAACGCTATTCAAATAGATTGCCTTTACTTTGGAGATGAGTTACTACTGTTCGAGTGCTTGAAATAACTTAAACATTTTTCGCACTTCATCATGGTACGTTATGCAAGAGTGTAGTATACCCAAAATCAGAACCAGGCGTTATTAATTCCATGCTACACTCAATCTGAAAAACTTTAAAGTGTTTAACAGTCAAATGTCAAATCATGTCTAAAACATTAATTCCATAAATTTATTACAGTGTGCAAATGAATTAGTTGTAAAGGACTGAGCTTAATTATTAGGAAATTAAAAAGAATTTAAATAAAATTATTAAATTTTATAAGACCTCAAACAACAACTATTTGAAATGCTAATTTAGCATGATGTAATCACTGCTCAGATAATCATTTTAAAATGAATAGAAAAATATACAACTTAATTTTTTTCTAATTTATTAAGAAGTTGGTGTGAAAAATGATTAAAAAAGAAGACAAGTTGCATATTAATAATACATGCAAAACTGAGAATTAAGATAAAAAATAAATTCAAAATGAAGATAAAAAATGACAACATGATTGACAATTAATGTCAAAAATTAACATAAAAAATCAAAACGGAAAGCTTATATGATTCATTTTGATTTGAGATGAGATTGTGGCTAACTTTGCTTGACGTGAAGGCCGGTTTACAAAGAATAATATGAATTCATTCATGAAGTTTTTTCGGCTCTCGGGAATGCACGTCTATGTTTTATATTTGCAATCTTAATCGGATGCCACACAACATTTTGGTGAACCGAAATATTGGACGTAAAAAGCAAATACTTATACTTTCGACCTTTTGCAATACTCATATAAATTTAATTTATTTTTAAATTTTCTTCTTATTTTAATTCGATTAAAACGAAGTTATTGGGCAAAAATGTATTTATAACGCTTTTTTTCTCCATTTTGGAAACACATCCGTTAAAATCTAATTTTAGTAAAGCTATTTGTAAGCTTATTAAAAATATAAAACTTTCTAGAAATTCCATTTGGAAAACTTTCAAGTGCTTTTGCCCAAATGAGGCTTGCGTGTACTTGAAAGAAGTAATTGAGGATACGTTAAAGGAGACTTTAAAAAATGTAAAAGCAGTGAACAACTGTCTGGGACATACTATAAACATGAGCACCCTTAATAATAACTTTCGCCCCACAAATAGATGATTTGGAGGGATGCAATTGACTACGGGACTGGCGAATACGATACATAACAAAATATAAACTGCTTTAAAATAATCCACAATGAACATACTTTATTGATTGTTCACTAGTTGTTACAACCTTTATGTTGTTGTAGCTTTTTCTTTGTCAGAACAGAAGCCTCGGATTAGCTTATGAAGCAAGAAAGGTCAATCGCATTTGTCGGAAGTCATATAAGAAACGAAAAATTAAAAAAAAGGAAATGACCGGATATCTTACCAATTCTTAATATCAATTTATTTAAAGTAATTATGGTTTTTGCCCACCTCTAATTCCGTTATAAGAAATTTTTCTAATAGGTTATGGACTTCGGAGTATTGACGAATAAATTACGGCGCAAATCACGTTCTTTTTTTTTTTACTGTTCTACATCACGTAGAATGTTGCCTAATGAAATTTTTATTGCCCGCGAGAAATTACGGCTGTATGAATATTTGCCATCCAAGACCTTTGGCTCACTTGGAATTACGGTAAATATTTTACCAATAAACAGTAAAACTTCTAGGCCTTTTCCCGTGAATGAACCAATAATCCTATTTATTAAATGTCTGCAGCTACCAATTTTTTTTTCAAAGAGCAGCTCCCAAGGATTGTCGTCTGCTTACGGTAATTATTGTACCGGCAAATGGCAGAGAAGAGAGAGTATTTGTTGGCAGGGTTTCAAACTAAGAGCTGCTTGCCATCAATTTTTCTTACTTCGTCAATGAAGAACTACCAAAGTATACTGGCGGAGACTGCTGTATCTGGTCAGATGTAAATTAGCTATCAATCAGCTTCAAAATTGTGTTCTTGACGAACTTGCTAGCCCAACCAACGAAACTCTAACTGTGTTCGCAACATAGTTATTGCCCACTTTCGTATAAATATTTGCTAAGAGAAACTTTATCAAAATCGAAAAGTTGGCCAATGAAATAATTCTTATTCATTTTGAAATAAACGATTTCTTGCTTAAGTACTTCATTACGCCTGCCATAGAATTTACTGGGAGTCAGAGTCTCAAATAAAAATATTTGAAAACAGCATATCCTAAATTTTCTAATTAACTTCAAGATGATATAAAACATATCATACGATTATAAGTCTGCAAAATATAGGCAATACCACCTTCTCCTAAATGTCTTCTAGTTTTATAACAATATATAAGAGTTTTGCATAGTAATTTATTTTTGATTTTATTAATTTTTAATGGTATTTTTTAAAATATGAAACAAAATATTAAAATATATTCCGAATTGGGAAAAACAGTTTGTAAACTGTTTAGAGCACTTTGATTTCTATATATATATACGAGTAGATATATATTTTTTGATTT
Organism: Ormia ochracea; assembly: GCA_963402855.1. Lineage (NCBI taxonomy): Eukaryota > Metazoa > Arthropoda > Insecta > Diptera > Tachinidae > Ormia > Ormia ochracea. Next base: position 32,719,320 of record OY727107.1, on the reverse strand, counting down.
ATGTAAAGTAAAGCGGGTAGTAACTGGTTTAATTGCAACTGGCTAACATCGTAGTATCGATTCCTAAATTATTTTCCGTATTTTTTTTTTTAATTTTTTTATTATAATCCAGTAGGTAATTTTATAGCATATAGTTCATTTCCGCCGTACCTAAAAACTATTTATATGTAGTGATGCATGAGTTTGGTTTGAAATGAAATCTAAAAAGTTATAAGAAATTCTTGGCTAATCTTAGAAATATAATTCTTTCGAACGAATTTAAAAATAGAATTTTTAGCATTCATTACTTAAAAATACTTAATTCAAACTCATCTCCTCTTTTGAGTTTTGAACCGTACCTAATAGTCAATTTTATGGAATGCAGTGGCATATCGTTGACGGGTTGAGAATTGCCTTGGCTTCCAATATCTACATGTTGCTCAGTAGTGACGCAGCCACTCTGTTGACCATTAAATGGGGAATGTATTCTGTAAACATCACGAATAGATTTATATATTTTTCTCAAAGTAAATTTCTAGAAATTGGAAGATTTCGTGTGAATAGAAGTGTAAAGACAATTTGTCATTATCAGCTGTCAAACAATGTTATCGTTAGAATTGAAGCACGATTTCTTTCAAGTATCAAAAGTATAATTTTTATCGATATGTTGGGTCTTGCTCTATTTCAAATATTTTCTTCACGGCGTCACAGCTTTAAAGATGTTTCGCTTAAATAAAATTTTTCTTATCATAATTTCCCTAATCTGTTTTTATGACAAATTTCGTTTATAAGCGATACTGATTATGTTTTCTTACAACTTTTGCTATATTGTTTGCGTGTTTAGATTTGTTTAAATTAATACAATTTCTTTGTTCTGATTATTTGTTATTATTTAAATTATTTAATCAAGATTGTAGATACTAATTGCTTCTTTCTTCTCTATAGAAAATTATTTATTATTTGTTATCTTAGGAAAATGTGTTTCGTTTAATCAGGAATATATATATTAGTTTATTTTTTTAAATATTAGAAAAAAGATCTAGAGAAAATATATTTCTGTATGAGCTTTATTAACTTTAGCAAGCTTTCAAAATACCGTATATTTTTTGAATTATTATCCAACAGTAAAAAATTTAACCCCACCAATGCGTGGACCAGCAAATATCTTTGCAATAGAAACAAAAAATAGGTCACTTTCCTTACAACAGGTAGTTGGCATGTTTTATTGGCAAGCATAAAGTCAGTGGATACTTTCCGATTACCAGTAAACCAATTAATATCTACGATAATGTATCTATGTATCTGCTTTCGTGTTTGGATGCAGTGGCATTTCATCGCATAAAAGCAACGATCAATGAAAAGGGGCAGGTGGCAAATGTCTCTCTAAACTTCGACACAATGCCTCATACGCAGGAGCAAACAATATCCTGGCCTAAGAAGAAATTTCTCTAGAAATGCCTCCGTGGGTGAATGAATAATGCACAGCCAAATAAACCCGATGTCACGTTTTCGATTCCTGCCTAGATTCTGTGTGTTTCCCTGCGGACAAGTTGAAAGCTTTGCGGATATAGTTGATTAAAAAAAAAACTTTTTATTTTAGATTGTATACTTTTTAAGAAACAATGAACCATCTTTACAAAGTTAGTCTTTACAAGATATTTAATAAGGCAAAGCTGTTTTTGAAAGTGTGAGAAAGAAGCTGAAAATTATTCAGAATTAATTGTAAGTAAACTTATAAATTATTTAAGAACTGCCGCCAGAACACTTTAACGTGTAATTTCATAAAGTTTTAAAATAATTCATACACACTTTCTGTAAATGAATGCAGTTGCATGTCTGAAGTTAATTTAATAATACGGAATAGAAGTTTTATATAAAAAATAAACCCGCGTGTTGTTTTATGCAATTTTTTATATATTTAATTTTTTACATACAATACTTAGAGACATTACAAATAGTTGCATTACAATAGTCTCTAATTGCTTTTAGTAACTTCTTGGGAAAAGGCTTTTGAATGCATAATAATTAAGCAAATTATATCATTTTGCGTACTTCATATCTCGAGAGGTTACGAAATAATTATCTGACTGCTTATGCTTCATAAGGCTGTAAGAAATTAAATTTTTAAATTAAATATATAAATTTAACACCAAATAATTTTTAAGTAAGAAATTTCATATTTTAAAATGCCTTAACGAAATTTATTTATTCAAAATAGAAAAAGTAGAACCTGAATTAATACAAGTGAATCATCAGTGTTTTAATTTAATATACTTTTTTAAGAACATTGAGTTTTATTTTATATAGACATTTATAGTGCACTGCATTTATAGCTGATAAAGCACTGATTACATTATTGAGCATATAGACGAGTATTGTATATAATTGATTAAGCTTTAGGAATAAATAAGTCTTCATGAAATATAAAAGATAAGCAGTCTTAAAAAATTATTTAGCAGTGAGTACTCCATGTCTTAAAACATTGACTTATAAATTTTCAAGTACACTATATAACAAAATTAAATCACTATTTCAGTAACTTTTTTCAATTCAGGAAAAATTAAAAAAAAAACATTTAAGTTGCTATAAGTTTCCAATAATTTGAATAAAAAAGTTATAATTTTTCATCTTAAATTTTATTTAAAATTTAATTTACCTCACTTTATTTTTAATTTTACTAATTTGGTATATAATTTTGTTAACATTTTAGATCTTCAATTGGCTGCAGAACTGGGAAAAACTCTACTCGAACGCAATAAAGAATTGGAAACCCTGCTGAAGGAGCACAAGCACACAATTGAAGAACAAGAACAGGAAATACTGGTGCGTATAAAACATAAACTACATTACCACTCATTCATTAATCACGAGAGAGTGTTGTCATTCTTTTAAAGTTAAAAAAAGTCAAATTGTTGTACATGTTTTTAAACATTTTACACTATTTATTGTTCTATTTGCAATGACTAATAAAAGGCGCCAAGATCAAATACTGATCGTTAGAGTTCAGTGCCTTTGTAGATCACCGTTTTAATATATTAATTTTATTTTCCATAAATGAATACTTTGCATACAACTTTTACCATTAAAAAAATCATTTCAATGCGATTTGATTTTCGTCATACCCGATCGATTTAACAGTAGAGCAACATCATTTGCCTTGTTTGTATGAACAAGGCAAATGTAAATTCAGTAAAGCGAAATGCAAAATATTTATGCAACATTCTGCAATTCTAGCAATCAAGCGTAAAAAATTTAACCCCATCAATGCGTGGACCAGCAAATATCTTTGCAATAGAAACAAAAAATAGGTCACTTTCCTTACAAATGCATTTAAATGCCTTTAAAAACATTCAGCTTCTCACAAAACAAAAGTTCAGTATGTATTCTAATTTAGTAAGCTGACATTTAGATGCGACTATTTAATTAAAATTTTACAAGGCACATATTTGTAAACACTTTGAAACGAGACTGTGCGGCATTGCAATTTCTGATCGATCATGAATAAATTAGTTTAGCATTTAACAAAAATCAAATGAATATATTTTTCTGTTGTTTCTTCTCCTTTTTCTAAAATAGTTTTTAAAAAAGCATACTACTGCACTGCGGGAAGTGAACGATTCTCGTTTAAAAGTCTATGAACAATTAGAAGTGGGTATACAAGATTTAGAGCGTGCCAACCATCGATTACTCGTTGAAAACACCGCTGATAAAAAGCATATAAAAACGTAAGTAAATATTTAAATGCAATTTATAAAAACTATCAGTCTAGTCTACATGCAGTCTGTTGCAGTTGTTATCGGGGCTGAGATATAAAAGGAAGCGCTATAACACTTTTAATATGACACTTTTTATATGAGTCGAAAAGAAATATTTATTTACTATTTCCGAACGTGACTTGATTCTTCTACAAACAAAATTCTAAAGAAGATTGTCTTTATTAAAATCAGTTATAACAAACCAAATCTGCAATATGTATATTCTTGTCGTAATTTAAGTCCTACATCAAGCATTCGGGAAATCCTTGAATCAAACCAGGCTTTCTTTATGTGCAAAGTGTTTTTTCATCAAAAGAAAAAATATATTTAGGAGACATGTAAATGGTCGTATTAAGAAATCATGGTAATATATGCAATAATATGCTTTAATATGCATTTATCTAAAAACATACACAAGTAAATAAATATGAACATTTTATAAACTGATTGAGAATTAGTTATGCTATAGTTGTGTCGTTGAAATTCTCAATTAATTTAGGTTTCCCCAAGATAACAAGCCTAAAGACTATTTTTCAAAACTGCTTGTTTGAAGGTCTGCTGATGAGTTTAGTTTAAGCATTAACGAATTGCAAATATTCAGACTATCTTAATGGTATAACAAACAAAACAAATCAGAGTTATGGTGGAGTTTAAGTGGGCCAAATATTCAGACTATCTTAATGGTATAACAAACAAAACAAATCAGAGTTATTTACTACAAAAATACTCCAGTTCCCTTAACAAGGAGTTAAGAGTACAACATTATTTTTCTTCTTTTTTTTTAATTTTTTAAATCGTTATGGTTTTAATTTTATTGATCATGTGGTCACTGATCATATACCAATTTGCAAAGCAGTTACTCGTAATCGAGAAATCAGAAGCGATTTAGAAAATCATCTACAAGAAATTTTTGTGTTTTCTATACTATACATTCTTAAACTATTATGGTTAACATATGGTGAAAATAATAAAAAGTTTTGAACGCTGTTACTTAAATTACACTAATAGTCCTAAAAAAAATATTCAGTCTGGCTGATATTGCGACATAATCAATTTCAATGCATTTTTAATATTTCGCTGAATAATTATAATTAATAAACGAATGGTTTGTAAAACTTTGTGGCCCACTTTTAAGGGAGTTATTAAGTGTGTAAATCTGAAATTTTTTATACTCTTGTAGAAATAAGAAGCCGATAAGATTTTGTAGTATGCTTATCAGGATGTGTATTAATAGGATATGTTTTTGTTTTAGGCTTAGTCACAATATCGAGACTTTGGAAGCACGCTGTGAAGAACTGACTAAACAACTAGAAGAAAGTCGCCAGTCGTTAACGTTTGAAAGGCGTAAGAATGAACGCCTATTGGCAGAGAAAAGCAAGACGTGCCCTGATGCTGGCAGCGTAAAATTGAAACTAACATTGAATAAGGATAATGCAGACGCATCCTTAGATACTGTGCCAAGTAGCTCCGAAGCCAATACAACGTCAGCCGAAAATTGTAGTCTACCTTTGGCTTCCCCTGCTTCTAAAAACAATGCCAACTCCACTGGTATAAGTGGCGCTGAGGTTGAAAGTTCGTTTGAATTGAGCATGGTATGTGATCAAGATGGAAACGATGAAATTCTTAAATTGGTTGGTGATTTGGAAACTACCAAGAGAGCCTTTATGGCCGAACAACAGAGATGTGGAGAACTAGAAGAACAACTAGTGGCGATAAGTAAGCACCTCTTGAATTTACACTTTCTCTTATTGTACCAATTATTAATTTTTAACTTGTGTGCTTGTTTTAGTTCAAGAAAATCAGTCATTACAAAGCCGTATTGCTCAAACCTGTGCCACCGAGGAAATGAAATCCATGCACGATGAGTTATCTATATTAGATGAAGTTCGGTGAGTATATTCTTGTTAACCATTTTGGGCAATTGCTAAATGTATCCTTATGCTGCCCTCGTTTAGGCAAGGTCAAATGTGTAGTCGCTGTTTGCGCTCTGTGGACGATCGCCTCACTATTAATGATGAACAATCTTCACTGGCACCGACTGAAGAATGTGAGGAAGATGAAGAGCGCAGTCTGCTTGAATTAGAAGCTAATCGCGATGATAATGTTAGTGAACTTTCCCAGGCCGGCTATCGCAGCAGCATGTCCATTAAGGTGAGAAACTGTTTCTATTTTAAAACATTGCTGTTTGGCTTAATGCGAGGTTGACATAATACAGCATGAACGAATAACGTTCCATTTCCATACAACTTCCATACCAAACTCATTTGTTCCAACCAAGCACTCATAGTACCTCTAACGTCTTATTTCCATTGCCCGTTACATGCATTTGTATTTAAGTTGTATATGCATTTTTAACAAAACAAAACAAAGCAAAACAAAACAATAATTAGTATTAATTCATATTATAAATACAAACATTTTAGTTTCGTATTGTGGCTAAAATTTTACTAAAAACCATTATAATTATTTATTCTTAATTGCCATTTTTTGTCCCTGCTCATTAAACAACAACGCGATCCTGATGTGGTCTTAATTATTAATTTTTTTAATTCTATGTTTAGTATTTGTTTTTTGTGTGTGTTTTCATTATTAGAAGAATGTGACCGTAACTAATCACGTCTGTTAACTTTGACTAATTGTTATTAACTTATCCACACACTGTTACGGCTTCCACTTCTTTAATGTTTCCTTATGCAAATGAAATCAGCTCAACTCTACTTGAAATAAAATTCCCAAAAAAAAAAAACAAAAACAAAAAAAAAAATTAAAAATATAAATACGATTTTTTCTCAACATTTTTCATTTTTCATTTTTCATTTTCTTATTTTTCTTATATTTATAATTTTATTAGGCGCAAGAACAAGTAACGACTGCTACTTGTCCGATTTGTTCAAACGTCAACACAAAGTACCTGCATGAACAAATACCCATATCTCTAGATACGGTTTTGTTAGATCTTTGGCAGAAAATCATTAAGCGGTTCGGTTTAATGAGTTGGGTGGCGAAAATGCTGCAATGGCCGGCCATAGTTATAAGCCGTATGATTAGTTCCATACCAGACGATGAAGATTTTTCATTACTCTTCTGACATGACAAACACAAAACGAAAGTTTTATTCTTATTCTCTTGAGTGCAATCCCTTATCTGTTCTTTTTTCCTTTTTTTTTTTTTTTGTTTTGTTTTTATTCGTATTGTACTTAACCAGTTTGTGTCCGTTTATTACTTTTATAAATACCTGAAATTAATGTTTTTACTACTTTATTAACATTCCACGTGTTAAAGAATGCTTTTATTTAGTGTCACAAATTTTTAAAGACGAGCAGAAAACAAGAGAAAGCAGCGCTTTAAACGTTTTCTCTATGACATTTTACATGTGCCAAGACTTTTTTTTTATAAACCTTAGAATAATTTATTAGTTTTATAGCAGTGTGTCTGTGTGGATAATTTATTATATAATTTATACTTAAAAAAAAAAATTATTATTTATATTGTCTTAAGTTAAGTAAGTAAGAACTATGGAAAATATTAAGACCAGTCTGCCAGAACTCTTCCTAATACAACCACATTCTCTTGCCAGTTTCATAATAATTGTTCATTAATCCGTTTCTTTTTTAAACTACACACACACACCCGCACACATACACACACTTTACAAATTTAACAAACAAAACGAATTTCATACAAACTTTTTTCATTGAAATTTATAGATCTTGTGTTCTAACTAAAGATTTTTCCATTATTGCAATAAAAACAGGTAGAAATAGCAATAAAGCTGAATAGTATAAAGCTCAAATTGGCTATCCCTGTAATAGCCATTTTGTCCACTATTTTCATTTTCAACTTCGTTTTAAGTACAAAATCCTTAACAATATTTATATTACTTAAGAGCAAAGGCGGCGGTACTCGTAGTTGTTTCTTTCAAATCTTTGTTTATTTTATTATTAAATATTTTGTTTGTTATTGAAGCCAAACGGATCAGTAGAACTCGCCTCCAACCACTTTGAAATAATAATTTCGAAACTTTACATGTTTGTTTTCCTTTACCCTCACAATAACTGAGAAGTTCAAAATCACATTCAGAGCAGATCGTAGAAACGGTTTTTGAAAACTACACAACAAAAACATTTTATTTTACATGGATCTATTTCTTTTTCCCTTATAGTCGGTAAATGTGATTCACATACTACATGACCACGAACTAATTTTATTTTGTAAAAAATCACTTTTAAATATATTTGTCTTTTCTAGGACAATTTATAGTTAAATAGTATTTCGTTGCTGCCCTGTAGTATGTAGCCAAATTTTCCTTCCAGCTCTCCTACAGGTAGATAACCATCTCTTCCACAAAAGCAATTTTCTTTAGTTTCGCAAAGAAGTTCATTCGTTTTAAATGAAACATTTTAAATATTTTATTAACAAAATGAAATAGTAAAGTGAAGCATTTTTTCTAATTATTTGAGATTAGAAAATTAACAAAAATTTTATAACAAAATACATTCAGAGTGATTCTTTCGTAGTAGTTTCCCTACGCATGCTAACGCTAATCATGGCGCCAGCTGTACTTCAATTTTGTCTAAAACAGTAGCACTACATTTTTAAATATAATTGATGGGCAACCCCACGATGCTTTTAGAGTTATTGCGGTTTCTATTATTATAGTTCTTTTTATTTTTCTTTTGCATTTGAGCTGGAATTATCCAAGGAATATAAACTGGTGTAAAAATAGATGCATTTAAAATGATTATTGACTTCTGGTTAAAAACTTAATTTGACTAATTCCCTTTTATTTCTATTGACAATTTAGTTAAATGTTCGGTTACTCTAAGGGGATTTTGCTTAAGGCCACCCAGTGATCAGCATAGTATACTTTTAGGAGCCACTTGATGCAAACCAATAATCATTTGAATGTATTTTGAAATAAGGTTTTATTATTCTGCCGAGTATTAGTTTTTGGCCATTTCTGCCATTAAAATAATTAGGAAATTCAGAAAAAGTAAATAAAAAAATAATAAATAATAATATATAAAAATAATCTACGTAATAAAATTACATAATTTTTTTTTAAATTTCATTCATTGAGCCTCTGTTCTTTTTTGTTGTTTTAAAAAAAAAATGGAGTTTCAAACTTTGAGGCGTTTTATACATGAATCTTTCATTTGTTATTTGCAAAAAGGCATAAAACAATTTTAACTCTAATGTACATGTTGGACCCGGTTCTCGGCCCTTGGGGAAATCGTTGCTCTGTGTGACTGGACACTTTATGATTATGATTAATCGTATAGCAAACAATAACTCTTTGTATTATTTGCTATTTCTACTCTCGCTTACTGGTGTACTTGAGTCACAAGCAATGTTTCCGTTAATATTCTGAAAATGTAATTTTAAACAGGAAATGCTCGCTTGCTGCATCTCTTTTAATGGAAAGTTTCCTAAATAATGTATACAACTAATTTAAAAATCTCATGGGTATCGCTTTTAGAAATCTGTAACTCAGTATTTAACTAAGTATTTTTGTAGCATTTTTAAATTATTATTTAAAAATAGTTTACTTTACTTTATTTTATTTTATTGCTAACTTTCAATTACTCCAGCTAACTTTTGTTGCGTCAAACAACTAACCCTTCTTCTTGTCCATTGCACCATCCATTTAATTCCCATACCCAACTCCCTGGCAAGTCTTAATATTTTTTCATTCAAGATTTTGTTTGTTTGTTTGTTAATATTGTTGTATTTAATTTGTTTAACAAATTTATGAAAAATAAATTAATAATAATGAGGTTTTTGTGTGATATTTAAGTTTTTTTTTTTAAAAAAGTTCAATAAACATCTTTGAATTTGAGTGAATGATTTTAATTTTTCGTTGAACGAAGGCATGAATTTAAAGTTTGTATTTAATTATAATTTTGTTATAGTATTTATTATTTATTACTCGTATAATTTAAAGTTTTTTTTAATGTATTTTCAATATACTGCTTCCTGTCTCTCTTTGAAATCTATCTCTTCTACAACAACAACCAGAACAAATACTCCTCTAGCAAAAACTCAAACAAGCCAAGAAGTTTTAGAAAGTGAACACTGTTAATTTATTTAGTTCTATTTTTACATTTCCTGGTATATTTGTTGCCCTTTACTATGAAAACATCTTTAAAATTCAAAAACCAATTATGCCCATAATTTCCAGGTTACGTCACAACATCCTGATTCTTTGGATTTGAATATACCGGGTAGTCCTAATCCTTACCGTGATTTAGTGCAAAAATATGAAGCACTATTGGAGGTACAACGTTCATCAATTGGTCGCAAAGCTAATCAAATGATCGGCGCTGGAGAGGTGCCCTTGGCGGAAGAATTTCTTAAGTCAACGGCAGAAAATAGTGGTAATTGCAACACATCAACAAATGGTGATGCTGCAAGCAGTTGCAATGGCAGCATGAATAATAGCACCAACAACTCAAATGCCAAAAATGATAAGAGTCGCGGTCGCACCCCAACGGAATTTTCGGAAGCTGAGACTTCTTCGTCTGGCTTTTCGGATGAGACAAGCAACAAGGGTACGCAGACTGATGAGAGACCGGGCTACTTCCTCTGCTCAATTGGCGATGGTGAAGACTGCAAGTTTAGCATTTATGACGACGCCAGCCCTATTGATTCGCGCTTTCGTAACCGTCCTGAGTATCGGGAATTATTCAAGGAAATATTTGCTGTTTTAAAGAAGGCAGCCGAAAACAAAGAAGAGGGTGATAAGCTGCCCTTGTTGGATGATACCCATCCAACTAATGCAACTGCTCAAAAAGTGCCACCAGTGACTCCTGCCAATGAAGAATTACCAGCAGATTTTGGCGATGATGCTCAAAGTATTATATCGTCTGCCGTATCAGAACAATCGTTTGCCATGTCCGAATGTATAACCAAATTAGAACGTAAAACAGCCAAAAAACATATTATTGAAAAGAATCATGAAAACAATCCTCACATAACAGACTCCATGATACAATTATCTACGGTTGATGGCAAACAATTAATTGAAAATGGTCGCATTTTAACACCATTGAAAAGGGAACCTTTGGACTATTTGGCCGTTGGTGTGGGTATTAAAAAGAAGAATCGTCGCAAAAATCGCAACTTCTCTAACGATCGCTCTGAGTCTCCTTTAGCTTTACCTACGCCCCCGCGTATTTTTGTTGCCAGTGGCAAAAAACGTAAAGACGTTCGCCCTTACGTAGAGTCTCCCATGGCAGCAACATCTGAAAAAGTAAACACATCAGGTTCATCGCGAGGTTCTCGAAGTTCACCAAAATATGAATGGAATGGAAATTCTATGATAATTTATAATCGTTCTGCCAGAGGACGCAACTCCTCAGGAGAAGTCGATGTAACCAATATACCCTACCGGCCCAGCACTGTATCCCAAGATTTGCACAAACTAAAGAAACTTGACCTTTCATATGCAGAAGTTTTACGGCGTGCAGATGCCTGCAAACAACACAATCATTCTCAATACCAACTACAGCCACAAAGACGGAGAAACCACCGTCACTAAACAAAAAATGAAAAAAAAAAAAAATTATGAAAAAACAAAAGGAACCCCAGTATAATCAAGAATACATAAATAGTCTTCATAATTTTAAGTAGGAGCTCTTGATGACTCTTCCTATCGAGTGATGACACACTCAGCATTACTGACACCACCCACCCATCTCCTTTTTCTTTTCGGATTTTTTATATAGTTTCATTCGAAAACTTATTTCTGTAATTAAAAAGCTGCTCTTAAAAAAGCAGGAACCCTATTCAATGACAAGAACCTTTCATCTGCCATTGACACTGGATATTCAATCCAGTTCAGTTCTATTCCATTCTACTCTTCTCTATTATTTAATACCTCTGTGACATTTAATGTATCCCTGAAAGTTTTATTCGTAAAAAATAATTTTAGAAAAAGTCTTGCAATGATTATTTTATTGAAAAAAATTTGAATCTTTTTACTTAGAAAACTAAAATTATATATAATTTAAGAGCATATTTTTTAAAGCGGGCCTTTCGCAAAGATTTTTATTTTTGATAATTGTGGGCTTAGTGCACAAACCACACAATTTTATTCAAAAAAATAACTTTTGATCACATACATACATACATACTTACATATTATTTGGTTTGTATCTTCTTTAACTATTAATTTAATTTTTAGTGCTTCTATTGTGTAAATAGTAAAAGTTTTAAACCAAATTTTTTTTAAGTCAAAATCAACGAATTCCGTTTTTTTAAATATTTTATTATTGAGTCTTCTTAGTTATAATGTTTTCGATTTGAAGAGAAATTCTTCTAATGCAGAGAATGCAATTTGAAGAATGAAATTTATGCGTAAAACTTTAGTTTATTTGAAATTGAAATTTCACTTAAACGAGTTACGAAGAGAAAAATTCTCAAAATCGTGTCTTGTGGGACGGAATCTTTTTTATTGACTTGAATTAAAATTTAACGAAAAATATAAAATCAAATAATTTACGGAAAGAATAGTATCAGTATGTATTTAAAATAAAACAGAAACATTGAATTATTAAAAATATATCATAATTACTACGATTGGTATCTCACTTAATATGACAACCACGGTAAGTACTTCAGTGTATTTTGAAAAACAGATGTGGTTCAAAGCGTGCCTCACCGTCAGTTTTCACGTGTGGTTGGGCAGTTACTTGAAGATGTGAAAGCCCTAAAATTCTTTGTCTATGTAACTAGAATTATATTTGGTTGGTTTTTACAAGCGTTATAAAGCAGATCCTTGGCAGTACAATTTATTCTTGGATTTTGCTAAATGCGAAGAATCCTGCGTAAACTAATATTGCTGGGCCTAAAAAATCACACTTAAAAGTTGCTTAAAAATTATTTAAAAGTATTTAAAGTTTTTCCTACGGAAACTTTTTATAACTTTGAAAATTGTCTAACTTGTTTATATATGTATATAAATTTTTATGTTTTGGCTCGACTTATTTATTTGATCTTGATCATTTATGCTTTTCCCCTTAATTTGAGCTAATAGTATGATATTCTCCCTGTGAGAACAAACGTTTACAAGCTGCGATGTAATGTAATTAAATTTAAATATTATCAAGCTTTATATTTTCTCGTTGCCGGGTTTATATTTTTAAATTTATAATAAATAGGCGCTGAGACCTCGGCATAAATTCATATTTTCAAAATCCATTGCAATGCAGGAAAAAATTTTGCATGAAATTAGAAACTTTTTGCGTCAATGATTAAGTACCGATGCTACGCATACATGCTGGTATTGTCTTAATCACATACATCAAACAAATAAAATCATTTATATTTAATCCCAGAGCAATCGATATGTAATAAAAAATATCTGTTATAAATATTCATCTTTAAGTCTTGTTGCATAAATTTAAAATTATCTAAAATTATCTTTTTGTAAAATATATTTATTATGTTGCTGTTAAAAATAAAGTTTCGCGCAAATATCACTATGCAAAATAATGCCTGCCTTGCGAATGTGCTGCAACGTATGAGTGATATTCAACATCAAGAGTAATTATACGCATTGATTTGTTGACATTTCATAGCATACTTTTGGGATTAAACACAAATTATGTTTCGGATGAGTACGTGCAAAAAACATGAAAATATATGAAATCACAATAATTATACGTGTCAGTGGAAAAACGTACACTCGCACAAGCCTACAAATATTTCATACTGATGAGAATGTTGTGTGTGTGTGTGTGTGTTTTAATTATACATTTGGCCTTTAATCTCGCGCTAGTACGTACGTTTCATTGCATATTATACAATTTTATATATATATGGCTTTATGCAAAAGCCGTATGTGTTTACAAAAGTTATAAAAATTCAATTGTAAGTTTTAAATAAAGCTAGATATGTGAAACAATACATATTTGCTATTTGAAAGCATAGATTGTGTACCTCCAGAAGTTCTTCACTGAGTTTGCAAAATTTATTTTTTTTAATATTTAATATTATAAATGCGATTTGTCATGCAATTTTCCGTAAGTACAAAATATATCTATCAGTTTCTAGATATTAAAAAAAAACACTATTCACTTGAAGGTTTACAAGCTTTAGTGGAACAGATTTCAATTTATTATTGTAAGAGGAGAATTTGTATGGTCAAAGAAAGATAATCGAAATTTAATAATTAAATTCTAAACTTCCATTTTGACAACCAATACATACATATATGGTTGACCACATTTGCATTAAAAAGGCTACGAATTATTCAACAAAATGGTATCAAGTATTGAATTGTATATGTATCTGCTGATTAAAAGAGTCATACAAACTATTGATTATCTAATTATTTTCTCAGCTAATTATTTTCTAAGAGACGATATTTTCTAACTTTGCAGTAGTTAATACTTCTGAAAATCTTTGTTCGAATTTTAATTTTTATATTTTTTGAATTCATATTTGAAAAGATTAGAAGAGAACACATCAATTAAAAATATAAATTAAAGTGAAGGATTTGATTGTAAGGCCAGCTGGCATGGTAGATGGAATAAAATTATTGATAATTTGTAATTATTCTCTAATGGTTTAAATGAAAATAATAAAATAATATTTAGACTTTTACAACTTTTGCTTTTGCGACATACTATATAACCTCGGCCACAATTTTAAATCTAGTAATTTTGTACTTTCACTCGAGAAAAGAGTCAACTGTAGGCAACCGCTGCTTGCATTTGAATATATTGAAAGTTAAAAAACATCCACAAAACATTACACATGAAATTTGTGTAACGTATTTTATCCTAGAAATTGAAATATATAAATTTTATGTATTTCATAGTCTACTTAGTCATAGTCTTTTTAGTGTCAATTATGTATAATTATTAACTATGCGTAACTTAATTTTAATTGCACAAACTCTTAAATTTAATTTCTTGTAATTTCCAAACTCTTAAAGTAAAGAACGTTTTTAAAACGATAATTTATTTCTGTTGCGCTGCACGTGTTGAAATGCATACTTTGGGATATTATCTCATATAATGTAAAATTGACCCAAAGGCGCAAAGTTATTGAAACTACGCGTATAATTTGGAATAACGAGGTATTTGTGTGTGTTTAAATTTAAAAATTATTACAATTTTAAGTCTCCAAAGAAGAGATCTTTGCTTTGAACTTTTAATATTAAGAATCCATTTACTGCTAAATTTCGATTTAATATATTTTTGGTTTTGGCATAAAATTTAGCCTAAAAGCGACATTAGCCAAATGTAAGAAAAGTATTTCTGATTAAAACTGGCGCATTTATTTGTTAACAAAATATTAGTGTTGCCAATAAATAATAAATAATAATAAATTAATAAATTTAGTTAAATAAATATGATAAATTAAATTTTTTTGTTTCACTTTTCTTTGTCGTAAAGCGACATTCCATGTAAAATTATTATTCCACGTACTGATGTAGTGCATGTTAACTATGTAGACAACGTAGAGTTTCAGCATTGATTTCCATGAAATCTGTTGCATACTTTTTGGCGTCAGATTGATATCAAGCGAGTGCGTATGATGAACATGAAAATGTATAAAAACATAAATAAATCCCATCGTTGAAAATTCACACACATACACCCACATGCCTGTCGTTGGAAGTACAGCCAGTTGCAGCAAAAAACAAATTTCATGTGTTAAGCTGGATTGCATATTCACACGTAGTCATGTATTTGACCAACTCTACGTGCTGTCATATAAATAATAATTTACTTGTTCATATTTCATATAAATATAATTTTTTTTTTAGTTTTTTAATACAATTTTTATAAATACAATTTATTATAAATAGAAAAAAAAACACTTTCAATTGAGATATGGGATTGGATTATTTTATTTATTTGCTTAATTCTTTTTTTTTTTAATTTGCTGCAAAATAAAAATAAAGTAATTTTGAGCTTTTTCCATTTTACAAAAAATTGGTATACATTATAGAATTTAAACTACGTTAGTTTTGAATTTATCATTTATTTTGGAATAAGTATGCAAGTGGTGTGAGCAAGGCTTAAAAAATATAGAAGATAATGTTTAAAGCAGTACTGAAAAAACAGGCAACTGACATTATTTTTATATATTTGAAAAAGTATTTAAATGCAGCAATTAGAGTTGCAATTCATTTTTCATTTTGCTTTATTTTTAGCATGAAATATTCCAATCAGCAAAAATGTTATTTACTTAATTTAATCGTTACATTTAAAGTTTTATTAAACAGTTTTTCTCTTCTTTTTATAAAAAATTATTTAGCAAAAAAAAAAGGATTTCTATTCATATTTTGTTTTTTTTCCAAAAGCAATTACTATGCTAAAATGTTCTCTTGATATTATTTTTTATTATGAACATTATGCTGTAAAAGCTCTGCAACTAAAAACTGTTCAAAAAACATTATTATGACAATTTTCATTTATGTGTGAGAGTGAGACACCTCGTAACTCCAAGTTTAATGTTCTTTAATGTGTTAATGTTCTTAAAATACCAAAAATTTATTTTTACATCCTTCTGCTCTGCTGTTTATTTTTAAATATTTGCTATCCTGTATATTGAAAACATTTAGTTTTTTTTTTGTTTCTAAATGACATACTTTTTTCTAAATTGTGACCACATTATTCTATTTGTTTCTATCTTTCAAATAAGTGACAACTTAATCATAAGTGGTAATCGCAATAATATTATCGAATTTTACTTGGTTTTAGTTTCTATTGTTTTTCCGACAGTGTTTGCGGAATTGCTGTTTGTGGCCGAGTATACTTATGTGGCACATTCAGATATACACATCTAAGCCAAATGGGGAAATAAAAATAATCACAATAATACATATAAGGAAAATATTTTCCACGGCGGCAACTCGTTGCATGATTATCATTGACTTGTTTATATAGCTTCAGGATAAAGCAGATCACAATAACCGGAAGCACTATTGAACGGCAGTAGTAAGTCGCAAGGATGTGAAACGAGCTGTATGAGCTCAGTTAAGCTGGTAGAAACGGCTGCATAATAAAATTTTGTAGGCCAAGACGGTCAAAAGCTGTCCATGATGACATTTCAATCAAAAAGTAAAGTAAGTTCTATGTTTAATTTATTTGAAAGAGAAAATATTTTTCTCTCAAGCTTGATTATTCTTTGTCCTTAAACAGTAATTTAAGCTGATTTAAGGCAAAACTGTATGTAAACAACTTCTTTAATACCATGTGGAAGTTTCCTCCCCACTTCGTTTTAGATAAAGTTTTATTCAGTTGCTTTATTTTGTTGGCATTCGATGTCGTTAGTGTCCTTTTTGTTTGGTTCCGCCTTCGTTGTTGCTGTTTGTGTCTTTTGTTTGTTAACTGTTTCTCATTATGGCAACTGATTTGAATTGCAAATGTATATTTTTAAATTATGAAGTAGTTCTGCTGTGGTTGGATACCACGCACCACATGCGGCCTCTTTGCATTTGGTTTTAACAAAATATTGTTTTTATTTACATTTAAAATACAATAAAGGACACTTACAACTGTAATGATTATGTGAAAGCTGCTTGTAACAATATTTTCACTTGACCTTAATAAGCAGTCACATAAAAAAGCATAGAAAAGTAAGCTTTTTTCTACGAGAACTTCTTTTTTGTAATCTTACTGGCATTTATTTGTACACAGAAACAATATAATGATACGGACAATTCAAATCTTTTGTTTACTGAAAAATGCTCAAGGACCTTTTTTTTTGGTTCAGCCGGACTGTCGTCAAGGCTTTTGTTGTTTTTCTACGAATTATTTGGACACTGTTAGACATCAGTTGTCGGTGTTAGTTGGTCATTAATTATTTCTTTAATATTCTCTTGGGTCAAAGCTTCTCCACTAAAACCGTTTTTAAAAAATTTGGAATTTTTCTTCTGAAACTGGCTGATGTTTGTCAATATTTCTCGCTTGAATTTGCAGCTTATTACGTATCTTTAAATATAATTCATCAAATTCTTGATTGTTCTTAACGGCAGGCCTATGAATTTTAAAAAAATCTTGTTACGGCTCACATCAATTCCGTATTTTTGGTTACGGAATTATAATTTTTGTTGTCGTGAAGTTGAGATTATTTGAATATTTTTGCAGCCATTTTTTAAATTTACAATTTTAAATTACAAGTTTTAAAAAATTATGAATAATCTTTTATTTACAATGCAAAACAATTTACCCCTGGCATTGGGCATACTCCCCGCTTTAGGTTTTCAGTTAAAGACACAGAAAAAGTAAACTCGTAAGCTAAATGAAAGTAATTTTAGTTATAATTTCCTCTATTACACGCAAAAGCATTATTGCACAATATTTAATGTAAAGCAATGTTGTGTTAGTGCCTTGAAGTAAATGCAAGATCTGATCATCTGATGGTATGAAAATTGTCGTGAGAGTGGCCAAAAACTGGGCGATGTAGATGAATTTGTAGCACAGACTGTCCTATATTTGTAGCAGATTTGTTGCATTTGACAAATCGTACGATTGTATAAGATAGAAAATCATGTGCTTTAAACAATTTTTAGTTGTGAAAGATTTCTATATGGTTTTTAAATAATCCAAAAACTTGTTTTATTCAAATTATTTAAAAAAAAAAACCAACAACAAATAAAATCTGGATTCGCAATGTTTAATATCAGAACTCAAGAATTATTTCAAAGGACCAAAATAAGTTGAATGCAAAGGCCCAACTGAAAGACTTGTTGCAAAAGGCGAAGAAATTTCTAAGCTAGTGATATGGTGAAGGTGAAATAATCAGCTGATTGTGAGAAATAAGTTTAATTAAAAATTCACCATTTTCCTTTTTTGCTGTTTCTCCTGCAGAGTGATTCTTCTGTCTAAAACTTCTTCTAAAGGAGTGCTTTGAAAATATGAAAATATATAAATATATATATATAATGTGAATATGCATTTAGGCGGAGTTCTCTTATAAAATATTTATAAGAATGCATCTGCTATTAAGATGTTATAAAATTTTTCTATTGTTATCGAAATTATGTGTACAGCACTCAGAATCTTTCAACTCGTAACTAGACGAGTCCTTTTCAGACTATGACTATAATTCAAAGTCAAATGGTGAGTTAGAGTTGCTTATAAAAGCCAACTGTTGAAAACTTATATTTTGTGCGAAATAGAATTTTTTTTTTATTTTAGCTCTCTTATAATCTGAACTGAGCTGACTAATATATTTGCGCCTAGAAGGCAGTGTTTAGACTTTCGGAATTCTAGTTTAAGTGGAATTTTATTATTAATTTTTTATATCGTATATACATATAAAAAATATCAAATTAACTTATAATAAAAAGAAATACACAATATAGAATAAACTCTTTTAATAACCGAATTTCACCTATAATTTTCTGAAGTGCTGAAAATGTCAATAAGAAGCGAAAATTAATGGCAAGACATTCAACAGTTTATGCGTTCACCATAATTCAATATGAGATCGAACTCTAACTGTGAAGAGGTTTTTTTTTTGAGGATTCCTGTCTTGTTTATTTAAATTTGCTACGCAGGGAAAGATTAATTGTCACCAGCGTAAGAAATGCGACTCAATATATAATGCTTTAAGTGGCAAAAAGACTGGCACAGCTGACATAAAATTGAACATTTAAATATTAAATATTCTCAGTGATGCGAAATAGGAAGTTGGCTTTTATTTGCATGTTGAATTTTACCGAAAGTATTATTTATTTCAATATATTTGGAAATAAATTTAAATTTCGGCCACAATATGATAAACAATATTGCATACGTAGATTTACCAACATATATGCTGGTATATATGTCTGTATGTACATATGTATGAATGTGTATAAAATTTATTGTTGTATTTCTGCATTTGTGTATTTAGGACAATTTTTAATTTATTATTTGTCGTGCAAATTTTCATACAATGACGACTTAAGTCAACAATGTAAATGGCAAATAAGAAAAATGTACAACATTAAATAAAATTGATCGAATTTAAAGGCTTTTACATGTTTGAGCAGAATGCCTCTTCTGCCATTATGTGAGAAACTCAAGGAAAAAATTTATAGCGATATATAGCTGATAATCCCGCAGTTGCTTTTCTGAAAATTGTATAATACACGTAAAAAAGTAAAAACTATTTCCCTTAAGTTTTGGATAAAAAAACGTATTTTAATTCGAATAATTCCAGTTTAAATGAAGACAGCGTGTTAGTTGCTTCTAGTTTTAAGTCTTTTAGTTATGCCACACTGTGGCGAGGTGTGGCAGGTATTTAAATGTATTGCATCGTGTAGCACAGTATATAGGGGTTTTGAAAAAGGGTTTTCAGTATGTAGGGGTTTTTTGTTGTACGTATTCAATGGTCTATTCGTAAGATATTGAAATGTAATTTTATTTGATATTTGAACATTCATGTACGTGGTATTAATATCGCAGCATTGCATTTATTAGTGTTCCTTATTGTTAATATATATAAATGTATGCCTGCCTCTTAAAGGATTTTTTCAATTTCAGAAAATTGGCGGTGAAATCATTCATCAGGCCCGGGCTGCCACACCCTATTAAACACATTATAGTTCAAATAAATAAACTAAATAAATATTCTTATGCCAAAGAGAATAAAACACTGACAGGCACAATTGCAAAGCCAATAAAAACGAATTTGAAAAAAAAATTGTAAAATAGTAGAACGCTAATTTTTTTAAAAAAAAACTTTTTCCAATTTTCTGAAGGCTTTTATTTCTTATCGTTTATATATAAACAAACATATAAAAACGTCAAAATTTATAAAAAAAAAAAAACAACATCTAAATAATTTTTTTTTTAAATTTTCCATACAAACGCTTCCCCTCTAAAAAGGAAGAGGTGCAAAAAGTTTCAAAATCAAACTCAGACCAACAATTATTCAAGGCTTTTGCCTGGCTGGTGTTTAAGTTTGCAACCAACAATTTTGCTTACGAGTACAAGTTAACAACATAAAAGTTTTCACCCGTTTAAAAATGCAAAGTTCCCAAATATTAACAAAGGAAATTGAATACCTCTGCATATTCTACCTTTCAGACGGTTTTCGCAAGAATTATTTGTCAACTTGCATTCTTGCCAATTAATCATTTATTAAATTTTGTACTTTTAATTCCAAATAATTGTTTACCAAATTTTGTCATTTCTCAATAATTGTCGTAAGACAAGTCAAGCCACCTGTTTTTAATAAGTTAATATAAATAAGCTTTCCGTAATTTTAAGTTCAGTTGTTATATTCAGCTCAATAAAGATTGGCGTAAAGCCGAAAAAAGGAAAAATAAATTTTTATTTATTTTTTTTAGCGTTCGCAATCTGCGAATGCTTAAGTTACATACATTTTTTTAAAGCAAAAAAAAGTTTGCTTTGAATAAAGTTTTGTTTGAGAAAGTTTTGATGGAGGCTGATTACTTCTTTCTATTGCGGTCTTATATTGAAAGGGGCGTCTCTCTTCTGTGTTGTGACATTATTCACGTCTTTAACAATATCAAAATGACATTTTTATATTTTCGAAGCAGTTGTTGCTGTAGTATCCGGTGGGTGTGCTTTTAAACAAAAAGCTACCAAGTAAATAAAATTAATAAATTTTTATACCAGATCCAAGTTGATGAAGGAAACACAGTCACCAATTTAATTCATCACAATTGGCTGGTATTAATTATAAAAATGTTGTTGTCAGCTGCTGTTACTGCTGGAAGTTTAGTGAACTTGATTGTTGTTAAATGTCTCGATCATAAGTCGAAATCAGCCAGCAACTCATTCATCACTCATATTGAAATTGTAATAAATATTTTCCTGTGCTTTTGCCTCCTCATGTACAGCGAAGTTTGTATGATGATTTTTGTTGCTTTTTATAATAATTTACGAGTATAAGGAATTTTTTATTTATTTATATACGAGTGCTGTATTTATTTACATTTCGACATTTTAATTTAAAGTTTTACAACTCTTCTGCTTTCACCTGCACGTGCGAAAATACTTGAATCTGTTGTCATGAATATTGAAAAGCCATCAACCACTTCAAAAAGCCATGCGTGCTTCTGCTTCTGCTTCTGCTTCTGCTGCTGTTAATATCAATATTTAAATTCCTTTTACTCGTTATATTGGGGGTTTTTCTTTACACAGTGTATTAAATGCGTAGGAGTACAAAAAGGATCTGTGTGACTGTCACTTAAAAGGACTTTTTCAATTTCCCTATATTGGCTGGATATAAATTATTTCATTTTGGTCTTGAATATTAAATTTTTTTTAAAATCATTTCGCTATAAATTTAAGTATAGTTTCCTTTAATATTGAAATCATATCTCACATCCATCACTGTCAACTGACGCCTGACTGATTGTGTGGAGTTCATAAGGAAAACTAAAATAGATTCATATCAATTAAAATTTCTTTATTGTTTTCAAGCATCACAATGAGTTTGTTCGTTGCTTTCGAAACATTATAATCGATTAATTCATAATTAATTGTGAAACAGTTGTAGGCCTCTCGAATCTTTTCAGAATTTAAAATAAAAAAGAAATGAAAAATAAAGAAAAACGTTTCATTAGCCTTTAAATGGACTAAAAAATTGTTATTATTTATTACAGGATTTTGCATATGGGCTAAAGTTACCTATTATGTGAATAGAATAGAATATATAAATAGAGAGCTGCTTATTAGTTTAGCGTTTAGGGATTTTTTCATTGGAATCTTTTCAAAACTTTTTATTTAAATCAACTGGGCATTTCTCGTACGAGATGGACAACATAAAATTTCCTTTTCGTTTTCTATAACATAAACAAAAGTTAAATCATTCTATATTTATTAGTTGCTGTGTAGAGTTTCAACTAATTGGAAAATATTTTATAGCATGGCTTTCAATAAATAAAATTTTGTACAAAATATATAAATTTTTGCTTTAATTAAAATAAATCTGGCTTTGCATTTTTTCCAATTGATATTCAAAAGGACATTCGTTAAACAAAATATCAAGTTTGCATAAATTTTTGCATGAATTGAATTTGGAAATCACTTTATTGCAATAACTTTATTGTGCAAAGTTTTTTTTTTTTTATTCCATTAGTTGCTAAATTTTATTTTTGTTATTTTTGATTGGTTGCAAAACAAAAAAAAAAAACAAAGAGTGGAGAGAAATTACAAAAAATGTTTAGGGGAATGGAACAAATACTTGTCAATTTAAGTTTCAACTGGAATCACAACATGTTATTTTGTGTAGAAAAAACTAAAACACGAGAAGATTAAAATAGTTTTATATATTGCAAACGTTGCGGTTGCGATGACGAGGGCGTTGCACTACATGTAACACAAAATAAATTGGGATTTTCTAGCGAAGGAGTAAAAGTTTTGCTTTATTGCCTTCTTACACTAAAACAAACAAAAGCAGCACAAACTTTTGCAACTGACAGCAGGACGATAATTTTCCATTTTTGGCATGGCAGGCTTATGACAGATAATGAAATGTCAGAATACTGTTTATCTTAATACAATACATAAAAATATGGCAAACGGATTTTAGTAGGGATACGCTGACACATTAACTTACTTGCCGCTGATATAAAGATTTTTTATTAACAGTTCCAGAAAAGTATTTCATGTCCTGCCACAAGATGTCAAATCATATTGTTTTCTTGTTAATGAAAATATATTTTATTAACTTCTTTTTTTTTGTTAACTAACTTAACCTGCAAAGTTTTTGGCTTGAACGCCGGAAAAAACATTAGGGTCTAGGCAGGATTCAAACCAGCTACCTGCGATTTAGTAGGCTACGCATTGTTCATTCGTCTACAGAAGTGATTTAATTAATTAATTAATTTTAAGCCATGCAATTAAGGGCTCGGTTTCACTATCCTGCGCAGTCGTACGATTTGTCAAATATAGCATGTGTGCTGAAGTAGTAGGATGGTGTAACCTAAAAATGTGCGATTTTGTTTGACAAAAAAATTTTTATAAAATGATCCTTTTCTAGCGATCAGAGTTTCCTTTACTTTTATCAGCCATACAAAGAATTATTCTTTGGTGACGTAAAACAAAAAAAAAAACTTCAGAACAACACAAAGTTTTGTTTATGCTTTAAATCATTAAAAATTTATTTTTCTCTTTTAATTTTAATAATTTTTAAAATAATTTCCAAAAGTGGTAATACATTAATTTTCTAAAATTTTTTTTTTTATATTCTTAAAAATGGCAATCAATACTTTCCTAATGAATTATATTTCTTTATGTTTTATAGCCAGAAAACATGTATCACCAGCAACAAAATTTTTATGCGATTTCTTAAAATAGACTATCAGACTTCGTGATAATGAATCGTCCGACTATGTAGGATACTGAAACGAGGCCTCAGATTGACGTTTAATTGTAAATTTTAGGCAATTGCAAATTCCAAGTTCCTTTCTTGCATCATCGATGATCTGATAATTACATTTATAAATAGATCAATATTTTCTGCGCATGTGCACAAACTTTCCTACTACAGTAAAGAAAATTGCTACTGACTGAGAATTGCTGTAAGTTTATTTCACTTAAAATGTTTCCTAAAGTTCAATTCATTTATTGAATGTGTCAAAAGTTGTTAAAATAAAACTTTTTTTACTCTTTCGGCAAAAATATATACAACCAAAAACAAATTCAGTCGAGTTGCACAAATGCAAATCCTGCATTTTCTTATTTTTCTATTGCGAGCACACATAATAGGAAAATTATGTAATAACTTTGAGAATTCCTTAAACTACTTTCTTCTTACCTTTCTGTTCCAATATAAATTTTCATTTATTGCGATATTTTTTTCTTAAGCAACAAATGAAACAATTGCAGCAAACGAGGTTAAAAAAATAAAAGCATTACAAGTTACCTTTAACCTTTGAGAGGCGGTGCATATAAGATATGATTTGCATCTCTGTAGATGGAAATATCGTCACTCCAGCTAAAAGTCACGGTTTTGAATTTAAGTAATGGTTGCCACCTTTTTTTTAATTCTTTGCTTTGGCTGACCTATGGGGAATAAAAATTCGAAAAAATCCATACACGTATGAAGAATTTATTTTAAAAGCAGACTTTTCTTTCTCTTGAACTCTGATATAAGGATTAGTTTGTGTATTTTGGAAAGTGTTAAAAGTGTTCTTGTGTTGTTAATTTTCTGCTAACAACACGATCATTTTGGCTTGAATTGATTAGAGAAAATAGTTTGCGAATACCGTGTTAAAGTGAATCCACCAGCAACCATTTCAGTGATCAGCAACAAAAATAATTTTTTTTTACATCGATTACAAACAAAAACGTAATCAAACGTTGCAAATTGTGCAATTAAAAAATTTCACTATTAAGGCAAAAACAACAACATTTTTAATCGGTTCGTCCTTAAAAAATTTGAATTCAAATAAAAGGAGTGAATGCAGTATAACAGTTTAGACAGTTTAAGAAGCGGTACGAAGATACGATAGTGTAAAGTTCATTTCAGATAAATTACGAATCATTTGATATTAAGCGTGCAATGGATGTTAGTTTGGCTTTCTGTGGCACCAGTAAACTCTTTCAATGTAACAGATTTATCGGCATTTTCCGATGTACATATACTTTTCGAAATACTGAGGCGTCACTATCAACCACAAGTAATTTATTTTATAATAGACGTGTCACGATATCAATTGTATATTTGTAATGTATTCAGTTTTATTTCTAGCATTAGCGTGGTTCTTCTATAATCTTCAATAAATCATAATCACTTTACAGCATGTAAAATCCTTAATCCTTTCTACCGCAAATAGTTCTAAAGTTTAGCTGTTAAACTGAATATGGTAAAAAATTAAAATCTCCTTCGTTTGAATAAAAAAAATATTTTTCTCCGTTTTTGTGATAAAAGAATTATTAAATTATCATATGAGGAAAATGGCGGTATTTTCAATAAAAATTATTTTAAAATCAATAAATGATTCTTGGCAAGTTAAGTAGCAGTCAGAAATATCCGCAAATATTGATACGGATTTCATGGGTTAATAAGTATAATATTTTAAGAGTAGAACTTGCTATAAGTTGTCTTCGAGAACTATTTCTTATGCGAAAATTGTTTCTTTTGTTGTTTCTTGTGTGAGCTATTATTGTTCTTATTTGAGCCATAATGAGCAACAAACAATACATTAAATTTAAAAAAAACTGAAAGTAAAATACACGCCTCATATTTCATCTTCTTTATTACGCTGACACAAATAAACATGTACACTTAATAAGCATTAATATGTCTTTTAAACACACATCCACACGTTCCCATTCTACATCCGGTACATTTAAGTTAGCAGAGCCATGCAAGTACTAGGACTTAATAAAGTTACATTCGTTCTTGTTGTTTATATTCAGAAATTCCTTTTTTCTTTTTTGTTTTAACTGTTATATTTCGCTTTCTTACTTTTGTTCTTAAATTTGTAATTGTTTTGTGTTATTTTTCTTTTTATTCTATTCCCGTCTTGAAAAGTTTCCTGCTTGCCATCATCATTGAGATTGTAATGCCCTGCTCCGACGTAAATTTAATACAGTTTAGTTGAAAGAAATCAGTGTTCACATATGACGTTTTCAATTTAATCTGTACATACAGCTCAAAGAAGCAACACAGAAGCCTTCAGAAGGATTGCTTATGACACTATTTAAACGAAATTGAATCCTTCGTACGGCAAACTGAGATATAAATAACTTTTGTTTAATTTGGGAAGAAGGTTAAATTTTGCTGTATGTCGGAACAGGGTATTATACACATGTTAGTAATTAATTTCCAACGAAATAAAATGAAAACATTGCATACGAGTACAATTACCAAATTTCCATTTGATGTGGAAAAATTTAAACAATGGAAATGATTTAAAAACCAGAAGTTTTAGACGCTGCAGGAAAGTGTATTCTTTACCTTGAAAATTCGATCCCAGTTGGAAAAAACAGTTCTTGAGAATTATCATATTCTTTAAGGTTTTCCTGCGTTATTATTTCATTGTGCTAATTATGTATTTAATATTCTCTTCAGATATCCATCTATATTTTATTTAAGCGGGAAAATAACCCCTTTTTTTTGTATGTGTAAAAAAAAAAATAATAATAATATCTGAAATAAATTGACTTAATTTGAAATTTGTGTCTGAACAGCTTAGGGATTTTCACTTAACAATTACCAGTAAACCAATAATAATATTTCTTAAAAATATTAATACTATTTCAACTAGAGCGAGACGTTTAATAATTGATTTCTCTCAAGTTCTCTCAAGGATCAGCTTTCAAGTTTCTGTCTCTGCTCGTATATTGTCAAGTGCAATAATTACGCCTATGAAATGCTCCCCTTTTTGTACTTTTTTCCTCTCGTCTGCTCTATCACTCTCACTTGGTCTCAAAGCCAACCCTGCTATAACAAGGATTGTATAAGGATTCATAAATATTTTCCTCAAGTTTTTTTATTCTATTCAATAATTTCGTATTTAATTTTTTTCGTTTATATTAGCACTTTCAGAATTCTTCCGAATCGATTTTGTTATGGAATAAATATACTTGTTTATGTTGTATTTGTTGTAGTGCTTATTGTAGTTTGATCCTTTTTAAGTTAAGATCGCTGGTATCAACTATTCTAAATAAAGAATTTTTATATTTCTAGAGGCTCTGATAACAAAAGATTTTCTACCTTAAAAGAATTCCAAAGATTTTGTAATACCTTGACTGTCTTCTTTATCTCATTTCAAGCAAATCCTCTGAGGATCACTTTAAATAAATAATCCATTTAATAAAAACACGAAATTATTCAAAAATTGATTAATGGTTATTTAAGTTAAGGCGTGACTGAAAGAAAGTAATTAAACCGTATGATATTTACGGAAATGTGGATCTCTCCTCAGTTCACTGCAATAATAATCACTTATTAATCTAAAATATTTTCAGGAAACTGGTATGTTAAATAACAAAATTATTATATAAATATTTATTTTAATTATTAGCATATCTAATAAAAAAATTATAAAATATTATAAATGCTTGTATATACAAATCACAAAACATACATAAATGATTGATCAAATTCTCCAAATATTTTATTAAAATTGTACATGAATTTCAAGGAAACTTTGTCCTGATTTTGTTCTTTCACAATCAATTCTGATTTTCGTAAAGTCCTTTGCTATTTGAAGTCATAAATAAAAATGATGACAGGGAGCATAATAAAACTGTTTGCTCGGATAAGTAGTATTGAATTTTACAAACAGTGCAGTAAAAAGATGTTCTTTCACGGAACGATTTTCAACTTACTGGCTTGGTAGAAAAGTATACAACCATACAAATTGTTATATTTTTATTACAATTGTGTTGTCCTTAAATTATGAGATCAAAACAAGGAAGTCATAAATAACTACCAAAAATTTATTCATGTGCACGTAGAAAGCAAATATTTAAGTACCAGTAAAAAATGTGTACAAACCCAAATGCAAGCAGTATTTTAAATGTGTGTGTGTACAAATACTTACATAAATTGAATAAACTTTTATTATTTTGAATCGCATATTTTTAGTAACAATATTGCTGAGCAAGAATATGAAACAAGTATATGCAAGCATGTAGTTGGTAATCCTTTTACCTCAAATATCCGTTAATAACGCAGCAGGAAACAATTTAATTTCCGGTTTAATACTTGTCTCCTATGCGAGAGGCATGCGATTGATTGCATGTGTTTGATGTTAAATATGCACACATGCATGTAATTTTAAAGGAAACTGTAAATTGTTTAAATATTGAAAAACTATGAAAAATTTAATTAAAACTCTTTCTTTCGAATATTGCTACTTTTGTTTTAAATCTTAAATAGTTATAACAATTGTTATTATTTCTACAATATTTTGTATGCTTGTAAAATATTTAAAAAAAACACATCCGGTATTTAATGCAAAAGTTTAAAAAAATTGTAAAGAAACAAAAATCAGTAAATTATCTAAATATTTTTGCAATAAAATTAAAATAGTAAATTTTTATTTTTTAAATTTTTATTATTAACCTTATGAGCATTTCAGCATGATAAATCACATTCGAAGGGAATATTTAATCAATTATATATATAATCGATTTGGCTAAGAAGCAATTACAGTGGAAAACTGTTAAAAAGATAAAAGGTATAATAAAAATATCTTTAGAAAGTTTATGATCACTTCGTCGGGATATTGATGATGTTAAAATAAAAAAAAAAACAAGTTCAAGGAAAATAAAAACTAATAACGTAATTGAAAATAAAACAAATAATTTTTATTAGTCAATTTCCATAGATTTTTAAACACAAAGAAAGGTCCTCGTACATAAATTCCATGTAAAAATTGGTAAGCAAATGCGCTCTATATATTAAAATCATTAACATACATACATATGTATGTATAGCTTAGAGGTCGAAATTTTCAGACCTCTTTTAACAAGTTCGATAAGTGCATACGTGTACTAAGGGGTGATTTTCTACCCATAGACCAAGGGAAATTTTTAAATACATACTCATGTTGTCGTTTTACTCGACAATACCCACCGGTAAAATAATATCACATTCCAAGTGTTATCACTAGATAGTATTTTTTGTTACTGAGTGTAATCTTTCACCACTATATTTGATATAAGAGAAATAACAAATAAATCCGATCACATGCTTGTTATATATATATATATATATATATACATATATATTTATATGATCACATTTATTTATATTGCATATCAATTGAAATTTACAATCATATGTACAGTCATATGTATGAAGATGTGTAATGTGTATGTACGTTATAGCATGTAAATAAGTTCGTCCGCAGCCATACTTGCTGTTACATTCCATTCTAATTATGTGTAATTACATATATGAATGTAGATATGTACATATGTATGAGTGTGAAAGAAAACAGTCAAATAAAGTCTGTAGACAAGACAGCAATCTGGCAGCAATCATAAAAGTATATGCAAAAATATTGAAAAATAAAATAATAACACATACCCAGTAAACATATTTTGGTAAATTAATCCCACAATATGGTAACATGGTGAATTGAAAACTGTATCGATTTGAAAACGTTAGCAACTTCCTTAAATGTTCCGCAACACATTTAATATACATATACACACAAACATGATACACATATATCTCATATTATGTAAATAAAGGACGGCGAATTGCGGCCCCATTTTCGACGAATTTCATTTGTGACGAATACTTGAAAGACTACGTGTGATTGAAAATATAATTCAAAAGTTATATAATAAATCCAATTAAAAATGCTTTTGCCTTCGGAAAATAGGAATAAGACTCGATATATTTTCGACAATGTCCAATTTCGTTTTTATGCTAGAAGTAATTTAATGAACTGCTGAATAATAAATAAAATAGTTAACTGGGTAATTGCATATGGGAACATATATTTGCATCAGTGTTGCTGTAATCCATTCTTACACGTACACTTGGGAATTAATTATATAAATGCATTTTCAGAAATAACTTTAATTATTGTTCGAAAAATTTAATTTTCAAACATTCTGCATAAATGAAAAAATATGGTTCTGAATTATTGTTTCAAAATATTTGCACGAAAATTTGTTTTATTTTAAAAATATATGTATACACACATACACACACACATAATTGTCATGTATAACACTTCTTTACTGAGCGGTTACTATTGAAGCGCTTAAATAATTATAATATTATAATAGTTATTACAATTTCTAAATTATTAACACGAGGCTTCACAAGTGATAAATGTGTGCAAAATTATATTTAAATTGGCAATACTGGTGTGGGTGCAAGCAAGAATGATAAGAAAATTATGCAAGGCTGCATGCTCGTATATTTCAAGAGAATGGTAATCCTTCTATTTTTGTTTTCATTTTCGTAATTAACCGTTATATTTAATACAATTGACATCATCATTAAGCAGAATCAATTTATGCAGTGTGTTTTCTTCCCTAAACCTGACCAGTCGTCGGTTTTTTTTTGCTTTGTAAAAGAAGTGCAAAAAAAGTTTTTAAATTTTTTTCACGCTATTAATTGTGCTACAATTCAAATATACGCACGTACATATGTACATATATACAAATGTATATATGTATTTTATAATTTCATATATAGATACATACGTATTTATGTACCTTTGTTCGTCAGAGCTCCCACATCCATTTACTTTCATATATATTATCGTATACATATTTATATATAAGTAGTATATATGGATATGTATGTATGCATACATCCATAAATCCATATGTGTAAAGAATGAGGTAAAACCAATAACAACATATGGATGTATGTATGTATGTATATGTACATGAATGCATAAGTGTGACATAAAAATAATGTGATTTTGATCACAACTCAAATAATGAAAAAGAGGTGTTTGAAATAATGAAGGAACCGAACAGAAAGAAAAAATCAATTGCATTTTTGAATATGTATATACATAGATATGTGTATGCGTGTGTTCTTGTAAAAAGCATGTTTGCTGCTAAATAATTCGTGTAATGAAGTGTGTAAAAAGTGTTTTAAAGTTTGGGTTTCGATTCTTTGCTAATTAAATTAAAATTTTGTAATTGATGAACATGCGAGGTAAGTTGTACATACATAAATAAATAAATTTATGTTTATATAACTATGCATTTATTAATTAGCCATTAATATGAGTATGTAGATATTTGTTTTTCTTAATAAACATTTTTTTTTCTTTGGCGTATTCTTTCCAATGGAAGATATACATATATGTAAACATAAATAAATATTTTGCTTAATAATAATTTTTGAGACAATTGACAGTTTATATTTAAGTGTTTACAAAATTACACAATGACGATAAGAAAAAGTAGTTTGTATAAAAATGCTTTTTGGGTAATACTTTTGCATTTATGTACAGAGGTTGTTAGTTTGCATTTGCTTTCTCTCCTTTATTATTTTTCATTTGAGCCAATTTCAGTGAATGTAACAGAGTGTAAGAAAATGAATGCATACATATGTAAAGTTCTACCAATCACCATTACTCGAAGATCTGGCTTTTTAAGCTCTGAAATACGCACAGCATCTACCAGATAGCCTGAAGTAATCAATTCCAATGAATTATTGTTATCCTGCTGATTATTAAAATTAACCAACTATTAGTTCCCACAATAAAATAAAAAGAAATACTTTGAAAAAGAACCTGTTGATTTAATAGAAAAATAGATTTCCAAATGCATGGCGGAGAATTCCTTAATGATAAATACTTGTATTGAGGAATCAAAGTGTTAAATTGGGAGTCACAGCAAAATCGATTTAATCAGTTCTAATTAATTTATTATTAATTAAGATGAGTAATTTCTCACTTGAAGCAGATAAAATTTCACTAGGAACACTGACAGCAGAGGACGGTTTCTTAATAAAGTGTTGTTTCTTATTTTCGTTTTAGTTCCCCCAGGTCTTCTTCTTTGTGATAAAAATAGTAATGGTACGTGTGTGTGTGTGGTAATGTAACGAGATGATTATACAAGAATAAATAATTAAGAGCATAACTTAGTTTGCCTTTGAAGTGTTCTTAATCACGAAAAGTTGCGGCAACTGATTTATGTCTTATGCAAAGGATTAATTTACACTAAATTAATTATAGCATTAATAAAACAATCAGTAAGTTACAATGTGTTGAATTTAATCACCGAACAGAAAATAATAATTTATTACAAAACTCATAATTATTATCAATTTTAAAGAACAAAAAATAAAAAATAAAACAACATTAATCTTTTTATTCCTTCATGTTACTTCGTAATTCTACTGTTTGAGGGGTTTGCAATTTTATAATTAATATTGATTCGTTTAGTAAATTTTAAAGAAATTGTTGGAAATGACAAAAATTCTTAAATAAACGTAATTATGGTATAAAATGTTTAATTGCAATGAAATTTGCAATCACAAAAAATTCTGTAGTAATTAATGTTTTAGAAATGTTTCTGAGCACCTATACTCAAATCCTTTTTCATTTTTTGTATTATAAATAGATCCAAAGTACATCATGTTAATAATTTAGAACTCTCAATTAATTTTTGGAAAGTTATGCATATACAGTTAAGGTTTGATACTTTTCCTAAGCTGAAATCAAATGTAGAATATAGACCATCATTGACATTTTTATAAA
This sequence comes from Ormia ochracea, assembly GCA_963402855.1. NCBI lineage: Eukaryota > Metazoa > Arthropoda > Insecta > Diptera > Tachinidae > Ormia > Ormia ochracea. The sequence continues at coordinate 32,686,458 of OY727107.1, read as the reverse complement.
CTTTTAAAAACTTTGATTTTGTATACAAAAGTTATTCATTTATAAACTTATTTGGTTAATTGTGGTTTAAATTGCCAGCGAATACAAAATGAAAATTTTTTAAATCTTCTCTCAACTTTTGACAACATTGTTCCCTTTACAACATTTTGCCATTTACCTTCAAAATTCAGATCAAAGCCTTATATTTTAATAAATTTTTGATATTCCTTAAGAGTATCTTTTTTATAAACACTTTTTATAAACATGTTTTTTTTTCTTATATCCACTTCGTTTTCTACCAAAAACATGCCATGTTTAATACAAACTGAAGCGAGAGCACTATTTACCAGATTGGAATAGTAAGTAGTCACAAACATACATACACACATACAAAAACGCACATACAAAACATCTGTATAAAGTAAAATGAAAAAAGAAAATCAAAGAAGCAGACACTTCAATGGAAATGAAGAAGAGAGAAAAATTAAATTGAAAAATCTTTCACAAACCATTGTGTGTTTTTGGGCGGAATGAAAAAATATTAGAATGCACAGTACGCATACAAGCCCATGTAGAACATCCTGGCGGCACAAAACAAATACACCTGAATAACAAAAACAGTCTCGTACCCTTTAAAGGCAAGCAACTACAAGTATTTGCGCAAGAAGAATATTTGAATTGAAAAAAAGCTTATACTTCCTTAAACACCAAAGTTGCAAGGTGCGTCTTTGTGTACGTACATACATGCATTTGGTGACACAAATGCATTGCAAATGTTCCCGTATACTCGTGCGAATATTAAGGTCAACGTAACATCAACAGTTGAAGCCTTTTCCTTTTGCTCCATATAAAAATGCACACATACATAAAAGCAACTTAAGGCAACTGCACAAGAAGAGCTTGAGAGATAAAACAATTTACACATTTAACCAATTTACGAAAAGTACTCGTACCAGCGGCTTTGTCTGCATATGGGTGCATACAAAAGCATTCGCACAAATTTTATGAAAAGTGTTGTAACACAATGCAACTATTTTCAAGAGAATTTTTAATTACACAGAAAAAAAAAAAATTAAGCATCTTCTAAAAAAATTTGTATCAGAAAGGACTTTAAGTTTCAGCAAATTATAAGGGAATGAATGCCTGAAGTTTGCTGGAGAGTTTAAAACAGTACCGAAATGAATTGCGACAAGTTCTTTTCATTATGAAAATGCCTCCTGTTTTATAAGACATATCAGTTTCTTTCCAAATTCAGAGTGTCCTCTGAATTATTTTTTTTAATTAAAAAATGTTTTTATATCAAATTAAAAATTTTCTTTTAGACATTTTTTTCAAAACATAAAAATTATAAATAAATGCTTTAAGTATTTTAAAACTTTGTGTCTGTATGCTTCAGTTGGATAGTTAGTTAGTTAGTTATTTATTTATTGAGGCTTCTTTTTTTTTCATTACAAAGAATTTCTTTTTTTTACCAATATTTATTTTTTTCTTGAAAACTTAAAACTGTTATATATTATTTTAATTACATTACTAGTTCTTGCCTATGCAACTTGCTTATCCAATCTAAGAATAATTATAAACTATGATTATAATTACATTAATTAATGGTCTTAGCAGTGCCTGCTCCCGGCACTTATTTATACTAATAGAGTTGGATCTATTATTTATAAACTTAATACTAAAACTTAAATTCTGCACTAAAACTAAACCTTAAAATAAAAAAGCTAATAAATCAAAAATTAATACATAATAAAAATAAAATAGCATAAAAAACAAATCAGCCCCTATGAATACCGGGAGTAATACGTGAGTAGAAGTTAAGACCGGGATAATCATTCAATTGTTCCTGTAAAATTTCGATATTCAGTTGGATAGTTTTGTAACTATTAAGTATTTATCTATTTTCGTTTTTCATTCTAAAACAGGCATCAAATAAATTTCTACTCTGATTTCACCAGAAATATCCTTTTTTGCATTCTGTGATTTAATTTCATTTTAAAATATTTGCATAAAATATTTCCATAGTAACCATAAAATTGTATCCTGTTTCCATTCAAATGAAAACTCCCTAAACTAAAATGAAAAGCATTTACTGCAAATAATTTATTATTATTATGATTCGGTGGTTTTAAAAGCCAAGTTAAGCCAACTCTTCCCTGCTACCAGTTTCAGAAAGTAATTACAGTTAATTAGCAGAAGTTATTGCTAAAAATTGCACCCTTTGATTTCTTGTTTGCGAACGTTTTACTCAAAATAAGCCAATGAATAAAGTTGTAGCACAACCGATCGAACTGGAAAACATTCAAATATTTGCCATTTTATGCAAATAACTTTTAAATTATTCGAAGCGGCAACTTTTTCATTTGACTCTGCAGACTACTCTTTTGAAATGCAGATGCAAAATACATTTCAATTTCTATTCCAAAAGCATTTTCTGTAATTGCCTGTCTCAATTATCATTTTAATAAATGGCTGTAAAAATAAATATTTGACTTTGCATAAAGTAGATAAGTGTGAGCCATTTCAAAAAATTAAAAAAAAAAAATTAGTTTCCGAGTTGGTTGACTTCTGTGTTCCCAACACAAGCCTGAAGCACATACTTTATCTAGAGGAAGGGGGCGTTGTGTATACAAAAGTAGCCAGTGTGGCGGAAATATACAAACAAAAGTACATCCAATAATTATAACCATTACCTAAATTGCTAACGTTTCATAGAACGGAAATGTAAAAGTTTGCTGGCATTTCCTGCACTAAAAACATCAATACTCGTAAATTCCGCTTGCTTGTAACAGTTTATAATAGATACCACAATTAAGCAATGTTTTTGTATTTACGAATCATGTTGGAATTTTCAAAGTACTTTAAATAAACAAATATTTAGAGAATAATTAGTGATGAATTGGGGAACATGCATGTTTATTAATTGTTTGGTAATCTGCTGTACTGAGAAAGGCGTGCTCCTGGCACAAAATGAAAAGCTTTCCATGTTACACAGCAAAACATTTTAAAGCAAATTTTTTATTTCGTTTCGATTGTACTGATAAAAAGCGGCTTCAATTCTATTGCTCAAAAGAAAAACTGATGTAGTCACTTCATATTCGTATCTTAAGCCAAAATGATTTTCCAAGTTTAGTTTACGTTCCACAAAATCTAATACTTGTGTTACAATATCATTTACTTCTCATTAAATCGTGTTGCCTTTAATAATATTTTTCCGTTCTTTAAGCTGATAAATTCTGTAAATACTTTTTACTAAACTAAAGTTGACTTTCTGTTAAAGAAAACTTTTGCATAACGAATTCTAAGAAATCTAGTTATTTAGGTGTGGTTGCAGCAGTTCATCAGTAGAGGGCCCTGGAATAGAGAAATAACCATGGCGAATAAATATGAAGAAAAAAGTCTAACTAGGCTAAGAAGAAAATACCACAATGCGTTTAATATTTATTACAACAGAGTGTGGCTACAATACTTTACAATATTTACTTTTGCTTTGCTCAACAACAATCACAGGATTTGTCAAAATCACACAAAGGCTTATAAGCATGTGTGATGTAGTTGTGTGCTACACATACAACGTCTTATAATCCAAACAGGAAGAAGGAATATTTCCCAGCCATAATATGAAGTAAGGCAAATAAATCAAGGCATCTTAGATGCTGACAAATAAGCAGTGTGCTTTGGCTTCACATGGGTACCAAATGGAAAACCAGCCAAAACGTATTAAGTTTAATTTATGGCACAATGTAAATTATGAAAATGGGGAAAGAACGCATTTAAAATTTATAAATTTAATTTTAATATTTAAACATTTTTAAACTTTTGAAAGTTTTGCGCGGCCGTAGTTTTTTTCAGTTTCTCTCGTGTCAAGTTTAGCGTGACTTAAAGTAGTCACTTTCCTTTGAGTTAAAAATATATATTTTTTTTGACGACTATGTGTCTTTCTTTATTTATATAATTTTTCTTAACTTAGGAATTAGAGTTTACTAAAATAAAATATTTCTTTTTTCGATGCGTATGCATCTACTGGCTTATTTTATTTTAAGAGTTTGATTCACTAAATGACGACTATGCGTCTTACTACAATTCGTGATCTTAACTAACTTTCATGTTCCAAATTGGTGTCTTATATACTAATACATTTTTCTTATCATAATTCTTGGTTCCATTAATTCAATTGTTCTTCTGGTTATTTTCAATATAAATTTGTGATAACTATTTTATCCTATTTCCTTTAGGATTTATGTATTACTCATACTAATGGTTAATTATCTTATGTCTAGGTTTTAAATGTCTTATCGTCTATATTATGCTTACTTGTGCGCATGAGCGTCGCTAATTCGTGCGATGAGATGATAAGACATTTGATAAAAATTCATAAATTGATTTATTTTTTATAACTGCTAGAGATGGGAATCAAACCTGCGACCTACGCTACGAGTATTTGTAGCTGAAGAACTTACCACAATCAAGTTAGTCAATTAAAGGTCCTAGTATTAAAATTTTATTTTTATTAATTTTTTTATTATTAATTTTTAAATAATGCATTTAAGAATTTGCGAAATTTTCTTTTTTGATAAGTTTTTCGGCTAAATGATGGGTTTGTACCATTTCATGGTTCTCTATTTGTGTAACTATTTCGAATACAAACTTTGCATTCTGTCTATTTTCATTTTAAATTCTATTACAGGGCCATATATTTTATTACATGGCCATACTTGGTATTTGATTGTGGTAAATAGTTTTGCTATACGACGTTCCTTTTTTTTTATGCAGTATTTCTTATGGCGTTTTCTTCTCTACAAAAAAAGGTAGCACTACACGAGTTAATGTCACACTAGTTAACGTCACACTAGTTAACGTCACACAAACACATAATATTTCCTACATACTTTTGTAATCACTTTACCATAAAAAATGGTAAACCTAGTTAAGGGATGGTAAAACCTTGAGATAAAATATAAGTACATACCTATTGTTAACCAATAAACATTAAGAGTAATTAAGCAATCCTAGACATGATTATTATAACGAAGTAAATCGTAAACACATGTATTATAATTAAGCAATCCTAGACATAGGTACTACTATATAACTAAGAAGAAAATCACAAACTCATGTGGGTATGGTAACTACAATCTATGTAATGTAAAGACGAGTGTAAGTAAGAGCAAACTCTTAGTCTTGATCTCTTTTCCTTCCCAGACTTAGTTCTAGAAACACGCAGTTATACGACTGCATAGAACACAAATAAAAGTAAGTTAGTTTTAAGAAAGAAAAATATATATTAAATAAAGAGAAGACAAAATTAATATATTTTTTTTCTATTAATTCAAACGTGTTATATTAATTCCCGCAGGGAGGGCAATTTTGTGTTCTTTTCTCAAAAAAATTTTGCCCTGTGGAAGGGTTGCATGTTCTTTTGTAAAAATGTTGCCCTTTCGCAGGACAAAATGCATTGAACTTTTTCTCCTAAACAAATCAACAGGGCAGAAATTGCCCTGTAAAACACATGGCTTTTATTCTTACACAGCATTACCAGGCAATGTTCAAAAAAAGGACTTGAGTCGAAAGAGTCTGAAAATTAGATATTAATAATTATTTTTATATTTTGTATCGTATAAAACAAACAAAAGACAACAATACGGCTGCGTAATTATATGAGATATTAAAATAAAAAATTTTGTTTTCTCTAGCAGATGAATTAGCAATCTGGCAACTGCACATTTTTGTTTACACATTTCATAATATATATATAAATGTTTTTTTTTAGTAAAAAGGCCACACACTTTTTTCTATTTCTCATTTGTGTTCTTTTCTCGCTAAATAAAAAATGGCATTTTCACAGGGCGGTTCAAATATTTTAAAAAGGCAGCTTTTCACAGGGCAACATTTTTAATGTAGAAAAGAAAACGCCATTACTTTGCACTAAACTCTTTTAGAAAAAGGTGACTCTTCATAATCCGTCTTTACACAGAGCTTACAAAAATACTAATGAAATTTTCACTGGGACGGTACGTCGTCATATTATCCTCACAAATCACGCACATATGTACGTGGATGACACTTGCATATCGAACACCCAATAAAAATATCGTTAGCAAATGACAACTTGTTACTAAGCTGATGGTAGCGGTAGGGGTTCTGTAATAAAATTGTTAAAAATTAAATTGCTAATTGAATTGCTCATGCAATTGTCACATACCCTTTACTAATTAAAACTATTTTGCTTCGTTATTAGCTTTCCTTTAGCTAATAGTACACCTTTCAATGAATTCCATTTATAATGTAAAATGATATTTGATTCTGTTGTTTCCATAGCTCACACTTTTGCAATACAATTATCTAGATGAAGAAGTTCAATAAAAACATTTGTACCAATTTTATCCACTCGATTCGAATATAAAGTTAATTATGCAAATTCTGTCTCAATCTATAAAAGTACTTAAAGTACTTAATTGTTACATTGAGAATTTATTTTAAATTGTTGCATAAATTTATTATAATGGCAGAAGCAGTACTTATGACAGCTGGTTCAGTGGGAAAAGTAACTGTTTTGCATGAAAATGAAAATGTCAAAAACAGTAAAAGGAGTTACTTTTCATTATTTGGTGTTTGGAATTAGCTGTGGGCCTAATGTTGTTATCGTATGTCAATAAAACTACGAGTTACTTTTCCTTATTCGTGCATGTCAAATACAATGAAGTGTAAACACAATTTGTGTAAATGTTGAATTGAAAAATGAGTAACATTTATTTAAAATGAGTAAATTTATCTGATATATGCAAGACTTTTTCAATTTGACTTTTAGTTAATTAGTATGCGGAAATCAAGACGAGCTACCTAATAGTCGTTTCTATTGTTTTTACTTGAAGTAGGATCAATGCATAGTGATTGTTCGTTCGATTTGACTTTAATATTTGATGAGTAAATATTGTTACAAAAACAGCAACTGTTTTTACAAACCCCAGTCTTCAACGTTCATTCACTGAAATTTACTTTGAAAGCTTTTCATATTCGGGCTGCTGTGCGCTTCAATTGTTGATTTCAAACTGTTTGATTACTTACGGTCGATTAACTGAATTGCTGTTATTTCAATTGAAAAGTGGTTTGAGAGCAAAAATTTGTTTCACGTTGTCTGATTTGTTACTTCAAAAATTAAAGAGTGATTAATGTCAAGTAATGAGAAGAGCTTTTCATTAAGATTGGAGCACACAATATCATATTGATTGTTATATTAGTTTGCTCAGACTGTTTGCTCACGTTAAGAGTTGAGGAAAGTAAGAACAAACGACCGTTTGAACTTTTTTATTGCTATTGAGTTTTGTTTCAAAGTTTAATATCATGAACTGTTGATTTCGTAAAGAAATTATGACAAAGTAGAATAAAAAAATAATTATATGAGGTTTTTTGGTCAAATAAGAAGAATAAAATGAATAAAAGGCGCTAACAAATCGATTTGTTATAAGATTATTAGAAAACTATTACAGAGTTCAGCTTCAGCTGTTGTCTGATCGGTGTTACATCTGCTATCAGAAAGGTAGTTACTTTATGTGGTGCTGTATGGAACTGTAATGTAAATAAAATATCTCCTTTGAGTATGATGTTTTAGTATTTGGTTCAGAGTCCTTTGGATTTTATGACGCTTTCTTACTCTATTTACCAAGTTTTCTAGATGGCGCTTCATAATACTGGTGCATTCTCCCTGAACCAGGGACCACAGTTCATTTAAATTTTGTGGGGATTTTCGTATAGGCCTAGCCTTTTCTTTAACAAAGCCCACAAATTTTCGATCAGGTTTAGATCGGGGCTTTAAGCTGGCCATTGCATGGTTTGAATCTTTTGCTTTCAAAGCCAATCTTTGACTATCTTAGCTGTATGTTTCGGGTCTCCATCTTGTTGAAATATACGCCCATGTTCTGAAAAACGCATATCGCTTAAATTTGGCGTTTTCATTTTTAAAACGCCAAAGAGGTGTTCTGGAAAACGCATATCGCTTAAATTTTTCGTTTTCAAACCGCTAGACCATACTGAAGCGTTCTGGCTTATTTTATTGAAACTGCACTTTAAACACAAAAGGAAATGATGTACAATTTAAATTTAATATATTTTCTCTTTATTTAAGATAAAGTTTATAATATTTTTTCACAATTTTAATTAAAAACATGCTATAAAAATGTACCTTCAGTTTTTCAATTGTCAGTCGCAATTGTTTACTTAAAAATGCAGTTTTGTTTAACCTGTACAGAGCTACGAAACTGAAAGCGCGGATGTATGTATGTACTTACGCTTGGTCCGGAATGCCCAATGGATTGGAAGAATCCCTTAGTGTCCTTTTTTTAATTAGCAATGCTTTAGATTGTAGCTTTTTCAAAGCCAATATAGCAAGCAAGAACGCTGTAGGCATTTTAATTTAAAATTTATTTCTTTGTTTGTGTTTTTTGTTATGATAAACCATGTTTTCATTATTCGAACAAAACCTCGACAAAAATAGCAAAACGCCAGCAAATCGCTTCGTTTTCAGAACATAGCGAAATGCGTTTTGCGTTTTTAAAACCGTAAGCGATTTGAAAACGCTGCGTTTTTCAGAACATGGGCGATAACTTCCTCCTCCGGATAGGCATTGTGGTCTACAGAATCGAGAAATTTGTCTCTAAATAATATATATGTATATGAAATACGAATATATATTTTGTTTTAAAAATGTACACTTGAAAATTAATGAGCTTTTGTGAGTTATTTGAATACATTTGAAAACAATCAACTGAAAGAGAGTCAAAGAGAAACAATTTTAAGAGAGTGTGATCAGTGACGAGAAAAATTGAATCCAACCATGCCACATTTGCTGAGTGTATTTCGTATCTTCAGCACCATGTAATGACAAACTATAATAAGCAGTAAAAGTTTTCCAAATGCTAATAATAATTATTATGATCGCCTGCATTACTTTTCGTGAAATTGTATGCGACCATTGCGATTCTTACTTAATGATTATTACAGCATTGCCTTTAAAAAGCAATTCGAAAAAGGCCTTTCCTTAACAAGAGTGAATATTCTCCTGGAAAGTCAGAAACAGATGTCTCATGCTTACACACTTCATGGTCTATTTAATTTAAGTGACACTAGGAATTTTTCTATTTTTAAAGTGCTTTTAAAAACTTTAGAGGAAATCAACTTAATTTTTAAGAGCTACTTGTTTTAAACTAAATAACTCAAGTAATTGTGTAGCTGACGTCTTCCTTTTGCTTTTCAACATTCACTTTAAGACGCCTTTCACCACCAACTTCCTCAAAGAGATGCCTTCTTGTAGAAACTAATATTCTTGACTTGTATTTTACAAGTTGTAACGTACAGAAATGAAATATATAATAAAATACAAAAACTAAAATGTACTTTTCACTTTGTAGATTTACTTTTTCCTTCCGTTGCTTTTCGAAAAAAACATTAAGATGCTCCACATCAGCGGCTAATGTGCTTATACAAAAAAGCTCGTCTGACAGGAAAAAAGTGGGTGGCACTAGAAAAATGGTTCTGTGAGACAGAGAGTGTGCGTATGCATTTGTTAGTGCGTTGCGAACTCTAGACGTGTGTAGCATATGGCAACATAACTAATCCGCTTAATATATATAACCAAAGTAAAGCAGACGTACAGGCAGATGATAACATTTACTTATCAATGGGAAATGGATTTCTTCTAAGGACTTGAATCATGATGAGTCGATTAAAATGTCATGTGTAACAGAATAATTAATACAATACTAAATTTTAACTACTCTACTTGGAAGATATTATTTATGTGCAGGCAGTTTGATACAGTTGTTGCTTTTAAGTATTTTCTTCTAGCAAACCCTAAATTGCAGTCATTAGAAAAATACTCCACATTTTCCACTCTACAATGAAGTGGTAAATGTAATCATCTCTGTGAGACTGAAATGTGGGTGTGCAGCAACAACAACAATGAAAATGAAAAATAAAAAAAAAAATTTTAATTATATTTATAGGCGGGTCGTTCCATACCAAAATTAATATGCACAAGAGCAAATTGGCATATTTTCTACGAAACGAATAAAAATATTATGATAAACAAGTGAAACGTGTGCATTTGCAGCATATGAATTAATTTTGATATTTAAGCTACGAGTTCAATCTTATTCAATATTTTTTATCTATTTCTCCTGAAGTTAGTTAAATTCTATTTCATTTTATATGTTTTTATTTACTTATTTATTAAAGCCAGACGATTTTAAAACATAAATGCAATTTTGAATTAACGATTTAAAATATTGAGAAATTAAAAGGTGACTTCTTCATCAAAGTTTATGAAGGGAATGACACAGCTTTGCCCAAATACTTAATATCCAAACTATAATCAAATTCGGTATAAGTATTTCATGACTTATAAAGCTCTTTTGTGTGCCATTTGCTGGTTTAGAAATCCACGTATTGATACTTTTGCTTTGGCTCCACTGTTTCTCATATGAGCTTTTTATTAGTCACATCTTGCAATAAACTTTTTATCAAATTCTGTAGTACATCCTGCAATAATAGAAAACTTGTGGTTTATTTGTTTTATTAGAAGAAAATTATAACTATAATTGAACCTGAGCATGTCCTTATACTATTGTAATGCTAATCTATATAGTAAATTGTTCTCTCAAATAATAACTAGAAAACCTTTAGCACTTTAAGAAAAAAAAAAGGATTTTTCTAGTCAATAAATAACTTTCAAATGGTTATTTCGGACTATTGATTTGTGTTATCTTTACGTTATCACTACGAAATTCAAGACAATTTACTACAGCAAAGCAAAATTCTTTGAAGGCATGCAAGGGGTAGAGGCCATGATCCCATGATCCCATGAACGATTTGGATATGTACATTTATGTTTGTGAGCTTAAATATTAATACTCTTCCTTTATGTTTTTCCGTTGTGGCGGTTGTATTAGTTATCGCGATGACTGCACAACTTTCGATGTGTATCGGTATGCCATCAAAATAATTATTGTTAATGTTGCCAGGCGTTGTTACAGTTTTAGAGGCATTGCAATATTTTTGTAACAATTTATCACCTTTTTTTTTTATAAAACAATCACATTCATATGGAACGCCTCATAACCATAAATTCTATTACAAATTCTGAGTATAAAAATTATAAAAAATTTTCTTGCTTTTATATGCTCTTTCTAAACTGTTTGCTGTAGTGTTCTGTTCAAAAAAAAAAAAAAAAAAAATAAAAAAAAATTAAAAAATAATAATAATAAAAAAAAATTGCATTTTCTTTTTACAAGAAACAGAACTACTTGGCTTTTATCTACATGTCAGTTTGATGTATTAGAAGCTTTTCATTTTCCTACAATGTGTGAGAAAATAAAATTTTTACAATTTTTTTAAATTTCTTAGGTTTTGTTTGAAGTTAAATTTGTGGGAAAAAAATAATTCTTAAAAAGAATTTTACTAGAATAATCGTACTTCACTTTAATGGCAACCTATTGAATGTTGCTTTATGCCGTCAAAGAATCTCATGATGTTTAAAAACAAGCGTCAAGCAATAGTTTAATTAAACTGAAGTATGGGCTACTTATACTCAAATAAAACTTTGTAATCTTTGCTGAAGTAATTTCAAACTAAAAAGCTCTTTTTTATTTGATCTGTACCTTTAAAGAAGACTTGAATTCGTATACTTTGAAATTGGTTGCCAAACAATTTCAAAACAGAGACAGAAGAAATCCTAAAATAATACTCGTATATAGTGAATTGTAATTCTCGAATTATATGCGATTTATAAGAATACCATTCGGCAAAACATTTTTTTGAACAGAAACGAAAGCTGAAGAGATGGCAGAATTTTTGAAGTACTGCAATGCAAAAAAGTAAGTGGAAAAAAAAGTAATTTTCAATACAGTGCCAACTATGCCAGTATATGAAAATTGATAGTGGTAAGCCCATCCATGAAAAACTCCAATGAATTATTCTACATTTACGCTTTTTTTATGAAAGTCTCGTAAAAGAAAAATATCTTTTAAGTCTATTGAGATTGTTTTGTTATTTTCTTTGGAATAACTGGATGTCAAATAATTCTGTCATAAGACATTTCCTTAAATGCATTGATATATCTTTACGGTCAGTATTGAAAATAATATCTAGTTGCTATTCCAAGGAATACGAAACTAAGCAGTATTAAATAAAAAGTTATTGCACTCGTGAGCAAGTTTTCCATGAAAGGAATAGCATTTTCCAAAACTGTGACCACTTGTCATGGAATATAGTGGCCCCACATAGTCTTCGGAATATAAGAGCAACTCCTTTTTTATCTAAAAGATAAACATGGGCAACATTTTATAAGTAGAAACATCTTATTAGAAAAACATAATAAAGAAATTAATATTATTAATATTATTTGATTTCAAATTTGTCAAATACTTTTTTCGCTCAGTCAAAAACTAAACTTAAAAATAGGTTTCTGCTTGCGCCGGTATTTATATTTATTTCAGAGTACACAATAGATTCAGTATAAAATAAAACTACAGTAGAATTCATTCCTGTTGGCTGTGGTGAAAGTATTCAGGAATCCTTTAGAAACCAACCATATATTTCCCATTATACTTGTTGAAAAAATCTATGAAACTATTTTCTTGTGATAAACTTTAACATTGCAACACTAGCAATAGAGAGAATGTATAAAAACTTTGCAACAACTTACGCCATCTTAGCCATGTGAATCAATTACGTTCAAGTTCCACTGCCACCCCGCCACTCAAAGGCCACCACACATCGTATGGAATAGAACCCACTCATACAGCCAGATAACACTGCGAAGTAGCCATGAAGGGCAACCTCAATGTATAGAAGAATGCTGTAAAGTAAACACGGCGCCTATGTATGTATATATGTGTTTATATTTATATATACTTATAAATTAATAAATAACTATCTCCTGTACATGTCGTCAATACAAACATGTGTTGGTGTTGTGTAGGGCTTCCGGACTGAAGTTATTTTTATTTTACTTCTCTTTTTGTTGTTCTCTTTGTACATACTAACCATTTCAATTAAATGTGAAAGTTTTAGACAAATTTTTTATGTTTCACAAAAACTATTTCTGCAGCGAACACACATTCACACACACACATATGCATATGAAAAAGATAAAAACTATTAGGGTTTGTAAAAAGGATCGTGCTTAGTTGCTTCCATGCCAGCAAAGAATTAGAAGTAAAAATTGAAATGAAAATGAAATAAAATTTGTTGAAAACAAATTTGTAAACTTTATTTGAAACATTTCGCTCAGCAAAGGTTTTGTTATTACGAAAATTTTAAATTAATTGTTAATGAAGTAGAATATAAAAGAAGATTCCCACTGTTTCCAAAAACCAAAAAAAAAAAAAAAAATATGGCAATAATATTAAATAAATAAATAACGTACCAGCGAACTTAACAAAAGCAAAGTGGTCTGCTGGTTGGCTATTTTGTGTCGTAATGAAATAAAATTAAGGGAAGGAAGTATAAATTTTACTTAATATATGCAAGCCCGTGTGCAAATTGATGTACTGTAGTGTTGTTTGAAAATATTTGTTACATATATTTCATAAAATCTGATTTAATATTTTAATTTCTAGAGTTCTTTTATAAAAGTTTTAAGTGAACTATTTTACTCCTCTTTACATTTGCATAAAATAATATTTTAATTAAAAAAGAAATATATTTTTAAGTAACATTTTTAGATTTCTTATATTAAAATTTTAAATTTTTTTTAATTTTTTTTTTTTTGTGAAATTGTATTTTAAATGTTTTATCGACAGGAATTTTTATAATATCGATTATAGATAATTAATTTAAGTTCACAAAGGGCAGGTATTTAATATTCCGGTTCTTTGCATCAAAAATATTGAAAACTGGACGCCGATTTCTACGCCCAAAAATTATATTTTTTTTCAGCCCATTGGCGGTATTTTGACGACATCGAGAACTTTGGGTTTACATTGTAAACAATTTTGCCTTTTGTGTATACACTGGCCCGCCATACGAAGATAAACATCTTCTTATTAAATAAAATAGAAAAGTCTTTAATTATCCCTTTTTTTAATTAGTAAAAAAATTATGTACAATAAAAAGCGATTAGTACAGGGTGGGCCAAAAGTCACAATGGGGTTTAAAAATTTAATAACTTTTTTGTTTATTTTTTTTTTAATTTTTTTTAGATATAAACTGAAAATATCAATTCAAATACTTATCGAATGCAGTTGGATTTACTATATCTCTAATTAAATAAATATTATTTTGTGTTTTAAGATAAAATCTTTAATAAAATAGGCCATCCGTACAGCGATATTATCAAGAGAAGGATCAACATAAAAAGGATAATATAAACTAACCAACTTTTTATAGTGTTTGCAAATATTCGTTGTTATCCTCTGAAAGTCACACATTTTTTCATTATATGTGTGAATTTTTGCTTAAAGAAGACTCGTCATAAATAAATCATATTTCTATGCCTGCTATTAATATGTTTCATCTGCGCATGAATATAGAAAATTGCAGATGAAACATATAAACAAACAAATTGTATATCAAATATCATTTTTTATTAAAGCGATATACGGAAAAACTTCATATTTCATTTCAGCGGTCTTCAATTACTGCCTTAAAATATATATATGTAATATAATTAACGTGTTCTGGATGTTGAGTTTTACGGTTCATTAAATTTTTTAACTCAATATCCTTTTATATGTGCAAATGTTTGATTGTTGTTAATTTTATTTATTTTTTACTTTTTATTAAGTATTTCATTGGTCAATAATAAAGTGTCAACGTCAGTTTTAATTAAATTGACTGTCTGCATTCGACTTGTTTCATAAGCGATTGATTGGTACAGTGATGGCTAAAACTACCACCTTTCCACCATTATTAGAGTGCTTACTTGTATAACGTTTGTGTGAGCCTCTGGCTACATTCAATATTACATTTACCAAGAGCCATTGTTGGCATCAACCATTTTATTGTTGCCGCAGCAACATGCAATTGTCATGATGTTTCTGGTATAGCATGCAAATGTAATCGCGGTTGTCCTACTTTATCTTCCTGTCAACTCTTGTTCTACGGTACACTGTAATCATGTTATTTTACAATAACGAGTATATCACAAATGAAGTATTAAAAAAATATATTTTTCTATGTACACATTCATAATCTTATTGAGAATATTTTCATTATTTGCAAAATAGTGTCATTTTAAAACAATTTTTTGCACGCACAAGCATGTTTACTCCTGCATGCTTCCTGCATTTATATATGTATATCTACATACATATGTGCATACATATGTGTATACATATGCAAGTGTATTTTATACTAAAATTTCATTGATCTGTTGACCACAATTGCTGGGGTTATTTTAATTGAAAAGTAATCAAAAATTGAATGTGTAATCAGCCAGAATACAAGTTTTTCCCCCCCTTAATTTCTTTTGCAATTGCATACAAGAAGACACGAAAAACAAAATTTCAATAAATAATAAATTTCAAATGACATTAAAACATGCTGCATTTGCTTAAACTCTGTTGAATCCAAATTTAATTCTTGTATATATATGAACGTACCAGAAAATTGTACATTATTTTATTATGCATATAAGTTTTTTTTAATAAAATTTAATAAAATAAGTATTTGTGCATTTAAATTCGTTTAAAAAAGGAAATTTTATTTTTATAATTATTACGAATTGCGAAATAATTTAATACCGGGACTCTTTAATAATCTCCTGTGAGTGTTCAGATGAAGATTATCCTTTAAATATCATAAATCAATGTAATTATTGGTATATTTAACACTTTCTGAAAATCGAACACGAATAACACGCAAAGGGAAAGTCTTTTCCAAAACAAACTTTATCGTAAACTATGAATTGTTGAGCAGAAAAAGAAGAAGAGAAACGCACGCAGTGCTGCAGTGCGGCTAAAAAAAATAAGGTAAAGATGTTTTTATTCTCTTGATTTTTTCTTTGCTTTAAAAAATAATTAGTGAAATTTAAATTGAGGAAAAATAGAAGGAATTGGTTTAAAATAAAGATTTCTTTCTGCACGAGCTACAGTGGGCTCCAGGGGCCAAAGTCGCTGCTGTTAAAATGATGGGTTTTAAATTTGCTTATACAGGAATATATAAAATCGTAGATATAAATTGAGGCCTTAACATTCCACTCAGCCTTCCAACAATAATTAATCGCAATAAAAGAAAATAATTAAATTTTTTACGACTGCCGCAGGAAAGAATCAACTTTTTTTCTGCGACGAACTGTAATCATAATATTTTAAAACTATATCACAAATAAAATATTAGAAAAAAAGGCTTTTCTTTGTACTTATAACCAAGGCAGCTGCTAATTGCGCTTTGTCAAGCCCACTTCCTTAGCCAAGCAGCCCCTGCCTTGCCCTCCCAGGCTGCCTGATTATTGATTTCTAGAAAGTTTACTGTAAACTTTTGCAAATAATGCTTATTCGTATCCTGTGGAATGTACATGGGAACATGCTGATACCGGCCCAGTAATTCATTTACATGAATTGCTGAAAATAAAAAATTAACATTCTTTTAATACTATTTTTAAGAATTTTTTGAATTCAATTAGCAATTTATTTCAAAAATAAAATATTTAATGCAGGTGCAGTGTAGCATTTAATAAAATGAAAAATTTTCGCGAACGCAAAAACAAAAATAAATTTTATATCAATCCCAACATCACACAGCAATTAAACGAAGTTAAAAAAAGTCACATGAAAAGTGTACCAAATTCTTTGCAAATGAAGCATTAAAGTATTAAATATGACCTTATTCATTTTAAACGTAGTGTATTGTATGTATCGCGTAAACCAATACACGGCCATGTTTATTACATATATGCGTAAGCTGGAGTGTAGCAGAAAATTGGATAAATAAATTATATTTATAAATGTGAAAAGTGTGTAAAGAGTAAAAAAAATGAGAGAAAAGAATGCTTCATGGAAAATAATTAATGCAGCGATTAATCCAATTTGTTTTATTTAACACGTGTCTGAAAGCGATTAATTTTATATAAATAGTTAATAAATGATTTTTTGTTTTTTTTTTTTGGTTTTGAAACATCCATAAAAGGCTGCAGAAGACGGCATGTGGGGCCTTCGCCTTTTTTTCTTTCACTTGGCAAGGAAAACTAGCAGTGTGCACACCATTATTTCATATTTAAAAGGTTATTAAATCACAGTTGGACACAAAAAGGCAGCTACGTAAAATTGCAATGTTTAAAAACCACAAATTATTGCACAATAAGTTTTAAATCTAAAAAATGCGTTTTTAATTATTTATTTATGACAATATTTGTTTCGTTCCAAATACCTCTATTAGAATACAGAATCCAACCACAAATTGCTTTAATTAAAACATACACAATCGCATGGTGAACACCACACCACATACTAGTGGAGTAGGGTATATTGTACAATGTGTTTACTTACAAAATGTTAAATTCACACTAAGCACGCAAAGCAGATACAGCTGCGAGTACGATTGGTATGCAAAACAGCTCCTACGAGAGTATATTTTCGGATATTTTTTATGGCCGACATATGCTGCTGCTGCTGCATGCATTGAATACGTACTTATATATATAAGAGTGAGTGTGTACGTGCGCATGCAAATGGTGTATTTAGAGTTTTGTCAGCTCAGCTCAGCTTAGCTCAACTCGAGCCACATACAAGTGTGCACATATTAAATGATTTATATTAAGATCATATATCATTTTGAGTTGACATATTGTGGTTGGGAAGTTTTCTACTTATTTTTTTTTTTTGTTAATTTTATGTTTCTGTTTCCATTTCCATTTTCCATTGCTCCCTATTTGGGGCTTTAAACAGAACCCTGCATACTTATTATGATGTCTTTTCATATAGTAAATATTCATGCAAAACATACCAACTTTGAAGTTGAATGATGATGACAATGATGACGGTTGGCTCTTTAATATCAAATGTAACTAATGCTAAAACATGAGTATAAATTTGGCCAAAACAAATATTCCATGCTCAATATGTATGATACTACATTCTTCCGGTATGAGATATTAAAAGTGGGCTCACGACGAAGACAAACATGTCTGTTTGATTTCAGTTAAATCGGACCATGTTTTTTTTTATGTTGGCAAAATAATGTATAAGGAAATATTAAGAAAGGATTTTGTACAGGAATTCAGTTTAAAAAAGTAGCACCACTCCTATACAGCAAATATCACATATACAGCAAACGAGAAAAATTTATTTTTTTTCTCCTTTCCACGATAAAGGAATACAGCTGCACTTTAAGGCTTAAACTGTCAAATTCATTGACAAGGATTGTTACCTCAGTTCCGCTTTCATGTCATTATGTAATTTGTGTGTGAATAATTTTGGACATCGTTAATATTTTTAAAAGGGAGAATGTTTTATATTTTCTAAAAGAATATAAAATGAAAAATTAAATAAGGCTACTTCCCTGTAGCACTGTCAGTTCTTAAGTAGTCTTCTTATAAATGAAATTTGTAACAAATTCTAAAAAAACATACATATGTTACCTTGTTTATGACGTGTAATAAAAAATTTAAATAAGAACTGACATGGTAAAGTCTCTCGAAAGCAAGTTTTTGTCATATGCGTATTTAAGGAAATTGGGTTTTTAAGCTCACACTTTTTATATAAATTCAGAAAAAAAACCTTCTTGTAAATATTATCATTATTTCACTAAGAAAAATTTGAAAATTCCTAAAATAAAAATTTTAACTTAATTTTTATATAAAACTTTTTCCAAACTGTTGTACCGAATATTTTCCAAGGTTGTATTTTAATGTCAAAATACACTTCTGTCAAAATACACTTCTGACAAAATACACTTCTGTCAAAATATACTTTCCTTCCGTTTGTACCTTAGCACAGATAAGACGTGTTTTTTATTCCACTGCTCAAAGAAAGAATCTAGTTCCAACACAAACCTCTATAATTAGCAAAAAATTTACATAACAAAATGCTGTTGAAAGAAGTTGAACCCTTTCCTTTTCAAGTTAACTGAAGATCTGCTTTAGCATGCACAGGGAGCGCTACTGATACCCCGAAATGATCAATCTCAATGCATTTTTCATATTCTGTTGAATATTTGCATATGTGATTATTAGGGGAATCCCAAATAGCAACGGACTATTAGTTTATACTCATGGTTCCACACTACGCAATGCTGACGACTTTGAAAAGTAATAACTTTTACTTAATATCTTACAAAATTTTATTTTTGTTGTAGGATTTTATAAGAAAACTCTTGAAGATGCGAAGGGACTTGCTCTCTTAATGCACAATATTTTCCAACAAACGATTTACAAAAATTAGGTGAATGTCATCTTAAAATTTATTATTCTGTATCTAACAAATTTCCCTTCTAATCTAATTATCCGTGTAATATAAACATTGAATGGCACGTATTTTTGATTTTGATTTCGGTTCTTGACCTCACGTCGTACATGAAGGCATTTACCTTCTTTTATGACTGCCAATTTAAATGTGTGTTGGCTGTGGGACAGTTTAAAGCTGACCCTCCACGCACATGCAATAACTTCAAAAGTAACGGGTGTTTAAATGTTAAAGGCCGATGTGGATTTCGAATAAAATACAAATTATTTAGGCGATTATTGTCATTTTTTTCATTATGATAATATGGAATGGTTAAAATACACATGGCACAAAATAGCCAATGCGAACTTGGCGGTCTAAATTTACGATGAGGAAACAAACAGTAACTCTTTGTGGATGCATTGGTTTTTTGACAATCAATCTTCGCCAAAATGCGGGAATTCTGCTTATTGACGAATCTACTAAAGTGAAAATTCCCCTCATCACTGCAGATGAAAATTGAACATCCCCTGCTGCCATGTCATACCACGATTCTGACCATTGATGGCGTTTGGAATAGCGAAGAGGGTTTAGTTCTTGAGTCAATTGCATCTTGTAAGCATGTAAATGCAGGTCTTTATGCGTAATGTTCACTAAAGATGAGCTGGAGGGTGCAACTATGTTGAGGTGGGCGGCTCTTCAGCCAGACTCTTGCCAAGAGCAGGAATGTTTTCTGCAGTGCGACCTGTACGAGTATGCACGGCTGTGTTCTTATCTCCTCCATACCCAGTGTGACCAACATTTCTTCATGGTTTTTACGATTCTACGATCATTTGGGCGATTAAATTGGCCGAAACAATCACAAAGTACACGATATGCATTTTGACATGAACGCTTCTTTTCATAATAAGCCTGAATAACTCTGACGCTTTCCCCGATTATGTATCTTTCCATGGTTCAAATTGCTTTAATCTGACAGTGAGAACCGTCAAATGAAATAAAATTTAACCACCCTTTACGAGTGGAAAATATCAGTGCAAGCACTGGTATGTATAACATCCTCTCGCATGTATCCACATGCAAGTGTGTTTCTAAACAGAGTGCTAACAACAAAACCGAATAGACAAGGATTAGAATTTCAAGCGCGGGTGTGGGGTTGTAAACGGATGTGGTTTTTAGATCATAAACATTATTGCGGTTAACAGAAACTAGAAATAGAATTTTATTGGGGAAATAAAAATAAATAACGAGTTGTTTAAATATTAGTATCTGTTTATATTTAGTTTTCATAGCAATCATTTCAATATTTCATCTGGGATTATGATTTCATTGCACAAGTAAATGCACAAAAAGACTAGTCAAACAATAATATTCATAAAATAATATTTGCTCTTGTATAACTTTTGTTATTATGCTAAAAGTATTTAAGCAAACATCAGATGCAAATATATTGAACAATTCCAGTACAAACTGTTTGGCTTTTGCTTGCTGAGTTCAATGTTGTCCTGACTTTATAGAAAAGGAAATAAGCAGATACTGAAATGCTTTAAAGTAAATGCATATTTGAAAAATTTTCGATTTTCAATTATGTTGAAATATTTTTTATAAAACAGGCAGAAGAGATTAAAGAATTATAAATAAACTTTTTTGGTAAAAAAACTACTGCGGGAGACGGCACATGCAAGTCACATGCTGTTTGATGAACAGATGCAAAATACTTATCAAAACAATTTTTTCGATCCCCATAAAAATATCAAAAATAGATCTACATTCTGAACTTGCATTCAAAAAACTTTAAAAATTATTGATACCATTTATAGCATCTAACCACGTAAATATTAAAATGCAGTTCCAGCAACTTAACGTTTAACCGTGTTTTTATTCGTTGTATGCCAATTTGAATAGCTGAGATAGATTGCCATTTACCTTTTAAGGAACATGAAAAGAAATTCTATTCAACAGACAAGTACCAGTAGTGTTAACTGCGAAGTCTTGTCTATCAAATGAATTAGAAACCATTTACCGAATGTAACATACTCCACTGCTTAGAAAGAGTAGAGTGCATAAAAAATATATTGCACGGATTATGCATTCGAGCCGACGAAAAAGACTTGGCTGAAAAACTAACAGTCAGACACAAAAATCTTTTTACATCGCAGCCAACATGAAGATAAACGTTTGAAATGTAGCGATACGTATAGAATTACTTGCGATTCACATCTTAGTTGCAGGCAAGGCAATACGACAAGGCAATTGTTTTTGTTCTGTCACAATTACGCTCGTGAAGGGGAATTTATTTTTCACAAGACCTTTTAAACTGCGAATCATGAATTTGTAGTTCCTTATAGTCACACGTAGATTTTAAAATACATCGACAGCCCGCAAAATAATGAGCTTTGAAATGTTTCACAACATTGCTTCGCTTCTTATAGAGGCCGAAGAAGGAATATTTATTAAACGCTTTTTACTGATCAACGAATTTATAAATGCTTTTTAATAACTTTTAAAATCCGATTTGTTCCGAAAAGGAAATACAAATTAATATTTAATAATCGTTGTTGTTGGTTTATTTCAAACTTCTTCAGGTGGGTTTTTATTCTGAGAAATGATTTTTTAAAGCATTAATTTTGTTTTTTTAAAATTATAAAGAAAAATGAAGCAGATTAATAAATTAATACAATAGAAAATGAATTAAAGTCGCAGCACCCTAATTAATTATCTTCTATTAACATTTGGACATTTTTAGGTTTATGAGCAATTAATATTAACTGCTTCACTAAAAGGCGAGATCTGTATGATTTTCATTACTAAGTAAGGGAACCACGAAATAGCCACTTCAATGTATTAAAAAAAAAAAACTTTAATATTCAGATGCATATTTTTCTCAATTGATTGGTATTAGAAAATTAAATTCCCTTAGCCGCAGATGGATGGCGACCAGTTGGGAACAAATAGAATCGGCTCGTGCAAATACACCATTGTAGTGCTTTTGATAAACTGTAAGTCTTGGTACACTAAGCAAGTATGGTATTTAAAAAAAATTTCTTGCCAAACAGTTTCCAAGCTGCACATATAATAACAAATAATTCAAAAGTTTTCTCTATATAACAAGTAGCTGAAATGTTTGCTGGGATATGAGTGCCTCCGGTACAAACACAACGAACTGCAAAACAATGAATATAATCATAAAAATAGAGATAAATAGCAGTCAACCTTAAGGAGTCTGTGCTAGACAATTTTATATTTCTAGATTTACAAAACAGAATTACTTTTGGCCCTTCTCACGAGCAGCCTCATAACTAAAGCATACAACTTGTTTAATATTTTTGCAATAAAATAGAATCACTTGGTGTTAGTAGTTGTACTATCCTTACACAGTTACAGCTTACTCTTGGGCGTTGTGTGGGCATGTGCGTATCCGTCTGTAAACATAATTAAATATTAATAAAGTATACTTTGAATGTTGTGTGTTCAGCAGACATGCATATACTTAAATAATTGTTTTACATTTATTTTTATGCTTTCGACTTCTCTACTGCGAACTGGGAGTGCTATAAAGCTGTTGCTACTTTTGTTTGGTTTTGCTGCCGGCTCGTGCTAGAATTTATATTTTTTATTCCATACACTTTGTTGAAGTTCTGAAGGCACGACCAAGTTAGTTTAAGTTATGCCTTAGCAGAGCTTTAGGTCTCATTTCAGAAACTCTCGCAGCTTCAGTTTTAAGTTAAAAGGACCTGTGAAAAATAAATTCAGACTCAGGGCTTAAATTATGAATGTTTATAAATTTCAGAATGTCTCTAACGTAAGCCGAAACATAGAATAAAAGACATGAAAAGAGGGGCGACCGGGTATAGTTATTGAGCAGAATGCGTCGATAGCCTAGAGGCCAGTATTACTTGGACTTATTATGATCAAATAATTATTAATCTAGTTTTAACAATTAAATCATTGTAGAAAATTTTGTAGAATGTTTTACTATTTTAAGTATTTAATTTGATTTCAATTTTAATTTAAGCCCATCTATCTAATTTGCACCCATCCCTCTCTCTTTCTCTCTCAACTTTAACTGGCAACTTTCTCAAATTTAATGCGCTTTATTTCAGTTCATTGAAAACAATTAAATTAACACAAAAATAATTAAGTTTGTGTTGTTTAGTATTTCCCACAAATAAACCAAAAAAATAAAATTCATTTCATATATTTTTGAAACGTTGAGGCCACATGAAATATTTATTTGCCAAACCAAAATTGGAATAGTCACTTAAGCCAGATTAAATAAAAATATATTTTTTCCAGACTTTTGTCCAAGAAAGAAGCTGAACAATATTTCTATGCAAATTCGAAAAACAAATTTTAACAATTTTTTTAAAGTGACCTAATTGAAATTATTGAAAGTTGTCATTAAATTTTTTGTTTATTTATGCAAGACAGGCGATGCGTTATAAATATGTTTGGAGATAATTTGTGAAACTAAATTTTTGTTTAAATAACGTGCACTTAAGCAATTAAAAATACTTCGTTTAATGTTTATTAATTTTTAACTTTCTTTAGAACGCTCGATTTATTTACTGCACAATAAATTTGAACTGTGTAAAGTGTGTTGTGCTGCTTTTAACACAAGCAAATAAATGTATTGGTGTGAGTGGGGCGTTGCCGGTGTATTTTGCCGTTTGAAAATATTCACGTGAATGTTTGATTATTCTAAGTGTATAAATGTATTAAAATATTAATAAACTACTCGTATAGTTTGTGAATTCTGTATTCGGTAGGCATACATACTCGTACACATGCATATATAAGTTATCGTTTTCTGTTTATCCCGCCCCTTTTTGAAATGTGTACTTGCCACTGAACTGGCAGTGTAGTATTATGGTTTGGTGCGTTTGCTTGTTTCCTCTTCCGGTTCTATAACTAATTGCTCTTTAAACTTAAATTTTTATATTCCATTCCTAGAAACTGTTAAGTTTTAGGTAAATAATCGTATCTTTTTACGTAAATGCTTTTCAAATTAATACATATATTTTTGTTGTTGCTTTTCTTTTGGTGAAAATTAGATAAAACTCTTTTGAATTTTTCATTGTGTTAAGCCACTTATGCTTGTAACAATAATCCATGAATACTATTTTAAGCCTTCGTGACATACTTTTACAGTGAATGGAGCGGCGACAAAAATAAAGAAGCTCCAATAATAGTAAAGTAAGTAAATATTTATTTTTAATAAATTGAATTACTTTATTGGGTTTAAAAATGCACACCACGATTTTACGGAAAAAAAACTTAATCTGCAACACATGGTTTGATCTCTGATTATACGTATTCGTTTACTGTGTAACTTGGCACTGCAAGTAAGAGCACATACACGAAGGTGGCGCGAAAATTTATAAAATGTGTTACACCCTGTGAAGGAAAATTAAAAAAAAAAAATCCAAAAGGAGATGAGTTGCGTTACTCTTGCTGGGAAAATAAAAAAATTAGTAGAATGTAAAATAATTAGAATCGTTACAAATTCCATTTTTTTTTGACTATGCCGATAAGTAATGGGATTGCCCCTCCAATAATCTAATATATTAATCGATTATCCGCTCTATGCTTAATTTTAATTTAGAATTTCCTTCCACACATTAATTTTTAAAAGATTTGTTCCAAAAGTACCTTTTTAAAATACTTTATACGCAAATTAATTGATGCAAATTATGGATTAGATCATATATCGGAATCCTTTAAAATTACCCTGATACAAGTAAAAACTGAAACAGAATATGGGATGAGCAAACCTATTTCTTCCATTTTGATTGTAGTTCAAATGTTTTCACTGGAATAATCTCAAGTTTGCATCAAGCTACCCACCTCACATGTAGGTAAAGCGACAAATGACACAGCAGTGTAGTCGGGAATCGGGAAATCCACATTAAAGAAAATACAACTAACCATATCGCATCTCAAGGCCATTTTTAATGATATACCTTTCACGTTGTTCATTTCCTGCGCACAAGCCAAAAGCTTTACAGCTTGAGTTTTTAAAAATGAATGTATTTTTGAAAATGAACTCACAACAGTGTCTGTAAAAACTCCATGAACTTGCAAGACATTTTCTATGATAACACTTAAATGCTACTTGCAAATAATGACTTACAAATGTGGTTACACTGTAAGTAAATCAGAAAAGGCATAACCTGACTTAAGTTCCCTTACATTGTTCCTTTCCTCAATATCATAATATGTACAAAAAAGAAAATGTGCATAAAATCAATGACTCTTCTTAATAAAGTCGTTCTACAAATTCTTTCGTCCTAAGAAAATAATCAAATAGCTGAGAGGTTTCATATACTGCATTGAGGGCGTATTTTGGTGAAAAAATGTAATAAGGAGGGCAAGTCTTGCACGAATGAAAGATAATACGCTGACTGCCTTCATGAAAGCTTTATAAGCCATCCCTCGTACTTATCATCCTCTTTTTTTTGGACTATTTAAACGGATCCTATTTTTGGAGTGTGTTCATGCAATAAAATTATATTTTTTGTAAAAGAAAATAGTAGCGTTGAAGTAAATTCCAATGAATGCTGTGGATAAAAGAATTTTGTTTTATCATATAAAAAAATTCTCTTATTATTCTGTTGTTTTGGGAATATTCGAATGAATGATAGTAATAGTTTTTATTATTTTTGTTTTCGCTGGCTTTTTTTTTTTGTTTGTTTGGATATTTCACTTTTGATAAAAAATGTGCTGCTTTTTTCAATAAAAGGGGAAACAAAACTTCTGGATACGAGTACACATACAAATAGAAAGGAAATTCCTTGTTATTCAACATTTAGAAAAATGCTGCGAATGCTGAAAATACTGCAAGTATAAAAATATTTTTTTTTATTTGTTTTTAATTTATAGCCTTTTATTAAAACTACTGTTTAATAGGGAATGCATTAATTTCAATTTTAGTAATGCTTAGGGAATAAGCGTGAAGGCAACAAAATTTTGAATAAAGAATAGTGTTGTTGTTTTGCGCACAACTGCTTACAATTACTTTTCATTTTTGTCAGGATTTTTTGGAAATACTATCATGTGAGAGCTCCCTTTAACAGTGGTGATGATATCATATTCTATTCCTTCAGAAAATCAAATAAATAAGCGATTTTAAGAAAAAAAGAGAGTCAATTGGAACTTTTCAAAAATAAAATGCAACAAATGCAAACTAAATTTCCCAAACAAAATATTTTACAAAAAGAATTTTGATTTCAAAGAATTGTTTCTCAATTTGAATTTCCGTAAGATTTTGTTTAAATTTTGTATTTAATTTTCTCTAATTTATATTTACAAATAATATAAATAATAGTATTAAATTGAAAATGTGGAAATGAATATTTTGACTTTATTTAATCTTCAGTTTGTGTTTTAACTTGACAGCAATTATACATTTTGCTGTTAATCTCTTTACGGAAAGAGTTAAATGGCAGACAGATTTAGTCACAACTCCATGAGCCTTTGATGATCGGAACCCCCAAAAACAAATATAATACTCGGGTATGCTCTATTCAGGTATTAGCAAATTTAGAAGTGAACGATTTTTGGCAGAGGTAAATTTTTTTTATAAAAAAAATTAATATTTTGTATATCGTCAAAAGGATGTGAAAAATTTATTTGAAAAGAAATCGATAATAATAATCATTTCGATATTGTTGCAATCCGGTTCGACAATAAACATTCAAAAAAAATACAAATCAATTGAAGTTTAGAATAAAGTTTATATCATAATAGTACCAAACCAGTAAAAAAAACAAACCCGGAAAAGACTTCTTTGTAGAAAGAAAACATATTTCATAATGCAAAATAACATCCCAGGAATGGGAAGGTGAGGACAATTTATAAAAACGTACAATCAACTATCAAGTGTGAAAATTAAAGGGGCACTTTTGTTCTTCAGTAGAGTCTCGCTAAAGAATTTGAAGCTCGATCTTATCAAAATATATTTAAAGGACCTCCAGCACAGCATATTTTCATATTTTACACTAAAGCGCACAATTTTAGAAATTGCTGAGGAGGTTGAAGGTTTCTGCGAAGGTTGAACATATAATTTTGCTGGAGAGGGTTTAAATAACCAACATCTATACACGTGCTAGAAAGAAAGAATTGCAATAGAACGACTGAAAATATTGAATGTAATTTAAGTGCGATAAAAAGAGAAAAACTGATTATTGAATGCAAAAAGATAAATTATATAGACATTTCTTTGGCATGCCCGATATGAAAACACTTCTATCCGTACTCATACAAAGAAGCATTTAAAGTATTATATGCAACCATTTATAAGGTTAAAGAGCTACACGACAGAAATTTTTTCTCAACACTCGGTATTACATCGGTATAAAACATTGTCTTCTATAATTTTTGATTTGTCTTTACTTCGTAATTGGAGTAGTCTAAAAGTATTTTTATATTCAGTGTTTAGTGTAAATGTGTGTTAAAGTTGCAAATACAAAATTCCTTTGCCTTTTTCATATTAAATTCCAATAGAAAAATATATACTTTTAGTTTGCATTCTCGTAACATGTATAAAGTTTGCAACTCTGATACTGGAACAGCTGACGTTGCTCTGATTTCCCCATTTGCACATAAGCAATCTAAGCAACGGGTTGAATCGGCTGTTAAATATATACGAATTAAACAATCGATTACAAACTACTGCAATAGGCTACTATAGAATTAAAAAAAAATAGTGCAAGCTCTATCTCTAGCTTCGGCCGGAAACTTTTTGCCCCACCCTCCTAAAAAGAAACACCTTTTGTCCTTTTTCAATAATTTATTTAAATTTCACAAGGCATTAGTGTGTTGGTCACAATAAGCGCCCACTACCAATTTCAAATTACGTGGAAACGCAACAAGCAGCAACAAAAAATGCTGCAAACACTGGATACCCCTATTAGGATGAAAGTAAAAGTAAATAAACATTAAGATGTTGTATCTTTTATAAATGTTGAGTATATTCCGTAAATAAAAGCGCATTTGGGGCCCTCTGTAGGCGAATGAATAATTTGCAACCTACTAAGCCGTATGCCGCGGGTACGATTCTTGCCCAGACCCTGGCTGTTTTCCTGCAATCCAGCCAAAAGAAAAATGGCTATTTTGAAGAGATAGCATTACATAGCATGTAATGCTATTTTCAAAAGGAGACTAAATACGAGTTATTTATTTAATTATTTGAATCTTGTGTTTTTCGTCTAATACGCATTTACCTGCTGGCCGTATTTACTTACCGTGATATACTTATTTTTGTTGCTACAGCAATCATCTTCTTATATATCTTCTCATTACCTGCAACCGCAAATTATGTCAATAAAAAAATATAGAAAATTATTACACAAATTTGTGTTTCTTATTGCACGAATATGTAATTATTACACTATTAGAATGTCGCGACTCATTTTACATTTCCATACACATACATAAATGCATACATGTTTGAATTAACACACACACACATAAAAATTTAATAAAATGAGTGTGGACTTATTTCTTAAAAATAAGACTCCAAAAAGTTAGATCAGAGATAATGCAAAGTTAATTAGCAAACTGTAAAAAGCTCAGTGGCGCTGAGATGAAAATATGTTTATGATTTTAATGTTTATTCGTTTTAATATTTATTTATTTTTATTTTTTTTTTTTGATTAATTTTAATATATTTTATATTCATGACATTGCATTGAGTTTTTTATTTGATGAAAAAAGAATGTTTTTACGAGATTAACACACTTTAGAGAACAGAAACGTCATATGCGATGGTTGGCAGAAAAAGTTTCGTAAATTTTAATGAGAAAATACTATTGGATCTAATTTCATTATAATTATATTATATGTTATTGTTAAATTTTAAAAGGCTTTAGAACCGTATTGTAATTACTTGCTTCTCCTTGGGGAATTTATTTTAAAATAAATTCTTTAAGCCGAAGATTTTGAAATATTGGGAATATCTTGCTGATATTGTGGCAATTAAGCGATCGCCATATCCCTAAAGGCTATTGTAATAGAAATTAAATACTGAATATTTTACATTCAAGAAATTCCATCGGAAATATATTTTCAATGATGGAATATAATTTAAAAAATATAATTTCAATATATTTTCATAACGCACGAGAAACGTGGCGCTTTTAGGAAAATTTTTTATTTAATATATATCAGCTGAGCTATACAAGTGAAAGATATAGAATTTAAATTATTTTGTTTTTACAAATTAAATAACGACAGATCTAAATAGTTAAAATCCAACGATTCAGCTAAAAAGTTAAATTCTCTAAAATTGAATGTAACTAAAAAAATATAAAAGCTTAAGAATCTAATATATTATTGAAATTATGAATGAATTAAGCTAAAATTAATAATCTGGCAACACCCTTTTTGTTCCCTTTTGTTTTCTTACTTTACTTTGTATAATAAAGTTTTAGTTCTGAATAAATCTTTGTACTGCTTAGACGTGTCTCTCTCTCCCTTTCTTTACTGTTTTAAAATTCCTAACATATATATATAGAGTTATATATGTTTCCAATATTGCATAAATAGTGTTAAAGAAATTGGCAGATTACTGTCCTTACTCATCTGCTCTGCAATACAGCCACTCCATGTGCTCAACAAATGAATATCTGGGCGGCTCGATAAAGTAATTTTCATGTCACCGTGACAGCAGCACAAAATACAAAGTAATTAAACCTGATATTTAAAGCTGATCATACATTAAATATAATATCTATATGCAAATTTATATCTGATTGTTGGTGTCAGCTTATAAATAAGCATACGCTGGATAGCTGTCACATGAATTAGGGCAAACATTATGAAATTTATGTTAAAAATTTATTATTTTGAAAATCTCACAAGTAAATAAAAAGCTAAAAAGGTATGCAGCGCAACGCACATGTAAACAAAAATAATATGTGCTTGTAAATTAAATAAAATCTGCCAGCATGTGTAAATAAAATAAAATGTTTGTATTTCTATAACTGGCTGGAGTAGAAAAAAGCATGCAGGTGCATTTATGGAAAGGCAGACTTTGCAAGAGCTCTTACAGTGGTCTGCAGCCAACCAAACGAATTAAACTGAAGGATTTTTTTCCTTATTCTTTTTAAAGGAATTATAGAAAGTTTTTGGTTATTTTAACACATTAAATACTCCGACAAAAAAAACCACGCAGCAGAAAAATAATTATTTTCTTAAAAATACGATGAAATTGATTATTTCTAAACATCAACTCTCAGCTGGCTTAGCTTTATTTTTCTAATGAAACTATTAAGTTAGAATTCGTATAATCAAGGACTCTCCTACAATTGGCCAACTTCAAACTAAAATTGAATACAATGTGAATACCCTTCATTTAGTGCCAAGCAATACAACACCAGGGTAGGGTATTCCCCTTCAATTACTGCATATACAAAAAAAAAAAAAAATATCCTTAAAGCATATTAAAGCACATTGAGCTTTATTTGATTAGTTTTATGGAAATTTATTATTATTAGTATACGTTTGATAAATTTAAATTTCCTGAAAAGTATCCATTAAAAAAAATTTCAATAATCCTGCACAGTGGGAGATTTCGTATATTCAGACTAACAGAAGTAAAGCTAAAAATGTATACTACAAGTATGCAGAAGATTTTGCTAATGATTTTGTAAGCTTGAGATGCTGTCAATAGTCTTCACTTAAGTAATCCAGTAAATGACTAAATATTTTGTTGCAATAAGGAAGAAAATGAATTATAATATTAGTAAGTGATGTATTAAAAATTGTATATCTGTAGTTTAAAAACTATTTCAAAGCTTTCATCATTTACTTTTTCAAATGAAGATATTGAAGTAGATATTGAAATATACAATTAAAATCAACTAAAAAATCTTGATAGTTTTTAATTTTTTTTATTAGAATTCTCAGGCTATTATTATGCCTTATATTTATGCCTCTCTCTCTCTCTCTATTTATTCTGAGTAAATGACTTTTAAAGATGTGAAGCATGAAGCCCAATTGAAGGGGAATACCCTTGTGTTGCTCTGCGTTATACCGAAATTAGTAGATTGAGATATTAATAGAGAAGACAAAGTAGCTGTTTTTGGTATGAACCCAAGATCTTAGGCATTGGTAGTGGTTCAGCCACTAAGTACTCTGTAAATTTACAAAGAAAAATTGTTGAATTTAAAAAACATTTTATTTTAAAAATTTATGACATATTCTAAAGATATTTTTTTTTTTGTAATTTATTAAACATGAACCGTATTTGATAACAATTAAAATTATATACACAAATCATTTGAGCAGCGAACATCGGCTTTGACAGCAAGTGACAGTGTAGCAAACAACACATCAAAAGCAATAAAAAAAGAAAAGAAAAGAAAAGAAAGAAAAAAGGAAAGTTACTTTCATTATAAATAAAATGTGTTTCTGAAAGTCATTGAGCTGATATAATCAGAATGAAGGCAAAAGCGATGTGTATCCTCCTGTCTAATGTTGCTGCACTAGAGGTTTTTTTTTGGTGGCGAGGAGGCAAAAGAAACAAAACAAGAGACTCTGATTATAATGTAGTTGATAGAAAATATAATTACAATGGCTCGATTCCAAACTGATTTATAGTTCAGTTTAATATTTGCTGTTTATGTTTATGGAAAATTTATACAAAAACACAAGATGACGGTGATGTTGACGGTGATGTGCTGATATTTTCAAGCTGACTGGGCATATTTAGCATTGGAAACATTTCTATGCGGATGTGGATGTGCATGTGTAGATTTTTAATAGATTTTTATATCAGATTTATTTCTATTTGAATATTTTATTATTCAATGCGTACATGAATTATTTCGACAGTGTTTTTGCCAAAAAAAAAAAAAGAAATGAGTATATTTTCTCTATAAATTTTCCGACGAGAAGTCAATATCATAACTAAAAAGTATATGAGCTCCCAGCTTTGTATGCATGTGTTTATGAATTTTTGTGCTTGTAAATGTAAGTAAATAAAGTTTTCATCTTTCATCCTTTAAGCATAATACATGCATGATTTATCGCTTTGGTAACAAATGTTTCCGTTGGCAATTATTCAAGTATATTTTACGTTCAAGTGATTTTGAATGCAAATATATTTTCTGATTCAGCATTTCAGAAATTTCATGTAAAGCCACATCCAACCTGATACACATTCAATAACACTTATTTCAATGAAGACCGGAAATGAAACAACACACGTACAATCTTCGTATGTAGTCTATTTTCTGTGAAGTGATTCTCAAGCAGAGTTTTCCTGAAGTTGCAGTGTTGAATATAAAACTCAGGCTATTATTCATATTCAAATTTTAATCTGAAGTTAACATCTATTTTGGCTACAAAATACGGTGATAGTCAAAACATATGAGAATAAAATATAATGTTGAA
The DNA here is from genome assembly GCA_963402855.1 of Ormia ochracea. Lineage (NCBI taxonomy): Eukaryota > Metazoa > Arthropoda > Insecta > Diptera > Tachinidae > Ormia > Ormia ochracea. The sequence continues at coordinate 32,653,708 of OY727107.1, read as the reverse complement.
GTGGGTAAATTTGTTTCACAAATTTTGCAGATAGTCTTACGTGTAAACGTGACAGTGTGGTTTCAATCAATTTTCCAAATTAATAATAATATTTGTAATCCTGGTTTTAAAAGCTTAGAAATAGTTCACTGAAGCAATTAATTCTTATGTAAATTTAATAAAATATCTATATATTTTGTCTGTCACTATTTTCTCCATGTAAGCACTTTTAGGCCTTATAATACCACAAACATAAGAAATCAAAATAATCCATAACCTCCACTCATGCCAGGAAACTGTATGTACAGCTTTCTAACATTTTGATATGTCTTGACAGCTTAAGCAAGACTGTATGCCGTCATACGAATATTGTCTATCGTTATTATGTGTCTGTGCTCTTCCATGTCATGTGTGACGTGCACAAGAATTTGTTTTTCCAATAGAAACAAAAAAATATTTGCTAACAAATTTTGTTCATTTAAATATCGTACAAAAGAGAATATTTGAGGATCTATTAATTTGCCTTCAGCATTTTTTTTTTTTTTTTTTGTAAGAATCACAAACTGAAATGTTTGACTTTTTAGCTAAACAAACAAAAATTGAATTTCGTTAAAAATTCCAGCAGGCTTTAGCATGCATTTAAATTTTAGAAGAGTTAAGAACATCAAGAAAAATATCCTTAAGTCGAGTAACATGCAAAGATTGAACATCCTTTATGAGTTTGAAACGGAAATATATTTAATATTTCGAAGGGGATTCCTGAAATATACGGAAGCAACACCATTTACAATTCACATTTTTCTTTGAGTTCGCTTTTTCCCAAACTTTTTTCTTTTTTAATTTGTTAACAAACTGTTGAATTAAAATGCCCTTTTCAACAAAATTTTATATAGCTGCCAATTAATTTGATAGTCTAATCAATTACCCAGCAAACAAAAAATTTTATTTTCCACTCATGTTTGCAATGTAAAACATGTAAGATAGATATTACTCTGATATAAAAAATAATTTTTAATTTGTCGCAACTTCTTTAGCAAAAGTTGATGCCTAATTAACTTTGAGTAAGTTTTATAGATATGCAGTTTATATTTATGGAGAATAGCTAAGTAGAACGAAAAAAAGAAGTCCTTGTAAGGTCCTGCCTAGTTGGCACCAACGATAGGAATAAATTAAATGTAGATTATCATATTGTTTTATCTTTATAATTTATTTAAAAAGTTTTTATTTCTAAAGTTGCAGCAGTTACAGTTACCTGAACAGTGATACAAGCTAAAGAAATTTGTACTTGTATACTGATAAGTGTAATAGCATTTCGAACGTTAATATGAAGTTTGAGAATAAATTTTATATTTTTCTTTTGCATGCCACATTTAGAAAATTAAAATTAATGTACACGAAAAGGTCCTTTCAAACAATACATAAATTAATTAATTAAATAATTCAAATAAATCATTTTATTTATGCTACTTCTGCCATGATGCGAAACAAGTAAAGTGGCTGTCTACTAGCTTAATTTAAGCTTCAAATTTATTCTCATACAGGATCGCTCTAAAAACACAGTTACTACATTTACACATAATAATAATGTAATAATTAGTACATCATTATTTAGTATCATTAACATTTTACCCCACTTTTCAAAAAAACTATTAATGGAAAATATATTTGTTTGCCTTGCTCTGTGCTCAACCCCTCCCAATTTTTTAATATTAAAATTTAAAGAAAGCAGTTAAAGAAAGTTAGTTCTTACTGTCACACAGAATCATTTCGACAGCATGTTCCTTGCGATACTTTCAACCACTTACATGCATAAGTGTCCACCTTTAAGGCTAAAATAGCTTAATAAAAAAACAAAGGAGTAAAGCGTAAAAAGAGTAAAAGGATGAAACGGGGATACAAAGAATAGAAAAAGTGTACAATTTTCTTCTATTAAGCTTCAGAGTCCTGGCAGAGACTGAAGTTTACATGGCTATTGTGCAAAAGAAAGTAATAATAAAACATGTCCTTTGATAACGAGGATTTGCTTGCGTAAATACAATGTTACTTTACTCTGGTTAATTATCTCCATCGTGCTCAGTACATTATAAAAAATCAACAAAACATTTTTCTAAGATTTTGCGCACTGAAAAGAGTTACAAACTCTCGGAATACTATACAACGCAGTCTACAACGGTGGAGACTGGAAGAGCAATAAAGTATTAGAAGGACTGCGAGTACAACTGACCAAAACAGTGAGAGACATTTGCTAAAGCTGAGAGGAGCTTAGAAAGCTTATCAGCAATTGACAAACAGCCAAAACCAATTTAATCTGTAGTGCGATATTCTCCACACAGGCTGTGGACACGCTTAAAGGATTTCTAGAGAAGTCACTTGAAAAACTCGCTTTTTCATCATTTTCTTAAGCAAATTTCTAGCTGAACTAAAGAAACCACTTTAAATATGAGATGAAATTATTATGAAACTGAAATATATGTTAACTTATAAAACCATTAGTGAAATTACTTTCATCCTCCCTTTTCATTCTGTCTATTTGGAATGTTTCGTAAGATATTTTTCGTTTGTCACGTTTTTAAAATTATTTACATCTTGATGACTCAATCAGATTGAAGAAATACAGGTAATTTGAAGTAGAATGAAAAAATCCTTTCTTGTAATTGGCCAGCTGAGAACAAATTGGCTCTGTTTAGCAAACTATCCAGATTTGGAGTGGCGCATTGCATTCTGCTGGAATTACGAGAAGGGGTTGTGGTACGGTAGATGGAATGGAGTTGTGATTTGTTCTTAGTTCGTTCATGAAATACCTCTATGGAAGAAGCTAAGCTGAGTTATCTGCAATGTAAATATTAAGCTGTGTCCTGACAAAGTCCTTTTGAATATTTTTTATGCCTCTGTTATTTTTTCTGCTTCAATAATGTTTTCAACTGTTCTTTTATAATTTCTTATAAGTGGAAGAAAATCTTGTGACTTCAACACTTTTGTATCCTTTATTAGTGTATTAAAGCTACTTTCTTTATATAAGGCAGAGAATATATATAAAATATATATATAGAATATTATAAAAAACATAAGGCAGTGAAGTTTTTGAACATTTTTATAAACAAAAATAGAAAGCAATTTTACTTCTAGAAGCTAAGAAATATTTTTCTAATAATATTTATTGCACTATTTTATAATACTCGTGCGAAGGGAAAGCACATGCAGGCATAGTCTTTCCTGTGGGTCCTATTGAACATTTCTTTCCGAAAACAAATGAGAGTGGTATTGAGCCTAACAGGAAGCCCAATGAATCCGTTCGAAAAGTATTCTCTTGAAGACTTGCTGTCTTGCTGTGTTCGGCTAATCCAAAAGGTTAACATTTTTTTTTGTTTAAAAAAACATGAAAAGGGCGTATGTTATCTGTTGAAGGACATTGAAATTTTGGATTGGTTTGGGAAGCAGTAGCAGATTTTTAACGATGCCATTAAAGGCAACAGTGGGCGCTGGATTTGGCTAAAATCAAAGAAAATCAGCCAATGATGTCAATTTTGAATTGAACTTTTTCTATGGGCTACACTTCTAGATCGAATAAATATTTATAGTTATACCAAAATAAATCAGAAAAATGAAAAAAGTGAAAGAGAAATGAAACTTGAGGATGGGGTTCCGAATGTTCAAAAAGTGTTTCATTTGATATTTGAATTACTATAAAAATTCACTGATAATTTTAATTTGGAACCTCTAAAGTATTCCACACGATCGGAATGGTAACAAAAATCCACTCCGTAATCAATTCTGAAGTATTTTATCCCAAAAAATATATTCTAATAATAAATTTCATTAACTTTCTTAAATATTCTACTATAAACTAATTTCGAAAATTTATTTCATTTCAACTATCAAATAAAACAATTAAAATAAAATGAAATAAATAAAAGCTACAAATGATTCTTCATAATGTGGCGAGAGATTTAGAGTGTAAGTATAGAATTTATGATCTCATTTTGAAATAAATACAAATATAAACATGCAAGCATACGCTGCTTTATTTTGTATTTAAAATTATAGCTTAAAAAGGAGTTTGAATAAAAAGTTCTGCCTTTGGCTTAATATCAGAATTTATTGTACATTAAAAATCATTTTTTATAGCACCCGAAGGAAACGGAATGTTGAAAGCACATCTACACCCCTCTTGTTTCACATTCATAAGTGTATTTTTTTACTTCAGAAAATAAATATAAGCCGACAAAACTAAGCAGATATTTATGTAATAACATTTTACTGCCTTCCAAAAGGACCTTTTTGTAAAACTTCACAATGAAGTCAGATATTCTTTGAAGCTCAAACCATATTGTGGTTTCTCTACAAAAATCTATTATAATATTAAACAGAATGGATTTATAAAAGTTTTTCTATAAATAGGCCGCCATTTAAAAAAAAATTATAAGGAATTATTTCCAATCAAAGCTTTGATTGCTAAATTCCAATTAATTTATGCACGTTGATAAAACTCACAAACACCTGCCTGTTTTTTGTTTGTATTGGAAGGATATTAATTTGTTCATAAACATGTGTAATTAAAAACAATTTTTTCACTTTTTATATAAAATATTTTTTTCATTTAAAAAAAAAATTAAATTTTTTTTTTACAATATTCGGTTTGTAGAGTGAAAAAATAGTGTGCAACCACAAATGCAATTATTATTTTATATAATTTTTGTGGCGTAATTAAAAAGGAAATCATGAATATCCCATCAATCTGTGTGTTATACAACGCAGTAATAATAACAAATAAATTACGCAAACATAATAAACAATCAAAATTAAATAAATGCAATAATGAAAATTAAAAATGAAAATTCATTTCATTTGCCATTGTAGATGCAGTGCAGGATACGGGCAAACGTGCATGTTTTTCATTGCTCCGAACTCTACATCAGACAGATTCTTTTCGAATCTTTTTTTACGCATTCGACATAAATCCCATGTAAATTTAATTGGCTACCTTTTAAGTTCGGCATAACTCCACAAAATGCGATAAGAAACTGCAATAACGAGCAATTTTAGCCCAACATGATTACACAGTTTAATATTAAAAAACAATCTGACATTAAACTCATCTGTATTTATGGTCACTCCGAAATAAGAGGGAAGGGGCGGGGGGCGCGGATGTAGCTGCAAAAGCAGCTTTGACTACTCCTCTTATAACTACACAAAATATATTTATTTATGAAATACCTTTTCAAGACAAGAGCCAAGTACAATTGGAACACAACAACTGAGTGGTACAGGAAAATTAACCCCAATAAAGTTAACGCCTACAAGCTGTTCAAAAATATAGGCCACATCCTGCTACCAAGAATTGGCCAAATTAAAATATTTAGACTAAGACTAGGTCATAGTAGAATATCAGAATATGTAGACTCAACCCAAAAAGGATAAAATAAAATTTTTAAAAACTCTAACCTTTATAATTTCATTTAAAGCGAACAAAAATATTGAGCTTAGGGCTAACGCTGCCATACCTCTCCTCTCAATATGCTAATAATTTACTTATAAGGATGCCACCGTACGCGAATGAATAATGTGCAGCCTACTAAACCAGAGATCGCGAGTTCGATTCCTGCCTAGACCCTAATTGTTTCCCTGCGTTGAAGAAAAAAAATATCTAAATAAATATAAAACAATTATTATTTGATATTTCAAATTGTACGACGACTTTGTCATTAAAAATTCTCGCAAATAAAATTAAAATTAGAATATTATTAGAATATTTGCAGAAGAATATTAGATATATTGGAAATTGACAATTTTGTTAGGAATTTTTAATTCACTTTTTATAAATCAATTGTCTGCTGTCAGTATTTTGCGTAAAAATTTAAAAAGCAATTATCCTTTCACTATTCCTTAAAGAGAATTCTTATGATATTCAATATAGTTTTAAAAACCGAGTAACTTTCAGTACTGTCATACCGTCTCCTTTCAAACAAACCAATTGCAATCAGTTTCTCTTTTTTAAAAATATCAAGCGAAAGTAAACTCAATTAAACTCTATTCAATTAAAAATTTTTTTTTTAAATATTAACTGGAGATTTTTATAAAATTATTATAAATTAATAATTTCGCATTTTCTCACTTCCATGAAAGCATTTTATGGCCAAACTCTTATTACTATGCAGAGACATTTTATTAAAAATTCCAAATTTGCTAATTTGCTTTTACCACACGCAACGGGAAGTGTTCCTTCTGCTGTGATAAATACCAGAAAATTTGTGCTTTAATTTAATCACCAACAACCGCAATGGCGTCAGCAGTAAAAAAAATAAATATTAGTGTTGTAAAAATACTGAGCATTTCGGTACTCGGTATGAGCTTTTTTTTTTATAAAGGAGACATTCATTTCCCAAACACCATCAATATTTTTAATAATGTATCGGAGGAATAATTGCGCCGAAAGCATATTAATTGGAAAGAAAGAAGGTACGAACCTGAACAGAAACTCGTGGGAACCTGTTGCCATCTACCAGCCAGGGAATTAAAAATATTAAAATTTATTTGCAAAAGTCGCTCTGGACTCGGAAAAGCGGCGAACTTGCCCACAGATACATCAATTTTGGTTCATTTACAACCAATTTTGTGAGATTTTCCGACTTACTTGATTAAATTGCGTTACCACGAAATGAAATCATATTAAAGCACACCGTTTTTTTTAATAAAAAAAATCATAAGCAATTTATTGTTGAAGTGGAAAATGAAAAGAAAGTAATCGGACTAAATCAGGATTTATTAAAATTGACTGAAAACACTTGCAAATCCATTTAGTAGTAAATTAATAAAATAATTAATAAAATAGTTGGGTATTCAAAGAATCTCTTACAATTTGGACTTGTTGAAGTTCAAAGGTTATAAGGCTTTAAATAGTGGCCTCTATATTTTCAAATTTGAGTGGAATAAAACAGAATCTTTTAAGTCTCTACTCTGCTGAGTTATAAAACCAAGCAAGTTTTCAAGGATTTCAAAATGTCTTCTAGTCAACTGAAAAGAATTCGCTACATCCGTCGTAAATACTCTGACTAGATATCCGAAAAGAATAAAATATTTGTACATCACTAATAGCAACATCACTGTTGAAGCAAGTAAAGAATTTGTAAACAACATCACACTAACAGCCAATCTTCCTCCATTTTCCCAGATAATGCTGCACTTACCCAAGATAATCATCAATATTGCATGGAACAAAAATCATACATTTAGAAGAATATTTCCCTTTCATGCTTCTACACTTGCGTTGCGGCCAACAATAACAAAAGCTATTACAAATATGAAAGCAATAACGACTCCACAAAATTGCTCTGTGAATATAAAAACAACAACAACAAATGCACCAATTCAAATACCCACTGCTGCAGCATGGCGAAATTTGCTCCGAAAATGAAATGGAAAACATCAATGAAACACAGAGTATGATAATTTTATATAATTTTCATATTTGAATATTTTCACAAATAAAATTTTGAATTTTAAAAGAAGGAAAATGGAATAAAATGTTTGACAGTGTCTGCACGTATCAGCCTTTATTTATCAGATTCTTACTTGATCTTCTTTGAATTCTCTTTTTGGTGCCTTAATGAAATGAGTCTTTGTCCTGCAAATAACTAGGTAAAAGGATTCTTAAGTCTTCATGTACTCTTGTGTAAAAGACTTTGTGAGCAGATATTTGCGCCACTCCAATCGGTATAGATTGCAGGATTTTCTGTTCTAAGAGAAGCACTCACGGCATGGTAGGCATACATGTAAATCATTGCCTCGAAACCAGGTTGTGAGAATTGTGTTTATAGATTTTCGACTTGAATCTTGCCGAGAGGTTACAAAGTAGTAAAATGTACATCTATATTTATTTTCTTACATTGTTTTTTAAGTTGTTCAAACTTGTTATTAATTACTTTAATATTTTTTCTTGCCAATGGATAAACATTTTGGAAAGCCAGAAGAGGAATCTGTCTATTGGGCTAAAGTATTAGCTAAAATCAACATTGTCTTTCTAATTTTTTTTATTTTTTTTTTTTTTGTGAAAAAAGAAGTTTTTTATTGATTTAAAATATATTGGTTTTGTTCATTTTTGTATTTAGCAGAGTCTAATAAGCTGGGAAAAAGTCACTTTTATATTATTTTTATAATAAATTTTATTTCCTGCCTACTGTGCACCACCCATGAGCTCTGAGCATTACATCTGGCTTAACCATAAATAATAACTGCTGTCTTGCACAATACTAAATAATCACATAATTATTTTTTAAAAAAAAAGAGATTTATGTTTGCCACACTGCGGATAGTAGTCCCAAATGTTAAATTTAGACAATTTCATTTTACCAAAATTGAAATATGCGGATGCAAATAAAGTTCTAACAATTATTCAAATTAATCATTTTGTTTTTTTACAATCTCGTCAGGGGCAATTGAAGCTTTAATCTATTTCATAGATAGAGACTACAGTGACAATAGAATATTAACTTTGTTTTAGCAGTCAGCTAAAATATGGGGCATGCGGCTTTATTAGTAGCATGCGCCCTTTTCCAAATTATTAATCTAAAAGCTTTTGCTTCTCCATTAAGAAATAATCAATTTTTATGTGCTTATAAATAAGAAATTAATATTCTGTTGAGTATTAATTTTTCGGAATTTAGTGCATTTAAATTACTAGAAATCGTTGCCATGAAAATTAACCAGAAAGGCAGTACTGTAATAAAAACGAAAGCTAAGAGCTTGACTTGCATAACGAAAAAGTGAGCTTTTTTTTTTGGTGAATTTGTGTTGTATATGTTAAATATTGTATCAATAAAGTTATGACTTTTCACGAATATGTACATTTGAAACGAAAAGGAAGGAAACATCAATCAATAAACAATATTTACAAAAGTTGATGTAAAAGAATGTCAGTCATTGCAAAACTTTTTAATTCCGAGCATCCATGAACACCGCGGCCCTAAAAAAATTATTTTGTTCGTAAACAATCTACAAAGTGACAGCATTAGTCTTCAATCTCCTCATTATATAGAAAGAAACTTATACGATAAGTACTTTTATAAAGTGCAATAAATCAGATACGGCCTACAATATTAAACATTCCAAACTCATCCATTTAGTTGTATCACTGTTTGTGGTCCATTTTTTACCGACGTTAATATTTCGAATACACCATAATGGACAACAAACAGAAGCTATTAAATCAGCATAATATATTTTTTTAATAAAAGCAATACAGACGAGTAAATGTATTGTTAAGGAGCATCAGCATAACAATGGAAAAGACGCAACTTGAGCAATACGATGTCTCAGCAAGATTTTTTTTTTAATGTATTTTCCACAGATGACAAAACCTAAAATATTTCTGAAAAACTCTTCAATATTTTCAGACTTCAAATAAAACGTAGAGACTGTTTTTGAATTGACTATTTGAAATGAACATCAGCAAGTGAGTGAAAATAATTTAAAATAAAAAAGAAGAAAAACAATTAATTTGGCTATACTGGACACTCTGAATGAATATTTCTGAAACTATTGTTTTTATTGAAGTAGTTAAATTGACAAGAGAAACAATTTTGTTGATAATTTTCATATCTGATATTCATAAATCAAAATTCAATTGTTTTGCATTAAAAGGCTGATGAAAATTAAATTTGTTATACTGAAAATAAAATTAGTTGTAATAAAGTAACATAAAAATAAAAATATTACAATAATATGTAATTTCTTCAATAAATGAGATTCTGTTTCTGATATCAATGCTTTTCGATTTTTAAATATTGTCGACAGGACATGTTTGTATTATTCCGTCGCCACATTGAACAACAGCTGCCACTTTTATTTCTAGCCAAAATTGGTTTTCCTATATTGAAATAAGACAGCTTTTGTCACATTTTGGTTACTTTTTTCTTAAAAAAATATATGCACAATTTTCTTTATACATAATTTGCAAAATTTTAAATTACTTAGTAAATTGAAATCACGTGTGTTTTGCATGCCCGTATTACGTTTACGTCTTATTTTATGCAAATAAATACTTAAAGTGAATTTTAAAGTGAATATTCTCTAAATGCTTTTCACGTTTAATATATTTTTTTTATTAATATGCAACACTTAATATTTACATTTTTACAAATTTCATTTTCTTAAGCCGTTTCTAATACTCTTCTCATATGAATTCTCATTGGCCTTTCGTGAATTTTGCTTTTTATGCATTTTTTTTACAATTTCAAAGCATTTTCAATATTTTTCCCAATATCAATATTAGTTTTCATTATTGTAATTAAAAATAACAAAAACAATACTTGTTTTATCAGAGTTTTGTAATTTTAAAAATGTTACATAAAAATCGCTCATACGCACCATCCGCAGTAGCGCACACCAATTGAAGGTGCCGGTGCGTATGAGTGATAATGTACCCATACAAAAGTTATATCAATCATACGTTGTGGTCAGCAAATTGAAAATAGGCCGCAATGGCAATTTAACTGCGATTGTTGTTGCTTTATTAATTTAAAATTATTTAAAGTTTTTGCTTTAAAACATGTATTTTTCTAATTTATATCAGATTTCGCTTTAAATCTAAAGAGCATCTAACCTCAACATTAAAATATTTTATTTAATATTCTTATATTTAATATTTAATAGTTTATTTTAATATTTTAAAATTATTACATTTTATAATGTTTCCAGACTTTAAAATTTAGTTTCTCAGTGAGTGGTACAGGAAAATTAACCCCAATAAAGTTAACGCCTACAAGCTGTTCAAAAATATAGGCCACATCCTGCTACCAAGAATTGGCCAAATTAAAATATTTAGACTAAGACTAGGTCATAGTAGAATATCAGAATATGTAGACTCAACCCAAAAAGGATAAAATAAAATTTTTAAAAACTCTAACCTTTATAATTTCATTTAAAGCGAACAAAAATATTGAGCTTAGGGCTAACGCTGCCATACCTCTCCTCTCAATATGCTAATAATTTACTTATAAGGATGCCACCGTACGCGAATGAATAATGTGCAGCCTACTAAACCAGAGATCGCGAGTTCGATTCCTGCCTAGACCCTAATTGTTTCCCTGCGTTGAAGAAAAAAAATATCTAAATAAATATAAAACAATTATTATTTGATATTTCAAATTGTACGACGACTTTGTCATTAAAAATTCTCGCAAATAAAATTAAAATTAGAATATTATTAGAATATTTGCAGAAGAATATTAGATATATTGGAAATTGACAATTTTGTTAGGAATTTTTAATTCACTTTTTATAAATCAATTGTCTGCTGTCAGTATTTTGCGTAAAAATTTAAAAAGCAATTATCCTTTCACTATTCCTTAAAGAGAATTCTTATGATATTCAATATAGTTTTAAAAACCGAGTAACTTTCAGTACTGTCATACCGTCTCCTTTCAAACAAACCAATTGCAATCAGTTTCTCTTTTTTAAAAATATCAAGCGAAAGTAAACTCAATTAAACTCTATTCAATTAAAAATTTTTTTTTTAAATATTAACTGGAGATTTTTATAAAATTATTATAAATTAATAATTTCGCATTTTCTCACTTCCATGAAAGCATTTTATGGCCAAACTCTTATTACTATGCAGAGACATTTTATTAAAAATTCCAAATTTGCTAATTTGCTTTTACCACACGCAACGGGAAGTGTTCCTTCTGCTGTGATAAATACCAGAAAATTTGTGCTTTAATTTAATCACCAACAACCGCAATGGCGTCAGCAGTAAAAAAAATAAATATTAGTGTTGTAAAAATACTGAGCATTTCGGTACTCGGTATGAGCTTTTTTTTTTATAAAGGAGACATTCATTTCCCAAACACCATCAATATTTTTAATAATGTATCGGAGGAATAATTGCGCCGAAAGCATATTAATTGGAAAGAAAGAAGGTACGAACCTGAACAGAAACTCGTGGGAACCTGTTGCCATCTACCAGCCAGGGAATTAAAAATATTAAAATTTATTTGCAAAAGTCGCTCTGGACTCGGAAAAGCGGCGAACTTGCCCACAGATACATCAATTTTGGTTCATTTACAACCAATTTTGTGAGATTTTCCGACTTACTTGATTAAATTGCGTTACCACGAAATGAAATCATATTAAAGCACACCGTTTTTTTTAATAAAAAAAATCATAAGCAATTTATTGTTGAAGTGGAAAATGAAAAGAAAGTAATCGGACTAAATCAGGATTTATTAAAATTGACTGAAAACACTTGCAAATCCATTTAGTAGTAAATTAATAAAATAATTAATAAAATAGTTGGGTATTCAAAGAATCTCTTACAATTTGGACTTGTTGAAGTTCAAAGGTTATAAGGCTTTAAATAGTGGCCTCTATATTTTCAAATTTGAGTGGAATAAAACAGAATCTTTTAAGTCTCTACTCTGCTGAGTTATAAAACCAAGCAAGTTTTCAAGGATTTCAAAATGTCTTCTAGTCAACTGAAAAGAATTCGCTACATCCGTCGTAAATACTCTGACTAGATATCCGAAAAGAATAAAATATTTGTACATCACTAATAGCAACATCACTGTTGAAGCAAGTAAAGAATTTGTAAACAACATCACACTAACAGCCAATCTTCCTCCATTTTCCCAGATAATGCTGCACTTACCCAAGATAATCATCAATATTGCATGGAACAAAAATCATACATTTAGAAGAATATTTCCCTTTCATGCTTCTACACTTGCGTTGCGGCCAACAATAACAAAAGCTATTACAAATATGAAAGCAATAACGACTCCACAAAATTGCTCTGTGAATATAAAAACAACAACAACAAATGCACCAATTCAAATACCCACTGCTGCAGCATGGCGAAATTTGCTCCGAAAATGAAATGGAAAACATCAATGAAACACAGAGTATGATAATTTTATATAATTTTCATATTTGAATATTTTCACAAATAAAATTTTGAATTTTAAAAGAAGGAAAATGGAATAAAATGTTTGACAGTGTCTGCACGTATCAGCCTTTATTTATCAGATTCTTACTTGATCTTCTTTGAATTCTCTTTTTGGTGCCTTAATGAAATGAGTCTTTGTCCTGCAAATAACTAGGTAAAAGGATTCTTAAGTCTTCATGTACTCTTGTGTAAAAGACTTTGTGAGCAGATATTTGCGCCACTCCAATCGGTATAGATTGCAGGATTTTCTGTTCTAAGAGAAGCACTCACGGCATGGTAGGCATACATGTAAATCATTGCCTCGAAACCAGGTTGTGAGAATTGTGTTTATAGATTTTCGACTTGAATCTTGCCGAGAGGTTACAAAGTAGTAAAATGTACATCTATATTTATTTTCTTACATTGTTTTTTAAGTTGTTCAAACTTGTTATTAATTACTTTAATATTTTTTCTTGCCAATGGATAAACATTTTGGAAAGCCAGAAGAGGAATCTGTCTATTGGGCTAAAGTATTAGCTAAAATCAACATTGTCTTTCTAATTTTTTTTATTTTTTTTTTTTTTGTGAAAAAAGAAGTTTTTTATTGATTTAAAATATATTGGTTTTGTTCATTTTTGTATTTAGCAGAGTCTAATAAGCTGGGAAAAAGTCACTTTTATATTATTTTTATAATAAATTTTATTTCCTGCCTACTGTGCACCACCCATGAGCTCTGAGCATTACATCTGGCTTAACCATAAATAATAACTGCTGTCTTGCACAATACTAAATAATCACATAATTATTTTTTAAAAAAAAAGAGATTTATGTTTGCCACACTGCGGATAGTAGTCCCAAATGTTAAATTTAGACAATTTCATTTTACCAAAATTGAAATATGCGGATGCAAATAAAGTTCTAACAATTATTCAAATTAATCATTTTGTTTTTTTACAATCTCGTCAGGGGCAATTGAAGCTTTAATCTATTTCATAGATAGAGACTACAGTGACAATAGAATATTAACTTTGTTTTAGCAGTCAGCTAAAATATGGGGCATGCGGCTTTATTAGTAGCATGCGCCCTTTTCCAAATTATTAATCTAAAAGCTTTTGCTTCTCCATTAAGAAATAATCAATTTTTATGTGCTTATAAATAAGAAATTAATATTCTGTTGAGTATTAATTTTTCGGAATTTAGTGCATTTAAATTACTAGAAATCGTTGCCATGAAAATTAACCAGAAAGGCAGTACTGTAATAAAAACGAAAGCTAAGAGCTTGACTTGCATAACGAAAAAGTGAGCTTTTTTTTTTGGTGAATTTGTGTTGTATATGTTAAATATTGTATCAATAAAGTTATGACTTTTCACGAATATGTACATTTGAAACGAAAAGGAAGGAAACATCAATCAATAAACAATATTTACAAAAGTTGATGTAAAAGAATGTCAGTCATTGCAAAACTTTTTAATTCCGAGCATCCATGAACACCGCGGCCCTAAAAAAATTATTTTGTTCGTAAACAATCTACAAAGTGACAGCATTAGTCTTCAATCTCCTCATTATATAGAAAGAAACTTATACGATAAGTACTTTTATAAAGTGCAATAAATCAGATACGGCCTACAATATTAAACATTCCAAACTCATCCATTTAGTTGTATCACTGTTTGTGGTCCATTTTTTACCGACGTTAATATTTCGAATACACCATAATGGACAACAAACAGAAGCTATTAAATCAGCATAATATATTTTTTTAATAAAAGCAATACAGACGAGTAAATGTATTGTTAAGGAGCATCAGCATAACAATGGAAAAGACGCAACTTGAGCAATACGATGTCTCAGCAAGATTTTTTTTTTAATGTATTTTCCACAGATGACAAAACCTAAAATATTTCTGAAAAACTCTTCAATATTTTCAGACTTCAAATAAAACGTAGAGACTGTTTTTGAATTGACTATTTGAAATGAACATCAGCAAGTGAGTGAAAATAATTTAAAATAAAAAAGAAGAAAAACAATTAATTTGGCTATACTGGACACTCTGAATGAATATTTCTGAAACTATTGTTTTTATTGAAGTAGTTAAATTGACAAGAGAAACAATTTTGTTGATAATTTTCATATCTGATATTCATAAATCAAAATTCAATTGTTTTGCATTAAAAGGCTGATGAAAATTAAATTTGTTATACTGAAAATAAAATTAGTTGTAATAAAGTAACATAAAAATAAAAATATTACAATAATATGTAATTTCTTCAATAAATGAGATTCTGTTTCTGATATCAATGCTTTTCGATTTTTAAATATTGTCGACAGGACATGTTTGTATTATTCCGTCGCCACATTGAACAACAGCTGCCACTTTTATTTCTAGCCAAAATTGGTTTTCCTATATTGAAATAAGACAGCTTTTGTCACATTTTGGTTACTTTTTTCTTAAAAAAATATATGCACAATTTTCTTTATACATAATTTGCAAAATTTTAAATTACTTAGTAAATTGAAATCACGTGTGTTTTGCATGCCCGTATTACGTTTACGTCTTATTTTATGCAAATAAATACTTAAAGTGAATTTTAAAGTGAATATTCTCTAAATGCTTTTCACGTTTAATATATTTTTTTTATTAATATGCAACACTTAATATTTACATTTTTACAAATTTCATTTTCTTAAGCCGTTTCTAATACTCTTCTCATATGAATTCTCATTGGCCTTTCGTGAATTTTGCTTTTTATGCATTTTTTTTACAATTTCAAAGCATTTTCAATATTTTTCCCAATATCAATATTAGTTTTCATTATTGTAATTAAAAATAACAAAAACAATACTTGTTTTATCAGAGTTTTGTAATTTTAAAAATGTTACATAAAAATCGCTCATACGCACCATCCGCAGTAGCGCACACCAATTGAAGGTGCCGGTGCGTATGAGTGATAATGTACCCATACAAAAGTTATATCAATCATACGTTGTGGTCAGCAAATTGAAAATAGGCCGCAATGGCAATTTAACTGCGATTGTTGTTGCTTTATTAATTTAAAATTATTTAAAGTTTTTGCTTTAAAACATGTATTTTTCTAATTTATATCAGATTTCGCTTTAAATCTAAAGAGCATCTAACCTCAACATTAAAATATTTTATTTAATATTCTTATATTTAATATTTAATAGTTTATTTTAATATTTTAAAATTATTACATTTTATAATGTTTCCAGACTTTAAAATTTAGTTTCTCAGAATAAAAGCTGCATATGAAGGAACATTTATAAATAGTAAAAAGGAGCTCCCAGTAAGAAACCATTTCATATGTCATTTAAACATGTATTTGTTGTATGAAAGCGTTGTATCCGTCCTTGTGGTTGTTATTAATATACAGTTTGGATACCTCTTCCTGGATTTATTTTATATTTTCAATATAATCTCCATTTGTGATAATTAAAAACGTCCATTAATCAAAAGCCATTCAGAAACATACATTTATATATATATATGTATACACATATATATACATATGTAATCACCAATGAATGTTCATGTGTCCGTGTCTTCCCTTTATAGTCATCCGTAAATGCCATGAAGCCGCAACGTATGAAATGAAAATATACTTTAATGGTGTCCATAATCATTACTCGCATCATCGATATTATTACTATGATTTTTATTTATACTCGTATATTTGTATATTTGTATCGTGCATTAAATATATTTATGAACTGAGATATAAAATATTAACAACATGCGCAAGAAATCAATACACTGCTATATTTCATTATCATGTTGCAATTTGATTTAAGTTTGTCAAGGAAATATTGAAGCATAATTTTTCTTGTATTCTTTGGCGTACAGTAAATCGAGGAAAATTAAAATTTAATCTGTTAAAAATTATTATCTACTGAGTTTAAATAAAAAATCATTATTTTGAAAATTCTGATTATTGATTCTGATCTTATGAAGATATTCTCTACATTTTCAAAGATAATCAATAAGGTTGCAATTGGATGGGTGGATCATTTGGTTCATCGGTAGAGTGAGATATTGAGTCAATATTTAATGAAAATAAGAAGACCTACTCAATGAGTTATACCGCTTGGCAATTTTTATATTAACACAAGTTTCGCACTTTCAATTTCATAGTTTTTAATCGAATGTATCGTTTATAAATAGCGAATAATTTGTCATGTATTTATATTTATATTTTTATAGTTTGAAACAATTTAATATGCCAGCGTATGCCAGCGTTACAGTACATGAGTGAAAATACAGGGTGGGCCAAAAGTCACAATGGGGTTTAAAAATTTAATAACTTTTTTGTTTATTTTTTTTTTATTTTTTTTTTAAGATTATATAAATAACATCTGGAGAATAAATAATAGAGGGATTTACAACTGAACAAAGAACAAGAATAATAGAATTTTATTACTTAAATCAGCGATCAATTATTTTAACGCAAAGAGCATATCATCGCCATTAATAATTTCAAGAAATTCAGAAATTAATTGGCCAGCGCGTTCGCCAGATTTGTCAGCATGCGACTATTTTCTTTGCGGTTATTTGAAGGAGCGAGTATATGTCAACAAGCCCGAGACAATCCTTGAACTCAAGGCCAACATTGTTGCAGAAATTCTAGGGCTACAGCCACAAATGTTGAAAGATGTTATGGAAAATGCTCTCAAAAGAGCCCATCATTGCGAAGCTAATAACGGCGGTCATTTAAGTGACATTATTTTCCATACTTAGCGTAAAAAAATTTCCATTTTGTATATTTCATAATCTTAAAAAAAAAATAAAAAAAAAAAAATAAACAAAAAAGTTATTAAATTTTTATACCCCATTGTGACTTTTGGCCCACCTTGTATAAAAATAAAAATTGTTTAATCTGTTTAATAATTCATCAGTTAGTTTCGAGTATAAGGATCGATGTGTGAGTTGGTACGATATCGTGGTGAAATATAAATGTTTTGTCTTTCCGCAATTCTGTACGTTTCTGACGAATTGCTGTGCGCAAACGTCGCATAATCTCAAGGTAGTATTCTTTATTGACCGTATGATCTGGTGGTAAGAATTCCTGATGCACTACGCCATTGCAATCGCAGAAAACAATGAGCTTTGACCGATCATGGCGTGTTTGGAAAAAATAAGGCCCAGCACTGCCGTCAACACATAAACCGCACCAAACAGTCACTCTTTGCGGGTGCACTGATATTTCCGCAATCCCTCTTCGAATATCGTTTGCCCAAATGCCGGAAAATCTACTTATTCAGGAATACACTGAGGTGAATCTAGTGTGCCTCATCACTGAAAATGGTTTTGTTCGATATTAATTTTTTTATGAACGCACATTTTCATAATAAACCTGAATAACTATAACGCCTCTCTCTATTGTGAAAAAACTTGATATTTAGGCAGGGTTCATATCCACTATCGCCCCTTAAAATTTAACCGCCACTTGAAAAATTTTAGTTGGGTTTGGAACTGATTTATTTTATTTATTTATTATTTTCATTTACTTCAAATTTGTTTTTGTATAAGAAAGATACAAAATATATAATATATAAATATGTTTGTTGAAAAACATAAGAAATACAATTCTTTGTTTAAAGTAAATCCCTTTAAGATCCCTTTTATGATTGTATTCATCGTAAATATAAATTATTTACATGCACTTGATTGCTCCGTGAACTCGTGCATACCCTTCTCCTTTAAAGGAAATTATTTAAACTTGTTGAAAAAAAGAGTAAGCAAACAGTCCTTTTAGAAGCGCATAAAAATTGTTTGAATGCTTAAAATCCTACAAGTATCCGCTCGCCATTTTTATTTTTTTTAAATTTTTTTTTTTGTTCGTTTGATAATGAAAAAGGGCAAGTAAGTTGGCTTTTGATTTCATAATCTCTTTCATATTGTGTGCCCTTATTTTACCACTTATTTATTTATTGTACTTAATTCTTAAAGCTTCAACCTCTGGCAAGTTTTTGATAAAAAAAAAAACAAAGTATTTGTTCAAAAGAGTGTGCAAAATAAATAAAAAGCCAGTTTATATTTTATGTAAACAATATTCCGTTTTTAGATTTTCTCCACATTTAATTTTTCTTATTTTTTCTTTATTACATTTCGCAACTGTTTCTTTTTTTTTTTTTTGTCTTTGTTTACTTTTTTTTCAGTGCCACTACTTGTGGGAGCTGATCCTTCAAAAAACCGTACAGAGTGGATGTGTATGAAAAAATTAATTTTAATATGTTGAAAACATCACAAAACACTGATGCAAGACATTTTTTTTTATCATTTTATTTTAATTTAAGCGAAATTTCCACTCTACGTGGATTAAAAACCATTTCTGAAATGTAATGAAATTTAAAAAGCAGAAGTCTAATGAATTTTGAAGGAGCTTTCAAGGAGCTTTAGGCATATTTGCAAAGACATTTCCACTTTTCGAGATAAAGCGAGACGGCAACACTTATCTAAATGAGTGCAAAATATAAATCATATAATTTTTCTGTTTGTGAGATGGCAAAACGACATAAATCCTAAATTTTCATAAAATAACAAAATAGTTTTTCTCAAGCACACGATATTTAAGATTTCCTCTATCATGGGATTAATTAGGGTGGCCACATCTGTGTCAATATGCAGTTGATTTAGTTTAGAACAAATATCGCCAAGATTCCCACAAATAATAGCTGAGAAGCTGGAATTCTGTGGCCGCTTAGAAGATGACAACTGATCACAGGACTAAAGTAAGAATATCAGTTTCTTGGGAAACACTGTAACGATACATTTTATCACTTCTACGGATCACAGTTTATTTCTTGTCAATCAGTTTGCGGTATTAAAATCAGCAGAATTGTTAAATTTTTTTTTTTTAAATACCCATTAAATAATTATAAATCATGAGCGTGTTTTTTACTTTGCCAGCTGCTCAGGAATAAGCTTTCTGTTAGAATTTCTATCGTGTTTGAGGGTGCGACACGAAGCGAGGCTTCAAAAATAAGGCCACATTTTATGGGAACCGCACAACGAAAAGTATTTCACATTACATATCCTGAAAAGGTATTACATTGTGGTTCTTATAAATAAATTTATTTTTTAATCGGTACCTTTAGTCGAATGATTCTGCTTACGAGTGCTGATTTTAAGATGTGAATAAGGAAATTTACGAAAAATGAAATTAAAGCGCAACAAAAAATTTTACACAAAATACAAAATGAAAATATAAGCTTCCTGTTTCGAAGGTGACATTGTTTAGTACCGCCTACAAAGTCTGAGGAATTAAAATGCAAACTGAAAAGACTATATTTTTTTTTAAATGTTAAAACCACATACGAAATGTTAAAAAATATTTCGATATGATAACATGATCATAGTAAGCAAAAATGATAAGTATGAGAATTATAAATGGAACTGCTGTGGCTTTTCTGCCCATTAACCCTCTTACAAAATACATACTATTCAAATATTAAGAGGAAAAGAGAAATAAAAAGCAATTGAAATAAAACAGAACACACAAAGGAAGTGAAACATTGTAAAAAGTTAAATGAGGAGCAAAAATTCTAGTGTTAGATAAATCATCAAACTATATCAGTTCCAGTACAGCACTTTATAAAACTTTTCATTCGTGAGTGAGAAAAACTAGCAATAATCTAATTGCAGTACGTCACAATGTGCATCCGAGGGATTGCCACGCGCCCACATACAATGTGTGTACGAGTATTTGCAGTCATTTTATACGAGTCATGCTGCAATCAAAAAAAACTGGCAGGAGTTTGATTGCATTTGCGGTGGATATTAAGTAAGTTTATGGGAAGGAACTACTTGTAGGTGCAGGTTGTCTTTGGACTGGTAAAAAGTATTGCCAGCACATAAACAATAACAAGGTTTCGTATGTGTTGCTTTGCTATTGCAAGTCGACAAGTAAACCTTTTGCATTTTATTTGGATTTATCACTGTTATGGCGACGCTAATAATTCGCTTTACGTTCTGAGCTCAGCAGCTTTATTAAAATGATAATATTCTCTCCTTCGCCAACAAACAAATTATTAAAAGTTTCAAATTTGATTTAATGCTGATTCAAAGGAAAAATATTAAATAAATATTTTGTACATTTCAAATAAAGGGATTTATTTTTTAATACTTCTAATTCTTGAATGAAAAATGATATAGATTTTGTTAATTAAAAGTTTATGAATGTGCAGCAGGTAAAGCATGTGAGTCTCGGAATTATTGTTGCAAAGGTTCACTGGTCAGATTGGTTTTAGCATCAAACGAAATGCATGCAGTTCACAAGCATAACCTCGCAATAAACAAATTAATGCTCAACAGATTGGAAATAATACTACATTCTGCTAAATAGTATTTGCAATGGCTCTGACCAAAAAGTTTTTATACATTTTCAACTGCAATAACAATATGTATTTTCTTTTCTTCCAAGATCTTGTAGAATATCTTAACGATATACTGTAGCCTGAACTAGACAGCCAGTATGACTATTGGAATACCTTAACGATATCCTGTAGCGTGAACTAGGCAGCCAGCATGACTATTGGAATACCTTAATGATATTCTGTAGCGTGAACTAGCAGCCAGTATGACTATTGGTATACCTTAACGATATCCTGTAGCGTGAACTAGACAGCCAGTATGACTATTGGTATACCTTAACGATATCCTGTAGCGTGAACTAGGCAGCCAGCATGACTATTGGAATACCTTAATGATATTCTGTAGCGTGAACTAGGCAGCCAGCATGACTATTGGAATACCTTAATGATATTCTGTAGCGTGAACTAGACAGCCAGTATGACTATTGGAGTACCTTAATGATATTCTGTAGCGTGAACTAGACAGTCAGTATGAATATTGGAATACCTTAACAATATCCTGTAGCGTGAACTAGACAGCCAGTATGACTATTGGAATACCTTAACGATATCCTGTAGCGTGAACTAGATAGCCAGTATGACTATTGGAATACCTTAACGATATCCTGTAGCGTGAACTAGGCAGCCAGTATGACTATTGGAATACCTTAACGATATCCTGTAGCGTGAACTAGACAGTCAGTATGAATATTGGAATACCTTAACAATATCCTGTAGCGTGAACTAGGCAGCCAGTATGACTATTGGAATACCTTAACAATATACTGTAGTATAACATAAGCAGTGCATATGAATTTTGGGATATCTTAACCATACACTATAGCGTAATATAGACAATCGGTATGACTGTATAATTCCTTGATGATATACCGTAGTATAAAGTAAACAGTTGATATGGCTCATGGGATATTTTACAGATACACTGCAGCGCCACCTAGACAGCCGGTATGGCTTGTGTTATACACCATAACACAACAACTGTTATTGCCAGCATTAGCATGCCTATGAAAGACATTAGAATCTTCCTTACAACTTGCGGTCATTCGACACCTCAGAAATGAAATGGCAAAACGTAGTTTATGTATCATCCAATTATCGTTAATTTATAACATAACGATAATTGAGATGTCACTGTTACATAAATAAATAAATTTACAATTTATCGCCTATTTTCAGCCCTTTTATCACAACAATGGCTATTTTCTAATAATCATAAAGATATGGAACTTTATATTTTATTTTTGGAGCCTGAGCAGGAATAGTAGGAACTTCTTTAAGAATTTTAATTCGAACTGAATTAGGACATCCTGGAGCATTAATTGGAAATGACCAAATTTATAATGTAATTGTTACAGCCCATGCTTTTAGCACTTGTTTTACACGACCGTTATATTTGTCAACTTTGCTTAGACTGCATTTTACACACATTCCGAGTTCGTTTACGAATTAGATTCACAACCTACTAAACCGGAGGTCGCAGCTTCGATTCCAGCCTAGATCCTGGGTGTTTTCCAGTGGACGGGCGAAAGCTTTGCAGTTTACGTCGGTTAAAAAAATGTAATAATAACAGTAATTACCAATCAACCACGAATTCCTCTAATCACTTGGAACTCCTTGTCTTCTGCGCACATAAACCATGAGAAGATCGATGAATCTGATTTAAGTTATTTGAGTTGACTTTACGAAGTCAGTCAACTCTAGGCGTAAGTCAAGATCCACAATGTTAATGTATGTCAAATCAAATTCATTAGTATCAAGGAGAATTATCTAGGCCGAGCAGGCAAGTGCTGCTCAGGCTCTTAATTAATAAACATCATAAATAAATATATTCACTCGTACACATTTCATTTCCTTCACAATACACCGCGTAACTGGCCATTATCATTATTGATATCATTTGATAGAGTTCAACGAAAAGTACTCAAATTATAGTTTCTGTTTCAAATATACAGGCTGCTTCAATTTGCTATTGTTGCGGCTTTGCATACCCAACATTTCATTTCATTTCACTTCAAATCAATTCATCCACGATAAAGAAGATTAAATTATTTATTTAAAATAAAATTCCCTCCCATAGATATTTACCAGCACACCCAGTACAAAGTGTTTTTGTATTTCCTTAAATAAACGCTTATCACGGCTTAATGTCACCGATGGATAGAAAATAATGCAACAAACTGGCAGCTGCAATGATTGTCAATGATTTCACTGGTGCATTGTGGTCGCTGGCCAACAGTTTAAATTTTTTGTTTCTGAAAGTGAGAGGAATAAAAATCTTCTATTCGTTTGTATTTAAAATTTCCTCAAACTATTTTCAAGAGGGTTCCATTGCAAAGTAAACTAACTGAAGCTGTAAAGCTTTCGGCTTAACCGCTGGAAAACACCCAGGCTCTAGGCAGGAATCGAACTAGCCATATCCGGATTAGTAGGCTGGGCATTACTCATTCGTATACGGATGCACCCACTTAATATGATTGCTGGGTAATGCACGTGAAAATTGAGTATAAAATAAGAGCATCCAAATGAAGTTAAAATGCAATTAATGTTTAATTGTTTAAAAATATTTCATAATTATCACACGGCAGAAACCTGTGAGCCCTAAAACCTCATACTCGTATTATGAATAAAATATAATTTTTATCTACAATTTTCCCTAAGACTGTGTTCAGACACGTCAGGTCTTAATGCAAAACTTATCACTTTTTCTTCTTTCAAGTATCTTCGGCGTTCACACAAAGCGAGCCCTATTTTTGTCGTCATGTTTTACTCGTCTCTTTTTTTTGACATTTCTCTGTAAAAGTAAATTCTTTTATTAGGCAAACCACGTCAGTTATAAAAAAGCTGTTCTAAACACTGCAGTACATTTTGACACAAACAGCTGACGCTTCATATTAATATTTCATGTCTAATCATGTTTGAATGTAATTTATGGGGGCTATTATTATGTTAATTTAATTATTTTTATTTCTTTATTGCTAAGCATTATCTGCATGTGTATGTATGCACATATGGACATCTGTATATGAATTCCATTAGTGTTTTAGCAAATCATCAATAGACTTTAATTAAAGTTTGTAATACGAATTTTAACAAAGTCTAATTTGAATAAAAATACTGTTTTAAAAAATTTTAATGAAAGAAGATTTTTGTTATATTGTTAGGAAAATACAAATTTTTATTGGCTCTACTTTGATCCGTGTTTTGCAACCAGCGACTTGCATGCAGTAACGATTCCGAAAATATTTGGGAATGTCAAAATTTAATTTCAGCGTTACATTACAGTACATGATATTGTGTAGTCGTTTCTTTTCCCCTTGTCTCTCTCATCTAAAAACTAGCAATTGAGACACGACGTGTGTGAACACGGTCTAAGTTTTCTGCCAGGAAGTTAATTCTTCTTCCTGCAACGAAATGTAGTATAAGACATGCCACCAATTTTGCAAAAAAAAAAAAAAAATTGTTTGATAAGAATATAATTTATCTGATTTTAATCTCTCTACATTATTAATATCGCCTCTATATCTACTCGGGGGTCTATATTTTCCCGCACATGTAATTATTGAATTAAAAGAACCCACTAATGAACAGATAATTACGATTTCCTTTTTTACATTTCGATTAGCTTAATAACTCATTTGCAGTCGCCATTTAACACAATCGATATAAAAATTTTAAAAGGAAAAGAATCATAAAGTTTAAAACTTCATTTACTCATAATGCTGCCGCACCCAGAAACGTTTAAAATAAAGGAAAGCGTTGGCATTAATTAATATCCAACTGTAATAAATAAATGGAAAAATTCCAAAGGAGGAAAAACACATCATTATTAATTAAGATTAAAACTTTGGCTTTATTCCATTTCTAGGAATTATTGTAATGCAGAAAATTTTTCACTTCAATGACCCTTTTCACTAAAATGTTTTTTTTTTTTTTTTTTTTTTTTGTTTCATATATTTGCCTGTTTGCCTCTTTAGCGATCATTAATCATTGTGCGTTTTGCTCTGCGATTTTTCCTTTTTGTTCATTCATACTGTGTATTTGGTTCAGTTGTGCAAGTGGATTTGAAATCGTTCATTTTATTCTTTAGTTTGCAGAGGACGAAAAGGATTAATGATGACTTTTGTTAAAAAAGAAAAAACTACATTGTTTTTGTAATAATTACAAAGTGCACAGAATGTGTAAAATTAGTATACGATAAGTTAAGTCTGTTGGCCTAAATTACTTTTTACACTCGCACCTCCCCCCGCGATATTATCTTCGTAAACGCCTAATTAAGCAATAAAGCGCAACTGCCTAGCAAAAAAAGAAACAAATTAAAAGGATTTACATTTACAAAATGCTAATAGAAAATTATATTTTCTTAGAAGAAGCAAAAAAAGAAAAGAGAAAAGTTTTTTCATTAAAATAATTTATACAGCGATTGATTGGTGATGTAGTACAGCCAGCAAGGATTCTTTTCGTAAACCAGCCAGCAAATTTGGCATTTTAAACCAAATGCATTTCATTATTGCAGATATAAAAAATAAAAATGATCAAAATAATGAAATTAATTATTCAAGAAAATGAGCCACTAAACATGAAGTGAGACAAGTCCTTACAAGTATGAACATTAAATTTTACTTATTCCAAAATTAGATTCAATTATTTTATTAACAACGAATCTCCTTCAACTGAATGTTTTTCTCACTTGGTTTACTGCGAAACGGCGACAGAGGAAAACCACAATTATGAAACAATAGTTTGATTTCAAATGTATTCCTGCCATCCTTGACAGAATAAATTAGTCAAAATTCACCTTTTCATACTCTAATAACGAATAGTATAACGAATGAAAGCAGCACAAATTATTCATAAGATTATTACACAAAATCATTCGAGTGTAATTTAGGAAATGGAGATTATTTATTAAGTATTTGAAGGCCATCCCTTCGATCTTTCCATCATCAGCTTCGTGTTTACTAATAACCATTAAGTGGTTCGTGACAGCAAAAATTATACTCAAAGTATTACTTGCCCAATTAGTGTTTGGAAGCATAAGGTGCGATGCTACGCTGATTATGCAAATGCGGCCGATGGCTAAATTAAGTAAATGGTTATGTCGTGAAAAGTGCTGTTGCAGCAAATGGCAAAATTTATGCCATTTGAAGAGCAAACTGTCGGCCACGTAAAGAGATTTATAATTCAATTTTGCATAAAATAATCTGATAGATCATTAAATAATTTTTAGTAATCGATTGGGGTGTACAATTCATCCTGATTAAGTCTCTCATTGTAATTGTCATTCACGCACTTGGAAACAAATAAGTTTGATACTGTTTGCACTTACTGTTTTTATTAAAGTTAAACTAATAGCTCCACAAATATCTAATCAGTATTAATTTATAGTTTCAACTTACGATTTATAATTAATCTCCTTATGCATTTCGAATTCTGTGGAAATTTGAGAACATTTCAAAGGTAACCGGAATGCAAAGCTAATTGAAATTTCAATAAATTTTTCCATTTAAATGCACCAACATTTCCTAAATTATGCTTTTTTACATTTAAATATTGCTTACAAAAATAACTGATATGGAAAATAATTAACAAAATAATAACCGCCTCAATAACACTATTTCTACGGTCGTTATACTGTACACTGGTTGCTGCAGTAGTGGTGAAATATTTAGAAGCGCTGTGTAATGTAAAAGTCAGCGGATTTAAAAATATCCTTTGTCTCAGTATTAAACTGTTTGGCAAAATTAAATTCTAAACATCACTGTAAGTCAATTATAGCAAATTATAAAATTTGTCAATTTGTGATTATTCCTTAACTATGGCACAAGCACGTCCTAATTTGGTTGCTCGGCAATAAAACATACGACATAATTTAAGTGACCCCACATAATTGTTTTGAATGTTTTATAGCATACTGAGGTAATTACTTGCCTGTACGTGATAATAATTAAAATAATGTAAATTTAGCGGACAAATACAACAACTAAAATAGTTTCCGGTAAATCAGATACTTTGCTGTTCTTAAATAATCTACTATTTTCCTCAACCACAATTGCTCGCATTTAATGTTCATTTCAGTGTGAGTGGTCTTTCACATATAGAAAAATTTATATCATCTCCATGAACACACCTTTAAGAGATTGCTTCCAGTTAGTTGCACTCACATACCTTAGGATGAAAACTTTCTGCTGCAAGTACCATGTAAGACACTATCAACTTGGTTATGATTTTTAACCCTGGCCACTACCAATCTTTAACCCTTGTAATATAGAATATTTTCCTAGTAGTGATATCGTTGGCTCTTCCTGGAATGTATTCTTTTTGAAACGAATTAAACGAAGTGGACGTTTTGAAAGCAAACCTGCTGCAGAGAAATTTTAATCATAAATTACACCAATTCTCTTAAAAATAATGATGATATAAAGGTCCAAAATGGTTTAGTAGTGGAGCGCGTCTCACAGCTTACAGCAGAGTAAAACTCTATAATAAAAAGTGAACATTTTCTTGTATGTTTCAGGCGTGACTGGGTTATAGGCTCAGAGCCCCGAGGTATTTTATGTGGATATTTCTTTTATATTCCATATTAATCCGAAAAGATTTAAAATTAAATAATCTTCTCTCAACTCTTCCATTTAAAAAAAAAAAATTGAAAAAAAATCTAAAAATTATCAATCATCGTATCGCTCCACATCAGTAATAAGAAACCGTATTGTGTAGGAATGTAGGGATTACTCCTAAAAAATTCATTACGAACATAAAAAGTATGCGAAACCGAGGAATTTTCCCAATGGAAAATAATTGTTGGTTAAAAGTTACATTGAATACATTTCCGCCTTCTCCACCATCGCATTCCAACTCTTAATTTTTTCTCCTTTGAATTACTTTATCTAATTGAGAGAGTTCTGCAACGTAACTGAAGGAAGGCATTTGTAAAAGTTGGTGAAACGAAACATTCCTCTGAAAAGGAGACAAAAATCGCTTCCTCTAATTCATATCGGTATAGCAAGGGTTAATGAAACATACATTAGTTCGTTGGGTGTATTTATTTTAGTGTGATTAAAAAAATTAAAAGCATTTAAATGCTTAAAAATCACCCCCTGTAATTCATATCGGTATAACAAGGGTTAACGAAACATACATTACTTCGTTGAGAGTATTTACTTTAGTTTGATTAAAAAAATTAAAAGCATTTAAATGCTTAAAAATCACTTCCTCTAATTAATATCGGTATAACAAGGGTTAACGAAACATACATTACTTCGTTGAGTGTATTTACTTTAGTTTGATTAAAAAAATTAAAAGCATTTAAATGCTTGGCAATCACCCCCTCTAATTCATATCGGTATAACAAGGGTTAATGAAACATACATTACTTCGTTGGGTGTATTTATTTTAGTTTGATTAAAAAAATTAAAAGCATTTAAATGCTTGGCAATCACCCCCTCTAATTCATATCGGTATAACAAGGGTTAACGAAACATACATTACTTCGTTGGGTGTATTTATTTTAGTTTGATTAAAAAAATTAAAAGCATTTAAATGCTTGGCAATCACCCCCTGTAATTATATCGGTATAACAAGGGTTAATGAAATATACATTACTTCGTTGAGTATATTTACTTTAGTTTGATTAAAAAAATTAAAAGCATTTAAATGCTTGGCAATCACCCCCTGTAATTCGTATCGGTATAACAAGTGTTAATGAAACATACATTACTTCGTTGAGTGTATTTATTTTAGTGTGATTAAAAAAATTAAAAGCATATAAATGCTTAAAAATAACTTCCTCTAATTAATATCGGTATAACAAGGGTTAACGAAACATACATTACTTCGTTGAGTGTATTTACTTTAGTTTGATTAAAAAAATTAAAAGCATATAAATGCTTAAAAATCACTTCCTCTATCGGTATAACAAGGGTTAATGAAACATACATTATTGGGTGTATTTATTTTAGTGTGATTAAAAAAATTAAAAGCATATAAATGCTTAAAAATCACTTCCTCTATCGGTATAACAAGGGTTAATGAAACATACATTAGTTCGTTGGGTGTATTTATTTTAGTGTGATTAAAAAAATTAAAAGCATTTAAATGCTTGAAAATCACTTCCTCTAATTAATATCGGTATAACAAGGGTTAATGAAATATACATTACTTCGTTGAGTGTATTTACTTTAGTTTGATTAAAAAAATTAAAAGCATTAAATGCTTTTTGTTTTTATATTTTTACTCGTAAAAGGTGTTTTGATATATTTATCTGGAATCAACTGAAGAAGTTAAGTTTTGTTCTATTTATTTATAATTTTTCTTTTTTCCCATCAATAATCCCAAATGTACGTGTGTTGTAATTCGAACTTTAAACAAAAACAATTTGAGTAAAATGCAGTTAAATGTAAGTTTAATGTGCAAACTTTAAATGTACTTTGTCTACTTGTTTTTTGTTGTAACATACAGAAAAATAAGTTAAAAATGCGGACTCGTAAAAGGAAATGCTGCTGTTTCGATGCTCAGATACTAAATAGGATGGAGGAGACAAGTTTAACCATTTAAATAGTTTGTAAAATGTTGGAAAGAAAATTTGCTTTTCACTTGAAATGCTTTGCAAGCTGGTATTGGTGTGTGGGCATTTATATGGGTGTGTATGTCAATAAAGTTAAATTCAAAGTCCCAAGAATTTTATTATCATGTCAATACTTTGTTTGTTGTACAGCAACCTTTTCATGCTCCCCTACTTTTAATTTTTAAAAGTTTTCAAGTGCCAGCACATTCAAGAGTTTCATTATTAATTTCTTTCGTATTTCAAAAATAATTGTATTTTCATTAAATTTTACGGAAAACTAAAATACTCAGAATATTCAGAATTGACCGAATATTTGGATTTTTCTATTCAATGATGACAAATGAATTGTTTATGAATGCAGATATAAATTTTTTTTAAAATTTTTTAGATTTACAAAAAATTAATTTTTTCACTTTAAATTATGTATTTTATTATGTATAGTTTATTCTTTATCCTTCAGGCCAATTAATAAATAAAACTCTTTGAATGTTTAATTACTTTTTTTAATCTTCAGGAATAAGTAGAAATTTCATTTACCAAAATAAATAAAAAAAGCTAAAACATTAAAAATATATTAAAAATTTCAAAACAATTAAATTAAATAATTAAAAAAAGTAGTTTACTCTGAGTAAAGCCGTCTGCCTGTAGGCGATCTTACGGGTGATATCTGCCTATATAAAAGTGCACAATTTGCAGTTCCCTCTCACCTTAGAGGGATGTAATGTTTAAAGAAAATATCTTTTACTATAATTTTCTTCTTGTTGTAAAAGTGCAGCTCTATTTATGTCTGGAGAGTGACTGACCATTTTTATCACAATGGGCTGCTAATGCCGTTTTTCCATTGTAGTCCGATCTGCGTATAACTAATCTGCAGGCTTATTATGTATCGCGATTCAAAATCAATGCTAAGAGCGAATGAAATGCGACGGGAAAGAAAATTAGTATTCTATAAGGCTTTCGTAATCGCATGCGAATTTTATTTAAAACCGTGGCAACGCTGGCCAAAAATAACAACGAGGGTTTAAAGTAAATTTACAAAAGAAAAAGATGTTTGCGATTATGGTTACAAAATTTAATTTACATAATTTATATAATATTTATGTAATTTACCAAAAATGGATTCTGCGGTTTGATGATGAAGAGGCGCATAACCAAAATGAAAGGATGCAGAGAAGATTGCTTAGAAGCAAATTTGATGTTCTGAGCTTGAACGTGAAGAGGTAATTTATGTTGAAGTATGCAAAACAATTAATTACGATTGACGTGCATTTAATGTTCTTAAATGAGCTTTTGCCAGTTCGCCGTTTTTCATCATAAATTCCACCATCAATTCTAATTGATGCGATTTGGAGGTCTTGTGGTTTGTTTCCCTGAATAGTTTTAACAATTAATGTACAAATAAATAAACAAAATTATTATTTCTCACTTAAATGTTTGTGCTTTGTGAATGCTGTTTTGCGGTCGAGTATATTTAGCGATCATCGTAATAGGGAATACCGATATTTTCGCACTTTTAAATAGGAATATAAAAGTACTTTGCAAACAACGCAACATTGAATGGGAAATTTTCGCATTTGCATATTTTCGAGTCGCATTGACTTTCGCATCGCAATACAGAATAAGCCTGCTGGTTTGTAGTTTTGATTTTCCTTTTCCTGCATATATTCTCGACCAATTTCATAAATAACATTGGATGCCTCCGTAGGAAGATGAATAATGCGCAGCCTACTAAACCCGAGGTCGGGGGTTCGATTCCTGCCTAGACACTAGGTATTTTCCTGCGGTCAAGTTAAGTAAGTTAAAAACAAATAAAAAATAAAAATCCAAAATTTAATGAAATATAATTTATGCCGGGCCTTATCTGTGCCTTATCTGGGCCTTAACAAAGTCAACGAAAGATGTGTTAAACAATTTTCAAGCTTCACAATTTGAATTAGTTAAATATAAAACTTTATACTGGATTTTTAAAGAATTTACATGCACGATATCAACTAATCTCTGCCAAAAAATATTTAGAATAAATGAGAATTAAAATTTTTTTTTTGCATAGAGAATTCTTGAAGAAATTCTTTTTAATATTCGTGGGAAAAGAAAAGGATTATGAAGTGCTGAATCTACTACAGTTAAGCCAAACAAACATTAGCATTCAGTGAAATTTGGGTGATGAAATTTTTAACATTACGAGATACGAGTAGAGGCCGATTTTGAACTTAGCGAGTTACCTTGACTTCAAGGAAACTCCCCACTTGTGTCTAAGAAATCTCTTGTATTTTCCTTTCAGTTGCGCGCTGGCAAATGGAAAACTGTTTGTGAAAATATTTCAAATCTTCCTCTTATGGCAAACCGAAAATGTGAAAATTACTTAAAGACACGAAGTGGAATTATAAGAAATTTAGTTTTCATAATTATTTTGTTTTTTTTAAATTTAAAATCTTTTTTTTTTCTGTGTGGCATTCAGTTGAAAATCGATAAAAAGAAAATAAAATATTTTTGGTAGCCGATGGCCTCAGCAGCCTGTGCTTTTACTCACATTATAATTCTATTCACATAATTGTAATATGAACTAATTGAATAAATAAATAATACGATTTTGAAATAATTATTAAATACAAAAGTCTTTTAAAATACCGCGTTTTCCATTAAAAAGCGTATGCGAATAGAAACTTATAAATAGTTATTAAAATATTTGCAATTACAGACGGCGCACTGGCCCACATGCAAAATGTGTTGCCATATCGATCGGAATTGACACTCAGTGTAGTGGAGGCGCGATTTCTTAACTACCCTACTCGTAGCACACAACCGTAGCACACTCTCGATGCATTGCTGTTCCTTATGGAGACGAACTAGATGCCATTTATGTAACTTGTTGTATCCTTCCGTCCACTTAAAGCTCTACGAAGCGTTGCGCAAGCTAACACTACGGCGTGTACTTGACATTCAATATTTAGCACATTCAAACAGTTCAGTTTGCATATCAAAATTCCATTTAAGGTAAAGCTTTAACAATTCGTGCAAGGCTCAGCTATTCATAAATAAATTTCCATAATGTTGTTACTCGTATTTGCATCTCCAGCCACATGTTTAGTATTGTAAATATTTATAGTTTAGTTTTAAAATTATTGCATCTGCAGGATTTGTTAAGACGATCCTTTAAAGCAGACAATGGGAGTTTTCAAAAGAATAGAAGTTGTTAATAAATTGGATTCTTTTCATTAGAAACTGACAGTATTGTTTGATTGTGTGCAACCACGGCAACGGATACACACACACACGCACACACACACACTCATACCCATATATGTGTCTTTATCCTTAACGAAGATTGTTTTTAACGCTCATAAGAATCCAGGTTGCGTTAATAATTTATTTTTAGCACAAAGTCATTGGCAAGCAACTTTTGTATTGTGGCAGGAGAGAGAGAGTCAGGGATTTGGCACGTTTAGTTTTGCTAAGAGAAAGGGGAGGGCATGTGCACTCAAGATACACCTACATGTTATATGAATGACAGAAGATACGAGTAGAGTGACGGTGTTTATTTCGATTTTGTATCTGTGGGCCTTTAAGTGTCGTTGTTGTTGAGTGCAGGATCTTGTAGCAAGTTGTTGTAGCCGTTGTTATAGTTAATGTCCTTTGAAGCTCTAGAGGTTTGAGCATTTCTGTCTTTACATTTTTGTTTTCATCTTAACTTATTTACTCTTTTTATTTTGTAGTTATAAACATTCTACTGTATGGACTCTTTCCAGCCTTTTGCTGTTTTCAGTTCGAGTATATTCCAATTTGTTACCCTTATCTAGGCGCCTTTTGTTGTCATGACACTTGAAGTATATCCCCAGAGTTAATATATCAACCGCACTGATTATGCTACGTGTATATAAACATTTTCTAAGAAAAACGAGCAATCAAAAAAAAAAAAAAAAATAAATAAAAAATAACACGTTTAATGAATAAACTCAAGAGCAGAATGCATGCGTTTGTAATCAGCCTGGCTGCTGCCTGCATGTGTCTAGCGAAACATGTCTACTACCGATATACTCGTTGGTAGCAAACTAGTTTTTCTGGCACCCTGTCTATAGATGTCTGTAGCTGCAAGTATTCCTCTTCCTGTTGCCTGGCACTTATCCAAAAACGTTAAGCGGAATGGCTTAAGTGCCGCGAGCAACAATTGCACTGGTACGTAAGATTATGTTTATAACAGTCAAAGTATTTATGTGAGCTTAAAGATACGAGTATGTGTGTGTTGCAATAAAAAAAGGACTGAGATAAATGTCATTTTAGAAATTAAGTTGCAAGAGAACTGAATAAAAAGAATCACTTAAATGCTTACTAGTAGACTCGGGCTCCATTGCTAACAGAGCCAGTGGAAATATAAAGACCGGCTTAAATTTTTCAAACACTCTGATTATTTGAATAAAATATATTAGAATAGAGAAAAATGTAGGAAAAAAAATTTCCAAGTCTCGTTAAAAAAGGACATCTCTTTTTTGGCTTATCGTAGGCCTTCAAATCATTCCCCTGCATTTCTGTGTACTCGTATGTTCGCCAGCTCAATCAATGCCATACCAGCAGCTAATGTGACGCCAACGGAAAATAAATCTGCAGCAGCTGTGCACATCCGCCAAGACTGAAATCCTGTTGCAAAATATTTGAAAAAGTAACGGAAAAACACACTACATCCTGTTTTTGAGTGTGCGTCTAAAAGTAAAAACATTCTTGCATAAAAGAAATGAAAAAGAAATTATAAAAAAAATGCCTAGAAAGGCTGGCGGGGATCACAATTGTTCCATATTGACTGGCATTAACTACTTTCGTGGTTTCTTGCAAGAGGGGAGGAGCTTAAAACAAAAGAAACTCAAATAAATAAAAAGTCAGTAAACAAACTTTTGAAGAGTATTTTTATAAAAATCTGACTGAGTGAATGTTGTTTATAGTTTAATTCCTGCCTTTCTTATCTTCTTATACTCTCCATATATATAACATTATATGTTTTTCACTCCAGATTTGCTTAACGAACAATTTTAATGTTATAACAAGGCAAAGAACAAAATGGTAAAAACGAAGCGATTTATTGGCAGTATGCCAGTTCATCGCTTTTGGGAGGAAGATTATAAGAACAGAAAAAAAATTCCAATTTTTAGTTTATCTTTTTAGTAATTCAGCGGCATTTATATTTTTATTTTAAAATAAAACCGGAAACTGTTTTCCTCTTTGAAAGTTTATTTTTCCATTCAGTGTACTAAAAGGGTAAAGTTTTAAGCGTCTTGCTCTAGAAGACTTCATTTTAATATTTTTAGTTCTTAACAATATTTATCAAAGCCGAAGGAAAAATATGAAAAACCAAAATATTAAAAATGCAAAATGAAAATTTATACAACTTGTACAATTTTCCGATACTGTAAGTGAACATGGTTTCAATCCAAGAGTTGGAGACAACAAACCAGAAATTCTCTTCACAATTAAAAATATTGAATATTATTTTTTGAAAAGGATCACTGGAGGAAGCGTACAATATTTAAAAATATTTATGCCAGACATTAAGACATAAAATAATATTAATCCTTTGACTATTTGGCTGCTGTTCCGGAAGACACAAGTGGTGTAAATAGAAAGGAAACGACCGTCTGTCTCTCTTCTAAAGCGTTCAGCATTAGTAGTGAGGAAATGCAGCGCTGTTACACTGGAAATAATAATTATTGGCTGTTTCAGTTATTTCAAAGAATTTCAAGTTTTAAAGTGAAATAAAGTATTTTTGCTTATATGCTTCGCAATAACCATAAATAAATACTCTTCAGTAAATGAGACACCTGGTTGTTCAACAAAACAAATATTAACAATATATAAAATTTATTCAAGCTTTGTTGTGCACGATAATAACGATAAATCCTTTGCTCAGTAAAAGAGTGGAATTCACTTAAAGTTTGTAAAACAAAATTTATTTGCATGCACTGCTGATTTAAATTTGTGTTGAGTCAGGATACGAATTATACAGCAATATTAAATATAAAACAAGAAGTTGAGAAAAATTATGGAAAAATTTCTTAGCGCTTTTGAAATCCCTCTTCAAATTACAACGTAAAAAATACGATGCAGACTGTATTATTGCAAACGCATCTTTTATCTGAACGACATATAAAAGTTATGGAGAGAAATATACTTTCGAGTATTTTTTATTGTTATTGCAAATTTGCCGTGATTAGGGGAGCTACACGATTTGATAAGCCTTTGAATTTACAGCAGTCGCTTAGTTGGCCGTGTCTTATCAGACATGTCTCCTTAAAATGTTTTCTAGAAGCCGAAACATCATCTATTCCGAGACTTTGAAATTAATACGTGAAAGAACGTGATCTCGGAATATTACTCTTATCCTTTGCACGCCTTCTTC
The DNA here is from genome assembly GCA_963402855.1 of Ormia ochracea. Lineage (NCBI taxonomy): Eukaryota > Metazoa > Arthropoda > Insecta > Diptera > Tachinidae > Ormia > Ormia ochracea. Next base: position 32,617,479 of record OY727107.1, on the reverse strand, counting down.
TTATTTCTTTGACTTTAATAGACTCTGTTAGAAAAATGTTTTGCTCAACATGACTCTCTAACTGATAAAATGCCTCCGTGGCCGCTTTATTTATTTATTTATATAGACATATAAGGCGAATAACTTAATTATAAGCCTACGTGCTAGGATAGAAGCTCCGTGGCCGCTTTTCTTTCATCCGAAATGATATTTTCGCTACACTTCTCACGAAAGCAAGATGGCATATATATATATATGTAAATATATTTCCATCTCTGTATCCTAAACCTTTTATTCTCTTATGGTTTTTGGACATTGCGATCCTTTTAGCAGGATCACTTTTTCCATTGCTCTGATCAGATGACTAATCCGATTAAATACAAAATTTTTTCTTTGTCACTTAATTTTTATTGTTATTATTATTAATTTCATTTAATTAATTTTTCTAGACTCCGTGAAAAATCGGTTTTTATATAACCACGACGGTTCATAATGCCACCAATGAATCGTAGCTTACCGAGACCATTAACACTCATGCAACCGCACACCAACACAGTGTAAGATTCGGCACTATCGAATATATCATTTTCTTTTACTATTTCTTTCTTTTATACATTTTCTTTTTATTTCTTTGATTTAAAAAAAAATAATAGATATTTTATTTCCGGAGAACTTTTGTTTTATCTTCTGGCAATAGTTTTTTTAATTATTAATTTATTTTCTCGAAAGCTGAGATTTAAGGATTTATTAAATTTATAAAACTATAATTTATTTTTTAAATTTAAAATTCATCATTGAAAAATATTTGCCTTTTTACTTAAGTTGTACATCAATTCTTGTTCCTTTTTCTTATCGATATGGACGATGTAACAAGGATTTTTCAGAATTTTAAAATCAGTTTTTCTATATATAATATTTTTCTTTTTTATTTTGGCATTCGGTTGCACCTCATGACCTTGTAAGCGAAATACAGTGGAGACCACTGCGAAGTGATAATAATTTTTGGATCTCACGTATAAGCGTAGAGCAGACCTCCAGTTTTAATGTCCAGCCACAATATGGTCGAGTTGATTATGATTTTTGTCCAAAATCATAAAATGATTAGAACCTAATGAATGATTATGTGTTTATTTCCTCTGCTGATTCATTCAAACTTTGTCCTTTTAAAGTCCTTTTAAGTACGATTTTTTTTTGAATTTTGTATATATAAATTTAAAATTTAAATTTTAGATTTTAGATTTCTTTAATTCATTTTATCTCGTTTTGTTTAAATTGAATGCATTCTATTAAGTAGGAAATATAATATATTTATAATATTTTACGGAATATTTAATATCCATTAAATGTTTACGACTTACGTTTTTACAGCAATTAATTTTAGTGCAGCAAATTAGAAAAAATAGTTTTTGTTCTGAGTTAATTGCGTATGAGAAAGTTTCAACTATTGTTTTGCTTTTCATTTTTCTAAAAGAGAAGCAACAAACTGAAATGGAAATAATGAAATTTCTCCTACAAAATCCTGATCAGTTTGTTGACCATAATCTGATTATTTAGCATTTGCATTGCAACCTTTTAGACTTGAGTGATTTTGTTTCTTACTCTTCTATGGCTTGTTAAGTAAATGGAAATGTTTTGCCTTTATGAAGAAGCATTAAATTGTAATTGATTCTTTTTTAAGACTGTTACATTTATAGTGCAATATAAACTCAATTAGTGCGACCTTTTTTACAGTCTGCATGCGTTGACATGCAAGCAGGACCTTCCAATATTGTATTCTATTGATTTTTTTTACCGAGTCTTGAATGAAAGTAAATAAGATATTTCCGGCACTTGCATTTAGTGGTTGCAGCAGGATTGTTAACGAAATTAAAGCCATCAATTTCACAGCGATTCCTTTAATTACTGGGAGTACCTCCAACTGCGTCTCACCATAGGTAACTGCGCTGATAGTGGATCACTCTATTAAAGACATACTTTCAATTACATAAAAGTGTTGTTACCAAACGCCGGTATTAGAATGGCTCAAATCATAGTTTTGTAAATATCCTTAAAGCGTTGCTTCCAATAAGTTCCTAGTTATGCAAAGGTTTGGAAAAGGGAAAAACAAAGAGGATGGTTTTAGTAGCCACAATTGCTCCTTTCAGAAGTAAAGTAAAATGCAATTCATTCCCACATTCATTGCCCAGAATATTTTCGCAAGAAACAATATTGCAATTATTTATTTCACTTTGCAATTCAATCATCTCGGAAAGATAAAACATTTCCAATCCCCGACACCTTTTCATCTCCATATATTTTCATTATTTTAGCAGACAGAATATAAAGTGTCGTTATAATGCCGATGGAGCGAATGATTGTGTCTTCGGGCTGTTAAGCTGTTCTTTAATTTCCTTCAAGGACACTTTTATTTGGGCTTCTATGTTTATTAATGGATTGTAGGCTTATCCTCTTCTGAGATAAACTAATGGAGCCGCCGCAAGCGAAATCGCGCCCATTGCTCCATTTGCTTCATAGTTAGGATGCAATTAGTGAAAACTTTGGATCCAACTGACTAGCTAGACCTTCTTAGCGGGTGTGATAACGAAATGACATGTTCAACTGAAATATAGATCGAGACTTCATTTTAGCTTCTAATTGTGTATACATTTCTGTCTCACCTCTGGCACCACTACTGCAACATTTTCCACTGATTTGCATATTTTTGTTCTTGCCATAAATTAAAGCCTTTTCGTCCTTTTTTTATTGACGATCCTCAATATGGCAAATATGGCCCGCCATATGACGAGCAATTCCAGATTGAGAATTATATTGCAGAAACGGTCATAGCTAACATTTCCTGCAGGGCATAGCTCGCGCCATTTATGCATCTCTACAGTGAGAAAAATTATTTTCGACTTCTGCTAGGTCTTCGTCTTCTTCTTCCACTTTATTGAAATATTGAAAAAATTACATTAAATATTATAGAAAACTAATTAGAAAAATTATACATCGTCTTGTATTGCTCTAGTTCGACACTCAATGCCCATAAATTAACTAAATAGTGAATACATAAAAAAATATTTAAAAAAATTAAAAAATCTTTTTGTCTCCTGACTTTTTTTATTACGATATTTTCTTAATTAAATCTACTTTTGAATCAATTATTCCTGTTGGAGTCTTCTGTGGAATATTTCACTTGGATCTTAGTAACCAAGTGCAATGCGGGGGCCACTTTTTGTGTCATCCTATCAAGAGCCATATACGGAAAATTTTTCATGGCAGCCGTATATTTTTCTGCATGTATCTCGGCTATGAATGCAGTCAGACATTCCTGAACCCACAAGCAGCAGTTCTACATACTTTGCAGTTGTAACCATTTTCCCTGTTTCCCGACGACTTATTTTCATTTTTATTTCAGTTACTACGTCAATATGGGATCAACGAAGCTTTTTACGGAAGCGTTCCGAATTATCGACAAGAATTTGTTAAATTTAATTCTTTTTGGCGGCGCTGCTACGTCAGCAAAACGAAGCTCGTGGTGCTCTTTATGAAGCTCTATGGTTATTCCCCTTCGATCTCTTACACCCTCTGGACTGGTAAGTTATAAGAGCATCAGTGTAAAAAAAGAATAGTAAACAATTTATAATTTTTAATTGTCATTACAGAAAGCTTTGTAACTTGGAATGAACACTCCCCACACCGTTTTTTACCCACATGCAAGGTTTTAATACTACAATGGATCGTTGTGACTACCGCCGCACATATTTTATAGATAACCATCATTCAATGAGCTTGTGAATCCACAAACTTCTCCCAAACACCCACCTGTGAATAATTTGAAAGCCTTACCAAGGGGCGCTGTGGATTCGGAGTTACCTTAGGAATATATCAATTTGTTGAGAAGTTTTGAGCACAATTTTGAAATGGACGTATTTTTAAAGATTGCCTTAGACTTAATGACGGTTTAATTAAACTGATGCACATATCAGGTTTTCCATTAGGTGCCTGCACACTTCAAATTTAAATAACACAAGTGCTATATAGGGTTTCTAGTTTATGTTTTGAAGACAATTTCATTCGAATGACTGCTACATTTGGGCTTAACATGCTGCATACGATTCTTCCAATTTTGAAGTACTTTTTTGCATAGCAGGGGCTGCAGATTAACGAAATCAGGTTCAATATTCAATCCCACTGTCCCAAAGCGTGAAATTAATGGGCCGTTGAATTGTTTTTTTTGTATCGCGAACTGTACGTGAAGTTGCACCTCTTTGTGAAAGAACATGTCATTAAGACAATTTTCATCGATTTAAAAAAAAAATTATGCTTAAGATTGGTCTCAGGCGGGAGTTAAATACGACTGAGATCGCTGCCATGGTTAATATGTGAGAAGCAGCTTCCATATCTGTCAGGTTTGAATGCGGCATTTAGGAACTCATTAAAGAAAACTTTGTTTCCTGCAATACCACCTGCATGAAGAAATCAACATACAATCACATTTAATGTGTGCAATTGTATCTCGTGTACTTCATCTGAATAACTTTTTCCCAAATGGGCCTTTTTAGGCAAAAAATAAATTTTGATAAAAAAAAATTGATCTGTTGCGAGCTGCTCCAAAATAAAACTTATATTCAGATACCCTACGAGTGTATATAGGCTTTGCTTTATTTAAATTTAAATTGTCTAGGCACCTAATGGAAAACCCCATATTGATTTAATAACTGTATTTATCCTCATTAAGTTTAAGTATGAAAAGGAAAATTATTTATATTTTAAATAGTATTTTAATATATAAAAGCGATTATTAATGAAAGCAGTATAAAGCAATCAGAGTATAACGATTTCTCATTAATATTAAATTCACACATGCGAGTATATGCATATATATGTATATAGTACTACGGGTATATACTCGTATGTATGGCTATTCTTGTGTAAGTATGATGGATTATGTAGCAGAGTGCAATTATCGTGCAAATAAATTAACTTTGGCGAACACCAATAACAAAATAAACAGCTGTGAAGAAACGTGCGACCTTTTCGCAGTGTAATATGCAACAACTTTTGAATACTACTACTGTTATGCAGGATGTCTGGAAAATAATTAAGCATTTTATATTGTCGCATTAACTGTATACTTATAAGATAGCAGGAGCTTTTTTGCTTTTGGGAATTTATTTCTTATCAATGAACCTTCTAGGGAAGTTCCCTAAAATTAAATTTCAAATTTGTTTTAATGTTCTTGATTGCGTTTATTTGATTTTCTTAAAGAAATTAAGAAAATATTTTTTTTTTAAAAAGATTTTTATTTAGTTAAACTTTTACTTTAGTCATCATATCATCTGAAACACTGTTATTTGGCAACCCATCCCTACTGGTAATATACATAATATTATATATTTCGTCTTATAAAAGGTTTAAGGTTTAATGAGTTTTGTAAACGCTTCTCACCCACATTTTAAGGCAAAACAAAATAACATAAATTTATTAATTATCCAATAAATGTTCAAAAATTAACTCTCATTAAAGTACGAAGTCGCGAAAGCCACATATTGCCTTTAGCAATTTTTACAAGGATTTTTTACAAGGAATGTTATTGCTGTTTTGTTTGTTGGGTTATTGTGAGGTTTTTCATAGTGCGTGTTTGAGCTACCTTAAATAGGGAGACCTAAAAGGTGGTCTTTTGAGTTTACCTTGTAATAAAATCATGTATTAACTTAGCACGGCCCCAAAATTAGCGGTAGTGAACTTGCAAATTATGTAGCGGGGTTTTTTCATAATGGGTATTTCTTTCGACTGAATATGAAAATAGCTGATATTTAATCTCGTGTAATAAATTTAGGTCTTGCAAATAAATGCTAATCGGTCAATGCCTAAGAAATGGTGGACACCCGTGGTATCATTAATACTTCTACTACAAGGATATAGCAAATAATTAGAAACATATCATATTATTGCACAAATCGTGCCAGAGTAGACATACTTTGTTACCATTATTTTCAAATATCGAAAAAAAATTTATTTAATAATTGTTAGAAAATCCTATTCATATATTTCCTATTGCATTTATTGCGATTGTTTTACAGCAAAGGAAATATTTGGTTTCATATTTTCCGCCGTATACAACTTAGTAATAAATAATAATAATAAAAACTAAATTAATAAAATAATAAATAAAATCATTGGCAGTTGCTCATTGCCACGTTCATACCATACTGGAAACCCTATTCATTCCACTATATTCCCTTCTAAAATTCGCAGCATAGTTTAGGGGCGAATAAAATAGTATTTGAGTCACCCTTTAATTTAAAATTGGGCACGGAGTATATGTTTAACCCCTAAAGTATCCTATAGTTTTCTGAAGCAAAATATTAAATTTCATACTGCTGCTTTTTTAGCATTCTGCGTGCCTGGTAGTTTAACAATGACACTCAATGGCCATTTTTCTGATGACGAGCTGTGTTGCCGCTTTCGTGTTTTCAAATAAATTTCTTTTTTTTTGCTTTAGCAGAAATTTCAATTTTTGAGTCATTTTGTAAAGTAAAATGTATAACTGAGTTTTTAGAGTTTTTGAAATAAAAGAAAAATATTAATTACACAAACACTCAAACATATTCCATGATGTATGTGATTTAATCTAAGAGAAGACGCAATAAATTTGTTCTCTGTCCTCTGTGATTTAACTACCTTTGATACAATTACTTGGTTGTTTTGGTAATTGTTTTATTGGAAATATATTTTATTGCATTTAGTTCATTAAAAATTCTTTGTAAACTCATTACTTACTGCGTCAGCTTAATTATGGCTGTATTTGTATTTACATCTTTGAGCTGAATACTTGCCTTACAATATAAAGGCCGTGTTTCGTCCTGCAGCCAATGTAACTATACAATTTTTTGTCGATCCAAGAAAAACACATAATATTAAATAGATATTTTTCATTTTATTTATATGTATTTTTCCGTAATGCAATATATTTAATTAAATATTATTTTTTTACTTATTTATTTATTTCCTATTAATAGATACACAACCATAACGCATAAACTTCAGAATATATTGCTTAGAAAAAAAACTTCAAACAAGATATGCTTTTCTTATATGAATCCAACGACAGGTACCAGTATGCGGATTGAAGGGCACAATTAGCGGAAATACCCCTTCGTTGATTAATTTTGTTTCTTTAATGTTGCGGTTTAATAAATTTCACTGTTCAGAAAATACTAGTTTATGTTTTGAAGGCTATTTTATTCAAATGATTGGCCTTTAAGGGCCTTAGGCAGGCATTCTTGTCTACAACCATGTGTGATGCCACAGCGAAATTGACTGTCTAGTAGCATACACATATGTCGAGTACGTTACATATGTATGTATGTTGGGTTTCACAAATTTTTGATTTTCTGATGTCAGTCCCACAAAAATGTACTTCATATTAAAATTTAGTTCTTTTGTTAACGCTGCTGACTGGATATCTATTGGAAATTTGTAAAAAAAATTCCGTTAGATAATATCATTTTCTGGGAAAGTTTAATTGGGGAGTACAAAAGCTTACCACAATTGTGGATAATAAAGTCAGATGTAATATTTAGAGCAGCAGGTAACATCCATTTTTTTTTAATAAAAATTGTGTTCTTGGATGAAGCACATTTTTGGCTGAATAGTGGTGTCATCGGGATATAGTTTGTTAAAAATGAAGGAGGAAACAATGCTACGGTTACTAGAGTTCGATGTGGAACGATAACTTTTTTTCAAAATCGAAGAAAACACTTTTAATGGCTCATACCGTTCGCGATACAAAACTATTAAACTAAACTATACAGTAATTTCATATTTTGGACCAGGGCCTTGGCCGCCAAGATCTTCTGCTTTAGTGCCATTGGATTACTTTTTATGGGGTTGTGCGAAGTGCGTGGTTTATATGGGCGATCCACAAACAATTGACGCATTCGAAATGAATATTGAACATGGCGTCGGTGAACTGCAGCCTGCTTTATATGAAAAAGTACTTCAAAATTTTAAGGTTCGTATTTAGTATCTAAGCGCACCCAAGGAGACCATTAAAACATAAACTAGTAGTTTCTCAAATTAGAAACCGATACTCACAGAAACCCTACGTGGGATTTGTTTTATTTGAATTTGAATTGTGCAGGCACGTAATGGAAAGCTCCTTTATGATCTCAATCAGGCAGCTCACATGCGCGGATACAAATACACACTCACAGGCCATAAAATTATATAACAAATTTTCCCCAAATCAGGGGAATTTTTTCACCTCCCTTATTTGATAATCCCTTTAGCATATCCTGTTACTGTTCCAATATTGTCATTGTTGTAGTTGCTTTGGTGTCGAATTCAGTTTACTGGCGGTGCTGCCGATAATGCTGCGTATATGGGCTTCTTATGCAACAGTTTCGAACTCAGTGGCTGGAGGAGCTGCTGCAGAGACAAAAGAATCTGGGAAATATAAAAAAGTCAAGACGTTTAATTAAATTTCTTTAATTCACTAATTGTATACTAAAATGTTTATTATAACCGACGCAAGAATTCTAAGAAATTAAGAATTTAACAAAAAAAAAAAAAAAAAAAAAATAAAAGAAAAAAAATTAAAATAAACTTAAAGGAAGGCGGGGCAAATATAATAGACACACCAGCTGACAAAACGGAAAATGGCATACTAAACCGTAAGTTGCTTCCTTTAATTTTAAATTTATAATTCTTTAATGAATATTAAGGAAACATATGCTTCCTTACAACCGATCATATAGACAATTCGTTGAAAAATTAAGCAAACCATGTATGAAATGTCGGTAGAAAAGTAATAAGAACAAGAAATTTAAATTAAATAAAGAAAATAAAGCGAAATAAATTTTTTTAATATTTTTTAAAAATTACTTTAATTCCACATTTTTTTAATTCTACTTCTTAATTCTAATTCTGTGACATTTTAGCAATTAGATGTCTTGTAATTTATTTTCAACCGGAGGTCCTTCTTTTAACTAAATAATTTTTTATTGCAGTACTTCGCCAAGCTTTCGTGATTTCTTCAGCGAATTTTCAATTAATTAAATATTAAAAGCACTTTTCAAAATTCCCAAAAATTAATAATAATAATCAATATATATTATTTTCTTATGAGTATAAACAAAATATTCATTTTCCTTTTATATTTATTTTGATTTTGCAAATTATTTAATACTTTTTTAAAAAATTTTTGTTTCCATATTTAATTTTTCTTTGCCGAAAATATAAAAATAATTTCTATAAAAGATCTTAAGCTTAGAAAAAATATTATTTTTTTTAAAATATTAAATTAAATTATTAAATGTTAATTTATAAAATGAAAGATGGTTAAAAAAGTAAAAGAGAAAGAAATTATCCTTTTACTTCCTGCAGCTACAATTTTTCAGTTGAAAAGGTAAATAATAAGACGGGGTTCTTCTTATGATCGTATCAGAGAATTAATGCAGGCATTCCTCCTTAAGCCTTCACATTGTTTAACTGTGCTTGGGCAAAGTAATTTTGCGGAACCTTGCCTGACGATGTACATTATGAAAGAAACCAGCTGATACCCCTCTGGAAGCGATTTCTGTTTTCTAAAAAAATTCCGCGCTTCCTGTAAGAATGAAGAGAGTCTGTCTGAATTTTTTCAGCGTTATATCAAATATTTGAAATAATCAAGGAGAATTATTTGCTGCACTGAAGGCATTGAAAATTATTTCTACATGAAATTTATAACTCACTTATTTAGAACGGCCAAGCTTTGTTGTATGAATAACTGTCATGCGAAAAATTATATAGAAAACTTACACTTTTCAATACTGCGATGCCAGTTCCATTAGTAGTATTACACTTGGCGTTTGGCACTTTTTCATTGGGCGCTGGATATTGCTTCGCTTTATTTCCTAAAGTTGGATCTGTTACCACTTTGAATTGTTGATTGTGATTATTTTCACATTCATAGTCTGCATGAAGGCAGGTGCTGCTTCCGAAGAGCCAGTATCTTTCTCTGCATCTGAGTACTCCCCAAAGTTGGTGCTGCTGCAAACAGTATCAGTGTCTACCAAATTCACGCATCAGGAGGTCTCGGTGTGGACGAAGTTTCTCTAACAGGCGACAACTGCAATATATAGAGGGTTTGTTACTGCTGTGGTGGTTGATATTGTGGCTGTGCCTTTATAAGCGGCTAAGCCAGTTGACAGTTAATGCCATGGCTAGTGGAAGTAGCAGCTGTAGTACTTGAAGGTCGCCATATACCGCCAACAACTCCTTGCCACGGTTTAATGTATGTCGAACAAAATAGTGGTGACACAAGCGTGCGTTACCAATTTTCCTCATATGCAGTATGTTTAAAGGTCCTTCGAAAAAGTTATTGCAGTGCTGATCCATGTATACATGTACCCGTACATATGTGTGTGTGTTGCTTCCTTACAATGCTTACATACATATATTATGACATTTATGAAAATTTGCTACTCATTGAGAGACCTTTGAGAAAATGTAACTCTTTGGTATGAGTTGATAGCTGCACCGGTGGGGAAAACTTACTACTGTGCATTAATCGGTCACCTTTGGAAATCTGCTTAAGTCTTTCTACAGATCACGTAACACTGGAATTGGTGTCTTCCGAAATTCTTCTTAACATGGAATAAATGGGAATGGAATAAAAATTGGTTACTCAGATTGTATTGTGGATGAGGAATTATTTCATGCAACATAAGAAATACAAGACAATCCTTTTGAAAAGGAGATCACCATTTCATGATTTGTGAAGTTCAGCTGAGAAGTATTAGTCCGTCTCTGGAATTATAATTTTTATTGCACCAATTCATAACGTCGTTTGTATATGCATTTGGTATTTTATCATATATATATATATATATATATATATATATATATGAAAGAATAAAATCTATGCTCGTGTCTGGACTTGAAAAAATATATTTTTCATCTTTTGGCAAAAATAGATATTAAAAAATAAATATGACTTAAATTAAATATGGGCATACTAACATTACAGTAGTTCTAAGTTCAGTGTGGAAACGAATTATATATTTTATAATTATAAATTAATATTATAATTTTTAATTTTATTTTAAAATAATTTAAATACATTTTATTCTTTAATTAATGTATTAAAATAATTTTAAAATTAAAATTTTTACTTAATAAATTTTACTGGTTTCTAAAATGATTTATAAAGTTATTGATATTATTTTAATGTAATAATAATAATCAAGGACATGATTAACAAATAGAAGATGTTAAACAATTTAAAAGGCCGCATTTTATAATTAAATTTTTTTTCTTTATTAAGCATTTTTATTATCTTTTGAGTTCTAATTTTGCTTTAAATGATTACTTAAAAACTGGCTCAGTTTAATCACAGAGTCCTGTTCAATACCCAATGAGTTTTCGAACTTTTTTTTATTAAATGTTTAAGCAACGAATTAGTTTTGGACGTCCTTTAAGGCCTCAATGGAATTATTGAAAATGTAGAGCACATGTGTACTTCAGTTTTAATGGCTGACTTTTATGTAGGATTTAAACAAAAACTGATGAATAGCACAACTTCCCAAAAATAAGTTTATCCTTTACCTGTAAAAAATAATATTTAATATATTAACATTTGTAAGAAACAGTTATTAGAAAGCAGTTAAAGTGGTCTTGACTAGTCCTCTAATATGCATTTTTTAAGAAACAGCCAGAACATTCTGGCCGTCTGATTTACTTTAATTTTATAGTATAGACCTCATGAATATTAAGGATAACGGAAAGGAGGGTCAAATATTTGCGACTGCCGGTCAGAATCATTCACAGAAATTTACATTGACTTACAAGTAACTTATATTAACTTATAAGTGAACTCTGAGGGGAAATTAAAAACTCGGATCTTAAAGCTGCTTAATAAATTGTAATCCTTTTTTTAATTTTATTTTCAGGAAAAAAAAATTTAACAATCCTTTTTCAATAAAGAAAACGTGTGGAAGTATTCGGCTCTGCGAATAATTTCAATTGTTATTCACTATCTCGAATAACGAATACATATTTATTCGTATTATTATTTGTGCTTGCGATTATAATGCGATTGTATCTCCACTGCAATTAGACCAAAACACTTAGCCTTGTACTATTTTCCTTTTCTTTTATATAGAGATGCTGACATAATCAGTTATTTTTTGTCTCTTTACCTGCCACGTACAGGTATCGATAAAATAAAAATAATAAAACACTGAACAGAACACTTTTAATGAAATGTTTTTAATTAAAGCGTCTATAAACAACATCTTCCAGCTTATAATTAGAATGTAATATAAAAGAGATGTTGTCTTAATACGAATTAGATTTTTTTACTTTGCTGCAGATTCTGAAAGGTGTCAGCAGCAACTAAATCAGGAGCTTCTTCTTAATATTCAGCACAAACGCTTAACGTAATAAATAAATCGAGCAAACTGAGAAGGAAACGCATACAAACAAAATCAATAGGATTATGGAAAGTTGTTGTTATTTTTGTTGTGTTTAAGAAGTGCACCGATACACTCTCACCGATGTGTCGTAGAAAAAGTTCATAGTTTCCTGTGATTTATTTTCAAAAGGATAACTGGTACGACAAGGTCTCTTCGGCGTGCTTTGAATATTTTTATTAGTGTTGGGCGACTCGCACGTATTTGTCCGGAAATTTCATCCTTTCAGCAAGTGAGCCTGCAAGAGAAGCCGTACTTGTGGCCAAAGTGTTTTGTTATCAATAAAATTCGGTTTTTTCTAATTAAAGAATTTATTATCTTTTTAAATTAACGGGAAGCTCAAAAAAGCCAGCAAGGGAGACGGACTTGTTTTATAGTCGAACTATTCTTGCATTTGAAAAACCAGGATATTTCGCCTTTATTCAGAATTAAGACAAGTGCCTTTGCCGCCTTTCGAAGAAAAAAAAACTATTTATTTTTTGCCAAGGAAGAGTTTAATTCAGAATTATTTTACATTGTATTCGTACGATGTACACACAGGAAAATGTGCTTAATACTACCTAATAAAATAGAATAAAATTAATAAGATATCTCTATGATTTTTTTCAAGAAGAACCTTTTTGAAAAAATCTAGAAGAACAACCAATAAAATCACGCAGAAAAACTTTTTAAAAAATTTAATAAAATAACCTAATAAAATCAAGAAGGAACCCTTATTGTTTCTATATATGTTAATTTATATTTATGAAATAATAAGGATACAATATACAATCAAGACGATAACATTATTAAGAATAATCATATGGCGATCTACTAAAACCAATAAGAAAACCTTTTTGAAAAAATCAAGAAGGCGACCTAATGAAATCAATAAGGAAACCCTTTTTAAAAAAAATTAATAAGATGGTCTAATAAAATCAATAAGAAGTCCATTTCTTATATAATTAAGAAGAAAACCTAATCAAATCAAAAAGTTGTTCTCTATGGATTGTTTTTCTGGTGCACAAAAATAGCGGAACTTGAGTGTTCTTCCTAATTTTATGTATTTTCCTCCTTGATAGAATCAATAAGATTTAATACATTAAAATAATAAGGAATCTGTGTTTCTTTCTGCTGGGGTACTCCATTACCTAAACAAGTTTCACTGAGAAAATCTTCTTGCTTCTATGAGAGAGTTTTTGCTCTACGTAGTTGATGCAGATTTCAGCTTCCACGAGAAACAATTGGCAGTCCGATTTGTTCATATCCAGGATTGGAAACAATAATTTTAATTACTCTTTAACTATTTTTAATTTTTTGATTTTTCTCTCTTTTATTCAGTATAAAATATTAAACACTTTTGCAAAACGTGCTGAATTGAAGCTAAAACTCTATATCCGTAACTTCATTCGTGTTCCATTGATAATAATATCCACTGTAAGTTGCTTAACTTGTCATATATGCAAATGCTAGAAAGGAGATTCACGCATTCGTTTATTTGCACGTTATGCCGATTTACTCGTGAGTCAGTATTAACACACGCTGCCATCTCTATTACTGCATCAATTGAACTATTAAAGAAAATGATTTCCAAAAAATTGTGAATATTTTAGAAACAACAGTGAAATATTTCTTAAACGAATACAATTACACGAAACCAATTAAAAAAAAAATTAACTGCCCCTTATTTGCCGATTTTAATGACGATTAAATTTGCTGAAAAGGGTGGCAACAACAGCCATGTTGTGTTTGTAGCTTTGTAAGTAAGTAAATTAATGAAAACCATTTTTAGAATTAATTTTTCACAAATGATACACTTGAACATACTCGTATAAAGATGCATGTCTGCAACATGCACTGCATATTACAGTGGGACGATATAATTTTTAAAAATCATAAGTAAAAAAAAAAACAAAATTTTAAAAAATTAAAGTGATAGTGATTAGAGTGATAGTGATAGTGATAGTGATAGTGAAAACACAGTTTATATCGTTAGGCGAAAGTGAAAAGGCCCAAACTTGAATTTCTTTCATAATATAAGAATATTGAAATAAAATTCTATTGCAAAAACGATGCAAGTTAGGGCCTTTCCACCTGACTGTTCTTTTAGAATATTTTTTTAAAGAAATAAATTTAATTTTTCTTCGCAAACATTTTTAACTAACTAATATTCTACCCTCTCTGAAGCGAGTAAATTGATTTTTAGTTTGCATTGCTCGATTTTAGTTTTCTTTGTACTCTGTAGATACAAATCTAGAGAGTCATTGAAAAATTTTACCATTTAGGCAAACTGTTTTAAAATTATCATCAATTTAATATAAATCTCAAATTTTATCGGCATCGCCATCAATTTAATATGAAGCTGGTATTGTTTAAGAGCAGCGTAACGATGTCGAAGGTTATCGATTTCTAAAGCACATCTCTAAAAAATTTTGACAGCTGGTTTTTTTGTTTTCAGTTTTTGCCAAGTTTTTGTTTTTAAAGGAGAGTGAAATATTTAGAAAAATATAAAAAATAAAAAGGAACTACAGTGTAAATATAAATAAGTGAATAAAATAAATAATAAAATAAATAAGTAAAATGTTTTTTGTTCCTGATTGTAATGCTGATGCCAGTGATGTATCTTAGAGTCCTTTTCATCGATGATATTGAATTGTTAATTTCTCTCAATATACGCGCCTGTTCATCACTATGCTTTTCGAGCAGTTCGTAGTGATCATTATGTGATGCCGGTTTCTTCGTGGTAGATTTTTCCTCTATGATTACAGGGGTGGCATTTTCGGCGCTCTGCAAAGAAGTTGCAGTTCGCGGTATTTCAGTTTCACTTCTAGGAAGTATTTCCATATCCCCATATTCCATAAATTCTGCTCCCTGAAGAGATCCTTCTGGGTTCAGCTGCTTATGAAATTGGAGCGGTTTAGCCAAGGCTTCTTCCAGCGGGCTAAGTAAAATTTGTTTATAAATACCGCCTACAGTAGACGTACACTCTCCCTTATTTCTCACTAATTTTTTTTTAACTTTAAATTTTAAATCCCGCCAAACTTTAAAAATTATTTTATTATGCAATAATCTTATTATAGCCATTTATGTCACCTTTTGCCAACCATCACATGCTCTGTTCGGTGGACCGAGGGCATTTAATGTTGTTGCAATTTTTTCCCACTCCTCTTTGATGTTACTGGGGAGATTGCCCTTTTGAATTGCCACCCTTGGACAAGTGGTGGATTTTTTTCCATCTCCTCCACTAATTTATTTAAATTGTATAGTATTTGTAATTTTCTTTTTCTTTTTCCATTTTGTGACCTTAAAACTGTACTATTGCAAAAAAATTTTAAAAAGATTTAAATTTAAATCGATGCCATCGTTAACGTTGCATAAGGCATACCAAAAATAAATCGACGCTTATCGATACCGATTGATATTGATAATGGGCATACCGATTTACAAGCATCGACACGAAACGTTATCGTTTCGTATTGATGACGATATAGGAAATAAGGGCCCATATTTATTACTGACGTATAAAATGTTTTTATTATTTTTTTATAAAGTTCTTAAAACCCACAATGCAGGCGCATATTTTTTATCTTCCTAATTGATTTTTGCCAATATCAATCTAGGAAATTAACAAAGCTTTTATGTATTTGAAGTATTAAATTCTATGGAATATTAATTTGGCATTCGATGCGATTAAAATGCCTCCGTAGGCGAAAGAATAATGCGCAGCCTACTAAAGCGGAAGTCGCGCGTTCGATACCTGCCAAGACCTTGAGTGTTTTCCTGTGGTCAAGCCGAAAGCTTTGCAGGTAAAGTTTATGTATTATTATTTTATATCTTGCAATAACTGTTTTCGAAACAAGCCTCCGATATAAAAACTATTATTATTTAATATCTTATAATTATTCAATAATTGGCGAAAATGCATTCAGGCCTCTGGCAAAAGTAACACTGAATATACGCTACGAGCGAACATAAAATAATAAATTATTTTAATTCCTTCATTATCCTTATCGTACGTATGTTCACGAAATTCGTACAAGGAAATAACGAAATTCTCTTGGCTTATTTTTTAGTCCTGGTGAAATCAACTTTTAAGTTCGTAACACAAAATACAATGAAAGAAACAGCGAAAAGTTATATAGTATAAATGAATAAAAGTAGAAGCATGCATTTCAGCCATAAATTGGTCAAAAGGCCAGTTGTTAAGAAAACAATTTTATTTTCCTTATTTACAAAGAAAGAAGAAAAAAAAAATAGATGAAAAACATTAAGTTTCAGTCAGAGTATTTCGTATTGTGTCAGTTATTTGAGCGCACATGCTTTTGGAATTTGAAAGTATTATTGCACAATGATGTTGGAAAGTTGCAGGAAGTGCTAGGAAATATCAAGCAGATTTCCAAGCAAAAATAAAAATATATATATATATTTATGAAAAAATATAAAAGCCATTTTAAAAAATTATTATGTGGCACGCGTTCTTAAATGAATAAATTACGAGTAGACTTGTATTGGGAAAGTTTATGTAGTGGTAAGCAGAAAAGCAATTAACTTGTGGGAGAGGTAAGAAGATTATAATTTTTGTTTTAAGCTTTAAATTACATAAAGAATTAATGAGCTGGTGGTAACTTAATCAGAACTGTATTCGGTACTGTGGTAAATTCCATTATTTATCATTCAAAAATTATAAGAACATCATAATGACATTCATGAGATAATAATGTCGTTGGCTGGAGATGTATCCTTGCTATTGCTGCTATTTTTTTGTTTTCATTTGTTGTTGAAGGATCTCGAAGAAAATCGGACATGAGACTGGTGATTTGCTACGCTTCATTCACATGTGCATTAGCTCTAAATTTTCATGCGATAATAATACCGCTAGTTGGAGAAGTATCCTTGCTATTGCTGCTTTTTTTTGTTTTCATTTGTTGTTGAAGGATCTCGAAGAAAATCGGACATGAGACTGGTGATTTGCTTTTATTTATGGGATGAGACTATGCTTCATTCACATATGCATTAGCTCTAAATTTTCATGCGATAATAATACCGCTAGTTGGAGAAGTATCCTTGCTATTGCTGCTATTTTTTTGTTTTCATTTGTTGTTGAAGGATCTCGCAGAAAATCGGACATGAAATTGCTGATTTGCTTTTCTTTATGAGATGAGACTACGCTTCATACACATATGCATTAGCTCTAAATTTTAAAAAGATTTTACTTTTCTGGAATTTCTATTAAGTTGACAATTTTTCAGTCTGAAGGACGAATATGATGATGATAAATAATGTCGCATTAAAATCATTTAAGATTCGACTTTCTGCTCATTTGCAATGTTGTTTTGAATTTTTTAAAAATTATTTTATTTTTTCAATGTATTTTTTTCTATGTGTCGGCTAAGGAGTTCTTTATTTTTATTTCATATTTTTAGTTTAAAGAAATTAATAAAAAAAGGATTATGAAAATATTTAATTTGTTGCATTCGAACACAAGGATCCTTTAAAGGATTTTAAAGGAATTAAGTTATACAGTGTGCTTTAAAATTATTTTAATTTTTTTCACCATTTCTGTACTTGCACTTTAACTTCAATTTAGAAAAAAAATTTTTACTGCCATGAAATAGCAGGTACAGAGGAAAATTGTGCGCTTTCAGAAGCATGTAAGCAGACAGTATTAAAATGTACAAGTGAATGCGTTCAAGTGTAACATGTAAACATAATTGTGTATCGTTGCCCGTGTGTATTCCATCATTCACTTTCGATGAGTGATGTTATCTTTTGATCACTCTATGGAAAAATATTATTAAGTGTTATTTTTGCCTTGTTTTATCCTGTTGTTCTTCCGGTTGCGCTGTAACAGGATGAATAATTATTGTTATATAT
Source organism: Ormia ochracea (assembly GCA_963402855.1). Taxonomy (NCBI): domain Eukaryota; kingdom Metazoa; phylum Arthropoda; class Insecta; order Diptera; family Tachinidae; genus Ormia; species Ormia ochracea. The sequence continues at coordinate 32,599,207 of OY727107.1, read as the reverse complement.
TTTGTTTGTGTTCTCATTTCGGTAGTTAAGTACATGCGAGTCTATATAAAGCAAATTTCTTTTTAACTTATAAAGTTTTCAACGCTCACACAGATGCAGTCCATTAACTGATTGTGTTCGTGATGAATGTTAAATATCCGGCATAAAGTAGCAAACTGGGTTGTCTGCAGTAACAGCAGGAGCCATCAAATTGGAGACTGTTTGGCTGAATACAGAGTGGAATTAACAACAAACAAGTAATTGGTGTAATTTGCCTCTTCTGTTGTAGTTATTAGAAGGAATATAGAAACCAAAAAGGACAACATCTACGACTTTGATGTATTCGCATATTTCATTACAGAGAACTAACTGATATACAAAGCGTATCCTTTTTTTCATTTCCTTAAAAAGTTGTTTCCTTTTTTGGATTTCTGTACGCTTTGATGTATTTTAATCGCAAATAAATTTATTGGAATTTTTTTTGTTAATTTATTTTCTTTAAGATCATATCAAATTACCGGTTGAAGTACATTAACCGTAGAACTTTTTTTTCAAAAAAGCTTTGAATACTGTTTTTATTGATTGGTGAAATTTGGGGTTTTGTTACCCCCGCCATAGCACCTGAAGTAACTTCTTCCATTTACTCCTACATTTAAAATATGTATTTGACATTTAGTTCTGGACATGCTTCCATTTATAGAAATAGGAATATCTAAATTGTAATAAAAATGCGACTATTGGAATCGTACAGTGAAGCATAACGAGAGGGAGGAAAATATAATTCTTTTGAGTCTTCACTTTATCATCTATTTATTCCATGTAATACTTTATTTTCTTAGTGCATGTTGCTTAGCAGCTTTTATACATCAATATAATGAATTTAATATTTTAAATATTTTACTGTAATTTTTAATACAGCAGTATATCAGTTCTAATTATAATAAATAAAATTCAACCATGTATTATTTCCCATTTAGCCGCTAAGCTTTCCAGAGCAAATATGTGTTGAAATTAAGCCTCAGCTTTTTTTTTCTTGTTTCCAAAAATTTGGTTTATTTTATTCCAAGTTGCGAATAAAATATATTGAAAACTTGTATATCGTTAGCAGAACTAATAAAATGTCGCTAAGTTCGTGGCTTCGATTCCTACCACCGACAGTAATAAAATAACTCAATATCATGAATTTTATGCTACGGCTTTAATATCTTAAAACTTAATTACAAATCTCAGTTTTAAAACTCTTTAAAAAAAATTCGTTGCCACCAACTTTAATTATAAATCACTAAATGGTATGGCAGCAAAGAGAGTGAGGGACAGGGAGGGGCAAACATAGAGAGGTGGCTGAGTATGGAATGAGTACATCTTGCGGAGAATGTAAAAGGGTTTGTAAAATTGAATTTCCATTTAAAACCATGCTTTACTATTCTACAAACTCGTATGAATCATCTTATTTTTAAAAAGTCGCATAAAAATGTTACCAGACTATCACATAAAAATTATGTAAAATTTTTTTCTTATTAGCAGCTTGAAGTAAATGCAACTCTAATCACTTGGAAGGTAATCTTTTTGAATATTTTGGACATCGTACGACTTGCGATAAAAAATAAAAAATTTTACTCACTACACGAATTTTCAGCACAAATGCTGCACTTGAGAAATTATATGATTATGTGGGATAGTGAATCATGATATTTAAATATAATTGGTGAAATTTATATTCACTTCTCACTTAATATTTACCACCAAACACATACATACATATACATACACACCCGTGAACATCCTTCTTCCGGTTAGCTTTTTTTATCACTCCGTTTTCCCGCATTGCTGGCCTTAGAAAAAAAGTTGTAGACAAGACAGATGGGACAATGCAAACTGCAACGGCTCACAGAAGATAATGCCTTAGTGTTGTGTATGTATATTGCATGATATATCCAATATTATATATCTTTTAATTTTTTGACAATTTTCCATTCTTTTGCTTACTTCCCGTAACCATTTCCTAAAGAAGTAACAAAAGGAATAGAAATGTCACAAAAAAAGGATCTATTCTTTAACGTAAATAAATTTAATTCAGTTAAATTAATAAAAATTTTTTTAAATTCTGCACTTATCAGTCAGTAACAATTATTATTGCAAAAGAAATAGTTTCCTTCTTGTGTGCCACTGACCATCCGATAAAGAGTTACTTGTTTTGCTTAAACGATCTATTCCTCATAAACATTTTTGCCTGATTTTTGTAAACAAATCACGTAAAATATTTTAGGACAACATGTTTTTTGTTTACTGTAACATGGCAACAAATTCATACAATAAAATACATTCAGCAAAGTACACACACACTCTCGCCCATTCACAGGCATAGAGAAACCTTTTTCTACTGATGTAACTTCGAATGTACATCGCCCTCTATACGGAACTGAGCAAAAAAAGCAGCGTGTTGAAGCTGTAACTACTCGTATAACCAAATACTCGTAAAACATGCTTACCCTTTTACAATGAGGTTAATAAAAATTTGTGTGAGTTCCTTGGTTGCGCTCTACCCCTTGTCATGAATCAGTAGAAAAGGGCCGCAATAAATATTGATAAAAACTTGGTCTTTCATTAAATCTGATAACAAAAACGCGATATACTATTCGAGTACAATACGTTATGAACAATACGTTATGAACAATACGTTATGCGACTGTGGGTTGGTGTTTTTCTTAAAAGGGGATGCTGCTCGAAAATACGATAACAAAGTCTTGTAATTATTTATGTATATGTGTACTCGTGTGTATGTATCTGTATTAACGTGCTGTGACTGTAACGAGAATTGATTTGCACCTCCGCCTGGGGAAACTGTGCTAATTAATATAAATATTTGTTGCCCAGTGTCTTGCCATAATGCCGTAATGAAGCAGCCAAATTGCTCTTTTACACTTCCATATTTATTCTACACGTAATAAAAACTAAATTTTTTGTAAAACATTTATTTATATTATAATTAACATTGAGAAACATTTTTCTACATTTATGATTGTTGAAGCAGATAATTGTTATCAATTTTAATTTATAATTTCAGCTTCAGTAAGTAAGTCGCTTGCAAAGCGCTCAAAGCGTTACAAGTTGTAAATATATTTACAGCAGGAGTGAAGCTGTTGGCCAAGAAAATAAAAAGCCCAGAATTAAAAAATTGAAATAATAAAATTTATAGATTTTGTACAGTACAGCATGTAAGCAAATTATAAAAGTTTCCTTGTTTCCGGTTAGCCTAGAAAGTATTCTCATGTAATAAAAAATTTGGTAAAGTTGAAACATTTTTGACAACTTTATGAATACTTAAACTGGCTGTTCGTTTTATTATTGTTTCCACATGAAATTTGGTGTCCACTATGACACTTTTAGGCGCTTCACAGCCTCAAGTAAGACAAAAAAGAAAACAATTTTTAAATTTGAATAATAATATCTCGTATTCTACTTTTGCATACTGAAGGAAAACTTCTTCAGAGTTCTTAATTCTGGTTAATAGACGAAACGCTTGCTAGTATGCAATTCTAATTTTAATATTTTTTCCTTTTGAAGGAAGTCACATAAAGCAATTTTCATCGAGTCATAAAGCTTTGCCTTCTTCATGGCAGAAGATACACGTAGTGCAGACGTGTATCGTGTAGTGACGCCCTCTTGCTGAACTTTATGAATACGTAAGAATAAAGTCTGTATATATGAGAATTACTAAAATTAGTCTAATTTATTATTTAAAACGAGGTGAATTAGCAAAATTAATAAACTCTAGAATATTAATTCTTTACGAAAATTCTTTACTGCTGCAGAACAATATTCCACTGAGTCTTCTACTGAATACTCGCAATATCACTATAGACTTGTAACTGTTGTTGTTATTTTTAAATCTGAATTTGCAAGGAAAGCAGTCGTCCCATAAAGAAGTTCTATAAAAAAGAAAATACATTTTACTAGATTGGCATTCATCTTTGATTGGCAGTTGGTAAAATCGACAAATGTTGTGTAAGTTGACCTTTTCGTTCTTACCGTAGGCTGTGAAGGGTATATCGACGATAAGGGACAGAGCCAATTCTTCGCCCCAAATAGACTTTTGTACAAAGTACGTGAGGGATAACATCAAAATAAAAAAAAAGGCCAAATATGTATTTATTATCCTTTTTGGAAAATTTATGGCAGGATGCTCTTTAATAATTATTTCTATTTCATTCACTAACATTGCTTCTTTATTCATCAAGACCATTTTCCTTTAATATTTCTTAGAACACTGTCTTTCGTTTGTATTACTTAGTTCTAATGTTTCCATGTCAGTGTCCTTCAAGTCTGAATGTATTTTTTGCGATTTGGTTCTCAATAAAATGCTGCACAGGACACACTCATCAGTACTCCCCTGTCAGATGTATGTGTGAGAAAGGCTAAAGAAAAGAACAATGGAAAGCTTGCGTTTAAAGTAGCAAATATATAGAGCTCAGCAAAATTTCAAAAACATTAAACAAGTTTGAAGGAATAATAAAAAATTATTGATTTCTAAAATATTACTTGCTGGACTTCAGCTCGAAATAATTGGGTAGCAAATTATTGTGTTGAACGAACAGCGTCTTAACTTAAACAACCTTTATTAGATGAACGTAGTTGGATGACAGCAACTCGAGAAGAGGCTTCTACCATGCAAGGCATTGGACCGGATTAGGAAAAAGTTATAGTTTTTATATAGTTGTTATTCTCTGCTGCTGGAATAATACGGCAAAATATGCTTCCATCACTGAAACATTCCAACAACAATTAGCCCATGAGATATTAAACCACTTTGGCGAAATTCATGTAAATTTTTTATATCTACTACTGCTCAATGTAGGGGCGCAACCTCCGGTCTCAGCCATTTGATTAAAAGTAGATTTAAGCCTGATAAAAATCGGTACTTTAATGCAGATTATTGGCAAAAGTCAAACAAACAAACACGACTTTTTACTTAATAAAAATGCAAAGCGAATTCTAAAGTAATCAATTCGCTTTTTAAAGGATTTGTTTCTATTTCTGTCCGATCCTAAAATGATATACGGTTTTTATAGATTTATGAATTTGCCGTTATTTATGTACATCCTTCTGAAAACATTTGACCGGTTTTTAAGACCGGCTTACTGTTTAAAGTTGCAATGCGAAAATGTATTATTAATTGATTTTTTTGAAGTTTACTGAAACTTAAGTTCATGGGTGCTTTCTAATGATTTGTTTTGCTACTTGCATAAAATTTCTCTTGCGAACGTCTTCAAGGATTACGTTTCTACTAGTTTTTCTTAGTTTTGTTTTTCACCCTCCGGTTATGCATAGAAAAAGTGAAACATCAGCAGAAAATATTGAATTTATGTGAACTATTTTTCTTATTTGCCATACCACATTAGTTGGACTACGCTTCATTTGTCAGTGGCAATGTGGTACAGAAGTACGTTTATATGGGAGGCGCTTACTGCGATGAATTGCATTTTTAGTAGAATTTTAGTCTGTCAATTCCAGCACCCGTATGTAACAGAGCATGCCGACATACAAGACAATTAAAATATTTCTGAAGTGTGTAATGAAAGTGTTAAGAGTGCAAAATAAAATTAGAGATAAATTTAATTATTTTACTTTCCGATTTTGCGCTTTGGAACTGATGGTATGGAAGGAAAAGTTTTTAGTGAGTGAATGGCGATTTGCAAGGAGTATAATCGTATATCGTATATAATTACAACTTACTACAGAAATGGTGGTGCAAAACATGGACACTTTTGGAGTCTTAGGAGCAGATTAAGGTCGTCATTTAGGGGGAATGATCCCGCATGTGCATCATTCGATCCCGCATGTGATGTGAAAACTCTGTCAAATAAATTAAAATTGTGGGAATAATCCGATTAAAAGTTTTTATTCACTTATAGAGCCATAGCCGTGAGATATTCAAGTCCTTTTGCTCAGGAATCGAAAATAAGAACACTAGGCGAGAAGAAGACTGTTTTTTACGCAAAACTAATAATTTCAAATTTCAGCTACATCGCCTGACCGCCAATATTGTGGAAGTTTTGCTTATTGTATATTCCAGACAGAAAACTGAACAGTCGTATATAAACAGTGCCAACAGAACTACAAAATGGAAGCACAAAAATATGGCTGCAGGTGAAAAAGGTGTGGACTAGTGATGCAGGGAATAAACCCTGCCTGTAGCATGGCTCAGAATATTTTAGGCTGGATGGAGAAATTCGCTTTGCGAGCACACATTTTCAGTTCTGATCCTTCGAAATATGTTTCACAAGTTAAATATACTTCTAAAGAACCTTCACCTTCAAATTAGCAGCCTACTGATCTTCACGCCTGTTACTAGTAGAGGTATGGTTTGGTCCAAATCCAATTAGCGGGGGATTTACTTGTGCTAATTAAAATAAGTTAGTATGGACGGAAGAATAAATTAGATAAGCTTTGAAAAAATTCTTTCGTAAAAGAAAGCGTTATATCTGATTTCAAGGATTGCCTCCACAGTAACCTCTGTTATTAGGTTTTGCTCCCAGAACACCTACAAGGTATTCTGCAGCCGAGGTAAACCACATTACGTTTACATATTATATCACTGCTTACCGTGTCCATACACAGTTGCTGGTATGTTTGACAGTGGGCATACTGTGGGATGGATAAGAGTATATGGCCTATGATAGTATTACCAATATTGATAAAGACGTTCACATCCGCGTACTTCCCCATTACATCCTTTTACTTACTTTATTCACTTTCCATTGAAGCGAAGTGTTAGAAGAAGTTGGCATCATCAAATGCGCACCGCCCTAATAAACATCCTTCTTTTTCAATTTCCTTCACTAAATAACTTTGTGTGATTTTATCGCAATTGAAAAGTCATCATTGTTTATTGATGCCACATTAAATTGTACTAAAAAGAAAACTACGTTCCAAAACGTAAATTCAAGATGCATACTACATGCGATTGTATCGTTAACAATGTTAAAGAGGAGCCCATCAGGATACACTTGCAATGCAAAGCAAATTATTATCAAGGTATAGAGAAAATCTAGTCAAGCATTGTCTTATAAAATGTTCAAATAAGAAGACTTACGAGTATTTTTAAGTAAATTTTAACTCACGTAATTGATGGGTATGCCTTTAATAAATAACGAAGTGCCAACACTGACACCAAAGGAATTTCGTACGCTGGATTTATTGCTGACTTTAAAGTGACATTGAATAAAAGCTTTCGTTGGGGACAAGCCCCATTTGATTTATGATCTAAGAAATTAAGTGTTTTAGAAAAATAAGAAAACATTAATTTCGTTTTTAACAAGTTAGTGAATATTTTGAGTGAGAATCTATAATTTAAAAAATCTGTTCCCTCAAAAATTTAATTGATAAAAATGTCCGTGTGTTTTAGCTGCAAAACGGTTTATAATTAAAACACATTTAAACATAAAAAAATTAAATATTTTTATTGAACATGATTGGAAATCAGCTTTCAAAATTAAATTTAAAATCTAATCACAATTAATATTAATTGAAAGTAAACCAAATCCTTGTAAATTTTCTTTAGGTTTCTTTAGGTTCTTAAGGTTAGGTTAGGTTCTTTAGGTCAGTGAAAATATTCAAAGCAAATAAATTTTGTTTTTATCCTTGCTAGATCTGTAGCTTGCAAGGAATCTTCAAAGGATGGCAACCTCTTATTGGCATACGGGTAGTAATATTTCTTCTAAGAGAGTTATTATCAAAATTTGATAACATATAAAATTTAAGAAGAGTTCCCAAGGGAGACATTCGTTACTTCACTCCCGAACACATTGTTACCAAAATGCAGGAGTCTGTAGGATACTGGAACGGCATGGTTAAGTACATACGTCGAGTACATACAATGGAGGAAAAATCAGACTTCAATGCAGTAAAAGAGCTGGCGCTCACCCAGACCAGCAGGTGGGCTAATGATCCTTTATAAGACAATGTTCTGGTCCTTCCCGAATTGATGGAGAAAAGAATCCCGGAAAGCGAGACCACAGACGACTCGGGACAGTGTTGACGATCATCTCAATATAGCACGCTCGCCTCGAAAAGTTATAAATATTCACCCACATTTCTTAGCATCGCTTTAAAGACTTTTCGCATACTGCTCTCGCAAGAGCTCTCTAGTAGTAACTAAAAGTTAAATGAATATAATTCTAGAGGGAATTTCGTGATTAAAGAAGTCAAAGTTTACTTTTAATGAAATCTATAATAAAATAATGAAATTACAAGACATATCGCGAAGTGTGGAACTCCGGTTTCATTTCTGTCGTCCACGTTGTAAATGTTACGCATCATAAAATTTGTATTAAAAAATTATTGAGTTCGATAAATTATATTCACTATACAATTTTTACTACAAATGGGCGTAATTGCTATCGAAGGTTGTCAGTGCCAATACTGGTCTTTCTAACTTTAAAGGACATCAAAGAATCCTAAAACACTTTCGTTTTCATCAAATCCATTTCCTTTCTTGAATTCTTTATTCATTTACATTAAAATATAATTATTCTTACATCTGTCTGTAAAACAAAAAAAAAAAAAAAATAGAATAGAGAATAATTATTTTATTTTCTGAAATTTAATTTTCTTTTTTCATTATATTTTTTTCATTCTCTCCCTGTTATTCGTAGATATAAATATTATTCTCAAGACTTAACCGTTTAAGTGTATTTTTATTATGCAAATTTTAAAGGAAGATTTAAACAAACACACAAAAAGGATCAATTTAATATACAAACAAGAGGAAACTACAAAAACGTACAATTTTTTATATAATATTCTGAAAAATGAAAGGACGCAAAAGAAGAAAGAGTACACGGAAGGCGCGGAATTTTCCTTGGGAATTGTAATAAATTATTTGTATCCTTTTTTAAATATTAATTCATCCCAAATCAAAAATAGAATAATCGGGGAATGAAAAATGTTTAGCAATTAGGCGACGAAAGTGTGGAAATTCTATGACGGAAAGGGAAAGTGATGACGTTGTCACTGATGTCCTTTTGAGAGATTCGAATGGTACCGTCAGCTCTTGGGAGAGTATTGATGATTTAACAATAATATTAGGTATCGAACAAGACATCGAATTAAAATAGAATTCGAAAATCTAAAAATACTTGGCATTTGTATCCTTCTCAAACACGGAAGGGGTATAATTGGTTTAATAATTTCTTCACTTTTGTTATGGACCGATTAAACAAAATGTATAAATGACGCCTATCTGTATATAATATGTGCCCATCTATTCATCTGCATATCAATGAAAAATATATCTATCAATCGAATTAGAAGAAGCATTCAATAAATGTGGTGATTTTGAGGTACTTCGTGATCGGCTGTATTTGAAATGTACTCTTTCCATTAGATGGAATTGAAATTGCGAATACAAGTAATAATTATGTATTTATTAAGAAGCCCCTCGATGGTATAATGGTTAATATACCCGTCTGTTAGGCAGGTGTCAGGGGTTCAATTCCCCGGGGCCAGAAGCCAAAGGCTTCAGTAGCCAGTGCTTCTATACATATTGCAATTATATTCATATAATTGTAATATTTGGTAAATAAATAAATAAATATTTATTAAGAATATATTTCTATCCTTATAACTCTCCACTTCTTTGTTTATTAAATAACACAAAAATCAAGTTCATAAGAGCTTTTAAAAATATTTCATATTGACAATATCGAAAGCGGTTAAACCGATAACCACTAGCAAAGGGGTCTGACCCAGAAGTTGGCAAATTCGAATTGAATTTCAGAATAGTATCGACTAGTTTTACTCTCCGGTCATGAAACAAAACACTTATGACATTATAAAGTCTTGTTAGCACTTTCGGGAATTTTGTTGTACTGTCTCGTCCTTTTAGCAATAAAATAAGTATTGACTAATTAGCACTTTAGTCACATAATATTCATGAAACAATTTAATTATGCCAAACAAATTCCAAGAAATTCCAAGTGTAATTTAATAAATACGTAATTTAGTAACGAAATAATTTCACAAAATTTTTTCTAAAATTTCCCGTAAATTTTAATTGAAATACACAGTTACATTTTTAAAAAAAAAAACTTTTTAAAATATAAATTTTTAAAATTTTCCATTTATTATATCCGTTCGAAAAAAAAGGGAAAAAAGAAAATTATTTAATGTGTCTTCCTTTTTAATATTATCGCTGGCAAGAAAATAAGTACTGCTATTTTTATTTCTGTTTCAGTGTGCGTCTCCCATCCATAATTCTCAGTGACAAATGATGCCAACCATTATTCTGACATTTATGTTAACTGTGCTCTATCGTCCTCGTCATGTCTTGTCTCTTAACATTCATATGGGTCCTGCACAGCTGAAGAAATGCCTCAGAATACTCTTTTGTAGCAGCAAAGCTCACTTTTGTTTTGCTCATCTTCATTTCACTGCAAATAGATATTCATTTTCGCCATTTCACAGTTAAAGTGCATGTGCATGCATTTGCCTGTTTATTTATCGTGGTTGCAGCAGTATTTTAACACTTCAACGCTTATGAATTGCTTGTAATACATCACTGCTAAAAATAAAGTAAACGTTTGATGGCGTTTACTTGAAACCATCTTCAGCCAGAGAAATGAACATCTTCCATTACCACCGTTTGATTATCTAATTTATAAAAATATATATTTTTTTATGAGTTCCATGGCATATTTTTTACCCGACATTTCCAAATGATAGAGGTGTAGAACTAATTTGACAGACACACAGTATTATTTATTAAGAGGAGCACCTGTGCATTGAATACTTGTTAAGAGGAGTTTCCGTAAATTAAAATTTTGGTAAAAGTTAACAAGAAATGTTGGCCAGGCAATTGGCAGCATGGCTTGCAACTTACACTGCTTTCAGACCACATTCTACATATATTAGCCAGAAGTGTATTAATGGAGTAAATCATTAACTTAAGCCTGACCAAAAGGATGTGATATTTGTTGGAGCGATAATCCAGTTAAAGCCTGTCTCAGAGAAATGTAAAAGCAATGCATGGCTAACAAAGCAGAAGGCAACATAATACAGATCAAAAATTCGAATTTCAACTGCAGGCAAACAAATTTATTTCAATGACATAAATTTCCAAAATACGCGAATACAAACCTCCTGTCCATTTCAATTGAACTCAATGCAACTGCCTCAATTGTGACGAAAATCAAATTCCAATACACATTTCGTCAAACGACAAATTAAATTACATGAATTACGATACAATAAGATTTGTTGTCGAGTAAATTACAAACCGGCTTTCCTTTTATTGCGCAAGTAGCGACATGTGCAACTGCAATTAAAGTTAAATATAAAGCTTATTAGCAATAAGACAGCAACGCTGTCGACATAAAAAAGCGGAAGCTGAAATTAGATGTATAAATGCAAACCATTCAGTTCTAATAAGTTCATAAGTTGAGGGGAATTTTGTTGGAATGCAATTCGGAAATCCATTCAAAATTATATAATTTCGTATCTTAACATTGATGTAATAAAATTAACGATTTTATAAAGAGTTAATAAAATAAACGAGTTTTTACAAAAATAAAAGTTGAAATAAATTTTGAATTTGAATTTAAAAGTAAATGAAATATAATTAAAATTATTTTTAATGAAGTTCCAAAAAAATTCTCGGAATTGAATTTGACGAACTTTCACGCCGTTGAAAAGAGTTTCAGTCAGGCATTGCTACACCTGTTTGCAGTAATAACGAGGTGCAGTAATAACGAGGTATCGGAAATTTTGAAATGAATATGTGATTGCTAAATATTTCTTATCATGGATTTTATTATTTTATTTTTATTTCTATATTTATTATTATATTTTATTATTTCATAAGAAATTTATGTAACGGGTGAATCATTATAAAAGTTCATATTTAAAATACACAGCACAAAATTGGAAACCGTTTAGCACAGGGAATCAACGAAAACTGTTGGCGTACTCGTATATAAATCTAGAAAAGTTATTAAGTTTTTATTAACAAGTTTGATTGGCGTTAAAAAATTTACTGAGCCACGCTTCTTGTATTAATTATATTTAAAATGAAATAGAAAAAGTTTGAATAGTGCAGACATTTCCAAACTAATGCCAAAGAAGCGGAAGAAAGACGCGCCTACCATGCGTATTTGTTATTAATAATATGAAATTAAAGAGAAATATGAAATTATTTTGCACCTGAGATGCTTTTAGATCCTTCAGACTCTATATTCAATTGTTGAAAAACTTGAAAAAATAAAAGAGAAATCCCTCTCAAATCAAACTTCTTGCGCATTCGTTACCCAGCCCGTACTAAGCACAACGCACATTTACATTCATTGTAGTTTAACGTAAAGCAGCTTTATGAATTTTTTTTGTGTATCTCTATCAATTCTTTTTGATATTTGAAATCGTTTTAATTTTCACAACATTTTAATAATTTCATTTCTTTTTTTGCATGTAACACAACATTTGATTCGTCGGTCTCAAGGATTTAATACAATTGTGTGAACAATGCCCTTGCGGCGTATTATCCTGACACCGGTGCCAAAAAATATACATATAAAAGCAAATGTATTTAAATAATACACGAGTTGATGAATAGTTTTATAGTAAAATATAATACAAAATAATGCTTGATAACCTTTCGAAAGCCTCAAATTGAATTTAATATCCATTGAGGAATAATCCATTGAACCACACAACAACTGTTTGTTCAATAAACACTTGTGTGAAAGTATAACAAAATTTAAGAAAACGATTTAATTTTTATCAAGCTTTCATAACAGGACATTTAATACCTCAACATGTGTTATTTTGTAGGTCGTTATTACTACTGTCAATAAAATTTTATGTACATTCTCCCCTCCCAACATTGATTTGGTCTAGATTTCTGAATCTGTATACAATGTTACCCACAAAGGGCACATGCTAAGGAAAAGGTATCCTTTACAGAAACAATTGCATCGGAATTATGAAACATCTAGGGCGTTGGTGAGAAGTGAGAAGGAGGAATAAAGAACAGAAGACATCAAATTGGAAATTCATGAAAATTGTTACCAAATCCGCAATCAAACAAGCAGAATATTAAACTGAGAACTGTTACTAGGCAGGGTAACACAAATTTTGTTTACATATGTATATATGTATGTGACATATATGTAATTACATTTACAATTAAGCTGGAATTTCTGTGCGTAAATGAGAGTATTTAAAATTTTATTTTTCATTTTATATATGTGTGCACGGTTGATCTCTGCACTACTAAAAAATCAGCCCTGTGTTGTGTAGTGTCAGACATCAGCTGTAATCAGAAATATATAAAGTAGCTAAGAAACCATTGAGCGAAAAATAAGGTATTCAGTATTTTGTACAACCGTAAATTTCTAGAATTTCTAGGACCAAATCATGTCCTTCTGAGATAACTTTCGTAATCCGTTTTTATTCATTAATATATTTTTTTTTATTACAACACAAATTAAAATTATTATTTTTCCTAAATAACAAACTTTATTTTAAACATATTTAATTAATTGAAGAAAAACTAGAGAAATATTAATTTTCAGACAGAGACAATTTATGACTGAATGCCATTTTATACCGGTGACTGTCATTAATTTTATTTCATTATTTTCATCAGATCCAAAATCTGGAAAACTTTTAAATGCTGCACACATTTATTTAGACTTCTTCTTAGTCATTTTCCAAAGTCAAAAATTATTTGTGAATAAATTCGTTGTAACTAAAATAATGTCTGCATTAAAAAGCATTTAGTGCGAAGAAACCCATCATTTACAAATTGCAAATGAATACGATGGTTTGGCTGAACGCAGTCTTCAATACTGATAACATTTAGAGCAAAGATAGTGGTTGCGATACACTATTCACATATCAAACTTCTAAATGTATACTTTATAGCGCATTTAATAAAGAAAAGCAAGTTTTAGTTTGAAAAGTAGCATGTGGGTTTTATGGTTTATATCAGAGCATTCATTCTATTAACATTAAATACCAATAAATGGCTGAAACAACAACACAAAATACTACGTAATTGAAGTCTGTTTGCAAACATCCTTGCAGGATATAAACATGAATATTAATAAAATATAAAGCTGGCAAAAATATTCCTAAGCCTTCATTGATGATTCTATTCGATGCAGCAAACTACTTGCACGTATGCACATAAAAGATGCATTCAACCGAACTTTTTAATTAAATGCTGTCTGAAATACATATTAAGGATATTTTGCAATTGGCAATGAATGGCTTGATTAAATATTTTAGATATTTTATGAATGCAGCATAAAGATAAATTTGTTTTACATATAGACCAAATCTCGTTTAATAATAATTCTTAAATAAATTAATTATTAATTATTAAGGCAAATAAATGTAATATATTTTGTTAATGCTTATTAATTTTCTTACAACGATGAGATTTATTGAATATTTTATAACTTTTTCAAGTCGGAATTTAATTATTTTATACCTGGAAGATTATTCATTCGACTAGGATTCTTTGACCGCAAAAGTTTCCTTTTTACAATAATAGGTTAGACACACTACAGTGTTAATGTGCATTAAAATTTTACCCTGACACACGATCGTTCTGCATTTAGTAAACAGCTATTTGTTTTTTTTTTATTAATTTTCGTTTGTATTTATATCGAGATCAAATGGATAGAAGGCAGAAAGTAAAAAAATCAGCATTTATTTGAAAGAAAGCTGAAATTACTTTTGCTGAAACTGATGGAGAATCTAAAAATTTGTCGTACACTGGCAGTCTGCACGTGTTGCTACAAGTGGGAATCGCAGTTATATACTCTGAATTAAGACAAAGGTTATTATTAGGTTATAGTTATTATAACTGTTGAAATTTGTAGCTTTAATGCTATATCCTCAGATTTTAATATTTCTTTTTTGTTTTGCTGAAAATAATTAAAAGAGTTTCACTCTTCTGCATTTGAATGCATTTTTATTTTGTTAAATATTAACAATTTGCCTACAGCTGATTGATTGCTGACGGTATTGCCATATTGAATTAGCTAAATGCAGTGTAAATGCTGTTTGATTTGGTGCATTAATTTCAATGTAAAGGCCTTGTGTCACTACCCCACGCAGTCGAATAACTCATTCACACGAAAGTGATATCAAGTTATAGTCTTATACCTTATGAAATCAAAAAAAAAAAAAAAAAAAAAAAAAAAATGGTGTGTATATGGTGGTACACCATATTATCCATGTATTACGAAAACATATGTTTTACTATATGTTTGTAACGTACAAATTTATTCTATTTGGTGCTGTAAAATAGCTGGATTAAAAATATATATTTCCAAAGATAAAAAATTTCATACATTACAACTTTTGGTATATACATTATATTATATATAGTATTATATATTTTATAGTAAAAAATAAAAAAAGTAAAATCAACCCTGGTCAGACAAAATCTATCATTTTATGAAAAAGTGCAAAAACTTTTGCAAGTGTTATTCGACTGTCAAAAAAATAATACTGTTTGAGGTTACATTATAATACTTTTTCATAATACATGGGATAGTGAAACAAGGCCTTTAAATGCACATGTGAATTTGGATTAAGGCTGCTAATGCAAATTACCTCTGCCGTGCGTCTACAGTACAATAATAAAACATTTAATTGAAATTAAACAAAAAAGTTTTCAATAAAAGTTGATATTGAGTTTCCAATCAATTTTTTTATTAATATTTTCTTATTTGGTGTGATATATGGCTGTGAGAATTGGAATATTTTTATTAAACTTTGTTGGCTTTTCGCTACAGCATAGTGTTTATTATTCAAATGCAGGAAACCCAATTCTTTGTCATTTCACAATTGTAGAAAAGACCGTAGAAAACTATTGCTTGCATTCAGTTGATTAAAGATATCCTAACGAAACTACAAATGGAATACAATAAAAACACATTTCTTTCCTTTTGTAGTGGAAAAGAAATGCGGAACAGTCAAGCCTCAAAGCACATAAATTAGTATACAAAAGGTAAAAGCATTAAGGTCAGCTGCGACACCAAATATCGCTTGTAACCAATTGCTATAATACAGTTTTATTCTTGGCAGACCCTTTTTCTAAATATGTTACTTGTGGAATTAAATACGGCGTGAATTTCATTGTAATATTTTAAAAATAAAATATATTTACTCACAGTAGTTATTATTATATAACGAAGGCCAACATACATTTTGGTCCCTGGGATTTGGGCCTGATTATGGGCATGCTTTATCACTAGATATCAAATCTGTTACTAAATTTTTTATATCATCTCTACTTCACAACACATAAAAAAATAATTGTTTTAATTATCGGTGTTATTTGAAAAGATCACCTAAATTATGTTGAAAGTGATTTACATATATGACTACGGAGATAGTGAAAGCATTTCAGAACATTTTGATATTTCTCCACAATATTCAAAGTCATCATCCAAAGAAATTTGGTAAAAGCTAGATAGTTTACTTTGATCCTCTTAACTTTTCTGTTCTTTCTGAATAGATAATAGATAATAGACCGCTGTGCAGAGTGAATGTTGGGATATTTCCATTTATGGCATTGTTTGAAACTAATTCTCCTCTACTTTTCATACAACAATAACAGCTGTCATGATGATCTTTTTGTTCTTGCCAAATAATGGCTACTCCAAATGTCATAGATTTAGGTATTCCATTCTGAAATTGTCGCAAATCTTCAATGCACATTTTACATGCATTAGCAGGCAACCATGGCTTATATCTTACTCCACAGTGAGCAACATACAAGCGACACACCGCACCTGAAATCGGTTTCCGTTGATCTCCGATTATGTATTCACCCTAAATATAATAAAACACATCAGGATCGTTAGCACAAAATCTAAATTTGCCAGCCATAATAAAACAATAAGATAAAGTCTATTTGTGTTGTTGTTAGATTTACTGTTACGTTACGAACTAGGCTGACAAAAAACTGAGGTTAGTACAGTGCCTCCCATACAGTACAGTGCCTCCCTTATCGACATCAAGTACAAACAGAGCTGCACCAAAAAAAAGTTTTAATTTGCAGGGATGCTCAATTTTTTAATTATGATGTGCCAGTTGCAAAACTGATAGGGGGACTTCTCTACTGTTAATCTAATTGGACTAGGCTGAGTCCGGAGCTAATAATTCGGAATTAGCTGATGTAGATTACCCAAATACGTTTAGTTTATTGAATAATGAAATAAAAAACCCAAAACTCAGCCATAAAATTACATTTAATTTTTTAAATGGTTAAACGCTTTCAATAAAAATGACTTTAATCTCGATTACTTCCGACAAAGTTTTAAAGAACTGCCAGTGTTTAAAATTATTTCCTGCGTCAAAGATAATTTGCATATATCCACAACTTGTTCAAATTCCCACTTTGCATAAAATGTTTTAAATATTTACAATAGAAACTACATATTTTTTTATATCAAACAAATTTTGTGATAGCAATCAAAATAAATTTTTTTTTTTTCATTCCGACTAACGCAATAACTTGCCGCGACATTTAAATTATATTAAACTATTACGAGCTGAAAAGAGACTTGATACTTAACTTTACTTATAATTCATTTATCATAACTGATTTTGCTTTGCAACTTTTCTGCCATTTGGACAGCTGGGTATAAACTATCGTTTTACTATGGCAACACTTTTTTCTGTAAATCCTTTATGAAGACTTATTTGTAGTATCCTGAAATATTTTTGAGAACTTGTACTTTTTTTCTATCAGTCCTGATTTATTATTTCTCTCGAAATGAAATTATTGCAATTGTGTGTGTTTTGTTTGATATAAATATAACAAAGAAACATAAATTTGTTATTGTATGTTCTTCCTTTAATATGCTTAATTTTGTTACCTCCGTTGTAGATGTTGATTATTTTGCAAGAAATATAATTTATTTTTTTTGTTTTGATTTTTCTGCAAGGTCATATTATCAAAATAATAAGGAAATTTCTAGTTTTAAAGAATTTTTTGTTTTTCGATTTTTTTTTCTTTAAGAAAACTTTTTTTTTATTAAGCTTTCGGCCAATTCTTAAAATAAAATTATTGTAGAGAGTAAATTTATATCAAAATTTCATTTTGTCAAAATGAAATGACATGCCAATTATTTTGTGATAACATTTTAATTTCTGATAACAAAGAATAAAATTTTTGGTCAAAAAATATAGCAAAAAGGGGACAAAACAGTACCAAAGTGAATTTTTCCATTCATTTAAGCTGCATGCCTACTAAATACAACCACGAAATTGTAACAAAGTGCAATATTTCCCGATAACATATAGTCAGACTGGTCATATAAGCTTTAAAATTCATATCTAGCAAATATTACAAAAAGTACCAAAACGGGGGCAAAAAAGTACTAAAGTGCAATATTTGCTATTAGAATGTGACAAGAGCATTCATTCAAGCTATAAACTGCATGTCTACTAAATACAACCAAGAAATTATAATAAAGTAAAATATAGTCTGACTGGTCATATAAGCTTTAAAATTCATATCTAGCAAATATTACAAAAAGTACCAACTAGGGCAAAAAAGTACCAAAGTGCAATATTTGCTATTACAATGTGAGAAGAACATTCATAGTTCAAGCTACGAACTGCATGTCTACTAAATACAACCAAGAAATTGTAATAAAGTAAAATATTTCCCGATAAAATATAGTCTGACTGGTCATATAAGCTTTAAACTTCATATCTAGCTAATGTTACCAAAAAGTACCAAAAGGGGGAAATAGTACTATATCTGCTCTTAGACGATATATACAATGCAGGACTACTAAACCGGAGGTCGTGGGTTCGATTCCCCCTAGACCCTGGGTGTTTTCCTTCGGAAAAGCCAAAAACTTTGCATGTTAAATACGTTAAAAAAAACAGAAATTATTTGGATTTTTTCCAAAATTTCAAAGGGATATTGAGACATACAGAAATATGTAGCACTTGCATTAAATGAATATTGTTTGAATGTTCTTATTGAGAACTTCCACAAAGTTTATTTACAAATATTAAAAATTAATCAAATATCAAACTTTTTCAAAATTTCCTTCGCACTTTAAACATGACGGAAATGCTTTAAGAATCTCAGAGGACCTTTTCGTTATGTCCTTTTCTATGAGCTAGATTAAAAAAGGAAAGATGTTGTAAGGCTTTTTTATCGAAGCCCATTTTTATCTCTCTTCCACAAACAAGAAATATAAAACAGATAACAAAAATCGTATGATTGACCGTAATTTTCACAGGATTAACAAGAATCCATTTAAAACATGTTTGTTATTACATGCCAAACAATTTTGAGCATTTTAAATGATTACAATTTTGTTAGCAAGTCAAACCCTTTTCTAATAGAAAAACCGGTAGAATTGAAGCAAGCAAATATGCGGAACGTTTTTGTTAAAAATAAAACAAAGTAGAAAAAGGTGTGTTTTAATTAAATATTTATCAAGTCATAAGTTGTAATAAAAGGGCTTTAGAACCCATTCAAAGACTTGGGCGAACTTTCTAAATTCTATAAAGAAGTTTTATTTGCTTTTTGCTTTTTTTTTAAATGGTAAAATGATATTTATATGTTGTTTATCCCTTCTGACCGCCAAACACAAACACATTTTGAAATTTGCAAAGGATAACCTTCATATTATTTCTATATTATTAATAATCGCATATTTTCGATCTGGAGAATTTTTATTAAAAATTGAAACTTTAATTAAAAGTGTTTCTGCTTGCCAAACATATTTCAGCGTGCTTTGTTATATAAACAATATAATCCTTTGTTGTAAAGATATAATTGTATTTGTTTGCTCAAAGAATGGCAATTTTGCAGGAATCTAAAGAAATTTTTTTTAGTTAAAAGCTTTCATTGAATTAGCCTAGTCGTTGTGTATGGCTTTTTGCAGGATCATAGCAATAAATATATTTTTATTTATACAGGATATCTAACAATTATTTGGTTTAATAAAATGAAAAATCTTAGTAGAAAATAATTATCTCATTGAAGAAGTAAAATTTAAATTAGCTGACTATCACAAAATAAATTTTTCGAAAGGATATTGGCAAGAACTTCGAACCTAATATTACTCGAAATATTTGAAAAGGCATCCAAGCTAAAAACACGTCCACGGTACTACAAGGATTCAACAACTTGGAAGATCAAATGTAGGATTCATGGTTTCATTGGCTAAAATAAGGATTTCAGTAAAGAAGGATAACAGTCAATGAACTTACCAAAATTACGGTTAAGTGAACGCTCGCCCGGCTTTATTCCA
This sequence comes from Ormia ochracea, assembly GCA_963402855.1. NCBI lineage: Eukaryota > Metazoa > Arthropoda > Insecta > Diptera > Tachinidae > Ormia > Ormia ochracea. Next base: position 32,578,931 of record OY727107.1, on the reverse strand, counting down.
TGTCCAACAGCAAGTCTTTGTGGTTACTCAATTAATTATCTATCGGCAACCTCTTTGAGCAAAATGACCAAACTCTGTTATTCAAAATTTTTATTTCATGTCATCTCCCATTTGGAAACATTTCATTTCGAAAACTGAACAGCAAGAAGAATTTTAAGAAATTAACTAGTTTATAAGAGTGAATTAAGTTCACCTGTTAACTTTCGAAACACAACACCAACAAAACTCTACTTTGTTTCAATGCTTTTCATCCATTTCTAATTAATTTCATTTATACTGGTCGAAAATGTGCCACACTAATAATAATAAATTTAAGGAAACTCAAAAAAAAAGGAATTTTAAATCAATATTGTTTTTACAAATTTTTAATTTATTCCCGAAAGCTGCTTTCACGAAAGTTTCTAAACTTTGCCGGTCATGAAAGTAAATATTTACTTCAACTCGTTTGTTACGGTTGTCAAACTTCCACATCTAAGCAAAAAAAAAACCCCTTCTGCCAGTCAATTTATTAAATACAAATGCCATCCTTTATGAAAAAAATGATAACATCAAGAACAAAGGATTATTTGCTTGAAAACTTTACCAAAATGTCCTTATAATTAAATTTCACTGAAACGCGCAGTTAAATTACAAAGCAAAAATAAGAAAGACAAAACAAGAAAACAAGGAAACAAAAAACAAAAAAACCAAAAAAAAAAAAAATATTTAAATAAAAATGTATCCCCACGAAACGGTTCCACCAAACCGAACAGGAAGGCGACAAAAAGCTTTAGAAAATTGTGGCAGATGATATTATAAAATTTCAATTACCACAAGATGAAAGTGGCTTTGCAAATGAATAGAACAACAACATCTGTATCCGCTCCCATGATTACAAAAAAAAAATTTAGCACTCACACATATTGAATATAATCCTGAAAAAGGTCCACAATAAAACTCCGCAAGCACGGTAAAAATCTATTAAGTAACATTATCAGTCGTATTAAAATTTTTCGAAATTAAAGTAAAATTTATATTTTAGGAAACTTTTCAAATTTTAAAAACAGATATATACAGATGTAGATATACTCGTGATGTGAAATTATTTTTAGTCAAAAAAAGAACTTGTAAATCAAACACTTTAACGCACAGAGTAAACAACACGGTTCCACACGCTACGCTACAGAAAGGTTTACAACATTTGAAGCGTAAAATTGTTTAAAAGATGCAGAAAAATATTTCGCAATTTTTTATGAATTTCTTTAAGGAGTCCTGCTAAAGTTTAACTTTTGAGCCTTTTTAAGGAACTCTTACAATCCGCTTCGATCGTGAGAGATATGCAAGGTATTGAGGAGAGTGCAGAGTATAATAACAGTGAGGGGCAAATTTGGCAAAAAAAAAAAGGTCTTTAATGCGTAGCTCTTCGTGAAGAAACATGCTTTACGCGAAAGTGCCGATTTCAGGAACACACTTTGTGGTCAAAGACAACAAAGAAAGGAAAGAAGAAAATGTCATATTGCTCTGATGCTACAGAGTACCAACAGAGAGGGGTACCAAACTATACTATCCAAGTTCATCACAGACAAGTAACTTTAAAATAAACTTTTAAGCACCGGCCATCTTATTTTGAATCGAATGTAGGAGGTTGCAAGCTCATGGTTAAGTTCGGATAACGTTATTTCATATTGCAAAATTATATATTTCTGATGTTAAGAGCATTAAGAGCTTTAACTGCTACAGTGCACAACATTGGCCTGATCATACGGATCCTGCCATTGAATAAATATGAGAGCTGAAGGGGCTCCTAAACTTATTTTGTATTCTTTTCAAAATGTTACCGAGATTACAATATGCCATATCTAGCCAACTAAAGCATCCGGAAAATATAAACTCTCCTCCACCAAATTATCTGCAAAGGCAGCGAAATGTACTTCATATATTTTTATTTAAAATTTTTTTTGCTTTCCCTTTTTCTTAAATACGATGAGGGATAATTACAAGGAAATTTTGGTAAAATTCTGAAGCAAATAATTTTTTGTTCTGGAAGTTATAATTTCTTTCGTAAAGGATGGTGTTTGTATTTAAGAAAGCTCTCAGAAGGAAGCAAGCCCTGAAATATCGGATGGGCTTATATAATTAATTTTAAAAAAATTTTCATGAAAGAATAAAATAAAAGAATCCTTAAATGCCAAAAATTTGAGAACGTAAAAAAGCCTAATAAAATATATTTTTCCTACTCCTTATGTTCAATATGCTAAAATGTAATCATGTATGTTGCAAAAATACTCTGAATAAATTTCAGGCAATAACCGACTGCTTACAGAACTGAAAAGGAGCAGTAAAAAAACTTGAATGTTCACCATTCGGTCAAAAAGAAAAACTAAGTTTAATATTAAATGGAATTAAATTTCTTAAAAAAAAAATTAATTGATTAATCTGAACATCCATCAACTAATAACAATTACAAAGCAAAAATGCATTTATATTCAATTAAAGTTTTCAGACTGTAAAAACTTCGACATTCAGAAAATTTTACAGTGAAATGGAAGACAACTGCCAACCTCGAAAAACTGCCAATTTCAAAGATTGATTAAAAATAATATTTTAATTTCGCTCAGCCATTTTTTTTTACCTTGGGATGAACATTTACTATAATCATAATAATTATATGGCGAGGGGAGAGGGGGCGAAAAATATGCAACATATTTAAACTGATAAAATAAAATGTGCACCCGAGCATTATTAAATTGAATTAAGATTGTGGATAAGACTGTGTTTTAATGTTGTTCTTTATAAAGCAAATCAGCTGAAATATTCTCCCCCATATTTTCCATTAAATAAATGCTTAAATATTTGTTTTTAAAAATAATTTTGTTTAGAAATTTTATTGTTTGCTTAATGCCTTATTGCCATTGACAACAATGGTGGGGGGGGACTGTTCTCAACATGATCAACAAATATAAAATAATATTATTAAAAGCGTTATTTTTGTAAATTTGACATTCAAGAAATGGATTGATAGAAGGGGAGGGGAACGTATTGTGCGAATACAATTTGCTAAAAGCATTAAAAAGGAAAGAACGAAAGATAAAAGCGATTAACGCACGAATGGCGCAAGGAAACTTAATTAATATTTTATTGTTTTCACTTGGCAAGCAGTCAACAATAATTTTTCCTTTCTTCATCTTTGCGCCAGTTATACAGTTCAAGTTTCTTCTCACTTTGCCACTACATCTTGTTAGTCGGGCCACAATTAATTTCCTCTATATGGAGTTACAATTTTCTTATTTCTTTGTTGTATGCCCGGCGAGAAGAAGAGAGAGCGAGTACACAGACTGGCTCTTTGCACTTTAAATGTAAAATGTTCACTTCCTTTTTGCTACAAAGCGGAAGTGCTTAACATGGAATTATGTTTAACAGGAAACAACACATAAACGTGGGAGCAGCAAAAGTTAGGAGATGTGTAAATAAATTACGGACAAACATTATGTCATCAGTGGTACGCTTGTGATAAGAAAACCTGCGTTGAGCTTAAACAATGTGTAAAACAAGCAAAAAAGAAACTTGATAAATTTATAGAAAACGAAGAAGATTTTCCAACAAAACAAGTATAGCAAAGCAGTAATTTTTACTTTATATCTCTCGCAACTGTCTAACAAACTTTCTTTGCTCGAAAACATATTTTAGAGAAGTTTCAATCGAGACGTTTTAAGATAATTAATTAAAAATATATAAAAGACTAATAAAAATCTTACTCACGTAAAATTGAAGTTTCAATGATAAACAGCCGATTTCAATTCAGTTTTTAATATTCGTTTCCGCTGTCTTTAATAACATTCCTTTATATCTGTTGGCAGTGTTTTTGTGAGAATCATTTTGTGGTCCAAATGTGTTGTTTAGCACGCAGTGCCTTGGAAGCGTTATAGTAAACTAGAAGGTAAAATAAGAAAATTAAAAAATAAATACATTTTAAATTAAATGAAAGAGAAAAGTTTGTTTTTAATAAAAAATAATTTTTGTAAATTTTTGTACGGTTTGTTGTTTAAACTTTAATTATAAAAAATAATTCCCCACATTGTTGTGTGAAGAATTTTAAAATTGTAATGGAATATAATTCCGATTTAAAGCTTGAACTGTTTTAATGAAATAACAAATTTGTTATTATTTTTCTTATTTAAAGCAAAGCTGTTGCCAGTATGCGGCTACTTTTACACTTGACTGTTTACTGAAGAATTAGTTTTTGGATAAAAGTCTTTAACGGGTTTTTCAGTGTACAAGAACAGTTCAATAAGTATTCAATACGAATAAAGCACTGCTGGACTCTTACACTGGTTACAGCATTAAATTAGTACTCAGTGTAATCCCTTTTGTTGGGAATTGTCCCGCCAGCCATCTGCCACACTTCAATTTTACATTTCAATTTCAATTGGTTGCAATTGTACATGTATGTGATAAGACGAAATTCCCTTAATACATTTACAAATGTCATTGTATTCTTGAAATGGCTTGTCGGAAGCAGCCTTGAGTATTGAAGAAAACGTTAATGTAATTTAAATTCTTGAGATTAAAAAATTATAATATGCGAATCAGTAAAAGGTGGAAGATCAGCAAAAGTTAACCTATAAAATTTACAGAGAACGGAAGATGGTTCCTTTTTTAAATATATATTTAAAATAAATTATATATATAATAACATTTCACATTCACATCCTGCCGTGGGAGTTGATATAATTGCAGTATCTTTGATTTTTTTAATTTTTGGCCAAAAGTTTTAATGAAAACTCTATTTGTTTTATCGACGTTTCATGTAATATTTTTTTTAAATTTAACAATAACAAAAAATTGTGGATTTCTCTCAAAAGCAGATAAAATTGTCAGACCGTGTGGTGTTCGCTTTCAAAGGACACTGACTTCACGTTCATTTATTTATTTTTGTTCATCTCCTTGTGTACCAGGTATTAATTGAAGTAAATGAGTCTAGCTGGAGTTCTGCCTCTAAATGCATCCATTTAGGCTATTTATAAGGATGTTCTCATAGTGATGATGATTGGTGTTGTGGCCAGTTGGAAATAGTACGGCTCCATTCGTTTGGTTTAATGAAATAAATAAAATTTTGACTTTCTCTTGATAAAAACTGATTTAAAAAATTCGCAAAATTTTTATGTTGAATGACTACTTTTAAAAGGCTGAACTCCAGTCGAAAATAAATTAATTGTTTGTAAGCATTAAATATGCTTTTTAATTAGTTTTCCTTAGATTTCCCTTTAAAAAATTGCTTATTCAAAAACGAGTGGAAACGAAATCGTTAAAAAAATTATTTTTTACTTTACAAAAAAAAAATATATATATGTAAAGACAAAGAATGTACCACCACCATCACATAAAATGTGCCATCATTATATTTCATTTTAATTAACTGCCTTACCAACAAATGTCAATTATGGTAATGCAGTATAACAAATGATGGCTCTGTCATACATGTAAATAGAAGAAAATAACATATCACAGAGATACGGAGTGATTCAAAGCGTAATAGAAAGGCGAAATAGAAACATTAAATGTTGTTTCTAATATATTTTTAGGTATGTTTATAGTTATAGATGTAGTTTTAAATAGTGTAAATAAAAAACTAATATATTTTTAGCAACACAATTTCGTTTTTATTTTGGAACATAACACAATTTTGCCATTGTGTACTACATATATATATATATTGAACCCACGTATATACATTTCTAAAGGGGAAATTTCACAAAAGCCGCACAGACATTTGCCACGTAATACATAAAACACAAATGAACTCAATATTACAAGGCAGTACAACGTACTTATTAGCTGCAAAATAAAATAGCGGAAATGCAAAGTTTCCATAAACACAAATGATCTCATCCAGAATGTGTTTTTTAGAAATGTTTGCTTTGGGGAATGTTTAAAAAGTTTCACCTGCAACATCCGTCTTAGATTGCCTTGCAATTAAAAAGTGGAGAACGGAATAAAGGAAAAAAAAAACGAATCACAAGCGAAAAGAATCAGCAAACAAAAATCATGTGCCAAATAACACATGGATTACTTAGCTGGGCTGCAATCGCTACAAACACAAACACAAACATAGAAAAATATGTGCTTTAGATTTTAAAACGGTGCGCAAGTATTAGTGCTTGTTAGACTGGAGCCGTGATATGTTTGTGCAATTTTGTGCATGTTGGAAGGTGAACTTCCATGTTAGTGCGGGCGTACAGACAAATTCAATGATGATTATTATAACGATTATCAAAAAGTGTAGTTGGAAAGTAACCAACATTAAATTCCCATTAAAACTTAAAGGTTTCGGTTTCTAGTTAAACTTTTTTCCATTCACCTCTTGTTGCTGTTGATTTTACATTCATTCTGTGAACAAATAAATATTCAAAGTTTGAATGCGCTAAGGATGTAGTTGCCACAGCTGGAGGTCTTGCTGAGCGCAAAGTTGCTGTTTGCCGGAAAAGATGGGTGTGGAAAGTATCCTATACAAAATTCTGCTTTATTAAAGTTTTAGTTTATCAAGTTTTTTGCTTTTGCGGCTCCATACAATGCTGATGGAAACTTAACACAAATGTGTGTCAGTTTAAAATATAGCAGAACATTTATATAGTATATAGTCCTTGTACCGCAAATAGTTGGAATTAATCTAATTTTACGTTTTTTATGATATTCGATATGTGCAGAATTTGCCGAGATTGCTTTTTATATTTTCAGTGAAATGTTCAAAAGTTTTTAGTAATTTAATGCCATTTAGAGCACTAAGTGGTGGGGGGTTTACATATTTATTTGACATTGTTGCCAGGAGCATTCTGTAAACTTTTAATTAAATCTCGTGTTTAGTTAATGATTTATTACCTCTTTTCTTTTACGCTCTTTTTTTCTTCGATAACGGGTGGCGTACTAGTTTCTGCTTTTGGCGTTCAGGATTCTTATCGACGTTTGTATGATTTACATTCCACAGTGGACACACAAACACACACATTAAAATTGATGTATTTGATTCTTTAGACTTATTTTAGCTTAGTAAATAAATGATGTAAACGGCAGCTTATTGCTAAAGTTTTCTTTAGACTATTTAACATCATTTACCTCTTAAGAAAATTCATTCCGCTTAAGTATGTTTACGCTGAGAAAACTTTGTTTCGAGATTGCTTAATTTCATTAAACTCCTGATTCGTTTTATAATAATGTATTTAGTGATAATTAAGATTCAAAAATACGCAGGAAGATACATAAAAAGATTAGAAATGAGACCTAATATATTAGTTCGTAATATCCTTAAAATAGAAGTTTTACACCTTTTTGAAAAAGGGAGGCCTTGGCGTGTCTAGCCAAAGGTAAATAAGTAAAGAGATAATAAAAGGAAAAAAAGCACTGTGAATAATTACAGTCTATTTAATATTTTGAAGTTATAATAAATAAGTCTAGTAAAAGGAAAAAAATTAATAACAATATTTTTATTAATTTCTACCAATTCTTTTGCTCTAATCGGAATTATCATATTCTTTTTTTTTTTTTTTTTTGTGGCAGATCCTTTTTAATGATTTGCAAAACTTTTCCTTTTAATTTATTGTTGTTAAAAAAATAGCTGAAGACACCTTCGATATTGCGATCTGGATGCTATTTAAATCACTTGTGAAAAAGTAATCACATTCCTTCGCAACGAAAATAGTCGCAAAATACATCGCATAAGACCGTTTTGTAAGTGTTATTAATCAAAAGAGACTATTAACCATTTTCTTGCAAATATCTTTTAGATTTTTAAAAAAATTATACTTCTTATTTAAGCTAAATTATCAATTCCCATGTCTCTTAGTGGTATTGTGGGCTTATGCCGGATACCCATATCGATATCTGCCAGCTTTTCAAAATTTCTGTTAGTGCAGCATAACAAGCTTGCTAATATAAAATATAAAATATATTTTAGTATTTTTTTAATACTATCGCTAAAACTTCAAATATTTAACTTCTTTTTGTGAAAGTTGCAAAAAATTTATTTTATTTTTTTTTTGCATTTTCAATAGTGAGTTGTTAAATTAAAGTTTAATTCACTTTAAGTTTTAAATTTTCTTCCCCTTGCATTACTTTGGTAATAAGTTCAATTGCAAATTCGTACATGCGAGTTTAAAAACATTCTTAGCACAAACAATACACAATTGGGATTTACATGTTGTAGGTGTATGAGCCGTTTTGCTTACTTGTACACATAACAAGTTGTAAAAATTTGTATTGTTACGGGTGTCCTTTGGGGATTAAAGTTTAAGGAGCGGTATTTGGTTTCGTTGCATTGCCAGAGTTTTCTTAAACAGAAAACGGAAGAATTTGTATAAACTTTTTAGAGCACTGAACAACAAACTAAATAAAAAGAAATTGGTCAGCAGTTTTCAAGAATCGCTGCAACCGCAAATCAAGCAGCAAATAATTCAAGAACATCTACTTTTCAATAAACAATAGAATTAATTAACTAAGCAAAACATTTCCTATGCCACATTGCGCTGTTACAGAATCCATACTATTTCAATTTAATTTTTATTGGAAAACTTATTAAGTTACAACATCACCTTATTAACAGCAGATAAACTTCAGTGTGAATTAGTACACCCATCCCATATGTAAAGCAAATCAGTTCGTCATGGCCACAGATTGTAACTTCTCTGAGGAATAGTCGCAAAACGCATGTAATAGTGTTTTCACACCTAAAGTTAAAACCTGGTTTTAACCTAAAACCTACAAACAGCTGATTTTGTGTTCACATACAATTTTTATAAAATCAGGTTTTATAATACAGTTTGTCAAATAAATTTGTTAATGATAAAATAAATTTTTTGAAGAAATAGATGTGTTTGTTGTAATTATTCTTCCCACATTTATTTCAGAAACTGTACCACAGTTTATATATATATTGTATATATAAAACATAAATTTTAAAAATGTGTATCTAAAATTGAAATGATTTTACATTTTGTGAATGAATATTTATGAATTGTGAATGAATTATCAGCTGTTTTCACTCTATCTAACTTGGTAGCACTGAATAAAACAAGGTTGTATATTATAAAATCTACTTAAAACCAATTCAAAAAAGGTTTTAAGATAGTTTTATGAGAATTATTTTGTATGGTAAAACCAGGTTTTAAGGGTTGGTTTTAAAGTTAAAACCAAATTTTGTTTTAAAACCAGGTTTTATCCTCAGTGGGAAAACACTATAAGTAACATTTGCGAGTATTTCTGGAAATCGTATAGAATTTGTGAAATGTATGCCCTGATCCGCGCATGTCCAAGTACTAAAATAAACTTAATATGAGTTAAACACGATCTTTTTTTGGAAGTTGGTAATAAGTTTAGTCAATCCTTGTACATGAACTGCAGAGAGATGTTTCAGAGTATTAGTACATCATAATTTAAATCTCCGGCGATACACCATCTGCTGCTACAACCGGCAGCTATAGTCGTACTACTGGCCATAGTTCTACCTCTATATTCATACTTCCCAGCATCTTTATGTGTGAAATTACTGTAAATAAATAATGTCGAGGAGTATAAAATGTAGACATTGATGTATTTACTTATATACATCTGGAAGAATTCCATTATTGTCGACGAAGGTAGTCCTTCGATCAGACTTGTAGCACTCGCAGCTCGCTAGTACCCACAAGAACAAAATTGTACCTGGAAATGTACATCAAAAATAAATTCAAATTGAGGATGAAAAACTTTCAATCGAAAGTGATAAAAAAATTTGGTGTTGCACAGTGTACTATACGAGATTCTTAAGTTATTATAGAAGCAAATTATGTTGAAAAATGTTCTCTGGCAAGCAAATAATGTTCGTATTGTACTCAACGGCAGCCATACGCTTATGTTGTCAGATGGTAAATCATAAGAAAGACGTACTAAATTTAAAAAGTGATCCGGCAGTGTTCCTAATTTTTTTATCATTATCTTAACAAACATTTTGCAATTTTTTGGATTTTAAAGTAAGTTTAACATACTTGAAACGCAACTGGTTTCGTAAAATTTCCTTGCAAAATGATGAAAAGTTTTTATTATAAATTGCACGCTGATATACCTTCCAATGCAGCCACTACATTTTTTTTTGCTGGTAACTTTATAACTTTAAGTAAACTCGTGCAAACTTTGTATGCGCTTGCATGTTTGTTAGCCATTTTGTTCATCATAAATATATTTTTTGCTCAAAGGCGGCGTCCATGGGCATTTGGGTGCCAACTATTTAATGGGAGCGTATGAGTAACAAATTTATTTACGTATGTATGTACATACAAAAACATAACTCATACACCCTACAGCCATTTTCCAAACTCGAATTCTAAAATTTGAGAAATATTTTAATTGCAATAAGTATGTACGTGCATCACTTCACTCCCTTTTAAAATCAGGAAACAACATTTAGGAAATTGATCATTCATTGCACACTTTACAAACGCAGTAAAAGCTTTTTGAAATGTGTATGTCGAATATTTATTTATTCGAATTTACAATTATTATTATAATTATTTTAGTAATTATGACCTCAGCACTGGCGGCTGAGGTCATGCGTTACTAAAATAAATATTTATATTGCATCGTTAGAAAAATGTTGAGAGAAGACGATGTATTAAAATAAAATACTTTTTAAGAAATAACTAATTATTACTCATTATACCCATTATAATCATTATACTCATTATACTCATTACGTTTATTACTGATATTTTTTAAACAACTATGGCTGCACTAAATTTCTATTTACTTTTTATATCGACATTGCAAGTTAAAACACATTTTCCATATGACTTCGTTAAATGAATTAGCATTTGTGTAAAATAAAGTGCACTATGGGGCAGTTTTGCTGAGTTCTAGTATCCACATTAATGTCTAAAAATTAAAAAAATAAATTAATAAAAAGTTTATTTTCCTTCTGTTTGTCTTTAGAATTTCATGCGTTAAATGAAAAGTTGGAAAATAAAAAATGAAGTATAAATTTCCTTCAGGCAATAAGAAATAGTCTAAAGAGCTGTTTTAGTAAAGCCTTTTGGATTTTAAAATATGGTTTTTAAATTTTCAATTTAAACAATTCCCTGCAGAAATCGAATACGATTTGAAAATATCTTCAACGGAGATGAATAAAATTTGGAGTTTTTCAGCAACTGGAAAAGTATCTATTTGGAAATTTCTTTTACGTTAAAGAAGGAAATTTTGTAAAAACGAAAATATAATAATTATTTGCAGTAACAGATACCTTTTTATGTATTCGAAAAGGTCTGCACAAGCATTTTTACAGGACTTTTCTTTTTTTTCTTTTCCAAGTATTCAATACAGCAAGCAGCTATTCAATATTATATGAACACTTCGAAACACTTTTGAGCTTTTCTATTTTGTAAAAGGTTTACAAAATCTATTCCATTATGTGATACAGAAATGATAAATAAAGGAAAGAAGTCCATTAATTGAATGATTTGTTAGTGTAAGAACGAGAATAGAGTGAGACGATAAAGTAAATACAAAAGAAAGATTTTTTCGCAATAACTTTGAGCGATAAGGAATCCGTTGAAAATTCAACGCAAAAGCGTAATGTGAAAGTGTGTAAAAAGTATGAAATGGTGTTGGCGGACATAGGAAGTTACTGCGGTCTTGGATGTAGTGAGTTTTATACAGTGATACCAGAATGTGTTGCAAATTCTTTTATTATTTAATTTAATTTTCTAAAGAGAAAAAGGACCTTTATATCTGAGTGTGCTTTAAATTGTATGTTAACTAGTGACGTCCAGTAACCATTTGAGGCATCAGATTAACAAATTCTCATTCATCGTTTTTAAATGGCCGCTTCACATAATTAGTGGTAATTAATGTATTAATAATCAAAAATTTTATTCGAATTTTTGCTATACAACCACTGCGACCACCAGTGCACGTGGTTTCATTCAGCTCTTTCCTTTTATCCACTTCATGATCTTAGAGTTTGTGTGAGTAAATATTGTTAAAAGTTTAAAAACATATAAATAAATAAATAAATAAATAGAACCATCTAATACGTGAGTATCTGCTGTAAGTGTTACGATGAGTATTTAAGTGAATGACTGTAGATACACTTCATAAAGGATTGTAAAAGTATACTTTCTGTGTGTGATTATCACTTGTTGACTTTGTGTTCTATTATGCTGGAATGGAAAACAGACAAGAGAAACAACACAACAAGTGAAAGCCACAGCCAGCAGAAATATAAGAACAACTTGCCGTCTTACATCTAAAATATTTATCCATATATGAAAGTCAAACTGAGTAACCTTTTCTTAACTATACGTCCGTCTTCAGCAAGGCAAGAGGAAGGGATAAAAAAATTTAAACAATAAAACAATTGTGCAACTTAATATGAGAGGGTCATCAACATTGTTTTTTTCATTTTTTTTTTTGTTGTTTGGTTGGCTTTTTCTAATTTCTTTTCATCATGTAGCTATCAACACTTCGGAACAATAGACCACTCATATAAAAACGGAACAATAATTATCTTGGGGGAAGAAAAAAGCATCGTATCTTTTCGATTTGTATTCATAAGAATCGAGATAAAGATGACATGGAAAAAAGTTGACAAGTAATTATATATTTTTGTGGGCAAAACCAAATCTTAATTAAAATCAAAAACACATATAAAAATCCCTTAATCAAAGGACTACAATTCAAGGTATGGTGAGTTCGTTACAACAAATACGTAAATACGTAGCTGTCATTGTACGTTAACACACATTGAGATGCATGACGTATGCTGGGGTTGTGTTAAATATAATGAAGCAAATGCCATTGTGAAATACAAGGAAAGGAATTAATAAAATACAAAAATTGAAAAACGTATTTTTCTTTTGCTGAGAAAATCCTTCAGATTGACATAAGATGACTTAAAGCCCACAAATAATGCATACAAAATAAAAGACAAAGTGTAGGTGAGATGTATGCTTGCTTCTTTTCCTTCGGTACGAAGGAAAGGAACCATGACCGAATAATAATGATAAAATATCACACGTTGCCAAAGCATTTGTATTGGAGCAGTCGAATAAATCTTGTAAAAATCATGATATTTTCTCAAATTCTCACTTCCAAATAGAGAAAATTATATTTACTTCCAGGTACAGTTTGACCAGATATAGTTCAAAAGACAAAAAGTAATATATACATTTTTAGTTCGAGAAGGCAATATTTTATGTAACATTTTCAAGGTACTGTGGCGATTGTTCTCGAACAAACACCACCATTATTATTTATTTCAGAGGATTTCTTTCATCTCTTAAGTTATCAAGGAAATATTTTTTATCCTTGTTTGATCAAGTAAATGTTTTTGATTGTTTCATATTTCCTTTCGAATTTTCACTTGATTGTCATGTTGCCTTTCCACTCGCTTACGAGATTGTACTGTAATTGAAGATTTGTTTAACTTTTTAAATAAATTGTTTGCCTGTATTTTGCAATAATAATTACTGTTAAAAATGTTTTTCTCTTTGAAATAATATTTGTTATTTAAAAGCTTTTGATATATATATATATTTGATATATCATTAGTATTATTAATAGTATGGCACTAATATTTTATTTTATTTCTAATAAATATTTATCCGAAGATAAAATTAAAATAAGGTAACAAATTTGTTTTCAAGATTTACATAATATTCAAGATATTTTTCCATATAATAAAGTTGTATTTGAATGGCTTACCATGCAAGAACAATTTTTAATTATTCTGTGATAAATTTATTATTTTTAAGTTTTGTAATTCAATTATTTTATTTGAAAATAATTAAGCTTTCGACTAACGTTTTTTCTATTTTATTGTTATGCGATGATATTTCATATTATATCGATACTGAAAGAGATCGAAAAAAATTCTTTGGAATTGCAAATTGTATGGAAAGCTTTTAGAAGCCTCACACAAATCATATTGATATTTCGATCTTTTATGCAGGAACATAAGAAATAAATGTGTCGAAATTTCTCTGCCTACAAAAATTTGTTTGCAGCGAAATTAAAAAAATAATTTCGTTTGCATTTTCTGATTAAATAACTTTATTTATTAAACTTCACATTCCATTTAAATTTATTTCGCCAGTACAAGTTTTATTAGTTTGTATAACTCCTGTATGTGGCTTTGCTGCTGTAAAACAAAATTATTGCTTCAACTAGAAAAGTTATACAACTTGTAATGTTTCCACCACTTCTTTTTTTTTTTTTTTTTTGTTTTAGTAAAATAGAATTGTTTGTTATTTCAATTTAGAGTTTCATATCTCTATTGTTGAATGAATATCGAATGCATGCGAATGATTGTTTCAAAAATAAATATTAACACAATTCTGATTGTGTTGGAGAGAGATTTGGCAAGACCACATTTCTGTTTTTTAGTTTGCTTCTTGGAAAATTTCTACGGAATCGAAAATTAAAAAATACTGAATGCTTAAAATGCAATAAACATTGAAATAATTTTATTGAGTCGACAGGAATCGATCTATAGTTCTATAACAGGAGTGTAAATGTTAATGGCACACAAAATCTGTAAACCCAATTTATCTCAAAAGGTAAATTTGATTTCCCACTCTCCTTCCTTATTGGTCTTAATAAACCATTTGCGAAATGGCCACATCTTGTCTATAATATGAACCTGCTTGGCTAATATTTGTTGGTTTGGCGAAGAGCAAAACTTAACAACTTCCTTCTTTGAACATCTGCATACCCACAGTTGTGGACATAATAGAAGGTAAACTGCTAGGAGAGACAGCAGCAAAAAAATTCAGAAAATTAAAGAAAATAGTGAAAGGACATTAATTTTTCTTACTGATAACACAAATGAAAACACTCAATCCAATTTAAAAAAAGATTAAAGAATTTCGCATCTAATGAAATTTTCTTAGATGTAATAAAAATTATGTGAAGCTCAACTCGCATCCATTTCATATCCTTCAGAGCAACGTAGAATTTTATATGAACTTCCCTTGTATATTGGAGAGTGTTTCTAGATCACCAGGATGTCTTTGCTAACGACAAGAATATATCTTATATAGAGTAAAATTAACCTTAAGAAATGCTCATCATAAATAAAGAAAAATGCTTTTAATTTCTTTGTCATTTTCCTTTTAATTGTGATTTCTTTCCATATTTATTTCAATTTACAGGTAAGAATAAAAATTAATTATATTTTTAAAGCTCTCTACGATTTCTGACAGGATGCACTATGTACACAGTGCCATTAACTCTGCAAGCCATTGATTTTTTTCAGCTTAAGTCCATCGCTGCCATTGATCTCCTCTCATTATATTAACAATTTACTTATAATATATAAATAAATAATAAATAAATAAATAAAATTATATTTTTAATTAGCAAAGAAAATAATTTCCCCATGAAATATTTTGTTTTGTATTTTTACAACGTAAACGTGCCGTTTCTTCTATTTAAAATTATTAAAACAAATACATATAAAAAAAAATAATTAAATAAATAAAGTAAAGTAAATAAAAAAGCGACGGAAGTACAGAAAAACGTCGATGTCTCTGTGTAATTTTACTTAAATGTAATAAAAATTATTTGAAATTCAAATGGCATCCAGTTCATTCCCTGTAGATTTTTTTTCATTTATTTTATCAGAAACTTTTAATCCTTTTAATCCTTTCTTTGCTAAATCTTGAAAATAAAATTGACATCGTATTATTTTCAAATTACACATTTTCAATTCCCCTGAACAATAAAAAAAAAATTGAATAATAATAATAATAATTAAATAAATAAATAATAAATAAATAAGTAATAACAAATAAAAAATAACTTTCTGGCTTAAAGTTAATTTTTTTTTTTTTAGTTTGGAGGATACAAAATTTACATGTTATTTTTATTTCGTGGCATGTTTCATTTCATATTAAGGTTTGTGTGCTTCTAAACTGGTCGGCAGTCAGGTAAGAAGAAGACTTGTGCTGAATTGAAGAGTTAATCGTTAAGATTTTACTTAATTTAAAAAAATTTAAACTGATTGCGAATTTCATAAAATGGGAATTTGCAATTGAATGGAACATATTTTTTGTTCCCCTTTTTCAATTATTAAAAAAAAGAAACTAAAAGAAAAGAAAAAAAAGAAAAGAAAAGAAAAAAACTGTCACTAAAGAAAAAAAAATACACAGAAATCAATTGATTCCAAAAAACAGAGAGTCAGTTTAATTAAAAATATTCATATTATTTTAATCGAGAGTAAGAACACGAGCAATTTCAAGCAGTGTTGATAGCCTTATTAAACAACATAAAGCAGGATCATAATGTAGCAAATCTTTCAATACAAAATATAGATAAATAGACATGAATTAAATAAATTAAGAGAATTCAAAGATTTTTACAAAAAGAATTTAAGAGTTTTCAACAAATTCCTGAATTGAATTAATGAACAATTTTACTCATATTTACAAATAATAATTTATTGGCGGACACCTAAATATTTTCTATTGGATCAATCTTTAGAAACTGTTTTTGTGAGTTCTGAAACACGACGTCTGGAATGCCGTACGAGAACCATTTTGAACTTAAAAGAAGTGATTTCTTTTTTTAAGTAATAAATAATTAACTTATATTTAAATTTGTTTTCGTCCTTTCGCGTAGTGATCACCATAACTGCACCGAGTAGTATTTCCACTAAAACACACACCACTCTTCTTTTCCGGGGTGGCCTTCTCACAACTGTTTTGTGAATCATCTCGATAAGGACCAGAAGATTATCCTATCATAAGCTTTGATTAGCGCTCGTCTGGGCCCACCATCCTCTCCTAGTAAAGCATCACGCTGATGGACTACAGCGATGTCGACGTACTTTATCACGGAGTTCCAGTAGCAGTGGGTGAAGTCATCAATGTGACTCTTAAGAAGGCTTCTTTGAATGTACCACTTCATTGTGCTTCGTGATTCAACTCTTCGCAGGATAAGCAATCATATGTGCAATCCGAATCTACATATTGGACGATGTTAATTCTTAAAGTATTTGTGTTTTTTGTGGCGCATCTGCTATTAGTCAGAACGTGTAATCCACATAACTATATACACCCACTCAATACAGATACTTCCGGAAGTATATGCAGCTCGAGAGAAATTGGCTGAAGAAACCACTGATTACTCAATAATTTCTTTAGAGCCGTTGTTCAAAATTTTTTCTGAATGTCACTGCCCATCTCTCAGTTGGTATCTCAACTCTGTAGGTATAGTAAAATTCCTTTCTTTTGGGTTCCACTTCGTTTTGCGTTCAAGCAAAGACTGTTAATTGTCTTACTAAGCCAAAATACATATCATTGCAATCCGTAATTTTCAAGCAGTGTGCTTATTATTTTTCACACAACTGTGAGTGTGCAAACACAACTCAGGAATTTTTGTCCAGTCAGATAAATTCTCCATACAAAATCTGTATCTGTTGACGGTATATTAACTTAAAAAAAAATATTAATATTGTAAAGTATTGAACTATTGAAACAAATATGCATATGGTTTACATGGACCCAAATATATATATGTGCGGATGTGTATCGGCAGGCACACGTATACATATAGGTACATATATTTGAAAAACACCAACACAATAGTGATTGCATATGGATATGATCATGATGTCCCAGCAAATAGTTGTCAAATAAAAAAAGTTATATATAAATATTAGAACCAAATTAATACAAAATAAATTTCCAAGAGTACTCGTATGACTGTTTGAGAAAGAGGTTACACTAGAAAAGGGCAAGAGGGCGCCAGTCCTAATAAATGGTGCATTTGTAAAGTTACCTCATTAACATTATGAATGTCAGCTTATTTTAAGAATGCTTTGTTCCACACTTAACCCCCCGCAGTGCTGTTGCAAATAATACATCTCAATATTCCCTTCCTCGTCATTGCCCGAACTTTCACTCGTATATAAATGGTTATTGAGAACTTGGAGCAATGCTGCATTTTCCTACAAGTGCTAGCCTTCCATGATATGTGAAGCTTGTTTTTTATATACCATTAAGTTTTGTTCCTGCACGTCTGCTAAGAGAAATTTACGTTCCTGGAAAGGTTTTAAAGATAAATGACAATCCCTAAGCTGATCAACCGTTTTAATTAATAATTCTTCAACAAAAGTTTGGCAGGTGCATAACTTCCTCTGTGGAAGACATACCTTTTAAAGAACTTTTTGTCGGAGGTAAAATGAGATATTAGCAGATTACCGCTGTCCTTTAAGCACGTTCCAAACATGCAATTTATCCTTCTGAAGACTTAGCAGTGAGTGATTAATATCCTGTTGCCATCTGTAGATGCATGATGTCTTACATTTTAGCATGAAGCAAGTCATCAGTGCCGCTTGTTCGTTTTTATTGTCATATGAAAATTAATCGGGAGTTTATTGAAATCAAAAAAAAAGAGTTTTTTGGGTTTCTTTAAATGGTTAAACTTTTTACTTGCAGCTGCAAGTTATGAATACAACACACAATCACAAATAAAGGAATCTTTAAGTTTGCTTGTCAACAGCTTTATGCCAAATGTTGTAAAGCCACACACTCTCACACACAATAATACCAAACAGTTAAGCACACATACTCGTACATGGGCATGCCGGTTGTAATATTCGGTTTCACACACACACCTGCTTTAAGACATCAATGTTTGGTTAAATTTCGTTTGTAAAAAGTTTTTATGTACACAAGTGGGCGTACGACAGTTGGTTGTCATTGGTGTAGTTGTTGCTCGTGTTGCTGCAGTGTCAGTTGCCATTGTAAGAGGTAAACCTAAAAACTTTCGATTGCAGGGAAACACAATAATTGCACTTTATTATAATTTTCTCTTGATATGAAAGTGTGTGCAGGAGTATGAGGGCAGAGCATGAGTGCACGGCTGATATGGCGTGCCTTGCATGGGAGTTCACGAGTTGTACAAGTGGCTGCTCTTTCATACATTTGTTTACTTAAACAGTTTCTGTTTTCCTCTTGCAAGAGCTAAATTTATTACTAATAGAGGAAATTAATTTATTGTAATGGAAACTTTCTAATTTCTTGTAATGGAGCACAATCTATTTTATAAAAGCGTTATATCGACTATAATGAAAGTGCATAGACAATTTCATCAATAGAGATGTTATCACAACAGTAGAATTTAGATGAGTTTCATGCATTTGTTTTGCCAGTTACTTTTTTCTATTGAAGTTTCTAATTTAAAAGCTTGAATGTAAAACTTTTTAAACACTTTTAATATAAATTTTAATTTCAGCCAATAACTTTCTTCGCCGAGTCTATATTTTCTTTACTGAAATCTTCAAAAAAGTAAAATATTATTAAAATAATTAATTACTCATTAAATTTAGGACACGAAATAAAGTTAAACTGTTTAAAGGAAAGTTAATGTCACATTAAATTCGACGAAGGGCTTCACACATATTGAATTTATCAGTTAATTTAAATATTCAATTATCGCATAGACTTGCTCGCTGTTGTCTTTAATAGATTAGAAATAACTTAATAGGAGAGAATTTGTCGAAATAATCTTCAAGGTACATTGAAATTTCTTCGTGATAAATAATATTTGAAAAGGAGATTAAAGGATGCGAAATCTTTGTCACTGAAATAAATGGTTTATGCTTTCCAGCAGTCAACTAAAGCTGGCAGAACAAACATTGAAGGCTAGAGATACGCAGAAGAGGAATTCTTAAATCAAAGTACGAAGAGAGGATTGAGAAAATAATACCAGCCTTCAAAGGATAACCGTAATGAAATTTACTTTGCTTTTAATTTGTATGTACAGCTACAGATTGTGGCAAATTGCGGCTGAAACGGATTTCATTTTTTTTTTAATAAATAAACAAGTTCCAACAAGGAAAATAAAAATCAAAGCAAAAGTTTTTAATTATCATTCCTCTTTCTAAGAACTTCCTGTCGAGCATAAAGTTAATCTTTGTTTGCAATATAAGAAATATTCGTTAAAAATATGCTGTGCGATCAGATAAGAGTACGAGCTAATTCTTGTATAACACCACCATTTCAACAGGACAATTTTCTAAACTGTTAGCAGCTAAATGTTAAAGACGAAGGTGTGTTCACTTTACACCTTTTAGTGGGATATCGCCATTATCGACAGCAGCATTGACAACGAAATGAATTGAAAATTTCAAACAAGCATTTTGAGCTCAGCAGCACTTTGTGACATAATGAAATATCTTGTCGTTTGCATTATAGTGCATAGAAAAGGGGATGTACACACACACACACACACATAGGTATTTGGTAAAGCACACAGATGGCAAATACTTCTATGACGGGTATGCACATTTCGTCACTCCTTTATTGCTGGTATTGTGGACGTTGTAATTGTTGGCTAGCAGGAGAAGCATTGATATCTCTTCCCCTTGTAGAGTTCAAAGAGCACGCTTTTAAAGTGTTTTCTATTTTATATTTTCATTTTTGTTTCGACGTGTTGCAAGTGCCATGAGCACTTGCAACACATTCGCACACATTCGCGTTTTATCCACTGATTACATTGGAGTGCAGAACCTAAATTTTGCGAAGTTGTGTGAGTAGCATGTATAAGCCAAATCGCTAAAAAGATAGATTGGCTGCGATAGTTTGTTACGAAGTTTAAATTATAATAGCAACGGCTAATAATTAACGGAAGAAACTTGATAACAGCTCAAGCTCGTTCTCGCAGTCATCTTACGGTAGTTAAAATATAACCGGGTTTTCCACCGATTCTAACTCTTTCAGTATTTAAATCAAGAAATTTTCAAAAGAAATTAAGGCAAATCCCTTTTAGATTTTACATTTATTATTATCAGAGAAGGCAGTCCTTTATGAAATTGGGTACAAGCAAAATTAATTATTAGCTTTCACTGGATTAGATTAGAATGAAACGAAATCCCATTAGCAGGTGAAAAGCCAATAATAAAAAAAAATATTAATCGGTTCTTGTGTCCTGGAAAACTGAGTGTTGTCACGATTTAATTTTTTATATCTATATAAAATTAATTTTCTATAAATGTAAATACAATTTTTTTTGTTTTTTAAGTGTTAACTCATTCAGAAGTGTCAAAATATTAATAATTGTCCAAACGGAAAACATTTCAAGGAAGAACTATTAGAGGAAAGTCCTTTACTTCTTTCGATTAGAGAACACAAAGTTAAGTTTCGATACAATAGAATGATGAAATATTTTTTTGTATCATTCATTTACTGTTAGAAAAGTTTTTGGGAAATCTACCTCACCCGCCAACATCGCCTGTTTCCGTTAATGTATTATTTGAGAGGTGTCCTCAACTTGATTAAAAGAAATGTTTATCGAATATCATATTTAGTAAATTTATATAACATCGCGGTTAAGCATTTCGGCAAAGCTGTTGATTAGTGCATTGTGTTGCCTAGAAAAGTGTAGCTTAAAATATCCATGGCAAAGTTCTCTTTTATTAAAATGTGTATTCTAAGAGTTTACATGAGTTCATGGCTACCACTGTCATGCTGATGTTGTAGTCATAGTTGTTCTTAAAGTTTCACAAGATGTAGTTCCTCCAATAAACTCGTATATGAAAATTAATCATTCCAGGATTCTACGGGCATGCAGCTCACAGTTAAACACACGTACACGCCCATGGAAGAACACGTACTTTTGCTTGCTTTAGTGCAAATTGAATAAATTCTCGCTTTACACTAAAAGTGCACTTTCTGTCACTTCTCTCCATTTAACTTATTCCTTCATCTTGCTTAATTCTTTGCTTTATTATCAAACTCAGTGCCCAGCCCTCGTCCTACTTTAACACCTTTTTGGTCTAGTTAACGTTCCTAAAAATAGTGATGTAACTGGCATACATTTGCATCGACGATGTGCACTATCAACAGTAACAGCAACAGCAGCAGCAGCAGCACGAGAATTGGGGGCAAGACAACGAGGCAGCAATTTGAAAATCTGAATTTGGCCAGACATGTCTTGACTTGAAATGCATTTAATATCTTTTTTATCTTTTAACAAGCTGTCAATGGAATACGTTCTGCTGGCAAGGCAAGGCAAGGCAAAAGGAATTAGGAGAAACGTAAAACTTACGGAAACGAACGGAGACCTTTTAACTATTCATTTGTCTGTGATAGGACTTTGATATGCAACAGTAACTTAAGCACATAAAATATATTAAATGACTTGCGGTGTTGAAAAATTGTTACAGGCTCACCCACAAATTGCACAGGCTTGGAGTAAAGATGGCTGCTGCATTTAAAAGATTTTCTTCAAGCATAATTTTTTTTATTCTAAAGCTTCAGCTTCGGAGATGAAGTGTGTTAGCTAAATTGCATTTAATTAGCATAAATTAAGAGCTTTTTCAATTTGCAGGACAATAACAATAGAAACTGTATTTTAAGCTTTTGTACATTTTGTAATGGAATAAAACCGAAAACTTGACATCGTACAAAATTTCATGGAATTAAAATTAGATTGTTCGAAGTGATACCAACACGTATGCACATTTGTAAGCTTTCATAAGCTGGTGTTCTAAATAAAACAAGTTTTGTAAAAAAATTGAAATAAATAACGAAAACTATCTGCTACATTTTATTAAGCACTCAACTAATTAAATTTGTGATTCAGCTAACCAAGGACCTTTTACCTTTAATAACAAGATCAGGGTTTGCACGAATTATTTTGCTAGACTTGGGAAAGATAATGTGATTACAGATTTATTATTAAAAATGAAAAGTTAAAATAAATTTTCATACAAATTATGTAATTTAAGATTTTTTTTTTTTGTAATCAATTTAACATGCAAATATTCCGACTTGTCCGCAGGAAACATCCAGGGTCTAGGCAGGAATCGAACCTGCAACATCCGGTTTAGTAGGCTGTGCATTATTCATTCCCCTACGGAGGCACACTATCGTAATTTCAATATAGGAACTTGCATAATTCAGAGTCTAAACGGAGATGCATGTTGTTGAATCCATGATGTCGAATATTGGCCCTAGAAACAATTTTCTTACTCTAAATAATTAAAGTAAAACTGAATTGAAACTAAAATTTGTGTGTGATAGTGGAGTGTTAATCGAATGCATTATTTGCATAAGTCCTTTCAAGTTATTTTAAATGAGAAATTCACTAATTTGTGAAAAAGTGCATCTTTACTTGTTGAAAATCGCCACAATTTCAGTTGAAGCAGTTCCTTGTTTTGAAATGGTCTTATAAGAGTAACAATAGTTTTTATTTTAATATATTTCGTTAACAATTTGTTCATTGAATTCTTTTTTTTTTGTTGAATACACAGTAATATTTTTCTTTTGTGTATCATAAATTTATTAAGTTTAATTTTTGTTAAATAAAATTTCATTTAAAATTGCCTAGGATGTATAGTATAAAACCTCCAGTTCTTCATGAGGAATGCCCAGCTGATACAACTTAATAAGTACTTCCGTTGCCACTGTAATAGTTTACTCAACTTTTGATAATTCCCGTATATAGAATATCCTAATCCTCTCTTGGCAAGTAATTTTTGCTTTTTTTTGAAATGAAAATGAGAACTAAAGGCAAATTGAAAAGAATTGTAAAATAACATCAGGATAGAAATAATAAGTGCTCCTTAAAAATACCATTTCAAATTTCAAAAGCCTTTATTAAAATTTTAAAAAAATAAGCAGTACGCTGGAAAAATTGTTAAAACTGTCTAAGCCTCTTAGCGAAATTCGCTTTCTTATTTTGTTTTTTTTTTTTTTTTTTTTTTGCTAAACAGCAACTCACTTTAAGTCTGTTTGGCAAAAGCTAGTATGAGTAGAATACAATACAACTCAAATTGTCAGCTCTTAAAACGTCTGGCGTATTGAACAAATAAAAATAAAATGAAATACATTATTAACACTGCTTTATTTATTTAATTATTTGTTTCCAGGATTTTGTATCATTCCTGTTTTCAATTGCCAAGAATTTCTATTGTTTTTTTCCCCATCCAACTTGTAAATGTAAATATTCCCTTTTGTTTAATGAAAACTGTATGAGTAATTAGTGGTGGATTCTTTAAATTTTACTCAGCTGAAGGACGATTGTCAGAGGGTGTACAGTGGGCTGGAGTATACAGCAAACACATGCATTATAGCTATTTGCACTTACGAGTGGCTGACAGTGAGAAACAACAAGGCAATACAAATTCCGTGGAAGCATATAGAAGGAGTGAATACTGAAAACACTTTTCAATTTTTAAAGCTTTTTTCATGACATCTAAGGAGTTTTTCCAGCGACATTTAGATCAAATATTAATTAACTTTTCTCTGCTAATGAATTATCTATTAAATTAATTCTCAAAAGTTCAGTGGGATTGCGGCTAATTGTGTTAATCTAAAAGAATAAAATATTTTTTTTTACAAAATATTGGCATGAAGAAGGGAAAATAAATAAGTTTGAAATCTTTAATTGGTTTTCCATTATGCATACAAGTTTCCTAAAAAAATCTGTAAATGTGTAGTAAAACAAAATTATATTTTCACTCTAAATTGCGGAAAAAAGCAAAACGAAATAAAAGAAATTAACATTCCAGTAAGAAGAAATTCAATCTATTTATAAAAACGTTTGCAAGTAAGCAGAAATAATTTGTTTTTCAAGATGCCTGCACCAAACGGCAGTTTTAATCTGATAACAGAGCCTTCGCAAGGATGCGAGAAAATTTAATAGCCAATAAATTCCAAATAAATAAATTAAAATATTTTACATTGGTAGAGAAATCTCTATATCGGAATTGTGAGAGCCAATATTTTACTAACTTGTACTTGTACCACACATGGGAAACTGTACAGTGTGAACTGCAAAAAGATTAATTTAAGCTAATAATAATAAAAGGATTAAGGGGGGATAAAGGAAACGAAATACATTACATATTTCACAAAAGTAACTCTACAAAAAAAATATATAAACTATTTTAAAATCTTCTTCTGTGGCGCTATTAGTGCAGTTGCCTAATGTTTGCTGGGTTATGCCTCTTTACACATTTTTGTAATTAGTTTTGGCTTAATTAATGGAGTTGTGGAAACACGTTACATTCTATTTCATTTCATTTTCCCCTTAATGATTACATTTACCCCCCTTCTTTTAAATTATTGTAACGAATGTGATTAGAATATCTTATATAGCGATAATACCCTGGATTCCATACATTCCAATAGATATGAAATTGCGATAAGAAACGAATAATAAGAGATATTTTTTATACCCATTGAAGAGTTTAATTATTGAAGCAGTTACAATGCAAACAAATTAGAGATACAATTGCAAGTTAAATATTTTTCACACGCTACTAAGCAGTAGTGAGCGAAATGCACGATTATTTTCATACTGCACCAGCTGTATGAATAAATGAATTCTCTTCATTCTCCCATACGAGGTATTTTGCTTGAAGAACTTTTCAAGTGACGAAATTTGCATTTTTGCTATAAAATAAATTAAAATTAAATTAAAGAAGAGTTTTTTTGAATCACTGGAAAGTTTTTTAACAAATTTGATCAAAAAAAATTACTATTTGAATTCGCAATAAAAAAAATGGCAAAAGAAGAATTACCAGGACTTCGATAAGCAGGCTTTCACAATTTTTAAGATAAGAATAGTGTTTTATGTTGACTTTTTAATATTAGTATTGTGGTTTTTATAAAACTTGCATACATTTTTTTAAAACTTTGATAGTGAACAAAACACAAAATCTTTATCGCAAACGAAATAATTCTCGTTAAGTTTAACGCAGAGGAATTTGAATTTTAATTCAAAAATATACAACTTTCTCTGTTAAAGATAAACTGAAAACTAAATTATATTAATACAAAATTTCGTTTAGAATGAATCCAACTCTTGCAATGCATTGTAAAAATCTACGGCCATCTTTAAAGCTTATTTTCTAAATGAAGAATCTCCTACCCTTCCTTTTTTAGCATCTTCTTTTTATACTTTTATATAACCTTTTCCAATATAAATTTGAATTGTTTTTGTGTTTATTTAAACACGAAGTAGTTAAAGAAAATACAATCAACGATTCCTCCTTAAAGTCAAATGCCACCTGGGCTTTTAAGATCAGGCATAGTTGGCCTTGATTCAATTGTTACAAAGTTATGCCTCAGGAGGAGCAGATACCCTTTTTCTGTAGTTCGGCATATTTTATAGATGTGTGGCTAAAACTGTTTATGCTGCAAGTAAGAAAATATCAAGTAACATGTAAAGTATAGCTTTATTGGTATTTTGCAGTGACATAAATACAGTTTTAAATTGAATTTCCGGTAAAGATTTCAAATGCAAAACTAATGAGTAGCTATAAATACCCAGAGTACCCTCTGCCTCCCTTGGGGCAGGCATTTATTTTCAATTTGCTTTGAGCGAAGCAGTTTATTGCTATCGCTTTAAGTGTATTCATGCCTAATTTGAATTACTTTAACGGCTAATTCCTTAAAAGGTAATGCTTAGAGATCTCTTATTGATCGGCAAGACCCAGAGAAATGTAAGAAATGTCACAGCCACACGTACCGCCGCACTTACGACTACTTATGCATACTCGTACGTAAGGAAATTGAGGGTAAACAATTTTAAATATTCTTTTGTTATGAAGCGACTCTTTGTGTGCTTGTTTGCTTTCATTTTTGTAAAAATTTCGTTTGTTTGCTTATAAATATTTTATTTACGTATTTGACAAATGAACATAAAACAATGTAAAAGTATGTGCTGAATTTTATTATGCAATTTGTTACACATTTCAGAGAACCTTAAAAAAAAGTAAAGTGGGTTTTGAAAAATAAATGAAAAGCAGAAAAAGTCTTGTATTGAAAAGTAAGTATGCCCGCGCCATAATACACTGAGCAAAAGCCAAAGAGTCTGTGAGTATGTCCGCCAAACAGTCTGGTTGCAAGTTTTTGCTGGAGCACATGCCTGCTCCGTTTGCAAATGTATGACATTCATGTCGCCAACCTGTGTTTCCGCTCTCAATGTAAAGAGTAATTTATTATATTTTTATTTCCTATCAGACAAATTCCCTTTTAGACGTTGTGTAATGAATATTCTATTACTCGTACGGAAACAAGTGCGATATTCCAAGGCTATTTGTGCAAAGTTCCCTAATGTATTAGGGGATACTAATTGGAGCTTCAATTGTTGGCGCATAAGTAAATTATTTTCTATTTATTTATTTCCTATTCGATTCGCTGGTCTATTTAATATTTTTATTAGCATTTAATGGCATTATTAATAGAAGAGTGTATATTGAATAATTTATAAAAAAATATTTCAAAATTATTACGCATTACTTTTTTTATTTATTAATAATATTTGTAGGGCATGTGGCCTATTGGACAGTAAATAATTGTATTACAGTAAAAGATTTTAGTTCTTAACTAAACTAATTGATGAAACACGTTAACCACACATATTATATGAACTAAGTGAGTGGAAAAGCGCCTGTAAGTTATCAGTGGCTAAACACGTTAGTTACAATAACGTGTAAGTTTACCTTTGACGACATTAACTGGGTTAGAAAACTACGAAGGTCTCTCGGTATACTGTTTCTAATTGTAACAATACAAACTGTAGGAAATTGCTCGTAAGCCAAGTTATAAATACGTGATAAAAATATCTATGGATTATGGACTTTGGAAAGTTACAAGGAGGAGATTAATGAGCAGAATATGAGCTCTATAATTAAGCTCCATCACCTCGTTTACTGTAGATTTAATTTACATATAAATGTATTTTTAAATTAGTTTAATATATAAATACATGATACGCTGCTCTCGTATTTAGCCAAATTAAATGGTGACACGTCTGAAATAATTATAAATGTTTAGTTTCTCAATTCAATAAAAATAACAAATTTTTTAGCAAAATTTTACAAAAATGTGGGAAATGTTACAAAATTTATAAAAAATAAACTGAATAATAAAATAATTATGAACTAAAGAATTTTTGCATTAATTAGCCATATATATTCAAATTAAATTAAATATGTTATTTTGAATGTTTTTTGACATTTCCGGTATACGAATGTTTCCTAATTTATATCATTATATTGTCACTGTATAGACATGACTTAATCAATTTCTTTTAAATGTCGGAAATTTCACATATAAAATTAAACGAGATGCTGAATATTTAACAAAACGTCCATAAAGCACATTAAAGGCTTCATAAAGTATTAAAATTTTTTAAAGCTGCTTCCATTTATTGTCATCGACATAGAAATTTTATGAATTTTTTCATGTCTGCGAACTGCTTCAATTGAAATAAAGAAAAAATAAAGAAAATGGAGAGTAAAAATTTGATATTTTGTTCAATAATCAAATGTAATTGGTTTGTGAATTTTTTTCCATACTTTCCCTCTAGAAAAACACTTCGATGTAAATTCAAATTTATTAAGATACATTTCTTTCCTCAAAATAAGAAACAATCTATTCGTTTCCTTTTTTTCGTATGTACTTCCCTTCACTTCTTCACAAAAGTGAAGGTAAAGATTTTACAAAACCTATTTATTTACAAAGTTTAACTTTTCTAAAATATCAAATAACAAGTGCCTTCAAAAAGCGCTTAAAGATTTAAATTTTCTATTTTACATAAATCTGCATTTAATGTATAATAAAATTAAATTATAATGAAAGATACTTTTGAAAAACATGTTAAAAATTTCCTTCTGAAATTTTATGCCAACTCACTAGATGACGTATAACTGTAATAATTACAATAAAAAAAATTATAGAAAAATATTTTATAAAAAATATTAGGATTCTAATGAATTTTACTTCTAAAAAATTTTATTAAAATGGTAAGCAAATACGAGTATTTAAATTTGGTGGCAGAAGCAATGTTTCGCTTGCTGCAAAATTGTAAAAATTGTATATAAATCATGGCACTTAGTTACGAGGAGCTTTTCAAAATGTAGTGTAATTTTTCTCCACATATAAATCTACACATGGCAAGTCACCAGTAACTCTTAAAAATATATTTTTGTAAAACTTCTGTTACCAGAATATTACTTAACAGCAATACAACAGCCAATATGTCACTATTTTACTGGGCAACGCTAATTTATTACACTTGCAATACAACAATACAAAAAAAAATGTTTACAACGCTAAATGAGAGCTAAAGACACACTGATGATTTGGTATCAGTAGTACTGGAATGCCTTTTATTGCCAACATTAGCAACAAAAAAAACAATCAGGGATTTAAATAAAACTGAAAAAATATCTCACTAAGAGAATTTGCATATAAAGCACGATTAGTGTAAAAAGGAAAAGCATTTTAGCTTTACATGAGTTCTATTACTATTAGTAAAACTGACACCACCAGAGTTTTAAAACAATTTGCATTTCAATCATAAGAAAGATTCTAGTATCGCAAAAGGCACAAAAATCGAAAGCACTGTGGTATCTATATAGTGAATTTATCCGACACTGAAATATATTAGCTTGGATATAAAGTCTTTGCCGAAAAACAAAAACTTTCTGACATTAGAAAAATATGATTGTCGTAACGCAAAGCAATTGAGTAAATTGTAAAATCGAAAAAATTTATTTTGTAAAAAGTATTTGATTGAAGCCCAACAGTAATGCCTTTTATACAGAGGCAAAAAGCAAAAAATATCAATTGTAAATGGCATTGTTGCCTACACAAGATTTTAAAGGATAATGGAATGAAGGGGTTTAAGAAAACAAACTGTAATGGGTAAATCAAAGTACATACAAGAAATAATGTCTAAGTGTTCTTGTTTATTATTACATAAACGGTTTCCTGTGCAGTGTAGAATTTCTCATTATTATTCCGAAAAAAGTAAAGTTCTTTAACAAAGCACTGCTAAATGTTGAGAAGAGTTTGTAACACAAAAACTTTTGTTTTGTCTGAGAAATTAAGTAAAACTACAATAGACTACCGTCTAAAGAAGACAAGAATGTCGATAATGTTCATTGGAAAATTTTATGGAAAACAAAAGTAACGCAAGAAATTTTGTGTTTGTTTTGAAATACATTTTTATGCGAAAATTATTTATGACATTTAAATAACTAAACTTGTGCACAAGTGCGTATGAGTAACTTTTTCTACATTCTGTGTATCATACGACACCATCGCACTGTAAATATTATAGCATACTTTCAGGATGTTATTTCGTATTTACCAAACAAGCAGGTGATTTAAGGGCCCTGGAGATGATGCAGAGCATAAGAAAAACAGATTGCATATGTGTGAGTATCGTGTGCTTGTGTTTAAAGGGAAACGTACGAAGAAAATTGTCAATCAGCCATGGAATACCAAAAAAAAAAGAACTGGCAACTTGACCCCAATTTGTAAGGAAAAATTCCTGTATTTTAAATCTGGTTTCCCCTTTTTTTATTTTGTATAAATAAAAATATTTTCTTATTATTTTTCCACATATTAAAGATTTGTGTAAAAAAATGATGTACAACTTTTTCTGCATTATAATCATTAAACTTACAAATTTTCTTTTTCTTATATCAGTTTAATAGGCGTATACTCGTACACGTATTTAAAATGTTAAATAATATTTTTGCTAAAAATTTTTTATAATTAATTGAACTTCATTACGCTTCTTTTCGATAAATTATAGCTTTTTTAAGCTTACAGGTAGGAACAATAAAAAATTACAAATTGAAATTTTCAGCTGTTTATTTAGCCATTAATTTTTTAGTTTATTTCTTTTCTTTTTTTCGATTTAGTCACAGTTGAGTAACTTATTTCTATAAATTATTTCAATTCATGAAATATCCAATAACATTATTAGAAAACGGTTGGCTATCGGAATGATTTTCCATTTTAATGTGATTTCAACGGTGATTCCCTGAATTATCCCCAGAATGATTTCAGCATTTTTTTAACAATATCAAAATTTATAAATAAAAGCAACACTAAATATAACATGGACTTGATAAATGAATAATTATAAATACAAGTTTATTCTGAGACAACTAGAGTAGAAAAACTGGAAATAAAATAAAAATAAATACTGTCCCAATAGCCTGTAGAAAACATTTATTACACCGTAATAGCATATGGTGACACAAAATGAAACTCACTAATTAAAAGTAATTAAACCGAGATAAAATGATAATATTGTTATTTAGATTCCTAATATCCATTAAGTGGTAATTCGTTTTGGTTTAAAACTAAAGGCTGCTAGTCGGAAAAATTCTGGAATATTTTACAGCTATCTGGGGCCTTCATTATATGTTCTAAAGCAAACGCATCCATTCCTTATAAAAATAATTCATATTTTTTCTTTTCCGTAAGAATTGTCCCAGTCAATATCTAAATTTAATATCCTGTAAATTCACATTGCAAGAAATGAATCTATTAATATTAAAGAGCGGTCGGAAAGTTTTAAACGTTTTGTATTATTTAATACATCACAAAGTTCTCTCTGGCATGCTCATCCTTTGCGACTGAGGAGGATCAGTTGCGTAGCCATTTTAATGAATTGCATATACAAGAACTGTTTTTTAATTCTTGTGGTTATAAGTTGGTTTTAAACAGAATCAATGAATGTAAAAATAAGGCAAACTTATTCAAATTCTGTGTGCATAAACTGAAATTTTTTCATTTATGTTTGTTGTGTGGTTCCTTTTAAAAAAAAATTAAGAAAAATTTCCTTCAGGAAAACATTTTTTTTATTTAAATAATGCTCGCCTATTCATTTATTTACTTAATCTTGGCTTTTGATGCCAGCGGATACATTTTACTTTTATAAAAGATTTATTGCATATTTTATTTAATAAAACAATAAAATGAAATTTGAAATCGATTAGATTGTTAACTAGAATACATACCAGCACTTGTAATTGCAACTCACAGCAAGCAACATATAATTAAAGACTTTCTGAATTAAGTTGTGCACAAGAACTGATGCATTTTGCTTTTAAAGCAATTGCGGCTTTAACTATTTCTAAATCCTTTTAAGCAACTGAGAATAAGTTTGTGTAAATGCCTTAGGCTGATCTAATATATTGTAATATCATTCCAATAGATAAATTTGTAAATTTTTGTTTCTACGATTATCAACAATATTATTGCTGTTGTTCCTGGCATAAAACTTTAAGCAAATTTGCACCACAAAGTTTAAAAGTTAAAAACAATTTAAGAGTCAAAGTTTGTATAAAATTTTATTAAAAGGATTGACTTCAATGTTTTGTATAGATTCGTTTTCAGACTTGGCAAGAATTCAAACTACAATTCTAAAACCGAAGGTAAAATGGCATCCTGCTTGGAAAAGTTTTTATTGTAGAGAAAAGTTATAATTTGAAAAATGTACTAATAAAAAGTAATGCGATATTCATTCGCAACGGCAGCATATAAGATGGGAAAGCAATAAAATGAATGCCTCATTTGAAAGGTTCATGAGTGGAAGTATGTACGAATTATAATATGTCCCCAATGGCCGCCATACCATACCAGTGAAGGGGTTCGAGCAGGAACATTTTGAAAAACTAAAAAACAGATTCATCAACATTTAAAAGATCGTGGCTTGTTTGCAAAGTTCGGACAAGATAGAAAAGGAAATGAAAGAAAAAGGGTACCAGCGACCATTTGCATATTCTCCTAATTAATAATCAACACGTCAGCTAACAGCTGTCTTATTATTAATAAAAGGAGTTTTATTTAGCAAATAGAGTAATAAATCTCAATTTCTTGCCTTAATTGAGCAAGAGATTTGCTCATGCACACTATCACTGAGAAACTATTTTTTTGAAATTAATTATAAAGACGTAACTAAAATTCACTATTTATGTAAAAATGATTTGCGTAATCGTCCCTGGATTTTGCGATTTCGTTGAAATCAACACTCAAAATCTGCTTGAAAATTAAACTAATTTTTTATATAGTTTCAGCATTGGCATTTTGTATATGTATTGTACATATATCCTTATTGGTATGTTGAATATCCTTATTAAAGTTGAATTTTATATTGAGCTTTAGTTGTAATTAGAAAGTGAAATAAATCCTTGTTATGCTTTATATTTACTAATTTTTTAAAACAATATATGTTATATCTTAAGACATTTTATTTCCTTATTTATATTTTATTTCCACTCAAGGGTATTTTAGGGATTTTTACTTCCCAATAAGTGGACCGTAATAACAATGAAAAAATGTATAAAATAAAATCAATTCTTCTCAACGAACTGTATGTTGGGCAGCAATAATTCATGATTCGAGAAAAAAATTGTCCAAAAAATGTTAAAAGCAAATTTGCATTTACTTTTTGCTTTTCCCCTTCTCTAAATGGTACCAATTTATCAGTGCTAATGATTAACTGAAAGCTTCCTCATACAATATAGACTTGAGTAGAATTGATATATAAATATTTAAGTATAACATAGAAGAAATAAAGTATCTTAAAATGTAAATTATACGGTTGTAAGAAATTAGTAAATTCAACCCATAACAAGAATTTATTTCATTTGCCAATTACAAGTAAAGCTGAATATAAAATTCGTTGTGAAAATGTTCCTTTTTATTTGTAACAATTCGAAGCATTTTGAAAACACCTTCAAAATCAAAAAGGAAAAAATTTGCAACAGAACAATAAACAAATAAATTTATGTTCACATTAAATGCGAAATACAACGGAATGAATAAATAAATGAGGGAATTTTCTTAGCAATTTGTTGCTTTCGTTTGTTTGAAGATTTAGAGCAGGTACACCCAACATTAAATCAAACAAATTGGATTTGAAAACAAGTGTGTTTGTTCTAAGGCAAAAGCAACAAAAAAGAAAAACAAAAACAAAAGAACGGAAGGCAAGTTGAATGAGGATAATAAAATAATAAATGTTGGCATTTATGTGCTTCTCAGTCTTATTAGCATTTTATTATCTTTAATTTAAAGACGGCATATTGGAGTCAACTCGACAGAGGTGTTTGAAAGAGGCGGGGGGAAACCACATACAGAAACAAATTAGGGTAGATCCCATTTTTAACATTGGCACTGGCATGACCACAACAATACCACTCACAAGTCTAATTTTCCCTTTAATAACGTTCACGTATTTTATTTTATTACGTTTCATTTCACTTACCGCCATTTCAAGGTGTGCTAACAGCACCACAAACAGCGTCGCTAAAAAATGCAAATTGCCTCTGTTTGACATTTAAATGTAGACAAAAGCCCATAAAAGCGAGCAAAAGGTATAAAACGGCTGACTGAGTGGACGAATACAGGGCGGTCCAAGGCATGACGAACAGACAAAAACACGTGTTTAATCTGTCTGTAAAGCATTTCACACCAATGAAATTTAATGCCAAGAATAGAATAATTAGTTGGTCTTCTGCCACGACGGATTGAATGACTGGCTAAATTAACAATGCTGCTTTTTCAAATTTAATTTAATATTTTTTATATTTCAAAACTGTAGAAAGTCATTGAATGCATAAGGAACCAAATAAAAGTTATAATTTAAATAATCTCTTTTAGTTCGGAGGCCGTTTGGAAAAAGAAATGTGACATAAGAAGAAGGGGAGAAATAGATGAGATTTTAGTAATTATGGTACATTACCAAAGTAAGCAATGTTGGTGAAAATTTCTGAAGATACTACACTTTAACAACACACCGCTGCCAGTGTGATACCAATGAATGCTTACAGGTATTTTATTGGGCAGGACCGAAGAGCTACTCGTATTCTTGCTAAACTGTAAATTTTTTATTTTTTTTAACCAACTCTACCTGCAAAGCTACTGGCTTGTCCGCAGGAAAACACCCAGGATCTAGGCAGCAACTGAATCCGCAACCACTGGTTCATTCTCCGAGCATTATTCACTCGCCTACGGAGGCATGGTTCTTCTGTACAACGATCTCCAACTTAGTCCTCAATATCTGAGAATGTTGTAACACTCGATAATCAGATATGGAAGTATGGAGGCCATAATCAGATAAAAATTTCTGCCACGAAGACTGCTCAAAACTATAATTAAAATTGGGCAATAGACTCGAAGGACTTATTAAATAAATTATTTTAAATTTGAAGGGCAAAAGATAAAATGCAGCGACCTGAGACAGGTAGTTAGTAATAGTGGTTAAGAAGTAGTAAAAATAAAATTAAATATATGTATATAACTACACATAAAAATAAAAAGGATGTCCAGATACCGGCCAAAAGGAAAGCAATATTATTTTTCAAAATAGAAAATTTATTGCATTAATTTAATTTATTGATTTGAATGTTTAAAATATGCCTCATCGAAAGAATAAAATAACAAGATCTACACCACTGCTTTGCCTGTTATCCTTGAAGTCACTCAAACTGGCAATAGTTTCGGTCTTCTTGCCAAATACCAAATAGACAACAACAATGCAAATAGAATTTCCATCATATCCTTTGATTTAAAATAAAGTAATTTTTGAATGGCAATCTATTCACTTTGATTTTACGCTGTTGAAACAATTAAATCTAATTAATATACAATACTATTCAAGCAAAAACATCAGTTTCCTTGACAGCAATATATAACATCCAATTTTAATGAATGAAATAAAGTATTAAATAGAAATGCAAATCACATCTTTAATTATATTTTTTTAAAGGAATCTTTTCTGCATTGAATATTTTGTTAATGTTTCTTGTTAAAGTGTTTTATTGCCGTAACATTAAAATAAAATATCGCACACATGCAAAATGCCGCAACGCAGTTTTAATAAAGTTACTACAGTTCTGTTCTTGTTTAATGGAAGTTTCAAAATTTACCAGAATGTGGGAGAAGTACAAATGAAAATGCTGGTAAATAAAATGAGAGAAACATTTACAAAATTCACAGGACACACTTTAAAACTAAAAGACTAAAAAAAAGAAGAAATGCAAATAAAATGTGTGATTTTATTAAAAGGAAAACAAAAAAGAAAATGTATGCGAATTATTATGATTTTCTCTATAAAACTCAGCTGCATTAATCTCGGCTGGCTTACTAAATCACTTTACAAATTTCGATTTACTGAATTTACCAAACAGGCTTGAGCCAAATGAGTTTTGCCTTTAAAAATGTGTAAAATAAATTAAATGAAAGAAAGAAATATTAAATATTCATAAGTTCTGGTTATTTTCTGCAAAAAAACCATCAGCTGCAGAGTTTGTTAGTCCATTGGAATTTGCCTTAAATTTAAGTTTCATATAAAAAAAAATCTGCAATGAAAACACACTCAGAGTGGGAAAAAGAGGTTTAATAAGATTTCAGAGAAGTCGGCATATCACTGGAAGCCAATTCGAACTTACAAGAATATACAAGAAAATGAACAATGAATGAACATTTTCATAAAATTTAAACAAAATGTTTAATGTTTAATTTACAAAGTCTGTAAATTTATTCAAAAATTTTTTTCTTTTTTTTTGTACTTTCTGGTCTGGTTGTTGGCAAATTTGTTAAGCGTTACTTAAATCATAATGAGTATTAAAATAAATTACGTTAACGAGTTATTGAAATTTCACTTTAATTTGGTTTTTCTCTTTTATAAATTGTTACTGTAATTGCTTAAGTGGGCATAAAAAGCTTTCAAATTAGTAACAATTAAATAAAAAAAACTTTAAATTTCATTTCAAGCGTTATTTTGTAAAGTACACATTTTATTTGCTTTTGTTACGTGATAGAAAATTTAAATGGTTTTAGCCATTTTTTTTCCGGTGCAAAAACATCAATCTATTATGTGAGTGCTGGGGAAGGGATACGAAGCTTATATGGGTTTATAATATTTTTTATTTCCTTGTTTGGTTTGGCATTAAAACTAAAGTCATTGACTGGTAAACCTGTTAACGTGTTTGATTGAGAGGTGTGGTGACTAGTTTAGTTTGCACACCAAATAATATAACCGTCACTTAGACCGGCTTAATCTTCAACAGAAGCGAGGACTTTTTGTGTGCTTCATTAAATGAAATGTAAGAGCAGGTAGGAAGGATATATTAAGTGGTTTATAACCTGATCATTCATTTTCTTAATGAGACTTCCGGATCCATCAGCATTTACTACAAAATGCAATGGTTCATGCCGCAATATATATGCATTTTGAGCTTGCTGAAGTAAAGCTTCAATTTCTTCTAGAATAATAACTAGAATGAGTTTCTTCAATGCTTTAAATGTTAGTAAATGCAATTTCTGCAAATTTTCTGTTCTTTGTTTCTTTTCTGTCTGTTTTACATTCTCAACCATACAAACACACACATTTTATTTATTATTGTTGTTGACTTATTAAAATCCGTTGCTGTCAGTTTCAGTGACGCCAGAATAGTTTACAACGTTTTTCGTACCGTGTTTTTCTGATTGGCAATAAATAATTTCTTAGTTTTATTTCCACTACACTTTAATTTATACGAGTATTACAGCGTATAGTATTACGAGTATTAGGGATATCGAATTATATTTGCATATAAAAAGTATACTACAATACAATATACTGGCTCATGACATAAGTTATTAGCAAAAGGTCGCAAGATCTTATAACAAATTGCTTAGTGCATTTAGAAAAGAATAACTTTTGAATCTCCCTAATGCTCATGCAGTCTCTAAATTTAATAAATATTTATGAGTAGACGCAACTGAATGTAGGAAAATTATTGGTGCAATTGCATTTTGCAATGGTCTGTAACACATTGAAAACTGGCAAACACTCAAAGTCGTTAACAACGTAAAATGCAACAAAAGCTTCCATAACAACCACTCCATGAGTTATACTTTGAAAATGAGACATTTAATTGCAAACAGGATGACCGAGCTTCGGCGAACTGATGTGAGATGCTAATAATGATTTCTATATTTTTGAGTTTTCTAATAACATTGCGGTAGCACAAGGAGAACTCAAAGTATTATGAGGGTTCATGGTTGTCAGTGCGGTTCTCGACCAGATAACCAAGACGGCTTGATGTAGCAATGCCTTCTTCAGTTCAAGACAAATTGTTTGCTATCGAATATGAGCTTTGCTCTACTATTGTGGTGTTGCCATCACCAAAACCGTCCAGGCCATGCAGACCTTTCCCTGTAACGATCCTTACTTATACTGGTTACAGGAAGGACCCCTTTTTGCTATGCTATTGTTGGTCTCCATAATTGTTCTGGATTACCTATCAGCCAATACAATGTGTTTAGGTATGACATGAGAGTATTCCTTACCGTGGGCACACCAACGTAAAAAGGAAACCAAGAAACAAACGAAGCAAAAAAAAAACAAATCAACTGAATGATCATAAATTATTTATACGAGAGTATACAACCTGAGTAAGAAAATTTATACAATTTTCTGTTATGAACGACCTGACATCTTATTCACAAATAAATTCATTTCTCCTTCCGTTGTCAGAGCAACAACATTGCTACTCATACAGATAAATATATTTATCCTATCGCTCCACAAAATTGTAACTGACGTTTATGCAAGCGTACAACTAACATTTACTTGCATATAATTATGAAGAACATGACTTGTAATCAACACAATTTTAGATGATTGTACATCTACACTACGTGCACTAATTGTATGCATTCAATATTTGCTGTTTAGTTTGCATAACCTTATTTCTATAGATTCTATAGATTCTACGCTGCTATTGGTAATGCACGTGTTATTGCAATATGCAGTTATTACTTTCACAATTGCATAAAACGCTCTAAAAACTGTAAGCAATTTAATTGGAATTACAAATTAAATCACCACACAAACTAACAAATCATACGAGTACATTACAGACACACAAATTATAAGCATATTCAAACATGCAAGTGTATTAGAGGTTTTTCAATACAAACAATGCAATTGATTTAAGCTTTAGCTATCAATGATTCAACGCTAAACTATGCCAAGTCAAAACGATACACGAATTTCTAGGAAATGGTTTCGGTGGTTTCTAATTTTTGCCAGAACCCTTTCTATGTCAATGCACTTGCGAGTAAAGTGAGTTATCTCGACTTAGTTCAGTTTGTAACTAATCGACATAACGTGATATAAGCCAATAGCAGTTGCGGAGACAAATTTTAAATGAACCAGAAAAGAGTTTTAAAAAAAATTTCTGTGTAAAAATATACTGCTCTGAAAAGTGGTAACCGACTTCAAGCACACTACAGTTTAGCTCAATAGAAAATTTTTTTTTTTTTTTTGTTATTTTTTTTAAAAAATTTTTAGCTGCGTGTGTTTTCATTTAGCTTTTTGTTATGCTAATTAAGATGACTTTTAATACGAGTATTTTTTTATGCTCAGTAAATAATAGATATTTTATATGCAATACGTATGCATGTTCTATCAAATCTATAAGATATATATTCTCTTACTTAAGTGATAAGAAATCATTGGTGATTTTAAAATAACAAGTGCGATCGGAAGGTGTTCGGAAGATCTCCAAAGTTGTAATTTCGCTCGTGTGATTTGCCATTTTCAAAAATACAGGAAATTAAAATTATTTGTATTTTGATCTGAATAGTAGGAGAAAATATTTCCGATTTTTAATTATTATCAGTATAAGAATTGATGAAAAGATTTTCGTTTTGAGATTGACTATTCCAGAGTTCATACTGCTGCTTCCACTGTTTGCAATGCCCCCATTTGGTCTGTCTTTATGCTTAACTTGCTTAAAAGTTAGGCAAACCATTGATTGTTAATAAACGTTTTGAATATAAATTGCGTTTTCGTGACGATAGTTCGTTTATTTAAAAATTATATTTTTTTTTCACAGAAAAAATTTTACTCATATGACAACCAAGTGAACAAATAAAAGTCAAAACAAAGCGAAGTCAAAAAATGTGGTAAATTTGTCGCTTTACAATAAAACTTAATGCCGAACAATTCAAACTTGCTCTCAGCAAGCTTTAAAATCTCTTCTTTGTCCTTCTTAACTTAATAAAAGAAAGAATTGAAAAATTGGCAGGATATTTCGGAAAGGCTGCCATTTAGCTGAGTAGTTTGAAATCACACAAATTCAAAAAGTTTTGTGAGCAGAACATCTGCTTATCACAAAAAGCAATTTCCAGAACAGTCCTGTATAGCATGGCATGCTTCTACGAATTTGTAGAGTTCTAAATCATATGTAAATTTTAAAGATTCTGGGCAAATGTTTGTGTTTAGGGTGGGCAGGAACGTTTCAGTACTCCAAGTTTTCATTCGTGTTTAAACAAAAGCGAGTAGCACATTTTAAGGCGACAAGCAGAGTGATTGATGGTGCTTTAGATTTAAGCTTTATATGACAGCAAATTTAGGCTTTTGATATGCTTTTATTCTCAAGCAGAGCAGTATTATAATATAGTATAGTTGGCTGCTCTTTGCATTGCATACAAAATTAAACTAAATTAATTTCTAATAGAACAACTCAATTTAAATAATTTCCATTATATTATATTTGATGAAAACAAATTTGAGTGGAGTAACTCATTTCATTAGTATTCATTTGAATGAATTCATTTATTTTAATTGTGTTTAATTATACGGATGCATTTAGTTAAACTTTGTCATTTTGTATAATAAGATCTTTTATATCAAAATAATATTGTATATATAATTCTTTTCATCAAAAATATTTTTTAAAAGTTATGCGACCAGAAATTTTTGCGGATTTTGAGATGTGACTCAAATAAGGATGCAAAGCATTCGAACAGGAACAAAATGCGTCAAGAGGTATCGATTTAAATTGAATTATGTAATACTTTATTGCGAGTAGAGCTGCGGCCAGATGTTAATATGAAATTTGTAATACGACCAATGCACACCTTGCATGCAATCTGTATACACGGAAGAGTCTGTACTTTTCTCCTGCTTGCACTTGCACGGAGTCAAAATACAAATGAAGGCAGCTTTTTTTTACAAATTGCATTTGCATTTTATTTATATTATATTATTTATATTATTTGTTATAAATTTTGTTGTTTATTTTTAAACGCATAATTCTTTCTTTTTATTTAAACAAATTTACGCGTCATTATTGAAAAACTTTTCCCAGCAAGTAGAAGCAATGAAGTTTGCAATTTCAATGCAAACTAGTTGTTGTGCAAATTAATTAAAATTCATGTCAACACAATTAAATTTTTCATTTCCTAATGAAGTCACATTGAAAAATGTAATTAAAAATTAAAGGAAAATATCAAAGCGGTTTTTTTAAATGTTTGATATCAAAAACAGATCGTGCTTTCCGGAAACAATTTACTTAAATATATATGTAAAGATATAAAAATACACGTATTTATATATTATGATTTCCCAACTTTTTATTAAATATTTAATTGAAGTGATAATGCAAGGGTGAGGCATATTGGGACCACAGCTAATCTGTTGCCAAGTTTGTGTAAGTGCTGTAAGTAGCTATTTAAAGCAGCAGCAAGAAGTTGCTTACATGTTATGCTCACTTTCTTGGGAAAAAATATTTTGTAGTTGCAACTTATGACTGATGAGTTATCGATATCGATAGGAATATGTGGGCCGCTTTAATATGAAAAAATAGGAATTTGTAATCCCAATGTGAAGTTAATAGAATGACTACTAAAGACTATATTGGGGCCAGCAATCAATTGGGAAATTGTCTGGCCAATCATAAGACTGCAAAAGGTAGTTAAAGTGCTTCAGCAGAAGTTAATATTAAACCGTCGGATTTATTGACTATCATGAAATGTAATACAGCAGAGGCTATCTTGACTACTTCATCTAGGTCGAACCAAGCCAGAATGTCACGGCGCAAGATAAATTTATTTAAAAATTTAGTACCTTTTGGTTTGAATATTGGACAAATATTAACAGAGCACTTCAAACCATTTTGTGGTGTAATTGATGAACTTAGAGAAATAGCTGTAGACATTTCCCTAGATCTGCAGAGTATGAGGTTTCTGTATAGGCTGCCGTAGGATAGCCCACTGAAGAATAAGAAATACTGTTAAAACCCGATAGCTTTAAAGAGAAAATATTAAAAGAGCAATGCAAGAGGACTGGAATAGTTTTTCCAATAAAAATATAATGCGCTATAACTCCGGAGAACAGGATCCTACAGACGCCACAAGTGAAGGCGAATACAATAATAGCAAACGTAGCTGGATTCTTGTCAGTTGTGCCTATAATATATAATTATAATTTCATTGACTCTGTGTTATGTTGCTTTTCTTTTGGATTATATCTCTTTTTTAATTATTGCTTAAGCTCGAACTGTATTCTTAAAGACTTTTTAGAACTTTTAGCACTTTCCGAACCAAAAATTCTTTACAATCAAAGAACGCTTCATAACAAAAGCAACTTTTATTCGATTAAAGAAGGAAAGAGGAAATAAAATAAAAGTTTCGCAACAAAATATTTCATTTCTCCAAAATATCTATATTTTTTCTTTTTATATGCTCACGCATAAATGAATTTTGGTTTACGAGGGATAAACACAAAAACAATAAAAAATACTCAACAGCCAATTGTTGGATTAATATTGAACAATAAAAACTTTTCGAGTCAATAAATTTATTTTGAAATATTTATTTGTGTATGATATTGAGACAAGATTATTTGCGAGACGGAAAGCGGCTTCCAAGTAAATGATGAAACACATAAAATGTAAACTTTGCCCAAAATAATTTTCCCCAAAAACAAATCAATAAATTTTCGTTTCTACTAACTTTGACTGAAGGCATTTAATTTTAATTAAACTTTCACAATTTTAATCATAATCAAATTACAAGCAATTGATTTCATATTTATGCGAAACACAATTGGGGGAAAAACAAGAAGTTTTGTCTGATGTCCGCTCCTAAATGAATGCGTGCGCACATCCTTGTCCATGAATATTTTTATTCTTGAACGCGAAATATTTTTATTAAAAAAACGTTTGTTTTTGCAGTTTTTATTACTTTTCATTATCATACTTTATGTCTGTACGCACATATATTTTATAAAATAATACTATACAAATTTACAACTGCATGAGAGGTGTTTGAATAAAATGCATTTATTATTTTAAAATTGTATTTTTTATGTATTTATGTTTTTGATATGAAATGGAGTTAAAAATGAAATAAATTTATTGCGAAAAATTTAAAAGCAAAATATTTCACTTTAAAATTTAAATCATTTAGATTATTACACGACGGCCTTTTTGGAGAGCATTAAAATTATGTAGGCGTAAATGCATCTGTGCTTGCAG
This sequence comes from Ormia ochracea, assembly GCA_963402855.1. Lineage (NCBI taxonomy): Eukaryota > Metazoa > Arthropoda > Insecta > Diptera > Tachinidae > Ormia > Ormia ochracea. The sequence goes on along the minus strand of OY727107.1, from coordinate 32,535,853 downwards.
TTTGAATGGAACTGAACGTGGGCGTAGCGCGGTGCTGGTTGGGTGCCGCTTTTGGAAACCATTTCAATCGAAAATTTGGCGCTGTAGAAAATAATCACCAGCTGTAGATGAAAATTGTGATCATCATTTAAATCAACCTAAAAAAAAGTAAACAACCGTCGAAACAATGGATTGGTGGTGGCGAACCGTCCCCTAAGAAGGGAAAAACGATTTATCGCCGAATAAGTTGATGGCGACTTTGATTTGATATGCCAAAGGAATTATGTTCATTGATTATCTTGAAGAAAGGTCCACGGTCATCAATGGTCAGTACTACGCAAACTTGGAAGGACCACACTTAGCGAGAAAAAAAGTCTTATTCCACCATAATAATGTCGCTGCCCATTTTCCGGTCGTTGCGATAGCTAAAATCAACGAATTAACTTTCGATTTCTTCGCCCAAACACAATATTCAGCAGAGTTAGTCCGCTTAGCGAAGTATCTTAAAAAATGGCTTGGAGGTAAAACATTTAAGATCCACAAGGAAGTTAATGAAGGACACTATACAAATGGTATCACGACTTTAGAACATCGCTATGAAAACTGTATTAATTCAGATTGTACTGAAAAATATAACCAAAATAAACTTTTCAGCTCATGCTCGCATTACAGTATTTTATACTACTACCAGGGTCACTATACCTATAATGTTGGTGTGAAAGGTCCAACTGTAGATATTTTGTCACAAGGAATTTCGTATATTTAATGAGCAAAAGGGTTTTTTAAAAATATGAGGCCACTCTGTTTACGCTTTCTAAAAACTAAAACCAAATTCCCGGTTTTCACACAGAAGTATACGATTTGTAGTCTTGATAAAATTAAAGGTCGACAAAAATTAAAAACGAAATATTTTAAATTCACGACTAAAATTGAAGTAAAAATTCTAACGCCTCTGTTCCTTTGACCTTGAAAAATTTCGGTTATATCACCACTGATTCCTTTTTTCCCAGCAAGAAACCCCATTAACATGTGGAAGACTCACGTATGTAAATCAGATCTGCAAATCCAGAAATCATGTAGGTACTTATTGCGTCGCCATACAAGGCGGTCCTTTCCAGCCTTATTTGGATTAGGAACCACAAACATTGGCAAAGGCCATGGTGCACGTGGTATAAGCGTACAACAGCTACGGGAACAAGTGTGAAACAGCTGGCATATCATATCCATACCATAGCTGGCTTTCATATCCTTTTTCCTTCTTCAAAAGGTATTTCACTACACATTAATAGTATAGAAAATAATAGTTGGAGGAAATTCGATATTTTTCCAATACATTAGGAAAGGTCCAGCACCAGCAACTGCTTTAAGTTCACAGTATAAAATTTAAACTTACAAGTAATCGTATATCCTTAAAATGGCAGATGCTTTGTCTATATGAATTTATTTTATATTAATATATAGTACATCATTTTTTAATTTTCCTTTTGATAATATTAAATGGAGATTGCAATGAACCGCAGTGAACACATAAGATGGTAAAGTACAGAAGGATCGAACCCGCCATCTTCGTCATCACCAGGAAAAAAACTTACTAACAAGTGCCCCTACACAAAATCTCTCAAAATTAATTATCAAGCGGAAACAAAAATAATAAACTAAAAGTTATTTAATTTGCAAATGTAAAATATAATATAAAAGTTGCGACTATATCCAAAAGGAGTAAAAAGTTAAGAAATTTGGTACTCTTCATTTCCTAAATATTCCAGGTTAATTTGTTAAATAATGTTATCATGTACACTATAAAATACTTAGTTAGTGCTCTTTGAATTTTATTCTTAAGCTGCAACGAAAACTAACAAAATGCGATAAAGTTTACTTTTAATACTTTCGCCCAAGAAAAGAGTAGAAACTGAGAAATGACTGTAAGGAGAACTAAAACGAAAGTTACAGTGTGACGAAAATGTACAGAAATGAAGAAATAAAAAGTTATATTTTAGGAATGTGCCCCTAAAGTAAATGGAAAGTGGAATTCTATAAATTCTACAAGTCATAGATTGTAAAACTTGGCCAAAAAAAATATATATATAATCCCACTCACATATTTAAAATTCTCATTTAATTTTTAAACAATTTGGTATAAGCGGCTTTCCACAAGAAAAGTACAAAATATGAACGATATTAATATAAAATGAAAATAGATTGTTAAAAGTTGGAAAATTTTTTAAAGAAATCTGGAAAGATTTGGCTTGGCTGAACTGCTTGGAAAAAATATTTGAAAATTCTTGTAAAGTTTTTCATTAACAATAAAAATTCGGTTTTCCCTCAACTATTTGTGCATGGTTTTTCTCACCAACCGCCCAGGGTAACAAATTGGTACAAAAAGAACTTTCTTGCACATCTAAGTAAGTGTTACTCTATTTTCTACAAAATTCAATACCATGAAGATGCCACTAGTTATAATGCTGCTACTAGTTGTTGCAATTGTTCTGCTGTTTATATAAATGGCAAAGTATAAACTATTTTGCCGCTCAACTCTGGACTTGCTTGAAGAATGATAAGAAGCAAAACAACAATATTTCATAGAAATGGCTAAAATTAGAAACAAAGTTTATTATACGAGTAGAGAAACAAAAGCTATTCAAGCAAGCAACCACAGTGCCGACACCGCCACTCACTAGTAGTAGGAAAGGCTAGCTTTTCTCTTCATATAAAAGCAGTGAAAAAGAATTCCATTTAAATATTTGCAGTTGGAATTTTTCAACCAAATTATTTGCCATAGTTGGAAAGTAAGTTCTGGTGGTGTTTGAATGATGGTAAATTATTATGAGAATTTCTTGTTGGAAAGGCAAGCAGTTTTTATTCGGGCTTAAAGTTTGGTGGTTTTACTGCTTCTTTATTAAATAAGAAGGCAATAAAATGAAACTAAAATTGAGAAGGAAGTATGGTATCGAGAAAAGTCTCACTAGATATTCATTCCGTAGAAATAGCAAATTATGGTGCAAATTAATTCCATGGCACAGGGGCAAGATGCTGACATCTAATTCCTCTAATTCCACTAAGTTTATTTGTTTGAGTGTTTGATTGATCATGACAGACAACTCACTTCTGGCGATCGCTGTTGCCGCCTACTCGCAGCACGCTGCATAAAACAACTCTAGGCGGATTTATATACAACAATCATTTGGATTTTTTAATATAAATCAATAAGAAAAGATAAAACTTTAAGGACATGCGAGGGCAGAAACAAATAATAAAAACGTTAATAAAATTGCTGATACAGCAAACTAAAGAAAAGCATGAAAATCTTTTGCACAGTAAAGTTAGTAACATCCACTTCCACAAAACTTTTTATATCGATTAATAAACTATGAAATGCATTACCTAAATTTAAATTTAAAATAAAAAAATAATTACAAACTTCATTATACATTTATTTAATTAAAGGAAACTGACCTCAATCAATTTGCATTTGTACGGTTACTTTCTTTTATTCATTTTCCTATTTTTCTTTAGCAAAAAATGTATAAAAATATATTTTGCAAACTTCCATTTACAGGACTTTTGCTATTAATTGCATTTGTGAATTTTTTTATTGTGAGCAGCAACACAACCAAATAAAGAACTTAATTTTCCTCGCTTAATTCGTACAGAAAAAGGGGGAAAATAACAAAACAATAACAACACGCTTGTTGTTGACCCAGTTTTATTGCATACAAACGGAAGAAAAAGATGCACATCCGCTTAGCAATTTCTTTCTACAATCACTGTGGCTACATTTTTTAAGGTTATATTTTTGTGCAGCAACTGTGATCCTTTAAAGACGTTTCGTTTATTTGCGGTTTTCTTAGGAAAAGTAACAATAAATAACGCCAAGGAAGAACAAATGAAAATTGTATAACAGCTAAACCGAATATTTCGAAACTTGAAACGCGCAATAGTTTAATAGCTTGATTTAAGAAATTATTGGGGAATTTTATGTGATTTTTAGAAAAATCACATTTTAGCTACATGGCCAATCCTACATTGGCAACACTTCTTATTTAGTTGTAAAAGGCTCGTTTCACTAACCTACGCAGTCGTACGATTCATTCTTATGAATGTGGTATAGTGATACCCTACTATTTTAAGAAATCAAACCAAAATGGCGTTGCTGGTGCCACACTATAATTTAAATGTCATACAGAAGCATATGTTCCCTGGTTGTAATATATAAAGAAATATAATTCATTACACTTAGTGCTGTAGAAAAGAAACGATTTTAGGATAATGAAACGAAGCACTCAACTGAAATGCCAGAACTTCATATTTTTGAGTTTTTGGTAAATATTCTGGTATTATTAAACGAAAACTATGTATGCAAAAATATTTTTTTAATTAGTAATTTAAATGATGGCTTTTCTGAATGGCAACTTAGTCTACTAAAAGCAAGCTCGAAGGTTTAAATTCTGTCTAGAATGTGGCCAAGATCGAAATGCAATATATTAATGGTTTTTATATTTTTGCTATATTTTAAATTATATGATGAAAAAAAATTTTATGTTGGACAACTGCATCGATGCATCTCTAAAGCATTAAGGATCCTTACAAGGGAAGCTTCCAAAATAGTTTGCGGATGAAAATAGCTCACAGAATTTATATTCGATACCGCCTACATTGATTTCAAACATCAATACGTATAAACAAACTATAAAATTTTAATGGACCGAGTTTGTCATACAGAGATTTCATTTGCAGTGTCCTAAAAAAAGATACACTGAATTGAAAATTGGCTTTTTTATTATTGCCGGGAAGTTTTTCTAAAATCTTTAAAGAGGAATATTCAGACAGAATGAATGAATATAAAAGTAGTGAAAGTATAAAAATTTTGTCTTTCGTACTAAAAACAACACTCGGGGAACAACTGAACTCATGAAAGCATTGTACTAGAATTGGCAGAAGAGGATAGTGGCAGGCAAGACAGTTGCCGAAGATTGATGCATCTCTGGTACGCCGCCGCTTTAATATTTAAACCATAACGCAGACAAAATACAAAAAGATTTGTTAGGAGAATTTTTTTGATCACCCTTCGAAGTGGTGTTCGAATCTAGAACTTTAGGAAGTGCTAGTTAGTTACCTTCCCATGTTTTAGCCATTGGCTTATTGATGCAAAATATAACAGTTGTCCGAAGAAAAAACCAGAAAATTATTACAAACCTGGGAAAATGTTTATGGTGGGCAACCCTGGTACAATGGGTGATAAAAGTGGAAGGACACGTTGACACCACGTTTTGTGATTTTACTTAGCATTTTACACGAATGATAGCTGGCACCAAATACACTGAAATAATACACTTATAATAAAGAAAAATCCAGAGTTGATACACTAGACCAATTAATAAGGGCTTATACGTTTAAGGGAAGACAAGTATGAGATACGTATGCTAAAACGCTTTGATTGTTCACTCCACGTTGTACAAACAGCAGCAAATGAGTGTTTCGAATATAAAAAATTTATTGGCAAACCCCAATCCGAATCAAGTATTACCTGCCATGAATGTAAAAAGTTACAACATCCAGTAAATAAATTATATTCAATGTTGGGCAAAATCCACCGAATAATTTCGCATGCACTTTTTTATGAAAGACAGGATAATGGTTAGCCGTCGAAATCGGAGCCATGCTTATTACAAACAGTCTTCGTAGGGTGCAATGCTACAATTCTCCTTCAACAATGCGATTTTCCAAATGTTAGTGTTTTAGATTGCCCAGCATTCAGTCAAGAAAACAAACGTTTCCTCTTTGAAATATAGTATTATAAATATATTTGTAATTTGTGTGCATAAGAAAGCCTTGTGCCCTAAAATTCATTTTACAAACAAAAGAAAATGAGCCAAAAAATTTTATAAAAGCGGAAGTTTTATTTTCAACTTAAAGCGGCTCAGTCTTTGTAGTTTCCTTCATTAAAATGATGTAGTGGATAAATTTCATTAATATTCGCAGTCAGTCAGTATACGTGTGTATGTATATTAGTATGCACATATGTGCATATGTGTGCATGCACGAGCATGTGTGGTACTAGAAAATTCTTTCTGTTTTCTATTTGACATCATTAAATTTTATAGCATTGTGCATTGTTGGCGAGTACTGTATTCACACATTTTCCCTGCGTACAGCGTTTAGTGGTTGTGACGTTTAAAATTATATTATTTGTTTATTGTGAAAATATTTTTATGTGAACTCATGTATGCATGGATGTTGTAGAACTGTTTAAACAAGCCTTTAAATTAATTAAAATGTATTTATTTTAAGGGAATTTTCCAGTAATTCGTATGCTTTTCATTATATTTTCATTAACAGAGAAATAGAAAAATATTTATATTGACATTGATGAGAAGGAAAAAAGGTATGAAAAAAATTAAAATTTCTAAAGCGAGATTTTTAATATATTGCATTTCTGGCCTAATTATTGTAAATACATTTTGTTTAATAAATTTTTTTTTAATACGTTATTTACATTTTAATTTTATTTATATTGTATTTCCTCATAATAAAATCTTGCATTAAAATCTTTTTTTAACTCAATAACGTTAATTCATTGTTTTAAATATTTTTGTGTTGATAAATATTAAATGTATTTATATATTAAACTACATGGGAAGAGTAATTAGAAAGCAGATAGAGATGGCAAGAGAAAATTCAAATGCAAATACAGTACATGCTCGATTTGTGGAAACGGAAGTTAACCGGCGTTGTTGCTTTTAAAAGAAAGTTGTGATAACCGATCACTGTTTATCTCAAATTCATTTAATTTAATATTTTTAACATAAAAAATTATTTATGAGTTAAAGTGATAAATTAGCATTTTGTACATAAACAAAAAGAAAGTCAAAAAATTATCTTCCTAAGTATTTTACAAGTGAAAAATAAAAGTTTTATTTATGAAAATATGGTACCACACTTAATTTAATGGGAAGAACGCTAAAATTTTTGTTTGCAGCGTTTTTTCGAAATTGTAACTTTGCTGATTTCTTAAATAGCGTTTTTTTCCATAGGAAATGTCATTTTCTGTTACGTTCCTCATACATATATCAATAGACTTACTGGCATCATCTACTTCAAGTTTCTGTTTAAGATTCTACGATTTCTTCGTCTGAAACATCTACTGCCGGATTTTCCTCTGAATAGTCTTTCCGGATCCACTCTGCAATTTCATCATGTGCTAACTTTACATGCAATAAAACATACTGCAACAATTATCAAAAACAGTTCTTTTGCCATTTGATCGTATAGCAAAATCAATGGCGGATCGTCGTAAATTTTCTTTTTTGATATTGAAACGTTACAACATTTCTTAATGGCGTGGATAGAAGTTTTGTCCCATGTTTGCCCCTAAAATATTGCTAGGATGGTTTATTTGCCGAAAGTTTAATTACTTGTCAAAATTACGTTTCAAAAGAAATAAATTCAAAAAATTCTAATTCAATTCTAAAAAGTACAAAAAGTTGTACTCAATTAGGCTAGTTTTTGGAGAAAGTGGCATTTATAAAGACTGTAATGTAAAAAAATTGCATGCTGCGCTAATCGGTACTTTACACTTATTGGTAGTTCCGTAAATCGAGATCCTACTGTAATTGCAGATTTACACAAAATGTATGTACCAGCTGGTCATGCAAATTGGCATGCTGCATATACATTTTCCAAAGCTATAAAAAAAGTCTAAAAGTGGAAACATTTCCGAAATTTTACTTTTTTGAATTAAAATAATTTTCAATGCGTATGAACTTCGCCATTTATTTTGAAAAACGTCTGCCTTTCACGTAATACTCCATTTGAGATCTACTAATTAAGTCATTTCTTGCAGCAAAATTTTGTAGGCTTTTGTAGCGCAAAGATATAAATATTATGTTACCACCTTTTTGGTTTTATGGTGCCACATTGCGTCTACACATGTGCCAAGGCGAGTCGCCGATAACAATCATTGTAATATTCTCTGTATACGAGAATTATTATTTTATTGCCAAACGTGTACATGACTTAGCCATCAACGTTGTAGCTGTGTGCTGAAGACAGGCCAATATCTGTTTTTATTAGCAAACATTAACACAAAATATGCGAATCAAGTTATATTATTTTATTTAACACCAGATATCATTAAATAATTGAATAATTTTATTTTCTCAAATGCGAAATTTTTTCAGAGTGGCATCACTGAAATATTAAATGTTGACTTCTTATACAAGCGCCTACCTCTATCAAATTATGTGATCAGTGACATATGAAATTCATTATTTCTGTAGCGGACGGGAAAAATCCAAATAACTTTTACTTAAATGTCACATGTATTTTTGTGGGAAAGCTTAAAAAGAAATTTGATTTTTTTTTTTCAATTTCCTTTTCAGAAAAATTTAAAAACTGTTGATTATATTGAAATTTACAGCTTTTTTAAGTTAATAATTTTCACAAAACTAAGACTTCAATCTATAAATCAGCTGATTTGTTGCCAATTTGATTTGCTATCAAGATAAGCGAAAGAAAATGTGTAAAATTTTATTTAAGAAGAATATAGATAAAAAAAGATGCTTAAATAAAAAATGATACATTACCAGCTTTATACAGATGTTGCCTCAGAATGACTGGACCTGAAATAAAAGAAATTAGAAATGAAAAGTTTTACAAATTAAGTAATTTTTACTTAAATTAGGCAAGTTTAGATTGATAATATAAAAAAAGAAAATATATTAATAAATTAATTTCGAGTAAAATAACAAAAACGGTTATCACAATCGCAGGATTATCACAGGATTTGGACGATATTTGAAGCTCATAATAGTGCTACAGTTGTTATAAATCATTACACGTAAAGTCAAAGTTAAATAAAAATATTTTAACTTAAAATAATATTTGCTTATGTCTTTTTCTATTTTATATGAATATGCTTTTATTTTATGAAGGTTGTGATTTAATGCGTCCAGTGGGCCAATTTCGCTAAGCTGAACTTGTGCTGTGGGATGGGCCAAACGAAATTAACAACTCATTCAGATACCATGAAAAGCGTAGCTTCTTCAAAAGAACAGGACGGTAGACTTAGAAGTCGTAATCCGCTAAGGAGTGAGTAACAACACACCTGGCGAAGAAACTAGCCCTTGAAGAATTTTTGAAGAAGTCAAGAATCAAGAAGTTGTTATGGAAATATTTTTTTATAAATAAATTAAAATCTTAAAAACCAAATAAAAAAAAAAAAATTAAAAATATTATTTTATAAAAATTCTATGTTGCGTGGACCTAAAACAATGATATAAAAATAATATTTGATTGCTCAACAATTTTTATTGAGAACATACTAAGCATTTCACTAAACACTTAAATATATTAAGTGCTTCAAATCGTATTTCATGTGAAACATGCGATTCTTCCATATCCTTCCTCTTCCTTTTGTTTACAAAAAGGAATTAAAAGTAAAATGCTTCTTTAAAGAACTCTGAACTTGTGCTGTATAGTGTGTGCTGGTGTCATTGGCATTAAACTGTCAACAGCTTAAGTTTAAGCATTTTTCATTGATCTTTATTGTTACTTGGCGATGGAAATGGTCAACTGTATTATCAAATGCACAATGGATAAACAGGCAACGAATTCTGTTTATGTGAGCTTCTTCGTAAAAATAACTTTAAAGCTTAAATCAAATTTTTGATATTTATTATTGAGGTTTTCATTTTCAAAATATACAATACGGCAGACTTTTATATATTCGATTTAAAGCATGAAGAATAAAAAGTAACAGGAGCAGAATTACTGTACTGCTCAAATGAATGCAAAGTATCCATTAAAAACAAGCCTTGCTAAGAAAACAAAAATATTAAATCATTGTTTTGGTGCCCCACAGTAACAAAAGCGCAAAAAAAATTTAAATCGATTTGGAAACAAATATTGCACATAAAATGAAATAATTCTGCAAGTGTGAGAAAGATTTTTAAATTTATTGCTGCTATTAAATGCAGTTTTTTCTTTTATTTTTCTCTCTTTCTATTTTTCTTTCCCTTTCCTTCACTAAAAGTTTACTTGGCTTGCATTTTGCTGGTACTTTTATTTTACCGGCTGTTTCTTTTCCTTAACATGTATTGTTAACTGCCACACTACTTGAGGAACTGGTACGACCCTTAGCGGTGTGGAACGATGAGGGGAACAAAATGCGATAATGGCCAGGATTCTTTTATTGACTGGTTTTTAAACTTGTCGACAGCAAACTTACTACCTGTCGAATATGTTTTGTGGTGGTTGCTAAATTGCCGAGTCGTGATTAACAGTATCCTCATCACTTTAAAATGGCCAATTTTTAAATGGGGTTTCGCAAAAGCATGTGAAATGCTCCTTTGAAAGATTAAGAACAAATTATTGTGACACCAAGAGAAAATGCACTTCGATATAATTGAGATTCAGAGTCCTTCTGTCATTCCACTCTAAGAAAGGAATTGAGAAATATACGTCAGATCCTTGTATTCAATCATAAGAAAGGACAATTGTGGCTGAACGGCTTTGGAAGAATAAGGGCTTCCTAATAAGCTAGTTTTGCTTCTGGAGTGTCCAATATAGCAAAATATGGTAGTTATAGGATCTACAGAATTTAATCTGTTTTAAAATCAAATTTAAATCAAATTGAAATTGAAATTGTAATCGAAATGCATACAAACCCGAAGGATCACTTGTAATTTTTTTGATCAAAAACATCAATGAAGTTTAATTTTCCTGCTCAAGACATTAAAAGTACTTTTCATTACACAAAAAGAACCAAATATTTAAAAAAAAATTTTTCCGAAGGATCACTTGTAATTTTTTTGATCAAAAACATCAATGAAGTTTAACTTTCCTGCTCAAGACATTAAAAGTACTTTTCATTACACAAAAAGAACCAAATATTAAAAAAAAAATTTTCCGAAGGATCACTTGTAATTTTTTTCCTGCTCAAGACTTTAAAAGTACTTTTCATTACACAAAAAGAACCAAATATTTAAAAAAAAATTTTTCCAACATATTGTGTCAAGTAATTATATATTGCAAACACAAAGTAAACTTTCATATCGGACCAGATGAACTTAATAAGAAATTTTCCAAAAACCTGACATTGTTTGAGGCTTTTAGCTGCCAACACAATTTTTATAATTACTTTCCATATATTTAATTTTACTTTATTGAATTTTGATATACATTTTTTAAAAAGATGATATACAACTTGCTCACATATAAAATTGAATTAATAATTTACTAGAAAACGATTATACGAGGATATGTATATGTGAATACTTTGAATCGGCAAATCAAATATAAAAACATAATTAATGCTTTTTTGATTTTATTATTTAATGGGCACAGTCGAACAGTTCTAAGTATGTAATATCAAAAAAAAAGATATTGTTTTCATTACGCTTTCAATATAAAGACATATATTCATCAGTCACCTTATAAAATTTAATTTTTAGCCATCTGAAAATGCAAAGCTTTCTGGTTGCTCGCAGGGAAATGCTCACAAACCTAAGAAGGAATCGATCCCGCTATTACCGGTTTAGTAGTTTCTTCATTATGCATTCTCTTACGTAGGCAGAATATCAAAAAAAATTACATTTTGAGTTTTAAGAATACATTGTCAAAAGTTTTATGCAAATAAAGGTTTATGGTAGATTTGCCTCCTAAAAGTGTTTATAAGGTAAATGCGAAACTGATTTTCCATTTGAAAAACTATTAGTATCAGCTTTGACTGTTTTACGAGTATTTTGTAAACCAAACTAACTACCTGATTATGCAATTAAGTAATAAACTATAAAATATTAAATTTTTCCCACACCTGCTTGCATTGCAATTTATCCTAGAGAAATAAATTGACAGCACTTATCTATCCAATTAATCTCAACTCGTATACATTTGACTTCAATCTTTATTGAAAATATTATCTTCATACAGATTTAACACAAATCTTTTATGTAAACCAAAATATATTCAAATCACATTTGGCTTTGATTCATACCCCCCAAAAATAATAAAAAGCCCCAACTGTCATATCACGTGTGTAGTTGCCTGAAATTATGGAATACAAATGAGTCGTTGAAAATTTATTTATTTTATCAAGATCTCCAATATGGGTTATGAAAGCAGCAAAATGTAAAAAAAAACCAATACACCTCTTTGATTTCTGAATTAAATAACTCAATGTATGTGCACACACACACACAAACAAAAACACATGAACACATTTCTGCATAGACACGTACGTATTTTTATTTAAATAATATAGAAAAATATGTGATATATGAGATACATTTCAATTTCTAATGCAAATTTTGCTCGTTTGCTTTGTTTTGCTTAGAGACGGCACACGCCCTTTACTAATGCATGCACTCGCACTCATACAAATTCACATAAACGCACACACCAACTCAAATAAGGCAGTGGGTGTAATAACATTAAATATTTAATCTAAATGGTTCCAACATCAAAGGAGCACAGTCTCGAAAATAGTGGCTTTGCGTATGTCTAATTAGTACTTGGCAATTCATGTATGACCGATTTTACGTGATTAAAAATATTCAAAGCCAGACAGAATCCATTTAGTAAATTATATCAAATAGCTTGCATTTGTTTGATAACATTTGCAAAATGTAAAACTATTTTATCGCGATGATATAGCGACAAGTCTCTATATATGACAAGCCGCGGAAAAAATTTTTTGTTGCAAAATAATGTAAAAAACAACATTGTAAAATTTAAAATATTATCAAATAACTTGATTTCCAAAAGCGCCTGCAATTTCGATGCCATCAGTATTTTTAGAGTATTTTTTGTTTTTGGAAAAAAACCAAACACCTTTTTCGGCTTTTCCCTAAGAGCCTACATTGACAGTTAATGGATCTGCGATTTTATTATTGTCCTAAAATATTCAAAAACAGTAAAAATTTGTACTATTCCAAAACGCCACGGAGGGAAAAAAGTATTCAACAACATTTGCAAATAATGAAATTATTTGATGTGGACACCGAGACCTATTTACATCGGAAATTCATTTTGAGCGATAAACCCCATTTCCAATATACCAAATGACAAAAGTCGAATTTTCGATGCCACCAAACAATACCGTCCGAAACGCCTATATAATGCACTTTCGATTGCAACCAGCTGTGTTTAGTCAGAATAAAAAAAATTAATTCTCTGCTTTGATCAAGATAGCTCCGATTTCTATAGTGATATTATCATTAAATAATATCATAAAATAAAGGCAAAAATATTGCTTTTAATGAAGCAAATCAATAGTGATGAAAATGTGAACTACCCCAATTTTGAAGTTGAGTTGATTGTGTTACGTTGTATTACGAAATTCAATTCAAAATTTTTCTTATTGCATGATCACTTATTTCAAGCCCCGTATTCAAAAAATTATCAATACAGTTAGAAAGTACGCATACGCATTACTCTCCCATGGGCTGCCACATTAAGGATCAAACAAGTTTGGATGATTCTACGTCATGTCTATGAATGTTATGACCATTTTATATAAAATATGTCGGCATTGTTGAAAGAGGGAGTGACCTCTATTTTTGAAAGGCCTCTGAAAACAGATATATTTTCATAAAGATCTTAATGTTGCTTAAAGTTCAGAATTAGATATGCTGTGCAACTAGTAGCCGAAACATACATAATTTACTTCAATAAGCTGCTTTCGTAAAGAGAAAATGCATCTAAGTTTCGAACAAAATTTTCGAAATTCAGAACTAAAAAATTACTTTTCAACCAATTGCAATATACTTTTATTCACTTGCAAAGAAACTACCAATTTCCTTCTGTAAATAATTTCTCCACGCCTGTTTATATGCAACATAAATAATAAGTTTATTTTGTATTTTATATATGTATATGTGCATGTGCTTGTGCTCTGTAGCTTAGAGTTGAAGGTTTCATGCTATAAATTTTATTACAGTTTGTTCAATGTAATGGAAGTGATAACAGCAGCATCATGCTCATGCACATTCCCTACGCGACACAGATATACAGCAAATACACGGAGAGAAAAACTTTTGCATTAAGTGATTGCAGTTCGTTTTCGTAGGTATTCGTTGATTTAAAAATAATTGGATCTTTAGGTGGTCTGCGGAAACTTTTATTTTTTAAATTTCTTCATTCTGAAGAACTGAAACAAAGATTTCCCGCAAGAGATTTTCATTTCTTTGCAAACAAGCTTCTGCAATATTTTCTCATTTTCAATAGTGTTATGACATAAAAGGGAATTTCCAGGAGTTTAGGAATTACGCAGATTTTAAGTAGACTTTATGAACCAAAACCCTCTTGATTTCTTTGTACTAAATTATGTGCTATCGGGTAAACAGTTGAAAAATTTTAAAAGAAAAACTCGAAAATAAAGAAAATCCGTTTCCAATTTTTCTTCATGAGGTTTTAAGCAGTTTTTCACTTCAGTTATGTAATCACTTGCATAATTTGGTGATATTCATTAACAAGATATAAAATTATTGCTATTCAATAGTACACTGATGAAATTTATTTGCTTTTTATATAAAAAAAAAGCTTCTGTTGTGCTGCTTGTCATACCACTATGGTAAAAACTACGCCAATAAATGGACTTGTTTTTTCAAGAAATCCTAGTTTGTATCGTGCACTGATTTATGAAATGAAATGTATGCTAAAAGCCCAGTTAAAGAGATTTGTGGCCTGAAACATTTGCAGTTGTTTATGCTTTTGATGGTAAAACTAAATGTTATTATTTGGTGCCGTAGATAAACGGATAAAAAGTCCATTGGGAAATCGTAGGGTACATGAGTTTGGTAGACTATAACTAGCCTTTGATCAATTTTTATCGATTAATGATTAATTGAATGACGTTTTTTGACTGAACCTTACTGAGATATCCGCAGATGAATCTGAAATATTCTTAATCATAATGTTCTCAACTGCGAGACCTTTTATAACATCTCGCAGTATACTATGCCCTCCTGGCGAAGCAGCTTGGCGCTCACTTGATGGAAAGGATGATGCTAAAAACCAAAAACAAGAGATAAATACCAGAAGAAGGCAGTGGCTGAAGGAACTATAAACGGATAAGACCGTCTATATAATATATTCCCGGCCCCCGTAAATAAATTCCTATTGATTTTTATCATTTATGGAAATTGTGTTTGGACGGATTAAGGGGCGCATGGTTACGGATCTCTTAACATTGAACTATCTTTCAAGGACTAAATAAAACGAATAAAACGATACTGAAATCGATTTCCCAGCACTAGCTTTTACACTGTGGCTGCTGCAATTCCATCTATCACTTGTTAGCTCAATGCATACCATCTGCTGTTGTTTAAGCAAACCCTGTAATAATTTCGATACTTACAATTTAATTGTTCTTCAATATAGTAAAGAATTAATAGCTATTCTTTTGAGAGACAAGCTAAACTTAATTAAATTGGGATTATAGACAGGAAGCTGAGATAATTTAGTTTTTTTTAAATTTTATATTCTAAACCAGTTGACTTGGCATTTACCAACGTAAAATTTTGAGTGTACATTGGCAACATCCCCATTGGCGCATACACATTTACTTGCTTGACACCCATACTAGCGCCAGGATCTAAACAGCTTATGAGGCATTTCATGCGAAATTGGCCAAGTAAAAAGAAGGATTTTAAAAGTCTTTCATGTTAACATTGGCACCCCCCTCGTTAGAGCCACAAATTTAACAGTGATTTATAGCCCAACTAAATTCCGACCGCAATGCAAATTACTTGTGGTACTTTCTAAATATATTATACAACCAATTAAATTTCTTATCTTACCAAAAATACTCTTTCCAATATAAGAACTGTGGCTCCAAAGCATTAATTTCGTTTCTTTCCACAAATAACCTGGTAATCTGGTTGCAGTTAATAAAATTAATTCCAGATTCGCAAATCATTTGTATTGGTTCACTTCATATGGATTGCTTCGCTTGGAAGCTTAGAAAATGGAATGCCGCTAAAAATGTAACTTAAAAAAAAATATTTTTAATAAAAAAAAAAAAAAAAAAAAAAATTATGTACTCTTACATTTATTTACTTGTAAAATAAGATAAAAGAAGTAATCTTGCGTAGGACAAACATCCGCAGTATGCGAACTGATGTTTTTCCTTTTTTTAGAAAGGATAATAAAGAAAACTAATAAAAATATTTTCCATACTTGTTTTATTATGGATATTTTGTTATATGAAAGAGGTTTAAGTGAATTTGCGATATAAAATATTTTATGTGAAAGCAAAATACATTTACATTTACATTTTACATATAAGTAACTTTACATTTATACCATTAATGCATGTGTGCACTCGTTGTAGTGGAGAATTTGCGTTAACTTGTCGTGGACATAAAAAGTAAATTTTTTTTAAGCGTGGCATGCTAACAGGAAGGACTCAAGTCAATTTGTCGACCTTGCAAAGACAAGTGGAATAGACAGGCATAAAATTTTGTTAATGGCTCCATAAATGTTGGATAGCAAAATTCAGAATTCAATTGTTAGCGCAGTTTATTTCGTTGCCAGCCTGTGGCAATACCCAAAACGTTGGGTGTATTAATGACCAGGAATTTATAGATTAAAGTCTAACGAATACTCAAACTTTTGCCATAATAATGTGGGAAAACATCATATTAAATCTCTGTGTAAAAGTATGAACATCATCATAATCACTGGCAAAACGACCACACTATCGCCACCATCATGGCTGTTACGTTATTAAGTAGTAGAATTACGACAGAGAGGTGTGCAAGAGGAGAAAAACTTTTGCAAATGAGAAATTGTTGTTGGTGAATGTATTTGATTGGACATCATTTGTATTCATTCCTAATTACGACGCCAAGTATTTGTAACTCTGCTTCGCTTTCTTTATAAGCTTAAGAATTTTTCTGCTTAAGGAATTTTCTAGTTGACGATATGCTGTCAAATTTGTTATTTTTATTCTGTCCAAGGTAAATTTAGAATGTGCCAGAGGCCACAGTCTTAAGGAAGTTGTAATCCTCAGATTACATTTCCTTACCATTTAGTGTAATAAACAGAAATGTTTGAGATAAATTTTGGAAAAAGGTAATCAAATCGATTCTGTTGTTCTGAGTGTGTGTGTCTCACACAGTGAAATGGAAATGATTAAGTTATGCAGGATATGGATTTTCCATTTGGTGAACACAAGTCCTTCGGAATAATGAAATTTTCTAATTATTCTTTACCACATTCTTTTCTAATATCACAAAATTAAAGTTCCAGCTTGGCTAAAATTAAAGCCTTTTGACACAGCAATGTTGTTGGCTACACAAGGCAAACGTTTGCGTGGAGGGGAACGTGCATTAAGGACATACGGATAATACAAAGTTTTACTTGTCATAAATGTTTTGTAAAAAATCAAAATAATAAAATACATTTCATCAAATGAATTCTTACATCTTGAAATGCCAAATGCAATGTTACATGTATATTCTCATGAGCATTATTGCATCTGAAGGCATGCTGTTACTTGCAACAAAGTACAGTGGGCTTATTGGAGTTTTATCTGTGTTGTATCATGTTTGCCCTCTTTAATTTTACAAAAATTGCTATTTGATAAATAATTTTTCCATGTGGGAAAAAGATGTTCATTGTTCGTTTGTAGCAGTAATTCCAACTAGTTTAGAGAGACGTGTTTAAGGAGACGAGGGCCAAAGCCAGCCAATGCATAAAAAAAGTCTCTCCATTTACCTCGAGAGAAAAGGCAAATGTATTTGTTGCATCGCTCTCTTAAAACCGTTTTATTAGAAATTTCTTTAGGGATTGTGGGAATTAGGCCATACAGATATGCTGCCGGTTGGTTGCACCTTTTGGTATGTACAATTTTGTTTATAAAAACATTTAAAAAACTTTATAAATCTTAAATAAAAATATTAATTTCAGGCAGTAAATTAGAAACGTTCCACTACAAATTTTGTTCTACAAGTAATTACAAGCCATCTGTTTTTCCAGATGTAGAAAAAATTGCTTCGCTTTGCCATTTACGGTTGTGTTGGTATTATGCAATCCATGCACACTGTGCTCATTGTAAGCAATTGGACAAAGTTGCACAAATCTTGCTTCCGACAGCAAAACAACATGAACAGATTTTATAACAACACAACAGGCTTACGAGTACAAGTAAATATAAATAAGAATGTTTGAACATGCTGGTGCAGTATATATAGTATTTTCAAAATTATTGTTGTTTCGAAATTTGTGAGTTTGCGATTTAATAAAATGTAACCATTTAAAAGCCAGCAGACTTGCGTACGGTCACAACGAATTTGAAATGCTTCACATTAATGCACTTAATGCACTTTCAAAGAAACAGTTTCTTAAAAACACAGATTTCGCAGATTTCATTATGATTGAAAGATATTGAGATGCGCAGTGTACCAAATAAACTAAGTTTGTTTGAAAACAAAATATTGAAGTTCAGTAACTCTCATACTTTGCAAACCACCAACAAAATGACAAACTGACATGTTACAGAAGCGTTAGTAAGGGAAATTTAGAGCACAAATGCATGCATGAACATAAAGTTATATATACAGACTATTTCAACACGAGTCTCCATATAAACTTGCAGTTGTATTTAATTGGGCACGGCTCTATCCAAGTTTGAGGCGGATTGTCTTATTTTTAAACTTAAAAAAATAAAAGCATCTGCAGCATAACTTTAGACAACTTAAAACATAAATGTGTTTGCAATTGCACACATACAACCTTATAAATGCTAACAAATCTAAATTAAATTTAAAGTTGTACACAGTTTTTCATAATATAACATTTTTGTTTGAATATGAATTAATGTTCTCAAGTGCACTTATAAGGCAATAAAATAAATCACTCTACTGAAAACAAAACTACGAAATGTCTTGTTTTTATATCGAAAATCTAAATAATTTACATTCAGTTATTAAGGAAGAACAAAATTTTTTTCCTCACAAAAATTTTATTTTTAAAATTCAGCAAACCATTTTCTTTCAAAAAAAAAAAAAATAAAATAAAATAAAATAAAAAACCTTAGAATCTGATATTAAATTCGAAATTTTTGAAAATTTCAATTCAAGTTTCAAAATAACTTTGAAGTAATCAAGATTTTTATTTAATTTTTTTTGACACTGAGGAGAGTTAAAAGATTCCTTCGGACCTTCCTGTGGTTAACCTTTTTTAACAACTATTTCGTGTGGTGATTCTACTAAGAACAATCCCTCCCTACGTAATCTGATTCCCGGAACAGCTTTCTATAGTACTTCGCGAAGGAAATGAGTGATAGTCCTATACAGGAAGCTACCGGAGAGACCGTTAAAGGTCTAGTAAAATTAAATTAATTAATTCAATCACTAGTGAAAATTAAATTAAATCTAAGTAATTACATGCAAATTTCAGGTGTATGTAGAAATTTAGTTATGATCAACTAAAGAGCTTGGTATTTCTTAGTAATAATGTCCAACTGGACATTTTAATACTACTAGTACTCCCATCTCCGCAATATGCACTCTGTGTAACTTCTAATCGCGTTCCAGTAGTTTTGACACTACGTCATTTTGTTAAAAACGTGTTCAAGAGTCAAGACACCAATATGTTCTATGTACGATCCACTTAATTCCAGTGTTAACTTGCACAATTTTAGGTGCAGCCACCATAGGTCCTCAAGCTATTTTCACGCTTCCAAAAAAAGGCAGGGAGAATATATTTTTTATTTATATTTTTAGGCTTAAAAAGTGAAAATATAGAGATTAACGCATTAAATATTTTAAGCGCTTTCAAAACTATTAAACTTTCTCTACAGTCGTATAAAAAAGTTATCTTTTGCAGGAAAGAATTTAAGCAAACTTTCGAGTTATTTCTTCGTCGACTTCCTGTAAACCATTTAACTGATTTAATGAGCAGAGCTCGAAAAATCGGAGGTCTACATAATATAAGTTCATAATAATGAACAAAAATAGACATACTAGCCGAAAAGGCACAATATGGCGATAATGAAGGAACACCGCATAATCACCTAAATCCCCTGTACTAAAAGCATCAGTATCGGTTGTCCCGGAGGTGAGTCCCATATTTAGCCAATCACATAAAAATGCAAAAGCGAATCGAAGAAGAATAAGTCTTTTAGCTTGAGAATAAAGAACTTTGTTTACGTTCTCAAGTTTTATGAATTGCCCGAAATTAAGTCTAAGCAAGCGGGGAAGGTTCAGTATATTTACTGATTACTTTCTCTATCAAATTACAAACTCGATATATTTTTCTATGAATGTCACAAAGTTACGAACTACAACATGGAAAAAAAAGAACACATGCATATATATGAAAATGATTACTTTCGATTCAACTCGACTAGACTACATTTAGACTGATTTCTATGAAGTATATGATTTCGAAATAGCGTTCTCTTAGTTAACAGCTGATAACATCACAAAATTTATATCATAAATAATTTAACAATAGAAAAATATGATTTTATAAGGATTTTTGGATTTTCAAATAAAATTAAAAAAAAACATTTTCCGGACTATTCCAGTAATTTATTAAGGGGAAAAATAAAATAGATTCATAGCCAATACAATTTGTTTTGTATGTTCATTTATAAAACTTTTTTGTGGCTTGCTAAGACTGAGTTGTTTAAATTCTCATTTGATTGTTGAAAATATGAGCATAAGATAGCAATGGCACAAAAGGAATGCGTGTAGGCTGGTCACAAAGCCATGGGCATTTGAAAAAGTGTACTACTGTTGCCAGCTGCGAATATTTTATTCCCAATTCGGGAATCGTTATAACACGCCATACAGGATGTAAAATGTCCTAAGTTTCGCGATAAATTATTAGCATTTCGGAAACTATGTAATGATGCCTGAACTGGGATCTCAAGTAAAAAGCAAAGCAACCCATTTCTGTAATTTGGATAGCCACCTTGATTAGCATACTCGTACTAGAACTTTAAAATCAACGCCATCTTCGCACCCTTTTCACCATTCACATCCTGTATGACAAGGAGAGCAATTGCTCATTACAAAGAGATTTTACTGATCGCACAAGATACCAAATTCAAAAAATTCAAGATTCTTTTCGTCTACACTATCCTCTCCAATTTTCCTAGTTCTATCACACGTCTTCGCTGCACTCCGTGAGTTCTGTCCCAATTAAAAGAAAACACTTCTTACATACATATTATTTATTCTGCGAACTTGAGCACATGTTTCCATGCAAATTAAAACATTTTTACATAAATTAACTGATTTTATTTCTCTGTCTGTTATTTTTGTAAGTACATTTTAACACATTTTTAATACATGTAAAAGGCGGAAGCACACAGAGACAGAACATTTCAGAAAAGCTGAACGAACTTTCTCTAATTCGCTGTTGAAAAAGAGATTTTATTTTTTTTTGTTTCCTGTTTTTTGCATAACGACAACAGTTGTTGTTATTTTTATTTAGGAAAGTTTTAATTGAAAAAAGAAAGACTTTTGCAATGCATATTTAAATATTTCATTATCTTATTCTCTTCCTTTTTGTTGCTGTTGATGTAAAGATGGGGCAAATAAATATAATTTAAATATAATGGAGGATAGAAAATCCATAGACAAAACAAGAACAACATTTGCATAATAAAAAATTAATTGATTTTTTTGTCTCCTTGAAACTCTAAGGAAACAAATGTTTGTGTGGCTGTGAACTTCACTTTATCTTGCTTAATTTGGAAAATTTATTTATTGCCTGACAAAAATGTACAGAGATTATTTTTCAGAAATAATTTGTGAAGAAGGCATCTCTGGCTTGAATTGGAGTGGTTTCACTTTTTAGCAAACAGCCAAGCAACACTTCCGTCCCTTTTTATATACTCGTACTGGCCTACTCGTTGGGCTTTGACATTTTCGTTTGTTTCACTTGCAGGCTTCTAAGGATCATAAATCAACTGGTCTAATTAAGACATGATTACGAGTGAAAGTTTCTCGTTTGCTGGTTGGCAGCAAATAAGAATAAAAAAGACCATAAGAAAATTTTCAGCTCTGGTCATTTTATGCCACAAAATAACTACTGCTTGTTAAACAAGCAAATATGAATACGTGGTTTGTGGGCTGTGTGAGTGCTTTCGGTACTAAAATCAGTTTATATTTTGGTTTACAATGTATATGAGAATAATTCCTGCTGTGGGTTGGCTACTCGTAAACCAACACGTAATTGGTATAATCTGAAGATGCGATAACAAAAACACTTTTTTAAGGTCTTAATAAAATCTGTAAGTTAATTTTTTTTCCAAAAATTTATTCGAAAATTTATGTCCTAAATAAACTTGTATTTATTTTTATTATATTTCAGTATCTCTTCGGTGGTTTTCACTTTTTTCTTTACAAAATTGCTCAACGAGCTGTTTTGAGAAGAAAAAAATTAACACCAAAAATTTCCAAGAAACAATTTATTTTCATTTAATGGTTTATTTTTAATTTATCAGATAAATTTTATTTTTTTTTTTTTTTGTTCACTTCCTTTACTTCCTTTGAAAAGAATACATTTATGCATGTCAACAGGGCCGATTCGTACTCAAGTAGAACAATGCCATTAACATCAATTGCGGAAGAAAGGCTGGCTAAAGTAGTCATTATTCCATTCTATTTTTTTGTTAATGGCTTTTAAGTGACAATTCAAGGTTGGGGCCAGATTCCGATAAGTTTAAAAGTGTTTAGCAATTTCAGTGTTCACCCCTGACTTGTGGCTTCATAACAGTGAATTTGGGAGTTTTTTTGCCATTGTCGCAAAGACTTCAGCAACAGTTTCATACTCAAAGAATTGCAGAGAATTTTATTGTAAAAGAAAGCCTGAATCGTTGCGATTCTGAAATGAGATTTAAAAAATTTCTGAATAAATAAAAGATAAATTGATTCGCTAAACTTCCGATTAATTGTAATCAAAAGTTGCTTCAATTCCCAGTTGTTCCAATGAAAGATTTGGGTAAAGGTTCCTTGAAGATCGGCCTTTAGCATGCAGTAAAATGGCCATTGGAGCTATTTAATTTCAATATCAATTTAATTTAATAAATAAAATCTTATGCGACTAATACTTTTATTATTTAAAATTTTTCAATGTTTTTATTTCATATTTCCAATCTATTCGAATTTCAAATTACACTATACTACGAGTATTAACAAAATATATATTTTTTTAATTTAATAATTTTCCTATGCTAATATAAGCAATAAGTAAAAGCATTTTATAATTCTAATAGGCTTTTAAAGAAAATTAACTTTTTTTTTTGTGACAAACATCATTTAGTCAAGTACAGTCGTGTATGCACAACAAAAAATTTGATTCCTCTCTGCTTTATTTCAAAAATCAATCAATTTGTAATAAAAAAATATTTTTTTTGAATTAAAAGAGCTTTAAATATTGCAGCAACTTTTTTAAATAATTCTTTAATTTAAAAAATTTCCGAAAAGGTAAAAAAAGTAAAGCAAATAGTCAACAAAGCATCTCCAAAGTTTATTCAACTTTGTTGTGCAAACGAAACAAAATCTACACGGCTTTAATACTTCAGAATTGACGTGGTCGGTAGGCCATCCCTCTGTTAAAAATAAATGCTTTCAATTTAATTGAAATGTTTCAAGAGTGTGCATTCTAATAAATTCTTGTTATAAAACATAAATTTAAAAATAACTTGCAATAGAGTTTCTTAAAATAATTCGGAATTTAAATAAAACATAAAATAGCAATAAAACAGAATAAATAAAATAAAATAAAATTAAAAATGAGGAAAAATAATTTAAAATCAATTTGAGGAAAAAAAACGAGTGTGTGGTATGTACACACGGCTGCGTTGCCGTTCCTCTTATGTATGCACGTTGCTGCATACGAACATTTTACAACATGAAATACACTGAGAATAAAAACGCAAAGAGATGGTCGCAACGATGATGGTAATAGAAGACCCGTTCTTGCTTCTTGGGCATATACAATAGAATGTAAAAAACATGCCAAAATAAGTAGATCACTTTGCAATTTGAAACCACTTTTTCGATTTCAAAATGAGAAGATCAGTTTTTAATTTGAAACATCTGCTCCGATTTCAAGATGGAGGTTTTAATTTGAAACACTTCATTCGATAATTAATTATAATAAAATAAAATATTCTTAAATGCTCATAAAATTTTGACTTTTTGTCAAAAAATTTTTATATTTATTTTTAATCCTTATTCTTCAATACTTTAAACGTCCATACTTATTGCACATTCACAGTACTTTTTAATTATTTTATAGAGAAAATTTAAAAAGTATTAAAAAAGCGTATCACTCTGTAAAGCAGCAGCTGATCACTGGCTAACGAAAAGATTTTAAGATCTATAGGAGTGTTACAGTAGCCTCTAAATTCGCGAAGCTTTCGCATTACTCTCTCCAATCCGTACACAAACAGCTGAGATGATACAGCTGTTTATTTCTACATTTCTACAAGGGGCTCACAGCAATTTCAGAATGATTCTGCTTTATTGCAATTTTTAAAATGTAACATAATTCAAGATTAAAAAACCAATAATCGGTTAGAATTTTTGAGCTTTTCGGGGAAAAAATAGTTTGCCATAGAAAATTGGCCTTTTAAAACAAAACTACACATAATAGTTTTATAAGGGAGAGGGACACCCTTTCGCTCACTTGCAATTTTGATTGAAAAAATGCACTCGCACACATGGAAATAGACAGACAGAAACTTAAAGGTATGATTTCTTGGTTTAATCTCTCTTTATTTTCTCATTTTCTTATTTATTTTTTCTTCAAATAAGTTGAAGCAACCATAAGTAAAGAAATCTTAAACAAAAATCTAATTCCACATAGTCGTGCATTCACATAAAATATTGATGTGACTCCAACCCGTACAAAAAAGTGTATCCAATGGCTGTTGTAGATGCCAATCTGATGGCATGTCAAAAATATGTGGCACTCAGATGCATTTCTAATACCAATGATAATACTTTTCAAGCTTTTAATACTTTTCAATACTTTTACAAATCGTACGATTGAGAAGGAGAGCGAATACTGGTCCTAAGTCGGACCAAGACCGAATTTCTTCCAGTTACTATTGTTTGTTGCATTGAAATCACAATTTAAATAAAGTGTATGAACATGCCACGGTATCTTAATAATTGCGGCAAAGGTAGTTGGAAAGAGTGTCGTATTTTGCAATATCTGTGGCAACAAGTGGCACAGTGGTACTCCAGAGTCGTTTTAATTAGTCGTAAAATTTTACTTTGATGCCGCGGAATTTTTGCAGCATGGGAAACTGAGGCCCTGCTCGAAATAGGTTTCAAATGGGCTTCAAAGTAGACGTATACTCGTATAAAAGGAGTTTCAAATTATTTAAGTTCTATTTGTATTCATCGTGCACTCTTAGTCAAGTTGGGTACGCAGTAGTTCCGTACATGAATTTTGGATTTATAATTTGATAGTTTATAAGAACATGAGGGCAGGTTTGACTTAAAAAGATAAATGTTAGATCCATAAGTTTAGGCACAGTTACAAATGGGATGCCCTTATGATTCATGTAGGAGTTCATGGAAATTAAGAAGCCGTATGTGGATGATTTTATGATAGCGCAGGAATAGAAGCACTCGACTAATGAGCTTTAAGAAGTTCCTGAATTTTCAAACGAAAGTGGAAAAAATTGATTTGAAACTTGTAAATTTTGTTCCTTTATAAATTGGTATGCCAACAATATTTTTCAAATTTTAATATATTGTTGATGTTTCCCAGTTTTTATATATATATAAAATTAGTATGAAATTTGTTGGAATAATATCTTTGATTAATTTATACAATAATTTATACAAAAGTATTCATAAAATAGATAAAGCTCGATTTAAAAAAATGTAACAACTTGACCTTTTAGATGGGAATCTGATGAATGGAAAAAATGCGTATCCTGATGCATTTTCGATAAAAACGATCTTACATTTTAAGCAGACACGACATATTTTACAAATCAAACGATTGGGGAGAGCAAGCGCTATGCCGAACCAGCCGGACTTTTTCTCGATTTGCTTTGGAATTTTATACATTTTTTCTTCATCTACACAATATGGAAACGTGGTGTAAAGTAGCTTAGCAAGACTTAATCTGAATTGAAAGTTCTCTTGATCCTCTCTTTTGGTATGCATTCCGATACTTGAAAACTATAAAGTTACTCGTTCTACAACATTTTAGCAAACAATTTAATTCTTTTAAAAATGCAAAATCTTTTATCTAAAATACATAAATTCACTTGATGCTAAACCGTGTTGTGAGATCTGTTTTTATCCTCACATATTTTGTATCTTCTGAAAATGTTGGAGCACTTGAGTTCACATAGAAAATAATTTAGAAGCGTAAATGGTTTTAACAGAAAATAAAAATTATTATTTTTTTTTTCAAATTCACAAACAGAATTCACTGCAAAATGTTTGACTCTGTCCGTTCGAATAGCAGGCCTTTACAAATACACTATAAAACATACAAAGATAGAAAAGTAAACTCAGCATACTCAAATAAATAGATAAATTGAAGAAAAATTTTCTTTTTATCTATTTGTTTTATTTACAAATCAAACTGCCATGAGTAGTTGACTTTTCTTTCCTTTATTTGCAAATAAATCTTTTAAACTGGGTTAGTAAAAAGACTACTAGGAGATATTTATGTTGATTTTCATTTAAATTGGTCAAGTATGCACATGTTTAATCAAGAGCTAAATTAACCCATGGGCGTATATTTCTATTTATATTGCTGGGCAAATAAGTGTAATATTGCAAAAGTATTGGATGAATTTAACAAACCAAATACAACTGACCTGTCAGATAAAACTTGTTTATTTAGCCTTAAAAAAAAGGAAGCTGCAGGATTTCGACTTGCCAACAGCGAGCCAAAAAGTGTGTGAAGGTAAAGCATTTGAAATTCTATAAAGAGGGGCACTTCATACAGATTAATTTATCTTCTGATGGTTTACTTAATAAACATGATATTAAACTGCCAATTAAATAAACACTCACAAAACATGTGTAAATATGAAGACACTTTTAAACAGATACACAGTTTAGTTAGCTGGTAAAGCAAAACTCATATACAAATTTAAGTATTCGGAGGATAAGGAGAATGGGAAATTTTCGAGATGTGTGAAAGAACGACCAAACAAATTGCTTGACTAGCAAACGAGCTTATAAGAATAAAATATTTGGCAGATATTTGCACTGAAGCTAAACATGAAATTGCTTTAATGGTTTTATTTATACTTGTGAAATCGCTATAATCGTAATCCTTCTTACCAAATGCTTACTTTAAAGACATGTGCTGCTTCCATTCTCTTAACGACTTTATTTCGTGATTTTCACTACACATACAAAGAAACACATGCTTTCGTTTCCCATAACTGCTTTCCGATAAGAACGCATATTATTTTCTCCATTGACTTGTCGAAAAAAAAAAAGATAATAAATATGCGTAGCAGTCGTTCAACATGCTTCTAAATCGTTTAGTATACGATTATACGGATACGATAGCTCTATAAGCAGAGCATTCCAGAAGGCATTGCAATATTATCAGATATTAACAAAAATTAATTTTTTATTACACTTTTGTAGCGGTTGCAAAATATAAAATTTGCTGCGAATAAAAGATATTAACGGATATGAATATCATTTTTACATTAGAACGTAAATACTTGGCTTCGAGCAAATTGGCATGCCTTCCAAAGTTAAGTAAATCTTATTGTATAAAAAACGGCATATGTTACTCTTCTTGTTGAGCGGTTCGAGTTACTTTTACCAACCTGTGAATTCAAGCACTCATACCAAAAGAAAAAAATATTAAACTGGCAGAGGCCTTTATTTCCTAAGCCTGATTTTGCCTGATTGCATTGTGCATGCGTTCTAAATTTAAGGTTATTCCACTTTTTTTTTATTTATTTAGGCAGTTTTTTTTTTATTAAATTACACAATATTTCTGTAAAGTTATAAAATCCTTCGTCCTGTGGTTTTTGTTTAATTTTTATAGTTTTTACGACAAAAATAAAAAAAAAAATTTTTTTCTTTTAAATAATAGAATTTTTTAATATTTTTTAATCCATTAGAGATTCATTTCAAACATGATATCTCAAAAAATAATTTCCAGTCAAATAAAAGCTGAAGAAGAATGAATACAATTATATTTGCCACGCCTCCTCCACCAACATACTAAAACATGTTTTTTAAAAAAACATGTTAACTTTACTTTAATTCAATTATTTCAAATTATTTCACTAGCGAGTTAGTTTTGTGTTTGGGAAAAACATATTTTAGAAAATAAATTTTATGAACAAGTAGAGGATATATTTTAACGATGTATTCATGTAACGTATGGATTTGCTATACTTGCAGCCATGCGATAGTACTTTTAATAGACACAAACGACAAAATTGGTACCATAGAAAAATTTATACCAGAAAAGTGTTATAAAACTTTAAGTAAGTACTCAGCAGGACATTAAAAAGCGAAAGAGTTAGACATTATTTTATGACTTTTTGCGCATGCGTCACACTGCAATATAAATTTGCAATTAGTTCGATTAAATTAAAAGTATATATAATTAAATGCTAATTGCTACGACGCCCGCTATTTCATGCAGTACGTATTTAAAACGTAAATCAACTCTAAGTCGAGATATAAGGAAGATAATAAATCCATGAAAAAGATACATGGCTTATGGCTTATGGCAGCAGATGCTTGGTATATTAGAGCGCAATATATGTAAGAATAGCAAAGGCTGGTGTAAGCATACATAGGACAAGCACATTTTAAAACATTCTTTGTTGTCATATCTAAAGCTGGAGTTCCAACAGTTGTTACGATTGTAAAACTACAAAAAAAATAATGTCCTTTCTAAACTAAAAGTCCTTTTTAAATTTAAGTGCTATACCGTTTCTAAAGGAAGTAATGGCGCAGTTTGCAATTTTTAAATTCCTTGGCTAAGAAGGATATCGACATATAGAGCTGCAACAGGACCTTTTATGCATTATTGCATGCAATGCAACATTTCAGCCATATAATGCTTTTTATTTTAATTTTTTATTTCATCTATTTGAGATTTAAGATTTAACATTTTCAGCCATAGCCAGTTCTAAAATTATCATAATTTCTTAGTGGCAGTCGTCTTGAAATATGAAACCCCTTAAAACTCAAATTGATGGCAGTGGGATATTCTATTAGTACAGAATATTCTGGATCGAATAGTGACCAAAAATTTCTCTGTTCCGTTTCATTATAAAAATGTTGAAATATCGCAAAAGCTCAACAAAACGAAGCCATTATTAAACCTCTATTTATTTTCTCAATGTTTAGCCTGAGAAATGAGTCTGAAAATTTAAGTCAAATGACGTATACTTGTAATCCTGTTACGAAACGCAAGAATATGCATATAAAATAATTAAGATCAATATTTTCTAAGGAAACACAATTAAATGAAGAGCAAATGAAGAGTGCCGTGCGATAAACAGCTCAGTGGCGTAGAATAGTTTTTCTCTTAAATCTGCTCGGAGAAACTTTTATCAACATAACAAAAAACTTATTTTCAAGCTTTTTTATTTAAAATTTTTGTGAAAAACATTGTAGTGGCAATATTTTGCAACAAATTTCACTTGTTTTTATCAAAACTTTACGAATTTACTGCCTTATTTTTGTTGGCATTTCATTTTGCTCTCCTCCTTGTTAACAGAATTTTTTTTTAACTCCTATAATAATTTACAGTTATGTGTCACCGGAAAATAAAAAGACCAGAAGACCAACTGGCGACAAAAATAAATCTCTGCGCACTCTTTCCGCTCATATTTTACATGCTTTCCACTTTCGCTTAAAGTTTATGTGCAGAGTTTTCATCCCGGTTTTGCGGTAAAATCTTTTATGGAAATTAAGTGCGAACAAAATTACATTTAAAGCAGATTTCGTTCTTCTTAGTGAACGTTTAGAAAACAATGTGATGATTGGCTGATATTATAAAAATAAATTTAAAAAAAGAATTTTCAAACTTTTTTCTATGAACCAGTACTGACAGTGCTGACAGTTTTAAATGTGAAAAGCTTATCATGTGCTCCTGCAAATAAGTTTCCGATCGATGGCAAAGAATATTTATGAAAATAAATAATAGTTTTACATAAATTGGTTGTTTGAGTTGCATAAAATGTGCAAGCCTTTTAACAGTGCAGAGCAAAAGTTTTTTACTAAGTTGTACCGCAATCATTTTAATTTTTCAAAGAAGTATTTTATACCTCCTTTACAATAGAATTCCTAATTAAAAAATTAAAATTTTTTATAAACTAACTTAGCTACTAATACAAACACATACATTACAGAAGAGGTTAGTTTGGAATGGTCTAAAACATTAAATGGAACGGCATATGCGCGATGTCATGCGAAGCTTTGACAACGACGACACAGTGAAACATCCTACAGAGCAACGCGTAATAATTTAGCTTAAAATACTCTTGTTTTTTGTAAAAAAATCTGAAAAGAAAATAATGATTACATAAAAAAAAATTAAATTAGGAACGTAGAGTAATTTGGAAAGTAATATTATTCGAAATCAGTGTCGATGTGCTGCGATTTACCACTTAAAAAGATTAAAATAAATTGGACGCGTATCAAAATTTGGTCCTACACTTTTCATTAAATATGAACAGTTTACCAAAATGGGAAAGTAACCAGAAATAATTGAAAGCAATTTTTGGCCGCAATTAAAACAAGTACAATAAAAACAAAATTTCTATGTAAACAGAAAGGCCTGGCAATGACGACACAGTCAACAACACTACAGAAAAGAGTATATTAATAGTGGCAGTCTATTGCAGTTATTTTTATATAAAGTGCATTCATTATATTCTTTATTATTTTCAATGAATTATGCACACCACTGTGCATCGTAAGAGGAAATAAAATAAAAAGAAAATAAAAAAAACATCATAAATTTATATGCACACCCATACAGTGACATTCAGAGAATATCAAAGTAACAACATGTTTCACGCTGAAAAAGAGAATTTAGCATTTCCGTGGCTTTGTTGACGATAATTTTTTTCTTCACTCAATTGACAGAAAATACTGCTTTTCGAATTGAAATACCTACTGACATGTCTGCGATTACGCGCACAAGTTTAAATGTTTGAAAAAAGCTCATATTTCTTCTTCTTTAAATAAATTTTCATATGGCTGATGATAAAATTCTCAGCTTAACACGCAGTTTTTCCAACTTACATATACAATACTTGTATCACTTTAAAAATATACTCAAAAGATAGACGTGAAATAAATTTTAATTAAAAAATTTCTTAAAAACTATTTAATAAATTTCGCTTCATTGAGTTTGCGAACTTCTTAGATCTTTATATTATGCTTGAGAAAACCTTCATTTAAACCAGGGAACTCCCACTTAAATGTGCTAACATTACATGTCCTTTAAAGTTTCAAATATTATTTTACAAATTACGAATTGTTGCTTGACTCAGCGGAAATGTTTTTTAAAAGTAAGACGAGGTTTTCATTATAAGTTCACACAAACCTTATTTTACATTGAGAAGTTTTTAATCCCAAATTAAGATCAATTCTCAAATTATTTTTAGGTCGTTTCATACTCGTATTATGGAAAGGTTGGTGGGCGACTGAGTTGAGATATTTATGGATCGATTCACTGACAATATAAGATTGTGAGAAGGTTTTTGAATAAACTTGTTTAGGGTTTAATTAAAATATTGCTCGTTGTTCGCTAAATGAACTGCGGTTTCGAAAAGTTATTTGATGTGAAAATTATTTGATGAATAAAAGAATCCAAAAAAATACTATTTCATGCAGAATTATAGGAACAATTCAAACAATTTTTTTAACTATAAAAAGGAATAAAATAATCAGAAAAAGAGAAATTCTTTACTTCAGTTCAGTAACATATTGTTATTTTTGGTTTACTGTTGGCTTTGAGTTGACAGGGTTTTTCTTGTAAACCGCCATAAAGGTCACCGATTTCCGAATGTCATATTCTAAGTCTTTTCAGTAATCCCCCTTGCATTCTAATCACCAACAGAAAATTCCATGTGCAACTACAGTTCATGCTCAATGGAATCATGTGCATGGACCAATTGAATTGGAACGGTTTTGCTAGTTAAAATCCATTATATATCTTATTATTATCTTAAGGCAAATTTAGGGAAAGGAAAAAAAGTTTGATTTCCGAATGTCATATTCTAAGTCTTTTTAGTAATCCCCTTTGCATTCTAATCACCAACAGAAAATTCCATGTGCAACTACAGTTCATGCTCAATGGAATCATGTGCATGGACCAATGGAATTGGAACGGTTTTGCTAGTTAAAATCCATTATATATCTTATTATTATCTTAAGGCAAATTTAGGGAAAGAAAAAAAAGTTTGAGCAGTAAAAAGGAAATATTTTCCAAAAATAAAAATGCAAAGTGGTTACACGCAAATAAACTCAAGAAATCAGTTGCGGTTTTTTAGCCCGCATTGCCAGTTTTTGAACAGTATTAAGACCGTGGAGTAATTTGGAAAGTCATGTCTTCTTCGATGTCAGTGCCGATGTATCAACATTTAAATTATTTGAAAATATTCATTTCAATTTTATTAAATTTTGTTATTAAATTTTTATTTACAAATTTACTCGAAATGAGATTTAATATTAGGATTCCGATCGAACAAAATTCATTTTTTCAGTCTTCCAATTAAAAAAAAAAGGTGAAAATTGCATTAAAATTTTTGCATTAGTTACAGGCTTTCCTTTACACAGAACATTTGTAGTTTTTAATACCCCTTGTTGTATATTATAATTACGCCCATGCATGGATGACCACACATTTATATATGCTTTATATTTACATATGCTTTGCGGAAAAACACCAGGACAGATAGAGGGATTAAAAAATTTATAATTTTAGAAATTCAATTTCCCCCACAGCTTAAATTTCACCAAAAAAAAATTTATTTATTTATAACGCTGATGTTTCTTTGACAGAATTTTTTTCATTAAAGGAAAATAGATTTCCAATTATTGGGAAAACAAGCGGAATATTAGCCAGTCTATTTATATGTATGTACATACTCCTGTACATGCCTGTGAGGGGAAGATTGTGTGCATGTATGGGAATTTTTAGCAAACTCATTGTATATTTATGACCCATTCAAGCATTAAATCAAACTGTCAAAATTGGCCTATTTTTGTGATATTTTGTAAAACAGTTTACATTTATTGTGATATTAGTAACTCTATATGTGTGAGTAAAATCTAATCCTTGTCCATGTTCGCTAGAATCGTGATGTGTTCACCCCTGTGTAAGCTTTTGCTACACAATAATTTTTAAACTGACTTTTAGGTGCTTCGTGTAGCGATGCACTATTACAACCGATTCAATGTTGCAGACAAATCGGGCTAGAGCTGACTTTTTTCCTTATCTTGTTCTATATATAAAGGTAAATCTGCTGATTGCAATGTAATGTATAATTTTATACGTCCTTTTTTTTTTTTTTTTTTAACCAACTCTACCTGCAAAGCTTTTGGCTTGTCCGCAGGAAAACACCCAGGGTCTAGGCAGGAAATGAACCCGCGACCTCCGCTTCATTAGGCTGAGCAATATTCACTCGCCTACGGAGGCACCCTATATATACGAAGGTCTCACTGCGGAATGATAAGTAATTGATGCTTCTTTCGGTTTTCATTTGCAGCGGTTTCACAGTAACTTATTTATAATTATTTAATTAAATTCGTTACAGCAGTAGATAATTAGAAATTTTCAGTGTGTAGGCGATTTAGAACAGTTTAAAAACAGTTCACAATCTTATTTATAATTAATAAAGGAGAACGTAACTAAAGCTTATGTGTACGTAAACATTAATTCATTTTAACAGCTTTTTTATATTTTTCACTCATCTTTAGTTACAGATACAACGAGGGGTTGCGGTATTGGTTGCGTGCAAATGTTGTAACCAATACAACCATCGTATCTTCTACAGAATTTTATTTTGGTTTAACTTTTTGTAAATTTAATTTCATTTAAAGCGAGCAGTTCATTGTCTGTGTTATCTCTATACGAATTCTGCTTCCAGTATTGTCACGTTCAAGCCATTAAATTTGGCAATAAATTTTAGCCTTTAATTGCATTGTGGCAGCAGCAGTATTAGCATTGCTAAGCCTTGGTTTCCTGCAATTGATTAATACTACAAGTAGATTCAAATAACAACAAAAAAAATGTAACACTGAAATTGTTTGATTGCCACAATAAGCGAGTTCATTTAGTTAAAATTAAAGAAATTATTAAAGAAATTGCAAATTCTTACTGGTAAAATTTGAAAATGAAAGACTTTTAGAAATCGGAAATAAATGCAAAGCTTCGCACCGTTGATAAAAGAAACGATATCAAATCAATTTTAGTTTAGCAATACAACACCTGATACTAAAAACTTGGAGGATTTCTTACATTTAAAAATTATTTACTTAAGGCGCTAAAATTTACTTACTGTGCCTTCTGTTATAGTAGAGTCTAGGAAATCCTTTTGCTAATTTTTTTTTAACATCTAGTGATTCGTTAAATGATAACGATGTTGAAATCGTTAATTTACAGTGTATTATAAAAGTAATGGGAGTGGATTTAAATATATTGAAAGAATATGAAATACTTCTTATAGAAAATGTTTGATGCTTGGAAGCTCCGAAACTGTCGCCGAAATATTTCGCAGACAGTATTTTAATGAATACTTGCAGTTTTTGCAAAATGGATTTTTAAAAGAATTTAATCAGATGGTAAATTAATGTTGGATTAACTTATTATTACAACAACTGTTTTAGTGCAAGAAACGGTCAGTTATTGGATTTTTGCTAAATAGTTTTACATTGTGAGAATTTAAAACAGTATCTGAAATATTAACTGGATTATTAACTTAGAAATTAATGAGTTATTCAATTCCATCTCATTCGTACGAAGATTCAATTAAAATAAAGAAATCTGTTGAGCAGACTCAGGAAATTTTGTATGGTGGCGGTTGTTTACCGATTTACATCCCACCAAATTCGTTTCCATTTTCTTAAGGTTCTCTTCGAATATGAGGAGCTGGATCCCCAAACACATTAAGGTGTAACAGCTAACAAATAACAGCTGGCAAATAAGCCAACGTCTTTCAGAAAAGCGGTTCAAAATGTAATCCTGCTTTCTCTTTTATGAGCTATTTGAGAGCTTCATTTAAAATGAACGTGATAATCGCACTTTATATTTTACTGTTCACAAAAATCGCAGACACGAAGTGTTTGCAGTTTAACCTGTGCCCATTTAACTGTCTCTAAGTATCTAGAAATTGAGCCTGTATATCCTTTAAAATGAACATATATTGTAATCGTATGTGTACGAATTCAAATTAATAGGTATTTTAAGACACGTAAAAATAAAACGAAATTCGTTGCATCCAAGAAGAAACTTCCGGTAATTTATTCTGCGCGTATAAATTACTCTTAACAACAGTTTCGTGTCATCGTTATTTTTTATTTTTTCTTTTAACGCATCTCTTAGCATTGGGGATTCTTAAGTTCCTTCTTCATTTCAACGGTTTGTGCTATTTCCTTATTTTTATTGTATTCTATTCGATATAATTATGTTCTTTTAATTATATTTTTTTTATTTTCGTTCTCATTTAGATTTTCACATCCAGTCAGTTTGGCGTGTGGTTTTAAAGGAAAGATTTATCTTGCTTTAATAGCATTTTCATTATTTACACTAATAAAAGTTATTTTTATTCATCAGACGTTTTGCTTTCCAATTTTTTTCTGCTACTGGACGAAAGTTGTTATCTGAAAAAAATTGTTATTTTTTGCCTTTTGAGTGACAAATAAGAAATTGAACACAAAAACAATATTCGGTACAATAATTTTTTTTTTTTAAATATTTTGGCAATAATTAAAAATACAGAAAGAATTAATAAATATTAGATATTTAAATATTAGAATAATTAAATATTAGAGGGATTTAAATATGAAATTTGTACAAGTTTCGCTAATTTGCATAAATTAAATTAGTGAAATTATTTCAAACTTTTGATCACTTCCGCTTAAAAGTGCAACATTTCGGTTCAAAGCATGAATATCGAAAAAGCTATAACTTACTTCTTAATCAAGAATCACACAAAATTTTCTTTCTTAAAAATACACCCTGTATTTTAATGCATTTTATCTATTTCCATATTGCGCATAGAAATTCTTTTCCTTTGAAAGTTAGTAATCAAGTTGTGTGTTTTGCCCACAGACGATAAAACCTCTTCGTACAATTTCATTTTGCAAACAATTTACAGCTGGAACCAACAAATAGCGAATTGAAAGCTCTTTAAGTAAATTAAATATTTATTGACATCCAAATTTTTTTTAATCTGAAAGATTTTTAATAAACTTTAAAAAATAAAACTTCAATGAACTGTTTTTAATTGCATATAGTTTACTAATATTGGCTGTCATTAAATAATTCATCGTAGAACTGTGCTCTAGTTTAATTTCAGCTGTGTCTTCCATTTTGAATTAGTATTAACGTTAGTTTTCTTTGCTTTCAAAAACCAAATTAACCGACGCACGTCTTTCTCTCGCAAAATTAAAATGAGAATGATGTTGTCGAAGTTGCATGACTAAGCCACAAATGTTGCAACGCGTTGGCACAACTTGCCAAAAAATCAAAAAATTTTGATTTTTCATACAACCGAGAGACAACTTCATACAACCAGACCACACACGTTACAATCTTGATTACAACATGCCGAAGTTGTACCAACGTTTGTATCGTGTATTGGTTGCATAAGAATGAAATTAAACTTCATGGTAGATGTAAAGTGAGAGTTATATTAGACGGGCCATATCCTTCATTGTGGAAAAAGGTCTCGCAGTGAACCCAATGCAATCCTGCTTGTATGCGATGTGGCACCATCTTGCTGAAACCGCATGTTAATTAAGCCGAAAGCATACAGTTGTGGCGTTAAAAATATTCCAATCATATCATGATATCCTTCCCTATTGAAAGTTGCAGAAGTTACCGTTACACCATTTTCCGTCTCAAAGAATTAAGATCCAATGATTCCTCCTAACCAAATTGCATACCAGACTAATAATTAATTTATGGGTTTTCCATTGCCCAAAACGGGGTACTCTGTTTATTCACACATTTTGGGCGATCACACATTGGGATATGTATGGCGGCTTAAAGCAGCTCTTGGAAGAAGCTCTTATGCCAACTGAATCTTAAATGCAAATAAATGGAAGTCCCTGCGAAAATTGGTATCCAACGATATTCTTTGAAGACCATGCTCAACCTCAATTTGAACTATTTTTTTAACTCAGAATGGAATTATACCACTTTCAAAAATAACCCATAACAAGAAGTAAAGACAGGAGCAAATGCAAGCCCTTATTTTTATTGGCATAAAAGCTTTGTTGAAATTGGATTTTTATGTAAAAATAATAGCTAAAATGAAGGCATTTAAAGACAAGAATAAGCATGTTTATTACATTAAGAATATAAAAGGATATTTTAAATTTAGTTTTCTTATACAGTTAACATATTGAAGTATTTTTGCTGAATGTTTATTCGATAGCATTGTACATCAAAACTGATTTTGATTCTTTTATATCGAATTAAAATTGTGATTGCAACCATAAAAAGTAGGTGTCTATAGGCTAGTAAAATTACCGTTAACCGTTAATTCAATTTTTTTAAAAAGTGGACTTATACCACTTTAAAAAAAATAGCTCATATAAAGGATACTGCAAATTTAGTTATATTAAAAACAAAAATTAAATAGAAATGTTTAAGAGATAAAATCCCTGGTAATCATTTTTCAATAATTATGCATCGTTCTAACCTTCAAGGACGTTTTAGCTTTTAATTGATAAAAAAACAAACATTACAAGAAGTGTAATTGTCAGCTCCTTCTGTGAAAAGAGTTTCGCATATTAAAAGAAGGAAAATTTTTATATGTCTGCTTTTCACATAATTTTTCGTGTATCTTTTTAGTCGTTCAGCTAGTCGACTGCGGCCTACGCTGCAACCTTTTTCATTTTCAACCTTTTTTTGCAAAGAAGTATTATTTTTACTAAAAAGATAATAGATTTCAAGATGGTTTGTTTTTCTAAATTGCTATTAGAAAACTTCTTATACACACATTTTGCAAAAAAGAAAAGAAAAAAAAAATGAATTATAAAATGGCTCAACAAAGTCCTTGCGGAAAGATTAGAGGGGAGCACATGAACTTTTACTTTATTGAATTTAACGATTAGTAAAAAGTAATAAAGGCAGAGAAAAAATCACTGTAATAATAAACGATTGAAATGTCAAAAGGTTTTTGTTGAAGCAAATTTGTACTACAAAAATGCTAAAAAGGAAATTTAAGAAGAGTTTTTAATCCGACAGCAGCATTTGAAAGCAAAAAATAATTGTTATCTTTCAAATTATTTGCTTTTAAACCAAAAAGAAGGCTTTGATTCCAAAAGGATAGAAAAGTTTACATCAATATAAAGCAGATAAATTTAAATTCTTAACTTCAATAGAGCAAAATATAAAATGGTAACAATTTAGGTGTGCACAGTAGAATCGCAAAAATGTGAGTTGCCAGTTTGCTTACATTTACAAAAGTCACATCATTCCCATCTTAAAATATTTCTGCATAAAAATAACAAAAATGTAAAGCATTTTTTCCATAAGTGAAACAAATTAACCCAAAGCATTCCGCTCTTTTTCCATAAGTGAAACAAATTAACCCAAAGCATTCCGCTCTATGACGTATCAGCTGTTTCAATTCTCTACAGTTGGAAATCTTAATAGAACATGTAAAACTTTCGGCTTGTCCGCAAGCAAACTCTTAAGGTCTGAGCAGGACTCCAACCGGCGTCTTTCTATTTTGTAGGCTGTTCATTATCAATTCTTATACAAAATAATCATTTTAATTAGTGTGAAAAAAAGAACCAAATAAAATTAGTTTTTTAAAATTTATAAACTTTTTGCTTATTTATTTTTGCTTTTGGTAGAGAACTTTTCACAAAAACTTTTATAATAAAAATTTCATTGTTTTGCTTTATTTTCCGCTTATTTTATCTTGTTGAACAGCTGATTTCTTTATAAAAAAACAAGGAATATATTATTATATATTGTGATTGTTAAAATCTATTTCTCTCGTGATATGGTTTTGCTGGGAAAGACAACAATATCGAGTGGCTAATATAAGTAACCCAAAGTTTCTTAAAAAAAATTAGAAAAAATTGTATTCGTACTCCATTTAACAGTTGATAAGAAAACATTTATGGTCCAACAAGTACACATTGGAAAATTGCAATGAAGAAATAATGAAAACGGCAACACTGCTCACTTGCGTTTTTTATTAATTTTTTAAGTTTGAAATGGAAAGTAAAGTGGTCATGAATAAAATAAAGGCATTTCTTTGCCGAAACATTATATTTGATATGTCACAAAAGTTTTCCTGACATCTCCCATACTCCCTTCGATACGCATAAAGCAATTTTAACTGTCTGTGCACATACTAAAGTAAGCTTTTTTCGCGATTTCCAGTGATGAGTTGACTGAGGCATTTGTTAAAAAGCAAATTCATGTTTGGAATTTTTATCCAAAAGTAAAATTAGTATAAAAGGTAGGAAGTAGGAGAAAATAAATTCTAAAGTAAACCCAAAAAGCAAATGAGAAGTCTATTGCTATTAAAAAAGCAATAGTATTCGGTATGGATATAAAAAAGAACAAATTGGCTCACTTTGTACCATCATAGAGTTTAAATTTTCAATTGCTATATTCAGTCTTATTTAGTTATAGTCAAGTGCATGTGACGTCCTCTCAAATAGTGCCAAATTTCGTTTCGCGAAAGAAGCATTTAAGTCTTGTTTTTCTAAAGCAGTCTAAGAATTCCATTTGGCTGTAAATGGTGTAAAATTGCCATAAATGACTCCCTGCTACAAAGTTAATTTTAAAGTTAAAGTATGTAAAGTATCATCGATGTAATGCGCATCGCTGGGTTATCTGCACCATAAAGGAATATGACATGACCTTATTTCTAGAATACGCTCTTTGTCCCGATGTGATCTGTATGAGGATGCACCTGATTGTGGTTTATTTTGCAATGAAGGAAACTTCAGGTCAAGCTTTATAACAGAATAATGAATTATATGAGCAGAGTTCATCGCTTGGTACTATCCTTACGCACACAAAATCCTCTTTTAAAATTAAAGGACGCTCAAATATTTAATTTAACTTTTTGTTACGTTAAACTAATCAAAGAATGTAATTCCATATAAGAAGAAACCAACAAGATGTCCACAAAATAAATACAACGCATACATCTATATGATTGGATTCATTCGAAATGGCATGAATTGTAGGCATGAGTACGAATAAGTAAGTTGTTGAGTTAGGAAATTTCACAAATCAGGTTTGGCGGTAAGAACTTTATTTCTATACCACACGAGTATGGCATAATTTTTCCTTGACCACTACGACCGCTTAGTTTTGTCGGTGCAATTAATAAAAAGCAATTTAAAGCTGCATTATAATAATAATAATAATATATAGATTGAAATATTTCAAGTAACTTTTTTTTATTTCCACTTAAACAACTTTATGTTTTCTTAAAAGAATACAATTCCGGAAAATTACTGCACACATTTTTCCCATAAATCATTAGTAGTCGGTTTGCTTCTTAAACAGCATCCTATTTTATTTTTGTATTTTTCTTCATACTCGTAAGTTTGGGGATACAAAATCATTTTTACTGCGAACGAGTGTATTTCGAATTAAAGTAGGATACTGTTTTCTTAAGCTATACTTTAGGGAAATCATGTTAGTGTGTTTTGCTATTTCTCCTTGAAGCAAAAAGTACTAAAATTAATTACGTTGTGATGCCAGAAAATAATGAAATGTATAAATAAGAGAGAAATTTGGTGAAAACGTGTTTTCGTTCTAAAGATTTATTGAAACGATATCGTTTTATGGAAACGTTATACACACGCACCCTTTTTATATATACTAGAAATGTTATTTTTGCTATTTGTTTTGTATATGGGCTGGCAAAAAGGATTAGGCAAAGGATTATGGTAGAGGTAAAGTAATTATTCAAAAATATCTGTTTTAAATTAAGTTATTGATATTTTCAAGTATAAAGCGATTAGCAGTGGGCCACAAACGACTTCAAATGGAAGTTCGCAATTAGGGAATTGTAAAAATATGCAAGTGTACAAAATTTAAAAGAAAAACAATTTTAATAAGTAATTAACAGAAGCCAGATGATATGCTAGAGTCTGATGTTTTTAGGAAATGCCTTCCAAAGAATTAAAAAGCAAAAATACGCAAAAGAAAATAGAAAAATTATGTCAGTTATACTGCAAGGAGAGCAACATGCAAGAAGGAAACAATTGATGGATGAGCAGCTGTAAATTGTTTTAAGCTGAAAATATAATTCCAGGACAACATTTTGCTGGCAGTGAAAGAAAATATTCGTGCCGTCGAAAGCCATCTTGTTTACGACAATACGAACGATTTTCGTTGAATCGCATGTGGCAGAAAGCAGTCATATCCAGGAATGAAACGTTCACTACATGTTACAGATATCGGATAGAAGAGCACTACATTAAAAAGAAAAAATCTTGGAACGTTCATCTTAGTTATCCTAATTTAGGTGCTCCCCTTCGCATAGAATATAAGTAATAATGCTAAATAATAAATAGCGGCACATGTGAACATTTTCTCCTTATTTTGCACAATCATCACAGAAACGGCTCCCGATCAATTTGAGCACATTCATTCTTGAATGTTCATGGCCTGGCTGGGGCAGCTTTCAGAAAAAGTATTGATCTGTATATAAGCAAGATGACCGGTAAAGTAATGAAACAATTTTTTTTCTTTCAGTTGTTTAGTAACAACTTTAAACCGATTCCAAAACTATCTGAGTAATTTCTTGTTATTTTTAGAAAGTGTTCTGCTTATCATGAACACTAAATATTTAAAAAAATTTATTTTGCTATGAGCTTGTGCTCGAAAATAATTCTTGCAGTTGTTCTTCGGCGTAGGAGTAAAAAAATGGGCGATGAAACTCGCTTTTATTGAAATAATCTAAATTTGATTTAAATAATTAACATTTGAAAGAATCTGATTTTAAATTTTCTGCTTGCTTATTTTGACAATGTAGATGTGGAAATTATTTTATAATTTGTGCCAATTCCTTCTGTTATTTAATATGACGTTCATTCCACCGTAAAACGTTTGATTTTATTCAAACAGAAGCATAGCAAGCAAATTTGCTTTGCAATCAAAATTAACGACCTTTAAAACACAAAAACAAAAAAAAAAATCTTTAAAGTATCACATCTATTTCAAAATTTCAATGAACGTCCTTATTAAGTCTTTAAGGCAACAAAGGAAAATGTAAACGAATTTTGCTTCACTGGTCACTTTCATAATAAATCATTTACACTTGACAATGTCAGATAAAAAGAAAAATAAAATAAAAAAAGAAATATGAAATAAAAAGTAAAAAATGTATGGCAAAACGAAATGTAAGTTATCTGAAATTTTGCTGCCATTTTGTTGCTACAAGTTACAGCACTCATGTTTTTTCCCCCCTTTTTCCTTTTTGGTTTTCAAATTGAAGATAGTCTTCCATTAATAACACTTTGCTTAAATTGATGCAGAACTGAAGAGAGAACAACGAAAATATATTTTTCGTAAAGATATTAAATACAAGGAAACCGTGTAAAATGGCGGAAAAGTGAAAATTCTTTAAAAGATCTCCCTGCTGCTGAAAGGTTAACTAAATATGCATTTAATATCTGAATGTGAAAAGGATTTTGTTTACTTTCAAATGTCATCTACTGTATTTTATTTGAGAAAGTCGTGTTCGCGTGAGTACTAAATTAATATTAAATAAGAAGTCAGCCAAAAACTAATAAAATGTTATTGACACTTAATTTTTATGAAATTTCCTTTGTTTCTCTTCTACTTACATAAACTTGAATAAAAAATATATAAATTTCTCATAAGATCAAATGAAAATAAACTCGCTTTTAGAAACAGATCGGGGTGTAGATAAGTGAATTTGTCATTTGTCTCACATTAAAGAAACGTTCAAATGATTATAAAAGAGATTAAATTTATTTTAATTTTAATTCGCATTATATTTCCTAAAGTATGTAAATTAGAAGCCACTTTAATTTTTTTTAATAATTTTTTATGGATTTGGCTGCGGTAAATGACAATACTAATCTGTTTCATTTAGTGGCCATCATCTAATATAATTATGTCTGCCGAGATGGTATACATTCTTTTAGGAAGAAAATTAGTGGCGTTTTGTCTCTCTTATATTGCTTTACCGGCATTAGAGACATCACTATTTTTTGAAATAAAATATTTAACTTTATGCTGGAGTTAAAGTCGACATCGCAAACGCCGTCTGAACGCTGAAATTGTGATGTTCGACGTTTAATTTCATTTTGCTGTTAATGTCAACGGCGTACAGACGCTTAAATATAAACTGTTAATTTGAAAATTTATTTACTGAAATGTTTGTAATTAAATACTTATTACTTATTTTTTACCAAATCTCTCCTTTAAGAGCTGTATTCCTATAGTTCTTGGAGAATTTGTTATATAAATATTTTTTAATATTTAAATATATTTCTTTTTATAGGGAGATATTACCAAATTTTAATTATTATATATATTATCCCCCTATAATATCAATATTAATAAATTTAACTCTCAATTTTTATAGTTTAAAATAAAATATTTAAATAAATAAATAATCAATTATTAATAAAGTATAATAACTAAAATTAGGAACTAAAAATTAAATTATATTAATAATTAAAATTTGGTAATATCTCCCTATTAATATCAATATTAATAAATTGAACTCTCAATTGTTCGTTTTCGCGAACAGCATTTATAATTTTTTCATTTAATGTACTATCCGAGCTCATTTTAATTAAAAAAAAAGCAACAGTTTAAACAAGTACAACAATCAGATAATTATGTATGTATATTGCTTTGACATTTCATTGAACGCCGTACAAACGCTGAAAAAGTTGAAATCGATTGAACTTTTTCAGCGTTTAATTTCAAACGTCGTTGAGATTAACAGCTCTCATACAATTTCATACGTTTCAACTTTTTTTTGACAGTTGACGACGTTCAGGCGGCGTTTGCGACGTCGACTTTAACTCCAGCATTAGAAAGTCTTATGGCGTTTTCTTTTCTACAATAAAAATGTTACCCTGTGAAAAGGTGCCTTTTTAAAATATTTGAACCGCCCTGTGAAAATGCGAGAAAAGAACACAAATTAGAAATAGAAAAAAGTGTGTGGCCTTTTTCAACAGATACTACAAAAACATTTATGTATATTTTATGAAATGTGTAAACAAAAATGTTCAGTTGCCAGATTGCTAATTCATCTGCTTCAGAAACTAAAAATTTTTTATTTTAATATCTCATATAATAAAGCAGCCGAAGTGTTATCTTTTGTATGTTTTATACGATACTAAACATAAAAATAATTATTAATATCTAATTTTCAGATTATTTCG
Organism: Ormia ochracea; assembly: GCA_963402855.1. Lineage (NCBI taxonomy): Eukaryota > Metazoa > Arthropoda > Insecta > Diptera > Tachinidae > Ormia > Ormia ochracea. Next base: position 32,491,289 of record OY727107.1, on the reverse strand, counting down.
ACTCAAGTCCTTTTTTGAACATTATCTGGTAATGCTGTATAAGAATAAAAGCAATAGGTTTTACAGGATATTTTCTGCCCTGTCGATTTCTTTAGGGTAAGAAGTGCGATGCCTTTCGCCCTGTGAAAGGGCAAAATTTTTAGAAAAGAACACGTAACTCTTTAAGAGGGCAATATTGTTTTGAGAAAAGAATACAAAATTGCCCTCTTTGAGGGTAATGTTGCCTTTTTTTGTAGAAAAGACAACCCATTAAATTTACAATCTTTAACAATTTATGCAAAATTAATTGGGTTTTCACAAATGCCAGACGATATCCGTGCTAAATATCTCAGACGTGACAAGGAAGTATTTAAAAAATTATTAACATACACTTAATTTTAAGAATAAATCTAAATGCTTGGTCTCACGTTTTCTCTTATTTGACTACACGGAAGTATGAGTTTGTAAAAGAGATTTTACACTGCCTTCTTACAATTAATTTACTTTTTCATCCATTAATTTTATATCGAGCATTAATTTTAGAATTATTATACAAAAATTTTTCAAATAATAAAATTGATCCTTTTAATTAATTATGAAAGAGAGACAAGCCGAATATGCAACGAAGTTTCCGAATTTCCTTATTATTCTTAAATAATATTATTAAGTTTTTTTTTTATAAATTAGTAATTTTTGTGGAAATATATTTCAAAATTTTTGTTTTGTTTGCATAAATTAATAAATAATTTTACTTCTCCAGCATTTTAACAACTTGCTAATAAACAAAAAAATATGGAATATATATAAAAATAGATCTTAAAAAAATAGAAGAAATATATTTGCTAACAGATGCAGTAAAATCGGTTTGAAATAAAAACAACATTCCGATGAAAGAGGTGAATATAAAATATTACTTACATCATGAGTTATGGTGTTTTTCTAAATAATGTGCATCTTGTGACACCGTATTTAAAATATGTCAGTCGTCCGCCCAAGTAAACATCTAATTCTCCAGAAATTTTTCTTTATTACTGGCGCCAAATGAAACAGTGAAGAAAAGCAAACGGCATGAAATATTAATGCATGGTTTTCGCTGTTATTTGGCTGCCGGAAATAAAAATACTTTCTCACAAAATTTATCTTACAATGGGTACATTCAGCCATTTATATACGCCTATATTTCTGCAGATGCAGACATAAAGCAAAAATAAACACAGTTAATTAATATGCCTGGATAGGAGAATCTTAAGCAAATAATTTGTAATAATACTTGAGGATAAGAAACTGTTGTAAGCATTTTACGCTTATTTAGATTAATACAAAATACGTGTAAAAATTATTAAAAATATCGTTGTTTCCGAAGAGATTAAAGAAAAATTCATCAAGAAGTACGTTCCGAAATTTAACGCATTAATATAAAGTTTTCACTTTTTCCTTTGGAAAAATACTAAGATAAAATTAAAGCATGCCATAACCATTCTATACATTTTAACTTGGAACTGGATTCAATTTTTCAAAGATAACCCTGAGCTTTCGTTATTATCATTAAATCTCATGGCTGAGCAGATGTGTTTTCCTATTAGTGTCACGCAAAGTTAATGTGGTACCGAACTAAGCAATTTCTTGCCATTTTATCTCAGTGAGAAGCTTACAGAAATGTTTGCAAAGCTTCTGTTCTTACAAAAGTTTCCCTGCTCTATAAAAAAATGCTCCCCAGTACATTCTGTTATTAGATAGAGATAAGAATATTTTTAAAAAAGGGGATTGCCAATGTTTTACGTCACTCCAAGTAGGTCTGTAGTGGAGAAACCGGTAACACGTAATTTCGTTTATTTTCGATTTCGAATATTTTCCACAACACCTGAAAAAATATTCTTGAAATTACACTTTCACCCAAAAATACAACGGATGGCTGCAATACTGTTATGGAAATAGAACGATGCCTTCGTATGATTTAATCATAAGCTCTTTGTATTCTTTGTATTAATTAATATTTTATATTAGGTTTCTTTCAAATTTATATGTAACTTTTTAATTTAAAAAAAAAGATTCATGTTTGTCACAGCTTTATTCTGTCTTATTTTTATATTTGCTAAGGAATACCCTTTACATTTCGTAGTGCAAAAAGAAAAAAAGAAAATAAAAAAATCAATTTGAATTACATAATTCAAATCAGTGATAAATTGCGTTTACTGTAATGCTCTGTGGTAAACAACATTGGTTGTTTTTCCGTTTTTGGTTTGAATTTACAAAACCGATCGTTTGCTAATGCGCGAACAGGCTACATACAAGTGGATACTCTAATTTCACTGCACAAGTTTCAAAGCATTGGGTTCGTGCCTTATTATTGCGCGAACAGGAAACTGAAGTCGTTTAAATTGAAATGGCATATCAGACGGAAGAATTTGGATGTGTAGAATGAATACATCTTCGCCTTTGAATTTTCTAGTTAAAATAGTAGCTTCAATTACATAAGCCATCAACCTTTTAATAGTAAGTCTTGTATCATTGCAAAAACGGAGTTGATTGATATTGCGAAACATAAATTAAATTAATGGTTTGACTAAAATTGAATTATTTTAAAAAATGTAAATATAACTCACGAACCAATACACGTATAGAGACCGTTTTGATGTCACCTTTCATATGAACTTTGTAGAAAGGAAATCAGTTTTCCAGAGAACATGAATTACTAACCCAATTCAAATTATTTTTATTTATGTAAAAAAACTATCCGTGATTTTCAAAATGAAGTTCTGGAATTCATAGATTGAATAGCTTACAAATTGTGATTGCATATAGAAAGAGTTTACAACGTTGTTGGGAAGCACTAAAGCTTATATTGGCATGTGGCGTCATACATACATAATATTGCCAAAAATTTACCAAAATACTCTAAGTAAGAGCCATGTCCAAATTAAAACAGTGAAAGGTATTATTAGATCTAGTTCCGAAAATGTCTTACTGCGCCGTTTGGTCGAAAATTTAATTACACATCCATAAAAAATGAAACCGTATAATTTAAAACTGCAAAATTAGTAAATTCATTTTAGTGGTAGTGCTGACAAATGCCCTCATAATAAAATTTTAAAGCAGTTTTCTTTCACTGGAATACATGTTGCTCATTCAAAGTATACATTTAAATTATAAATACTTTAAATAAACAAAAATAATCTAATAATGTAATGTATACATATGTATGTATGCATGGAAATGTTTGGGCATATAAAGAGGAGGCAGAGCTCTAAGTGTGAAAGCAGCTACACTTCTAAGGTGCTTTTGTTACACTCCAACAAGGTTGTAAACATCAATGCTAAAGTCAACTTCGACAACACAAGCCAGCAAGCAAAACCATTGACAATAAACCCAATAGGTTTATATGTAAATGCGATTGTGTGTTAACAACTAAGGTCATCCGCTTAAATTAATGGTTACCTGGCTGACAATTTTTCTTCTCCCCTTAATTTGAATGTTCTAAGGGAATAAAATTGATGCTATGGAAAAAAGCAGCAAAAGAGGCAAAAAAATAGAAAAACGGTACGTGTTTTAAATAAAACGTAAATATGCCGTTTAGTTCTAAGAAGCCAAGTGCACACTCATCTCTACAGTAAATTTGTTTGGTTCGTGTAATTCCCACATTAAGCCAACGACAAAAATTATATTTTAAGGCAAAAAGCATATTTTGTTGCCATTTTCCTATGCCACAACTCACAAGTTCACTCATACGTATTACAAACGTTTTTCGTTGCTCATACGCATGACCGTTTTAGTAAAAATGTTATTAATTATACGCTTAGATGATGTTCCCTTATAATTCTTGCACGTTATAACAAACTATTCGTTATTTTAATAGCAGTATTATTAAAATAAACACAAAAATGTTATGCCCCAAGAGTATGAGGGCGGTATTTTCTTTAAATATAATTAAAGAAATGTGGTAAAAGTGCGCTTAAATTATGGCAACAAGACTATAATTAAAATTCCCATATTATCGCACATTGCCTTAAACCATGAATTCCAAAATCATTTACTACTTCTCCCCTATTGTACACCCTGTCAGATCCCCCAAAACCAAATAATAATTATATAAATTATCCGATGCATTTGCTCTATTAAACTGACTGGTAACTGCACAACATAAATGAAGGCCATATAGATGAAGTCTCATTCCCTTCAAACGTAACAGAATAGCAACCAAAAAAAAAGGACCCTCCTCATTATTTTCGCTCCCATGCGGTAAATATACCATTATAAAAAAAAATGGGAAAAGACAGTACATTAAAATTTTTCTTTTAAATTTGCACAGATTTAAAAAAAGTGTATAATTATGTTTCCTTAGTTCAAATATATTTTTAAACGTAAATTTCACGATTTAGGGGGTTGCTTTTATGGGGAGTCGATTCCGCTGCATGTGCATAACGATACCTCTTCATGCTAGATTTGTATAATAAGTTTATAATTACCCAACACACATTGCTCTCATTTGAGAACAATAAAATCACCGAATAATTCTTGACGGCCACTGCCACGAATGACTTATACCGATTACGTCTTGCGCAGGTCCGTTAGTTTTGTTTGAAAATCATCTGTTTTGTGTGACGTCATCAATGGGCAAAAAATACTGCTTTGTATGAATTTTGTAAGTGTTCTTTGAATTACATTTAAAAAAAGACAGAAAAAGACAAGCCATTTAAAGAAAATGCGATGTGCTGTAAAACACTTTCTTTGAAAGTGATAAAATTGTATTTAACTCTTTTATTAATTTCAATTCTCTCTAGTTTCATGTCTTATTTGTATTTTGAAACTAAAGTAATAACGAAATTTAATATTTTTTGAAATAGACTTTTAAATCTGCCAGTGGAAAAAACCAATTTTGTTTATGGAATCTAAACTTCGTCTCTTAAATTCTAAAAAATTAATATTAATAATTGCGTTTGCAATATAACGACGTAAAAATCTGATATTCTTCTTATGACCACTGGCTGAAGCTTTTCAAATTTAACTGAAACATTTTGCATAATACAAGGTTTGTATAAAGCAATCCCATCCGATAAATTTTAATAGTTCACGTGTGTATAAATCAAAAATAATACTATAAACTTGAAAATAGTGTCGGAAGAATTGTAATTTTCTTTTTTAAGGGGGTTTTTACGTCCACGAAGTGTTCTAAACAATTCAAAAATTAATTAAGTTTGTGAAAAAATATATGAATATTAAAAAATATCGCCTTTCAAAAAACAATACAAATTCCTTTTAATTGATTTTATAACTTTGCAACTCTCTGAAAATTTCAGAATAAGATAAGACTTTTTAAATGCCTGAAAATAATATACAAATACCAATTCAAAAATGTACAAATTTACGTTTCACTAATACTTGTTCTAAAATTTGTTTCACCAATAAAATGTTTAAAACCATAAATAAATTTTCATATGTATAAATTTTCAGTATATTTTTTGTTTAATAAAAAGTATTCAAAATAAATATCACAGACTACACATACATATATGTATCACATCTTTAATTTTATAAATTTAAGTTTTTTTCTAATTATTTACTTTAAAAGAAGGATTAAAATCCACAAAAAATTTATAGTTGGAAGATGTTTGTAACTTTATAATAAACATGACGAAAATAAAAATAAAATATTATAACAAATACAAATTATGTAAAGAATTGGATTCCAATGGGCTTTCGACAGGTCTCGAATGTTTTTTAAAATAAGATAACTAAACCAAGAGTTACGTGATAACTTTCTATCTCGAAAAATAAAATTCGCAAAAATAATAAAATAAATTAAAACCTATTACCGTTTTGCTTTTATTTGTAATTAAAAGTAACATTTGTTCAGTAAGGCTTGGATTCTGAAGGTGATAGATTTAAGAACGGACGGACATGGCTATATTGTTTTCCCTGTTGAATGCCGTTTATGCTGGAGCCTATCTTGATCCCTTTTCCATGTTTCATACGAAAAAGTCAATACACACTGGCAGGCGAGTCGGTCGGCATAACTGAAGCAAATGTTTTTGCTTCTTGGCGTTTAATAATTGAATTTTAAATGCTTTGAAAACACAATAAATTGCTTCTGAAACAAATTTTTATTTTATTTCACCAAAATAAACTTGAAAAAATGTTATATTTGCAATAAATGCTGATATTTACAATTGTAAACAACAAAATCCAAACAAATCTCACAGCAAAATAACAAAAGTGAACATTGATGACGTAGATGCGCAGTAGACAATTGTTTTGACACACTTAAGTGCGCAATCGGTATAAATCATTCGTGGGCCACTGCACTACGCTTATTGATACATATCAAATATCGTGGAATATCAATGTTACTACAACAAAATGTTTCCAGTACCGTGTCGATAACTAATAAATGCAGAGCTATGTAAATATGTACGTACAACTCACCTCGCATGTTCAACAATTACAGCATTTTAATTTAATTAGCGACGAATCGAAATCCAAATTTTAAAACACTTTTTACGCACTTCATTACACGAATTATTTAGCAGCAAACATGCTTCTTACAAACACACACGTACATATTTATGTACATATTTAAGAATGTAATTGATTTTTTCCTTCTGTTCGCTTCCTTGATTATTTCAAACATCAATTTTTTTATTATTTTTATAATTCAAACGTATGTATGCATGTAAATATTTATGTATTCGTGAACATACACATTTGTATGTATGTACATAAGTACATACAAAGGCATACTGTGATTGATTTCTAGTTTATTCTCTATTTATATATATGTATGTATACATATATACGTCTCGTATAAGCATACATATGCATATGATGATATACATATGTATATAGCACAGCCAAACACATGTATGTATATATACCTACATATGTATGTATGAAATTATAAAATACATACATACGAATGTATACATGTGCATACGTACATTTGTATTGTAGCACTATCAAAGCATAAAAAAAAATTTTCAAACTTTATTTGCACTTCTTTTACAAAAATAAACTGACGGCTGGTCGCGTTTAGCGAGGAAAACGCACTGCATAATTTGATTCTGCCTAATTGATGATGTCAATTGTTTTAAATTTGGAATACCAAAACAAAAGTAGAAGGATTATCATTCTCTTGAAATATACAAGCCTGCAGTCTGTCATACTTTTACTCTCATTCATGCTCGCATCCACACCAGCGTTGCCAATTTCAGTATCATTTTGCACACGTTTATTACTAGTGAACCGTCGGCTTCATAATTTACAACTTGTAATAACTATTATAATTATTTCATCTCGTCAACAGTTTTAGCTCGGTAAAGAAGTGTAATACATAACAGTTACAAAGCACAATTATAAACAATATTTTTTAATGTATGAAATTTTGAACAATATTTACAATTATTTCTGAAAATATATGTACAATTTAAAATAAAATATTTAAATAAATAAATAATTAATTATTAATAAATCATAATAATTAAAATTAGTAATATATATATAACTAATTCCCAAGTGGAAATATGTGTAAGAATGGATTCCGGCAACACTGATGCAAATTATACATTCCCATATGCAAATACCCAGTCAACCATTTTATTTATCATTTATTTATTATTCAGCAGTTCATCAAAGTACTTCGATATACATGAAATTGAACATTATCGAAAGTATGTTAAGTATTATTCCAATTTTCATAAGGCAAATGTATTTTTTAATTAAATTCATTATATAAATTTTCAATTATATAATCTATCCCATGTAGTCTTTTAAGTATTCATAACACAGTTTTCGAAATTAATTTTAAGATAACAAATACAGGCAGATGACTTTATTTATTTATTTGTTATGTGTATATCATATTTTTATGTATGTACATATGTATATATTAAATTTATTGTGAGCCGTCTAACTTGTTAAGATTTTCAAACCGATAGAGTTTTCTAATTCAACACGTTGCCATATTGTGGGATTAATTAACTCAAAAATGTTTACTAGGTATGTTTTATTATTTTATTTTTCAATATTTTTGTTTGTATGTTTAGGAATGCTGTCAGAGAGAGCTGTTTTCTCTACACATTTTAATTAAATTTTTGCTTCACAATTGTATCATGCACACATCTTCGTACCCATCCATACATTAATTAATGCATACATACATATGTATGTATATTCGAATGTTCATATACCCGTAAGTATATGTACATACGTAATTAGAAAATAATATAACAGCAAGTTTTTAACTACCACATCCAAATTTTTTTACTAATTTATTAATTCGCTTTTCTTAATTCGTACATACATGGATCTGTATATACAAAAATATTTACATGCTATAATCGATTCTTATGTACATGCTCTATATATGCATATATTTGAATATATACATACACGTATGTGTATGTACAAGAATATGTATTTATGTACATAGATGTACATGCATATATATATGTATGTTTCAAATATAGCGGTTATTTTGTGACCTATTACACTGAGTAACAAAATAGGTCGTGATAATACCTACGATGTGATACTATTGTATTTTTGGTGTAGAAATGCTTCGTGGGCAACACAGGTGTATATGTGCATACTTACATCCATACACACATATATAGCTTTTGTGTTTTTGTCTTTTGTCCCTTCTTTATTGTTAACTGTTTTAATATCAGTCAATGTAACTGCGTGTACAAAAAACAATGTATTTAATTCTATTGTTTTGTAGCTGTTTTAATACCGTAGTGACACGAGAGTTAATGCGCATTAAAAACTTGTTAATGTGCATTAAAATTTTACCCTACAACACACCGCTTTCTGTATTTACTTAACAGCTGTTTGTTGTTTTTATTCATTTTCGTTTGTTTTATATGGAGATCAAATGCATACAAGGCAAAAAATACGATTAGCATGGCTGCGCTTGGTGAAAAATAAGCATTTGAAAGAAAACAAAAAAATAACTATATATATTTATATATTAAATAATAATAATAATAAATAAATATAAATACTAAATATTAAATAAATAAAAATGAAATAAATAAATAAATTTATGTATTTTATATACATATGTATGTATATTTATAAATAAATACATTTATACATTTATAATATTCATATACATATATATATTTATATATATTTTTTAATATATTTATAAATAAATAAATTTATTTATTTTATTATTCTTATAAATTCCATAATTTTTTAAATTGATATGTGAAAAAATACCTGTATTTCTGCGAGAAATTTCTTTTTATGTGGACTTTTTCCACACTAAATTTATTGCCCATTTGTGCGGCTATTCCTTTGTATATGTACTCATTTCTTTTTATGCTTCGCAAATCGGTGGCAGAACTCTAGCAGAACCTGTCCATTGCTTTCTTGGAAATCTTAAAATTAATTTTAACATTTCTAAAATTAATATTTTCTATTTCTTTTTTGTTTATTTTCTTAAATGTCAACAAATTTACCGACAGCCGATTGATTGTTGACGGTATTGCCATATTGAAATAGCTAAATTCAGTTTAAATGCAGTTCGATTTACTGCATCAACTTTTGTCTTAATGTACGTTAGAATGGAGATAATGCGTAATTTAATCAGCATTAAGACTTGTAATGCGCATTAATTCTGCCCATTACGTCTACCCTATAACTTTGATTTCAGTAAACTTCCCACTTATCTTTTATAGCAAATTATACCTCCATTTGCTCCAAAAAATATTTCGGTAAAAGTGACCTGACGATCTGCTTCCAAAAGCCCGATCTTCGAATTAACCAGTTTCAATACATTTTTAAGATTCTGTACTAATTATTTCGTCTGGGTTTGTAATTTGAAGTAATAAAACTATAATAAATGTACTTAATTATATATGAATGTTCATATAAAATTTTTTGGTTGTTTCTTCAATGATAACTAAATTGCTTAATAGTTATTAATTTTTTTCTAGTTCAAATTTTATGAAATTCTTTTTAATATTTATTATTATATTAAAAAAAATACTATAAATATGTATAGGAATATTGTTATAAAAATATACTAATAAACGGTATCAAATTAATTTTATTATAAGCAAAACCTATTAATTTTCCATATATTAAAAATTTATTTTTAATTTTTTATTTTTCGTTTTGTTTAAAAATGCATTAATTATACATTTTATTGCATTTTACTACGTGTTAATGCAAATCGTCAAGGATCCTGGATTCAACTTTTCTTGAATTTGAAGCAAGAACGTAACAAAAAATTCAAATATATTCTATTTCTTGTAATGAAACGGAAATATAGACGTAAGAAGTGAATATGAAAGTGTGAATATCCTTTAAGTCTTCTTGATGTCTAGAATCAATAATTTATATTTTGCCATTAAAATTTATTTCCGTTGATTATTATTCAGCAAGTCACATCTTCGATAATAAAATATAATAATAATTTTACTATTCCACATTTTATCGTCACGCCCTTAAATTAATAAATGGCGCTGAATATTTTAATATGAAATTAGAAAATATTTTTCAAATATTATATATTACATTTTAGTTTCTTAACATCACATTCAAATACGGTAAATAAATTTATAAAAAAAAAAAACAATCATGTAATCACTATTTTCTTGAATACAAAATTTTCTTCAATATCATATTTTTGAACCGAAACAGTGTAACATTGCAAAAAAGACACAAAAAAAAACACAAGATCCCCACAAAAAAAAAAAAAAAAAAACAAAAATTTTTTGCCGCCATGCGTTTTTTTTCATATTTTCATCATACTTAATTTGGTTTTTTATATCCGTTGTGAGTCCTTGATTGTTGGTTTTACGTTTAATATTGCAAATCGACATCGACATGCTAAAAATAAACAACTTCCATAATTGTCTGCTACAACCCACTTATGATTTCAGTCTAACAAATTTAATATCGATAAACAAAAATACAAAGACCTCTTAACCATTAAATTTTGTCAAAGTGCAATCATAAAGAAAATGTTTACTTTCAAAATATTTATTAGGAATCGTCTGTAAATTAGAAATATGTTAATTTGCTCACATTAATTATAAATTAATTCACAAGAACAGACTAAAATATTCATTCATATGAAGTTAAACATTAACATCTGCAGTTTCAACTGCAACGAAATTAATTGTACAACAACAGGATATTGTACAAAACTCAATTAAATATTTGCTTTTGTTCGAAACAGCAATGAGTTGCAACCATATTTTGAAAGCATTTAATGGCATTTTCTTTAGAAGACATTAAGCACATGCTGTGCTACCGTTGCCTTTGTTATCAATAGCATTCAGAATATTGGCAACTTACTTGTTTCTTACATAAGCACATGCACGCAGAGATCCATACACTGACACAGGATAACAAAGAGTCACTGTCTTTAAGACAGGAGTAACCAAATGACAAGTTTATCTGGAAATACTACAGTGAAACCGGTCGCTGGAAAATCACTTAAAATAAAAAAATAGCTGCTGATGTTGCAATTATTTAAGCTTGCCAAGTTTTCCACTGAGACCTTAACCGAGTTCCCGAACCCAATGTCAATTTTAAAATACAGAGTGCAACAGAAATTTAAATTGAAAAAAGTAGCAAAAAGGATTTTGAAATAAAGTTATAAAAAAATAACTTAATTCTTCCACAAATTCATTGATAAAATCCGTAAAGGCAAATGAATTTCATAATTGAACGAGAAGGTTTTAAAGGACTTTCAAAATAAAAAATCCTTTAAAGTATTATTTTTGAAGTATAAAGAAGCCAAGTAATTTTAATTAAATTGAAAAAAATAATTTATCACAAATGTGTGCTAAAGAGATTTATTTTAAAATTTTTGTGTATCACCTTAAAATGCAATTAAAAATAAAATTATATAAAAAAGTATGACTGAAGTACTGATTTAATCTCGCCGAGGTGCGAGGAAAGCAAAGGAAAAAATTTTGTTTTAAAATATTTATCATACTGAGCAACTAATTAAAGGATATTAAGAAGGAGCGGAAGTTTTAAATTTCTTATTTTGATGTGTAGGGGATATGTTTTCAAGAAGATGGCGCACAGTAGGACTGTTCACTAGCCCAATATATTGCAAATAAAATTATGTTATATGTTTTTGTATTAAATTATTTGTAATGGTTGCTTATCAGAAATTCGACTCATCAGTTACTAAGCGTATAACATACAGTGCTCATAAAATCAAGAATTTAGTTTTTTCAGGAAAATAATCACTACGAGTAAACGAGTATTCAGTGATCATTTTTTATACATTTGCAGTAAATATAAGCTTTTTTTCAAATTCATATTTCAAATTCTAACGTTAGCTATAGCCGAGATTTTAGACGATCTATTTTTTAGTTCTTTATGTTTAACCGGCTGAGTAAGTCAATAGATTTGCATGGTTTTCTCTTAAAACTTGGAAATTATTAGAACGCGTTTGTGAAGACTGAGCAACATACTGTTTTTAGGGTTCATCTAACGGTCTTCCAGTTGTCATATCGTCTCTTATTTGTAAGCCACGCATTAGCTAGAGTGTGTTAGATCGCCACAGTGGAATCAATAGCACAAGTTCTGAGCAGGCTATGAACAAAATAACATTATATTTAATATTTAAAGTGCTGTAAAAATATTGCCGCTAACTTTGTCATATCAACGGAGGGTGTCTTATCAAGTTTAGAAATTCATTTGCAATTCTGTGTAATTATATGCCATCCTACCTAGCGTTTGGTCTTTAAGCTATAGAACTAATTTAATGTAAATCAAAAGGAGATAATATAAATCTCTGTTGCTGCCAAATGTCATCGGGTCAGATATAAAGGGTGTATCAAAATCAAATTTACAAAACAGGCGACAAATTCAAACCTTGCGTTAATTTTTCCTCAACCTATTCTAGGATCACGGAAATCTTTACGCGAATAGCTCTGTAAGTATTTGTGCATTCCTGGAGTTAAAATACGAAATGTTAATGAGAATATTAAAACAAGAGTTATAACAACATCTTCACGTAAAATCTTAAAAACGCCATAACATATTTTTAAGTTCTAGTACTTCAGTGTTTACGTCATTTGCATTAAATATATACATACATACATATTTCAATAAACTCTCGCACACTAAGAAAGTGATTTGCGAAACATGCTAAAACAGCGACTTTTCCTTAATGATTTCTATATTGTTAATGGATATTTTCATAAACACTTCAACTCCTTTCGTGTCTTTTGATTTTAAAGATGAAGTGGAACCCGGAATGTTGCATTGTAAATGTTTGAAAAATATTTACAACACATTTACATGCCTGTATTTACCTCTGCATAGATACGAGTACACACGTACATATACATGTATATGTATATTTAGAAGAAAATGTTACTTTGTGTTTGCTAGACTCGTTTCTTGTGTGATTATTGAAAAAGTTTTCATCTTTAATGGCGTCAATATTTCGTTAAAATATAAAAGAACATGTAAATACATGTAATGGAGTTTATTGTCATTGAAGTTACATTTTTTAGTTTTTTTTTCCGTACATTCCATTAAAATATTTACATCTTTGGGTATGAAGCAACGAAGTTTAAGTAATTCAAGTTTTTACCTCATTGAATTGTTAATTTTATGATGCTTCATTGTACGAAATAAATAGAAATATAAATGCACACATACATTTGTGTGCATGTGTGCGCTCGTGTGCCACACACACGTACGGGCGTGCAAATGGAATGACAATTTGTTATGAAATTATATAAAAGGAAATATACAGCAATTTTTATTGCAGTTTGTAACTCTCATTTCTGTAGCATTGTGTAACTGTGTATATCAGGAATGTGAATGTGTTGGTAGTTTTACTTTATCACGAATACATACACATATATGTATTTTAGTGCCATTGGTAAAACACTGGAAGAAAAAATGTGTACACACTAAACGAGTAGGTGCCTGAGGAATGTTTTGTTTTCGGTTCAATGCGCAATTGAGATCGTCAGATTGAGAGCCTTAAGCGATCGACCTTAACTCACTCGATATGATACGCCTCAGCGTTTAGCAATTTAATTAGCAGCAAGTATTTGTTAACATCTCTGATTTTAATATCTCTACATTGTTTAATGATATTTCTCTCAGTGTAGATTATGTGAGCTTCAACCCAATCAACTTTTTTCGTGTGCACACAATTTAAACTTTTTTATGTTTCCTCTTTAAAGGAGCACTCAAGTGGAAATAAATAAAAATGAAACATGACAATTCGCCAATACAGTATTAAACATTAAAGATATTAAATAAGACGGTTGCAGGGTTGTCAGCTTTGCCGTTCTAACATCGAATTGATGGAGTTCTTAAGACCAAACTGGAAGAAGACTTTCATTGGAGTTATTACGATTCCACAATAACTTTTACAAAAAGATTAGTATGCATTATTTTTTGACTAATTCTTAAAAATTTTATTATTTAATAAATGGTCGGTCATATGCATATAGTATTTTTATCTTCAATTCTTCATAAAAAATTTGTTAATATTATCACGGCATAATAAATTAGTATTGGAGGGTAATAAGCTGATATAAAATATTAATGTGAAAAATTCCAGGGAAGAATTTACAAGAAAAAATATTATGACCATTTCATTCAGAATATAACAACAAATTTACCGTGGTCTATACATACATAAGCAAATATATCGGTTATTCCCCTCTACTGGTCACTAAAGGTAAAAAGAATTTTAGTAAGGGATTCTTACGTTAACAATTTCTGTGGTACATCCCTCTCAGGCACATGGTGAAATGTATTCAACTGCGCAAAAAGTGTCAACTCATTCGTCTACTACGTCTTCGGAATGCAACGCTGCGAAAAATGTGTCTCATCAGGAAAGCTGCGCCATATTAAGAAATCATAATAGAAGTTTAACTCGGCAAAGAAGTTAAAACATTGAGTAATTCTATTATAATATTATAATAAGTCTATAACAAGCTAAAGAATTACACAATGATGATCTTCCTTGTTATTCTCTTTTCTTTCCTTGCTTGCCCAGCCACTAAGTCAAATTAACTTTTTTTGCTTTTCCCTACTCCGAGTATCTTCATGTACTTATGCTGTAGTTTCGCGTTTTATGCACTTATCACTTCGGAGACATAATAATTAGTCCTGTTATCGCAATTATCGTAAAAAAAAAATATTTTTATTAAAAATTTAATTCTTGGCAACAAAGTATTTTAAAAATATAACAACTAAACTTTTGAATCGAATCTTTTAGTTCTCTGAATAGTTTTTAATGAAGGCTCAAGTTCGTTAAATGATTAGTTTAGTTTTTCTAAATCGAAAGCTTGCATACACGGACGCTTGAACCGGCACTCCGAAATTCACCGCGATTTCTTCACAAGAGTTGTATTATATGGCATTGCACTAGCACAGCGGATGCAGTAAATAGTTTTCAGCTTAATTTAAGAATGTTAATTTTTATGCTATCAATATTTCTTAAGATCTTCGCGGAAATATGACTTTTGACTGATTACATTTTAAAACAAAGAAAAAAATATTTTAAATGATTAATGGCTATAAAAGCGTTCAGTTTCATTAATAGATCCTAAAACAAGGACTTGACACATCAACTAAAATTGATTGTGATATTATTCAAGCTGTAGAACAGTGTCAATTATTTTTCATAAAACTGTCCATTATTATTTTAAAAAACTTCCCTAAAAGGTATACATATATTTTTATGTCATTAGAGAATAACAAACTGATATTATTTCAACTAAATGTCTTTGGACGCCATTTCGTCTGATGTTGATAAAACTAATAACAACCAACTTATAGAATTTTCACATAAATACGCTATAAATGTAGGAAAGTGTTTATTTATTCTCTATCAATGTAACAAAATCCACATTAACAAAAAAAAAAAAAAAAAAAAAAAGAAGGAGAAGAAAAAATAGAAATAACAAAGAATATAAATAAATAAATACTGACAACGTCTTGCATAAATTCTCTATGAATGCAGACCAAAAATAAAACGTAAATTGAATTTATTGATTTGCTGCGAGTACAAAAATGTGAAGACAGCATCATAAAAATCCAAAAAGGCGTTGAGGAAAGGACATTCAAACTACTTATTCAAGCACTTATCGGAGAAGGAACACAAAAGTAATAAAAAGTAGATAAATAAGCGGTAGCATTATAATTTATTAATCCTGTTTTAATTATGTTAATTATGCAACTTTCAGGTCTTCCAATAATGAAGTGTTATCGTTAATTAAAAACACGGCGGAGTTTCTGTTCCTTTAAATTTAAAATTAAGCTGAATAGTGGCGATATCCCTAATAATAGGCTTATGTAACGATTTTACTCTGCCTCTATTGGTTTTGCTACCTAAGTTTGTTTGTATTTAAATGACCTCAAACTCACCTTAAAAGGGATTCCCCCTGCTGCGATTATTGTTTCGTTAAGCTAATCTGTTCCCCCACGCAGCTTCACTAACTACAGTCTCTGTATATGGAAGTATCTCTAAAACCCAATTATTCATAGATGAAGCAACATATTTGAGGTGGCCATTAGCTAACAACACTGTTTCCTTAAAGAGAAATTGAAGAATTTTTAAGCATCTTAATTTAAAAAGGACGACAAACGTACTCATAGCGTGGCTAAATTTTTGGTGTGCTTTAATTTTGTTAATTTCTTTCAATATATTTAAAATATTCATTGTATGTACAAATTTATCAATAACAGAAACTCAAAACTTTTAAGCTCCAATTGACTTCAAAGTGTATTCTTAATTGGAAGACAAGCGGGAGGACCAGATAATATTTTAATTTCCATGTTATCCCTATTCAACCTGTCACCAGTACCTGTTTCTTCTAATTACAAAATAAACAATATATTACAGCAATTTCTAAGTTAATTTAAACAACGAAGTGTAAGACTATTTTATTTTTTTTATTTATTTCGTAAAAGTTTTAAAGCAGGAACCAGTGAAACTTGAAAAAAAATTAGAAAACAGAAAATTATTAATTTGCTTACAACTTTTTTATCTTTCATTATTCAACGCAACATTTTGGTAACAGCATTTTTGTATCGATATTTTTATGCTAAAATAAATTATCCTTAATAATTATTTCTGTTTTCTAGATCGCAATATTAATAATAAATAGTTGAGTTAAAGTTTTCAATGGAAACTTGCAAGCTTAGTGTTCGCACTTCCTGAAGCAATCAGAAGAAAGAAGATTGTGAAATTTCATCTTTTATGTTTTTCAATTTACACTTTTAAATTCGATTTAAAATGAAGGAAATGCAGGATACGATTTACAAACACTAGATGCCATGAAAACCCCTAAAGTGATAAAAAAAAAATATGTCAGTGTGTGGACTCAAATGCAGTGTACAAAAGGGAATTGAAGAAATTACAAATAAACGAAACCTTATCATTCTTTCATTAGAAAGATTATTATCACTTTATTCAAGATTCTGTTTTCTTGCTTTTAAATTTATTATCACTTTAAAATATTAGAAATTTTTCATAAAGTTGACTTCTATAACACAAATGGAAGAATGGAAATATAGTAAATTATTGTCATACAACATATGATGATATCGGTTGCTTTTATTAATTATAAATTGTTAATTAGAAATAACCAGTTACTGACTTTCTCAGCGATTCTCCTAACTGGAATTTGGTATTCATACCGGTTCCCTTTATTTGGCCCAGAAAACATGTTAGAGGAAAAGGATAAAAACAGAGGACAACTTTTCTACAAAATTGACTGAAGCCAAAGAAATTTATGACAATACTTGCAATTCATAAAGGAACATCACGAATACCAGTTTCTGAAAATTTTTTCTTTGCAAGTACTTTGTAAATTTGTATTTTTTTATAGCAAATTTTCTGACCACAAGTTATATTAGTCACAATATATATATAAACATAAAAGTTAACGACGATGGCAATACTGTCGCCAAAAAGTAACTTTGCAATCTAAGCTTTTTTAATTGCATTCTTGGTGAAATAATTGGAAAACAATTCTGCATGGTCACTGTATGCACACCTGTACGTATTGATGCGACGTGATCGTCGAGGGAAAATGATTTTGCATGATCTGCGTCTATACACCTGCACAGGTTGATGCCAGCAATCGTCGAAGGTTACGAGCCAATAAAGTTGGCTGACAACAGGCCATCTTGGCTAACGTGTTACGAGCAATGGTAGATAAGAATGATTAATAAAAATTGAATTGCAACTAAGCCCCTTAAAGTATTTAACTAAGTAAAGGCGCAAGTCGGTGCTTCTAATAATAAATATAAATGTAATTATGAATATATTTAAAAGCGGTGGCCTTCGTCAGAGCCTGCAGGCTGTGAAACGCTATTAAAAGAGAGAGTTGACAAAACGAAATAATTAATTTTTGCTGTGAATGTTATAAACATTTTGATATAAAAATGTCTTAACTCAGTGCGTTGAAAAAGTTCAGGAATTTTCTTAATTCTCGCAAATAATATAATTTATTATATTTACACCCCATAAAAAATGACCTTTATTCCATGCTATGCTTTATGCTATTTGTCTGCCATACAAACCCATTACGCTGTTTGTAGTGCAACAAACGTACAATTTTTCATATTTATTATATTTGCGGGAAATGTATGTGTGCACACACATTCCTATTCTTATGAAAAATGTTGAAGGATATTAAAACAATAAAAGGGAAATATTTTATTTTAATTTTATCTTCCTTTTTGCATTTTGCCCTTCAATGGAAACGGTTACAAAAGTCCTTACTGGCGAAGCAACAAAAACTTACATCCGCATTATCTGGAGGAAGCTTGAATTCGAAATAGCTTTGGGTATTACACATTTGTAACTTTATAATTCTCAGCTGCCAGCCCGGCGTTCTCACTCGGTTTGAATTTTTTAATAACTTTCCTGCCATATTTTAACTCACATAAAAAACGAAAACTATTTCATAACGAACCTTTTGGCTGCGTTCTTCCATTTCTTGGCTAGTAGAAAGTGTAAAATAATTCCCATTTAAATTCAAATTTATTCTAATGAAGCAAAAAAGAGTAGAAGTAATATGTGCGACCACTATGGCGTCACCAAAAATTATAAATTTTAAATTATGAATTGAGTTGAGTTGAGTTGAGTTGAGAGGGCAGCAACTGTTGTCATTAGTATTGTTGTTGCTCTTCTTTTCGTTGGTTGCATTTTTTTTGTAAATTGCGTTGAATGAATAATAAAATAATAAATATGAAAGTGGTTTTTCCATAAAATGTTGCCTCAGCAACAGAGGGGAATGGAAGCCAAGCCAAATATGGCGAAATTTTTATTTTAGCTACAAGTCGTTTGATATTCAGTCTTCACATCTAGTTCATCTAGGGCTTGTTACATTTGACTTCAAGTCCATTAAACATTTCCATTTTACGACAATGTCAAATTACTTAAGAGTATGCAGTAACAAAAACTTCAGATTCCGCAGATATCAACTCCACGATTGATGTGTCCTGGAAAACCCTTTGCCAAAAGTGCAGTTTTTTTTTATCTTTACTGTACAGGAAAAAGTGGTAAGAACAAGAAGGAAAGTGTTACATATTATAAATAAAAAGCTGATTTATTTGATTGCTTACATGTGAATACAAGGTGGTTGTAAAGTGTCATAAAAGTAAAACCACAAATTATCCTTTCACCCACAAGGCACTGAAAAAATGAGATGAAATTTCAAATTTTCATCTACTTACTTATTGTTTGCGATCTCGGAAGTTTACAGTTTCACATTCTAAAATAGCCATTAAGTTTATAAGTTTTATGAATAAATCTTTCCTGCAGAAAAGTGTCAAGTTTTTAAGGAACAACATACATATATTTTACGGGTCGAGTGAAGAAACTTTGAAGAAACTTTTTTTCATTGAGAAACTTTTTTTTACACTAACACATCTAAATATTACACACGATGCATGTTATACATTAAAAAAAAATCTACTGGAATTTAATAGAAAAAACAAAATAATTAATTTCATTTCCAGCTGCCAAGACGAAGAAGACAATTTCTCTAACACAAATGAGATAATGTGTGGCAAAATGCGGTTTCGGGGCCAATGCTGCCATGCTTGTATATACTCCAATAGCATTTTATAGCATAAAAAAAACAAACAACTAAATATGGGGTTTTCCATTACGTGCCCACACATTTTACACATAAATAAAACAAAAACTCTACAAGGTGTCCAACTACTAGTTAATGTTTTGAAGGCAATTATATTCAGATGATATTTTCAATATTCGATTCAAATACGTTAATAGTTTGTGCTTTGTTCGCCTAAGCCAACGACTTCACAGAACGCCATAAGAAGTAATACAATGGCACCAGATGACCAACTCACTGGTCCAAAACGTGAAATGAATGCATCATTGAATGTTCCGTGCTATAAATCCATTGTGTCGTGAAGCTGCACAGGCTTCTTGGAAAAACATGCCATTAAGACCATTTTCATCGATTTTTGGAAAAAAATAATCGCTCAGCATCGATCTATACCGAACTCCATTAACGGTAAGTTGTCTCCTGCTTTGTTTTTGAAAAAATATGGCCCGCTCAGACCAGCAGTATTAAGAACGCATCAGACAGTAATTTTTAACTCGAGTACTTCATGTGGATTACTTTTGCCCGAATGCGCATATTTTCCCAAACCATGCAGCCAAAGATGCGAGTCGCCCGAAAACATAATTTTTCGATAAAAAAAATGAATCTTTGTCGAGAAGCTACAGAGTCATTTGAATGAAATTGCCTTGAAAACATAAACTAGTAGTTGGGCACTTTATAGATTTTTTTTTTATTTAAATTTAAAGTCTGCAGGCGCCTTATGGAAACTCCGATCTACCCATGGGCTGTATTATATCGAGGTCCACAAGCTTTTTGCTATAATTATTGAATAATTTTGGTTTCTTAACAAAATATTAAAATGCCAAAAATTTATATAAAATGAACTCATGAAGCATTTCTCATTTATGACTCATCTAAACAAGTTCATCTTTCTTTAGTAGGGTATTTTATATATAGAAGAAGTCGCATGACATTCCAAGGAAATAATAAAATTAGAAACGCCTCTTAAAATTAATAAAAACTTGATTCTATTCTATTCTATGCTTTCTATTCGTTGAAGAAAAAGGTATGCGAGCAGTACTGCTACGCCCCTGGCTACCAGTTTTAGTAGAATTTCCATAAATTATTTCTCTTCACACCGCCAGGAATCGAATACAGGACTTTATCCATTTTCAGTTGAATAACTTTTAGTTCAGCCAGCGATAAAGTTGTTGGCAATAAATTTAGTAATGACAATTTATATCTTAGATTTTATTTACTTCTTGTAAAAAATTACAAAGACAAAAACTCCAAAAAATATATTTTCTATAATTTTTTTTTTATTTCTCCATTCCTTTATTGACCATTTTTGTTCTTCTTACTCTTCCATTCAGTTTTAAATATTTTTTTTTTTTTTGCAATTTTTGTTTATAACTTAATTATAAAAGTTTAAATAACAATCACATGTAAGTATTTTACCAATTATTTATTTACTTTATAATATTTTTTTTTTTGTCAGTATTTTATTGAATTAATAAAACATTTTATTTAAAATTTCTTTAAGATCATGGAAATTAATTGATTCATTGTAAGAAGAATTGTAATTATATTTGCTTTTTATTTATTCTCTATAAGTTTGCAGTAGACTGCATTAAGAATGCACAAGGGAAAACAAAAGAGACAGAAATTAAATTAATTGTGCAAGTCAATAAAATATTTACGCTTGTGTGTATGTGTGTGTGTGTGTATGTTAATGTATGACTGGGTATGGGCAGCGAAAGCAAGTGTGGTATGTAATTGGATAACAGAACATTGAAAGAAAGATTTAAATAAATTTATTAATTTCTTTTTTTTTTTTTTTTTTTTTTGTTTTTGTGGCAGAGAAAACAAAGACGTTTTTACCAATTCTAAATTGTCTAACGACGCTATTCCGAATAGAAAATAAACAAAAAATTCGCAATAGCATATTTGTAATGTTGGCTTTAAATGTCTGCACAGAAGAATATTCCATTGAAATAATTTATAAAAAAGATGTTTTTACACTATAAACCAGACTACAAATGCAGTGGTTCTTAAAGCATTGACCAAAATGACTGATGTCTTAGAAAAGAAATCATTCCTTTAGTCACTGTGTCGAGTTTCTTTGCAATCCAATTAAATGTATATCTGCATGCAGGATATAGATTTTATATTTCTTGATTCGTATGCAAAAGTTCCATTGAGCGTGTCCATACACACACTTTTCCTACCCGGTAGGAAATGGCAATACACCAGCAAATATTATTTTTCGTAGACTTATAGCAAGGAAGCGAACTGCAAATCCACTACTGACGTTCGGCATTAGTCATCCACTAAGACATTTTCTTAATTCTACCACATAATTTTTATAAGTTTCTGAAGATGATGTTTTTAATGAAAATACATACTTTTAATTTTAAAAATTAAAAAACTAGAAAGTACAAATTTAATTTCCAAAGAAAAAATGTTTTTCGCATCAAAGGCAAATATAAAAATTTTATTGCTTTGTTAACAATGTCGCCAAAAAGGCACCAATTTAGTAGACAAAAACGCTAACTTGGAGACACTTGTCGCTAGATTTCCTTCGGGCTGCTTTCGATTCTCAAATGTGTGTTTGATTTTAATTGTATGTGTATGTATGTACGTGTATGTTAAATAAATCAATAATTTAGTTCAACGTATAACCATTTATAAAATAAATTAGAAAAACAATTTTATTCATATTTTATTGTTTTGTGACAAGATTTTTCTACATAAAAAATTTTCTTTTCAATTTGATTTATAGTTCCGTTATATTTTTGCCTTATTTTAAATATTATGAGTATTTTATTTATTTATTATTATTATTTTTTTTTTTTTTTGGTATACATTTATTCTACAAATATATGCCATCATATCAGTTACCTTACTAAAGTATGAATGTATTAAATTCTGAATTATTTTTTTATTATTATTAATGTTATTTGAATATTCGATTTCAAATTCAAGTCGTATTTCTTTTTTCTATTGTTGCCTCTGCTTGTGTAAATCAATTTTTTTTTTGTGTTTATTTTCATTTAGTGTATCCTTTATTTTATAAATATAAATTGTGAAATTGTATGTTTCTTCCTTTGCTGTAGTTTGGCTTTATTGGATTTTTCTCCTTGCAGTATTGAAGTGTTTTGTTTTGACTCTTTAATATATAACAGAAGATAAAATTCTATTTATTTGGATTTATATGAAACGTAAATGGCAATTGCATTATAAATGTTGCTTAAATAGTTGACAAGTGATGGGGGCGGTAAATATGTGGAGTCCAAAATATCTGCACAGAATGACTTTGCAATGGCAAATTCCTTATGCCAATTTATATTTTTAATTTTTGCATAATCCCACTACTTTGTAAATGCATATACAGTCGTGGTCAAAATCATTAAAATTTTATGCCGGATAGAAAGAAAATTTCAATTGCCTAATAAAATCATATATAAAAAAATAAAAGTTAACACAAAAACTTAATAGAGACTTCATTTTGAAGATAAATTCTTAACAACAATAATTATTAAAAATTCTTAATTGAAACTTATAATAAGAGTTACAAAAAAAAACCACACTGAAAAGTATTAACACTTCGTTGCAAAGCCAGAATTCTTTATCACGGGGGAGCAACGATATGCCATAGATTCTTTTAAATTGTTTATTATCGTTGCTGGAATTGAGCTCCACTAATTGTATATATTTATATTTATCCAACTTGCACTGGATCATTGAGGGAAACTTCTTCTGGATGTTAAAATGCGAACAACAGCAATAACAGCATAAAGTGTTTATGCATTTGCTATCGAGTTTGCTTTTCGCCAGTTTTATATAAAGTTCATTTATAATTGTAACTTAGCAGCTCTAAATCCAGTAAATATTGCAAGTAAGTAATATTGTTCAAATGATTTTGATCTATAAAGTTTTTCCAGGTCTGGAATTAAAAGCTAAATGGCATTCTTCCATGTTGCTACAAAGGCCACAGTGCTAATGGATAAATTTGGAATTTCAGAATATGTAAATGCATATCACATTTCACCAAAAATGCGTTGTTTTTAATTTTAATTTAATTTCATTACTATCAGGAAATTAAGAAACTGCGTTAAATCACAATAATTCATATAAAACTAATTTGACTAAAAGGATTAAATTTGATCACTTCAAAACCTGCTTCGAATGCAAAGAAAAGAGTGTGAGCTTCACAGTTCAACAATTTACCGAGACAGCTAATTAACTCAAAGAATAATATTTAACTCAAATGTATTTAAGGTACACCCTAATGGCTACAAACTTAATGAGACTTGTGGACTTCTCAAAAATCGGAAAATAAGAATTAAAATTTGGTTTAAATAAATTGTGGCCAGCAGTCATCAATCGTTCTGACAACTTAAATAGACACATTCCATTCCAGTTTCCATAGACACACCAGATCACGATTAGTAATGACGTAGTCATGTCTTTATATTTACTTTATTGGAACTTTTTGAAAGGTATGCAGAAAAAAACGTTTATTCATGTTTTTTTTTTGTTTTTCGATATTTTGTGAGGAAAACGAATAAGAAATGGGACATTTTTAAAAAAAACTCAATACCTTTTTATTAAATAAAATATTTTTAATATGTAAATAAAATGTATTTTATTGGTTTGCCAGTACCGCCCTGGAAAAGGATAATAAAATAAAAATCGCACATAAAATGTATTTTATACAAAAAATTATGAGACATAGCAATTGAACGACCAACTACACTGCGAAAAAAAATAATATAAAGCATACTGCCAAATTACTTGAAGAAGACAACTTCCAAAGATTTGTACAGAATTAAGGAAATGTTACAAGACGTGAAAAGTAAATAATACAAAAAAAAAATATTAATAAAAAATCAAGCCAAGAGGAATATAAATTGCAAAGTTGGAAACACGTTGTCACGTAGTGGATTTTATTGGTTTACAGAAAGTTGTAAACTTTTTGACAATGGTTGGCTGAAAAGTGTCAAGGAGGGTTTTTTTCTACCAATGACCCATAACAGCAGCAAATTTACAGACTTTAAAAATAATTTTGCTAATCGAATCTGCTACAATTTTATTCAAGGACTCCTTGCCACCATCACTGTTGGGTATTTGGTAATAGACCAGAGAGCAGGATCAAACAATATACACTTTAATAATTTTATGGTTGGCTATAGGCAAACGATTTAATAGTTTTAAATACATAAAAGTTCTAATTTAATAACTTGATGGTGTAGACATTAATTAGTAGTTTGGGCTTCTTACAATTTAACTTCAAATATTTAAATGTTTACTAATAAATTTTTGTATTCCAATTTGGATTAGGAATTTACTACTAGACTACATTTTGATTATATTAAAACTACACGGGAATAGAAATTATTATATTTTAAATTTTAATTTATTCAACAACAAATTTAAAAGGTTTGCTTTGACTAAATTTATATTTGAAATGGGAGTTTTTTGACTCACGGCGTATTTGGCTTGGTTGGGATTAAAGTTGACCAACATTAAATTTTCAAATTAAAATCAGAGATTTAAGTAAAAGATTTCTCTAAGTAAACAGTAAATTTACAAGTGTTTCCTCATTAAAATATAATTTAAATTTAACAAATTAAAAATGTATTTTTAATCTGTCCATTTGGCACTCTGCTTGCAGCAGTACATTCGAGATTTTTTTTTTTTTTTTTTTTTTTTGTTATATTTTTTTATTTGCTTCGGGTTTGTTATCAATATTTAAATGTTTAGATGTATTATAGTAAAAACTTATGGTCTATCTACTATACGTTCGTTTCTGTGTCTGTGTCTGTGTCTGTTTCTGTTTCTGTTTCCGTTTCCGTTTCCCTTTATTCAATTAATATCTCCGTATTTTGTTTTAAATCAGTTCCTCTTGGTTTAATTATTTTCGTTGCTTTTACCGTGTAAATGCCTACCTAAATGTTTAATTTTATTATCAATATTATTTAATTATTAATTTTTGACGTCTATTTTTGTCTAATTATTTCGAATTAAAAACCCCTCAGTCGGTTAATATTTGGATTACCATGTTAAGTGGTTAAGTTGTTTAGTTGGTCAGCTGTGTTAGTCTAATGCATTAACTGCCATTCACGTCTACAGCAATGGGCTGTGAGCAGAGACCAGCATGTAGATTGTTTGTATAATGTGCCGGCGGTGATGCTGGAGGTGTCAAAGGTGAAGCATGAACCTTGCCATTTCCAGCTGTTGTTGCTTCTGCTGAAAGAGTTACCTGTAGTGTGGTTGGCGGTGGAGGTGGTAGTGTTTGGTAGAAACAATTGGGATCTTCACTTTGGGCAAAATTTGCATTGCCATTAGTTAGCGGTGGTGGCAAGTCTTTTAGATTGAATATTTCTGGAGGTGGTGGTGGTGGCAAGGAGTCCATTTGTTGTTCACTTAAGTCATCTGTTGCAGGTGGTGGTTCAGGTAAACTTAAAATGCTATCATAACCATTTTCAATTTCGCTCAAACAATTGCCATTCTGCTCTATTCCTGCGTGACCATTTTGCGTTTCTTGCTTCTCACGTTGACCATTCAATGTATCCGTATTATTTACCAGCAATTCCGAGTGTGCTTCTGTGTTTAACCCTTCAGTGTCAACATCCAATGATTCTTCTTCCTCTAAGTTTTTCATATCTTCAACTTTTATTGTGCCATTTAAATGAAGTGGGATTCCTTTATTTGACGCAACAACATTTTCAATTCCATTGTCGCCTTGTTGGTTTTCAGATTCGAGTTGCTCATCTTTTAAGTTGCCATTTATTTCCTCAACTCCATTTAATGAACTTTCGCATTCCTCTTTTAATTCGTTGCCATTATTTAGAGCACATTCTAATGGCACTGAAATTTTATTTGCACTCACAACACCTCGTGAAGTCACGGTATCAGAAAACTTATCGGGAGCTACTAAGGTTGCAACATCATCATATGCATGCGACGTTTTAGCAGTTGATGTATTTTCAACTGGTTCATGAAGACTTTCGGATTTTGAAGATGGAATAGCATTTTGTGTCTCCTCTAGAAGAGGCATTTCTTCTGATTCTGCAGAACCTGTTTTCTCGTTGTTATCGTCGTCTTGCACAGGCTTTAAGTGCACTTCGATTTCAACAGGAATGGTAAAACTCTGCGCATGTTTGATAATTCCTGCTGGTATCTCGATTTTATTTAACAAATCAGACTTTACTGCAATATTTTCTAATTGATCCTGTTGTGTCGACATTGGCTCAATGCCTGTTGCACAATATTCTGTTCCTTCTTCCACTTGCAAGGAACTTCTAACAGTTTTATCATTTTCTATTTGATCTGGTACTTTATCATTTTGCTTTTGCTGTGGGGACTCACCAGAATTAGTTCTCGACTCACCCTCCCCTGTTTTTTTTAAAGTTCCGACCAAATTATCTTTAGTTTTATTTAACTCTTCATTTCTATTAGGTGAATGCGTTAAATAACGATCACTACCAGGATTCGGATCATCGTCTTTAATGTCTTTCATATCGCACTTTAGGACAACATTTTCAGTAGGCCTGACGCACGTATAACTCTTTTCTTCCACAACGTAGAGTTCTTGGTTTCCATAAGAGTATCCTTTGTTTGAATCATTAGATGAAGTAGAACTCACATCAGATTGTGATAAGCCGGTATTTGCTTTATATACTAAATCGCAAATTATATCTCCCTTCTCATTGGGTTGAGGTGAGTTTGTGGGTTCTTCAACTTCTTCTATTTGATGTAAACTTCTAGGCCCATCTTCTTGATTTTCCGCTGGTGGGGAGTGTATCTGTACCTTCTCATTATTAATATAATTTTTTTCATTGGCCATTTTATATGCCAAGCCACCGTTCTGTGTAGTATCGAACATTGAAAGCATCTTGTCGTTTCCTTCCAACAGCGGGCTTTCCGGAATAGTCTTGGAATCTATACCACGGGCAACCTCAACAACGAAAACGCCCTTTTTGTTATAATCCATTTTTGTTTCTCTCGCTACACGCGATATATCCTTGAGATATTTAAAAAATTGGGCAAGAAAAATATTAAATGAATTTATGGGATTAAATATTTAATGAAAATAAAAACAATTATTTTGAATTTAAGAGGAGCCCATAGTGTAATCGGATTTTTATGAATGTGAAAAAGGATTTTGTTTCCAACCTTTTCATTTAACTTTTTCGATTTTCAAGTGATCTCGCGTCTTAAAAACTTTCTAAAGGCTACTATTTACTACCATTTCGTGGACTTGGAAATGTAATCACACTCTATTTTTTTAAAGAAAAATGGTATATTAAAATGATGTAAATTGCCCACTATTATACAAATTTGGTCATTTAACCTCCTGACATAAAGACTTCCCAACATCATATTTTTCAATAAGCGTCTCATATACTATATGACAAATAGCGTGAATGCATAGCATAGTGATTGCGTAGGTCACGGAATAATGAGCCCAAACTTCGGTATCAGAAAAACTGTTAATATATTTTCGATATCAAAGCCCGCAATTTTCCTCCAGCCTTTCCTAATTCGATTAAATCGTTAAAAATAAATGACATATGTACACTTACCAGGGCTACCATACTTGGTAAACTAATTCCAATAAAAAAAAGTTTTTACCTCAAAAGAGGACAAACCTTTACATTTGGCGTATATGGTTTCATTGAGATCATGAAAAAAAGCTTCTTGAAGTATTTTAAATTTTTTCTTACTTAATTTCATTCAATTAATTCATACTAGTCTCAGTATTCTTTAATTTCGTTGATGAAATAGATATCGGAGCAGAATTAAAAGGTAACTTATTCCCAAATTATAGATACAGCGGTTAAAGTCATTATAGTGACTTGGCTTCATCTGAGCTTGATATGCTTTCAACCAAAAAGCAATGCTGGGGCCAACCCTTTTTGGATTTCCGATTGCACATTTCACGAAAATTATATTTTGTAGAAAAGTTTTTGGACCAACATTTTCGATTTAATTGTTTTGTGAAAATCATTCACGAAATTTAAAATTTCATTTACAAATGTATGTAATTTGTAAAATGTAAGCATTTATATTTAAATTTTTCCGAGGAAGCCCTGGTAAATACTTTGACTCTGCGATTAGCTGGAAGAATCCATACGGACAGAAACGAAGGCTACAGAAAGAGATATTGCATTTGAATAGCTTTTTGAGGAATTCCCAGAAGATATATTTCCGAAAAAATTAATCAAATTATTTCCCTCTGTGTCAATTTATCCCTTTTATATATAAAAGACGAATCCTACCTAAATATATATATTGTTGATGTCAAGTAGATATCATCGACTCTGATTTTTTATATATATCCATATAAAAGCTTTCAAATTGAGAGCTTGTCTTGTTTTCAAACAATCACTCCCTTCTATTTCGTAGAGCTTCTTGGCTCAACATGACCTACAACACACCAAATAAATTGGAATATTTAGAGCATACGTTCCGAAGGACAAATACAGTTCTTGCTTTGCTGCCAATAATGTAATGAGTAAAAGCGAAGGCGGGGTATGGGAGGTACTTCATCACTATTATTGATTAACAATAACGATGCAGTGAAAATAAAATCGTTTAAGTTCTGTTTGGTTTTTATCAGGTTTTAAGGGAGGAACCTGTTTCATATAATTAGAAAACGATTAGAACGTTTTACATTCATTTACTTAAAATTACTTAAGCAATTAGGCAATTCAGTCTTCTACGCTGATAAATCAATACCGAATATTTATGGGCCATTAACACTATTATAAACTGCTTCCTTTATTACCATTAAACACTCTCAACCCAAATGAAGCCCAAATGAAGCCCAAATGACGGAACATGTTTTTTTTTCTTCTGGCTCGAATTGTAAACAGCTGTAGTATGTATTACTTGTATTGTCATTTTATATTTTTATAAAAAATGGCAGCAACAATTTTATGACAATCATAAAATTTTCACGCATTACAATAAATATGACAAAATAGAACACTTTGTGAATTGGCTCAAAATATAAGTGTGTATTTTATTTGTTAGTAAAACTGAAATTCAAATATTTGTAAAACTTAAGTGTTGTGTAAGTGTGGGAGTGTGTGAGTGTGTGAAATATATAAACAGTGAAAGCTAAAAGCATTACGTGCATTTATTGTATTGTATGTTAGAGCAAATGAAAAAAAAGAGAACTCAAATCCAAAAACCGTCCAAATGGCTGTGCAATTTTGAAAACTTGTTACCAATACACACACACAAAAAAAAAGAAAGGGACAGACTCACTGAAACTATAAAAGAAATTAAGCAATAAACGTATTTCAAAACAGAGTTCGTACGCTTTTTTTTTGTTTTTTTTTTATTTTCTGTAACACCAAATTATTTACAATGCTGTTGAATAATGGAAGAGTATTCAAAGAGTGAAAAGTAAATGAAAATTATATTTAATTTACAAAATACAAAAATAGTTTGTGGTGAATACAATATGTAGTATAAAGTATGGTAAGTGGTGGAATGATATACGAGTAGTAAAATTTTTAATTATTAAAGAACGAGTACTTATTTTAAGTAATTTATTTGAAGAAGTTATAAGGCAATGAACAATACTTTTGAAACTTTTCTGATATCTACATAAAAAAAGGAAACAAGACAACATTTATTAAAAAAAAGTATACTCTTAAGGCAAACACAACTTTGTATTGAGATTTGGAATATGAACAGAAAATATAACACACAAAAGAAACATTCAAAAAGAGACACAACGATTTCGTTATTTTATACTTTTATCAACTTACATTGCGCTGTTCCGTCTCTACTATTAGAAGATTATTTTCCAAAGTCATTTTTGTAATTGAACCATTTGGCCCTGATATTTCAACATCAACATCATCATCATCGTCATCATCATCATCCTCACTAACGACATCAGCATAAACAATGCTACTATATTTACTAGCGGCTACTACTAATAAAGGAGATGATGCCGATGGAGGTGGTTTGCCTTGTTCTTGTGTCATTGGGAATGACAGAGCTAATGAATGTTTAAAAGTTTCGTTCGTTTTGGAACCAAGCGCACAAGTAGAATAAGCTAAAGCAGTATCGGTATTGGAGGGAAGGGTTTCTATATGAGGATTGGGTGTTTCAGAACAAAATTTAACACTACTGTCTGTAGTGGACGGTTTATTGGACGTATCTAGATACTTTTCTATTGTATCCTTAAAACTATTTGTGGGAGATGAGGATGGTGCATGGTTAAACTGCAAAGGCAAATTAAATATAAAATAAAAATGTAATCGTTATTTTAAGAATTTAATTCGTGTATGTTTTCATTCATCTCTCTCTCTCTCTCTCTCTCTCGCTCTCTCTTTATATCCATCGAAATATATGTCATGACTTTTGTTATGCGACTGATAATGTCTTTTTTTAAATTAATAAAACTACATGATAAAATGAAAATATATTAATAATCGGCAATCGGAGATTAGTTCAATTAACAAAACTAAAGTTCAAAATAAGAAATCAATAAAAAAATAATAAAATGCAGAATGTAATAGGGCTGGCATTTAATTACCTCGCCTTTCTCTATACTATTTTCATCCAAGGGGATCTTTGTTTCTGTTTGGTCGGTGTAACCTCCATTGTCCGTTAAGCTTGAGTGGTACTTTTTATATAAATATCTAAATATAAGAAATGAAGGATTTCAAACTCATGTATGCATTTTATTTCATAATGAATCAAAAAAAAAAAAAAAAAATAAATAAAAAAAATGCATATTAAATAATTTAAGCAGAGCACACGAACTTTATTGCTTTAACAGTGTTTCACAAATTGTAATAATTGTAATCTGCTTGAGCAGTTACGTGGCAGTTTTCTCTAGTGACAATTTGCTCAACAAGATTACCTAACAAAAGCTTTTTACCAGTAAGTGCTTAAATATGATATGAATACAAGAATGGCAAAACTAACGCTGATTAAGTTTGAGTGGCAGCTCAACTTGAAGCTGAAGAGTTACAATTAAATGAAAATGTTTTAAAATGCTTTTTGAAATGAGGAATTCTGAGAATTATGCTCTGTCTATTCAATATAAATAAGCGGTTGGGGCAAAAAAAAATTACATTAAAAGGATTCAGTTTTTTAGTACTTTTAATACAAATATTTTACTATAATCGTTTGTTTGGATTATGACAACAGCACAATCAGCAAGTCAACGAGTTTCTATAAAGCTTTCGAATATCTTTATATCTTTAACTTTGTATCTTTAGGATACAATATAGCTTTGTCCCAATTTACACAGCCACAGATATTCCAAACTTTTTTATAGCCACCTATTTTGTAACTCAAGTCTATACGGCCTCAAATATCAAAGGTCTTCAATTTAGCACTAGTTGGTTCTCTAATGGGAACTCAACATACTCTGTTCACTTGAAGTGAACAACCTTTAACATCTCATCAGTAAAGCAGCAGACCCAGCATACTTTTGATATGCCATAAGTATGACTTTTAATCTTTAAGTTTCTACAAATAAATCGAGGAGCTTTCTGCAATATGTGCCCCAAAATTGCGGTTTACCATACAAAAACTTTTATGTTTTGTAGGCGTGGCAGTGCCTACTGTAATGCAATTGTCAAAATGCAAGAAGCAAGCCATATTCAAATTTCTTTATCCACACTGTAATAATACTGGATTATTGTGGTATATATAAATACTTTCTATTGGCATGGTTGGATCTGCTTTTTAATGTGGAGGGCAGCAAACTCACATAAGATATTGAAGCCAGCCTTTCAAAATAACTGAAATGATTCTTACGATGCCTTCACTACATTCAAAGTCATGCTACTTGATTTGTCATTGATTTAATGCTTTAATTTGTAGGATAGAACCGCAGTAGATTTTACACTATACAACAGATCATCATAATTAACAGCCTATTAAACAAGTTAAAGAAAACTTTGCTCTGGGATGTTCCTCGGGAAAAACGAGACCATATGTATGCAGCATTTCATGAAAAGATACACACATCAAATTCGCAGTTAATTTTGAAACCAACCGCATCCTGCTTTACATTATAATTTTATCGCTTAAGACCTCAAGGAGACCTCAATTGCTGCGGGAAGCTGCTGTACTTCCCGGCAGAAATTTAGTCGTACTAAATTCGAACAAAAAAAAATTATCAATTATTTGTATGTGCATGTTTTTCCTTTTTTATTTCCAATAACATTACGTTGGCGGAACTTGGCAATCCTATAAAAACTTTAAATCTAGTTGAGGCCAAGTTTGATATTAAACTTATTATTTTGGAAACGTTTATTTCCACTTGCAAAATAACTTTTATAGTATTTTACTTATTTCTTCTTCCAGTGGAAATTTAACAAGTGTTTTTTACGAATTTTTTTTGAAACAAGTAGAAGAAGAAGCAATTATTTTCGTGCGCTCAATTATTTGTGATGCAATAAAATCAAAAATTAAAAATAAAAAGAGAGTGCAAGTCTCATGTACCTTAAAGCCCAAAACATACTGCAGGTAACGACAACGGGCAATATTACAATGAATAGGCCAATAGCCAGCGATATTAAGTTCACGATGTCTTCTAAAAACCGTTGAAGAAATTTTAAAAAACAAATTGAAACTTTTTGTGAACATCATTAAATATTATTTTAGCAAAAATATAAAATTAAAAAGTAAAAGCACTCGCATTTAACATGTTTGAGTGGAAGTAAAATACAAACTCATTAAACGCAATTTGCTGTGTTAAGTCAAGCGTGTTGGTTAAATGACGTTGGTACGGTACTTACCCGTGTTTCTATTCTCCAAATCATTAGCATCCTCCATCACGGAAAATGCCGTTGCATTACTCATGCGTTCGCTGTGAGTGGAGCTCGAATTCATAAACGGCATGGTGAAATTATTCATGCCTACTTTGCTTAGAAAGTCTTTAAACGACGTTGTGTTTTGTTCGTTGCTAAGAACGTTGGTATTGCCATTGCCGCCGTTGCCTATTAACAGCATTTCCCCCGAGTCTTTAACATCAGCACTTAACTCATCTTTGCGCATATTATTCACGGCATAGTTGACATACAAGTGTGCATAGTCTGCTACGTGATTTCCTTTTTGCTGCTCTTGTTGTTGCCTTTGTTGCTGCAGCTGCTGCTGCTTTCGTAATTTTGCCAAGAAAGCGGATGAGTAGGAGTAGGGGGCAGATTTACCAATGACTGCTGGATTGCCAAAGGGATATGAACCTTCAACACCATCGAAACCACCGTCAGCGCTTTCATCTATAAGGTCACCACCATATTGTATTGATGACTCGTCTACTCGTTGTTGGTTGCTGTTGCCACTAACTGTGTCTACATCGTGGTTGTTGCTGCTGCCGTTTATTGTATTCTCGTCTATGGCATTGTCGTTATAGTTGTTGTTGTTGTTATTGTTGTTGTTGTTGTTGCCTATTTCATTGTCATCATATATGCCTGAACGATGCAGTTGCGCTTCGCTAGGCATGAAATCGATTTCTTTTAGTTCAAGCTGTGGTGGCAATTCACCGATAACAGGAACCCCTATAGAAATTTCCGGTAATATGGCTGGCTGTATGACAACATCTGGCTGTAGTGTAGCCGCGTGATGTTGCTGATCTGGAGAAAATGTTGTGGTGATAACTAACTCAGGCGACTGTTCTACTTCTATTATTGACTCTCCAACATAAGTGACGTCTAAGGGCGGTGCAGGCTCATTGTTATTTCGATAAATTTTTAAGGAGTCTGCCTGATTACGGCTTGGTGAGAGTATAATGTCTTCCTCGTATAAATGATGAGTAGGATGTACATTTTCCACATTATTTAAGCTGGGATGTGTACTGGCCATATAGTTGGCTGGAAAAAATTGTGATTCCAGCCTAAGCTTACGCTCCTCATCAGCGTTCTTGGTGGCAGGCAGAGATTCTCCAACCTTTACTTCAGTATTGGATATATAGAAAATAGTGTCTGAATCTCTATCAAAACTGTTCTGATGAAATGGAGGTGGCGGCGGTGGATGTGGTGGTGTGGTATAAACGTCTTTTACATCAGTAATAAAAAATTCATCATTGTTTTTCACTATCCCTTTGAAGGAATTGTTCGCGTTATCATTATCAGTATCTAAGACTTCAACTACCAGAATTTCATCGTTTCCAGATTCTTTGCCATAGCCATTGGAATTGGAGGGTATTTTTAGTTTAATATTATCACTGATTTTACCCTCATCGAATGCCTCCTCGGCTATTTTTTCATTATTTTTGTTGTTGTTAGAATCATCCGTTTGGGGAAATGAGAATTGCACATCTTCACTCTCGTTGGCGAATGATTCCGATACATTGATGTGTATTTCTATAGCAGCTGGTTCGGGCTTACCAGATGCTACTTGTATGGTATTATAGTTAATGGGTTCGTGCGTGGATGTTTCTATGCGATCTATAACGTATTGGGTAAAACGTTCTTGCTGTAGGGCGGCTAAGGGCGGCTTAGTGGTTCTCCCTAAATAGCTCTCTCCACTTGGCATTTGTAAGGTGTGATGTTTAGTATCAATATCTTTGGTATACGTGGAGGCCACCAAGGAATCTATGGTGGAATCATATACCTCAATTTGTATGTCTGAGATTTTTGATTCAACTGGCTGCTTTTCAGTATTTTTTGCAGCAGTTTTATCTTTTTCTTCGGCAGTAAAAAGAGTATCAGCTGCTTGTACTGTTGGAGTCTTAGTGGCCAACGAATCAAGAACTTGAAAAACCGTTGTTGATAAAACACTACTGGAATTTCTTCCTCTCGAATCTTTTTGAGACATATTTGCAAATGAGGACTGTAATTCTGAGCCAGAATTTATTTTGTAAGAGTTTCTCGGGAGCAAACTTTCTGCTAGTCTGTTAGTTTTGTAATGTGGAATTCGATTTGAATTGGGAGAATGTTCGGTAGTATTTTTTTCGGGCTCAGTTGGCTGTGCAGTCTCGTGATTGCTCACTGATAAGTTCTGCTGATCTACAGCTGTTCTCTGATTGCTGATAACTGGGGATTTTTGCCACTTTTCCTTACTTTGGCCAAATTCCTTATCAGTATCCACTCCCCGCATTATCTTTTCTTTTGTAGAAAAATCTGGTCCATATTTAACTTTTGTGGCATTTACTGCTTCTTCTTTAGCTTTCAATTCGACAAAGTGGCCGTTCCGTAATTGATTTTCTATGGCTTCTAAATGTTGATTTTTGTTTGACGTGATATTGTCTGCATGATGTATGACATGAAATGTCTTCTCTTCCATTAGAATTGGTCCCAAATAGCCGTGTTTAATAGGCGTTAAGACAGGCTTACTAGCAATTTGAGCAGTTGGATTTAAATATTTTTCATTTTGTATGTGAACATCTTGTCTGTTATGCAACAAGGCCTCCACATAATGCTTATCTACTAATTGTTTCTTCTTGATATTTTTTAGGCCATCATGTCCGTTATCATGTTGTCCCGCCATTAACAACGAGGGTTGCTTTAGGTCATCAATTGTTTTCAGTACATGTTCCTCCAAGTCGATTAATTTCAAAACCGCCTCGGTTGTAGTTGCTAAGTTAGACGAGTTGTGTGGTTGGTTAGTTGCAGTTATTGTTGCTAATGTTTTATGGTTTTCCCGACTAGTTTCCAATGTGGGAAGTGGTTGCAGTTCTATGCGTCTTACGGTTATTGATTGGGCCCCACTAATATTTCCAGTTGTTATTACCATTTCAGTTTGAAGTTCACTTTGTGGAGACTTTCTCGCTTTATTATTGACTCCATACTTGTGATTAGTTTCGTGCATTTTATTGCTCACGGAACTTTCAGTTGATTGGACTTCATTGTTAGATTTTTGTGTCCGTGTTGTTGTGTAATTGTGTTGTTGTTTAGATTTTAATACAAAACCGTCCTTTTGACTTTGATTTGAAATTTTCTCAACTCCTGTTTCTGTAGTCCCCGTTTCATTTCTTAACCCCTGCTGGTCAATGTCTGCATACTCTGTTGTTGATTGTTCGCGCCCATTGTTGTCGTTACTACCTTTAGTATCATTGTCAACAACATTGTCACTTGTTGCCGTTGTCATTATTGTTAATGGCAAATACAGAAGTTGTGGTTTAGTTGTCGTCACCGCATTTTCTGTTATTAATGTGGAATCAGAAGGAGTAGGAACTGCTTTGGCGGTAGAAGTGATGGCAAATGAATTTGTTTCAATTGTCGTCAACAATACATTTCCATTCTCTGTTGTCCCAGTAGGTACTTGTGTTTGTGTGTCGCTGTCGCTGTCACTGTCACTGCCATCTTCATTTTCCATTTTTAAGTCGCTTTTATCTGGTAAAATGTGTGGTATTTTCTGCATTTGCACGACAACATCATTAACTTTATTTTCTTGCTCAGTTGGTGATTGTATAGAAAAGTCTGTAGTTGTGACCGTATCTGTATTTTCATCATAACTTAACGTCGTGGAAATATCCTCAAAATCCTTGACTGTTTGGGTAGCTGGAAATGCTGAGAAAATGTGAAGATTATCTTTATCAGAAATAGTTAGAGGTGGTGGATTGGTGTATGTACTAGCCAGTGGTGTTAAAGTAGACATTTCCTGTAGTTGTGTTGAAGAAACTTCAGGAGAAATCTCTATGACAAGAGGCACATCAAAATTTAGTTCTGTTGCTAAATTAGTAAATGGTAAACTTTCTCCGGAAACCTTAGAATCTTCTTCTGCGGCTGGATTTATTTGTGATACTGTAGCTATTTCCAATGCAGCCACTTTCAATGTTGTGCCGTCTTCCTCTGCCAATAATGCTGTATCTGTTGCATTTTCTTTATAAATTGAAGAATTCATTTCTGGCAAAGATTGTTCTAAGTCCTTAAATATTTGTGGATTATTTTTGGACGGTCCTCTACTAGTTTTCCTTGCTGTTTCCGAAATATTGTCTGATTTTCCTGCAGTCTCCGTTTCCACAAATTGTTTGTTAGTATTCATTGTTTGTGGCGTAATGCCAACCTCTGAGGAGCTCACTATTAGAGTGGGCGTATTTCCCTGAACTCCAATAGTTAAATGATGTGTGGGAGCAGAATCGGTTTGATAGCTGCCAGCTAGCAATAAAATTGTTAGCATTAATATTCGCGAAATACTTAAAAATAGCATTTTGTTTTTGTTTTAATTAAATTTTAAACATTTCCTTAATAAAAAATATTAAATTCTTTTTTTTTTTCAAAACAAGTTGAATGTCAAACGCTTTTGTATTTTTATTCCGAACACACTTTGTGCTTTTTATGCAAATTGTTTGTTATGTTTGCTTTTCAAATAACCAGACTGCACAATACTCCTTGAAAAGTCAATCAACTCTAAGCCGTTTACACTTTTTCTAGTTTTGCTTTACGTTTATTTTCCTATTTATTTTCAACGAATACAAAATATTTTTAATTTAAAATATGAAGTACACCTTTCACTTTTGCCAGGTAATCCTGGGGTCCTTGCAAAAGTATTAATTTAAATAATTCTCATATTAAATATAATTCCTTTTTATAAAATTGTATAAATTGTCCTTGGTAACTTGGTTTGGTAACTGTTGGCACTCCCGTTTTGGGCTTTTAATTAAAATTTGGCATTTTTTTCTCTCTAGTGAGTTTTTCTTATTCCTGCTTTCAAAACAACACGTTCGTTTCTAATTTGGCACATTTTACAAGTTGGTTTAAAAAAATTCTTTTATGTGAAGTTGGTTAAAAAATTTCACCTTAGAAGTTTATTGTTTCACTTGTCATAATAATAAAAAAAATTGTGCGCTCCTTTTTTAACTTTGTTATTTGAACCGAAAGCTTCAAGGACCCAACACGTACTGTGAAATTTTACTAACAATCACTACTCTATAAAGGACTTAATTTTATGCTTTATGTAGACTAGTAGACTGTTGGAGAGTGGAATATTATTCAAACACATCCCAAAAAGCTTTTTTGCGGCATAACCAAAAAAAAAAAAATAAAAATAAAGCTTTCACACAATATATATATGTACATATTTGAAAATCGCTGCTTTAGTATAATTCTCTTGAACAATGTAATTAAATGAAATGCATGTTTGGAAAAGATTGTTCTATACAGAATTGCCGTGATGATAAAATTTTTAAGAGACAGCCTCGAAAAAAGCTTTCAGAATACATGTTGCATTAAGTTGTTTACATGAAAATATTTATTAAATATTTATTGGTATAAATAGTTATTTAAAATGCTCGTCAATGAATTGTTTTAAAATTAAAATAAAAAAATTTCGAATGTATTTGATTTTTCTTTGTTAACTGTAATTTACATCGTTTTTTAAAAAAAATTAAAAAAGTGAATTTCTTTTAAATAAGTTCTTCTACACAACAATGAAATTTTTTTTTGGAAAATTCTCTTTCAACATAATACAAGCAATGAATGAAGCTATTTAAATAAATTTACATTAGGGGTATTCACTTAAAACAAGGAAAATACATATATATTATTTAATTTTTATATGACGTTAAAAATGTGTTAAAAAAATTACAGTCGTTTTCAAATTTCGTGAATTATGTATATTCCATTTTACCATTTTTTTTTCGGTCATATTGATACGCATGTCTACTATTATGTGCGCAATATCAACCTTTTTTGTCAGTTTGTTTTTGAAAGGCAAAAAGTTAGTCGTATTTTAATGTCCAGATTTCCTCGAAAGGTGCATATCTGGTAACGAATTATAGGTGTATGGCTATGACATTGAAACCAAAGCCCAATCATTCCAATGCAAGCGGCCACAACAGTCAAGGTCGAAAAAACCCCATCAAGTTCGGTCAAATGTTCAGGTTTTGGTCACTGTTTTCATCGATTGCAATGGCGTGCTGCATCGTAAATGCTTGCCACAAGATCGTACGGCTAAAAAGGAATACTACCCTGAAGTTAGGCGTCATTTGCGCGAAGCAATTCGTCAGAAATGCACACAATAATGGAAAAACCAATCATGGATTTTGCTCTTTGATAATGCACCTGCTCAGACATCGGTGCTTGTGCATCGGTGATTCCTTAAAACAAAACCGAAATCTTTTTTCAACCACCGTATTCACCGTACTTGCCCCCGCTGACTTTTTACTCTTCCCAAAACTGAAGACACGTTGAAAGGAAAGCGTTTTGCTACAATTGAGAGGATAAAAGAAAAATCGAAACAGATGTTGGCAACACCAAAAAGCTCGTTTTAGAAGTGTCTTGAGGATTGGAAAATACGCTGGCATAACTGTATTATATTTGAGGGGGACTAATTCAAATAGGGCAAGATAGTGATTGATAAATAAGTACTTTTGGAAATATTTCCTAAAAGGGTAATTTTTGATCACACCTCGTACATTAAATTAGGAAATATTTGCTCTGTACATAAATTGCGCTATTGCTTCATATTTGTTGTATTGCGTGTTATCTTATGACTCTCGCAAAAATTATTTAAACATAAAACAGTATTGCCATATTATTTGCTACATATTGTCCGCGAGCTATTTAATCAGATGTTTTTCTTCACTCGCAAATCAATACAGTAGTAAATAGTGAAGTTGTAAACAAATAGCAGTCAGTTGTAAACGACTTGTTAGCTTAGAACATTCTAGTGGTTATATGTAAGAAAGCGTGACACAGACCCAGCCACCGTGCCATCACTTTCTTAAGAGGTCTCTCCGACATGGAATGTAAAGTGTATATATTTTTTAAAACTGTGAGGTGGTTATAACATATATTACATATATTAAGAAAGAAAAATAATTTTCAAAATCTGCTATTTAAGAGGCACTAAATTTGCATACTTAATATTCAGCAGAATGTGCGATTTAGAAGGAAATAGATTAAAATTAATTATTTCGGCGTATTAACTGTCACATTTCAGGGCATGCTAAGGCAGCTCATCAGAGAATACTTACTTTTATTGCTCCGAGTATTATTAAATAGCAAATTATTTGAAACATTCTACCAATTTCGAAAAAAGTGCTCACATGATAATTTTTGTATCGAGCTTTCTATTAAATTGTCAATATGGAAAAGACAAAATTAAAAATTTATTGCCAGTGCTGGTATTTAGTGCTTCAATGTTTTTGTTCTCAGAATATTGCAGGTGTAATTATTGCTGGAAGTAGAGTGCTACTGCACTCGTATAATTTTGAAAGGTTATTTTTTTGAAAATAAATGTTTTCCCCATTTCCCAGCGTTAAATGTTATTAAATGAGAAAAAAATATATTTAAGTTAAGTTTCCGAAATTTCTTCCATAAAAGAAATACCTGAATTATACAGAGATTAAACTTTGAAGATGCATCGATGCCTTTTTTTCCGAAAAGGTTGTTCGTACAAAAATGTTGTCATTATGGAAAGTATAAAACAAAATCCATTAATTTCAGTATTTGAACTTTAAATGTTCAACCTTCACTTTTTCCTTTTTTTTTTTTTGTTTTTTGTTCAGATTCAAGTTCCACACAGATTTCTAATAAAGCTAATCTTTTTGTATTTAATTAAAAACATGTATTTTCTTTGCTCCTTTACATCACTTTAAGTTTCCATGAGACTTTGATGCAGACAAAAGAAAAGTTTTACTCATGTAAAAATAATTATCAAAAACTTTTTTATTAGAAAACTGTGTTAACTTTGAGCCTCAATAAAGTAAGAAAATTAGAGATTAAAATCTATTAATTTTACAATTTGTAGAAAAACGTTCTGCTGTATGGCATGTCTGTGAAGTTTTTTCTGAATAAAATTCAAATTGAAATGAAATCTTAAAAATCGTTTCCATCTTTCAAAAGGAGAAAAAAAAATAATAAAAATAAAAAAATAATAAAAAAAATACATAAAAATAATTTTGATTGTTAAATGGTTTGACCAAAAACGAATGATGGAATTGCGACAATATTATGGATTACACCAAGTCATGAACCCCTATAATTTTGAACTCTTTTAATACCGATATTTGAAACACCAAAAAAAAAAAAAAAGAAATTAAAAAACTTCAAATTTGTTTTATTTCTAATTTTTGACTTTGCGAGTCACAGATCAGCACTTGAAATTTTTACAAAATGGTTTTATTTCCAGTCTCACTAAATTCCGTAAATATTCAATTACATGTACTTCGGCAATACGGGTTCGTTCAATACCAATTAATTGTTTTTTCGGCCCAATTAAATTATTTGCTGGATTAAGTAAATTTATTGGAAATAATTTATTTATAAGAATTATTCCAAAGAATTATTTCTTAAACTATTTGTAATACGACCACTGGCCAATCAAATTCATTAATTCGTTAAACCACTGATTTAAATAATATATATCGTCATCGTCATCTATATCTTTACAAATTTTTTATTTCTTTAAGTTTTACTTAAACGAATTATAGTCCTGAAGACAAGCTTAGAACAATTTTTCTATAAATTACTTCTGGCCCATTTCTGATTTAACAACGAATAGCATTCTATAAGAAAGAACATTGATTGCGAATTCTCTACACTATTTCCTTGCGAATAATCGTATATTTCTATGCCGCGAACGAATTGTCCACACTGAGAACGAAATGTCAAAATCTGTCACTTGTAAATTTACTTTCTCAATAGATTTTCGGTTGTTGTTCGTAGCTAATTCTGTTGTAAAAAGAAAATTTATAAAAATGGCTAAAAATTTAATTTTCTGTTGGTGTAAATCATATTTGTGTAAATGTAAACCGTAGCTGATTATTACGAACTTTACATGCTTGAGTACAATTTTTGAAGTGTAATTATTTCACTACAAGCGATGGGAGCAACTTTTATAGGCTAAGGATTACCATGATGAAAAATATCATTTTGAGTAACAACAGCTGTTACAGTATAGGCACACGACATAGTTAATGTACATTAGCAGCTTTAATTCAAAATAACTTGTGCATTAACTCCATTCCAATGTGCATTTAAATTGAAGTTAATCCACTAAATCGAACTGCATTTAAACTCAATTTAGCTATTTCAATATGGCAATACCGTCAGCAATCAATCGGCTGTCGGTAAATTTGTTGACATTTAAGAAAATAAACAAAAAAGAAATAGAAAATATTAATTTTAGAAATGTTAAAATTAATTTTAAGATTTCCAGGAAAGCAATGCACAGGTTCTGCTAGAGTTCTGCCACCGATTTGCGAAGCATAAAAAGAAATGAGTACATCTACAAAGGAATAGCCGCACAAATGGGCAATAAATTTAGTGTGGAAGAAGTCCATATAAAAAGACATTTCTCGCAGAAATACAGGTATTTTTTACATATCAATTTAAAATATTATGGAATTTATAAATTATTAAAATTAATAAAACTAATTAAATCTGTCGTGTGTCTCCCTTTTACACACTTGTCAGCAATTCCTTACTTGGGAGTTTGAACTTGCAATGAGTTTGAGGAGGATTTCCAGCAGATAAAGCGGCTTTAGCAGTTATCCCTCCACTTTAATTTATTGTAATTGCAATTACACGAACTTATATTTTATTTGTACCCGAAATTGGATCTAATAACCCATTAGTATTAAGTATTCCAACTCTAATAAAATTCCTGTTTAGAAATATTTTTCCTACAAAGATATTATTATTGGATTTATAATTGTTTTAATAATACTAATACTATTAGGAGATCTTGATCAGTTTATTCCTGCACATCCCATCCCCACGATCATTATCCTGAAAAATATTTCACCTTTTGGATGATTAATAAAATGATTAATGCACGTGCTAGCGAATCGGCAATAGGAGCTGTGGCGCTTAGAACAATTGCTGATCCGTTTGTTATAAAATTTTCTTTGATGAATAGTATTTTTAAATTTCATTCATAATTATTACTTATTTTTCTTTGCCATGGTTAGAAATAAAATCATAACAGTCATAAAGCCTTATGGTTTTACATCAAAAAGAATTGCGTGAGTAAGCGTTATGGAAACCTGGATTCGCAGTCATGATTTAGCTGCGCCTGCGGTAGGCATTGCTATTCCTTATAGTTTTCGTATTTCTAGGCAATATTTGTCTGTAATCCCGATGAATATCGAAAACAACAACATGTAGAAATATTTTGGTTTAGTTTGATTTTTTATTTTCATTTATTAATGATTACATTTGCACACAGTTGTATTCGGCTTAAAGTAAATTCGTAGTATTTTTACACAGTTTTAAGAGAAGAAATATATATTTATAATCTGGCATCGTTTCGTTTTATAAAAACATATAATAGCAAATTTGACATACGTACATGGGTAGTTTCACTATCCTACACAGTCTTACGATTCATTCGTGCGAAAGTGTGATAGTGACACCCTGGTATTTGAAGAAATCAAAACAAAATGGTGTTGCTGGTGCTACAACATACATATATATTTAAAATGTCACACAAAAACACATGTTTCCTGGTTGTATTATGTAAACAAATATAATTCATTACATTTGTTGCTGCAGGAAATGGTTGATTGCAATAATAATTTATTTTATAAATAAAACTTTAACAATAATTTCATTTTTCCAGTTTTGTCTTATTTTGTATTACAAACGATTATTTCTTCGTTCACTTGCTTGATGCAAAAGCAACTCTGATCACTCGAAAGTGATCATTTTATGAACATTTTCATAAACTCTTTCAAAATCTCAATTTTTTAAGACACACTATCCCATTTCTTCGGCAGACATGTCAAATTTCACCAATCATACGACTGTATAGGATCGTGATAAGAAGCGTTAAACTAGTGCGAATGAAATTTGCTGGTAATGAGACATCCAAATTGATTCACGCTTTTAAATCAGAAATAGTCTATTAGTTTTATTAGCGGCCTCATGAAATTTTATGCTCACTACCTA
Organism: Ormia ochracea; assembly: GCA_963402855.1. Taxonomy (NCBI): domain Eukaryota; kingdom Metazoa; phylum Arthropoda; class Insecta; order Diptera; family Tachinidae; genus Ormia; species Ormia ochracea. The sequence continues at coordinate 32,446,435 of OY727107.1, read as the reverse complement.
AATAAACGCTGTGAATCGTAATCAATACAAATATAAATTTCCTTTTTGGAAGAGATGATAGTTTACATTTTGGGTAACGAAATGGGGCAATATAATGCTGCTGTCGATATGATTATTGTTATTAATCCGCTTAGCTTGAATATTCTTTCAATCTCACCTTAAAGCACTTACATTGTGGTTGCCAAAAACATCTCAATAAAAAGCATTTACGAGTACTTGTCGATTGGAAATATTTAAGACTCCTGCGGTCATTGCAAATTCAGCAAGCTTTAAGCAAACATAACAAAACAAAACAGGGCACGTACTTCCGTTTTAAAAATATTCAAATATTTCATACACGAACCTTGTAAGCTCTCAAAAGAAAAATATTTTCAATGCCATGTGCACAGTAATGTAGTAGATTTAAATGCTTGGAAAGTATGTAGCCAAGACTTGCGCACAAAACTAAAGGCTTGAACTTTCATACTTTTAAACTTTAGTACGACAGAGCTTTATATTGCCACTGAATTATTTTAGTGAGCTTTTCTTATCTAATTGTAAAACCCAGACAAGTCCGCTGCATTTGACACCACAAAACGGAGTATGCCATACTTGGTTTAGTTCCTTCAAAAACGGCATATTCAAATTGAATTCAGTTTGCTGTTCTTAAAATACACCATTTCTAAGAAGTACTGCATTTGTGGTTACTAGTAGTGAAAATAAAACAATAAATGCTGTCCATCTTAGTATGACTCTTTAGGGCAGAGTGAATGTTTTTTTTTACCTCCCAATTTTTGTCCGTCTGCCCGAATATTTTTTGTCTGGTAATTATTTATACACCTAGATTGTATTTGTCCCAATACTATATATTTGCTATATATATTTGGATATTAAGTTTCCGGAGGTTATTTTTTGTCCAAACATTATTCTTTATTTTATTTGAAAGTTATTTTTGTCCGGATATTAATTCTTGTCAGGGCACTAGTTTTGTCCGGGAGAATATTTTTGTTACCATATTACTTTTGTCCGGTCATTAATTTTTGTCCATCTCTCAAACCGGTTTGATTAAACATTGTTTTATAGAAACTTAATCTCAAATAATATTCTCATTACGTCGAGAAATATATTGTCTTAAAGGGTATTACAAATACCTTCGCGAATAATGGTTCAAATTTCTACAAAGTTATGATTCTGAAAATTTGTTAGCAAACAAAAATTTTTTTCCAGAATAATTTAGGCAGTTGTGAATTTCAATTTAATTAACTTTACTTGTGACTTGCACTTCAGTTTGATTCACCTACGGTTTACTACGAAATCAATTAATTTTTTTATTGAAAAAATTACTGATCAATTGTATCAAACAGCTGACGGAATTACCGCAATAAATTTTTTCACATTTCATTCATTTGTGTCGTACAAATTCCGGAACTTCCTCAAAGTCAAAAAATAACTTACAGAAAGATAATGGATTGGCGACATTTCCTGCAGTTAAGTAAAAATTACAATATATAATAGTTTTTAAGTTTCCACTATCAGTTACATATTCCTCGGCCCGAAACTCTGCGGTTTAAAAATTTGTCACTAAACTTATTATATTCGATGAAATTTTGTAGCAAAAAACGGACTTTTTTTGGCGATTAATTGCAGCAGCAATTTGCTCCAGTTAGTGTTTAGCATTTTAATAAAAATAAAATGAGAAAAAACACAATAGAACTCAATATATTCCAACTATTTTGTTTCAGGGCGATGTTTTAATCCTAAAGAATTCATTTTTAAAATTACTTATCTAACAGACGTTATTTCCTATAAGTGCCATTATTGCCACATGCTTTGAAGTTGGTGTTAGTCAGGAACAAAACAAAAAACGTAAATGTAAAAAATGTGGCATTTCTAGAGAACCGATGCATGTTATCACAGACTAAATATTTTCATGTTAAAAGCAAAAGGAACAACCAATTATTTTCAATTTTTCCTCGTAGGTGGGAGAATGTGCTTACGTCAAAAGCAAATCCTTACGTAAGGCTTGGTGGCCTTTTAAAAAATAAAAACGATAACCCGACTATCCTTCTGATAACATGTTAACCTGAACTCTTGGCAGCCAATTCCATATGCTTTAGCTTTAATGCCTTTCGGAATCTTAACGCTTTAAAGGTCCAATGCCATATTAAACTGAGATATGATACAGCTGTGTCTGAAGAACATGTTAGTGGTTACTGGAGAATCAATGATGAAAGAGGAAATCGAGTAACTCCATATGAAGTATATAGTAAAAGCCGGTATTTTAGTTTCCTGGTAATCGGAAGGCAATTAGTTGTTCTTGGTTTGCAGCTATACAGGCACGTGCAGCAATATTGCAAATATACCAAAATTTGTTTGCCGCTTAATGACGTAAGCCCTGAAAATAATACGTGTGCGTATACAAGCAAGATCTTGAATTCGAATTTTTATCTCTTCACAATTACCATGGCAATGAGTGAATGAAAATCTTTTATCAATTTTTTTTCATTAACATTTGCAGTTCATAAAACAGATCATTAAGCACGCATATAATATACAGAATTTCAAAAACCTATATATTTAAATCATGTTTGTTTGCTCACTATTCTAAGAGACGAGTACGTTTATGCAGATGTACGTAAGTACGCACGCATTTACGTTGATATGTATGCATTAATGGGTGCATAAACATACACATACATCCAACTATGCAAGCTATATGTATATGCACACTTTAAATGTGTAAAATTATACATGATAAAGAATATGTGTGTAGGTGTGTAAGGACATCAGAGATTTATTGATTAGAAGCAAAGCAAGGAATATTCTTATACGGCAGTGTTTGTAGGAAAAGGCAGACACACGCACGGTGTAAGAAAAGCCTCACTTACTCACCTTCTTCTTCCCTTTCATAGTACTCAATCTATTTCCGAATATATTGAATGGCAAGAATGTACATTTTGAATAAAATTAAAAATTTTTTGGTGCGCTGGCTGTTACTTGATATCGCTGTTCTTCGTTGTAATTCAAAATTCATGAAAATAATAAAGTTTAATCAAAATTGTAAGTTGTAGAAGAGTCGTATCGCAGATAGTACTTGTAACCATTCACCCACTTTTAAACTTGCAACCACCCTCTGCCATTAAAGCGGAAAAAAATTAGAGAAAAAAAAAAATTGAAGGAGATGTAAAAACGTAGAAAATATTACATACGCACATGGTTAAGCGAGAAGGAGCATCAGCTGGCACCTTGACAACTGTTAATATTGCTGGCAATCAATATATGAACGACTAACTGAATGAACGAGTTTATATTGAAAGTGCGATTGTGCCTAAGCGTGTACCAGCAGCGGCAAGAACTACAATAACAGCAGGCTTTATATTTTCACACGTAACAACATCTAAAATGAGCGCAGCCAAATGAAATTGAGAATTGAAACGCGAATTTTTATTTTTATAGATTATTCCTGCACGCATATCGATATGGGTACATTAAAATTTAACAACCTTCAACATACAGATGCGTTATGCAGGAGGCAAGCTGAAAAGGATCCAATATGAAATAGTGACAAATAACTAAGCCAGGAAAGTTCGCTGCGTGCACACGGAAAATATTATATAATTTGTGATACGAGCAGAAAGAATGTTCGATTAGCCTTCTTAAGTTTTATAGAACAGAATACTGTAATTGAAAAGCATAAAAGGGGAAAAATCAAAAACGAGAGTGAGCTGTTCTTAAATTAAACAGCTGAAACGATTTTTTTCTAACTAATGAGGAAATATAAAAAATGAATTTCGCCGATGGTGGCAGCAGCCAGTGCTTCTACTCATATTGCAATCATACTCATATATAAAACTGGATTAAAGCCGCTTTCTACATCGAGTGATAAGTGAGTTCAATCTCATTATGATGCACAATTTTATTTAAAACTCCTTTATAAAGCCAAAGCTTCTATTCCACAAAAAAAAAAAAAAACAATTTCTCAAACTCTTAAAATATTCTTTTTATGACTACAATGGGAAGCCGAAGCCGAAGCCGAAGCCTTCGCATCTTTGAAAGAATTTTTGATACTGCTTTCGTCTACCACACCAACACACACTTGCATTGGAATACCAATACCATAAACTATTTATATAGATGTACTTGTGTTTGTATTTGGCGTAGTTATTTTATTTCACTTTCGCCGGTATTCACATTCCACTGGGGACTCGTATTCTTCTAAGCAGAAGAATAAAAAGTTATGTTGCTCTAAACAACACATGCGACCATCATTATTTTGAATAACGAACGATGTGTATGCGGAATATATAGAAAATTTCCTAACACACCTAAACACGATAAACTTGCACACGATAAACACCCAACTGGCTGTGCTATTGGAAATTTGTGGTAGAAAACAAATTAATTCTCTAAATAATTAAAATAATTAATTAACTCTATTACAAGGCCACCAAAAGTTTCCAAAACCTTGATTACAACCAATGAATGTCCTTCTTTATACGGCAATGCAAGAGAAATTTGATATTGTGCGCTGGCACGTATTTTCTTCCGCCGACGCAACTGTTTTTGTTTCCTTTACTTTTCCAATTCTTCGGAAAAGCGTAAAAGATTTTTAGTGGACAAATATTACATTCGGAACTATTTTCGACAAGAAGGAAAAGCTCTTCTACGCTCGTGATAGATAAATAATGATGAAGCTTGTCATTGAAACACTAAATAATTTTATTTTGCTAATACTTCAGGCAATTTCGGATTTGAATTTATGTAGCCTAGAAATTTCCATGTTCCAATTTCGAACTGTGACGGAATTAGCGGTAATGAGTAGTTGTAGACAATACAGTTGCTGAAGAAGTAGATAGAAACAGCAGCCTTGTAGTGCCTCTGCTTTCGAATAAACAATTTTTGGTAGCCACTGTTTTATTAAGTACTGCTACATAAGACCACCTAAGGCCAGTGTATATTTCCAGGTGTGAACAAACACCGATGTCAACTTTCTGATCTATAACAGTTACTTCTGACCAGAGATGTTTAGTCACATGAGAGTTATTTATATGACTAATGGATGTAGAGATGGGGCTCACGACGTAGTTTAAGAGTTCCGTCAAAAGTTTCTGTTTTCCCCATGTGAAGAATGACAAAGTGCCGATGAGCAACCATTTGTATATTAAGCGCATATTCAAACTAAGAATTTTAAATGTGTATTTTTTAATTTATATAATAAATAGAGGTAACTTTTAAAATATCTATGCGTGTCAAAGTGAGCGTTATTATATCAGGTGATTGCATTAACAAGTAATACCCTTTCAAAAATAAAAGAATGGTATTGGTTTCTACTTTAAGTTTACATCATTATTGCAAGGGGCGTGGTCGCTACGGTTTTTTCTTCCATATACATATAATACGCTTCTTCAAATTTGAATGAAACTTTTGCAAATAATAATTTTAATAATTTATAGTTTTATGCCGCTTATTTACTTTGTAGAAAAATGCATGTTGTTACTTGTGATAAGGGTCTATATATAACATATATGTATATTTATATATATATATATAAAAGACGTGTGATAAACTCAAAACAACTAAAATGATTTGGACGAAATTTTATATACGTATATATATATTTATAGGTTGTTTTGGTTTCGTTCAATATTAACTTTTTTGCGTTTTTTTAGCGCGATAGCCCCCCGCTCTGTTTCGATGAAAGTGTTGTGTGCTTAATCGGTGTGTAGCGGCGTTAATTAACCCAATACCTAATAATACCTAACCTATTTTCATGAAAAAAATAAATTAAAAAATAAAGTTAAAAAAGTAAATAAATATCTCCAATTTTTTAATTTCTATTTGCGCGATAAGCCTGTGCTGTGTTTCGTTGAAGGCGTTGGGTCCTTAACGTGTAGTAGCGTAAATTACCCCGATTCCGACTCAAACTAACATCTTTTCGTGAAAAAAATTATTTAAAAAATAAAATAAATAAATATCTCTATTTGGTAAACTCTATTTGCGCGATAAGTCTATATTATGTTTCGCTGAAGGCGGGCATTAAGTATCCGGACACAGACTCATACATACAATTTTTTCCATTATCAATAACTAAAAACACTGATTTTGATTTTCTTCGAGAGGCAGTTCAAAATAAAGGAAAAATTTAGGGCCAGCAGCAAGGAGAGACGCAACTAGTAAATAAATAAATAAACATTTTAGTTTCATTTGATTATGAACTCTGCTGCCAGATATCGCAATATTGAATCTCTAAATATTCCAGCCATTTAGTGCAGTGAAAGCATTATTGCCGCACTGTCCACTGAAACCGGAAAAAAAACTCAGTATTTCAGTTAAGGAGAATTGAATCTAGTAGGGCCTGGATCCAGACTTTATTGCTTATACAAAATAAAATTATTTCTCATGACAAGTTTTCTACAGGGTATTTCGTACCACTTGCAAGGGCTGCTGGTATCAAATAGCAGCAGAGCTGTGATGTAATAAAAAGAAATTCGTTTAAATGTAAAACTGCGTGTATCATGTGTTTGTGCACTTTTATTGATGTCAAAATGAATTTTTAATGCTGCTTTAAGCCCTATTATATTTTATTTCAGGTATCCTAAGGGCCCTAGTGAACTAAATTTTGAAATTTGTGTAAACAATTTGGCTCTCGTACAGCAACAAATATTGTTATCTAATCATACACAAAAAAGAAGCTTTTATCTGTGGCCACTAAGAACTTTGCGTTGTATGCATTTCTGAACAGATATCTTACTTTAAGGAAGTAATATCTTGTTTTCGCAAATGTAAATCTAATTGGAAGGAAATCGAAAAAAAAGGTTTCACTTTTACAGCCGACCGTTTCTTTTTTCCTATTCATGCATATGCATCCGACATTTGCAAAATCTCTTTCACTTTCGTCTTGGGCTACAGACATCTTTGAATGTAAAAATATGAAATATGAAAAAGTGTAAGTGCTAGTATTTGCTTACAAACACACAATTGCAAGCAGAACAGTTTTGCAAGTGCTTTTGTCTACGTTCTCATATGCACACAGTCGCACAGTCTGAAATTAAGATGAATGTGCACTATCAACCCTTAACGCTGCAAGTCTAACCCTTTTTGTGCAAGAGTGTGTTTTGCCTAAAAGCCTTCTACTAGCAGACATGTCTACTTTACATTTTTCCACGTATATTTTCAAAATCATAGACCATACTATGCTACACTTCTGTTTTTGTGAAGTGCATCTTAAGATCTGCTGAGCACCGTTGTATTTCTTTTTTTTTTTTTGTGTTAGTGCTTTTGTGCTACCCCTCAGCAACTTGCCACGGTTTTTGTTATAATTGTTGTTTGCTATCCATTCATGCTTGCCTCAGTTTGGTTTCCTTTTCATTTTTTCTTAATTCATTTCTTTTGCTTTTGTTATTTTTTTACTTGTTCTTCAAGTAGCCTCAATTACAGTTTTCCCTACATTTTTCTTTTTAATGAAAATAAAACTCAAGAAATACTTGCATCTGTTTGTGTGTGGATTTCAGTACTGTTGACGACTTCTTCTTCGACATTTTGTTGTTTCCCCCCCTCCGCTTTTTGGTGCAAAACTGATTTTTAGCAGTCACAATGTTTTATTTTGTATGTCTGCGGAGTACAGAGAAATACGAGGGTGATTTTAATTAACAAAAAATAGGAGGTAAATGGAGCCACCGGTATTTAGAAATCGTTTTTACTAAAATTAAATGTCAACGAATAACTAGCCTTCTCCTACTGTTTTGAGAAATAATCTATATCCCGATCTTATCATGAGGCTTGAGGTAATTAAAGTCAGATTTTACTTAAGAAAACAAAAAATTCTTTTTAATTTCATTTCTAGCAAAAGCTAAAATGCCAGATTTAAGGCCAAGAAAATACATATAAAACATGATTGAGAAAGAGTGCATTTAATAGACTTTCTTAAGCTTCAAATTTCCACTTCACTTTACAATTGCAATAAAAATTTAAAAAAAAAAACGTTTTATATAGAGGGGATTTTTTGCGGCCTTATAGTTTCTCTCAGAAATTTCATGCGAAACGTTTCCTTTTGTACAAACCTCGTATAGAAGAAGCGCGGCAATGAAACGACCCCTACCTTGAATTTAAAAACTGTCTTAAAAGTTATGCTACAACGTCATATGAGCACCTCCCGAACGTCCTTCAACCCACAAAAGACCCCAATAAAATAGACATTACAGCTACCAGCAAACAACTCCACACACACACTCAAACGCATAGGCTTCACTTAAAGTCACGTCTTTTGTACTCACTGAAACAAACACATCACTTCTACATATAAAGCCTTCCCAAATGCAAGCCGTATGTGTGCGTATGTAATCACACATATTAAAGTGTATTATATGCAAGCATGTGTGTGTGCAGACTAGTAGTGCAAATGCACTTTTATGTGAACCCCACACCAGAGAAACGAGTACAATGAGCAAATAATTTCTCACACAACAAGAAAAAACAATCTTTAATAACATGCGACGACTGCTGATGACGACGATAATCATTAACATTTCACTTTCTTTGCCGTGTGCTGCAAAAAAAAAAAAAACAACAGTAACTGCATTAATACAACTGCACAAATTTGTTTGTGTTGGTAACATCTTCATGGCTTTGCTCAATTGTATTCGAATCTCATCACTGTTTATACTCCAGTGAATCTGTGCTCTTTCATATGTGAAATTGTATGTTTGTATAAGTTTATGTTTAATTTTCTAAATGCCTTCGTTTTAACACGTATCCACTGATGGTGTATATGCATGCATTAGAAGCATACAGCCATGCACACACACACACACACACACTCAAAATGTATGTATTGTGAAATCGGAGCATAATTTTACACATTTTATTGGGTTGGAAATCATACAATTTCTGTTTTAAATATTAATTTATAATAAAAAGGTTTTGCGTGCACATATTTTATATCTGACAAATCAATTATACGTTTGAGAAAAAATTTGTTGATTTTCTTTTCACTTTTAAGATTAAAAATGATTTTGAATAAAAATGCTAAGTATTATATAATGTTTTAAAGGGGTATTTTTAATAATAAAATTTATAAATCACAGTATCCAAATTTGTTCAAATTAGTTTCCTTAAAGTCTAAAAATCTGCATTCCAATAATATCGTACTTGGTGTCCAATTATACCTTTGAGACACTGTATATTTTTTTTCATATTTCCGGACTTAGCACGGCAGCGTTGGTGAGGCTACCGTGTAGCAATATTTTTAAATCAATTAAGGTTTAAACAGCAGTTTTGATAGTGATGCCCTCCTATTTTAAGAAATCAAATGAATATGGCGCTGCTGGTAGTAGACCATAATTTCAATGAATTACAAAACCACATCTTACCAGGAAGAAAAGGGTTGCCTCCGTAGGCGAATGAATAACGCATAGCCTACGGTTTCGATTCCTGCCTAGACGATGGTTGTTTTCCAGCCAACAAGCTGAAAGCTTTGCTGGTTAAGTTATTTAAAAAAGAAACCCAAGTTTAAATTTTGAATCTATAAATCCAGGCCCCCTTTAAAATATTTATAATTAAAACAAATGAATGAAATAAATAAAAAAACAAGCAGTTTTTTTCATATTTTAAGTCTATGAACTGTTTCATTCAAAGGAACACAGAGCACAAAATATACACGATATTCATCTCAAAAAAGAACCATCTATTTTATTTTATTCATCATCATTGCAATACTCTTCATCCGCGATATGGAAAATATTTCATATTTTAAGTAGCAACTTCAAGAAAAATTTTCAAACACAACAGCTGCCACAATCACATCATTTTTTGTTCCAGTTTAATTACCCAAATTTGAGCTTTGAAAAATGCTTTAAATTTTTAATCACATTAAGCGTTTCTTAAAGCGAAAAGGTAGACCATCTTTCACTGTTGTTTACCATTCGTCAGATAACTAACCGTTATGACTCAGACACTTCACCGCCTCATAAGTTATAATCTGCCAGCCCAGTATAAGAACCTCCTTATGGAACTTGACCAGAATAGGCATTCAACGAAGGCTACACTGGTGCCATCAGAAGGTCGCTACGAATGAACAACAAAAGATCTACACCTCCTCCGGCAATGCCATTCAATATAGCTTCGATGGCTATTTCACTTGCGTTAATTGTAAAAAAAAAAGTTGATGTTGTCCTAATACCAGCCATCTTGAAAAAGATATCTCGTCATGCAACAACCTACTACAGTCGTTATGAAGTCAAAAACGACTTTCCACATTGAAGAGGTTTATATTAACACAATAATAGTAACATTCCTTTTTTTTATAGAGCAATCGGTCGACTTGTTTTAACTACGGGAAGTGGAAAATCTAGAAAATAGCAAACAAAAAGAGTTTTTGGCACGCCTTAAATTTCAAGCTGTTGCTATAAAACCAAACCATGGAACCGGCCCATAACACAACGCATAAGTAAAACTTTGTAAGGTGTCAGTGCAACGAAAAATTGGTCTATCTTTCCCAACCGCCACATGATTTCAAGAAAATTGTTTGTCTTAATTACCAATTTAATTAAAAATTTAAATTAAACGAACTAAAGATCGTAAATAATATCCCTCCAGCATCTTTTTCCCTTAGCCAGAGAATTCGCCTATGAATTCCTTTTTTTCTGCATAAGTGTGCCAACCCATTTGCTTGAAGTACATGCACATGTGTACATGAGAATCTCGGCGTTGTGGAAACAGCATGGGGATATGCAACTAACAACAGATGCTCCCTCTGTGAGCATCTTAGTAACTGTTTTAATAGTGACGGCAGTAGAGATGGTGTGGTTAGAAAAGTGAATGTTTGTACTTTTGTTGTTTATTTGGCATTCGTTTTCAGCAGGTGTATGAGAGTGCATATTTACATATGCTGCACATCTACACGATGGCAGATGCAAGCATCCATTCGCATGTATGTTTGAATAAATTTTTTCTCTTGCTTTGCTTTTTTACAAATTCAAGTGCATGTCGCCGTCGTGTTAAGTGCTTTGTTGGGGTGTTTTTCTTCTACTTTTGTACTTTGCATTGCTTTGGGTTTTTTGCATTGTGTGCGTGTGTTCAATTTAACTTGACACAGGATATTCAATAACAAGCAGTGCGGGGAATTCCCTTACAGGACAATTTTTTTCTTTCCTTTCCACTCCTGCATAACACATTTTTTTTTTTTTGATTTTTAAAGGATGTTTTATTTATTGCTTGTTAGTTGGTGGTTGCTTCTGTCGTGTTGAGATTGAAAGCAGGTTTTATGACACTTTGAGAATGATTTACGTATGTACACACATACATGCATATATAAAAAATGATTGTTTAGCTCATCTATTACACATATTAAAAATAGTTTATTTGGCAAAAACTGTACAAGCAGATGCAAGTGGTTTATAAGCATTTCCTTAACATGCTGGCAGATTTGTGACGAAATATTAAAAAAATTAACCAACGAAATCTGAAATATTTTATGGGAAAGGATTTAAATTTTTAATTTGAACTACCAAATTTAAATTTCATTTCACACAGTTTGCGAGTGACCTCTACGAGATTGCAATGCTTTACTGTTAATAATATTTTTATATTTTTTATATATTTTAATAAAATAAAATAATTTCTTTTATTTTAGAAGCAAATTTTTGAATAACAATAGTTAAGATTTATTAAAATTTAAAAACATTAAATAAACGAAATATATATAATTAGAAATCGATTATTAGATGGAGATCGCCAGGTAAACTTTGGACAAAAGTTTCTTAGCATATCCTTTAATGTAAAAACAAAGCATTTCTAAGGGACGGCATTGGCATTTCATTTTAGAATAAAAATTTTTTTAAAAAAATAATACTTTAGTTTTTTTTTTAGGAAACCCGCACAAGTTCAATTGACCTGAAGCCCTTAATTTTTTTTTTAAGGAAAAAAAATGAATAAAAAATTTTTGATTTCACAGTTGAAATATGACATCGAAGCGAGGAATTTTTTTGATGGAAAGAGAAATTAAATGTTTTTTTTAAAAATTATACAAATTTTCAATACTTTCCATATTTCACTAAAATATTTATTTTTACAATATTTTTTTAAGTACTTTGGAATGTGATTTCGTTTGCCATGATGAAACTTTCAATTTATTTCAACGCAGCAAAAGCCGACCACTAATAATTACAAAGAGGGGTTGCAGAAACAGAGAAAAAATTTTAATAGATATGCGTTCGTCAAGGATTCCAAAAACTATTTAACGGTTTATGCACTCCTTAGAAAGAAGGTAACTGCAATTCAGGAACGCATGCCACACGAATAGCTCCCCAAGAGACTTTCTGCCAGATATAAGAGGGATCCAAAGATATGAGATACCTGCCTCCGCACAACTTCAAGTCCAAGAACTTCAAGTGAAATTGGTTTTTAGAAATCTGCTGATTAGAGAAATGACTTCAGCATGTACATATTGCGATTCTGAGATTTTGCTTTCTAACACTAATTTATATACACGGAAGTTTATATTCCTTTATTTGTTATCCCTTTTCAAAACCGCAGGCTAATTAATAAGTAACTAAAATAGAGAATATATTCCGCCTTTTCCCCCAATAAGAGACAACAAACCAAAAGTTATTGATTTAAAAAAAATGTTTCGGAATTAAGAGACAGAATTTAAATTGTGAATATAAAAAAAAAGGTTATCATTTATCTTAATTCCATATGGAACTGTACAGGTCTTGTCCTTTTGTGCCTAAAATAAGCTCGAAATATTTACAAAAGCAAATTTTTAATTTTATTCGTAAATTTTAGATTTATTTAAAGCCCAAAACAATAGATGAAATCTGCAGCAGCAGTGCGGTAACAGCCGTCATAGAAAACCAAAATACAAATATGTTCACTCTACGCTGGAAAGAGGCTTCATACTCTGGAAGAGTAAAATAAAAAAAAAAAAAGGAAAAACCTTTCCTTATTTTATCGATCCAACTCATTTACCTTAATTTCCCTCGTCCATAAATACATACCCATGCGAGTACAAACTTATGCGAAAAGTAGCAGCAAACGCAGAAGGATGTAGTGAGCCAAAATTACTCCCACATGCGTTCAACTATTAAATGAAACCAAATAAAGGGCACATACGAGTACATGTGCGTATTCTCGTATTTACGTGTGCTTGTTTATGACACGCACAAATTATCTGACATTTTACACAGCAAGAGAATAAAAAATAAAACGCGATGACCATCTAAGCAAGAGGACCAATATGAAAAGCAAAAAACAAGCGGACAAAGCAAAGAATATACAACTTCATGTAATGCGTAATGAGATATACAAAGAACCTTTTAGAAAACCTCTAAAAAATGCAAGCGACAATGAAAAATGAGTTTTGCTAATGAATAAATATTAGGGCTGTAACTTTTCTCTCTAACAGAAAGGATCACAGAAGAGACAACATGAATATGCTCTAAAAAAATTATGAATTCATAATAGATTATTTAATAATAAAATAAAATAATAATAAAGTGATGTAATAAAGTGATGATGATAAAAAGGATAAAAGTTATCTCTTATTTTCTTTACAGAACTCACATTCAAATTAATTTTAGCTGGCAAAAAAGCCATACGAAAAGTCAAACGTCCGTAAATCTTAAAGATTTCCAAGACATTTTATGGGCGTACAATATATTTGATTTGGCATTTACATGAACAATAACGCAGTAACTTAAGTGATAAAGAAATCCTCGATAGAGAATATTATCTTTAGAGCATAGCAGGCCGCTTATTAAGTGATATTTCTATTCAAAATGAGGCCACATGTACTACAAGGACACACAGGACAATGTTTACTATCGCATTCTTTGAAATTCGATTACTCAAAACTTGGACTAATTTTGAATAAAAACAAAACTGTTCTGAAATCCTAGAGAGAACTTCTTTCGAGCATAAAAACCCTTCTCTCTCTCTCCCTCTCTCTCTCTCTCTCTCTCTATATATATATATATATATATATCTCCCTCTGAGCAGGCGTAGAATTTTAAATATTTTGTGCAATAGAAAACAAATTATGAAAAAGGACATCCTGCTCTTATAATTTGAACAAAACGGCATCTTCAGCATTTATTAAATACAAATTATAATGAAGTTTTTTCCAGTACTTTGGATATCACATATCTCATAGATATTGTTATGTTTAAGTGGGGAAGGCGTAGCCATTGGTCACTTGGTGTTTACCAGCTAAGAATTAGCATACGACCACATACATATATACGTCTCCGCATGCTGGCTAGCAGTCTTTCACCGGCAAAGCGAAAACAATTAGTAAAAATCGAACAGAAAGCGCCTAGTTTTGCAACCACTAAAGGATTTATTGCCAGTGCTGCACGCACCTGTACAATACATGCAATAAAACGCATATTTTTAAAAATTTATTTAAAAAATTTTAACTAATTCAAATATTGCTGGCATTTTTATTTAAATAACAGCGGCAACGTGGCACATGTTTCTTATGCTGGTTCCATATAAAAATAAAATGTCAATTTACTTTTACAAGCACTTTTTCCATAAAAAGTCTGGTAACACTATATAAATAGAATTCACGAATTTGATAGAGCAGTTGCAATAATCTCGATTGATGTGACATAAAAAGCATTAAATGCTGAATAAATTAAATTTAAAAAAAAGAAAACAGCTAGCCTTCTGAAGGGCAGAAGGGCAAATTTTTCATAAAATATATTTTACAGAATATGTTTGTTAAAACAAATAAAATGTCATTCGATTTGTATTAGTATTAAAGAATCCCTCTTAAGGCAAACTAATTTCTCCGATATCTTAGGAAATGAGTTACTTTTTGTTATGCTAAACAGTAAAAATTTCGGAGGAACTTATAGGTTACCTTAATGTAAAAATGCGTAAATGTGTGTTCACTCTGAGCGAAAATTTTGTACAATGAATATTAAAAAGAATTGTTAAATTTTTTCTATTGTTTTTTTTTTTTTTTTTGTTTTTGAAATACCCAAATGGATACCATGAGACATGATTTTACATACGTACGCACATAAACAAAACAAGCATGGATATTCAGAACGATCTGCTGACCACACATTAACTAATGTGGAGCAGCGGATATAATATGACGCGCAACTTTCTAATTATACGTACTCGCACATCCTTTTTTTATGTATCTCTGTTGATGAATTTTTGCGTTTGCTTAGATACGGATACATACAATGGAAGATGATGTTTCTAAAAATGTGGTTGTACTTGAAATGTGGTGCTGCTGTTTTATTTTATTTGTAAAATGCTACAACTACCCAAAGGGTCGCGAAACTTTCGTTATACCCAGCCTGACAATGTTTCACTAATTCCCTTCTTCATGCATACTCATACGCGAGCGAAGTAACGTCAAATACACAAAAACGGTTAGGAAACTGCGCGTAATACGTGAAAGTGCAAAGGTTGGAGTTTGTGGGGAGAAATCATGAAAAAGGGTATTTTTAATTTCATCTAAACAAATGACGATGCCTTGTAACTGACTGACCGCACTATATTTGAAGCGTTATTTTATTTAATGTAGACTAGTTTTATAGCATTTGTGTGAGTGTTGCTGCTGCGTTGTCTTGTTTTTGTCCTTCAATACTTTTGGGGAGCGCATTCTATGCAACCGATTCCTCATTGAGGAAGACTGACTGCTTTTTGTGTGTAGTTTTAACTATTGAAACTGTACTTCGCTTTACTTTTCGGCATTATATTGTTGCTGTGAAAACATTCATCCACTTTTTTTAAATAATCGCAAGCCTCTGAGCGATAAAATTGATATTAAACACAATTCTAGCAGAGGCAACTAAAAATTTTAAGCAACTTGAAAATTTAAATTTTGATAGGAAAATTAAAAAAACCAAAATTACTGCAACACACAAATACTGGGTGGGCCAAAAGTCACAATGGGGTTTAAAAATTTAATAAGTAATAAAAGTAATAAGTAATGATTTAAGTAATAAAATTCTATTATTCTTGTTCTTTGTTCAGTTGTAAATCCCTCCATTATTTATTCTCCAGATGTTATTTATATAATCTTAAAAAAAAAAATAAAAAAAAAAATAAACAAAAAAGTTCGTTTTTTTTTTTTTTTTTTTTTGTGACTTTTGGCCCACCCTGTATTTAAATGAATTTATACTTAAAAGTTCAGCCAGCGGTTTCAGGGAATTATATTTTAATTTTATCCATGACTTGCAATTATTATTTTATATTTTGAATTAGAAAATTATTAGTTTTCTTTAGCCTTTTAGAAAGGCTGGACGACAAAAACATGACTATAGACGAGAAATCAACATGCATTGATTATAAAAACGGACTAATTATTAAGTGCAGTAAAAAGGAAGTAGATATTGCTTTTCAAAACCCTTGCAGGATTTCAGAAAGGCCAACAATTTGGTATTCCAGACAACTCTTAGGAATTGTATTACATGACATTATCATTCAGAAATTTTAATTCCATTTTCTTGCTTGACTTTATAAAACTAAAAATTAAAACAAAAATAGACAAAAAAAAAATAAAAATTAAAAATCGTTCATAGTCTAATCAGGTTTAGGTAAAAATCAAGTCAAATTGGCTAAAAGGATTGTAGTCAAGAGTTAAAAACTTTATGAGTACGACTTACACTTCGTCCCCATTGAGGAGAGTATTTTAAAATTATTTTGATTGAAATCAGTCTTTCGCGAAACTTTTATTTTTTTCTCTCTGAAAGCAAAAATTTGCTCAGCTTTATCCCTTTCCTTGCAAATTAGCACCTTATGACGTCAATATTAGATTGTGGCAAAAAATTTCTGAATTAAAATTTAATTTAAATTTGTATAGACGGAATTTTTTAGCCGAGAATTTATGCAAAAAAAAAGTGTAAAATTTTAAAATCGTTATTTTTTCTGTGGAAATTTATTCATATTTTTTTTCCATGCCTATTAGAAAGGCCTTAACTACTTATTTCATTTTTATCCCCAGCAGCTGAAACATTTTGGCATTTTCAATAAAAATACTAAATAAAATTCAATTATATACAAAAAATAATTTTGAAAATCTTCTCGTTAAATAAATTTGAACAAATTGGCTTCCAAATTACATTTACATTGTGTAAACATGTAAATAGAAACATACAGAAAAGAACTGGAGAGAAGACCCAGACCAGCATTAAAGCAGAGTTCTCAAAAAATTAAAGTTACGCCCAAAAGTCTCTCTTCATCATTTTGGTTGCAAAGTTTTCTTTATGATTTAATTTATTAATAATTTACTTTTCATTTTTTATTTTTTGTCGGTTCATTTTCTAATATTTTTTCTTATATTTCCAAAAGCGGCAATCAACACTTTTCTACAGCCGGGATACATTTAAATGATAGAGTGGCTCTAGCAGCGCTATTAGGGTATCACTATCACATTTCATAAGAATGAATCGGCCTTAAACTTTATCAGTGTGAGTGCTAAATCTGCTCGCTAATCCCAACCAAATTAATCAAGACCTGGTAGTGTCGAGAGCCATTCAAAACATTTTCTCTACTCACTGTCTTTATTATAAAAAAAAATTTATTTACAAAATACAAATTAGAGAACCGCCATTATTAAAGCTAAAACTTCAAAAAAAAAAACTTAATGAAAATAAAAATTTGAAATAAGATTTGTACTTGCATATCTGTTCAGAATTGCAATATACTGTGCCTGTGGATGCATCCATTTTATTTTTAATACACCATCCGTAACGAAGAATTTGTTTTGCAAAGAAATGAAGTGAACTGAACCGAACTGCACTTTGCACAAATTGCGACATCATTAGACAAAATAATTACCCTTACCTGTCAATATAGTGTTTCCATTGTGGCCTTAAGCATCTGCAAGAAAGCATTTTCCAAAACCCCAACAACATTTTCATATACACTTATGCCCATCCCTCCAAGTCATCCGCATTTCTAAAAACACTCTTTCTCCACTTGTGACAAACATGTGCATGCACACATGCTCACACGGAAACAGATATGAATTTCTCGTGCATTTACTTTTGTAGCCATTTGTATGTGTGTGTTTTACGTGTACTGTGTATCTCATCTAACTCATCTAAATAATAATTATGAATATGAAGTTTACAAAAGCCCGAGAGTTTTCAAGGGAATAGAACTTTCTGCGACAATTGCTGCTTTAGCTGCAAAGTGCAATTGGTCCGAGGGGTATGAAACGTTTGCTTGGGTTGGCGCAAATGTGTGTGTTTAGTCGTCGGCATCTATACATTTAACTCATATGTACGTGTCTCTAAACCAGCTCATGTGCTGCCCAATGTAAATGTGTAAATGCGAGGAATGATGGAAGAGGGAGTCATTTATTTGCTTTTGAGGTCTCGGGTATTAACAAAATTTATTACAAAGTTTTTTACTTTCACCTTTTCCGTGAGGAGCAAAAATATATATTTTCTAATATGTGTCCTTTTTTCTATTATTTTCGCTTTTTGTTCAACTCTTACGTGTATGCTTTAATGAGTTGGGATTTAAAAGAGTATATGTTTTAGATGTATTTGTGTAGGTGTAAAGTAGTGGTGTTGGGTATCTGTCCAATTGTAATTAAAAATATTTTTATTTAGAAGGACTATTCAGAGAAATACACGCGTGGCTGTTAGCAAAACTGCAGCCGCAGCCGCAGCCGCCGACGCAGCCGCACCGCAGCAGCAGCAACGAAAAATCCTCGCAATTATTTGTATTTTTACACCGAAATTAAAAACGAAACCCAAAAAAAAAAAAATAATAATAAAAAGTCTAAAAATATAAAAGTTTTGGATCCCTTTTTTAAACCTTAATTTTTTTAATGCTTAGTTACAGTGGGCAATGCCAGGGAACAATTTAATTTTAAAAATAATTTATATACAGAGAGATTTTGACTCGTGGTATGTATTAAATTTCAAGCCTCAGGAAAGTTTTTAAGATACACTAAACACTGCTAGGAACACTACATATGCAACAAAAGATTCCGATTCATGCTAACAATGATATAATACATATATAACCACACTGATTATTTAAAAAAATAGGGTGCTACTGTTTGCTTGATCAAATTTTTCGTGCAAGCAGCTGCATGTCATTTAAGTTTATTGAAAGTTTTCATCAGCCTCTTGCAACAGTGTTGTTTTTAAAAAATTATTCTTACAGGAGGAAATTGCTTCCTTGTTATCTCCACTTGAATTTTGAATAAAGAAGACGATGATTCAAACAAAGTTTTTGGTTTATTCAATCAAACGTTTTTTATATTAAAAACCATATATTTAGTAAAATAATAATAATAAAAAATTAGAAAATATTTCAGAATTATTAAATTACTTAACTTTACTTTTTGCATGAAAACCATAAATCCTACTAGTGTAAAGGTGCAGGTAGCAGGGCATAAAACAAAGAATAGATACGAAATAATTTATAAAATAAAAAATGCAGTGCAAGAAACTCTTACTCCGAGAATACAGAAATGAGATAAAATTTATCATAATTATCATAATTTAAAAATTTCATTTTTTTTAAAGCTTTAAAATATTATATTCATTATGTAAAAGGAGTACTCCAGGATTTGCCACCAAATTATTCTACGCCAGCATTCTTCATTATATTCCCAAAAAAGAAACATTTTAGTAAATCACTATAGCCCCACTGTGTTTATATGAACACACTCATATGATGAAAAACACTTTCGCATTAACTGCAGGGGTTGCAGGAAATATTATGTTTATATTTGTTTGTGCATGTTCAGTTTTCTTATTCCACAGTTCTGTTTTTTTTTCTCATAGTTAACCATTGGCATTATAATGAATTTGAAATTTGTAATATAGACAAAAAGAGAAGAGTTGAGGTTGCAGCAATTTTTAAAATCTTTTTCTTGCTGCATAAATACAAAATTTTTACTTTATTTTTTTGTTGTAAATTCTATTCTTTACCCCATTCCGAAGGCAGTGATGCCTGCATCCCACTTCAATTTATTGTGCCTGCTTGTATGTGGAGATGATGCTGATGTAATATTTCGTTTCTAATAAACAAGAGAAGCAAAAAGCATTTCTCATATGAAGAATAATGTGACACATGCATAAGTACTTTGTTAATTTGTATACTCTATTTTGTTAAGGATATTTTTTGCAGGAGCAAGAAACAAAAGATGCTTTGACATTCAAGATAGTATTGTCTTTGCAATGTCTAGTGAAATGTCTTTTTATCCGTTTCCAGTTTCTTTGCTTTTTTTCCTTTTTTGTTTTTTTCCTTTTTTTTTTTTTTTTTGCCTCTATTGTCCTCTACAAATAGTCTGACTCACACTTTTACTTTCTTTATGTTTGGATGGGCAATTTAGATGCAAGTCATTCGC
The DNA here is from genome assembly GCA_963402855.1 of Ormia ochracea. Classification (NCBI taxonomy): domain Eukaryota; kingdom Metazoa; phylum Arthropoda; class Insecta; order Diptera; family Tachinidae; genus Ormia; species Ormia ochracea. The sequence goes on along the minus strand of OY727107.1, from coordinate 32,426,118 downwards.
TATTTTATAGAAAGTGACGTGTTTTGTTGAAGTCAATAGTTTGGGGTGGCAGTTCGTCTGTGTCAAAATATACACATAAATGTGCCGTTACATGATAAATCATTAAATATGTATGTATGTGTGTACATTCAAAATGCTAAAAATTAAAACCGAAAGGTACAACATAGAAAAAGTACTTTCCATGACACGATATTGATTAATTTCTTAAAGTTGATTGTTAATAGAATTAAACCGGGAGAATTTGCACTTAACCACCGTATCTAAAAATCTTGCATAGAACTAACGAGGTTGGCACTCGGTACTCCAATAATTGATTATTAAACGAACTCATTTTGTGAGTGTTTTAGGTATAAAAGACTCGATCCCTACCATGCCGGCCATAAATTTTTTTTCCTATGAACTTTTTCCCCTTCTTTAATAACTCTTCTGTTAAAATTTTTATGTGACGGAACAGTAGCCACTGGCCACTTATCATTTATGTGCATCGGAGCACTTCAAGACACTTTACCCTCACCCTCAAGACAGTTTATCAAAACGACCAACATCAATTTCTCTTAATTGTGGTTCAAAGTTCAGCATAAGTACAAGTGCTTTCACCAAAGAGATGATCTGGAAACCGTCATCCTTAAGGTCCTTGAAGAGTAATTAATTAAAATAGCAGAGTTGTAGGCAAATAGTAGTTCTAGCAGAGCAAAAGAGAGAGACGGATAGAATAAATAGAGTGAGTGCAAGAACAAAACCTTATAGTTTTACTTATTTGTCGCAAAAGGATTTTAGAAAATTATTAAATTAATTATTAGAGAAATTAATTATTACATTTTTTAATTTTTTTGAACCAATTATAGGAAATTTGTATTTACTTGCAAGTACTTTCTAAGCTACGGAATTGCAAATTAAAAAAATTTTTTTTCTCCTATTATTCTTCAAGTACAGATTATATAAATTTTTTATGTACAATCAATGGTGTCTACTAAGCAATTAGAATAGAGACTACAAATATATCACAGTTTACAAGACGAATGACAAGATCTCTGGTATGCTTGCCGAGTGAAATTTCAACTTTTGTCCTAAACTGCGATTGCAGCATAGGAAAACGTTTTTTACTTTTCAAACATTAATTTCATTAAAAATGAAATATAAAATACTTTAATCGGTAAGTAACATTTTATAAAAACATTAGATAATTATTTTCCATCTCGAATCCGATAAATCAATGAAAGACAAATCTTTGAAGTGTTTTTTATTTCTCAAACATTTAAAAGTTGTTTGAGGTTTATTATTACCACAATTCTTTAACATTAGAAGCTCAGCGACGCCCAGTGTGATCCGCCAGTCACACTAATTCAATAAACATTTAACGGCAAAGTTTTAAATATGCACTCGTGAGCAAAAGATTTTGCCGGCCCTTAAGAAAAACGTTTTAGGGATGCCTGATTGTTATCCTTCCACGGCAACAGTTTTCCGTTGCATATCAACGCAAAAACGGATTAAAAATAATAAGTTTCTATTCGGTGTACGCTAAGGATTTTGTACTATTCCATAAATATATGTAAACACGTAAAAAATATACACGTACAGAGTCAAGTCACATTTACATACTCGTATATTTAAGGGGGGAAAATTTAAGATAAATAAACTGCATATTATTTTGATGCTTGATAAGATAAAGTTTTTAAATTGCATTCAGCCGAAGGGTTTCTAAAATAAAAATGTCTTTGTACAGAACAGCGGCAAAGCGACACAAATGCATTTTATTATTTTGTATAACTACAAGTGTTAAATGTACACAGAGGAAAAACATTTGTAATAACATCCTAAAAAGCCAGAAAGGAATTAAAATGAAAAACTTCCAACTCGATACGAATAAGAATAAATAAAATAAATAAAAAAAAAAGACTCAAGCAACAGCAAGAAGAAAAAAGAACAGTGTGACATAACAAATCCTTTGAGGTTGTCAACTGCAATTGCAATTGTAGTTAAAGAGTATGTGGTTGGTTGTAGAGAATTTCTTTTGTAATGGCAACAGGACAAAACACAACAAAGCATTCTAACATGATTTTAATTACAACGAATCCGCAAACAAAAATATTAAATTTATAGCAATGCAAAACAAATGTTTACCAAAATGATGTCAGCAACAAATCCAGCAGATAATGCATCAGAAACGCAGAACAAACACACACACACACCCACAACCATTTCAATGCACACGACGTATAGCAACTTATGAATGTTCAAGCACAGTTTTAGGCGCTGCAAAGTATGCACTCGGTAAAGTCTTGTGTTTTAGATGATAAATTCACAGCCAAAGAAGCAACGCAAAAAAAAACAAAAAAAAAAAATTAAATAAAAAAATAGAAAAAAACCAAATAAAATAAAATAAAAATCGGCTAAAGCCAAAGGATGCGACAATAAAACAGACAACTGTGCAGAGGAGCAACGGCAAGGAATGCATTTTATGTTGGCCGCAAGCATTTGATGACTTCCAGCTATTGACTACAAGAGGAAACACAATTTGTTTTCCCGACTTTTTTTTCCTCTTCTCCCTTTTTTTATCTTTTACAAATCTCTATAACACTTTGCCTTCTAGACAAGACTGTTGGGTTGGTTACTCAAAAAACGACACAAGAAAAAAACCAATTTGATTTGGGTTTTATATTTCAGTTATTTGAGGAATTATTAAATATTTAATCACAGTTTATTTTAGAGTTTTAGTGAAACGTATCTGGTAATATGTAAAGAGTGAAACAAGTCCCTTTAGAATGCGACAAAACGAAGCAACTTCTGTTGTTTTAACAAAACAATAGATTCTAAAAAAAAAAAAACGGTTTTGGTCAAACAGCAGCCACCGCACCAATTCAAAAGAACTTTTTTAAATAAATAAAAAAGTCAAGTTATGCACTCATGTGGAACGAGATTTCAACTTATTACAGCCTCAATTTGCACTCTTGGCATAGTCAGAAATAAAACAATATCTTTGCAGTAGTAGATGCTTAACTAAATTATTATTTTTATTGTAAATGTGCTATACAAACGGGCAAAAACATAATTGTATTTAAAATTCAGAATAGTATGCTGCCTTCGCGTCTTTGCCATACTTTTCTTTATTTTCTTTATGAACTTTTGTGCAATTAAACGAGAAGAAAACGAAAAAGGTGAAATTAAGCAAAACCAAAACACTATTACAGTCGACTTCGAGAGCAGCCAAATGTGTTACTGCAAAATGGCGTTCTTTTACGAGATATAGTGGCAGGAAAGCTATTCGTTCAGCTCCTTTAAGTCAATATGGAACTGCAATTTGTATAACCTGGCAGAAATATTTTGCGATCAGATGCAATTTTATTAGGTCTAGAAGGCCCTTGGCAGATATTTAGCAAATCGTGCGATAGGAGCAGCTCTTTTACCTTCACATACCTTGATAAATTGAAATTGTAATATGTAAATTTCTATATATTTTGCTATATTTCTAATCCAACGATTGACTTCGCTTTGTAAGAGCAATACTTGACGCTATTCATGTAAAGTGTCATAGCGGAAGCAGAAAAGCGTTAAACTATGCGGAGATAAGAGAAATATTGGACTTGAATCTTCAAGTATATAATATGTAGGGAAAATTCTGCTAAAAGAAACTGATTCCACAAACGGGCTTTCACTAGTACATTCATGTTGGTATAAAACGAAAATCAAAGGTTCAATTGATGATAAAAGAACGAAAGACCAGACACAATGGGACGATGCTGCAATTTTCCCCACCGTTTTTATTGAACTACATTATAAAGTTCAGGTTGAATAAAGTTTGTCGAACAACATCTTGAGAAACCCCCTTCACTTGACATCTTCATGGCTTTAGTAAAATGCTATTCCATTTACTCAAGAGGAGAAAATCTAAAAGCCCCTACTTAGATAATATTTATTACCATTTCTTACTAAATAATGTAGTGCACTTTTATTTTATTTGAATTAAAAAAATTCCAAAAGAAAATTATCGAAATATTTATTTCAATTTTATTTTATAATTAGAATATAAATTATTTTGATTTGGGAATGCTCACATACATGAATTGAAGTCGATGTTGGGCAATATTGTCGCCTCTATAGGCAATCCTATCAAAATTATAATTGAGATAAAAGGACTTCATTTAATTTATAAGTTATTTCATAAAATTATTGTTTCTTAAAGAATCTATTTCTTATTAGTAAATTTTTAATATATATTTTCATATATCTGGATTTTATAAATAAATTTTTCTTGCCCATCATTTTGTTTTAATAAAAGCTCCTGTATTTGACACAGTTCACATTTATTTAATTTTTCCTAATATTTTAATACAAACAGCTTTTTTATACATTCCTCTGAATTATTAGTACCTTATTGTATTAGTAAGTTCATCGAGCAAAAATATATCATATGGTCGATCCTCAGGAATAGAGATAATATAAAAAAATTATAATAAATTTCTCCCAAGTTGTTTGTCATGGCCTGTACTAATTTTTGTTGCCTAAACTTGACAATAGTTGCTATCAGGCAATAATTTGGATGTAAAAATAATTACTAATAAAATCTTTCCGATACTACATTCTGTCTAGATTCTTTTAGTAGTTATCGTATGCACCTGAAGAAGCCCTGTAAAGGTGAAGGTCCTGATGCAGTCGCATGATTTCTAAAATCTCAGTTACAAGATACGACTCGGTCTGCTCTACCACAATTCCTTTCTCGTAGTTCCTACACAGTGCTTTGCATGAGCATGACGATCGTCTACTCCACTCGTAAAATTTCTCAAAGGATAATAATTAATCCAATACGACTTCAGCAAGAGAGCCGTGCAGTTACGTTTTGTCAAACCTTCTCTTTTTTTTTGGTAAGTCCTTAATATTACAAATAAAGAATATATTTTTTTTTTTGAAAAGCAACGAATTCTCTTTGAAGATTTCTTTTAATGGAATATGTGCAGTATTTCTTTTTATTACTTACAAGTTCTTGAAATTTTCAAGTTTTTAAATTTTAACAGCACGAAACTACTACTGATTCATGATTATAAAATTTTTAACTAGATAATTTTCTTGTATGAGTTTGTGGAAGCATTAATAAGATTTTTTAATTTTAATATAAAATTTTAATTTCGCTGTTCACTGTTTGGACCAGAAAAAATGAATTATTCACAAAATAAATTAAAAAATATAAATTATAAACATGCCTTTAAACGCCAACAGAACAGTGGAGAAAATATTAAAAAATAACCTAACATAAAGGCTAGGTGAATACAACAACAGGAACTATACACAAAATAACAAAAATAGGGAAGAAAAAAATATCCTTTCTCCCTGGCAAATAAAATGCCAAAAAAAAAATTACAAAAGGACCCATCTAGAGACCAGCATGAACATAAAATTTTTATTTTATTTAAATGTAATTATCTGCTTGAATACAAAAACAAAAAATCAAGCTCATCATGATGAGTCCAGAAGATACATACACTCATAAGCACATATCCGCATACATCCAGAAATGTTGGCACACATACTAGCAAGCAAAAGCCTGCTCGCATGTATAGAAAGTAAACAAGCCAAATAACCGAAATCAACGAACACACACCAGCGGCAAAAGTTACACACATATGCAGGCAAGCGCTCGCATACAAGCACGCACAAATAAATTGGAAAAAAAGGACACAAAAAACATGTAAAAAACAACAAGCAACACAAAAAAAAAATCACCAAAAAATTTTTTTAATAAAAAAAGGAAAAAGTAATTGATAAAAAAGTAAAAATCGACCAGTATGCAGGCGTGGCTTTTTTTACTCATTGCATTTTATGCAACGCACTTTTCCAACTACTCTGCCAAAAATAAAATAAAAAATAAAAAAGTTGCAGAAAAGCAATATGCAATGTCGTTGCAGTTAATGCATGCTGTTTTTTTCTGTGGAAATTCATTTCGGACTGCAGACACTGACGTTTAACTGTGGGACTATAAAGCGAAAGCGCAGAAATTTTTTTCGGTAGAGCTTTTTTCTATAAAAGAATGTATGGAATATCATACATGGCTCATTATAATACAAAATATTTTTTTATATATTGATATTATATGTTATATTTCGGTCCGATATTCCCCATATAAAATCTCCGATATTCCGCATTGAGCGAAGCCACTTAAATATTTCATTAAACTTCACGAGAAAAATTATTTATGATTTTTTTTTTTTATTTATAATTATTTATAAATTTAAAAAAAATGTTAAATATTAAAAAAAAATTCCATTCACAAAAATTAATTATAACAATAATTGGCAAAAAAAGGCTTCATTTTCAAAAAAAAAAAAAAAACCAGCAATGAAATTATTTAACCTAATATGTTGACAGTAGCCTTCATATCTAACCAAAAATTAATTTTTTTTAGAAAGAAAAAAGCTGTTTCGAAAACTCGATTCTTTGCCTCTACAAAAAATAGAATTTTGGGGCGATGAAAAAGAAAAAAAAATTACACGAAGACAATTCAGTAAGAAATTTCAATTATTTTCAACTGCACGAAAAATTAAAATTCATTTTTCATTACGGAAATATATAAATCGGCATATAAAGCAGACTTAACTCCCTACTATAAAAGAAAGAATCCTAAAATGTAACACCTCCAAGATTTTATATTTAATAGCAACACCAATTGATGAAATAAATAAATATTTATTTATTTTTTTTAATTCTCTATATTTGCATACATCAAGCAGATACACCGCGAAGTACAAAATCGTTAATCCGAGATGTTGCGCACTATTCGTGATCTTGTTATGGTCATTGATCTTTACAGGAATACAATTTGAAAAGAACACTTTACTTGCAATAGGATTTGTTTTATAAATTCATGGAAAAATATTAACACATTTTAACCACTGTATGCTCCAGCATAACTTTTCTCTATAGGAAAATTATGCTGCTTTATACAATCGTTAGGCCCAGTGATTATGCCACCAATGATGTTGATTTTTATTTTGGCAAGACATTTCGTTTATTTTTCTTCAGCGACTACATACAGGGAAAAGTCCATGAACATGTTTTGATATTTTTTTAAACTATTTACTTTTTTATTTTATTTTTTTTTTTTTTTTTTTTTTTTTTTTTTTTTTTTTGTAAATTTTAATCCTTATTTTGCATGCGTATCTGTGAGCAACTTGTTTTTTTTCACATCAAAAAGGTACAAAAAAAAATCAGTTGCCTTTTGGTTTGCTTTTACTGGTGTATCTCCACATGGAAATAAAATTAAAAAAATAAAAATCCAAAAATGGAGCTCATGCATCGGACAGTTGTTTTATTGGAAAAACTCCACCTATAATAAAACCAGCCAAACAGAAGTGCGTTAGTTCTATAAACATCTATAAATATAATGAACCCATACCATGTCCAGCTTCTTCCACCTTAACACCCGTGCAAGAAGTGTATGCTTGAACAATAATACACAGATACAGCAAAACTCAGTAAGCATATATTCCTTTATTATTAGACCCCTAGAATTATGCTGCACTTTTGTCCTTTCAGTCGAACTGCCCACCCTCTGCCACTTTTATTTTATTTTTAATCGGATCCACGCATTAAAAAACCATACCGAAAGCTTGTTAAAAATGTTTTTCTTAATTATATTTTCTACATTATTAAACACCCACGTCACTATCGTTCAACGCCGCATAGGATTCCTCCTCCTTTTTTGCTGGAAATTCTTGTTGTTTTTTTCACATAAACATTTTAATAATTTATGACTTTTAACGAGTACAAAAAGAGCCTGCAAATCAATATAAACCCACACCACTAGCAACAAGGATTCTTATCATCATTACTATTATTATTTCCATAATATCAGGCACGGGCTACAGCTGGTCACACAGAAAACAGAGCTACCGCTTCCTAGCTGTCGCCGAATAATCAGCGAAATAGATATACAGTGTGACGATATTGTCAAACGCGCTAAAAGGACTAAAAACCACTTTGGCATATAGTTGAATCCAAAGCTAAACTTCCCCAGCATAACTAAACTTATGGCAAATGTTAGAGGACCCCTTGCATGGAGAAGGAAACTACTAATGGAAATCTCTAACACCGCTCTCTTATACTACTCCGCAAAAAGAGGCGAGACGCTTAGAACTGAACGAACTGAACGAACGGCAAAAGAACTACTTACTGTACAGCGAATTACGGCGCTGAGCGTGGCATTGGTACAGCGTGCAAAAGCCGGAATGATGTCAATCAACCTTCTTGCAGCAGAGTGTACAATAATATTCATTAGGCAGGAAACACCAGAAGCAAGACTTTCTGCATTGTATGTCATGTAGGAAGCTATAGCCAAATATGAAGATAAATGGAACGCGGACAGCAACGCTAGATGGACATCAAAGTTCATCCCTAATATACAGAGATGTATAGCGAGGAAATAAGGCGAAGTAAACTCCAAACATCTCCACAAAATAAGGAAATTTAGCACACCGTTTTACACTTGTGAAGACGCCGAGGTACAGCGATACAGCGCGGGAACAACTGGCATTAGAATTTGGCATAATCACACCGGAAAATATTCTGGACAAAGTGAAGCAAAATGAGAAAACATTGCACGATACCGCGAATACGTGAGCCGAACATAGAAGTACCTAAAAATGGTCCGATACACTTTTAATGTAACTTAGGCACAGCGGTAGCTTCAACGCAAGCAAACACTAGAGCTTTTTAGCCTTGAGCATAGAGAGGTTCACTTTGAAGTAAGATTAAAGCCATTCTGTGATGGAAGCAGATTCCGTGGATAGTAAGAAGGTGGCAGCACATCGTCTCACTTGGGGAGACGTACCCTCGATGGATGACGATTCGCACGGAATGCTGGACAAAAAAATATTATATTATTATTATTCTTATTTTCATTATTATTTTTATTATTATTTTTGTTCTTATTTTTTGTTATTATTATTATTAATATTAAGAAAGTTTTTATTGTTGTATAGTAGTATATTTAAAATACATGGATTGTGTTGTTGACGTATTTCAATTTTCTCAAATTGGAAGAAAGTGGAAATTTAAAAATATTTAGCATAAAATTTTTTTATAAGACATAAATGTATTTACTAATTATATTTAAAAAGTATTTTGTGTTAAAAACATACGACTTATTAGCAACGGTTTATAAAAGGAAAGAAATTTTCTGGTTAACAGCTTGAATTAAATGCGAATTTAATCGTATAGAACTGTTTGTAAAAATTTGTAAAAAAATCCTAATGACACATCATCACACTTTTCTAGCTGACATGTAATGTTTGACAGATCCTTCATCCTTTGGTCCTTCACCTGCTTTATTTTTGATTTGAGGCGAAAAATAGCTTAAAGCAGAATAGCAATGAAGCAGAGGAATACGGCGTATCTGGTTAGTAAGAATGGGAGCCAGACTATTACCTCGAAAGTGCAGATGAGCAGGAGGATGTTTCTTGTAAAAGAAAACATTCCTGAAACTTGTTACAGCCGGCCAAAACAAACTCCTCAGCTTTGCACAAAACTTGAAGAAATTTCAAATGCAAATCAAATTCAATAAACTATCAAAAATCGTTAAAAACTTTTACTTCAAAAGCAATTTTTATAATGTAACGAAAATTAAAAGTGGAAGAAAATGTTTTGCCACAAAAGTGAGAACATCTTTTTTCTAATTCGCAATCTATGTTGCAAATTCTTTTCCAAATCGTGCCATTGAAATTTTCCATTTTCTCAGCAAAAATATAATTAATAAAAAATAAAAATGTAATTAATTATTTATTGCTCTTTAATATACAAAGGAAACATTTTAAGGAGACCAAGTTCTCGTATTTTCTACCAAAAATTATTTCTTTGTAAAATTGATATTTTTGTTTAGAAATCTTTGGCAACTTTTAATGCTCACACACAAATATTTTATTCCTGTAGCAGACTACTTCTTACGACACAAAATATTTGATTATTAAATGATGTTAATTATATAGATTTTCACTCATGTTGTTGGGTTAACTTCTTATATAATTCAGATAATTATCCAGCTACACAATTTTTTGTTAGGAAACCATTCATGTATTTATATGTAAATCCTGTGTAGGTTAGCACGTTGATACAGATCCTTTCAGATTTTGAAGTCAGAAATAACTAAATATGAAAGTGGAAGACGGGCAAGACTTATTCAGATAATTCAGATAATTATCCAGCCAAAGGTGTGAATTTCCACAATATTTTGTTAGGAAACCATTCATGTATTTATATGTAAATCCTGTGTAGGTTAGCACGTTGATACAGATCCTTTCAGATTTTGAAGTCAGAAATAACTAAATATGAAAGTGGAAGACGGGCAAGACTTATTCTACAAATATCGTATATTTAAAAGAAACGTGCTAAACTACTCAGCATTTATAAAACGATTCACATGCCACAACTTAATATTTTATAAATCCTTTTCATTAATCAGTTGGACTCAAAGTTCTTTACTGGAATCCTTGTATGAAATTAAGTTGAAAATGAAAATTAAGTTCAGGTAGCGAAAACTGTGGAGTGCAGTGCATTATGATCGATCCGGATTATGTACATCCCTATGCCTTCTTCACTAATTAAAGCTTGAGGAGAAAAATTAGTGAGAATTATTTTATGCCGCGCCAGATTTCGCGACATTAAGGAGCCTAAAAGACTATAAAAGGATTCGAAAAAAATTCTACTTCTTAACTTGTGTGCATGGTAGCGGATAATATTAAATTTTTTTGTTGTAAGACTTGCACTTAACAGATAACCGCTAGTCATGCAATGCCTGGCGGCGCCGAACTTTGCAGAATGGCATAGTGGAAGATCAGTAGATCGGTATTGCAGTACCTCTGGTGTCATGATAGACACTGTTTCTAAATTTTTCGTTGCACACAAAAACCTGGTTATGGAGTTGCAGCAAAGGATCTTGCGTGTATTGAAATGTGTGTGTGTGTATGTGTGATGATAAATGTTTGTTGGAAATCATTAATCCGAGACAATGACTCTGTCACTTGAACTAACTAAACCAAGAGAAATTCCAGAACTTCATACTCAACCAGCCAACATATCTGATAAGTCCATCCTACTTTGATATTAAGGCGTAAACCAAACAATATGATACATGAGAATATCTAGTAACTGAGATGAATGTGGTGAAAGGGCTTCGGCTATAAGGAAACATCTAAGCTAAGCCCAAGGAGCCTCTAGTGGTCAAGAGTTGTATTTCTGTCTAAACTTTTTTTGAAAAAAACATTCTTTTTATTTTATTTCTTTTTTATTTATTTCAATATCACGCATAAAAAATGTATTATCCTGCTAAATATTTAAATTTATTTGAGTCTCCCTCATAATAAAAAATATTTTTAGAATGTTGGAAGCCTCAGCTAAAAGTATTATCCTGCAAAATATCCTGAAAGCCTCTTAATTAAACTCTTTCAATTTATCTGCACATCACGCATAATAAAAAATATTTTTAGAATGTTGGAAGGCTCAGTTAAAATATGCTCTTCCTAAATATAAAGAGAGCCTCTTAATTAAAGACTTCCAATTTGTCAAAACATCATGCATAATAAAAAATAATTTTAGATGTTGGAATGCGCAGCTAAAAGTATTATCATGTTAAATATTTAAATTTATTTTTGTCTCCCTCATAATAAAAAATATTTTTAGAATGTTAATACACAGCTAAAAGTATTATCCTGGTAAATATTCTGAAAGCTCCTTAATTAAACTCTTCTAAGGGGCCATCAGTAAAATAATTAAAATTGCATATTGTTATCAATTTTAATTATTATAAATTTAATCACTAGAAATTATTTTACATATACAACGACACACATGTATGAGGCTGCATATTATTTTTAAAATGCATTCCTCACGCTTTCACTATTCTATTTAATTATAATATTTATTCCAAGATTTAATTATAATTTTCTAACGATGTAATCCTTTGTAATACATTTATCTGGTTTTTGTTCCACACATTCAGAATAAAATTGCATTGCATTATTAATAAATTAATTTCCTTGTATTTCTTTTATATTATATTTTACTCTGTATTATTACGAAGTGTGTTACACTTTGTCATCCATACCTGCAGTTGTAATTCTTCTTTGAAACGTTTATAACAATTCCATTTAATGGTTTCCTGAACAAATAAATGCAACTAAATTATAATGTGCAATTATAAAGTATGTATGCCGCATTTCTCGTAAGCTGATGTGTAAAAAAATGCTTCTCACGAAACGTACAGTGCTTTTCTTGCACAAAAAAAATAAACAATAATTTTGTTATTTTTAAAAATAAGCTTTTGTTAATTTTGTTTAAAAATAAATAAAATAATGAATGTGCAAATTAAAATATGAGAAATAAGTCAAGGAGCAATTAAAAACAATGTTTGCTACTATTAAAATGTTTAAATTCAAACGTGAAATAATTAATTAATTGGATACATACATTCTACGAAATATTTAATTAATTTTAGTCTACGCATGCTGGGAAAGGTACTCCACAAGTGTACTGTTTTATCTTATTTAAAAAGTCATTATATTGCTATTCAGTGTAGCAATTTGTCAAAGTCGTGTCATGTCTTGACAATTTCAATTACGAATGTTCTTTATAGAGTTCTTTTAAATCTTCATGTCACTTTAAATAGTGGAAAGGTTTGATAAATAAATATAATCGGTAATAAACTCACATTTCAACTGGGACCTGACTCATTACAGGATATAAAGCAGTAGATCCGGCTAGAGAACATTGGGCGGCATTATTCGTGCCGCCGACTAGCTTTTTACATTTCGTTTGGTTGCCGCGTAACAAAGCAATTTATGGCTAAAGCTCTCTTTTTCTTATTCAATTGTTTTAATAAACTTGCAGGAATTGATCGGAAAAGTTTAATACCACACTTAAGTTCCGACAGAACCTTTAAAAGTATTAATTTATAAAAAAAAATACTTTTAAGATTTTAAAAGTCTTAAAAGGATAATCTTTGCACACTAAGTTTCGGTGAAACGGTTATTATATCGGTTTGATCAGCTGCCTAGACACTTTAAATTTATATAAAACAAAAGCTATATAAGGCATCATACTAGTTTATGTTTTGAAGTGAGTTGAATTCAAATGATCGTCACGGCTGCGCTTAACGTACTTCATATGATTGTTCCAATTTTGAAGTACTTTTTCCCATAAAGCAGGCTGCAGTTCACCAGTGATACGTTCAGTTTTCAATTCCAATACGTCAATTGTTTGTGGTTTGTTCGACTAAGCGAACGACTTCACACAATTCTATAAAATGTAATCCAATGGCGTTAGATGATCAGATCTTGGCGGCCAACTTGATGGCCCAAACCCTGAGATTAATGCATCGTTGAATACTCCACCCTATAAAGACACTGTATCGTGAAGCGGGACCGTCTTCTAGGAAGGATATTTTCATAGATTTTTTGAAAAAATAATCGCTCCGCATCGATCGATAGCGAACTCCATTAACGGTAACATTGTTTTCTGCACCGATTTTGAAAGAACGCACTAGACAGTCACTTTTAAAGGATGCAATGGTACCTCGTGTACTTCTTGTTCCAAATATGCATATTTTGCTTGTTAACAAACTCATTAAGGTTTAGAAACAAAATGTTTCGATAGGACTCCCATTATTTTTGCAAGCGTAGTCCTGTGTCCGTCACAAACCTATTGAAAATATACACAATGGAAATGAGCACTGGATAACCCCTTAAAATTCCTTTATTAAAAATTTCATTTTTTTTACCTTTTAATCAAAATTTTATTGATTACAGCATAGCAAAACTGCAGTCCTTAAGGACTTTTTATTCCTTGTAAAGGAATTATTTCATTCCTTTGTAAGGAATTTCAAAGGAATTACCATTTGCCATTTTAAATTGAAATCTTCTGAAAATATTTGAAATGATACAAATTTTTTTAATTTTTTTTTGTAAGTCATTAAATGATTCCTTTATGTAAAGGCAGTGAGCACTAAATTTTCCAAGAAAGTTTCCTTAAATTTAAAAAACATTTGCAGAAATACAAAACAGTTTTTATTGTTGTAGTGTTTTACCAAACACTATGCTGCCATTTACGGATGTTTTACTGATATTTGTAAATCACAAGTGTTTGATGTTGTGATTCATTTAGAAAACTAAATAGAGAGAAAGGATTTTATTACAGGAAGGAGCACAAAGTAGCAATTCAATTGTCAATGGAAGTTAGAAAAGGAAACGGTGTAAAAAAGCACTAGTAAAATGTCAAACGGAAAGTATACCAGATTGATGGACAGCACAATGTTCAACCACAAAAGGAAATTCTTGTGCCCATTTCAAGTCCAATTTTGGTCACACTAAAAATCATAACTATATTTATCTTTTAAAATATTGCATATGATATGAATAAACGTTAAAAATTTCTCTGCTCATGGTGGCTTAAATATATAAAAAAGGACACCATATTAGAAATATTCCCAAAAGGTATTGTGTGAAACCGTCATCAAGCATGCATATTGGAAGAATATTGCAAAGAAAACCAATATTGTCTTCAAGTTTAAAAACCTGTAATTAAGATTTTGGTTTTCTACTTAATTTTTGGCCCAAAGACTATAAAGAAGCATTAATTCCAAGCACACCTTATGATTGTTCAATATATTACCTTTTACTGTATATGTATTTAATAGCGACAACTGGGAAGGAGAATTCATATAACTTTGATTTTATCATTTAATCTACTTATTCCAGCTGCTTTAGATGGAAGCATTTGCCTGTTGTTGCCTTGCCAACTCAGGCAAGTAAGTTTCTTCGCGATGCAATAAAAAATTTAATTTAGTTTCTTTTAGCAGTGCTTCCTCCTCTTTGCTTTATCCTTGAGCTTTCTTCTTATACTCATCATAATAATAATTCATTAGTAGCAGCAGAATTGTAGCTCTTCTTAGCGAAAGCTCAAGAAAACGATGTACAATACACATGTGAACAGCAGATGTATAAATTTGTATGTACGCTCTTTGAATGGGTGTTAAATTAGCGTCGTTGTCGCTTTTTATTTCAAAGATGTTGTTACTGTTTTTTTTTTTTTGCGTTTCTTAGTGTTCTGCTCTTATTAGTACAGTGGTAGTCGTGGTTAATTTTTTAAGTAAAGCATAGTCGGTTGCCTTCACTCCTTTAATAAGTCCCATTCCCTTTTTTTTTTGTCTTTTTGGAATGTGTGTGTGCGTATTTCCAAGAAATGTTTGTACTTTCACTTCTTCTGGAGGAAATAAAATTAAAATTAAAAGTTCTGAAAAGCACCGCAAACGCGAAGCCGGGCTTATAAGTAAATTTTGTATGCAAGCAGATATTGGGGCTGCTTAAAAGTAATTTCGATAAAGTTTTTTTCCACTTCATGAAAATCTATTACAAATTAAAATCATTTACAATATTTTATATCAAACTAAAACAAATACAAAAGAATAATACTAAAAAAAAATGCGCTACAAAATTTTGAAATTTCAAATAATTTCAGGAGATTTTAAAAGGAATATTTGTAATGTCAATAGAGTTTTAATTAAACTCTGATCTTTGAAAGCTGTGAATTTAATATCACCAATATTGTACAAACAAAACACACTTAAAAAAGTCAAACTCGAAGAATCAATGTCAAAGACTTTCATCTAAAGACAAGGCGAAGGGTGAATATAATATCACTTGCTATTGGATTTGCCATTTTAAGCTGAAATCTTCTGAAATTATTTGAAATTGTACAAATTTTAAGCGCGGCTTTTAATTGACTTTATTTGCATCTAATTTTTTTTTTCTTCATCCACATACAGATATATTTAATTTATTGTTTCTATTAAATTGTTCTGAGTCCAAATACCCCATTTGCCCATCTGAGCAGTAAATATTGCTGTCAATAGTTAGTAAATAAAATATTAAATTATTAATAAAATTTTCCAGACTGATTAAAATTTCACACGAAATTATAATTCAAGAAAAGCACAATTTATTTACGTGAGTTAGTTTAAGCTTTCGCTCGATATTATGTTGTTAATAAAGGTATGAAAATTAAATTCTAAAACAGGCATGAATGATAGATCTGGCAACCATGTCAGAGATTCTTTTATAATTATTTTATTATGATTTAATAATTATTCAAAGGAGAGATTCTCAAATATGTAGTGAGTGAGTTTACAGATCATATGATTTAATAAAATTATTTGTCCACTACCACGCCACTGTCGTTTGTGATCTTAAGACAATTGGAAGAATACGTCTAAGGATACTTGGATTTCAACAAATATATGTAAATTTAAGAACATCGCTGGGTAAACTAGCCAGTAAGCTCGTCAATCAGAAATGGTCATGATCGTGAGTTCAATCCTCATGAATCTTTCTCGTCTAGTTTAATATTTTTTATTGTAATTATGGTTGCCATATTTATGGGAACAAGGCATAATCGGCCGCCAAGTTACATATACCAGCAAAGAATTCATATCGATAATAATGATATGTGTTAGTATCTCGCCATCGAAGTAAAAACAATTAATTAATTAGACAATATAAATAAAAGAGCTGAAAAGCTTGTTATTCTATGCAAACTGCTTTTTACAATGAATGTTATGCAGTCGTTTATGTTCTTCTTCGAAAGCTGCTTGCCAATTTCTTTTATAAAAAATCCTTTAAAAAAAGAAAACTTATAGAAAAAAAAGAGAAGTTAAAATTATTTTAATTGAAAAAGCAATACAAGAACATGTCAATAAATTACTTTTGCACATAATAAGGATATTATACACTGGTGACAGCACTCACTTCAAAAACGCATATGACACAGCACAACAGAGTTTCTGCTCGTAGGAACACTTATGTAGGTACTCGCTTCTGTAGGTATACTTTGTGCGTAAATTTTTTTTTTTTTAACGAGATTCAACGAAAAGCAAAAATTTTCAACTGAACAAAAAAGAATAAGTAAAACCTTAACTTTCTTCAAAAATTCTCTTTGTTGCCAAGAGATTTGATGTATGATAGTGAATTTGTTACTGCTTATTACAATATGCGTTTACTTGTTACCACAACAGTATTAAATGTGTGAATGGCTGAGAAGGGAAGTGTGTTGTTAGATGGTGGCTGCTCTACTAATTTTTCATTATGTGGGCAACATGTGTGGTTTTAATTTCTTTTGCCAAAGTTATATAAAATGGTTACAGGCAATATTTTTGTCTGCTCCTCCAAGTTAATCCATCTACATTTACATACAAGGATACTAAACCCATAAAACAACAATTCTATATATTTGTAAAATTTCTTAATTTTAATATACTATAAAGTATATTCAACAGAGGAATATATACAAATATAAATGTGAGCTTAAGCATAGCACATGTGCACAAGAAGCACATCCTTATAAATAAATTTAATTTGCAAGAGAAAGTTTTAAATGAGAAAAGAAATTTTAAGCAGAAATTATTATTCTTTCCTATATTTTCAATGAGCAGGTTCAGTACAGTTTCTAGTACAGTTTAATAATTTCCAATAATTTAATTTCGTAATTTAAGCCAAAAAAAAAGAAAGAAGATGTTTCGTAGGAATAGAACATATAAATATGTGCAGGTGCATTTGCAGTTGCAACAGCTGGCAAATCGTTTCCAGTTCATATTCGCCGTACAAGAATAGCTTGTTTTCTGAGTAAAACTTAGGAGCACTGCATGTCAAATGTAAATATATTTATATTTTACACAAAATTTCTGTTTAGTGTAGACTAAAGCAAATAACAAGTACAAATTTGTAATCACTTGATGAGACTTAATAGAACATCAATAAGATTTTACATTAGTAAAAATAGTAGTAGTTCCGTAGGCGAATCACAAATGCACAGCCTAGTAAACCGGAGGTCGCGGGTTCGATTAATGCCCGGACCCTGTGTGTTTTGCTGCAGACAAGCCGAAAGCTTGGCAGGTTAGTTACAAAAGTAAAAGACTTTGCGCAT
The DNA here is from genome assembly GCA_963402855.1 of Ormia ochracea. Lineage (NCBI taxonomy): Eukaryota > Metazoa > Arthropoda > Insecta > Diptera > Tachinidae > Ormia > Ormia ochracea. Next base: position 32,408,166 of record OY727107.1, on the reverse strand, counting down.
ATAAGATAGAAAACTATAAACGAATTTCTTAACAACTCAGGAATCAATGAAAACTAAAATCGATTTAACAAAGAAAAAAAGGATATTGTTCGTTGAAAAGGATACCATGGTTTTTTCAATATTCAATTTCAATTTGAAGTAATTTTGTTTAAATTATCTTCGCCGTTCGCTGGTGGGTATGATCAATAATTTGCTTATTAGCATGATACTTATACGCCCTCAGGATTTTTTTTTTATTTACAAGAAAACACTTTGCACAGGGACGACTCAAAGTAAAAACAATTAATAAATAATTCAATTAATAGATATTTCTATGTTTCAAATGAAGCTTTGGAAAAACTGAAATTATGAAATTAATCTCCAATTTCATTTGATTGTTACCAATTTTCATAGATAATAGATTGGATGTAATGCAAGAAACAAGTTGCCTTATTCGATAGCTGCGTGTTGACAAAGATGGCCTGAGAAAATTGTTGGCTCAAAATATTGGAAAATTCGAGATATTTTTCTTTCATTATTTTCTTTTTGGATATTTTCTCATTTAGCAAAGCAGAGGCAATCCCAAATAATAATAAGAGAATTGTATTGCTTAAGCTAATTAAAGTAACTAAAAATTGTATTTGTCTAAAATTATAAAAATATTATTATATGGAGCTGCTACTAATTATATCATTCAATTACCAATTTGTATTTTGATAGCTCCTATAAGGACCATTTAATTATGGCCCATATGCTATTATAAACTCTCTTTAAATTATTTTTTTACCACCGCATGGTGAATTTTTAGAACTGAAAATTATTTGATAAAATATGAATATTAAAATATTAGATTAGTTTTTATTAAAATTCGGCAATAGTTTTCGAGAAATTATTATAACAAAGTATAGCGTAACAATAACTTATTTTATTATTTATTAGGTTTAGCCAAATATCATACTATATCAATATAACACAGTTTCATTCAAAACAATTTATTTCTAATTTTGTAATAATTTTAGAATATCTGTATAACTCTGCCCTTCATTCAAATTAGTTTTTCAATTAAAATATATATTTATATAGAAATTTTCAAAGCATTAGCTAAGTGGAGCCACCTAAAAATTTTTAAAATCCATCTACTTCATTCTACAATTTTTACCGTTTATTTATATCTCTCTCTGTACTTTTATCAATTTCCAGTATTTAAACAAATAATTGTTCCATTACTTTTCTTTCCAGTTAGAACAATAATGCAATCAATCCATTTTATTAAATCTGGGAAATAATGTGATTTATCAGAACTCGTGAATTGCTTTAAACATACTTTGACTTCTCTTAAAAATGTTAAGACCACTTGCAGATAACAAGATAATTATTTAGTAAAGAGATCCAGCTTATGCTGTCGACCCGGAAGATGGGATAATAACGCTCTAAAACAAGCCTCATATAATCAATAATAATGCCAGTTCATTTAATAGCGCATGCTGAAACCACATAGTAAAGCTAAAACAAGATGCTCATAAATTTTTATTATTTTTACAAATATTAATTAGGTAAGGAGTAATTTCTTTTCCTCTGTATATTATATTTTACAACTTTATGTTGTTAATTCTGAGCATGAAATATATAAGAAATAATATAATTATTTAAATATGAGCATTGTAGCTCCTAAATCCACCATTAAGTTAATGGCAGTATTTATTCCTGTGCGAACAATAAAATGTATGAGTACACGAATGTATACTAATTCTAAACAAATCATGCATTAACACGCAAGCAAGCAGAAGACCCGAACTCAGTGGTACGACCATATAAAACTAAATAGCAAATTTGTGATTGGTTAGCAATAACTATGTCACATATTTACATAAAGTGTATGTATGCATGTGACTAGAATAAAAGCCAATCAAACTATCGTATAGAGCTTAAACAAATCTAGGACACATGTTCCTTGTGCGCGCACCCCGATCATCTAAATTACCTACAAATGTTTATAAATGCCAAAATGCCAAACAGCCAACAATTCACACTCATGCATACTCGTGTACATACTCGTACATAGAAACGAAAACAAATACAAAAAGAAGCCCTAAAATACTTGCTTCTACTTATGCCACATTCAACACACAGTTAAACGCAAGTAAGCAGTATAGAGCTGTTTTAGTAAAAAGGCGTAGACTAACTTAAACCTCCCGAGCCGAGCACCGAAAATAACCGACCAAACGAACTTAGCCATAGAAACAACACTATTCTCCACACACAAACAAATACGACCAGCACACACCCATCCATACCATACAAATGTATGAAAAAAAGGATTCTCTATGTACAGCATTCCGTCGGCAAATATTTTCGTTTTGGTAACAACAACTACTACAAAATACAACTAAATGAATAATTGTTGCTTTTGCCTTCTCTACACACAGAAAACGAATGTACGAAAAAAGAAAACAAGCACATGCATGTGTTTGCATGAATGAAAGGAACGAACGAAAACTTTATATTTACTCTTTTGGTTGTTGTTGTTACATGAACGAACACTATGACTATGATTGCGACTAGAACAAGAACAACTACTACAAACTAATATGACGACGATTAGATGGTTGTAGACCAAAACTTTGTTATTGCGACTGCCGCATTTGCACTACAACAAATACAACAAAAGCTGCTTCGTGCTTGTGCACTCGTTCACATGCAGATTGAAACGACACTGTCAAAACACAAGTAAACCAAGAAATTAACGGAGAAAGGAGAGGGTACCTCTAAGGCGCATTTACAGAATAGTGCAAGCTGACTTTTCTAAGCATGCCATTGGTAGTTTAAAATGGTTCTAACGACTAGTTATTTCCAAAGAGGTAACTATGTGGGAAACAATAAATATTTATTGGTATGAAAAATACAGCCAGAAATAAGTATGTATTTTTCTAACTTTTTTCTAATCCTAATGCAATTGTGTACATTTTTTGAGCTTTATCAAATTTCATTTTGACTTTCATATACATACATATGACAAAATTTTAATATTAGCGCATTAATTGTATGGTATTGATTAAAAAAGTAATCAAAAAATTTGCAGAATCCTGTACGAAATTTTAATTTGGAATATTGGAAAGCTTAAATAAATTTATTAAAGTACAATTCTCTACATAAATAGTTGTTTGCTTATATTTATAAAAGTTTTCGTTAACAATTGTAAACCACAGACTCTTCTACGATATTCACAGCCAGTTCACGGATATCGCATGAAAATGAATCGAACGAAAAGCATTCACTCGCTCGACAAGAAAATTTTGTTCATCGATATCCCTTGTTATTGCATATGACGACCACAGTAGTAAAAAATAGTACTAAATTCATTCAATACACTCGTATAAATACAACGCAGCTGAAAAATATTCTTATGCCATCTGTTTCAGGAAATTTGTCTGACAAATTGATATTTGTTATATCCATATGCATATACATAAGTGTGTTTATTCTCTAAAAAGGTACAATCATTGTAATGCAATATCAAAAAGTGAAAGATCTAAAAAAAGATTGTAAATTTGAAAAACAGTAACAAGAAAACAATAAAAAGGAAATAAATATTTTAATAAAATTAAAAATATAAACTAACAAAGAAATAAATTTAAATTCTAACAAAATAAATCGCTCCTTTGGATCTATTAAGAAATTAAGCAAAGTTTTTGTATGGTTACTTTTTTTTTAAATTGTAATGTTGCTGCCTTGAACTTTTTACCACAGAATGTTTAGACAAGCTTATTAGTATTGACTTATAGGTAATCAGTTTTACATTGTCATACAAGTCGAGCGAATTATCGCGCAAGTTAAGAAAATCAAAATCAACATTTGACACCTTATTCCTGCAACATCGGTGATATATATAAATTTCTACTACTACATTTAAGACCATTTTTTCCTTTATTAACCAAATACCTATAGTCTAGGTAAGAATCGAACTGCCTTAGAAGGCTGTGAAGTTTTCGTTGGCATACGTGGCACTCATAAAAACAAGTTTCTTAAAAGTTTATAAGATAACTTATTAAGATCATATAATTATCAACAAGTAATTCCTAAGGATTTTTATTGAAAAGAAATACTTTATGGGCTCGTTATATCAACGCATGTAGAATTCATTTTGAAGTTATTAATATAAAGTTACCTCAGTAATAAAAGCGGAATGGCAAATGCTTCAACAAAATATTGCACTCGACCAACCAATTCCATCGACGATTTTTTTTATTCTATGGAATACAAATGGAATTAAATTTTCCGATAAATCAAATTAACTCGAACAAAATATTTGAATCCTTTCAAATGATATAGGAAAGAAAAAAATTCTTCTACATATTAAAAATAGGATTCTAAAAGTTATTATATACATATATAAAACAAAAAGGTTTTATAAAGTATATGTATAATATTTTTTGTAATTTATATTTTCTAAAAATAACGAATTAACGAAAATAATCAAATAAGCGTGCTGGTTAAATTTTGCTTTCAAACTTTTTCTTACATCTTCTGCTTACAAACATATACTTAATTATCCACTTACATATATATATATATGTATATATGTATATAATATATATTATTCTTGTACTATGAGCCAAAGTACATCGATTACAAAATATAAGCAAGTCTGCAACAATGAAGATATGGAAACCACTACACTGTAAAAAGGAAAGTAACTGATTTATAACAAGGATATAACGTGCAACAATTTTCAACAACTTTTCACATTATGAAGACGAAACTAAAAGAAGGAAAATACAGGGAATCAGCTGACTACTTGGAGGAGCAAGTGCTATGTAGCCTGAGAGAAATTCAAGATATTTAGAAATTTCATTATACATATTATATTTCTTTGTCGCGCGACGCTATTGATCTGCCCTAATCTGCATTATATCCTGATAATGCACGCTTTCATGATTGAAATAAATATTACCTAACGCTTGATTACGTATAGGATTATAACAAGCGCCTGCCAAGTAGCAAATCGACCCGGTATCATGAGTATCAAGTTGATTTATTACCAACAGTAAAAACTTATTTTATTTTCGTTGCCTTCCGAAACAAAAATGATATATATGTCACAAATATCGATAAATTCAATAATAAAATTAACTTAATGTTGCTAAATGTATTTGCGATAATGCAGAGAAAATGAATTTTATCAAATATTATGGATGTATTTTATTTTTATTTTTATATGTATGAGTGTGTGTACACATACCTACGTAACGATGTATTTACATGCAAGTACGAGTATTTATAATTGTGTCATAAAAAACAAAAATAAATACAAAATGTCAAAACGCCAAAATATGTTACCGCTTTCATCAAAAGTCGCACAAGCACTCACCCTAAGAGTGGGAGAGAAAGAGTAAGCGGCAATTTAAAAGAACACAAACACACACACCCATTTGGCGATAAGTTAAAACATTCCATTAACATTTTTATTGCAAATTTGTAATTTACAATTTGCATTTTTTGTTTTACAGCCGTTACCATTTTTATATTTTTCTCCTTCTTGGGATATAAAAATTGGCAATAGAACGTAATTTTGTAATCATAAAAATGCAACATTTTGCCAATGACGACGATAATACTCGTATAACAACATTTTTGCTAACGAAGACACATATAAAGGTAATAGGCCGCAAAAGCATATAAAGACAGCATCCATCAGAAACGTGTGATATAAATTTATTTTTTCTAATATATAAAAACGGCCATATAACAGAAGGAATATTATTATAAAGAAATATAATCCTGTGATGTGATGTTATGATATATTATGTTATGATTGTTTGTCTGTTCACATGTAATGTGTCCTTATACGAGCATGCTTAACAGTGACATAAGATGTTGCACATTAAACAACGTCAGCAAAAATATACAACAACACAAGCAGCGCCAGTTAATCTTGTATATTTATATTAAAAATCAATCTTTATTATATTTAGGCACAGGATGAAGGGGTCAGCCTCACCTTTGATGTGGTTGATCATACATAAATATATAGTGCTGAAGAAAGATTGTCATGCAGACAATTTTTTTCAGAAGAGAGACTACTGAAAGCATACGAAAAAGGATAACGAAATGTAACAGTGAAAGAACAAATAATTAAAGCACTTTGCCCATTCCTATATCTTTTTCCTTTACAATTTTTTTTTTTAACCTCTTCCTGATAAGGTTTTTTAGTTTTCGTTTCAAAACTTATATCTTTTTAGAAACCTTGCAGGACATTCTTTCAGATATCGCAATAAAAAATGAAAAATCTACTTTGGAGCTGCTACCGATACCAACGAGAAAACTCTCCAAAAGATTTTTGCTGCATTTAATTTTTTTTTAATTTTTTATTTTTATAATATAACAAAAGTATTATACTTAGCAAGACTGGCTCGTGTTTGACACGGGTTATTAACTTTAATAATTGATTTTCAATCGCCCGTCATAATTTTTTTTTTATATGAAAGTAGATGGAAAAAAATTTGTATTGTTACATTTAAAAATACTGTACAGCTCTCTCTTAGTTAAAAATTAGAAACAATAATGTAAAGTAAATTACAGTTTCATTTTGTTTCATTCTGTTACCACATCCGCATTAACAAGTCCTGTGCTCTACACTTTTCTAAAAGAGAATCTAGACAAATAATAACGACTTTCAAAAAGTAGAGGGTAGCGCATTGGGTTACCATAAGAACTTAAGCATCCCTTACAAGGCTCTCATTGTCACAGATTTATTAAGACCCTGCTTCGGCATTAGGAAAATCCGTAGACAATTTTTCTGTAGTGCCAAGTTCACGAACTATGCAAGAAACCATTACCACAGAATATGATAATAATCATATGGCTGTCGCAACCTCATGGCACGATGTTCTATGCATGAGTTTTATAGGCGAATAATAAAAATATTAAAATTGCTACAAGAAACTTATCCATCAAACTTGCCATCTTATTTTTGGCACTTCTTTTTTTCGCCACTTGGCTCCTTTTCTAATAATTCCAGCACAATGTTTTCCATTAGTAAAAGGGATGCCTCCTGTGAAAATTATGAGTCAGTCTTACTGCATTATTGCAGTTGCGCGTACACCAGCCAAAGAATTTGTTGTAAATGTATTTAACTACTTTTCGTTCAGCACTAAAACGAACTAAAATATATTGCAAATAAAAATATAATGCATCGAGATTCTGAAAGGATACTACCGCGAGAAATATCCCTTCGAATCTCTTTTCTCTCCGCAATATTTAATGCCACAATAGGTGAGTTCAGCATGGTGAGTACATGAGCAGATAAATGATCGAGCAAAGTTCAACTAAATATATTGTTTTTAGGTAACGTGTTCAAACTGAATACCCTGTTTATTCTCCTCACCTTTGAACGTTCTACGTTGGCATAATCCGTTTCACATTTAAGAATGTCATACTGGTGCCTTGTGTGGAGAAAACATTTCAAAAGCATATAAAAACAATATCCTATAAAAAAAATAATACCTTCATTAACTCCTTTTTTGACTTTTCAGAAATGTGGGCATAATCTAACAATATAGCATTTACTGCCATAGTCAATATCCCTTCCATCGTATTAAAGTTAAAATCATAAAATTAGGAAAAATCGAAAAAGAGCAATTTCATGTTTCGCTATCGCCTTTACATCAGCTTTTACCATTTTTCCTTGTCCCCAGAGAGGCTCAAAATGTAGAAAAAAACATTTCATTTATTTATAATTTAATTTTTTATTACGCCCATGATTTTTTTTTACTTGCCAAGCCCACTGCTACTGGAGTTACTTTGCTTTATGCGCCTTAGAATTCATTTCTTTCTACTTTATATTATTTTTTTATTTTCTAAAAAATGAATATAAAAAGTCAACAAAATTGGTAAATTCTTCATACTGGCTTTTCGTATATTTTGCTTTGTTATGCGATGAGCTTTTTGGCTTTCAGATAACTATCTTTTGTTTTATTAACTTCTGGTTGTAAACATATTTGTGCGGCCTTAAATTGCAAAATGAGTTTCAAAAGCAAAATATGAGCTTTGAAAACTTTCATTAAACAGAATTAATAAAAATAACCCTGTTATACTCGTACGTTAAATAATAAGTACTAACAATATTATTTAAGTTATAAAAATTTAAAAAAGAAAATGAAGGCAACTTTATTGCTTTCGTTATTGTTTTTGTATTAAGAAGTAGAATAAGCTTTTATTAGACAAAGGGGTGGGGCAATGCTTTAAATTGCCCGAAACGAAAATTTAAGATTTAGTTTTTATTACTTTAGCTCTTATTTATGGAGGGATGCAGTGTAAGCAGTTTAACTTAAGGTTACGGTGCTCTGGCAAACCGAGTTTTATTTCAAACCTTTACGTGCAAAGTATCAGTTTCCTCAATTTTTTTTTTTTTTTTTTTTTTTTTTTTGTTGGGTTGCTTTACTTGTGTACTACAGTAATGTTAATATGTAATCACTTGACAGATTACATGCTCTTTGTATGCAGAATGCATAATCCATTGTCAGTAAAATCTGTTTGATTTTAAAGTTACTGCGATTTGCATGCTCGTAAATGTTTCCCCTTTCTAAAATTTTTACAATTTTAATATTAAAGATTTTTGAAGGACTTTGAAATATTGTTTCCATTTCATTTTAATTCCTTTATAATTTTAAAAGTTTCGTAAGTTTGTTTAGACTTTTCATCAGGTTTAAAGTTCAATTAGTACCCCGTTCAGACATAAATATAAAATCAGTAGATTTATTAAAATGAAAAATCAAGTTTTGACGCAAGTCTTCGTCAATTTAGGGTGGAATTAAAAAGCAATTTCCTTTAATCCTTAATGAGTATTGTCAAGCATAAAAAATTTTTTGCTTCCTAAACAAACCCCAGAATTTTAAATAAATTTAATCGCATTATTTTTTACTTTTATTTTCTTCTTACCTTTAATTATTTAATATCTTTTTTTTATTTGGCAACTCTTCTCGCAACTTCTATTCTTTATAAAGCCAGTATACAAACTCAAGGATTAAGGATTAGTGGATCACGGTTTGCATGACCACTGCTATGTCTGCGGTCACATAACGTTTATTTCAATAATTTCTACATCAGAAATGCATTATATTTCTATCATCTAGTCAGTAGCCCTCTGTGGCGAATGTATAAAATGCTTAAAGTAACCTCTTAGAATTAAACCGAAAGTGCCTCAGATGTCTTAAGCTCCTGCATAAAATCCTTTCTCAATAAAATGTAACAACTCCCTATTTAAGAAAAGTTGTGACATTTTAATAAATTTTTTTATGAAAAATTCCTTGAAGAAGCTCAACAGAGATTGGCTAAATATTTAATCAAAAATGAGAAATTAAATAGGAAAAAACCTGTCGGACAAATAAAAATAACTAAGAAAAAAATTAAAAAAAAAAATTTTAAATTTATCTTTGATAAATTAAAACATGATTGACACACTACTTGAGTACCATGTAAACAGGTTGAATTTGGTTTAATGACTGAACAGGATACAACAGCCTCCAGATTACCGCTTAATAATCCAATGTCCTTCCATTAAGAGAATTAGAGCGAATCATTTCAACACTCATAATTGCCAATATTGAAGCCCACAAGTAGAGCTTAACTGTTTCCAACTCCAGCAATTATCTTGCTACCGGTTTTTATTGCCAAAGCAATTGCTTGCCGCAGCACTTTTATTAAACAAAGCCGATCTAATTACATTTATCTTAAATAAATGTACATAAAAAATGCTCATAAGATATCATTTGTAAGCTCTCGTTTTATAAATGTGTGTTTAAAAACACATTGCGATAATATTTGAACATAAAAATAAAAAATATGTCTTACATGATAATAAATTTGTACAGACAACTGCGAAACAAGAGAGATGTTTGAAGAAGCAACAGTAAACGAACTTAAATTTGTCATGAGAATTTAAATCTTGAATATTTTTGTTACTAAAAACGTATTTCTTTTATAAAGTCAAGTCAATATATGTAGCAGCCCGGCACACCGACATCGAGTCGCTCGATATCGTTTGCTTCAGCCTATCACTAAAAATCGACTTCTTCATCAACTGAGTTTACATTTGTTACGTAAGTCATTACGTCATAATTAAATTACATCAACTAACGTACAAAACAATGCTAATGGAAAAATTAAAAAAGCTCGAACATCTCTAGAATCGCTAAACAGTCTCAACAAATAACAGTAAACACGTAAACAGACGTAAGCACAAACGGATGTACTTATATGCCCTTACGGTGTAGTAAAGAAGTACCGAAAAATTCAGAAAAAATAAAATCATTTTAATAAGGATATAACAATAGAATTACAGATTGTAGAATTTTTAAAAAATTTTAATTTTTAAAATTTTTATTTTGATTTTCTTGCCAACATTGTTTAAGCCTGCCCACAACTAAAACAACGATTACGTGACGTGGTCGATCGCTTCCATTAACGATTTACAAGTCGTAGAGAATATTTCTAGTACGTCCCAAAACACCTGGCTATAGTTCAAAATGCAACGAACGATACTGATCGACATTGTGGGGCGGGCTGCAAAAGTTTATTGCAAGTATTCTTAGAAAGAGAGAGAAGTGACAAAGAGAGGGAGACAGAGTGAGAGCGCCCACAGGGAATAATAAATAAATAATCCCTAAATGTGCAATCTTTACTTCTGAATAGATTTTCCTTTTGTTCTTCCTTTATACTCTTTTACACTGTTGCCATTATTGACGATTTCCCTGGATTTTGACAATTTTCAGCTCTCAAAATAAACTAGTGACGATTTTAGTTCAAAAAAGTTACAATTTTTCTAAATTGAAGACAGAACTCAACTTTCTTTTAGTATTGCATTCGTATAGTTGATTTCTGGTACGGTACGATATTTTTGTACTCAACTAAGCGAAAACCGGAAGCAAACAAACTTTACAGTCACTCAGGTGTGGCTCTCCCAATTTTAATATATTTTATTTGCAATATAAAGCTTTTAAGAAATTCATCGGCAAGTGTGGAAAGGATATTTATTCAGGTGAATAAAAAAGTCCGCAATCATAGAAAACGATTCTTTATATAGCATCACACACACAAACTACTACTTACATATATTATCTATATACATGTATATATATTTAAGTATATATGTATATTTGTGAAAAGGATAGTCAACAAGTTTGAACAGTAGTCAAAAAAAATTATTAAAATAGAAAAAAATTTACTATTTTTGATTTGACATTTTTTGGACGATTTCGAAAATAACTTGACGATTTCAACAATCTTTTGCAAAGAAATCTGCGGTTTTGAGGATTTTAAAATGAGAAGTTTTGGAAACAGTGTACTCTTAACAAAAAATTTTAAAAAAATTATTACTCCAGATTAAATTTTTTCCTTACACAGCAATTATAAGTCCATGTCATGGATTGCTACGAAAAATGGTTCGAAGCAGACAACGCTATTGCAATCTACTTCGGCCATTTCATGTTCAAAATATTGGCGAAATGTAAACTCGAGAAAAGTAGTCTAATTTTCAAGTTAAATAAAAATTCTGAAAAAGATGCCGTTTTGACATGCCGTTCGTATCTCACAAAAGCGAATGAGAATTGTATAAATTTAATAACTCAAAAGTAGTTTCTTGGCTCAAGTGTTTTTGTTGGGGGACGCTTAAAATGTATTATTATTTCTGTTATTCTAAAAATCGTAATGCTTTGGAAATAATAATTTTTAGTTTTTAAATTATACTTCAAGAGAAATTATAATAATATATATAACAAGTCAAAAGTTCGAGTAGAATTTAGTCAGGTAAGCGGTTCATTTAGATACAAACTGTTTGGCTGAAAGGAGAAGTGAATTTACTGATACTTCTCGAAATCCAATTAACAGTATTATTTACCATCTTCACTTCCACATCATTCAATCTGCGTACTTGTATACCAACAGCTGACAGAAACTTTTTATTAAATGCAAGCATGGTTATATTTTGACTTTTAAGGCCATGATTCACTATACCACATAATCATGCGATCTGTCAAACATTACGAGTGTGCTAAAAACTAGGATTGAAATGTATTTGTGGGACAGATTTTTTTCACCAACAAAATTTTATGAAAATCAGAGTTGCATTTACGTCAATCAGCAAAAAAATAACTGTTTGCATAATTTTTTTTAAAGCGATATTTTAAAATAGGATGGGAACCTCATCACTTTGTCATGTTAATTAATCATATGACTGTATAGGATAGTGAAACATGGCCATTAGTGGTATGCAAATGACAAATTTTCGTGGTCATACAAAATTTGGGGTATCTGGTGTTGCCATTGAAAAATTATACGGATGGATAAGTGAAGTGTTGCAAATATCTTGTCGTTCTCGAATTCTTCGCGGCGTGTCTAAATGCTAAACTACTTATTAAAAAAAATTTATATACTTTGCTATGTTCTTCAGATGGTATAATAAATATTAAATATTATAGTTAAAATAATTAAACATAAGTCAGATTTTAAAAATTATGCCTAATAAATGAATGCAAGTTAAAGATCCTTTTGGTCTCTTTGGTGGCCTTACAAAGCTTAAACCGCCAAATGTATAACTTAGTAAAAGCTTAAGCACTTAAAGGTACAAAAGTAGGCGTTAAAACTATATTTCCCGTAATAATCATATTTCCATATTTCTAGTATGTCATAATCAAAATTCCATATGATTATGACAGACGTCAAGTTTGTCATAGTCAAGTTTTTGCGCTGAAAATAAAACGTTTCTTCATCGGCCGAAGAGCATTGGAGTCATGATGTAACCTTTTGTGCATTATGTCTCACTTGTAGCGGCGTCAGGAAGTTTGCTTTGACTAAATTTTTGCATAAACTGATTATTTGACATTTATTACAGTGTTACCATAGTAACTTGTTTAAATTACGCACAGTTGAAAAACGTGATCTAATAGACAGTTTAGCAGAACTAGACTGATCTTGGCTAGAATAGTCTCGACTAATTTATTAAGTATTAATATCATTAAGCAAGTTATTAAGTAAACAAATAAATAAAACGAAAAGAAAAATATTAAAGCAAACATGGAAAAATGTGTACTTTGATTTTTAATTTGATTAAAAATAAAACGCATACAGGGTATTGAGTTTATGTTGTAATATTATTTTATATAATTCAATAATTCAAACTGTATACTTACAAGCTATACAGCAATTCTTTGAAAAAAAAAATAATTAAATTAGAAAACAAGCAAACTTTCATACAACAAACAACTGTATGCACAGTTTTTGGTTTTTTGTATTTTTTGTGTTTTTTTGTTTGCAAACAACAAAAACTTGAATTAAAAAGGCCATTTGTGGAAAGCAGGAATAAGAATATCAACAAGAAAAGTTCTTGTTCCGGTTTAAAATATACTTAAAGCAGATGAAGGCAATATTATTATTTTAGCATACTTAAACAAGAACTTACTGGTGGGCACCATTTTTATTCAGCTTTTCTCTCGATTCGCAAACTTTTTACTGTAGGAGTTAAAGGCCACACACGAGTCCTTACGCGTGTGTAAGTGTGTTTGTAATAACATCATGCATAATACGAGTATTATTTTCATTTTATTTTTATGATACTAGAGGACATTATAGAGCAAAAGTCAAAGCACACATTTCTATGCCCGTACAAACATCCAATACAAACTTTAAAATTAGCGTTTGGAAAAGGTGGAACTGAACAGAATTGTTACGAGCACTGCATTGCGAGTATACTCGTGAAGGATTAAATTTTATTGATTTTTTTCCAATCCAAGGCATCACTTCTAATTAATGAATTTCAAACTTAACACGCTAAACCGTATAAAGTTTTCTTTAAAAGAATTAATTTCACGAACATGCTTGAAGTCTTTATCTCCTCAAGTCTTAAGTTGATAAACCAAATGATAAAATTTATTCCCAAACCCCCAAAAATATTGCAGCCAAGTTTCTGTTGCTATTGGAATTGAATGCGGGGTACATATTTTTCAAATAGTATCTGTAATTTTCACCAGTCGGCGAAAATAAAGGCAACATATTGATTTTCTCTTTGCTATTCAAAAAATAATTCTTTAATTATTATGTAATAATTTTCAAATTAAATAATTTACTTTATCACAAATTTTTCAATAAATGCTAAAGAGAATTTGCTCCTGCCCGGGAGTTGAATGGACAACTGAAAACATTCGGAAATTTAAATTAGCAAAATCTGAATATCTCGAAAACTGTAAATCAGGATACTTTACAGTCACCAGCAGACATATTATGCTTCCAAAAGTATTCAATTAAATTCCTTGTCTAATTTAAAAAATTAATCTATTAATTAATTATTAGTCTCTTTTCTCAAACACACGCCTTTTTTTAATTAAATATATATAATTTTATTATTTTTTAAATAAATAGCTTTTATGAGTTAGTAAACTTTAACTATGAAATAAGTTAAGACCACATTTGGATAAAAGTTCTTGCTAAAAATGTTCAGTAAACACAGGGGGTCCGCCTGGAAGGTATACTAATTTGTTTTACTGCTATTTCGGAAACATTTGCCTTGACAGTTCATATTTGGCAGGCGTGGCAAATTTATTATGGAAAAATATTCGGTAATCCAACGTGTTTTAATCGTTAAAATATTTCATCACAATAAGTCAGCGATTAATCCGATAATGGGAAGATTACTTGAAATCTTTGGAAGAAACAACGTACCTGTCAATGGGGAGCGACATCGCGATATGATTGAAATATGATTAATTAAACTTTTTAATGCCAAAACTGAAGGTTTTGGGCTTGATTAGCCTGTACTTTTAACAAAACGGTCCCAAATTGCATGCAAATAGGATTATAATGAAACTACTGGCGGACTTCTTTCGGTCGCCTGATTTGACTGCTCCGGATTTCTTTTTGCAGCGATATCTGAAAAGCAAGGCTTATGCAAACAAACGAGAAAATGTAGAGCCAACCAATCAGAATATTAAAGAGGAAATTCATGAAATATCGCGTTAAATGTGGGAGATTGTAATGAAAAACGTCCTCAAAAGAGGTCGCATTTGTCAGGCCAACACTGGTGGACATTTATCTGATATTGTGTTCCATACATAATTGCCGACATTAACTAAAGCATTTGTCAATTATCTTCCATTTAATTAAAAATTATAAACAAAAAAATTAGTATACCTTCACGGGAACACCCTGTATAATAATATACAAAGCTAATGTCATGATTGAAAATCGAGCCAAAAAATATATTTTTTTCTCAATGAAATACTACTCACTTAAAAATTTTATATTTATTTCAGTATGTCGTGGGTTGAACTAGTAAGTTAGTCAGCTACAAAGAAGTCAAGTCCTATATTTGATCCGTAATTCGAGTACTACAAATAATTACATGCATTTTATTCATGTGGTTTAAGATATCTTGCTGAGATATTATTGCTGAGACGTTGAACTGATGAAGACATAGTCATTGTTCACATAAGATGATAACATACATCTGACCAAATGCAAACATTTTTCCCTTTTCCCTGTTGTACTACTTTTTAAGGCAATGATGACAAAAGAGACACCAATTCAGCTTAGCAGCGCTATTTCCTCACATTTCATCTATACCAGTATCGCCCCTTTCCAATACACATCACCATACACATCAGCAGTGGACTAACAGTAGATACGACCAATATATGGGGTTTTACATATTTTATATTTAAATAAAACAAAAAGTATATATAAGGCATCAAGGCGATTGTTTTTTAATTGGCTGGGCTCGATACAAATCCATTTTTTTTATGGAAAAATTATATTTTTCGGTAACGTGATTTCCTGCATCCTGTAAAGTGTGCTGGCACCTAAGGAAAAATACCTATATTTGCACTCTGTTGGATCATTCGTAGGCGATGAAATTGTTCATCATTATTATGAAGACGATTCAAAGGACTTCTTAAAACAAATTTGATATCTTGGCTGACAACTAATCCGTGCACAATCTTTATAAGCAATACAATCTTCTTGCTCTGTATCCAATCCCTAGTTTGTTATAATGTTTTTAATGTTTAATTTTATTTTATAATATATTTTTTCATATCTAACTTAAAAATGTACACGTCTTTAGCAATAAAATTCCTATATACGCTCATAAAAATTGCATGCATATTAAAAATTGTGTTTGCTTAACAAATAAAAGTTACACATAATAACAACAGTAACAACAATAACACCAACAAGAAGAAGAAGAAGAAGAAGAGGAACAAGAATTCGCATGTAGGCCAAAGCATAAGAAGGCTCACAGAGAAGTACCACTAACTAAGTCTACGGATACGTTGGCATAACTTAGCACACCATGGAGAAAAGTCAGCAAACACTAAAGGAAAGAGGCACACACATTGTCCTTACGTGGTTTAGTTCAAGAAGGTGGCGAGGTGGTGGGGGTGATGGTAGTGGTGTTGCTTTTGTTGTTGCTGGCAGATCGCTTTTATTGAACGAGGTTTGTATTTTTATAGGACAGATAATGACATTTTTAAGCGTGAGTAGGCAAACATGTTTCACAATTTTCTGCATTATTTTTTACATTTTTCTTTTTTATTATTTTTTTTTTTTTTTTTTTTTTTAAAAATATTATAATGTTTTGCGCATTATAGTAGTAAAAAATGAAGGCAGCGCACATAAATATTTTGTAATAAAATTTATAATCTAAAATTCATAAAATAAAGTAAAACATGAAATTAGCGCTAAGCAAAATGAAATAAAAAATACATTTTTTATGAAATAAATATAAAGCGTAAAGTGCAAGATTATTTTAACTGTATATGAGATTTTGATTGGAAAGTATTGCCTATTTTAGCATAATAAAACTGAGCGGAAAAGTATTTTTACTGCACAAAATATGAATAAGTTTTATGGCAATTGAAACAGATGGCAAATTAAGGAAAGGACATAAAAGGCTAAACCGTGTAGAATTGAATTTATACGAAACTAAAACCGGTTCTTATAAAATAAAGTGCTTTTGAAATGAAAATATATTTTATGCCTGGTTATTAATGAGCTAAGCTGATGCCAGTGTTGCACATACATATAAAACTTTGGAAACTTGCAAAGCATTAAAATTTTAATAACCATGCGAAAAGTTATGTTCCAACAGAAGGAGGTGCTTTGAAATTTATTTTTTGTTTTTGCAACTTTTAAACTTTTTAAAATCAATCATTTTACAAAACATTTAATTTCTTTTTTAATTAATAAAACACTTTGTGTGATTATTTGTTAAAAAGGTTTACAATTAAAATCTGAAGAACATTGAAAGAGCAAAGCTAGAAATTAATAGTTTGAAAACAAGGGAAATTTCTATAACTTTGAGTAAAAATTTGCAAATTGCAAAATAAAATCTTACACTTCCGGCCAAACTTATAGTTAATTCACAGGCTTTTCAGATGCTGGAAAATTATAGTTTAGATAAACAATTATTTGAGAAAAAAGTTTATAAGTAGAAAACTTTTTATATATTTCAGAATTGAGTCTTATACTGTTACGATAAGGACTCAGCTTACTCGGTATTGGTTTCGGTGCTTTTCTCCATAACGTTGCCCTTTTTCAGTTGTCCAAAATCATTTTCTGCTTATGGTATCAGACCTAAATGCCTATAACAATGTAAAAGTTTATTTCCAATTCATCTTAGCATTATTTTATCAAATTCTATTAAAGGAAAATGTTACTCTCCGTAGGAGTCCTGTTATCAAACCACCATAAGCAATAGCTTTTTTTCCTTTAATTATTTTGTAACTACAAATCGTATTTTTTAAAACTAAGGCCTTTGGAATATAAAGCAGAATATAATGGTCCCCATTATCTATTATTAACACTGCGGGTCATTAGGGTAGAGCCACAACATTTTAAAGCAAACAAAAACAGTATAAATTGGAAACGACTGGAATAAAAAAATTTAGCTTTACCAAAAAGTAATTAACACTACTAGAGATAATTTAAACAAAAAGAATATTATGAAAATGGACTACAAGGATATTTTCACTTCAACGCAGTACCATCACTTGCATTTTTAATTTAATTTCAGTTTGTGTCTACAATTAGTTACATAAAGAATGATATGGGAAGAAAAACTTCTTTAAATTCGTCGGAAATAGGGAAAATTTATGTTTACTATTCGGAAAGGTGTTCATACCGTGAAATTGCTACCAAAATCAGATAAATTCATAATGTGATAATAAATTATATAAAAAATCGCGAAACTTATAAAAAAAATTACAAAGAAGGTTTTTAGGGACCTTTAACACTACAGGACAAGGGAAAGATTCTTAAAATTGCCTCTAATTCAGCCGATTCCACTTCTAAAATCAAACATGTAGCAGAGGTTAGTAAATTAACAGTCCGTCTCACAAACAGTGAACATTTGCAGCACCGAAATCTAAAGCACAGCAGCGCCCTCAATTTTCCAAAGATCACATGCCATGATATGTATAGAGAGAAGAAAGTGATAATGAAAAAAATTAGACCTCAACTGGTTACCGTATTCAGACGACCTTAACATTCTTTTTATTTAAATTACCTCAACGAGAATTAATTAATAAATTTTTTTATTCTAATTTAGTTGTATTTTTGTGTGAATGCCTACTTTTACTAATTAGTAGCTGAAACAAAAACTTAAGTGCCATCCGTCCCGTGCCGCCTTGAAGGTTTTTGACAAACTATATTAAGTCGTATTTCAATTTGTAGTTTTCGGTTTTATATGAAATAACAATTCAGTTCTGAATTTCAATAACTGTTTTACTTTGAAGTTTACAATTGCTCTGTAATCTAAAATATTAAATCTGACTAAAAGATAATATGAAATTGATAATAAACGCATTTCCCCGCACGCTAATGCACATATTGTGGAAACACTCAACCATTTAATTTCCCGATTCATTATAAAATTTAACTCATTTTTTTTAAATTATCAACTGCGATTGAACAAGTGAACAAGTCTAATGAAGGACTAAAATAATTCATAGTTAATCCTTTAAAATAATTTTGCGTATAAACCGTAATTTCAATTTTAATTCAGTTTTAACTCTAGTTCGGGTCATGAATCAAAACGTTTGAAAAATAAAAACTAAAAAATAATAAAATTCCTAAAAATGATATATTTGAACCGGTCGTAGAAATTAGGTTTCATGTAGTGTATGCATCTGGATAATCCGAGTATCGTCGAGGTATTCCTGCAAATCCTAAAAACTGTTGAGGAAAATATGTTAAACTTACACCTAAAAATATAATATAAAATTGAGGTTTTAGTAAATCTTTTTATATATAGTAATTGCTGTTATTAAAGGGAGATCAATGGGCAAATCCTGCTATAATAGCAAATTCAGCTCCTATTGATAAAACCTTAATGGAAATGAGCTACAACATAAAAAGTATCAAGTAAAATAACATTAATTATAATAATAAAGTATTAATATTAATTAATAATATTAATAATAACGTCAGCTAATACTACTCCTGTTAGTCCTACACCAACCACCCCCCCTTAAAATATAAAAATTTTAATTCATGTTGGAACTGCAATAATTATTGTTGGTGATGTAAAATATGCTCGTGTATCTAAATCTATTCCTACAGTAAATATATGATGAGCTCATACAATATATACATAAATTAGTCCTGAGTGAGAGTTTCACCGCGCATCAAAACTACCAATTATATTGATCTACTGTTTGCTGCGTAATTTTCAAGTAATTTTCATTTTTTTGTTTATATTTTTTAGAAATATTATAAAATTAATTAAATTTGCAATAATTTCATTTCATTAAAAATGTAGTTTTAATTTCATTCCACGCTGTTATTTATATATAATGGGAATTCATTTCAGGTCATATTTAAATATTGAAAATGAAATAAATTTACAAAATTTACTCGCTATTAATAATAAAATGGATAGTTTTGGAAATTTTCTTCAAAAAGCTCATTTTTAATTAACCTGCAGAGCCATTCTCATATAGAAGAGAGGTAAGAAACTATCACTCGATTATATAAATACTTTTCTATTGTATAAAATATAGACAATTTTTAAATCCATCATTATCATGGGGCCCCATTAAATCTTATGCGGATTTTCTGGTCTTCTTAAATGAAACTCTTTTTGAAACACAAGTATGTTGACAATTTACACATTAAAAGTGATTTTCATTTAAATTTATTTATTTTATTTGCCAATATCTTTTAACCAAAATCATTTTGGCATTAATTCAACATTTAAGTTTAATTAGAAATGCCTTTTCAAGCAAATAACCTCGCCGATAAATATTATCGTAGGCCTCATCAAAAGTAACCAAAAAGAGAGCATATTCAGACAAAAAATTGCAATTACAGAAAAACAAGTTTCAATCGCACACACAAATCCTTTCACATGGATTTACACAAACAGCCACACACGCAAATCATTACCGGAGAAATACACTTTGGATGCAAACGGAGCATAGAGAAAAAAAGGCAAATAACGACGAATTTCCAATTCTAGCAACGAAATTAAACATGCCATTATATGAGTAAGTAGCCAAAAGGGAGTTAATTCTTATTTTTTTAGTTGCGCTAAATGTAAAATATTCAAATTCTATAAACGCAATGGCACAAAATTCTACAAGGAAGAAGCGCAAGTATGGAAAACTTTTAAACACCTACAAACACTGGTGACTGCGTGCAAAAATAACGATTATAAAATATTACGCGTCATGCAATTGTCAATTGTCCGCAGCTGACCAAAACATCGACAGTTAAAACAACTACAAAAGCTGGCATGAGAGTATGGTATGCCCGCATTAAAAAGCCTAAAAAGAACACCAAAGAAAAGATTAACAAGAGTGGGACTTAAGTCCTTTAACACACTCACAACACATGCACACATACATGAATTGCTTTATTGTTAAAATTTGTTAAAATGATGCTAAATAACAAGCGACCCACTTAAACATTCCCAAAAGCAGCCGCCACTACCAACCCAACATTATGGATACGCCATGCCATCGAAAAATCTCCACTGCAGTGTTTATTCTGCAATAGAGTTTAATGGCGAGCACGCTCACTGGTGAAATTGAGTGAGTAGAGGCGCCGATTTCTTTTTTTTCCCTTTTTTTTTTTTTTTTTTGTTTTATTTTTCGATAAGCAGTCGAAAAAAAGCAGAAAGTAGGAGTAGGCCTTTTTTTGGAAAAATAGTAAAAACTGATAGCAAAAGTTACAAAAAGTTGCAAAACATAAAAAACAAAAAGTTAACAAGACCCGAAGACAAACAACAAAATTATAATAATATGCCAACAACTGCAGCAGAATGCACCAACACTGACTGACAATAAAATATGGCGTCTGTAAATTTTTTATCATTATACGAGTCACACACACACACGTACACACACACACACACAGCCACATTTGTTTAAAATAAAATAAAAATACGAGTGTAAAATGTTAAAAAAAACTGCTAAAACTGACACAAAACAACCAAAAAATGTGCAAAAATAAAAATGCAAGACCCACCCCATAGCACAAAAAGATTACATAAAATAAAATAAAAATTTCGCCTCAAAAACGACATCAATGACCAGGCCACATATCAACATAATATATCAAAACGTGAGCACACTTAGCGACAAATGATAAAGGCAACAAAGCGAATGGAAATGAAACAGAGTTATGGCATTCACAATAGTGACCCAAAGTAGTAATTAATCTTTCAGAATTTCATGAAAGCAATGCAAGTACTTCAAGCCAACTCTTGCAAAGAGCTGGGCAAATAGTTCCATAGAAAATCCCATGAGTTTTTACCATTCTTGCTTACTTTAACATTAACATCACTTGTCTCAATTGTTGCTGTCCGCAATCAATGAATACATCTGAGTATATTCAACCCCCTTCTCCTAGTTGTAGAATATTGCTAGCAAAAAGTGCACACTTTGATACCAGAGCCTTTTATCAGTACAATTCTCTCTCAATTCAAATATCTGTCAGAGCCGGATTGTATATAAGGTTGACATAAAAATTTGAAGGTCATTTCTAATACTGAAGAGATGAAGTCAAATGAAGCAACAAGGATGTTGCTAATACTCCATAATGTATATTCGATAAATTAAAAGCCGCAATCGGAGTCTGCTGACGGGTAGCCTTCCAGCTGTTATTCATTGTTATGAATAGCTATTAGAAAAGCTTTCTAGTCCTGTATTAAGGTTGCCAAGTGAAAACATCTGCCACCTTCTTTTAAAGAGCATTCTTTTCCATTTCGTTGAGGGCAACGTCTTTCTAATGATAAATGTATGCCAGCTGACAGAAGGGATGTTCCATCACTGCTAAAAGGTGATCATAAAATATTCCTTCAAGGCCATCTCATGTTGCATACCCAAATTTTTTTTACTTATTCTTTTGCAATTTGGTTTCTTTTCCAAAAGCAATTATTAATTCAATTATGGCAGAATGTTCGAGTTCCATTTTATTTTATTCTTATTTGCACAAACACAACCGCAATTACGCATTACGCATTTCGCGAATAATTTATCTCCCGTAATAATTCAGATAATTAAAACAATTCAGTTGAGAAAAATAATGTGAAAATCTTCCTCAACAAAAGATTCGATAAAAGTTTCCTCAAAATATCTTTTTCCCTCTCTTGCCGGCGAATTGCCCTTTACATTTCGCATAATTTTAAATTTTCCTTTCAATTATTGAATTAATATTGATTAAAGCTGGTAAATATTTTATTTGGAACCAGACCATAATAATGTTGCAATTCCAAACAAAAAATTTGATGAAGAAGCTTTTTGTGCAGACCGCGAAAGATTTCGGTGAAAGCGCAGTAAATTTTACGGAATATTTCAAAACTAAACTTTTGTAATAAAAACGTTTATTTGTATTTCCTTATTATTCAACTCCAATTTGTATAATGCTAAAGCTTTACAACTATTTACTGCAAACTTATATTGCAACTGAAAATTTCATGGGAACCAAAGTTCCATGTTTTGGATGAGCGTACGCCACATATTCTTCCCAGAGCTGATCAGCCCCTAACAGCTGTTATTTTTGTACCCACCACCAGCAGCATTTACTTTACCTGGTAAAAAGTGCAAGGATATCATAATAAAGTTTATCCCACGCCCTTTGTCTACAAGTGCGGATTTTATTTTCAAGATTAAAGTGAAGCAAAGCAAAGATGGTGGTTAGTGATGACTGCCATAAGGCATCCTGATCTAAAACTCTTTTATAAATTTCCTTACACTCTTTTGGATCATTCATTTTACATTTAATAGTATTCTACAAATGCATATTCGAAAATCGTGCAGCTGTTCAAGCAATAGCACCACCCCACCGCAGCACGTTCAAAGCCAACAACAAATGCATTTTAACATAAACACACGCATGTAAAATAAAAATGCAACTAACGCGACTGACAAATTAAAACTAAAAAAAACATAAAAATAAACCATTCAAAACACCGAAAAACAAAAAGAAAAAAATATAGAAAATATAAAAAAAAGTGCACAAATAAAATTAAAAAACAAAAGCGCTAAGGATATTTTTATTTTCAATCAGCCAATAAAAATTCAGCCACTATTGAGGCTTGTTGTTTTGTTATATTTTTATTTTTTGTTTTAATACTTTTTTCATTTAATACGTTAACAAAACATTAACAACATCATCGGTTGCAGCCAAAAACTGAAAACAACACCAACTCACGCATACAAATACAAATCCATACTCGCACACAATTATGTATGCATATAGTTATGCAGCAGTCCTGCACAACTACGCAAAACACTCGCACGTTGACTCACACAACTGAATCCTACAAACAATTTTCACCACACCTCCTAGAATTTGGTGAAATAACACACCACAGTTTGCAAATAAAAAAAAAACACACACACACAGAAAAACTTTTCAACACCAACCTGTGTATGAAAATGCAGTGCATGAAATGCATGCAAGAGCTCTGCCAAAATGCATTTTCCTCAGCTTCAGCTGCTGCTGCTAACAAATGCAGTTCTATGCAATTTTATTTGCTGCAGCCAACTGCATGGTTTACTTTTTTAGTTTGTTTGTAACACTTTTTAATTTTCTTTTTTTTCTGATGACATACACACATGCACGTGCACGTTAATAAAAAAGGAATCAAAACAAAACGAAAAAGTGAAAAAAACGTGTAATCAAAAAATAAAACTAAAACATCATAATGAAATGCAGACAAAGTGGAGAGAGTGAAATGACATTACAAAACAACAGCACAGTCGAAGAAAAAATTTATCCAGACGCACACACACACACTTTACACGGGTATAAAATATATTTACGCACAAAAATGAACCACAACATCACGTCGAGCATTGGCAAAGTAGAAACGTACGTGCATAATTCAATTGAAGAGGCCACAGTGGAAACAATATTAAGATAACAAATTCTGAAAGTTGAAGTTTCGCAAAAGAATAAGAGAGAAAACAAATTATTATCAGAAGACCAAAAATTAAAATGATTCAATTGGGCTCCCAAACTAAACTAAATAAGTTGGCCTCAAACTAAATGCAATGAATTTATCTCCAAGTTCAGTTAACGCCATGATCCACCATCATACAGGGTCATGGGATTTGTAAAATGTGACATGTCTGCTGGAAAAGTAAAATGACAAGTCGCAGAATTTGCTAAATTTTACTATAATTTTCATAATAAAACCATTTTCATGCGATTGTATGATGGTGTGGCATCACCAACACCATTTATATTGCGATTTTTTGAAATGAGATGGAATCGCATCAGATTTTCATGTGAATGACTTATACGAGTCTGTAGGATAGTGAATGCTGGGCCTTTAACAAACTCTGAATGAATTAGAGTTTACCTTTATATAAAAATTCAAAAATATTTTAGAACTCTCATTTAGTTCCGAATCGGGAATTTACAATAAACTTATAACTAAGTTGTAAAGTCCACTGGTATCTGGCAGCACCACGACCTCAAACCCATAACTGACAATGAATTTCTAAATTGAGTAAAGATCTTCAAATCCACTAATTGAAAACAAAATGTTTGTTAATTAATATTTCTATAATTAATAATTAATTAATTTATATATTATAAAAAAATTTTTTTTGTGTATGGAAATTTGATGGAACTATTAATTATGACTACAAATATTTAAAGAAGTTTTTAAAATTTTAAAGTAAGATTATTTGTGCAAAAATCTTGCGTATGAGAGAGAAAAGTATTTAAAATGGGAAAAGCGAAAAGATTTTGAATATTGAAATTTGCAATTTTCAAATCGATAGAATGTAAAAAGAAATAGAAAATAATAATAATTTGAATTATTAAGTATCAAACTTAAAGCATTTTAGAGTGTAAGTATATAAAATAAC
This sequence comes from Ormia ochracea, assembly GCA_963402855.1. Taxonomy (NCBI): domain Eukaryota; kingdom Metazoa; phylum Arthropoda; class Insecta; order Diptera; family Tachinidae; genus Ormia; species Ormia ochracea. Next base: position 32,382,817 of record OY727107.1, on the reverse strand, counting down.
TTAAAATATAAAATCACATCCTGCCATACACGCCATTCAGTTAGTCAAGTGGTTCAATCTCCCTTCATGGTGACTGCAAAGGCGACAAGGCGATTTATTATTAATATCTTGAGATTTGAGACAATCTAAGTTAAGACAGTACAGGACAGTGAATGATGCTTTACAATGCTTTTCTGCGAAATCCAGTTGACTACCAGCAAAATTGAAGTAATTTGATTTGGAATCGAATTAATTTATTCATTCATTTAATATTACAATTATATAAATATAATAATAAATATGATTATAATATGCGTAGAACCACTAGTTTGCTGGGCCATTGGCATTAATTTATTACGTCATTCGGAAAGAGATTTTCAAGGCCTTTGATTGGCTTTGGCTAGTATGATAGTCTTATCGCCAGCAGGAACGTGGAACGCCACAACAAACAATATAATTTATAATAATTTATATAATCAATTTCAATGTATTTTTAAGTCAAATTTAATGTTTTGAGAGTTTTAGTGGATTTTGAAATAAAAGCAAAACAAAAAAAAAGAACTGCCTGATTTTTATTTTTTACTTTCTTTTTAATTGAACTGAGATCAGTTTATCTTTTTAAAAAATAAATTTGTTTTTCCTTTAATTGGTTATAATTCCTACTAATTTTCAGCAGTTGTGCGTGTAAAAATTTTTTTTTATACAGCATACTATAGCAGCATCCACTGTACTTAAAAAAAAAAAACAGGAAAATGTATGCATGTGAACCTGTGGGCAGTTGTTTGAATGCATTTTTAAATAAGCAAGTTTTTAATATTTTATGGAATTGCTAGTGCGTGTTCGTGTGTGCATGTTTTTGTTCAAAAATAAAAATGGAGCAAATATTAATACAGCACACATACTAACAAACATCAGCAAGGATACAATAAATAAACTCGTTGATATCCTAAACTCCAAATACTTGTTGTGCGGCTGTGATTAAGCAGATATGCACAAGCTCAAATAGCAGCAATTGTGTGAGTGTGTGTGTGTGAATACATGTATGTGATTGTGCAAGCTATAGCCACACGCACGCATCTATATTCCATGTATATGCGTTTGCTACTATTTTTCTTATTTTATTTTCGGTGCATACTGTTGTTGGCTGGTATGAGGCAGGCAAAAGTTTACAACAAAGAGGTGTATTTACGGTCAATTCTTTGCTAGTGCAATATGCATATGTGTTGGTACGTGCAAGGGTGTCTGTGCATGTGTACATTTTGTTGAAAAAAATATATATTATATTTGACTTTGTTGTTATTGCATTCAAAAAATATTGTTTTACAAAAAAAAGTACAGTAGCGCTTGACATGCAACGCAATTTAGGATGAATTTAATATAATTGGGCAAGTCGGGCGTATGAGAAATATTTGTTTACTTTTTTCCATTAACAAATATTTGTCATACGTTCTTTTTTTCATAACAGATTAACATAAAAATATTTTACACGAAGGGAAAAATACATTGAGTGCAGGCATTGAGTTAGAAAGTCTATTGCTGGAAAGGGCTAAAAAAGCAATCAATGCAGACATTGTAAATGGAAAAATTATTTTGCTAGAAAATGTAAACATCTAAAATTAAATCAAGAGCGTAACCAAATATTCCACAATAATGAGCTCTAAAGATCCTTTTGAATATAATTAAATTAGAATTTGGAAAGCATTTCGGCTAGCAAATGAAATATTAGTGAATAAATATATTTTGCATTTACTGAACTGATAATTCTGTTTTTAGTTTAATAATATTTCTAGCATTTATAAAGAATTCCTTTCAAATGAGACTACAATTGTAGAATTTTATCATTAACCGCTCCTGCCCCATATTGTTCGAATATACTTGAAAATAAAAGAAAATAATTCATCATCGCATAGATTTTGTTTAATTTATTTTTCACTAACACATTCATGCTTTTTTTTATTTTTCCAACACACTGCTTTGCACTCTCCAAACATTAAGGATTTTTAATTTAATGCAAAAAAAAAAAAAAAAAAAGTTAAGAAAAATTATAAAAACTCATTTAGATTTTTTCCATTTTTTATAATTTTTTCCCATTGACTGCATACAAACATGCCAAGTGAGCCCAATGCCCACACCATGAGTAGACAGAGCCAAAAGCAAACTAGCAGTGGTCAGTCGACTGGTGTGTGAATGAAAATGGCAACAACAGCATTTTATTTTTCGCTTGCCCGTTACAAAGATGAATGTGAATGCAGGCGAACATGTAGTGGGCTCATGTGGGCACAAGCGCTGGTAAATGCGTTTTACATACGAACACCTTTTTCGCCCTAGAAGCTTTCAATGCATTGCTAAAGTGGACTGAGAAGGTATACTATAAATTATTTTTTACTCGCCCAAAAAATATAAAAAAAAAAACAACTTTTGCAAATAAAAAAAGCTAAAAAATAAAACAAAACAACAGTTTTTTTTTAATATCTCGTTAAAAAAAATTATTGCAATATTTAAATGTAGAATAAATGGTCGGAAGAGTGCAGAGACAAGGAAGTTGAATAACAACAAAAATATTATATTTTCATGTGTGCATTCAGTGCGTGGATTTGTGTGCGTGTATTTGTGTACTCAAACGCGTTGCATACAAATTCACACATGAACGTATTCATTCGATATGTAAAATAAAACTGGCAAAACTCCGCCCTCTGTTAAGGATTTTTGGACAATTTGCAAGCACGTTGCGGAGGAAGGGATGAACAAAAAAATGTGGCGATATAAAAAAGAACCTAATAAAACTAAAAAGCAAAATTTTCGCCAAAAAAAAAGAAATGCAGCAGAACTACAAACCAATACTTTTGCAAAGGCGAGTAGAATTGTGCATAAGCATGTATGCGTGAGAAAATGTGTGCTATTATAAAAGCAGCAGTTGTTACGCACACAATTATAAAAATATCAGTTTTAAAATATAAACGCCAACAAATTCGTTTTGTTCTATGCAAGCAATTGCATGTACATACATAAATAATCAGGCAGACATTTATAAGTTTTATCAGACCACTTTGACCATTTAAGCCAACACACATATTGCAAAGCACAGGTAAGAGAAAAGCAGCGCAATAATTTTTGGGTGTACTAAAATAATACGAGCTACTGGAGTCAAAAATTAGCCAGCCAATTCGCGCCAGTCATTCAATTTTCTGGCATTAAGTGCATTAAAGTCGCCAATGCAAGCAAACCTCTAGGGCTCAAATTCTTATAAGTTATCGCAACCTCTTACCATACAAGTCATCAATATCTCAATTTAAAAGCATTTGCTAATTACTATATTAATTAATCCGTGTATTATTTCACAGCACTTAAATATTCCAAGTATGCACCATTACAGGGAGCTGTACGAATAAGTTGAATGATAATTTTCATATAAGCATGCCCCTGAGCAAATATTTATAAGCACGCTAAACAAGAAAAATTTTAAAGGGTCCGCCTGCACACAATAGCCATATCGCTACCCGATTTCCTATAATAAGAATGTAATGCAATTATTTATTTTAATGAGTTTTATTGGAGAAAAAAAAACTTATAAAAATAAGTAAAAGCTCCACAGATCACAAGTTCGCAAAACCACTAGTATGACTGCTGACTTCTTGCCTCATCTTTGGCATTATTAGGTCCCATGAAGGTCCAACACTTTGGCTTAATGTTTCCTGGCGATTTATATGAACCACATCAAAATATGCTTCGGAATGGCAAAAAATGTCTCTTTTAACAAATTTGAAACAGTTTTTAAGTGTATCATCTGCTGAGTTAGTAACCGAAACTGCAAAGGTCGTGGGTTCAATCCCCAGTCAAGTGTAGTTTTTACATACACTTTAAAATGTTTTCGTGTTACTTAACTCTTACCAGTACACCATTGCCATACAGCTGAGCCGTTACTTCGGCAGAGCTTGCATACTGCTCAATCTATAGGCTGCTCTACAAATTTATCAAAGGATAACTCAACACATATTTAGAGTATGGGTAAAGGATATCGCCTGAGTACAGGCCTTAAGAAAAAGTTTATTAGCAATTAACTTCTGACTACGAAAGCAACTCCTCTATGCTAAAATTTACACAGCATGTTAAACAAAATATCAATGTGGAATTAAAATATTGGAATACTTTTCGGATGGCATCCTTAGCTTGACAATGAGACATATTAAGAAACTATTACTCAAAAAGATTCATATATAGAACTAGTGAGAAGGATATCTTACATAGTGTATGTTACAATTGCCACAGATCATTCCAGCAACCTCTGTTGCAGACGTTATCGAGATCACTAGAAACTGTTTTCTCAGCTGGACTTTTGTTAAGCATCCTTTTGTTTACTCATCCTTCATACTCTCTACGAATTTATGAACATTTTTGATCATCATACTCTAATTCATACAAAAAAAATTTATCAGTTTTTGTTTGATCAGTTTTGCGAAGGAAGGTAGTTATGGCTGATATTGATTTAGAAGTGGAAAAGTCTTCCTGGAATTTGCTCAAGGCAAACATAAAGTCACAAATAACTCTTGTTAAACATTTTTTATGTCTGAACGTGGTCTACAAACGTTCGTGTATTTTACGAAAGATTGAAATAAAGTTTTTTACTAGAATTAATTGTCTTCCACGAGTGATATTATCCTTTCTTCAAGGCAATAAGGCCATTCCCATCCTCACATTTACGAATAGGCCTGTAATTAATTAAGTCACGGAAAAGCGATCTGGAGTCTGGTCACATCACTGAATTCGCAACAGCTAGAATTCTACTATCTTCCGGTATCAGAGAGAGAGTGTCTGAGAGTCTGAGTTAGTTGCCTGCCTTCTCTTTAAGAAAATGGATTTGCTTATGCCGTGCCAAATATATTTAAAAACTTATTAGACGTTACGGAGCTGACGTTATAAAATAACGTTAATGGAAACATTATAGTCATCGTTTCGAAAGACGGAACTACAAAACGTCAATTTGCCTACTATTCAGTGTTCTTCAGGAAATTCTTGCACCTGTCGTTATCATTTAATTCTCGAACATACTTTCTAAGGAATTGATTAAGTTTCCCCGCCTTATATGCAGCAATGTACACAGTATAGAAGGAGATCAGATATATAAAGGTGGAACGCATTATTTTTCATCTTTCAGCTACCCAATGAATACGCAGGCCACTCATAATAGTTTCCTTCAGCAAAATTCTTCCACATTTAATCCTTTTCTTTTCAAAAAAAATCCGATATTGTTTTGGCTTCTCATAACTTTTAAAGAGTTATTTTTGAAATTAAGTTTCTTACAAGTTTGAGACGTATTTTAGAAAATAATGATCATTATCATAAGCTATTAATTTTGTTTAATGTTCTCGTATCCTCATTTAATATCTTCCTTATACAAAGCAAGCATTTTTATTTCTTTCACAACATTGTAAGCAGCAAAAATTCACTAATTGAATGGCGGAAACTGTATGTGACTCTCAGAAATCCTAAAGACATGATGGTATTTTAAATATGACATCAAAAATAATTTATAATCTACAAATTAAAAAGTCTTTTAAGCTGTTTATTAAACGAAAATTGTTTTGAAAAATGAAAATGAGAAAGAAAAAAAGAAACCCATTAAAACTATTTTTCACTGTCTGCCGAGTGTTAAATAAATAAATAAAAAAAATCTAATAAAGCGAATTGTCAAATGAAAATAAAAGTGCGATTTTAAAAAGCGGAGCTGCTTACAAGAGGCAAACAATTTTGTTAAGTTTTATAAAAAACGCGTCGGTCACTTGTCACTTCAATGGAATAGAAGTTCTATTACCAGAAGCGTTGCATCATGCGAGTCATGATCATTTTTTTAGTTTTTGGCACAATGCAAAACAAGTTCAGCTGAATTTTTTTTTTCTTTTTTTTGTTTGTAGAAAATTAAAAATATTGTTTTAATTGTTGAATTTAAAACACATTCAAAGAGTACTTTCGCAAAATTTTCAGCAGCGAAATCTTATTAAAGACATTTTGGCACTGCTATTTATTAGACAATGACAAAAAATTTAAAAGTGTGATTTAGAAAAAGCCTTGTAGATGGTAAACACAAAAATATATTTGACAATGATTGAAGGGCTCTACTTGTGGGCCAAGAGGTGTTGGGCTCTTAACCTGCTAATCACACAATCTGGAAATTGTATTATTCGTTTCTCCAGTTTATTCCAAACTCCGTAATGTTAATGGTATTGAAATGCGTTTATGAAACGGGCTCTAATTTTAGTATTGCACTTACAAATTCTTTGAATGCAAATTGTTCACAGAATGACAATGTTTTTATTATTCTGTAGTTTGTATTTATCTGTACTACTCCCATGATGCGGTAAAGAAAAGCAAATAATAATGAAAAAAAAGCTATAAAAGTTTTGTATATCAAATTTTCGTAAATCTACTTAATAAGAAGAGAAAAAAAAAACATATTTAAATATAAATTTTTATTCATCTTGATGATGTCGATGTTTGCAAGGAAATAGTAGCGTTCAGCTACACAGAAAAAAATGAAAAGAATTTTTATTTTTAGTTATCTAAATAGTAGCAGATCTATTGTCTTTATTGTATGTGTCTAAGGAAAATAAGAATGATGAAACAATCGAAATTTGTATATACTCGCCGAATGCATCACAGAATATAATATTCGCAATTATATAAATTATTTGCTTTATCTGAGACATCTAATTCATTTCGCATGAATGCTAAAAGTATTCGTACACATGCTTAGTAATAAACACAAACACACACATCCATATAAATGAAAGCTAATGTATGCATGTATTTGTACGAGTATGCATAATCGTCTATATCATCGTATGTATGATCGCCTATTATCTAATAATTATTTATTTAAATCTTTTTGGCAATAAATCATATAAATTTCTAACAGCAAATTTGGTAAAAATGATCTGCATTTTCCTATTGTAACAGCAGGTAACCGAATGACACTGCTTTGGTGCCTGCCTGTATGATATAAGGTTTGCAGCAGGTGATGATATCAAATAAAACAAATATTGCAGACCACTGGGTGTCAAAAAATGCTGGCTGGAAGTGGCCATTGGCCAGAATGTCAAATGTGCCATTGTTCCTAAATGAAAGTCCCAATTTAAAAGCATCGGACCTTATTCAGGATTAAAATATCTTTTTCCAAGAAAAAGCCACTACGAACTTGTAATGTAATATGGCAGCAGAAGTTTGCATTGTAGTAATTAAATAAAATTTAAAAGCGCAACATACGGTTTCTCTATTAATACTTCCATAAATTTAATATATCTTCTCCAATCAGCTGATTATCTTATTTTGATATTTGGTTTGATCAATACATTTAGAATTTTTTGTAATTCCCTATCCCACACAATCGTACAATCTATCAAATAGGACATGACTGCTGCAAAAATAGGATAGAAGGGTCCAAAAATACATCTCTGTGACAGCAAAAGTTTATGAAACTCAGAGTTGCATTTACTTCAATGAGCAAAGAAAAAATTTTTTCCCTCACTTTTACATGATAGTGTGGCACCAGCAATGCCATTTACATGCGATTTGTTAAAATGGGATGGAATCACAGTATATTTTCATGTGAATGAATCGTAAGACTGTAAAAGATAGTGAAACACGACCTTTATGCTATCGTAAATATAATGTAATATAATTAATAAAATAAAATAAAAGTAAAAATAAATAAAATATAAAAAATAAATATTATATTTATAAATAAATAAATATAAATGAAATATAATAAAATTCAAAAATTAAAACAATAGTTTTAATTTTATAGCAAAAATGTTTTCAAAAAAAATTATATTCACTATTTATTTCATTAAAAATCTATCTTGGCAAGTTCATTACAAAGAATTTTAATATATTCTAATATTAAAAGCGAAGACTAACTTTAATTGCATTCAAACTTTTTATGATTGAAGATATTCCACATTATTAAAAGCTTTCTCAAATTTTTATCACCAGCAGTTTGGAATTTCCCAATTACCTCTTTAATTTTAAAATATAATTTCTAGTTTTAATTAGTGATCATTTAGAGTCTCATTTCTTCAACATCAGATGTTTCGGATCACTAGATTAGATTTCTTTCAAACAAAAGCACCTCCAATAGATTTACATTTAAAAGAATAGTAAACCAAAAATGTCCTTCTAAGTGCTTTGAAGTCGTGCTCTAGACGGATGGACCAACTATTGTATCATAATAAAAAAAAAAAGCTGCCCAGCTTCAAAGGTGTTTAAAGCAGCCTCATCAACGAGCGAAACAGATCAAAATTAATTATAAATGTATAACATATTGAAATAGAAACTCAAAACTGGCAACCATTGCAATGTTTAGAAATGGTCCCATTAAGCATGCACCCACTGTTGAGCATGCAACAAATGTGTAGCAACAAAAACGAAAATATTTTAAGTCATACCATCTTTGGTAATTTTGCAAAACGTCTTATTGTTGCTTTAGAACAACATCATTGTTGTTCGCTTATTGGGAACAATGCGAAAGGCAAGTTGAATTATTATCACTGAATTTTATAATTATAGAACAATACATATAAAAATATATTATAGAAATATTAGCAGTATAGTCCTGCGCCTACCACACTGCGATCTCTGTACCCTTTGCAGCCCTACTGTACAACTTGGCAGCATAATGTATGTTGCATTGACTCTTTGTCATTACTTTTCGGCATCTCTCGAAAATTTTTGTCACATTCATTTCGTAAGAATCTCTCTGAAAAATTATTTTAAAATAAATATATTTTTTTCTTTTGTAAATCTTTTGTTGTGTATGCATGGGGAAGTGTGAGTACGTATGCGTGAGTGTAAGTGAGTGAGTGTGACATATCAAGGGAAGAGTCATGCTGATTTAAAAAGACGTTGATCGGCTTCAGCCAGAATCACTCTGGTCGCTGCAACATTCGCATAAACACACCATCCGGTTGTTCCGAAGTTCAGTTTCATTTCACTACAGTGTCAGTACAGTGTAAGTGTTAGCAACGTGCCACACTACAGTTTCTGTTCAATATCCATATATATATTTAAGGAAGAAGTTAAAATAAATTAGTAAAAATAATCCTTGTGTAAAATTTGTGTGTGATTAAATTTCGTCCTTTTGCTATTTTTAGTACTCTAAGCAAACGCCAATATGTGTGATGATGAACCCTCTGCTCTTGTCGTAGACAATGGATCTGGTATGTGCAAGGCTGGTTTCGCTGGTGATGATGCCCCACGTGCCGTCTTCCCTTCCATTGTTGGTCGCCCACGCCATCAAGGCGTTATGGTTGGTATGGGTCAAAAGGATTGCTATGTAGGTGATGAAGCCCAAAGTAAACGTGGTATTCTTACATTGAAATATCCCATTGAACATGGCATCATCACCAACTGGGATGATATGGAAAAAGTATGGCATCATACCTTCTACAATGAATTGCGTGTAGCTCCAGAAGAACATCCCGTCCTATTGACAGAAGCTCCCTTGAATCCTAAAGCCAATCGTGAGAAGATGACTCAAATCATGTTTGAGACCTTCAACTCACCCGCCATGTACGTTGCCATCCAGGCGGTTCTGTCCTTATACGCTTCTGGTCGTACCACTGGCATTGTGTTGGACTCTGGTGATGGTGTATCTCACACTGTGCCCATCTATGAAGGTTATGCTTTACCTCATGCTATTCTCCGTTTGGATTTGGCTGGTCGTGACTTGACTGATTACCTAATGAAAATCTTAACCGAAAGAGGTTACTCCTTCACTACTACTGCTGAACGTGAAATTGTACGTGATATTAAGGAAAAATTGTGCTACGTTGCTTTGGACTTTGAACAGGAAATGGCTACTGCTGCTGCCTCCACCTCATTGGAAAAATCCTATGAATTGCCCGATGGTCAAGTCATCACCATTGGCAATGAGCGTTTCCGTTCGCCCGAGGCCCTCTTCCAACCCTCATTCTTGGGCATGGAATCTTGCGGTATTCATGAAACGGTTTACCAATCAATCATGAAGTGTGATGTAGACATTAGAAAAGATTTGTATGCTAACAATGTGTTATCTGGTGGTACCACCATGTATCCAGGTCAGAATCATATACAACTTGCTCTTGCTTTCTGCCTCATTTCCTAATACTTTTTTCTACCCTTTTAGGTATTGCCGATCGCATGCAAAAGGAAATCACTGCCTTGGCTCCTTCTACCATTAAGATTAAAATTATTGCACCACCTGAAAGAAAATACTCCGTATGGATTGGTGGCTCCATCTTGGCTTCCTTGTCCACCTTCCAGCAAATGTGGATTTCCAAACAGGAATATGACGAATCTGGCCCCGGCATTGTTCATCGCAAATGCTTCTAAGCATTTCTTATTGATTTCCCCGTTTTATTTAAGCGTAAAAGACATCACTGTAAAACAACTTCAATATCTAAACGCAACTTTTGGCTAAAATCAACCACGTAGGCTGCTGTTGCACTTCGAAAATGAAAACCTACACCACTTCAGAGTCAGAAAAGAAAAGATCTGTTCGAAAAATGTCCTTTTTTGTATATTCTTTGTTCATTTTGTTTTGTAAGCAAAAGAAAATAATATTAATAAAAACAATAATATTAGAACGTGTGCTTAAAACTAATAAATTCGAATATATTAAGAAACTGATTTGGAAAAGAGCAACAAAGTAAATGTAATCAATTTACAAAAAATAATTTTGCACAATTATTTTTACAAACAGTCTTGGCCATGCAGATGCAGTAAAGAATTTTAATTCAATGCCATCGTAATGCGTGGGTACCCGGGAAATGAAAACTAAAACTTCTCTTGCACAATACTGAATAGTTGCCAAATTTTTTTAGCTCAACTAAATTTGTAGGCAATTAGCTGGTACGGTATTTTGGCCAGACCGTTTTATTATTAGGCCTACAATCACAAATAAAAAAAAAGACAGAGAAGTAACACAATTATTTAATATTCTTTAGGTCCACAAAATATTGTCTGTTAAATTTCTAAAAATAAAAAAAACTATTTCTTTGCCAGACTTCCGAAGTTTAAAAAAATTTTTTATTTATAACTTGGCAGAAGGCTGCCTTTAAGTGTTCGTAAAGAAAAATTTATCGAAACACTAACAGAGTCCACTCATCTCCCTCTTTTGTGGATAAAAATTTTAAATCGACTTATTTACGCTAATTGCACAAGATTCTTTATTCAAAGAATAAAGTTGCTTAACTTTGCTCTGAAGTATAAACAATATTCTGATCCGACGTTTTAAAGTTATTTGAAACCAGGAAAAGGCATTACGACAAAAAAAAACAGGAAGAACAGCCAAACAATATTTCTTATTTTCACAATATTTTTATTTAGCCATTAAAAAGTGTTTCTTTACGACACACTTCTAAACGAAAGGAGAAGAAAATCTGCAAATTTTTGTTTCGGTGTTCTACTGGCCGCGAGGAGGTGCAGTGTAAGTTGAGGATACTGCTCACAACAAACACCAACAAGAATCCTCAGCCAGTTGAAAATAATAATAAAAAATGATAAATATTGAAATTCAGTCACTACGCCAACATTTAATGGCAATACAATAACATGACTCTGCCCTTTTTGGAGGGGGGAATACTCTACAAACAAATTTAGCTTTAGTTTAGAATGAAGAAACTTCTTTAATTGCATTGCAGAAACAACTCATCCGAACTGTGGCAAGTGCAACATAATGGAATCGCAAGCCGAGTCTTCCCTGGAATATTGATATTTCCGAAAACAATTTAAAATATTTTTAAAGGATTCGCTTTCTGAAATTCACTCACTTATGAGGCGTCTGCAAAGAAGCTTTGTCGTTTGTTCATGAGCGATAGGAAAGGAGTGGCAAATGTTGCAAAGCGTTCATCCAGATGAAACATGTTTTAATCACATCTTGTGGCATTGGAAAATTAGGGCAGCATGTAGAGAGCTTACTAAAGATGCAAACTGGCGGAGGTTGCAGTAACGTCTGCCAGCTTTTAACCCATTTGGACTGAAATGTATACAGACGGTAAAATTCTTTTAAAAAACTTCTTTGCAGCTCTTAAAAGCTTAGAAACAAAAAGAAAAAGAAAAACAAAAAGTATTCACAAATGAATAAAAATGGGCGTGCCCACATGAAGCTGCTGTCCTTAATTTGATATTAGCAAACACTTTATGCTTAGATTTCATGCAGCTCAATTGTGTTCTAATGCATTTTATAAGCAATGCAAATACTCTCTTGTATTACTTTGCCGAAACTGCCAATTAGCAATGCGTGATTTAACGAAGAAATGATGATACCAGGAATGGATATGCTAATGTGTACAGAAACTGTAACCAATTGATGTACTTCTTATTTTGATTTCCAGTGGATGAATACCAATTTCAATACGAGTATTGAGATTATTGTAACTGCTTCGAAAACAAACATGATCAATCAAAGAGGAACCAAATGGAAAATGTAGAATACACTCTGTAAAATACGAATCCAGAATTGGATAAAGTTGGAAGGGAGTATTGCATTCTAACTAGAAATACTTTAGAAATTTCACAATTAACTAGATTATTAACACAAGTAAGTAAGTTCAGGTGCTCTCTCGAACTGAAAGCACTAAAAGCATCCTCGATCGGAAATCTTCACTCTGTTTCTTCAACAAATGTGTGGTAAATTGTATGATAAATTGTAAGATAAGTTGCATTACGTATAGAGAATGGCTAGTCCAATTCAGTTCACAGAAATTTTAAATAATATTATCAATAGTATTATCTAAACAGTAGACAGACTGATCTGCTAAAGGAATTTTTTTCCAAAAAACTTTATAAAAAAAAAAGAAATTCCAATTAAAAATATTACCATTCATTTAATAATGCATCTCATATAGAAAAATGCTCCAAAAAAAAAAATGAGCCAGTTTTTATTAAATGCGAACAATCTTTACTTTACTCGCAGTATAAATTAAAATTGAGATTATTGACGTACAACAGCTGTTGTTCGGCGGCTGTTGTATTGAATGGTTACAGTGAACAAGAAAAATTGCAATTTATTATTATCTTGAACCAGAAAAATATTGTACGATCTTAATTGGGAGAAAATGTTTCTTGTAAATAACAATTAAAAAATTTTTTTTTTCTAATTTGTTACAATCTAAATTGTTATAATGTTACAAATAAATCATTGTCCTTCCAAATTTATAGGCATTCCTTACACAAAATTATTTAAATATTTTATTAATTATATAACTTATTTATTGACTTTTTATTATTTTATATATTTTATTTATTAATATTTAAAATATTAATGTTTTATTAATTAATTTAAATGTTTTATCAAAATTGTCAAGCAGTTTGTAAAGTGATTAGGGATGTCTTATCTACCGAGAGAGAGTTTAATTGGTCAAACCCGCAATACATATCCAGTATCAATTGAATGGTTATCCCGGTCTTAACTTCTACTCACTTATTACTCCCAATATTCATAGGGGCTGATTTTTTTTTTTTTTTTGGTTTTGTTTAGTTTTTTATGTTGTTTTATTTTTATTATTAATTTTTGATTTATTAGCTATTTTATTTTAAGGTTTAGTTTCTTAGATTGGATAAGCAAGTTGCATTAGCAAGAACTAGTAATGTAATTTAAATAATACATAATAGTTTTAAGTTTTCAGGAAAAAAAATAAATATTTGTAAAAAAAATTCTATGTAATAAAAAAAAAAAAAGCCTCAATAAATAAATAACTAAATAACTATCTTGTCAAGTAGTTTTATTTCAACTTTAATTTTTACATTGCATACTTTTAGGGATTTAATTTTTAGTCTAGTTAAAAATTATTTTTTTATTTAATCAAATAAAAACTATTTTTGCTGATGGTACACAAGAAATTAGCGAAATATTGAAAGAATAAATATAATATTTACATTTAAAAAAAAGGCAAAAGCATGAGAGAATTAGCAGAATTTCTATTAAAAAAATATTTTTATAAAAAAATCGCATTTTTAAAATTTATCATACGAAAAGAATATTTTAGGCAGTATACGAGTGTAGAGGAAAATTATCTAAGAAACCAAAATTTTTCAAAAAAAATTCTGCCAATAGTTTTTTCTTCAAGGATTAAATTCCTTTTAGACACTCTCTGGTAACCATTTCATCGTAAAATTATGGCAACTCTGTTTGCAGCGAACTTCCACTTCCGCTTTGTAGCACACTTTCAGGTCGTAGTTACTCAAACAAGTAAATCGTCTTAGCACAAGCTGGCGGAAACTTTTATTTATTGTAAATAGACCAGAAATGAGCCAACAAAAAAATATAAACTGCATTAAATTATAAAGAAGCAGAAGACTTTAAGCAACTAAAAGCTTATAAAGCAACAAACTTGCAAAAATTGTGGTTTAAAACAACTATTTGGTAGTGCAAAAGCTTTAGCATCAAGGAAAATACAAACAGCTTCAAACAATTTCACTATGTACCATAAAAATGTTCAGAAATAATTCCAACCCCCAAAGAATATTGCAGTTTGGCGAATATTGAGTTACGGAATAGCTTGTGCGTTATTTAGCATTTGCTGAAGCAATATAAAGGTAATAACTGCCAATGTTATTACAAACGACACTAATAAAAAAGAAGAGCCCTTCGAACGACATCGCAATCTCCAGTAGTTGCAGAAGGAGGACTTCAAGATCTCCTAAACTTTGTGCATTTGAAATACAGTACGGTAAAAAAGTTTTTTACGTTAAAAGGCGGCTAATTCTCATTTTACCCTATTGGGAAGATTAATATCGAATTCCGAATCTTTCTCAGTGTGTTTTCAACCAGCGGAGACTGGCATTGCAAATTTTCGAATTTTTCTGCTGATTACCTTAAAGGTAAAGAGCACGCACCAAATCGAGAGAAAATCAAATGAAAAATATTATAAGAAAAATCGTGGTAATAAAATATATCGAAATGAAACCAAAAAAATTTTGAAAAGTAAAAAGTTTTCCAGAGAAATTAATAACAAAAAACATTTTTGAATTGAATTTCTTATTAACAGCCTTCTCACTTTCGTTAAATTTTTAATTTCTTTCTAGTTTTTTTTCAGTCCAAGTTTTGTATTAGAAAAAAAGAAAAAACCTAAAAATTGTTGCTAAAATGAAAAGAATTGAGGAGGAAAAGGTCGCCATAAATACGGAAAAAATATTTTTTTAAAAACTTTTTAATTTGTAAAATATTTAGTATATTGATATTGATTTTCCTAAATAGTATCGAAGAGATTCACCAAAAAACTTTTAGACAACAGCTTGAAGCTTATCCAGCACGACTTCCAAAACGTTCCAATGCAAAAAATTGCAACTTTACAACAGATCCATCTACGACCTTTTTCTATTGGTTTTCTATTTGGAAGGAAATGCTCTGCACCAATACGCTTGGCGATAGTTTGAAAATAATCAAAAGCTAACATAACCATAGAGCAGCGTATCATGACCTTTAAAGCTTTACTAAAATTTATTTAAGTTTCAAAGACATTACAAAAAGTTTTAAGTATTTAAAACTTCATAACAATTTTTATTCAACTTTAAGTAAAATTATATTTAATCTATTAAGAATGAAAATATTTGTAAAGAATAAAATAAATTTTCACAACACAAAACGAACCAGTTTTCTGTATAATTAAATTATAATTTATTTTCTAAATACTTCACACTCGTAACGAATCACTTACCATGGCGGAATATCCTTTTGACGACATTCTCATATTTATAATACTTTTAGCTATCAATCAAATCCTAACGTGATTTAAAGCAGTAGCGGGTAAATTTTTTTCCCTCACTGTATTTGTATAGAATTTGCTCTAGCAAAGTTCTGTTTATAGTTTATGGTCTGAGAAGGTTAAGGTTTGAAAGGTTTCTGTTCGGGTCATGAATTTGCCATTTCACAATCTCTTTTCTTATTTAATTTTTCATATTTTATTCTCGTTTTCCTTTTTAATTTATCCTACCCATTTGGTTGCAAGGGAAACACTGGCATGGCCGCATCATCCTTCGAGCATAATTTTTAAACCAAGAAAATAATAGCGATTAAACTTTTTAGTATTGCCATTAAATTCTTTTTTGAGTAGGAAGCTGGTTTATTTGAGTATATATTTTCTATATGCCGCTTAAGATGATATTTTAGTAACATTTTTAACTGCAATGTAAGACGTATCAGCAAATTTATATGGAACAGTTACACCATTTCCAAAATGACTGCACAATAGCAGATTTCTTGGCTGGACTGTCTAAAGGTAAAATTTTATTAATCGCAAACGAATACGAATATCCAAAAAGGTGTTTCATAATGTCCAACATACTAAAACTATTACGAACAGTATCGATATAGATGAGGGAGTAAATACAGTTTGGTGAATTAATGAAAATAATTTAAGATTAATGTTTTCGTGAAGTGTTTCAAAGGAAGAAGGTCGTTGATTGAATCGATAAATTCGTCAACGACAAATGGATCAGGTCGTTGTTTCTTGCCTTTTTTGCCATCTATGTGGTACACCATTTCCAAAAAGTATAAGCTGTATAGTTTTACATGTAAGTAGATTCCACTTATTTTAGATTAAACACACTTATTATTTATAGTGATTGTACTTTGAAAGGCTTTCGGTGCATATACAGCATTTTCAATTTATATTAATTTATAATTCAATGATGCAGGGATAATGGGAGTATGAGGCAAAATGATCTAAAAAATAGCCGTCTGGCTCATTAAATGTTCCCCCGCATTGCACAATTTTCTTAAACTTTTCTTTTCAACAATAAACAATTTTGAATATGCTTAAGAATATTCCGGCAAGCACGAAACAGTAAATAAAATTTATTTAGTTTTACGAGGATGGGCTGAAAAGTTTGCATCCTAACCTAGAGATAATGCTATTAAAGTTTATGTAAAGTTCTTCACGTGTATATCTGTGGCAGAAATATTGTGAAAACAAAATACCAACCAACCGAAATGCAAGAAAATTTGGTTTGAGGTAAAATTGGAAATGGTGTAATTGTGGTTGTCTTATGTGGCTGTATGTATTGGTTGCTTAAATTTGTAATATTTTGCGGCATCTCGCAAGTTAGCTCGCTTCTAAAATGTTGCTGTTGTTATTTGTTACTTCTCCTTTTATTTTTGTTGTTTTATGTATTGTTAATGTGTTTGTTACTGCTGCTGCTGGCTGTTGATGTTACACTTTTTATTTAAGAGTTTAATGTATTACTATGTAGTAAAAGTTGGTTGTGACTGCACACAGTTATTTTTCACATTTCCTTCTATTTCTTGTTACTTTTTTGTTACAAAACCTCTATAAATTTTTGATATTTTTTAAGATATTTTTTATAGATTTCATTTTACTTTTTTTTTTAATTTTCCAACAAGTTCAAATTACAAAAATTTCAAATGTAATGCATTTTACTACACATTGAAATGATATTAACCGAATTATGTAAAAGGAAGGGTTTAGAGAACTGCAAAGTAGGCACGTCAAGGCAAAATCTGTAAATGTTCTCCTGCATATTGAGAAACTGTTTCATTAAAATAATTAAGTCCTGATACGGCGAACAGCATACAAAGTTTGACAAAATCTAATTTGGCTGAAGTCTATAGCAATCGAAGCATTTGTCGCAATACTATGGTTTAAGCTAGCAATTGTACTTGAAGGGCAAAAACCGATTTAACTCTTTATATCACTAATTTATCATTTTTAGAGCATTTGGGCAATTTATAGCCAAGAATGTGTTTCATGGGGACACAAACTGTGAGCTCGAAATTAACACGCTTTAGTGATAACAATTCGTGTATAATAATAATTAAAAGGCCAGGATATTGCAAATAACACATCTTATTTGAACACCCTATTTTTGCCCTAATGTAGTTTTATACATAGCAGATTTCTAATAAAATCGTTGGTGTAACCAGCACTTGCCAGTTGGTGTGTTTATGTTAGTCGGCCCCGTGATCTCCTCTTCTCAATGCAGAGAATATTGAGCCATCTTAAAATTGCTTCAGTAATATTTAAAGTCGAATAGGGGGTGGCTTTCCAACACAGAAGTCGCACATGTATCATGGCTAGTTTTTTTTATAAAATCTCCTCTACTTGTAATTGACTGGCATTAAAAGAAAATATTCACATTTAATTATACAGATTTTATATTGAATAAAGTTCTCGCGAAAATACTTTTTTTTTCGAGTGTGGCAAAATTCACCTACCAAAATGGTCGGCAATGCAATATATTGCTGGCAAATGGGACATCCTGTAGGGTCAAGTTGTGGTGTAGGTAAAGACATTGGCACTTATAAAATACATTAGGAATACCAAAAGAACATGCTACTAAATGGCGTGAAATTATTCGAACTTTCCTACGCCTCTGCTAGAATGTATTCCTAAGAAAGAACAGCATTTGAAGTTTGATGTGAAACTGCTTAATTATAAGGCAAATCATCCCGTTCCATTAGAATACTTGATCCCAAACATCAATACAATTTTGATGATTGGCAAATATTTATATGTGTGCGTGCTTGTTTCTGTGTATTTGTTAGAGGAAGAGTGTAAATGTCATAAAAGCCACAGTTATAGCTCATCAAGTTATTGCGGTGCTGAGCATTCTTGTTTTAATATCGTGGGCGTTTCAAGTTCTTTTCATTTTTATTTTTCAACAATTTTATATTAAATCGTAAAGTTTAGAAACTTTGTAATGGCAGTAGCAGTTAAAAAATCCAAGAAAGCGTTTTCTTTGCTACTGAATCACAACTTAAATAGGCAGAGTTATAAACAAAAAACAACAACAATAACAAAAAATCTTTATAATCCTGCCATATTACATTTCATCTGTCACACATCCATACATTCTCTGAATCATTTATACTCTTGCTAAAGCAATTCGTCTCTCCGTAATGCGATGGTCATAATCAGCACTTTTTAATGGGACTAACATGAGCATCTGAAGGTGTACTCCGTTATTTTTTCAATTCGGAAAACTTCTCCTTGAAGCCATTACTTTGTTGTACATTTCTTATTCTTATTACTCTGTGTAATGTTTATTTTATACCCGTATTTATACATATTTTTTATTTGAGTTTTTCATGACTCGAAACACACAAAAGGAAAAATGTAAGGAAATGAGCAGGAACTGCATCATACACTCGTTTGCTGCCGTTGATGCTGCCCCCGCTGCTGCTGTTGCTGTTGATTTCAGTGAAATAAATTTATGTTTTTGGTTGGCTGACTTACTGCTTGGTTGGATAATCGCGAGGCTTCTTTGTTCGAGTCATAAACTTACAAAAAAAATTATATAATAAAAATTATTTGCTTTCTACGCAAAATATTTCGAAATTCGATTAATAGGAAAATGTAAAAATATAAAAAGCAACTTATTTTCGAGAGTAGAGTTTTTATTTTTAGTAGAAATGTATTATGCCATCAGCATGCCCGCACTATAAATGTTTTGTGTGCGCGAGCGTGTGTGTGTGTGTGTGTGCGTGCATGCTTAAAAATTAATGGCTAATCAAGTTCATCATCATTTTTTCTCCTTGTAAGCTTTATATCGCTTCTGCCATAAAGAGATGACACTACTGTCATTAAATAATAAATAATACAAATGAAGAAATCCATTTTAATTTCTAGTGGATGCTCTACACTCTGCCAATTGAATCCAATAAGGAGGCTCAGCATTTCGTAAACTTATTCATATCAGATATAAACGCAACTTATTGCATTTATATTATTTGTTTTTTAGAATAATTATTTTTAAGAATTTTAAATTTAGTTCTTTTGTCACACATTTGGAAACAAAATATTAACTATAATTCTATACTACTTGATCAAAATTATATACGAAAGTGATCAAAATTTTTTTAATTTTTCTTAAATTTTAAATGCCGGTGTTGATTTTAATTAAAATTTTTTAGCAAATTATTGTTACTTCTTTTTATTATGATAACATGGTGTGGTTGAATTACGTATGGAATAAAACATTGATGAAATTACCGCTGCGACCTCAGTGGCGTACCTCCAACCGATGGTCCTAGTTTTCGATGAGGCTGAGGCATAAATGAGGTTCCCTGCCATTAAAGGTCCGAAGTATCTCATCCTGCAGCTATTCAATTGTTGCTGGCTTATCGACATACACCTTTTCTTTCGAACAACCCTAAAAGAAGAAGTCCAACGGTGTTAAATCGCATGATCTTGGCGGCCAATTGACATCACCGCCAGGGCTATTGAAATTGAATTGAAACACTGGCACCGCCCTGTTGAAACCATATATCATCCGCAACCATAATTTTCTGCTCACGATAGCGAACAGCATTCACATATTTCGAAAAAAATTCGGCCCGATGATGCCGCCAGTCACACCAAACAGTCACTCTTGGATTAACGTTCGCCCAAATGCGCCAATTCTGCTTATAGACGAATCCACTGAGGTGGACTCGGTATCAGAAATAAGGTTTTTTGATTTGAATTTTCATTTTCAAATTAAGCCTGAATAACAAGAACACGTCGCTCGTTTCTGTATCTCTCCATGGTTCAAATTGAGTTAGTCTGAAATTGAGAAAAGCCAAATAAGAAAAAACTTGACGCTTAGGCGTGGCTCACAGTCAACATCGGTCCTTAAAATTTAACCTCCCTTTCGTTCACATCAGTTGATCACAGCTTATTCCGCTGTAATAACGATATCAAGTGAAATGAAATGAAAACTATAATTTTATAGTAATTGCAGATAAGTTTCTGTATCGGTTGCCATTATATATGTAGATATATACTCAAGACCATTATTAAAATTTATGAAAGACAAATTATGGAAATATTATTATTGTGTTGCAACCATTGTGGGCTTAAGCTGGTCGAAATTCATTTGATGCTGAAAGCAAATTCATCAGTAGACCTTCAACCAAACAGTTTGGAAAGATATATTCTAAAACTTTGCGAGCTTATTATTTTTTTTCAATAAAACAATTGAGAATTACAAGAGCATAATCATAGCAAGAACAACCATTCGTATTCGACATTAATATTTGCTTGGAATCACCGCGTGTGTGTTTGCTTGTGTTTTCATTTATTATTCTTTCGCTTTTATTTGAGCTGACAAATCATCATCGAACCAAGAAGTGGCAGATTTACTAAACTTGCCGGTTATGTGTCCTTGAAGATCAGCATTACTATGCTGTGAAATGCGCCTTGCAGCTGGCTAACACACCAGCAATCAATTTCAGTGTATTTTAAAGTCAAATACAATTTTTTGGTATTGTAGTGCGTTTTGAGATATAAATTAATATATTTTTTCTTTTTATTTTTTATTTTACAACATTCAATTAAGAGCAGCCTGCGATAATCATTCGGTTCGAATAATGTTGAAGCAGGGCTAAACCCAGTTGGATCATTTCAATTTAATCTTTCTTCCTTGACTTTTAGCGTCATCATTTGTCGAATAGAGAAGAAATTCTTTTCAAGTAGCGCCTCTCACTCATTCGTTCACCGCCCCACAAATCAATTTAATCCGTTTAATTTTAATTTCTGCTCATTTTAATTTGATAAAACGTCTTGATAGCACTACGCCAAATACAAATTATAAATTTATTTTCATTTTTTCGTAGTTGTATAAATAAATATACTTGTAAAAGGCTATGGTGTGTATTATCAACATCAGTAGGTGCTACTGATGTTGATGCCTTGTCCCAACGCACTTTTGACCGAATCTTGTACGGAACTGCGCAGCAGCCGCCTATAAATTGTTTGATATACTAACAGTGTTGTAAACTAAAAGTGTGTAAAATTATGTGGAACGCGTACAAGCCCTGTAAAATGAAAATTTATTGTTGCAGTTTTTAAGTATTTTGATTTTATTTTTACGTCACGACATAAACTGTTTAGATGAGTTTCTGTGCCCATTTATTGTAGATCCAGCCATACAATCGTCCATCCATACGGCGATATTTTAATACAAATACAACGTATTTTTTCTTCCGTTTTTGTTTTTCATTTTTCTTCTTTCTTTCTTTCTTTCTTTTTTATATTTTTAATCGAAAAATTTTTACTTGTAATGGTTTAGGTAAAGTAGTAAAAACTTTTTACTACACAATTTACTACGGCCCTGCTGCAAAAGAGAGAATAACAATAAGAAGTGTAGCATGTAGAAAAGAAAGTGGTATTAATTTTGCATGCGGCAAGGTATGGGGTGGTGCGGAGTACCATTATGCGCTACGGTAGTTACAACTGGCGATAAAACTGGACGGCCTATCGTTCGCTTTCGTAAGGTAAGGGTTGTTGTAATCTACTATAAAATAAAATGCTTTCTTTTTCTTTAATTTCCTCTGAGCCAATATGATTTACTATTTAACATTAAAATGCAATAAATGTATAATAAAACATTTGGACAATTTATAGTTTATGATTTTCTGAAAATCATACCCCTCCCTTAGCTGGCGTTGCTAAAGACGGTGTTTTAAGGAAAATGTGGAAATAAAATATTGCAATAAACCTTTTGCAAAAGATAAAAATTTACTTTTTATAGTTTCTACGTGAATTTGAGCGTTATTCGCAAGAAGGAATTTTGAATTAGAAATACATGCGCCGTAACAGCACGCCTTCAGGTTACAAGAGCTTAAACAGAAAGCAAATCTTTACAATATATACGCAGGTATAATCAAAAAGAAAAGAATATATAAAACAAGAAATCATTTTCCGGATCGGAACCATTTTTAGCGATTTCTTTAAAACCCTTTCAAATTCAATGAATCGATGGCTTGCAGACTTGGTAACAATGTGAAAATGAGTGAAACCTGTCAGAGTTCGTTAAACTGTTTTCTTCAATACTCCCTTAAATTGAATAGCCAAGCTTTTCCTCCCCCCGGGGAAGTGCTGCACCATGGTGGTATTTCCACGTTGGTGATGTGCACTTTGGGGAGACGGTTTTCTGCGTTTCAGACCATGACCTTTGGCGGACACCGGTAAAACTGGTCTGTTACTGCCCAATCTATGAAATAACATATAAACGGATGTGCTTAAAAGTAATTAAAAGGTAAAGGCAAGCTATGCTTGTTGGTCTAGGATAGGTCTAGCATAACCTTATCGATTCAGGGAGAGTTTTCTCTATGAGCACCTTCAGTTGCTATATACTGTCACCACGGATACCGGCAGCCCAAAAGTACGTTTCTCTCGCGGGGGCTTAATGGATGATTTTGACATTGCACACATCCTGAACCGAACAGTTATCAATGACGGACTTAGTTCTCACTCCACGGAGTTAATAGATTATGCTCGTGGATAAATTTGTATGGCTTTAGAGACTTTGTTCATAGATCAAGTTAGTTCCAATCTAACACCGTTGAATGAAGTTGTGGCCGTATAATGGTGAGGTCTCCTTTGGAGTTCACGTGGTGGCTTATGGTTGATACCAAAAGTTGCTTGAGAGATTTCTCTTGAGTAGCTGGTATCGCATTGATGCTAATGCTCGATACGATCCGGTCAAGCGATTAGTTATCTAGGTTATGTTGCCATTCAACAAACGCTAGTAGGCAGTGAGATGGTTCTCCCCTTCTGAGGGCGGCCTCTCTGTGATTCTTGGACTGTTTTAATTACAGAAATCGAATTGACATGTTTGGTTTACCCCGAAGCTGGCGGGCAGCCATTCTTATGAAAAGCCTAGTAGCAAGGCTTGGACAATGCCGAACGCCTGGCGAAAAGTGAATCATTCAACTAAGAATTGCCACCTATGCTTGCACAGGGGCGTAGTAGAAGCATCAGTGCTAAGCGCACCGTGAAGTTATGGCAGGTATTCACGTACACAGTAGCACAACCCCAGCTTTCCCAGATACGAACAGCCTGTAAGATTCATAGCAGCCACGTTACATCATTCGATCCACTCTTAGAACGAGTTGTTGTATATTTGCGAAAATTTATATTTACAAATTTACAATAAAGGGAAAATAAAAATAATTCGACTGCTGCAGTGATATCAAGGCAATCATACGAATTGAAATGAGCAAAAAATAAAATTAAACAAGTTAAACTAATTTGGGTATCGTTTCAGAAACTGGTTCATATAATTTGATTACAGCTTATTCTGCTGCAATAGCAGTAACATAAGACATGGCGCACCACGCTTCCTACTCTCCTGTCAGAGATAGGTTTCCACATTCGAATCATTCACATATGATAATTATATTAAATTTTCTTGAGCACTATATAAGAAAGTAGATCTCAACAAGTTGGAGATCAAGAAGATCTAGAGTTATTCAACTGCATTCCGATATTTCAAGTTCTTATAGTTCTATCATTTATTTCTGTGCCATGCAAGTCTAGCAAATCTTACCTATTTTCCTTTTCGTTCTCCTCTTTTGAGCTCATGCCTCTTCATAGGTATTGCCTGAAGAAGGCCAAGCCCGGTTTAATACAACCAACTGCAAAAATTGGAATCCTTTTGAATATTTATTAGACAGGCAGTTCGAAGAATGATTATGAAAATAATTTTTCTAACATCACCAGCCTAAAATCTAGTCTTGTGTACAAATATTTTTCGTATTTCCACTGTAAAATACCAGCAAATAAATAAATATTTTACACATGCAAGTCTAGCAAGTCTGGCGGAGGCTTTTTAGCAGTTTTAAGTTCAAAAAGTATTGTAAATAAAAATAATTTTTTTTTGCGGCTCAGCGAGGCACTCAATCTTTGTTTATTTATTATTTATTTATTTACCCGAGCAGATGATGTCTGCTCGAGGGCTTGGATAATAATCTTCTGCTTACTATAAGAAACGGTTTTACTTATGAGCTGGCTTACATCTAGAGTTGAGTGACTTCCTAAAGCCAACTCAAATAACTTAAATTACACTCATTAGTTCTCAACATTAACTATATGGAAATTTACTAAGAGACCAGGAATTCTGAGTGATTAAAAGAATTCGTGGTTAAGTAGGAATTATTATTAAAGTATAATAATGGAAACAATTAAATATAATTCCAAAGAATTCATAAACAAATTTGCAATGTTTAACAGGTGTACCAAAATGTTGTCTAAACAAACTAGACAGATATGGGTGACATGTGTGTGTGTGCATCAAAACATAACGACAAGTCCATTGTTTGTTTTGGCTTTTCAAGTGCAGGTCTAAGGTGTCAAATGACTGCAACTTCTGTGAATTAAAAAAAATGTATAATAAGGCTGGCAATAACGGTTGTTTTCTTGTGCTACGTCAGACAAGTCATACTGACTGTTTGGGTTACACTACAGTATCAATTAAAAATTATTTGAAACATAAAGATCTCTTTAAAATAGTTGCAGAAGATTTCAGTTTAAGTGTATTTGTAATAATGCAAGCCTTTATTAGATGGTTAATAGCTAATGGATGGCACATATGAGGACAACGGTAACTCATTAGCCGATATACTTAATTTGAAAAGCTTATTCAAAATTATAAAATTTTGGCAAAAATGTTCCACTGTGCTGTGGTAAAAATATCATTTACTTTAATCTACATAAATTAGCTTTTAGCTATTCATATAAAAATTGTTATATCTCTGGCCTTTATTGAAATTTCCTGATCACAACTTTACACTGTAAGCTCAGGTGATAAAGAAAAATTTTCTGTTTTATATCGTAAAGGGCAAAACAAAGCCACTACAGAGCAAAGAATGGGATTTACATGTTCTGAAATGATGTCAGTAGTGATATGCATTCTGACTAATTCAGCCTCCTGTTCTGAAAACTGAACTGAATAATAATTCTGAGATGCTGAACTATTAGAAATGAAATGCCACTAGAGACAAACTGAATGTGGCAAAATATATTTTAAGCCACATGCTCTTCAAAGATTCACATAATTAGCTGAAGTTGTGAAAAAAAAGTATCAAGAATTTCCAGTTTTACAGATTTCCACACAAGACTTTTTTCCTACGTTGGCATTTATAAATTTCTATAAATGGCTTTCAAATCATCAACTGAATTCATTAAGTGTGTGCTTAAAGTAAGACAAACTCAGCAGAAAAAAACTCCTTGCAAAAATAAAACAAGACACACAAATGAGGTACGACGAAATGGTTTGCAATTAAATGCAGATGGAGCGCATTTTGACTTTTATATGCCGGAATGCAATGGAATGCAAATACATACAGCAGCCATCTCAAATGTTAATGCAGGACAACAAATCCGTTTAAAACTGCCACACAAAATGGGTAGACGATGGAAAAAATGCATCAGAATAATCTGCTTTTTATAAGTTCAAACTAATTAAAACTTGTATTCCATCCGAACAAATATTTAAATATTTTAACGTAACGTTTATGCATTTTTAAAATCAATTAAATTAATTTTTATTTTTATACATTTCGATTGTTTTTTTTTTTTTTCTTTCTTGTATTTTGCAAATGTGAATGCAGTTAAATAGAAAAGCAAAATAAATGGAAATGAGTATGCACAAAGCATTAAATTAAATTTAAATATGTATAAACATTAATACGGAATTTTGTAAACAATATTGTACAGAAGGAAGGAATGGTGATCAGGAAACGGAAGGCGTAACAAAATAGCAAATAAGCAGCGCAAGAAGGCTTTTCCGATTTTTTTCTTATTTATTATTTCAACTGGTTTAGCCATGAGGAAAATTACTTGCCCAAACAAACCATTTTAAATAAATGTTACATTATAGGCTGAATAAAACAAAAAACAAAAAACAAAAACAAAAAAAAATAAAAGAAAAAATAAATACTATTTGCCCTGAACTATTATTTGTGAACTCTTCAAACAAAAATTTTACTGATGCAAAACACTGCACACTTTTCCATGGTCAGTTAGTAGAAATGTTAAGAGGCCACTTGCTTTTGTTATCCAAATTCAAGTTGGCATTTTTCGCTTTACTTTTTCTGCTTGAATGATAAAAAAGTTACAAAATGTTTTAATTTCATTAAACTAAATCATACAAAACACTTACTAGGACCACTAAAGTCACTTCGACAAAAAAAAAACAAGGTACAGGAAAAAACCATTTCTACACTTTTATTTTACATCAAATTCATTTTACATTATTTTTTTTTTTTCTAGCATTTAATGTATTTTATGAAATATTGTGGTCAAACAAAGACTCAAATAAAAAAATTTAGTGTATCGGCAAAAAATAAAACGTTTAAAAGTGTTTTGTGGAAGCAACAAAAAATCTGTTAAAATGCTTAAAAACCCAGCAATAATCCAATTTATAGGCTAGAATGAACCGTCAGAAAAAGAAATTAAAACCACACATACATATGTATGTATATCCATGTATGTAAGGATGTATATATGTATTACATTCGAAACAAAATAAAAAAAAATTTATTTAAAAAATATAGAACTTATGGTATAATAACGGCGATGTTGTTGAAAATTCATAACGAACTCAAGCAGCACCTTGTCAAGTTTCAACTAACTAAACACATGTGCTGCTGTACAAAAGCCCTTTGGCAATACATGCATACACTCATACATACATACATATACATATTTCTGCTGCCATTCAAATGCTTCATTTATAAACGCCTTTGGCACTTGAATAATTCTATAATTCATCGTCATCTATGTGGCAGCCATCAGGAAACGATATTTGGCCGTAGTAGTGCTAATATAGAGCAAAAGATGGCATCGTGAGCAATTCTTAGCTCACGTTCTCGAAACCCGTTGCAATTGCGTGAGCTCACATATGAATTCTTGAGATTGAAAGCATGCCAAATCCAACACATACAGAAATGAATTCAGACAAGACTACCAGCATCTATTGGAGCACAAAAAATATTTCTTTTGATTTAAACAAGTGCAGGGAGTGTCGGCACAAGGATATTTATATAATAAAACTGTGAGAAAGTGAGAAAAACTTCATCAGATGTGCCAACAGCTTTACCTGTCAAAGATGCAAATTAATTAATTAATCATTAAAATAAACAAATTATTCGAAATAACGTTTTTCAGACTACTTGGAAAAAAATTATTGTAAAATATGGTGGCAACGACACTCACTACTATATTGTTCAATTTCAAAGAAATGGTCCACTGTGCGAGCCGTCTGCTTATGAACTGTAAAATAAGTTTGAGGAGTGCACATAAACGCTGGGAATGGAATCCTTAAAGCTTGAGAGTAAAACTTTTGCCAGCCTACCAACCCACTCTTAATTCTAACAGAAAAACAAGTATTATGATCTCCGGGCCAAGCCACTTTTTTCACTTGTTCAGTGTAATTACCATAAGACTTCTGTTATGGAAAATCCTTTTCTTGAAAATCTCTGCCTTCAATCACTTTATATATATTTAAAGTATGCGTGACACTTTTGCAAGTTTAAAAAAAAAACTGTTAAAACAAAAATATAATTGAATTTCGATTTTTAATAACTAGATTTTTGTTTTACCCACAATACCTGCCATACCCATAACTTTAGTAGAATCCAAACCATTTAAAACTAGTAAACCAAAACATTTCTGGAGACTTCCTGAGAAGCGACTAGACAACCTGGAATGTAAGCACTGTAATAGAATAGATTATACAGAAATGAGATGTTTTATGGCAGGTAGAAGTGGTCGGGTATTCTCGAATATCCTTCGGTAAGAAAGCCTAACGAAATTTCAGTATAGTTCTGTAGCAAATCCATAATGACCAGACTCGGCCAATCTTATTCTGCTAAGAAATATGACACATGAGACATAAGTTGGAAATATGACAATATAATGCTCACTGGACTTGTCATACGCTTTATATTAAGCCTTGTATGGTTTTTATATACTAATTTCAAAGGCAGCGAACGAAGCACGTCAGCTGCATAGCGACTAATAGCCGTCGCAGGCTCACAAGTTCTTTATATTATTTCAATTTTCACAATGCAAGATGACTTAACAAGCAAAAAAAATATTGGCAGCTTTTTCAAGCGAATACATTTCGATTAATTCTATCTATCTAACTCTATTCTAATTAATTTCTACAAGAATTCCTTTTGTCATTACCTTTTGTATGAAAGAAACTTTTAAACACTTTTACCTGCCGCAAGTAATTGTCGTGTCGACAATAATTTCATTTCTTTGCATGAATGTCATTAAACTTGTTTCTTTGACGACTTGAGCTGCCGCCGTTCGTACAGTTCTATCGGCTTAGCTGTATGTTAAGAAGTTGTTAGAATATGTCAAATATTTTTGTAATATATATAAAAATTAAACATTCCTTTTATAATCAATTCCCAAAGCTTTTCCCCCACTGACTTCGATACCTTTACAATCACATGCCTCCTGGCCAATACAATGTATTAAAAACAATATTGAGAAAATGTCTGTTTTCCCTCCAAAACGTTTATGACAGTATTCAACATTCTAAAATGCCATAAAACTACGATGAAAAGCCGGAAATCTATATTGAATACCGTATAGAACAAACATTTGCAATTTTCATGCTGCTTAATAGAAAACCATTCGACAGTCAGGCAAAATTTCACAGATAGAGAAATAACTGGAAAAAATAAAATATTTGATCTATTTAAACAACCACATAAAAATAAAACCACACACAGATGAATTTTTACAAAAGAAGCCTCCAAAAAGGAATTAAAATTTGAATGGGGAAAAAAGGAACCATCTTCCTGCCATAAGAATAAAAGCCATTACGAAATCTCCCCAAACTTCAAAGAAACATTCACATGTTGCAAAGCAAAAAGTACAACACAGTTACAACAATAAAAAACATTGGCCACGATATGCAGTTTCCAATAAGAAGAAGCCAACATGGAAACAAACAAACAAACACGGTGCTTGTTCTACTTTCTGCCTTTCGCAATAGCCAGCCAGTCATACAGCCAACAAGCAAAACAAAATCGTTCGTCTCCATTAATAATTCGATTTTTCTTTACATTTTCATTCATGTGTACGTACTTTTAATGTAACGAGTTCATGCAACTTATCTGAGCGCCTAATATTTTTCAGTGCAACAGCAACGCCACCAAATCTGGCCACAGCAGTTGTATGGTGACATGGCCGCGAAAGCAAACAAACTTACCATGTGCACGAAGTGACTTTTTGCTTTGCAAACCCAATTTTGTTCTTTCTCTACTGCAACGTGCTTTTTTTTTTTTTGTTAGTCAAAAAATAAAAGTGAAAAACGCCACAGAAAATAAAACTCCAAAGTTGATATCTCCTTTTATTTTTAGAATACAACGACATTCGGCCATGGCCAAAAAGAAACTGCAACAAAGCAAGGACGAATTTTTTGCGCTGCCAAAAAATATATTTTTCAGTTGAAGTACTTTGTATTTCCAGTTATTTTTTTCTTCGTTTTTGTTAATAGAATGCAAAAAGTGTCGGTTTTTCATGACTTTTCTTTGTTCTTGTTGGAGTGTTTCGTCACCAGTCAAATAAAAATACTTCGTGGGCAATAAGATGAAAACGAAATTTTTTTTTCAGCGAGGTGTAGGAGCTCGAATAGTCATAACTTGCTGAAATTTATTATTTCCTTTTTTTTGATCAGCACTTTCAGAGATTGGGAGTGTTTTATTAGAAGTCTTTCATGGGGTACAACTTGTTGCATTGATTGTTGCATTGATTTTGCAGGTCAGGTTAAATGACTAACCAGTGATCTAATTGGCAACATTTTCCATTCTTTTCCCAAAACTAATGACATCAAGAAAGGCGCCACTAAAGAACTTTGCAAAAAAGAGTTTTTGAGCTTAGCACATGCCCTGGTTACTTATGATGGGTTGCTTGCGGGAATATTTTTGGAAAAAAGCTTGCTTTTAGGATGTCTTGAAGGCATTATGGGAACGCTGAGAAAATTAAATATTAATGTGGCAGCCATCAGGATGTAGTCAAAAGATGGCATCGTAAGCAATTCTTAACTCCCATACACGAAACCCATTGCAATTACGTGAGGTCGCATAAGAATTCCTAAGATTGCAAGCATGCCATATGCAACACATACAGAAATTATAAAGAAATAATTCCCACATAAATTTAAACTATTAAATTTTATTCTTAAATTCTTTCCATTTTACTTAAAAGAATTCAAAACCAACATGGCTTGAAAAAGCACAAAAAAAAGAGTAAAATATTTTCAGACGTTGAAAATTAATTTCTTAAAAAAATTACATTCTACTTCATCCAAACAAAAAAAAAAAAAAAATAGATATAAAAGCAGTTGTAAAAAACTCCTGAACTGGTTGGCAGCTAATGCCGGCAGTAGAGATATCCCGGATATCAGAATATACCGTTTATAGCGATTAATAAAGATTTTGAGTTACCGCAAAATATAATCCAACATATCAAGCAGCTGGGCTCGGTATCCCTAACAGCAGTTACTATGAGATGCGCTTTCATACTATAAACTAAAAGGTGACTCCTTACGAGAATATACAAAATGGCGCATCGATGCTGTTACAAAAAGAAAATGTACTAACTTTTTTCCCTTCTGTAATCAGATCACTTTTCCAATTTTTCCAATTTCCACGTTATTCCTTAGATTTACTACCAGGTATGCTTTGGCTACCGAAAAGAGGTTTTGAATAATGCACCCCGATCGTATAAAGGAGATTTAAGAAGTATCTTAGCAGCTCTCCTCCGAGTAGGTGGGCCATAATACGACTTGTACATATGTGTAATTACTTCCTTTAAATTTGTTTTAGATGGGAATACTAATTTGTACTTGCAAACGCGAATCTTTATTACTTAACTGAAGATTCAGTTAAGTAATAATTGGTGTAGTATATTTGGCAGGATATTTTCATAACTAAATTTCATAACTAAATTTAAAAACAACTGATTATTTTTGACGAAAAAATAAAAAGCTTGCAACACCTGCAAAAAACATTAATTCAGTGCATCCTGTACACAGAATAAAAGCGGAAAAGGATGATAAAATATTAGGCTCCTCCCGCAATGCTTGAGAAAGTTAGATTTTAAGGAACTTATTAAAAGGATATCGTTGTCGGTTGCCTTTAGAAATTCATTAAACTATGAAATTAGTTGGCAGAAGGTTCAGAATGTTGGATTTTCTGGCGAAACTTGAACAGTAGCCAAATTGCAGGAGGAGCCTTTTCCGAAAATTTTTATTAAATCACTTCAGGCACAGAAATGAAAACTTCAATACAGTTTGTAAAAAAAATGCTTGCAATTCGAAAACTAATGACGTTTTCTTTTCTACTTGAGAAACTAAATTTTTTTTATTTTAATATCTCATATAATTTAGCAGCCGTATTGTTGTCTTTTGTATATTTTATACGATACAAAATATAGAAATAATGATTAATATCTAATTTTCAGACTCTTTCGACTCAAGCCCTTTTTTTGAATATAATCTGGTAACGCTGTGTAAGAATAAAAGCCATGTGTTTTACAGGGCAATTTCTGCCCTGTTAATTTGTTTAAGGGGGAAAACTGCAATCCTTTCCGCCCTGCGAAAGGGCAACATTTTTACAAAAGAACACGCAACCCTTTCACCGAGCAAAATTTTTTTAACAAAAGAACACAAAATTGCCCTTTTTGAGGATAATGTTGTTTTTTTTTTTGTAGAAAAGAAAACGGCATAAATTAAATGAATGTAAACTAATATTTTTAATTTACTAAACTGTCAAGAGTTTTTTTGTTGTCGTTGCTTCAGTGAATCTAATCCACAATATCAATCAAAGGAATTGAATGCACAAAATTATTCATCATCCGCTAAATAAAATATGAAAAATTTGTAGCATGAACTCAGAAAGAGTGAAAGCAGAACAAAGCAAATCAGTAGTGAAGCGGAGCTCGGAAAAAAATATACTTCAGGATTTATTACAAGAACAAACAGGTGACCAACCCCAATTGGTTGAATGCAAAAAGAAGCAGAGAGACTTTGCACAACGAAAAAAAAGAGGAAAGAAATGCCGGCTGTTGTTGTTGTCATACGCCTGCCTACTCCTCTTGTTGTTGTTGCAATTGGGCAAAAGGAAAAGAAAGCAAAAACCAAAAGAACGAAAAAAATATGTTTGTTTTGCGAAAAACATTAGCACTTGAAGGAAAAACAATCAATGCAATGAATGAAACAACAAACAATAAAGGTTTTCATTTCCAATGCACAAACATGTACTTACTCGTTTATGCATGCATGTGCAGCAGCATGAGTTTTCGAGAAAAAGGAAAAACCTCTACAAAAACTCCTCCGCAGTTTTGCATTAAGAGAGTCAGAGAGTATGGCAGAGAAATCATCAAAATATGCAATAGCAGTGACCATGTTCCTTCTTGTGTGACGGTGTGTGTAGATGTGACATAAAAATGTGACACACATTCTAAAGCACAAAAGGAAAAACTTACTACCACGACTTTGGAACTTTAAAAGCACATATGTGTGTGTGTGGCTATGTCTCTATGAGTAAGTATGTGTATGTGGTGTTAAATAAATCAAAAAAAAAAAAAAAAAATTTAAAAAAGGGAATTGCAAAAGGTAGTAATGTGAACATAAAAAAAGAAATAATATCTGTCACATATTCAGAGAACTTGATGCCGGCATACGAATCGAAAATTATTAAAAATAATATAAACAATAAGAGAAGTTAGAAGAAAGAACCAGCTGTTGCGTAAGCCAGGAAATATTCTCGCATTCCCATACAGTTCTTTGCCACTGCAATATTAAGAAATGAAAATTAGCATATGAGAATTATAAGTAACCAACAAAATGACATTATTTTTTTACCATAATTTTTATTTTTTTGCATGCCACTGCAAGGTTTCTTTCAAGAAGACTAAAAATTTTATTGCTAAAGAATTAACACAAGTCTGGAATAGTAAAAATTCAAATAAATAAAAAGAAATCAATTAATTATGCAGAGGGATTTAATGCTCAGTAGCTCCAGAACTTCAACATCCCTTTCCAAGCTACACAGATTATTAATAAAGTTAATATTAATAAAGTTTCTCAAATGAGCAGTTTCATTGAAAGCAATCGTACGACTCTTTTCCACTATACCACAAATCACAACACCTCTAGAACATTTTCAAAATCGTATTACCGTCTTGTATTGCCAAGTGAAAGTAATTCTGCTCGTAATATAACCATTAACGCAATTCCCTAAATGACAGTCATTTTCTGGCCTTTTTTTCATACTCATTAATTTCCCATATTCATTCCATGGAAACTATCCTGCATAAATACATCATTATATGCAGCAAATTCCATTTACATTTTCAATCAGCATATATGAATTTAACATTTGGCACACAACCATTTAGAATTATTTATAAGCTTCAACTAGCAAAGTGCAAATCTTAGAAATTCAAAGGAAGAAATCCTTATTTGCCATTGAAAAGACATTTGCAATTTTGTATGATTAAACTACACGTACAAGTGTTTCTGCACCAACGGAAATGTTTCTTCAACTGTATTCTATTATCTAAAGATATCCTAACAAATCCTTTTTATGACCACATTACACACTGTATACAGGAGCAATTTCATTCAATGGCGCACATAAGTAACGAACAGCAACCATCGATGTATATTCAAAGCTTATCCTTGTTTAGCAGCCGTTTGCTTGTATTTGTTCACTAGTAAGAGTTGGCACGTATAGACTACTGCACGCATCATAAGTGCGTTCAATTACCTGTTACAGCCGTTAGATGAATTTCTATTGCTGGAACATGAGCCGCCAACATCATTTACTGGCTGCTATATTGTTTGCCCCCGGTTTTTTTCTTTTCTTTTCTTTTCTTTTCTTTTCTATTCTCTTCAATTTTTTTTGTTTTCATGGAATATCATAAAGATAAAACAAGTGTTGAATAGGTTAATTCCTTCTCTCATTTATATGAATATTTGTAAAGCACTGCTGATATTGCACAGTGGTGCGGGAACGAACGAAAATGGAAATAACAATAGGAAATGTACGATAAGGATTGACAAATTATTTACAAGTTTTTGTAAACAAACTGAAGTACTTTTTAAAGTAGTACCAGAGAAGACAGTATAGCTTTATTTTTTGTGAGAGTAGTTCCCTACATGAGCAGTGCCTTGTACTCCAGCTGTGAGAAAGAGATAGAGGACAGAGTGGTTTTTTATGATGTATGATATTGAACTAATCCTTTTTTATAATAAAATCTTTTAAATAACTTTTACACACGAGAGACAACGAGATTTCGCATGTTAGTCCTGCTACCTTCGAGAGAGTTGATACTACACGTAATGAGAATATCAAATTTATGAAGATCTATTTTGCCAAAGAAGAATTTAGTTTGCGAACAAGATAACGGAACACTTCATGCTGTTGCTCATAGTTTTTGCACTAAGATAACCCTTCCCGATTCTCAAATATGCATCTCGAAGGGAATAAAAATACACCAGTGCGAAATAATTAAGACTTTGCCGAAAAGTCCTTTTATCTCGAACATTTTAGCAAGAAGATTTTACGAAAGGATCTTAACTAAATTCCCTATAACTTTTGCAAATATTAAAGAAAACCGAGCATCGTTGGTGCCGCATTTTTGCTGATGGATCTCATTTGTAACTGGTGAAAGATTAGAATTCTAGGTCAATGAAAATGGTCTATTTGTTGTGTCGCAAGAAACTGCTATTAAACCGCTAATGTCCCTTCTACCGAATTACGTGCGCTTTCGTAGTCTGCTCACTGAATTTCTGTTTCTAAAAATGCTTCCGTTACGGAGCTGCAATATTTGCTACCAAAAAGACAAAGCAAGAGTATATGTGAAGATAAATATGCCGTGTTAACTATGTTTTGACGTAAGAGCTTACGTAATTGTAAATTAAACTGCAGGTAAGTATGTTTGGAATATCAAAACTAAACATGTTTAACTTTCAGATGAAAAAATATTCGAATATTTGAATCCAATTTCCGAATTGAACAACAAATATATATAAATCCGATTTCGAAATTTTATATTTTAAATAGAAATCAGAAGAGACCTATTCATATAAAAACATTTCTAGAGACAGACTGAAAAAATATTATGTGGTCTTATGAAACACTGTGTAACCGTACAAGTAAAATGCGTATACAGCATAACCTACATGCGTTACCTTGACGATGGTGTGAGTCAGTGGATAATATCTTGTAGAGTTAATATTACAGAAGCAACAAATCCATATCGTATATCTGTTCATCACTACTAAAACCTTTAGTACGGTTTAGTGTTTTATTAGTTGATGCAGCGGTATGTGAAAGCCATTTATCTCAGTGTTGTGTTTTTGAATATTTTAGAAGATTTGCGCGTTGTGTGGTGCCGTTTTCTTTCTATCTTGCCTTTTTATGTTTGCTTAGTTTAAGTTTGGAAATGGGAATAAAATAGTACACACTTACAAATATAGTTCAAATGGAGAAGTATGTATGTGTTTAGGTGTGTGTGTGTGGTGTGTGTGTGGTGTGTTTGTGTGGGTTGTAAGGCTAGTGTGAGTGTCGAATAGGTGAGTAGGCTGTGTTAAACAGTGTAAATTTTTGCGTTAGCACGCATTTGTGATAAACATAAATGAGCTTAGAAATGAATCCCCGAAGGATACGTTACACATTTACCACTTGAAGCTGTTGGTGTATAAGTGAGTTTTATTACACCAAACAATACAACAGCAACACTTTCAATTTAACTATTTCTCCTCTACTTTAACACATTTTTGCTTGAATATTTTATATATTCACATACATACGCATATTACGAATTTTCAAATGTTGAAGCTTAAATATACATGCTACATGAACATTATATTATTATTTAATGCAGGCGAAATGCTTTATAAGTTTAGTACGAGTGAGTAGTATCTGGTATATACAATCGAGAACATTATACAAATGATATGACATTAATAAGATAAGCATAAGTGCAAATTGGCTTACAAATCGAAATTTCTTTGGTATCTTTTTGGATTTCCTCAACTCATCTCTTTTCATTTTTGTTATTGTTATTGTCTTCGTATCTACAAACACATTTATTTTTTCATATATAGTAGAAATAAATGTTCATTAGGAAGTACGAATGATTATTTCTATTTGTTAATGACATTGATTTCATTTTCTAAGCAAATTTTTATTCCATTGCTCGTTTCATTTTTTGCCAACAATATCTATTTGATAACACCAGCAACATGTTTTAGCTCCAGCCTCAGAGAGTGCTGTACATTGTTGATAAAGTTTCATTAATAAAAACCACTCTCTTGCGGCTACTGGATTTTTGGAGTAGTCGATTTTTCATTAGACTGCTTTGATTTTATAAATTTAATACAATTTAATAAACAAACGAGAATAATTCTATTTAAGCTTCTTGGTTTTGATACTGTTTACTTCTAAAAGAGTGGAAGCAAATTATAACATGCAGTAGATAAGAAAGCGTATTTAATTATATGAAACTGTTGATTAAATATAATATAGAATTTAAATTTTAACTCGCAAGCTGGTCTATCCAAAAATATGCCCAACTATGCTCTGCATTATTTTCGGGCTCGTATTGGCAAATTCCACGTATTATGCGGTTTTAACAGAAGCACCTATAGAATACCAGACCATTTAAATAAGCTTATGCAAATAACTTTGATATCATTCCTTTAATAATTGCTGTTTCTTTGAAATTAATCAGGGGCAGGGAATGGAAACCATAGTGATTAGTTGATGGTTACTGAAGAAGCATAAAATACCAGCGATAGTGAAAGAATTTCACAATCCACAATATTGAGCAATTCTTTTGCTAAATAAGAAACACGCTCAACCAAACCAAAGCATAAAAAAATTACCACCATCTACACATTTAATCTTAAATGCCTCAAGAAGTTAACGAAAATTGTAGAAATTATTTGAACAAAAATTTCTTATGATAATAAAGCTGAATATATTTCTGCTAAAAGTTACTTAAATACTTTAACTACATAAGCTTTTTATTAACTAGTTAGTACTCTGGTCAAATAGCTTTGACTAATTCTAGTTAAGACTTCAAATTGGTGATGATACTTTACTGCCTATACATCCTTTGAAAGGAGCATAAACCTCTCATGTACCTTTATATAAAACTAAAACAAAACATTTTACATACTAAAGTTTATAAGCTTTGATGTGTATGTATGTCTATATGCAAAAAAAAAATGTCTTGTAAACAATCTCAGTTGCAATAAAATATTTTAAAAAATATAAATTAAAAAAAAATCTTTTGCTGCCAATACCAACTATTTTCCGTCATTAGTTAGCTAACGATCAATTTTATCAGTCAACATGTTTTACGTAAGTATTCAGAGGCATACTTTAGGGCGTATTTATTTAGAATTTGAAAGCTTTCACAAATAAACTTTATTTTATTTCATTAAAGGCCAGGCATGGAAAATGTAAATTTTATTTCGATAGTAAATAATTGTTTAGCATTGAAATTGATAACTCCAAACTCAACTTTCATGCCAATTAATTTTAATTTAAATTTAATTCAATTACTTTAATTAATTTAATTTTTTTTTTATCCAATTTAATATTAATGCTTGAAATACGTTTTATATATAAATATAAATATATATATGTATATATATAAATACATATATATATATATATATGTGTGTCTGTAAGAAAGTGTGACACAGACTCAGGCACAGACACAGCCACCGTGTCATCACTTTCTTAAGAGGTCGCTCTTACATGGAATATAAACTACAAATCTTTCTAAACTGTAAAATTGTTTTTTTCTGAAAAAAAAAGTTATATTGAAATAAAGGCTTTAAATTTTGTTTCTCTAACACTTAAAGAAACGCAATTACGTCTTTAGTTAATAGAAAAAATCCTTGAGGTAGTTATAATAACTATTACATACATACATTTAAATTTTTTCAACATTTCGTTAACAATTTAACATTTCGTAACAGATATATGCTGGCACAAATTTAATCTATACTATATAATATTACTAATTCTAAATTTCTTTAATATAATAATATAAATTATTGCAAATAAATTAATAAATAATATATATATATATATATATATTATATGCCAATTAATTTTAATTTAAATTTAATTCAATTACTTTAATTAATTTAATTTTTTTTTATCCAATTTAATTTTAATGCTTGAAATACGTTTCATATCACCATCATTTGCTTAAATATATTGAAAATTTCAAAATAGAGACCTTTACTGGGGGAACACCAGAACAACTTATAGTCGAGAGTGTTAGGACTAGTTTACTGGGATATTTGCACAAGAAATACCATACAGTCTGAAGTCATCAATGGAATTCTACAGCATAGAGGAAAGCACTATTTATGCAGAGGTATTGTGCCCAACAAGGCATCTTGAATTCCTTACTTGTGGCGAGTCTAATTAAAAATTAAGACAGATAACGGAGCACGTAACGTCTAATTATACGAAATGCAAAGAAAAAAGGCGAAAATGATACCGAAGTTTAAATAAGTATATTGTAAATTGGTTATTAAATATATAAATACTCGTATTGTGTACTAAATTCTTTCAATTGAATAAAAATGCATAAAATTATAAATAACTTGATCAAAAACATTTTTAAAATCAGAAGTGCCAAAAAAGCTTACATATGATGCGAATAACTTCTGCTGGCAACTTCAAAATTTTAGCGTCTAATTAGATTTTTTTTGTTGTATAGATTTTTCCACACCTGGTAAAGATCACACCGATCTATAAAAAAGAGGCTTTTAAGAGAAAAAAATTTTGTAATCATTTAGTAAATTTTTGAGAAAATGTGAGAGCTTTAAGTGGTGAAAAGCTTCGCAAAATTAAAAGAGACAAACAACTGATTTTGGATATTGTTTCACTGAGCATATGAGCATAGTGTTATATCAACAATGCAAATATTTAAGCACGTTTGTATGTATGTGTGTGAGAATAAATTTAGCCAAATAAGTATTCAAAGAAAATTATATGCATAATAATAATAGAACTCTATTAATAGCAAAGCTATAATTCTTCCAAATGCTTGCGGAATTGTAAAATGGAACAAAAGTCGGTTACACAGATATGGGTGTATGTACATATGTGTATGTATGCGCCAGCAATAATTAGAAAGATGGAAATCTGCTGGAATGATTTCTGCAGATAGCACCATAGGAGCTCATGTCACGTGTTATTATTTATTTATATGAGATCACTTAATTAACAGGAAGCAAAAGCTAATAAATGGAAATATATAATTACAGCAGTGTAAATCGATGCTAAACTTATCGCTTATCTCAGATTGGATTATTTTTAAGATTTCTTGAAAATCCGGTCGACAATTTTCGGAGAGAAGAAACCACCACTCGCATCGTACATGATTATTATAAAAAAAAATAGCTGGTGATATATTCTGAGCCTGCCAACTAGAAGTTTGGTTACATATAAACACTTCGTGACAGAGCCAAAAATCTTATATAATCATAATAATGTATATTAATATGTATGTATGTGTGTATGTATCCAGATATGTAAATCTACATGCATGTAGATTAAGCTAATCTTTTTTTAAAACTTATTGACTTCCATAAAGAATATTTAAGTCGATCCGACTATCTGAGGCGTATTCATGAGTATGTTTCCGTAAATTCTTTTTCAAAATTATCAGTTTAGAAATTCATAATTAATTTATTTATTCCTATCTGGATTCTTGACGGTCAATATTAAAAGGAGAAATATGATAATTCTCCTCGAAAACTTTTAGGAAGCTCCCTCTTTGTTGTAAATTGTGCTCTTTTGGGGGTTCTAGCCGCTACATTATGGTGTAGCGTAACATCACCTACACAAACATTATGACTTGAGCATTACCCACTTTCAGACCACTTGAACGTCATTTGACACTTCAAGTATGCACTTCAAAAGCAAGACCTAGTTTATGTGTCCTGGAAGTGTCGCAAAGTTTTGATGTTCCATCTTGAACACAATGTTGAAGTCACATGCAGAGTGGTTTGGTAATCATATTGTAACCATGTTGCAATCTAATGCAATTTAAGATATATCGGTTAACTATTTACCTCTTCCTATTTATATAAATTGCTTCCCACTAATAGCATATAAGAAGTGAATAGTAAAGTGTATAATAGAAGTATAGTGTAAATGAACAAGAATGAAACTAATATTTGAGCTGGCCAGTTCAACTCACGGCATTAATAAACAAATTGGATGGAGCGCCGCATTACACTCTGTTCATTAGAATTAAATAAACAATTTCTGTTTAATTCTACAATGGCTAATTCTATGATCATTAACCTTCAACGCAATTAAGCAATCTGGAAAATGTGCAGAAGACATATATGCCATATCTACATGTCGTTGGTGTCAAGTGTAAAAAGGCCGTAACTCGCCAATATATTTTTTTAGGGATTTCAATGCATGAACTGAGCATACATAATTTTATACATACTTTTTAATGTATACTCTGTTTATATATTTAAATCACTAAAAAAATGCGAATTAGGGCCTTTCTCTTGAGACCAACGATATATAAACACATAAATTATTATGCTTTATATCAAAAGAAGACACCTAAAATACAAATAATATTTATATAATTTATTTAAAAGAATATTTTCCTAATAAAACCCTTTTTTAAATAAACTTATTTAATTACATTTTAAATTATTATTTATTATATTTATTTTTAAAATAATTAAAAAAAAAAACTGCCGCAGAAGGCTAAAATTGCTTCATGCTGCTACCAGAGAGATACAGAATACCAAAGCGAAGGGGGGTTTCCCCTGGTATTCAACATAATTTAAATTTAAATAGCTGTAAATAAATAAACCATAACTATTTGGAGAAGTGAAAAGAAAGCTGCATTTCAGTCACATAAATAGAGAAACATAATTTATCTCGACTTTGAATATTTTCACCAGCAAAATAATTTTTCATAGATCCTGGTAGTTGTGTGTCATAAGATTGTTGTAATTAATAAAAAATTAAAAAAAAAAATTAGAGTATGGAAATACTGCTATCCTCTGTACATCGCTCAATCTGCAGACATTCCTAGAGCTTGGCCTGTGAAAAGTATATATTCAATCAATTATCTGTGAAATGCATTTTCTGCAGTAGAACTTTAAAAGTTGCCGGCTTTCATACAAATATTCATATAATTCAAATACAGGACATTCTTAGAAAAATAAATTCACCAAAATTCAAAGATATACATGAATGCACTTACATATATATGTATACTTATATATTATTTGTCAATTTTCAAGCAGTTTGCACTATCACACACATTTTCAAGCAAAACTACGATCTAAAATCAATCTTAAAAGGACTATATTTCGACTCACAAAAACTTCCAACACAATTCTTAAATCTTAAACAATTTAAGCTTTGCAAAGGAAAACTAATTAATTTGTGAATGACAGCACATTGACACAGCAATTAGGATTGACTGGCT
Source organism: Ormia ochracea (assembly GCA_963402855.1). NCBI lineage: Eukaryota > Metazoa > Arthropoda > Insecta > Diptera > Tachinidae > Ormia > Ormia ochracea. The sequence goes on along the minus strand of OY727107.1, from coordinate 32,340,548 downwards.
TTATAAGGCTTCTTATGAGCCGGGGCCAAGTAATTACATGAATCATAGTGCAGATTAGAAGTAAATAAATAAAAATAACAAAAAATAAATTTATGAGAAGAATTTTTAAAGTTTCAGAATAATATTAAATATTAGTAAAATGCTAATGAATATTAATTACAATTGAACAACATTAATAATCAATAAAATTCAATCTGAATTTTTCACTTACCATAAGTCCCGCAGCTGTATTCATAACTTTGCAGGTGGCATATATTTTGTCTACACATTTCCATTTAAACTGTTAACAGAGAAAACGAGAAAAACGAGTCCTGTAAAAAGAAATACATAATAATAATAATCATAGTAATAATAATAATAATAAGAAAGAAAAGATATTTAATATTAATTTCCAGGAAAATTTGCAACAAAAAAAAAATATATATATATTTGGCTTATTTGCAGACAGCACGCAACAGCCCACTCGATGTTGGCAACAAAAACAAAAACATAAGAGGAAAAGTCGAAAAAAATAAATACATCTATAGAAAAAAAAGGAAAAATTAAATATAAAAAATTAAACACAAAGAGAAAAGAAAAGCACACACATGCACAGACACAGCCCACTGTCATACACTTTTATATGAGATAAATGAAAAGCAAAATGTATTCCTTCCAACACATGCACACAAACGCAATGAAATTACAGGAGTAAGAGGAACATTGTGCCCATTTTTCTTTTATCCAGAAAATAAAAAATCAAGAAAAATTATTTTACTCTGCAAAGAAAAAAATTCAAAAGAAATACAAAAATAAAACGTATGAAAACATTTGTATCAGAGTCGAATTTTCTTTTTTTCTCTTCTTTTTTTTTTTTTTTGTGTGATACATTTTTCAAAAATAAAAGCACACAGACGCATCCAATAAATTTTTCCTTGCCTGAGAGAGGGCTGGGTGCAAAACAAAAAAATGGTCTTTAATGACGGTTTGTAAAAGAGGGCACAGACAATAATTTTCTTTATTTTCTTGAAAGTGTATGAAACTTTAAACGCTGGCGGTTTATGGAGGAGGATCTATTACACCGTTTACGCATGAAATGCGAAATGCGTCAGAAAGCATGAAAATTATTTTCTTAAGAACGATATACGAATTTAAACTTAACGCGAAAGGTTAATTATTTTAAATTTAAATTTAATTTTTTAATGTACTTTACAACTCTTCTTACATCTGTAATAGTTAAGGGAAAACATTTCAGGCAGGGACATTTGCAAAAGCACAATACAATAAGCACAAGGCTCACGGCCCAGTAAAGATATTTTTTAAACCTATGACCGAACATGCCAAAAAATTTCACTTCAAATTTTGAACGAAAGCAAAAAACCACAATCACACTCGGTGCTAAGCAAATAAAAAGAAACCTCATGAAGGCAGATTCCTTTTGTCATATATGGAAGTGCGGTTATTCAAAGCTGTGACAAGAACAATTTCTTACACCATTTTCCATTAACTGAAATGAAAAATAAGGAAGGTGAGAAAACAAATGAAAAAAATAACAGCTATAAATTTATGATAGTGTTGCCTACCAACCATTTCTAAGCCAAATAATTACATTTTTTACATATAAAAAATAATAAATAACTAAATATAAGAAAAAACAATAAATCACTAAATTGACATTAAAGTTCACTAATAGCCCCAAATAATAATATTCCGCGGAATACGTCTGCACATTTTTATATATGTATATGCTTGCTTATTCGAACCCAAAAACATGTATATTGCATTTATTCCATTAATTGAGTGCACATATTTACTTTTAACTACATAAAATAATTAATTAAATTGGAATCCAACATCATAAGTTTTGATTTTTGAACACGTATTTTGGGTACATAATTTCCTATGATTCTACGTTTCACGTGATTATAGATTCGCATATGCATGTACAACATTAGTCCGATATAAGATTTTGAAATGCTATACATACACACATAATAACAAAATGCCTACATGTAAATAAATACATTATTATTATAATTTTTTTTACTACGGATTTGTAATACTTAAATACCAAACACGCAAACTCATATGTATGAGTGTATGTATGTAATTATCAATAAAACCGAAATTGAGAAATTATATTTATGCATTCACATACGTACGTATGCACGTATATGCTGTGCATCCTTTGCTATATGTGCATACACACATATGTATATGGATTATTATAACACTATTCAAGGCATCACCCTTTCCAATGAAAGACTTTATTTCCGTTACTTATACAAAAACAAAAATACCGCCGACTGACCTCATTAAGAAAAGAAACCACACTGAATAAATTTATTCGGGATTATTATGATCTCAAATACACTAAATATAACTGTTAATTTCGAAAACAAAAGCAAAAGTGAAATGACGATCATTCTCTTCAAATATGCGAGCAATCATACCTGCATTTTTATTTGCATCCACACCAGCGTTGCCAATAATCAGTACAATCACAAAGAGAATTTTACTAGCCGTATACAATGACAGTGGAACCCTCGAACAATATATATTCTATATATGTAAGTAAATTTAATGGCGTTTTCTTTTCTACATTAAAAATGTTGCCCTGTGAAAAGGTGCCTTTTTAAAATGCATTGCCCGCCCTGTGAAAGTGCAATTTTTTATACAACGAGAAAAGAACACAAATTAGAAAAAAGTGCAATGCCTTTTTTTAACAGCTGATAAACAAACATTTTCTGTATATTTTATGAAATGTGTATACAAAAATGATCAGTTGCCGGATTGCTAATTCATCTGCTTGAGAAAACAAAAGTTTTTTTTTTAATATCTCATACAAATAAGTAGCCGGAGTGTGGTCTTTTGTTTGTTTTATACGATACAAAATATAAAAATTATTATTAAAATCTAATTTTCTGACTCTTTCAACTCAAAAGACTTTTTTTTAACAGTTTCTGGTAACGCTGTGCAAGAATAAAAACCATGTGTTTTACAAGGCAATATCTGCCCTGTTGATTTGCTCAGGGCAAAAGTGCAATGCCTTTTGCACTGCGAAAGGGCAACATTTTTTAGAAAAGAACACGCAACCCTTTTACAGGGCAACACATTTTCGAGAAAAGAACACAAAACTGCCCTGCCTGCGGGTAGTGTTGTTGCCTTTTTTTGTAGAAAAGAAAACGCCATAAGATACAGACGCATTTGCTTACAAATTTTATTTTTCTGCGCTCTTCTACACTAGAAATGTTGTGTCCTTGTATTTCTGTACATAAATTCCCAAAAATTTATGTACAACACTTGCTTAAAGAAGATATTTGAGATTTACTAATCCTATTCCAGTGACTCCACCACATTAAATATTTCTCAGCACAGCTACACATACATTTCAATCAATTCAGTTTTTCACACTAGGAAACAGTGTAATTGATTAAAAAAAAATATAATAAAAGACTAGGGAAAAAAACATTGCAGACATTTTTTGCAAAAACAAAAATCGTAGAGGAAAATGGAAAAAGCAGAAAAAATCTTGTGGGGAAAAACGACATGTAATAAGAAAAGCAACAAGAAGAAGCAAAAAAAAAAAACAAATCACCAGCACACACTTATGAAAACACAATCAGTTTTCCAGAACGACCTTGAGCCTTCAGATGAAATGTATTTGCAAAAAATAAAATTAAGAAGAATACAATATATGAAAGTGTGTATTGCAGGCAATCACGAAAAAAAAAGAAACATACCATTTTGTGGTCATACTAAGGAGCAGACCTACAGCAGGAAAAAAACTCAGCTGGAGAAAAACAATGCAGCATCCTTAAGACTACGAGACCAGTTGATTATTATTTTTTTTTTTTTTTATATATATATATAAAAATAAATCGCCCTCAGAAACGAGCGAAATACTAGTAAAATTTGAATTTTAGTTTAGTTGAGAGTTTTTCTTTACTCTTGTGTGTGTATTTTAGATTTTCCAAAGGTTTGGTCAGCAACAGGCTTTCTTATATACACATATATTTTCCTTTTGCTTTTGCCTTTTAAGCACAAAACCACCTGTAAGGCGACTTCAGTATGACTTCTACTTTTGTCATTTCAACAAGAAGAACAGCGGATTTTAAGGTCACGTACCCTCACCAGCCCAGCTTTCACTCGCAATATATTATTAAGTTTTATTCTTAACGACTGATTGACAAGGAAAAAGATGATGAATGAAATGTTCGTCCATGCAATATGATCAACAGAGTTTCGTGCAAAGGATAATTAAAAAATAGTTTCAATAGTTTAGTTTTTTATAGATGACAAATTTATCGGCAATTTGGAAGAAAAATCTTTAGAGCCCAAAATGGATTAAAGAGTGGGAGACTGAAATTTGTAATTCCATTTTAAATTGAAAAACATCCGCACTCTAAATGAGGGAATTAAAAACCTCTAGAACTACAGCAATAACTAATCTTAAGCTCTCCAGGATTATAAAAATATCTGCTGAATTCGTAAAGTTTTATATTAAAATGTTATTTCTTGTTATTTTCTTAAAAGCGCGTGAAATAAAACAGCCTAAACAGCCACATCCAATGCAAAGTCTGATCCAAAACCACAAGAATTGTTTTCACCATCATAAGGATAACTTAAGATGTTCTCAGCTTCCTATTATTCCCATTTTCAACCTGTGACTAAACCAAATGCTTTTGTTCTATAACCAACTCCTTCACAAACAAAATTCTATCCTTTTTTTGTTTTTGCATGTGATCTGGAAGAAAATGTGCCGTTGCTGCCACCTCTTTTATTTCGATGGATAGAAATTTCAACAGGTTGCACCAGCATGGGGGAGAGCAAGTATCTTGATAATGTACTCGTGCATTAAGAATTTGCTTTGCCGAAATGTTTTGCAAAGATATAATATTTGCGAGAAAAAAGAAATTATATAAAATGTATTTTTTTCTCTTAGGACACACGATGATTTATATCAGATAAAATAAAAGCATGAAGGACGTTGCTTATGTACAAGACATTAAAAGTTACTGATATATTTGGCATTTCGGCCACAGCCTTAGGGATAGTGTATTATGGAACGATGATATAATTCTGGTAATTCCAACTGGGTTAGGAAATACTTAGTGCAAATGTTCTTGACATCATGAGGATACGAGAGGAGAATTGGTGTAGCCATAATTTGGCGAAAGGAAACCAGAAAACAATTAAAAAATTAAAACAGTTTTTCGCCATTTTTTTCACTTTGGTTAGATGTTCCAAATAATTAGTAATGAAGCAGAAGTTATTTTTATCTAAAGACTTGCAATCCAGTAGGAATTTCCTTCTTATGATTTCGCATTCGGCCGTCTTGTAGCAGCTCATTTTAGCGCCCACATTTGCACGCTGCGATAAAATTCTTCTTTCATGCATTTAAAATACAAATAAATATTTTCAGTTATTTCGCAACCATTTAATTCCGAAAATATTTTCCAATCTATATCTGCATTTTAGTATTTCAGAATTTTGATTATTTCTGCCCCAGCTTGCTCAATGAAATAATGTGATGGAAAATGAAAGTAATAAATTTATAATTAAAAATGACACTTTTATCTTTTTAATTCAAGTTCATTTCAAACAATAATTTAAATTAAAAATAATTTTGGGGCACCGAAATTGACAATATTCTTCGCTGGAATTGGAAAAAAATATTTTGTCCAACTACACAAATATATGAAAAGCAAAGAAATGGTTTGAATTCGTTCTGTGAAGACTGAAGATTAAACATTTTTTTAATATAATTAATAAATAACGAACTTTTTAATAATTGAAAAGCTCTTTTGAGGCAATAGAAAATGCAGTGTAGATGCAAAAAACGCTACAAGAAATGTATGACAGACACGATGCATGTGGAATTTAGCTGCCATCCATGCGAGTTTTCTTAATAGACAATATCAAGTAGCCGCATTAAGCCAATTTGTAAGAAAATTTGTGTCAAATAAAATATTAAACACATTCACCACAACATACTACACGCAACCAGGACTACAACTACCGCTGGCCACTGTTGTAGGATTTTCGCTGCATTAATGTTATAAAAGTATTTACTTTGAATAAATCAATAAGGCCCATTTGAGACAATAATTTTATGTATTTAAAAAATACTTGCAATATAGAAATATAATAAAATATATTTCTGGACTGTTAATTCATTTACTCGTTTAATATAAATTTTGGAATGCAATAAAAATAGAGATTACCGTAGATGGCCACAACTACAATATGCTCATGTAGTCATGTAGCCGTGTTGTGGTATTCTATTTTCGACAGAATACCACAGAGTATAGGAGTTATGAGAAACTAGTGATGTTGCCGATTTTGAAGGATCTAATTGAGGCTTGAAGGATTGATTTACCAATCCTCGTGTTGAGAAATTAAGTTCCAAACGTTTACTTATTGAGTTATGCTTTCAACTAACCGACATGAGCGCTGGGCTAACCGTGTTAGTGACTTCCGGTTGCCCCAAATTGCTAAGATAACGAGTTCGATCCCTACTTCGAAACAATGGTTTCTCTCAAACTATTTTTTATTACATAAATTGCAACATCTAAGCACATGCAAAATTTTTCGCATGCAATTTCTTATATCTATTGTGTAGATATACTTCGCAGCACTTCTTTAGTGCACTCCCCTTCGTCTAATTCCATAGCAAAACAATGCACTAGTAGGGCTTAGTGTAAAAATTTACTCGCAGCTGTCGAAACTACAAATGAAAATATTTAATATCCAGTAATATATTATTTCTGGCTATTTTATTAAATAAAAAAAGTTGCCATTTTGGCCATCACATTGTCCGTTAACGTGATAAGCAAAAGTAAATTAAAGAGTCATGCTTATTCAACGTTTCCTTGAAACTGGAATGCTTTGAATGATAAACAATTTTGGGTCTACATTTGCCATGTGTGATGTTTGTTCTACAATACTAAATATAATTATTTCCAATCCACAAAATACAGACGATAGAAAATTTGTACAGCAACAATATTAAGGTGTTCAATATTGCTCTGGCAAACATGTTGCCATAGTAGTTTCAACACTTGGCATTTATGCTCAAGTCGCCTTGAATCCAACACCCACCCAGCAGCATTTTGTTATGTTACTGTTGCTTTAGTTGTTGTCTTGTTACAAATATTTTGCGTGCGTATCCTTGCCGATTTCCACATTGTTGCTTTGTATTGTGTTTTACTCATTTGTCCTACAACACGTTGTTATCCTTCAAGTTAAATGCGTTGCTTCCTGACCTACCTCCACTTAAATTTTGTTTGCATTGTTGCCGGCTGACATACATATAAATCAAAAATATTTATATACGCACGCATGAGCTCCTTCATGCGTGTGTAGATGTGTGTATGCAGACACATACACGTACATAAAAGTAAAATACTTTAATTTATTTTCTGTTAATTCTTATTTTTCCAACTTATTCACACTTTAAAAATAATTGTCTGTCTGGCGGGTGATGAGTATTAAGTGATTTTGGGTGTTTGCATTACCTTTTCCAAGAAATATTTTGTTTAAAGATTTATTGATGAAAAAGATGGATTTCTTGGGATTAAGGCAGCTGGTGTACCGGCAACATTGTACACGTGTGTGCGTAGATATTGATTTTTGGATCATCTACAACCCAACCAAATACCAGCGATATGGTAATTTGAGTTATTCCTTTTAAATTAATTCCAAATAGAAGAGCCGGCCCAACAACATTAATATTTTTTTCTTTCCTTTTTAAAACTCATATTATTTTGTAAAAAACGAAATTTTTCCATAAAATAAATAATAATTTTAATACTTTTTAAAATTTTTGCACCAAAATCAATGAAAGCTCTCATATGATGTCTAGTTTGAAAAATGAATATTTAACTAAAGATAATTTAAAGGTATTTAAAGGTGCTTGTAGTCCAATGGCAGCATCTTGTACTTAATAGGAATCCAGTTAAGCTTGATTTGTACTCTGTATACGAGACGAAATAGATCGATATCAAAAAAAAAAAACATAAAAATTTTTAAAACCTGAAATCAAAACGAAATATGATTATTTTAGCATTTTCCTATTCACTACCAAAAAAAAGTATTTAAAATATTTGGCGTCTGTTAGATAGTGTTGCCACAATTTGTGAAAATCTATGGGTAAACATACTAATTATTTCAGTTCAAAAAATGAATAAATGGTACAGAATATCCTGAATGTCCTTTTAAATGCTATATACAACTCTATCCTCTATATATTAGTATACAAATGCGGTTTCGTCACAAATGACATTAAAAGTTTTCAACATTATTATCATTAAGTTTTAGTTTATATACTAATGTTAAACTCATAATATTTTTTGTGTTTTTTCAAATCGATATTCCCATCATAATGAAAACAACAGATCTACGAAACCTCGGAAAAAGAATAATAACAACTATGAAGTCCTACATACAAGAAGGGATTGGCGAAATTAGCTCTGGTCAAAGGCAAACAATGTGTACTGCCTACATTTTCACACAGTCAGAGGGAAGTAGAAGAAAAAAAAATTAAAAATAAAAAATCTGTGGCATAATAATAATTATCCCACAGATAATTAATACTTTAAAATACTTTTTATATGGCTTTCAAATTTTTATTTTGAATTTGCTGTTAGAAAGTTTTTGTGTTATTTATGTAAAAATATTATTTTTTGTAAATTAATTTAATTAATACATAAAATTCTTTTGATTTTATTTCTTATATATTTTTTTTTTCATTTAATAAAATTATGATTTTTTATTACTTTCTTGTTTTATTGTATTGGAGTAATAACTTCCATTACTTGAAAATTAAAAGTAAAAACTTTGAAGAAAAATTGTAAAACTTAAATAGGCTTTGATATGAAATGTGATGACATAAATATTGGAAAAAAAATTGGTCACCCATCACAATTTATTTAGCAATCAACCACAATAAAAAAAAAATAAATCGTCCTTTCCCATCATATTGAAGCCTTTTGTTTACCAATATTAATAAAAATTTGATAATATAAAAAGTTTCCTTTTGTACCAGCGATATTCTCACAGATAAACGAACATTGCACAAGAGTGGCCTGCTCAACTGCTGTTGGGCTTAACACCACCATGAGGCATTTTGCTTTAAACATAAAATATTATTTAGCAATCAATATTGAAAATTTTCCTGCAAACGAACGGTTTGCTTAGAGTTTTGTCAAATGCATATTTTAAGTTATCGCGAGATATTTGAAACCTTTGCTGCATTTAGATCGCGACAATGCCAAAAGCGAAAACGACGCTAAATATTTGTATATCATCTTTGTGAAAGTTATGTGTCAAACCAAATCAGCATTTTGTTATAAAAACTATATGCATACGTACACAAAGTTTTCAAGAAACCAGTTTATGAAACATATACTTTCCAATAAGTTACCACAAACAAGCAGCAACCAACATTAGTCCCATCTGCAAGCAAACAATAACAATCGCAAAACAAAAAAAAAACAAAAAAAAATAAGGAAAAAATGGGATACAAGAAACAAACGTTGCAACAAGATACAAGTATTAAATTGCAGCGACCTACATAGAAGACCTGATATCATACAAGGGCTCTGACATGTTTGCAACTAACAAGAAAAAAGAAACAAGAAGAAAACTATTGACAAAAGGCAAACCGACAAACGCCATTTCTAAAATTCATACCTGCAATGTGCCTCTAGCAGCATATTAACTACGCTTCAACATTTTAATTCTATACGTACAGCAAAATGCTCTTCTATTCAAACATACACTTAATGCGAAATGCATTTTCTTGATTTTTTAAGTTTCATAACAAATGCACAAACAAAATGAAACAAAATTAAAGTCAAGGAAATTTTAAACCATTTAACTTCAATCAACCGCACCTTAAATTAAACATCAACTGGTACAACAACAGCACAGCGGCAACAAAAGCAAAATGAAGCAACAAAAGGAACAACAACAGCCCGAGATAGCAGGGAAGAAAACAAAAATTTAAACTTTTTTGCATTTACGAACTTAGCTGAAATTGCAGCTGAAGTAGAAGAAAGCAACAACGGCACCAATTAATGGTTACAGTTGGTGTGTTATAACAGTCGTAGATGATAATGACGATCCAAAGTATTAAGATGAGGTTTACGCTGACTACTGACTACTGACTACTGACTACTGACTACTGACTCCCATCCCTGCCAACTTGTTATACAATCCAATCATTTACTAATACGCACATTTGCTTATATATGTACACATAGCGCGGTACTAAAACAACAGGTCGTATACAATTCGTGGAATGCTTATTTATCTAAAAGAGAAATTAGCAGATCGTAAGTATAGAGTAGAAGAGAATTTCGGATTTCTATCCTTCCACTGCAAAAGCCTGTGAAGATAGAATCTAAAGCTACATTTACATGATTGAAATTTTCTTCAAAATGCTTCAAACTCGTGTTGATCAAAATTTATTGATCAAAACCTTTGAAGATTTCATTGATGCCGTGTAAATAAGCATCAAAATAACATCTGGCAATATTGAAAACTATAAATAATTTGACAGCATGTTCATTCTTTTGATTCAAAACGTATCACATGTTTTTTTACATCTCTTTGTTGCAGCAAGTGACGTAATTAAATTTCTTAAATAATAAAATTAAAATTAGTAAATTAATATGAGTGGGTAAGTATTACATATTTAATAACTATATATTTGTGGAATAATAAAGCAGTATTTTCAAAAGTGATAACATAAATGGTCGATGTAAGTAAAATTGTAGTTCGCGTCCACAAGCGCCATCAAAACAATGATTTTTTTCTTTTTATAATTGAAATATTCACTTCCACAGTGTGCTGGTGCTATAATATCGATGTGTTTTCCATCTAATGACCCGATTGAATTGGGAAAATTCCGTGTTTTATTTATACTCTGGGAAATACTCTCCCATTCCTCCTCTATTGCCGGCATCTGTATCAATAGATATTATTTCTGATATGTTTTTTAGTTAATAAATTAGGACTTATCTTTAAAAATTCATCTTTTAATATTTTATATAATGCAGTGCAGACTTCAGGCACAATATTGCATATCGATGATCTTGATCTTTTGAATAGGAACATCAGACTTGCATAACTGTCGCCAGTCGCTAAAAATCTCAAAGTAATTGCCAGGCGTTCTCCGTGACATATAGATTCCCGCATATTAGTATTCGCCTTTTCTATTGATGGGGTGACGAGATTAAGCATTCTCTCATTCATTCATTCGGACAAAGCTTTTGTATAAGTCAGGATCATTGCTTTTCAATTGATTCCTAAATGACAAATACACACCATTATCTTCTAAAAGAAAAGGTCGAACCCAGTGCTCCTTTTGTTTTCTTCTTTTTTTTTCCAGCTACTTCTTTATCCAATATTAAAAATGTTGATGCGATAATGATTGTATCGTCGTCCATACTTATTAGTATTAAATTGTTTCACAAAAGAACCAAAACAGCTGATGTTAGTCAATATTTTGAACATAAAAAGTTTACCATAGTGTAAATTAGCTTCAACAAATTTTGATAAAATTCTTATCAAAATATTTTGAAACATATTGAAAGAATATTTTGATCAATATTTTGAAACGTGTAAATAGTACATCAAAATGAATTTTCAAAATTTTGAAGAGACTTCAAAATGCCTTCAATCGTGTAAATGTAGCTTAAAAATCAACATGGAAAACATAAAAAAATTCTGAAACAAAATATGCAAAAAAATTTTTGTTGCTCGAGTAAACAAAAAGTAAATACAATTAAAAGTAAAAACTAACAATTGGAGAGACAGAAAACAGCTGACATGTCAGAGAACAGAACACACCAGCTCTGGCAGTCATAAGAAAAAGTTTCACGAATTGTTCTCACTAAATAAAAACCAACACCAAAGAGAGCTTAACAGAGTCCACTTTGACACCAAAGGCACTCTATCAAACTAGTACTCCATCAGCTGTTTCCTTTGCCACTACATCCTTCCTCTAAGTCCGGCATAATTCATTGCATGAATGAAACCCATCGGCTTAATGCTGGTCTTAAACGAGTCAAGTGAAATTCGCTACGCAGTCAATTGCCGAGAAGGTTGCGAATTTACTAATTTCATTCTTCTTCATGACTATGCTGAACAGCCCAATCGCCACTTTGTCCTGCTCCTTGTCCCGATTTAAATTTGTCTACTACATTTTTTGTCGCTGATTTTTATCGTTTTAAGGCTCTAATAGAGTGCCCCATGAAACGCCATTTGAAATAGTTCTGTGAACACCCTATTCTCGACAATACAAAATGCATATTCAGAATATGATGGTATTTGCAAAATCTTTCAACTTGCTGTTAATATGTTGTTGCAGTGGCTGTTTCTGTTTTTGGCAAGGCAACAAAAAAACAAAAACAATTCAAAATATACCATAAAATCTTAGCCAAGCAATTCAACCAAAAACACTGCAATAAACCTGAAACGCTAATGCAAAAAACAAACAATGATGGGCTTTTTTTTTCTGGTAAGTAAAAAAATTTAAACAATTTTTTTCGTGTTTATTTTGAAACTTCCAAAATAAAATTTCACTTGGTTGGATGTTGTAAAATAAGTCAAGTGTTTGTATCTCTGTGCACTAACAAAACTAACAAAAACACAAACTTGTTTGTGCAATCTGTTATAACAATATATTGTTGTATTGCAACGACTGCTACCTCACGTTGTATTCGCCTTGTAAGTGAGTGCATAGAAAGGCAGTAGTAACGCTTAAGCTAAACAACATTCTGCCACCATATTGTTAAAGCACAAAGTAACAAACACGTATGCGCACATCTACATTCGCAACATCTTGCACACAAATTAGGCTGCTTCTACTAACACAACGGCTGATACTGGCGATACCGCTGCCGCTCTTGCCCACTAGTAATTCAGCGCCATACCGAATAGTTTTTTTTTTTTGCCAATTATTTATTGTGCTTCAGCTTTAAACTGCTTTACTTATTTTTTAACAAAATTTTCAATTTGGCATTAAAAAAATCTTCAATAATTCCATAATTTATTAGAAAAATAAAAAATATACCGGTTGTCCGCCATTTTGGCAAACAAAAATGCTGCTCAAGAAAGTTTTCTAAACAACCCATCAACTTCAAATCGCTGCCGCGCACAGGAGTTGAAACGCCGCCATGCATGTGTCAATAGCATGTTACAGCTCATCTATGACAACGTCGATTTTCATGGAACGAGGAGACACATTTTCACTCTGAATAAACAGAATGGCCCCAATTCTGTGCAATGGGAAACCCCCAAACTATTTATTAGCTCGGTGTGCAATTTGGCCAGAAGGAATCACTGGCCAGCAAGACCTGTTTCTTCAACAATGGTGATGCTGATTGGCCCCCACGGTCCCCCGATTTCTTTCTGAAAAAGTAAAAGCAAACCATAAAAGCTTGGATAACGCAAACGAAATATTCGTGACGAAATTAATCGAATACCACGCGAAATGTGTGAGAATATAATGAAAAATGTTCTCAAAAGGGTCGCATTTGTCATTCGATGTATTCCTTATATAATTGCCAACAATATCGATATAACCTGCATTATTGTTCCTTTAATCAAAAATTATAAACAAACAAGATAGTATACTTTCCCGGCGGACATCCTGCATTTACAAAACATACACAAAATGCAAAAGTCGGAACTAAAGAAAGCAAAATTTTGAAAAGTCTACCGCCAAGCCTTCTATGTACATTTATTTTACCTGAAATCATATTTTTTATAATTATGATAATTTTATATGGCCATTTTTGAAACCAAATACCCCGGATATTAAATCGTTTACAACAATTATTCAACATATTAAACACAAGTTTACAACTTCTCGTCGCACATCGCAATGCTATTTGATTATTCTTACCGGTATGTTTGACAGGAATTAATTAGTTACAACAACAAGAAACATGAAAGAAAATTATTAAATAATAATTTCTAAGCATGCACGAACGACCCGCCCACATCAACACGTATTTGGCGAAAATGTTATACAATTTGTTAAAACAGTTTGCTGCACACACATAATAAAGTTAAAAGCCCCAAGACGTTTGCACACCGGAGGGGTATTTGCCGGAAGTCAACCCTAATAATTAATTTAACACTTAAATTGTTACAATAAATACAAACAATTTATTTACATAAAAGCAGTGGGCATTTCAAAACTACAGAACTTAAAGGAATTAAACGGACAGACACATGCAAGGAGATTCACTGGCAATATGTCCTCCCCTGTAAAATAATTGTGCGAAGTCATTTGAACTCTTTTATAAGTCTGCCTTAAAAGTTCTTGAATGGCAGCAAAGCAGTCAGTGTAACATGTTTTCTACTATGAAAGTCCTTAAGTTTCATAACAAGACATATTCATACCCCCAAATCCTAATGTGGCCATCCGATGGTCATGTGTAACTTTATGTTTTTCTACAACTTTACATTTTATTTTCTTTTAACTCTCACACTGGGTATTGCAAGGGACGTATGGTATACTTTGGTGTCCGGTTTGTTGTTTAGAACAGGAAACATTTCAAATGTGATAAAAAAAAAAAAAAAGAAGTCAAGACCGAAGAAAAAAGGATACGAATAATAATTGGGGTGAGCAGCTCTTTAGCATAGAATTAGCATGATTTACCGCCTTCGGTTAAATGCTCAGCAAACGAAAAGTCACGGGCATATGTGAGTCTATTTGTAAGTGCGGGAAAAGGATTAGTTATCAAATGTCCCATATCAGTAGTCTGGTGAACAAAAGGGCAGGCAAATAGTAGTCGAAAGAAGTAGGCAGGCCGACAAGTTCATAATGATAAAATGATATGTTGACACTATTTATTTTTATTTGGTTTTTTCTCAATTTTTGGAAATGGGTAAACTTGTTTAACTCTTTTCTGGTTTTGCTTTCATGTACGACTACATGCGGCAGAGTGGGGTGGTAGCGGCAATGGGACGTTGTTAGATGTAAAGGTGATGAAATCTAATGCCAAAAGGTCACAAGCAAGCAATCTTTCGTTACGCATTAACAACAGTATGAGATTGAATTAAACTTATATGAACGTCTGTCCATGTGTGTGTGTGCGTCACATACCATGTATCTTTCACAGCACGTATGTACATATGCATGCAAGAGTATCTAGTTGTGTAGTATGTTGCTGTGTGTACTCGTATGTGTGTGTACGGTAAAAAAGGAAGCAAGTAGTTACTTGAAGTGATTTTATGATGAATTTGGGTTGAATTCTCGGGAAAAGTTTAGTTATTTTATGAGGGGTAAAAACAACATAATTAAACATACAAAAACATTTCAACCGTAAATGGGACTTTTAACAACTATGACTCTATAACATGAGTCCTCCAGCCGTATTGAATGAATTTCTAAGCAAATAACGGGCTGCCGTATGTGTTAGATGTGGTTTGGTGGAGTGCGAGTAACATTTTCTAAGACGATTTAAGTGTTTTGAACTTTTGAACTTTTTAGATTTTAGATGATGTGTATAAAATGAAGTGTTAAGTGGCTTAAAATGTTCAACATGTTTGCAACTTGGTGTGTGTATGCATGTGCTCCTTTTGGCATAGACAATAACTGGTTTTGTGATGTGTGTTTTATGGGAATTATTGTAATGAACAGTTAATGAAAATAGTTAATTAATATGATTTGTTTCACTTTACCCACTAACGGCTAGAAGAGGGGGTGTGTGAAAAAAACACTTATAACAATTAACTTTGTTGGTATACTGTGGCAAAAGTTTAAAGCACAATAATTTAGATACAAATAAAATTATTGTGGCTGGCATATGGTTTCTTTGGTTATTAAATCAGTATTTTTTTTTTTTTTTTTGTTTTTTGTTGCTTTTGTTTAAAGCTGCTGCTGTTTAAGAAGTTTGTTTCTATTTACAAACTTGAATGTCATTTTCGGAAGACTTAATAATTTGTCGATTACAATTGAAAGCTTATTGAGTTTCAATTAAAAATAAATATTTACAATGAGTCTTGTCTTGTCTGACAGCATAGCAATTGTTGTGTTACATTCAATATTTTCCTCTTAAACTTTAATTAAATTATTATTCAATAAAACTTGTATGTTCCTCAACAAAAAAAAAAGAAAAAATTTAATATTTCGAGCTTTCATTTTTAAAGTAGTTTTGAAATTAATTATATAATAACTGTCGATACTCATCGTTTCTCAGATCAAAGTTTAGATGTTTATAATAAAATTCCAAGGAATTGTAAATTAATATTAATTAAATATTAATAATTAAATATTAGAAAGCTTGTGAAACCAAAATTAAAATTAAAATAAGTTTGTATAATAAAAATTGTAAAATTATACTCAGAAGGACTCAAAATAAAGTTAACTGAAGAATGGAATTAAATGTTATGTGCTTTCGAAGATCTTTCGTCCAGGAAGCTGAGATAAAATGGGATGGCACAGGTCTGCTAACATATATACCATCCATAGGGATTGATCTGAAGATCTGATCGCATTATGGCACCAACAGTACAGGATGCCCGCCGGGAAGACATACTACTTTATTTGTTTATAATTTTTAATTAAATGAAAGATTAAATTTTTGACTATTTAATATCAGCAATTTTGTATGATATACATACAAATACGAATCTCATATACCCTACTCCATGGATATGTTCTCTCAAAAAATTCATTTAAATTTTTGTGATTCCATTGTTATCCTGTTTCTATGGCCCAAAGGCCCAAAGCCTGCAGTTCTGGTACATCACGAAATCCCTCCCCATTGACGTTACCGTTACGTCAATGACAGTTTCAAATAGTAATGTGCAATGTTTCGTCCTGACCAAATTCCATACCAGACTGATAAAAAATTTGGGTCTTTTTCATTGCCCATTATTATATGGGCATATGAAGGGAGATGTAAATAGTTTCTTCGAAGAAGTTCTTGTGGCAACTAAATCTTAAATGGAAGTACGTAAATGCTTCTTTGTTACGAAATCATTCAATAAACGATACAAAGCATTTGGCTGGCATATTGTTTTTTCAAAAAAAATTCACGTAACTTTCTCAACGTCACAGTAATCGATGATTGATTATGATAAAATGTTTTAGCGATTAAAAAACGTTGGTTTACCGAAAATATTTCTATAATAAATTTCCCACTTTTCTACTTCAAAACTGGCAAATGAATTTTCAAGGCTAATGTTTGTGGGGATCCAGTACGAATACACTTACCCTACAATTCAACATCAGATATTAGAAAGTGGGGCCGCATTTATTGAAGATTGGCATCCAACCACAAAAAGTCTCTCATTATTTACAATTATTAAATAGAAATTTAATGCAGAAATGTAATTGTTTTTGATAACAAGTGAAGCCAATTCTAAAACTGTCTCGAAGGACAACAATCTTTATGAACAATAACTAATAAACTAATAAAATCAATATTCCAAAACTGTATTTATTTATATAATGATTGCAGGTTGTCTTAAATTATGTGGCAACTACAAGCTTCGATATCAAAATAATTTTGATATTTCGGTTATTACAGCCAGGATAATAATATTAATACAATAAAGTGGTTTAGAAATTTGTCATGAAGAAAAAGGTGTTCAAAACACCTCAATTAAAATATACTCGCCTAAACCCACAAGGAAATGTTTCGATGTCAAACGGAAATCATTTCTATTACTGTATTACGGCAATATAAAAGACTTCACAATCCCACATGCAAATATATGTGAAGGATTGCCTAAACACACACACTAACATAATTAAATTCGTATATCTTTTAGCACTTCTGTAAAGGGAAGTGTTTTTTAACACACACATACAAAGATATTAAGATACGTGAATACTTGAGCTGATGTACAAGTATGTTTTAGAGAAGAATATTTTTTTCCTGAGAATTGTTGCTGATTTCTTAACTGTATAATATGTGGGTCAAAACGGACAATAAGTTTAACGAAAAAAAAAATCAAATATAAAGAGGATTTGAGAGGCAAAAAAATATTGTTTATATGTTTCGAGAATAAACATTTTTATTTTCAAACCGTATTAAAAGCATCAGAAGGTGTTAAAGAATTTTAATTCTGCGGCTACCTTTACAGTACCTACTTGTAGCTAATAAACAGGATGTTAAAAAGGTTTCGTCATTCACTTATACATACAAATATATATTCATGTGTTTGGATTTGTATACGAGTATGGGCATGCCAATATAATGTTGTTGCTAGCTTTATAATTTTAATCAAATTTGACAGCGTATTGACAGGATAACCCAGACAGTCAGAAGGTTTTACTAAATAAAAATTTGTGGGTAAATAACCTTAGCCGACATTTGAAACCATAAGTTTAATATTTCGTATCGGTTCTTGTTAGCGAAAAATCTTTAGCAAAATTTAAAAAAGCAAAAACAGACTGCATTTGGGAAGAACAGCTTCTAAGTAACATTAAAAGACGATGAGTGTTATCGAATAACAAAATTTTATAAAACAAGGAAAAAAGGAAAGTAAGTTTAATTAGAATTTTAGTGTGAACGTTTTACTCTAGTAGTATAACCCTAGTAGTATATTCATAAATTTGCAAATTGCAATATCATCAGATATCAGATGAAATATAATTTATATCCAATAGCCGTATTTGCCTGTATCATCTGATATTCTGTTAAATATTCAGCTGCGAAACCGCATTACTTCTCATTTAGGGTGCGAATAGAGTGAGCTCTGATGCCGAACCGATTCCAGCTGAGCTTATTGAAGCTTATTTTCATGCGAGAAGATAATTTGCATATAACACAGTGAATGCGAGAACCAGCACTGAAACTCGTTTTATTCCATGTGTTTTCCTTTTATGTCAAAAAAAAATACATGAAGAATGCAAACAAGCACCCAAGATGCTTTGAAACTGCTTTCTCGGACTCATCGGCTTTGCACTCAGCTGTTGTCGGCACTCACTGTTGTATTGACTTGCATTTAATAAGTTTTATCGTACTGACAATCTCGGCCCGGCTTTCAGCGCTCACTCTGTTCGCATCCTGATTCATACAAACTTCACATAAAGAGCTAATTATTTTTTGTCGTGCTTTGGAATAGCAGAAGCCCAAAACTATCAAAAATCCCAAGATTACGATATTTTCAAAATTAGTTTTCTAAAACTATTAAAACTATTTATATGGCTTCGAACTGTGAATTTCAGTAAAAATTTTCCAAAAGCAACTGATTTTGGAAACAGTCTGACTTTGAAAGCACGTAATATTCAAAAGCCCCGATTTTGTAAATAATACGTCGTCTCTAGCTCTCAAGTGTTACGAGAAGTACCTGTTGCATAAATTATTACAGACCATTCAATAAATACATATAATATTCATTATGAATATTTTCATTAAACCATTCAAGTTCAATTGATAGAAAAATTTTACTTTACTTATGGGACTTTCATTTTTTTTATGGCAAAATGAATTAAAATTCCCAAGGAATTAATTTAAATTTAACTTAAAAATACACTGAAATTGCTCATTTCACTATATGCTAAATGCAGACCATTGGGGAACCTTTAGGAAAAAGTTTTCGAAACTTACGAAATTTAAGCAACTTCTTATTACAATTAATGCCAAAGTTTATTAAATCAAAGTTCTAACAAGAAATGGCAATGTGGTGAACTTACTAACCCCACAGCAATCATTTCCAATGTATTTTTAAGTCGAATTCAATTTAATTATTAGGGAATTTTAGGGCGATTATTGTTTTATTACATTTCCTTTAAAGGTTTGCTATACGACACTCCAAAGTTTTTAATACTTTCAAAAAGAAAGGGGTACGGCCACCCACATGAAGACTTCAAACAACTGCAAGGGTACAACCTCGTAGCAGAAAACTTGCATATGTTTTTCATACTTTCTTTCAAAGCCTAGTCAACGTATACACACTTAGCCATCTACATCGTCACATCATTTCATGGCATCTGGGGTTATAAATTCGTCATAGAAGCTAAAACAAAAATCTCCGAAATAGAGTGCATTGATCCCAAAAATTAAAAAATAAAACCAACAAAACATGTTAACGGCCACTGCGATTCTTTGAAAGCACAAAGAATAATGGCTTCTTAAAATACTATAAAAAAAAATTAAATTTCTTTTTTGCAAATATTGCCAAAAAAGAAGAGTAAGAACGAGTCTGTACAGTTTGAACCCGATCAGCTTTGAAGAAACCAAAAAAAAAAAAAACAACAAGTTTAAGAGTTTAAAACAAACCTAAAAACGCAAAATTGCATCTAACGTTGGCATCCAGTTCTAAAAAGGTATTTTAGGCAAGAGAGGAGCTTCAGGAATGACACATCCTCTCACAAACTGCTACATGCAACAATTTGAAGCAGCGCAGTTTCACAACCACAAAGACTGCTTGATGTGACTTTTACAATTTTACTTGAATATCTTAAAATCTTTTATAACAATTTCTGTATACCAACGAATTAAGGGATTTAATGTTAAAGTGAATAAAAAGCAGTGAAGAAAATATAGCAATGTAAAATAGAAAGAATCCATAAGAAAACTGTATCAGGCCAACGCCCCTTTTAAAATGTTACACAATTTTTCTCGCAGAATCTTAAATTTCGTCCAAAATATTTAATAAATTTTTTTATTATAAATTTATAGTAATTTTGTTTGTTCCATAGTTGACTGTTAGCTTTAAATTAAATCTTCCCCTCTTTTCTTTCAACCATGACTTACTCTCACCCTCACGCATTTACTCTTTTTTATTTATATCTCTACTGCTCTCTTGTGTTCATGTTTTAGTTTTCCTTTTATCAAATTAAAATTAAACAAGTTTGAATGCATAAAATTTGATAACTTGCATGTGGTGTCACTTTACTAACACCAATAAAATTAATCCATAAAATTTTGGCAATTGCTCCCATACTAACGTGTGCATGTGCAACGCAGGTATGGGTGCATCGCATTCAAGTTCTGAGCGTCAAGCAGTAAAATTAAATTTTGTTTTTATTGCCAGATTTTCGTTATTAATATTTTTTACTAAATTCGGCCGAATAATCAAATTGACAAAAAATTATGCAAGCTCCATACTTCAGTACAGTGAAATATTTGCAAACTGTAAGACATGCTAATAAACTATATAAAATATGGCTTCGTTTGGCACTACTCCGCTAGTGTTGCAATCTAATGAAAAATCCAATTTCGTGTAATTGCAAAAGCTTTGGAATTTCATGCTCAAAACATTTTTCACAAGGTGTTCATTTTCATTGAAGTAATTTCCAGCACCTTCTTGAGCAAAAGCAATATCTTTAGATACAAATGTCAAGGTTCTCAACTTTGATTTCCAGCTCTGTTGGCTCATTTTAAATGTACCAGCAAGAATTACAACTTGAATTACAAAAATGAATAAGATCACCATCAAAAACACACTACCCGTGCCTTCACCACCAAAAGCGTTACAATTCTTCAAGATCCAGTGCAGTTATAGTTATGTCAAAAGGAAAATATGTCATTGATTTATTAAAATCTATATAATACTCAATATTCCATCTCTGAGGCAGTCACATTTATCGCTAACTGCGTGGTAAATTTTTATTTTAATATAAAATAAAAGGAAAAATTTTAAATTTTAAGTGTCACATTACGCGGCATTTTCTACTTTTAATTTTCATTTTCAAAATGTATCTAAAAAATAACTCTTAGATTGTATTTTTTTTTCTACGTTTCCGCGTCAAAAGTGTTTTGGCAAAGAAAATACTTCACAAAAAATTTTACAACAAACCTCCTGAGCCTAAGGGCGCAAAGTTCATCAACTGCAAATGGCTACGGTTGTTTGTTCGACCGCCTACCTCCATTCATAATCATCATAAATCATAAAAGATAAAAAATGTTAACAAATTCCATTCCAGTGCCTTCTATAGATCATTGGTTAATTGTTGTCGAAAAGTTTAAGTGACGAAATTATGGTGCCTGGTTACCTCCATTCATAATCATCATAAATCATAAAAGATAAAAAATGTTAACAAATTCCATTCCAGTGCCTTCTATAGATCATTGGTTAATTGTTGTCGAAAAGTTTAAGTGACGAAATTATGGTGCCTGGTTACTTAAAATTTCCCATCAGTTTAGTTAACATCGCTACAAAAAAAGAAAGAAACCTTGCGCGATGGTTACGGTCAAGTTCGGTTATAATAGAAAACATTATACAGAAAACGCAAATGTATAGAATTATTTAAACTTATTTGACCAGTACTTTATTTCACTTGTTACTAACCAATTACTTAAAGCAATTCTATTAAAAAAAAATTATTTATTTTACATTATTACATAACTGATATATATTACATTTCATATTGAAGAAATCGCGAGTTTCTTCTTCTCCTATCTAAAAATATGAAATTATTATTTGCTGACAAATCTAATTAAATTAAATTTTTAGATTTAAATTTTATTTCCTTAAAGTTAAAGTAAATCAAGAAGGAGCAACATTCAAGTCCGGTTGTGACACTTTACAAGCACTTGTTAATTGTGTTGTGAAACAATGCAAGGAGGCTGCTGGTACATTCACACATTTTTCATTTACGAATAATTGACGGAAATAAAATATTTTATATGTGTATAAAAAAAATTTATTAAAATATTAGCATTGATATTGAAATAATAGTAATTAGAATAATTATAACAATAATAATAATGCTCCTACTGAGTACCCTGTAAATAAGTACGTGTGAAAGTATGTGTGTACAAACTTGCGATCATGCATGTAACCGAGTATAATTAAAAACTTGTTTCCTACAAAACATTTATCTTAAATAAAATAGCTCCTTTCCATATAAAAAATAAAAATTCTCTTACAAAATACTTTCACAATTTTATACCCAACAAAACAACTTTCTCAATTCTCTTCAACCCCAAGACTGCGGCCTCAATCAGCTTCAAACATTTTCTCAATCGCTCTCTTAAACACTCTTGATATTTTCAACTATGGTTATCCACTTTTTTTTTTTTGCTCTGCAGCATTCTGATCGAAATTGCATACACAGTCGTAAATATTTCAAATAATAAACGATTATATACTTCGTAGACCTTCGGCCCTGTCAAAGCTAATGGACAAGTGTGTGCATGTGTGTGTTGCTATTTTGTTTTCTCGCTTTTTGAGTAGTGCATTTAGAAACGATGTTATTTCCAAGCAAATTTTGTTGTTTTCTCATATTTCAACTAAGAAAACAATAATAACAAGAACAACAATAGTAGCAGCATTGAGTAAAAAATGTTGCATTGAAGCCGTTAACCTCGTAGTGCGTTCGACGCCCGAATATGAGAAAAAAAAATTAAGAAATATAAAATACAAGTTGTAGATAAAAAATACACAAAAACAACAAAAATATTATATATGTATGTATGTACGTTGGTTTGTTTGTATGTAGGCATGTATATATTTGCAATATGTTCATATGGATGCATATTTGTATGTTGCTCATATGAAGTCATTTGCTAAAATTTGGAACTATGCGCACACAAAATGTGTGCGAATGCAATTGGGCATACGGATATACGAGTATAGACGACAACGTAGCGTCAAAGGGGAGCACGAACAGTAGGGCAAGTGTATTGAGTGATATTTTCGATGATATGGCCAAGATTTTGTTCAGAGCATTGCAATTAGCATGTGTGTATGTATGCTCAAGAAATTAATTCATCGATATAGAAAATATCGCTTGATAGAAGTTCAATACATTCCACTTTCATTTAAATGTGCGTAAAATCCCCTTCTCTACCTGCCCACGGTCGATTCCAAATTATCAATCAAAATACTCATTACGGAGCTGTTTCGACTTTTATACGATTTTGAGAATATTTATAAACTTATAAAAAGAACAAAAAAACAAACTTCTATCTTGTATCTGAATTAAAGAAATTAAAAAATTGGTTTTATAAGAAAAAAGTATTTATTATAAAGTTTCTATTCGTAGCAACTAGACAAAAACAAGCTTAGTTAGCTTACTGTCTAGGAATGGAAACCAACAAAAATTATATAAAAAAATTAAATAAATTAATTACGTAATAGTATATAAATATTAAACAAGATTTTTATAAAATCAGTTTGGTTTTCATAAACAAGACTTTCATTTCAATTAGTCGGGAATAGAAGTAATATTAAAAATTATTAATTTTTTAAACAAAGTTTTAGATAAAATTTGCCATCTGCATTGTGGACAAGGCAAAACAGTTTCAAATTTCCGTAATATTTTAAGACTCGGTGGAAAGCATGTTAAGAAAAAAACAATTGAAATTCTGCAATTTACTAAAGCTTGGTTAATTTTTTTTTTTCTGCCATTCTTATAATGCACATAGTGGGATTGTTGAGTAGAAAATTTTTGCTAAATATTATTATAGTATTCCAAGTATGCAAATGAATATTTGCACAAAAGACCAGAAATGTGGTATTTACGCCTAATATTGCCGCACTATAATGAAATAGGGCATTAAAAGCTTTAACCTTCGTTATATAAGAGGCAAAGTATTTCTGAAGAATACAGGTTCAGTTCCTGACAAGTTCTTGGTTATATATTTTAAATATTGTTATTTCCCAACTTCATGCACAAAAATCAAGCTATTCAAATCAAGCACTGTTTTCGTCAAATAACTTGAAATATTCTAATTTGTTCGACTGTGCCGAATCTTATATACCCTTCTCGAAGAATCAGTTCCGTAGCAGTTTTTTTTTCTACAATTCTACAATTATACTGTAAATTTCAATTGTGCAATATATATTACTAAGAAATATTAAAAATTTTAATTGGCTTGCTATATAATCTTAATATATATGACTACACATGGTTCCAAAAAGAATTAGTTACTGTATTAATTCTGTTACTGTTGTTAATGATCATTTCGACACTTTTTATATTGTTAATGAGATATATTTTTTCTCAAAGAGATTAAAAAATGAGGATAGTAAAATATATAAAACCTGTTTCGCATTTCTTATATGGGATAAAAGAGCTCTGGTAAGAATAAAATATTAGTGGCTCCACAAAAAAAAAAAGTATATACATATGTATATATACACACTCACGCACAAGTAAATATGTATGTATGTTGTCCAGAATGAAAGAATTTTTAAATTGCAAAATAATACCGAATTAATTCCATTTCAATTAGATCCCGACAAAAACACGGAAGACAGACAGATAGATGGACGGCCAAAGCTCAATCCACTGCTCTTGTTATCTGAATCCAGAATAAACATATACATATATACTAACTTTGTATAAATTAACATTCGCATAAACCGTTCATGCTTTTTGATGGAGAAAGATATAAAAATGCCCATTTCAATTTTGCCCACTGTGCAACTTTTAAGGCGCATGTGATCTTGTACTATATAGCATAGTATATCAGTCAAGTATGTAATCTTCATTACTTTTTTCTTGTTATTGTATATAACAAAATATAATGCCTAAAAATTTACAGAGCAGAGTGTTTTATTTTTGTATTTTACTAAAATGTTTTTTCTTTACGTCAGTTTTTTTTTGGCAAGTTCAATTTTTTCTTTTCCTTTTTTTGTGTTTTTTTGTGTTTTTTTTTTTTTTGCTTTGATAAAAAAAACTACAAAAAGACTAAATCAAAATTTCAGTATTATTAAACCAGTTCTTTGTTATATAGTATTATATTTTACTTTTTTGGAGAAATCTCAACTGGTTGCTTTACAACTGTTATAAAACACAAAAACAAAAACAAAAACAAAAACAACAAAATCTGAAAAGCTTAGTTTCATTACAGCTCATCATCGTCATCGTCATCGTCATCGTCATCGTCATTATCATCATCGAAATTTAGCTGTTTCAGTTTATTTGTTTGCTTGTCTGTTAAGAAATAGGGTCCATCGATTTGTATAGTGTTTGCTGTGCCCTGTAAGCCTTGTGCCAGACCGCAAACTTTTTAATGCTGATCGCCAGCCCCCCAACTCCCAAGCCATAGCCCATCCCTTGTGTAGACCGTTTTTTGTCTGCAATTATGTGCATTGATGCATTTTTTAGTTGAAGTTTGCTTCTCTTTTATTGTATTTCACTGCCATTTCGTTGATATTCTACAACAACCACAAAAGTTTCGCATTTGGATTTGATGCGATGCGAAAGTATGCTATTTTTGGGGTCTCCATCTTTCGCACACATTACTGTGCCAAGTATCGTATTCTTTGAAAGTATTCCTATATATACTATAATCTTTTCATTTGCTGTTTTACTATGTACAATAAATTATTTGTTTTTTAGTGGATGCATACACAAGATCAATTGTTCCTCGTTTGGCAATCGTTTTGCAATCGTGACGTGTGTGTTGTGTGTGTTTGTGTGTGTTTGTGTGTCTGTAAAATAATGGTTTTTCATTGTTATTTTTGGGGCAAACGAATATACAAACATACTGCAGTAAACGAGTGGGGTATGCATGTGTTTTAGACTACTTAACTATGTAAGTGTTATCGGCAATATGCAATTTTGAGAAAGTTTGTGCTAAATTACGTCTTATTATTTGAATTTCTACAAAGGAATTGATATTAAATTGGCTTACGCAGTATTTTGATGAATAATAATGAATTTTATGATACTGAAATATAATTATAGAGTTTTATTTGAGAAACTTTCAATTGGATAATTTAATACGGCTCCCCCATTTTGGTATATAATGAAACTAAAAATTTTATTTAAATATTTTTCTAATCGAAAGTTCATTAAGGTTTTCTATCTTTATAAAATTTGCCGCTGACAGCTGTCAATACAAAAATTTTTAAAAAGAAATATTTTAATTAAAGTTTTGTGGGTTTTGCAAGTTACTTAATTGTGTTGCAAGCAACTATTTATTACAATCGACCTTCACTGAAAAGATCAAGAAGACTATAAAGCTCTTCTTATTGCATTCAGTTTAAAAACATAACACTTTCATTTTATGGTCAATTCTTTGTAGTCTCTATATAATGGATTTTCTAAAAGACAACATTTTCAGTTTGACTTTCACAAAAATTACATGTGAAGGATACATTTCACGAAACGACAGGGAATTCGCCAAAGATCAGATTATACAAAAAAGCAAGTGAAGGGAAGCTCATCAATAGAATTTCTGATAGAGAATCTAATAGAAGAATTTATGTGGCACAAGAAAGAATTAGCTGAAATTTGTTCTCAGATAACAACAAGGCTAGTTTGGCTGCCACCTCTTCGTAAATTCGTATACTTCGACCAGAAAATTTTTTATAAGCTGTATTTGGGGGTTGGAAAAAAATTAAGTAGAGTCTTAAAATAAAAATTATTTTTAAAGAATGCAATGAAGAGATTTTCTGCTCGCATGTAAATTCATTAGAAACAAGTTACACTGTAAATATAATTTTTGCGAAAATGTTATGATTGTTTGATTTGAATGCATTATTTATATTTCTCTCTCTGTCATTTATTTTTTCTTGTACGATCGTTAGTCTTCTATATGACTTCTTACTGCTTGTTGTATTGCATTTGTGGCTACTGGTGATTGAGACAGAGTAAAGAAAATAGAAAGGAAAACACATGTACTGTAGTAAACTTTGGTTTTTATTTAGATCCGGACCACTTTACTTCTGGACACGCCTCTGCTCCTACTAATTGCTCTTACGACGACATGCTCTCTAGTAAGTTTTCGCCATTGTTCTACGCCTGTTTTTTGCAGACAACTGAATACTGTACTGCTATGGAAAATAACTTTCCCAGCTTTAAGACTTCCGCTCTTCAAAGCCAGTCTTTTACCTCGCCTTCAAAAATCGAAAAGATAAATTATTAAGAAATAATATATAAATAATAAAATGACATTTAATTCCAATTGCCTGAATATGTTCCTAGACATATTTTCGAAGCAAGTCCATCACTAGCACTCTCACAAACAAAACTGCAGAAATTATACAAAAAAAAAAAAATCCTTTTTTTTTTGAAAAAGGCTGAATGCATGGACTGCGTAAGCGCGTTGTTGTTGTCAGGAGGAAAATATTATATATCTACGTTCTCTACTCGAACATGTATGCCATAAACATGTGTGTTGGCATAAACAATTTTAAATAATAAAAAAGGAAATTTCTACCTCCCTTTCCAGCAGGCAGCATGAAAATACGCACGAAATTAAATGTTTTTTTAAGGAAATAAAAATATAAGTTTGTCTCACGCATTCCAATAAAAAATGCATTTTTTTGCTGTTTAAAGTTATTTTTCTCTCTTTTTTTTTTCTTTAAATTATTTTTTGGTGGTTATCCTGGGTGTTTTAGTAACGATTTGGTGGCCGTATGTTGTCTGTTGGATACTGCAAGCCGTAAGTGCTGGGCATTTTATCTTTTGCATGTATTTAAACTTTTTTTTTTTGTCGTTTTCCATTTAAATATTTGCAGTTTTTTTACCATTTAGTTAAAAGTGACATGTTACTCTTTTTTAGCTACAACATGTTATTATTGTTTGCTTGCTGGAATGGAGGGATGGCATTAATGCACCGAACTAGTGGGTGTTGTAATTTCAGCCAACTTTTTTACTCTGGGTTTGCTGGGTAGTTGTGTGCATATAAATTGCCAGGCATTGTTGGACACCAAAAAATAAATATATGAAACTTTACTTTTTGTTTTATTTTCGATAAATAAAAAAATCCTCATACGCACTATATTTTGAATGCTCGCTGCCATCGTTTTTAATGCCATTGTGCTTGCAAAAAGAAGAAATTTTAATAACAAGGATTTGCAATAAAAATATTTTGCTCACACTCCATATATACTGCATGAGCAACTACAAGCGCTTATCCTTTTTTCATTTTTATAGCTCACTATCACCAACTTCCTCCCATTTACGCACTTTGGCATGATGTGTTTTTTTTTTAAAAAAGAACAAAAATTATAATTTGGAGTATATATCTTCTGATCCTGGCTGTAATTATTTGAGAGCAAAGAATAAAACAATATAAATATTTCCTTTTCGAAACGGTAACCAGAATGTAAAAAGAGTTCATCAAACCATTCCATATGCTTTAGACATTTTTCAGTTGCATTTATGCGAAAGCGTAAAGCCGAAGCAGCAAATCAAAAAAAAAAAAAAAAGGATAAAGGGTAAAGAGTAAATATTTCGTTGGTGTTGTTGAAAAGCCTTAAAAAAAAAATCTGTAAAAAAATTTCAACTTGTAATTTGCCCAAAAGAATATTTGTACGTTGCATGGTGTGTAAAGCAGACAGGTGTTGATGGTAGTGGTTGTGGTGTTTAAACATTTCATGGCGATTTTTCGCATAGCATCAAATTGCATACTCTTAAAATCCTCTCCAGCTCATGGTATTCAGCCTGCACACAAGATATGCAGATTGTTTTTCAACTTAGAGTCACCTTTTTTGCCAATTTCCATTGCGTTTTCGCATGTATTTATCTATTATATTAACAAAATGCAATACTATTATATTTTTGTGGCACATGTACAAAGTTCTACAGTTGCGGTAAAATTATTAGTAACAGTGGGTTTGGTATTCCATCAATAACTACAACTAATATTTAAAGCGTTCTTATATAAAAATAAATTAAACTGTTAATAATTTGCTCTCATCTATTGCTGGCTTTTACATTAGAGATGTATATATTTATAAAAAATGCTTTAAGGGCCGATGTTGGATATGTACGATGCCTAAACGTCAAGTTTTTTTCTGCATCTCAGTTGACATTTCTCAATTTCAGACTAACTTAATTTTAACCATGGAAAGATTAGCAATCGAACGACGCATTACAGTTATTCTCAGGCTTTTTATGAAAATAAGCATTCAAATCTAAATGCATATCGTGCATTTCGGGAAAATCGTGCAAAAATTTGAGCACACCGTGCTTGTAGAAATACCAGTGCATGCTCTGCAGGTCATACTATAGAAAATATTGGTGCTCTACGCGATAGTGTGGCTAGAGAGCCGTCCACCTCAACTCGTCGCCGTGCCCAACAATTGCACCGCTTAACCTCGTCGTTGATGAGCATTTTAAATAAAGGCTTACATTTACGGGCTTACAAAGTCCAATTGACTCAAGAACTAGAGGAAGTGCCGAATTTGGGCAAATGATAATGTAAGAGTGATTGTTTAGTGCGGTTTATGGGCTGGCGGCATTATTGTGGCGTACTTTTCCCACAATGAGGCCGATCAAACTGTTACTGTGAATAGTACTTGCTATTGTGAGAAGATAACGAACTTTTTATAGGCCTAATTGGAAGACGTGACTAAAGCAACGACAACTCTTTACTTCACAGGAAATCAAAAATGCAAATAAAACTCATGAAAATGTGTGATGCAATGCAAAATTAGGTTTTTCTTTTCCAACTTTTTTCTATTAATAAAATATTTTTTTTTGCTTTAGATAAGAGTTGCGTGGGAGAAAGTAGAGAAAAATAATTTCTTGTTTATTTTTAAAACGTTTGCTTTTGTATAAAGTATGTGATTGTACAATCAAGTAATCAAGTAAGCAAAGAAAAACTTCACAGTCAGCTGATTAGCAACGATATTAAAAGCAACGTCATTATATTTTGCAGCACAGTGGTGGAGCAAATTATCTGTTGCTAGAAAGTATCGCATATGTTGAATAATGTTGTAAAGTATTATAAGGCAGTATTAAAATAAAAGCTTATTGCCAAAATGCTTACACTTTTTGCACAAGGACATATTTGCAGAACTTTTTTCTCCTTTTGTGCTTTTAGCACAAAATCCTTCCGATTTAACAAAATTGGATATAATTTTCTTTTATTTTAGATTCTGAGGTTTTTGGCTATTGATATGGTAAAAAAAAATATTTAAGCATTTAAATCTAAACTAAAATTGGAGTACATCAGAGAACTGCATAAATCCTTTCCGCTACAGAAAGACCAGTTTATTTGCACGCATTGTTTTGGTTTTCGAAGGAGCCGCTTTTGATTACCAAAATCAAGGCCTAATATAATGTAGCGTAATACTTTTTAATCACTGATACCGCACCTGTTAACGATCGTTTATTTTGATATAAATCCAGTTACATACAATTGCATTGCTTTCGCATGTAGCGAATTTGTTCGAATAGTGTTCGAATTTTTTTTCCGAATTGTCTTGCCAGCTTTATAACGTGAAGCATTTCTCTATTTCCTAACAAATTAACCCACAGTTTAATATTATGGGGTAATAAAAGCTAAATAGAGATTTAGGTGGGCAAAAGTAAAGTATTCAAATTTAAAAGAAAATATTAATAATTAAAAAGGAAAGAAAAGAAAAGAAAGAGGAAATTATTTAAGAATAAGTGTACAGAAACTGTTGAGTTCTGTACTACATGTAGGTGCCCAAAAATATTATGCTGCTTGAGTACGTTACGATTTACTTGATAACTCGAGTGAAATCTCAGGTATGGAATGTTTGTTTAATGCTTTCACTACTCTTGCCGATCTCTGCTATTTACCAATACACAACAGCTACATCAGCTCATTATATGTTTGATTTCGTATTATCCTTCGAACCGATATATCAATTTAGTATTTACCTTAAACATAATTTTACTTTTTCTAATCACTCAAGCTTTATATTTGCTTGAACAACTTCATTGTGCAATAAATTTGAACAATGTGACTATATTGGCAATGGCAGGCAGTGTAAATGTGGCATAAAAAGAAATATAAAAAATTAAATTGTGTAAATTTTTTATAAGTATCAATTGAAGAGCTTTTTTTATTTCTCATACATACACACATATTTACTTTTGTTTTAAAATATTAATTTATTTATGTACCAGCTCATGTACAACAAAGCAACCATTTTTAAAATTATTTCATACTCTAGGCAAAATTTTCAATATTTTTATATATTTTTTTCCAATTAATGTGTTAACACATTATGTGTATGTAATATGGCTTTAAATACACACAGTAAAGTTCTTGCACACATTTATCTATGTGTGCATGTGTGCATGTGTAAGGATATGGTGGCATTCATGGGCGTTTTAAGTGTTTATATGCGTGTGTATAAAACGATTTTTATACGATTATATAAAAATATATTTATGCCTTCTTTTTTTGAAGTCATTTCTTTTTTCGGCGCATTTACTAAAAATATTATATTATATAAATACCACAAAAACACAGGCACATAAATATGCACACACACACACACACACACACACACACGCAAACTTACTATCCTTCAAATGTATGCGTGTGTGCTCATACAGTAAATGCATATTTATTTTAATTCAAATAAAAAACTCTTTCCTTTTTATTTTCACTATTAAGAGTGTGATTTGTATGTTTGCGTGTGTGGGTGCGTGTCTATGTGGCTGTGTGTGGCATATGTAACTTTTATATTTTGGTTCGAATATAGAGAAAGAGATCAGCCCACTACTTACAAACAATTCCCAATTATTTACATGCATTCGTAAACAATGCGATTATTTCTACCAATTTGTATGTGTTTTTTAAGTGGACTTGCCGTAAAAAGTTTCGACTATTAAACAGAATGCAGGGAACGAACGAACAAACAAAATTAAAACACGCAAAAGGTAACCACCAAAAAAGTCAAACAACACAATGAAAGGGGAACAATTCCAATGAAAGTCTTGAAATTTTCATGGAATTGATATAATTAAAGGAACTATACATCAAATACAATAGAAACGCTTTGGATTTGTTTTTTTTTTTTTTCAAGTAGAGTTTAGCATTATTTTTCCTCACAATTCAAATGATT
Source organism: Ormia ochracea (assembly GCA_963402855.1). Classification (NCBI taxonomy): domain Eukaryota; kingdom Metazoa; phylum Arthropoda; class Insecta; order Diptera; family Tachinidae; genus Ormia; species Ormia ochracea. The sequence goes on along the minus strand of OY727107.1, from coordinate 32,307,854 downwards.
TTTCTAGTGTTTCATTTTGAAAATGCTTAAAGTTGCTGCAACACAAATTTTTCCTTTGAACTTTATTGACGCTTGCAAATAAAAATATTGATACAGCGGACTATAAAAATGAGCATTAAAGTTTGTATGGAGAAGTAGGCACAACCTGTGAAAAAATGTTTAATGATTGAGCTTTAAGTAAGAAACATCCTTTTTGGGCTCGAAATGAAATATTCAATTAACCTGTTTTTGCTAAAGAAGGTGATGCATTCAAATCCTGAGTAAAAAAATACATATTAAAGAATATATTTTCAAATATATAGAAGGAAATTCAACAAACATTCGAAAATATTTAATAAATTAGAAAAACATTTTTTGCATTAACTTTTAAGGGAAGTTAGAAAATTAGATCAGTACTCAGAGGTCTATTTTACCTCCATCCAATGACTGCTAAATTTTACTATGTACGAAATATCCTGCTAAAGAATGAATTTTCACTGAAAATTCGGAAAAAAGTGGTGTAGTTTTACCGCACAATATGCTGTTCGTAAACAGAACAAGTAGAGTGTCGACAGCATGGTAAAATGGAGTCCTTTGCAGCCATAATAATAAAATAATAATGTATAGTCCATAGTGCCCCTATAACCTTGTTCAATCTCTCACCTAAGGGGGTCAAATAACTATAAAATAGACTTCAAGCCCATACTGTGTTTTAGAGCTTCTTAATATCTTCTATAGAGAGAACTTACAATCACCGTCAAATTGAACTCTCATACTGCGAACTTTAAGAGCTTTAATACCAATAACAGCAGTTGAAGTAGCGGTTTCATTTACACGTATGGCTGTTGCCATGCAAGTGCACTTAATGGGTCAATTCCCTTAAAAATTCATTGTTATAAATAAGAATTTCAAATTATACAAAAATTTTTATTGGTATTGAGGGTTCCTCGTTATATACCTGGAAAAAAGTATAAACTCTTGAAAGATCCATCACAGCTGGAAGTAGAAGTGTTGTTGTTATCGTTGATCCGTCAACGATAATAGTTTGTTGTGGGAATGCTAATGGAAATTAGTTATAAATGCATTTTTGGTCTTAAATCGAAAAAGTGTTGTTCCCATTATCCCCTAGTTAAGAGACACAATGCGACCTACCACAGCATTGTTAGTCGGATTAGAAGTAATTTGGAATCAATTATTTTGGAAAAATGTGTTTGGTATCTGAAATTGTGGCGAATTTATACTTGAAGACTTTGTACTCACCGAGATAAGGCTGCTAGTGATATAACGAACTATTACAAATATATCTTTTAGAGGCAAGAATTGAGTTATGCCCTCAAACACAGCATCCGCACGCAAGTTACTTTTATAAACTATACGTTCGCTTTTGACTTCGTAGGGGTAGATGTGTTATTAGCTACGCAAACTGGTGAAAAGGACTTGTAATTTAATTATATTTATTTGAAAAAACTATTTAATTACTATAGTTCCCATCATCATCTAATGATATTTCCAATCTGCAATTTTCAATCGTCTTCCCGTATTATTGGCATTACTGGCTTGACTTCTCATTCTCAAATTACGATATCCTCACATTTCCCTTTCTCGCATCTAATTCACTGATTTGAAAAGCAGCGATTACGAGCTAGAGTCGCAGGACTAGTCAACTAATATTAATTTACCGTCTTCAATTTGCCAATTTATGAAGCCAGACTCCTAAGCCGGGGACTTTACTATTTTCGTAAATTCATTCCACTTAGAATTTAAATTTTAATAATTTAAATTTTTTAAAAGTTTCATGACATGACATGACATTTCTGAATAACATTGCAAGCTAGATTTTTAAGTCAAAATCTTTTTGAATAATTTCAATTTGATTTTTTAAATATAATTTAAAAATCTGCATAGAAAATTTTTTACTTCACATATGTACCACATCCAGCACTTTTTATTTCGGAAACCTCAAATATCTGAATAGGAACAGTATTTCGCCATGTTTTTTATTTAAAATAATTTTTAAAAATTCGGCAGTATTTATTAAAACTACAAATACATGAATTAATTTGTAAGCATTTGCAAAATATTATCTATCCATCCTCATTTGCAAATGTTTAAATATTCGTTAATCAATTATTTGTGTGTACAACAACGGCTTTGCATATAAACATAAAATCCATATTTTATATTTAAAAAAGTCAGTTCCGTGTGTGCGTCTGAGTTTTTATTATTTTTTCATTTTTTTTTTTTTTTAATTTGTCAACTTATATTTTATGGATACACATAAAACCAAAATGCTCATACTTTTCAGTTTACTTTCTTTTTGGAAAATATTACGCACCCTTAAAATGTTGCTTAAAATCCAGCAAAAAGTGTAAAAAAAACTATTTGCCGGCCCAAACCAATAAGACAACAACGCTTATGTACAAAATGCCTATGAAAACCCAAAAAAACTTTGCAATTAGTAAACGGGTATAAAGTGAATGCGTAAAGGATCAATTGGTAAAGTATTTGCCTTCTCACTCCCACTATACTAAAGGCAGCAGCAACTGTGTATAAGCTTGACAAAGAGCCTTTTCTAAAGGCGTTAGAGACTTTGTAAAGGTTAGCCACAAAAATATTAGATAAATTGTATTCAATGAAAATTTTGTAATTATTATAAATTTTAATTTTTGAATTAAGTTTTTTTTTCGTTTTGTTGAAATCTAAGTTTTATTACACGCCTGAAAATATGCAAAGTACATAGACAAATAGTGCAGTTTACTACTCACACTCTTGCATATTGCTATTTTGCTCTCTTTCTCTCTCTATTCTATGATTACTATTGATAATTGCTGCAATGGCCAAAAAAGTATATATTTTGCCGCCACTAATAGCAAAAAGTAAGCCTTCTACATAATAATGCAACAACGCATCTACAATATGATGCATTGAAATTTTTAGGCCCACTTTATCGACCAACAACAAACAATAACGGCCCACGTGGCCTCATACATGCTGTAAATACAAACACAAAAGTTTACTCTCTCTTTTTTGCAAGGCACACGCATGCAACAAACATGTGTTTACAAATAATGCCACTCGCATGTTGCAAGTGCATTCGTCCTTCGCTCCATGCATCTGTCTATCTATTTTATGTGCAGCTGCATGTGTGCGTTTATGTTATTTTAGCAAAATGTTTGTATCATTTGAATGTTTTATTTTTATTTCTCCAAATTTTTGGTTGTTTTGTCCTTATTTTTTTCTACCTCGCGTTCGTCCTTGCGCATCCCTCGGCCACTTGCGGTCACACACAGTTGCTGCTCCGGCAACTGGCATGTACACATACATGTGTATGCATACATGTAATTGCATACATGCATGGCTGTGTAAACCCATCCATATAGTTTTCTATGCATATAAAGGGTGGCTTTTTATATTGGGTAGCATTTCGCTGCATGCAACAAATCAACATGCGTAAACTGCATGTGCAGCAGCAATCAAAGCACACACACACGTGCACACATACGTACAGTGGATTGCATGAATAATAAAAACAAAACACAACACGTGGAAATAAATGCTGCGTGTATTTGAATTTGACGATGGACAACAGTTTCGCAACCCCTCCTAAAAAAAAAGGTTGTGTCATTTTTGTGCACGCAAATAAAATAAAAAATAGGTGAACTTTTTCTGTTTTTTTTTTATACCATTTTTTATTTTTTAATTTTCTATTTCATGTGCGTGTACTTGTTTACGGATTTTAGCCTACGTCGGCGCATCATCATCACACTATCAGTGCCAGTATCGTACGAATGCAGCTTATGGGCAGCAAGCAATTTAAACCCGCTTCGAGCTTTTGTCTCCTCTCTCTCTGTTCTCAGTTAACTTACGCACAAGCTTTTTTTTTTGTTGTTACTTCTGAAATAATATAATTTTATTGCTGCTGTTTGCATTATTGCAATAATTTTTGTTGCTGCCCTGAATAGTATTACGAGTGCACAGAAATGTTAAGTATGAATTCTTTATCAATGAAAATCGGTACAATTTTTTGTTAGAAAAGCTATGTATGTAAAAAAAAGTAAAGCTTTTTTAAAATGCAATATTCTGATGTACATACATATTCTTACATATGTATGTGTGTGTGTATGACGTATAGTGTAGCAGCAGTTACTCATTATCAGAACAGAATGAAAATAATTTGTAGGGAAATCACTTTTACAGAAATTATTCAAGAACAGCGTTTTAGGTCCACAGTGGCTAATTCAGAAATAAAATTTTATTTCGCTAGAATATTGTGATAAATTATTAAAAATTCGTTAAGAAAAAAATTGTAAGTCGGCAAGAAAAAAAAATCTTCTTTCTTCACAATTTAGTCGTTGCACAATGTGTGTGTCCATAAATACGCATGCTTGCCGTAAAGTTCAAACGTAAAGTCATTACATCCGAAAGGCACAGTGTCTAAGGCAAATAGCAGTTTACCATAAACAGGATAATTCAGTTACTGCATGAATTAAAATCTTAGAACCGCTTTAGACATATTTTTTGTACAGCAAACAACAACTTTCCTGTCTCTCGATGGGAGCAAGCAATACTAATGCATTTTGGCTTCTAGATAGCCAACAGCAACATCATACTTGCTGCAATTTTTTTTAAGCTTTTTTTGCCATTTTGATTAAAAGAAAGACATTATTTTTTGCTTCAAATTAGCCCACTGTTTATTCTAAATAAATTAGAATTTGAATGGGTTTTAATTAAATATTTACTGCATTTCGTTTGATGCCGCATTACATCCGAAATGAAAGTTCTGAGATTTGAGAAGGTTTATATGTATTTTTATTGTTTAAATTAATGCCGCACAAGATCGCTTTTCGCAATAATTAATACTTTTAAGCTTCTTTCTCTCCAACTGCATACGTACATACTCGTGCACACATAAGCATGCATATGTACGTATATATACTCTAGGCAATTAATAAAAATTTACTTTGTGTGTGGTTGTGTATTCAATGTCAGCAATGCGTTGCACTTGGGCGAAATAAAAATTATAAAAATGTTCAACAATCACAAAAACAGGAGCAATTCTGTTGGCAAATCGTTAATAAAGAAAAATATTATGGATTATTTGGAAGTGAACTATGAAAAAATAACAACTGGCTGGCGTAGACAGCCTCATCCGTGGCGTTCCATTCATCCAGTCGCATAAAGGTTTTAGAGAGTTTACGTGAGAGCATGAGTGTATGTCGGCAAAGTAGGTGAACGATGGCAAGTCCTACAAGCTTATTATTAATGTTTAGCAGTGAGAGCGAATAGGAATGAGTTGATTTTTATTTTATTTTTTGACAATTTTTTTTTCAATTTTATACTTTTTGTTTTAACAAAGTATTTTGCATTGCTGACACTGGTGGACCCTCACATACACATACACACACATGCATATAAAAATGATTTGAAAATATCTCTTATAATATACAGTTGTTGTTGGTTTTTGATTATTGCTGCGAAAAAACTGTGCAATTTTACGCCAAAGCCATTGTGTTTACACATACGAGCAGATTTTTATTATTACGATTGCGTTTAAATGATGGAGGATATATAATGAGATAGAAATACAGTCGGCTTCCATATTAGACATTTGGAAATTCGTAAAGGAATAGCGAATTTCCCTCAAAGATTTCTTAAAGATTTGAAATTTCAGAAAAAGAATCATCTCCGTATGGAGGATTTATTATTTTACAATATTTAGCCAACTGATTTACCGTCACGTTACGATTTGCCTATGAATAAAGTGTTTAATTCTTTTATTTTAAGCAATAAATATCTTTACAAAAGAGCGAAAAAAGTTGTTTCATTACATATTAATACACTTTAAAGTCCAAAAATTATTTTATTTCATTTATATTTAAATTTAATCAAAATTTCTCTAAAGTAATATTCAGTAGGTTGTAAATTTTTCTTTAAAATCACATTTGCAAAAGAAAATAATAATTAAATAAATAAAAAAAAATTATATTTAATTAAAATAATATTTTATGTTTATTTATTATTTAAAAAATTATTGGTAAAAAAATTGTAAGAAATAAAAAAAAATTTTATAAAAATTTTTTCATATTTTTTATAGATCATTTTTCTTAATTTATTATTTAACTTTATTTGTCATTTTTTATTTTTTTTTTTTGCTCAGAAGTTGTTTTTCCAAATTATATATTTATTTTTAATGTTTTTGTTCATTTATTATTACTCTTAAAAATTTAAAAAGAAAAAATTACAATTTCTTTGTTTGGAAAATAAAAATTATTTTTTACTTAACTTTCGAAAGTAACGTCCGTTACAGGCTTGAAGGAGCTTGAACCGTATACGAACTTGAACAAATTTAAAAAAAAAAATTATTAATCAATACTTGGTACTTATGTAATGTATGTGAAGGAATTACAAGAAGGTCTAAATAGGCGTTTCAAAATAGTTAAAATAAACAAATAAAAAGGCAAACAAATATTAATTTGAAAAGAAAAGAAAATTTTTAAATTACTTTCCTTTCGAAATGTAATTTTTATTAGACATTGATGGATTGATAAAAAAAAAATAATAATTGATATGAGTGTCATTATTGGATTTTTTTTTTAAACTACCGGAAATGGAAAACCATTTACTAATACAACTAATACCTCTTTCAAACTTTTTAAAATAGAAATAGAACATAAAAAATGATTAATTATAATTTATAAAAATTAAAGCTATTACAGTGTCTGATTTGCAAGCGAAAAAGAAAAAAATCTTATATAAAAATCTTATATAAATGAATTAAATATTATAACAATTAATGCCGGCTGCTGCAAAACAAAATAAAATACGGAAATAGAAATATAAATTTTGAATGGCAGTGCGATAGAAGATAAAGTTACGAAATCAAAGAGAGCAACTACTGGCTGTCTACTTCTTTCTGATAACAAATCGCCTATGAAATGCGAGGCGTATACTTTATGAAAAATGATATCAAATCCGTTGAAGTTAGTTATATTTATAGCAGTTATTTCATGCTTCTTCATGCAATTGGCCCACTGTGATGCACTTTTATTTCAAAGCTGGAAATTTTTGGGGTTGACAAAAAAATCTTTATGTATAAAAACATTTAAAAAAAAGGAGCACAATCAGCAGGAAATGCAAAATGTTGAAAGTAGGGGCTGCTTTGAAAAAATAATGTTGGATATTTTTTTACACTCACACTAGCAAGCAAATAACTAACACACTCTTATATATGTGAGAAAGGCAGCAAAGTATGCATTTTAGCTCCACATTAAACGAAATTGCAACAGCAAACTGCAATTTCAAACTGAATGCGTATGTATGCGTGAGTGTTAGTTTAAAAATAAAAAATATGTACATCTGTGTTGGTGTATGGGCTTACAAAATACTATATATAAAAATGCATACGCAGTTTTGAGCTTAAAAAGCAATCCTGCACAGTAAAAAGAAAAACATATAAAAAACGAGTCCAAAATTAATAAAATAAAAAATGAACGTTAGCTACGCACTCATACACCAACAAGAGCATAAAAATTGCGAACCGGACGGCTACAAACATTTATGAACACGTTCTATGGTGCACACACAAACACACACTAGAAGCAATCATGTTAATGGTTAAGCTCTCTAACATTTGTTGAACTCTTTAACGGGCAACTGTGCAATGCAAAATTAACAACAACAACACCAACAACAATCACAGATGATGAACACCAACAATTAAATAAATTGCACTGCAAAGAAGAATACATGCACCAGCAATTGAATAGCAACTAGTGTTTTAAGAACACTGCAAAAAAGAGTGTAATCATTTAATAAAAATTCTTAAATGATAAAATAATTCAGATTTTTTTCTATTAGAAGACAGAAATATTTATAAGGCATTTGAGGAATTTCTTACTTCTTTAACAGAATGGAGATGAAAGAGAGAAGGGGGAGAACTTTTCGCACCATCTAAGCTAAATCGTGGACTATTTTACTCCAAAATACTCATGAAATCGTTGAATGAATCGTTAATTAAATGCACAAATCTCAAGAGAAAAACTTGCATATAAATAATTCCACTTCTGCACATAAAACACCACATAGAAAATTCTTGCCCAAAAATGGATCTTCCGATTCATTTGCGACATTAGTTTATTTGTATTTCAAATTAGATTTTATTCAAAAAACATGAAATGGAATGTCTTTGAGAAATTGTCGATTTAACAAAATTCAAATCAGTTTCAGAAAACAGGCCCATCAAGCAAATTTTTTCTTCGCCTTTTATATAAATGCAAATGCAAAAAAAAAATGAATGCCATAAATTAACAAGAGCGTTTCATATTCACCTTCTCCCTTTAGGACATTTGGTGATTATTTATGAAGCCATTACAGCGAGATCATTGAGAATCATGCCTTCTCCATGCTGAGAGTAGTTTCCATTGATCCATACATTTTCAGAGACACCTTTTCAATAAAGGCGAGCAATTAATTCATACCTGCCGCAATTTCAATACGTCCCTCAGATATTTAAAGTCGAAGGAATCCAAAATATTTAAAGTATTTCATTTTGGGATTGCTCATTATAATAAATAAATTCCTTACCGCCTCTGAGTGCGATGAATGTTTTACACACTGATTTTTATAAATGCATTTTTGGTGATTTTTATTTTATCTTTTATACAGATATTCTTTTTTCGTTTTTTCTTCTTTCAATATTACACATGTAGGGGTATATTGGGGCACATGCATATGGCAAAGAAAAAAAGCGGCAAAATTGCAGCTCAAACTCTGTTTAAAAATTTGAAAAAAAAGGAAATATTGAACAGAAGCCAGCTGCAAACATCATCATCAAAACTAAGAATTACAGAAAACACAGAGAAATAAAAATAAATAAAAACAAATTGAAGCAAAAAAAAAAAAAAATCAGTGCACCCGTCGCACGTCGCTGTCATGAACAAAAATCAGAAGATGCAATCGAAACTACTCTGGTGCTTGTGTTTTAATGAATGCGTACGTCAAGGGCCAGTTGTTGGGCGAGAGAAAGAGAGAGAAAAGCTGAAAAGAGTTGAAAAGGAGGTTTTAGGAGAGAATAATATTGGGAAAGGGCTTTTATACTCATTGCAAGCTCCTCATTTTTCCTCTAATTTTTATAAAATTAATAAATAATTAAGCATACACACACGGAATTTATACCGCTTTTTTTTTCTTTTTTTTTTTGCAGTAAAATAATAAAAATATTCTCCTGCTCGATTTTAACTTATTGTGATAGAACTGGAGAGCAATAAAACCTGCTCAAAATAAAACGGGTACATGAGTGTTTCGTTAGTGGATATTTGAAGTGGTGAAATTTGGAAAAAGATACACAAACACTCTCACACACACACACATACACTCAAAATGCATCCAAAAATTTTAAAATAAAGGTAAAATGAAGGAGAAATGCCAAAATAAAAACTAAAAAGAATGATCAAAATAAAATAAAAACTCAGTTTTTGTTTTTGTTTTTAGGTTTGTTTTTCGGATACACATATTTAATGTGCAACATAACATCACATTGACATAATACAACAAGCACAAAGCGGCAGCTAGCCACGGCTAACCTCGGCTTTGACGCTCCCCTCATTTTCAGCAAAGTTTTGAGACCGAAATCGTAGCTGCTCAGTTTAGCAATTTATATACTTTATCCACTTTTTAATATTTTTGGCAGAGCACCTCACGCAACTACTACCAAAACAACGACACGGCTCGGAGACACTTACACACACACACACTCACACACACACACTCACTTTGCAGGATTGCATTTACACTTAAATGGTTGTGTGCACGGTTATTGCCAACGACCATAAGGAATATGAGCAACAACAAAACAAAACACGGTTTGTAACTTTTGCCGAAATCATTTTTGGAATAGTTCAGATCCGTTTAGATGAACATCAGTAAGCCTACGGTTTGGTTGTGTTTCGAATAACCACACAGCAATCAACTTTCCGAAATCCACAATTTCAACAATAGAAAATTATATCAAAAGCAAAATAACTGATGCAAGATAATTTTAAAATAATGCAACAAAAAGATTCCCACATAAAACTGCATTTTAAGGAAATAAAAAATATGCAATTCAACAAAAATACCCAGTGACTTGTGAATTTTTGAAAACTAAACTACTGAACTCTGAATAAAAATCAAAACAAAAATATTTAAAAGTTTTATAAACAAAAATATTGCAACAAAAAAATAAAACCAAGAGCCAATCTATTAAGCCAGTTAGTTGAACATAAAACTAAAAAATTTAAAAAAAACGCAATCAAAAATTTAAAGTTGTTTCAAAGTCCAAAAAAAAAAAAAAAAAAAAATTAACAAGAAAATCCATTTCTTACGTCAACACATGTGCAATTTTTGGATAAAAAATTTCCAAACAAATGGAAACGTTTTGAAAATACAATAAATTATCAACTAGAGTTTGAAAACCGTATAGAATCCAAGGTAAGTCCTGAGAACGCCTGTTAAATATAAGAAAGAACCCCATGAAAACGATGCTGCTACACGTCAAATTTATTTATTCAATCAAAGAGAAGATTCAATTACTATTTATATTCTAATACTAAAAACCACTAATTCTGAACTCTGAACACTTTGTAGCGGAATGTAGGGTTACTGTAATCGGTGAGGAAACTTTTCAATTTTATAAAAAAAAATTTTAAAATATTTTGAGCATTGTGCTCGAATTTTTCAAGAATTATTTTTGTTAGTACAGTATAATCTGGATATTGCGGACACCTGCAAATCCGGACAACGCGATAAACCGGGCCATTAACTACTTTGTAATCCGGACACCATCATTTTTTCTACATAAATAAATCGGACAGCACTTTTTTTTTCGCTTTTGCAATAAAAATTAATTATCGTAAAGATATTTTATCAAGTTCAGAAAATCTCGTAGATGCTCTTAAAACTTTTACATTAAAAAACGTGTCTTATTTGATTTGCAATGCTTGGCAAAAAAAATTGGGCCAAATATTCTTAAAAAGTGCTCTAACCAAATTCTTTATGAAGACGAATGGGACGGAGACAAAGAAGTTCCTCTAGCAAGACCGACACGCAGCGATTCCGCCAAAGTAATTGATTGACTTGTTGATTTAGCACCTGACATTTATAATTCTTTCGAGGTATATGATTGCTTAAATGGCGAAGTTGAAAGCAATTATGATGAGATAATATTCCAAAAACACAGCATTCTAAAGCCGTATCTGCTTTTAATACCTGTATAAGATATTGTAAAGTGCGGGAACTTCCTGCTAAGGATATTTTAAACCCAAAAACGATACTAAACTTCGATTGATGAAAATATCCAAATAATTGTCTAACAATTAATAACATAATTTTATAAAATTTAATTATTTTTACTCACACGTAAAAAAAATTTATTTTAAAATTAATTTCTTGTAAATAAAAACAAAGTTTGCTATTCACACTACGTACATATTTACAAAATACTACTTTAATATTTCTCTTGTTTCGGAAATTCGGACATTTTCATAGTTCGGACATCACTTGGTTTTTTTTTGGTCCAAACTATCGAGATTATAAAGTAGTAAAAAAAGTGCAAAAAACCACACCGGGTGGCAAAGCATACTCTCAGCCAAACTCGCTGTTAGAATGCAACCATAGTGTTAGGTAGATAAGCGCATATTTTTTCTTACATTATTTTTTTTGTCCGTACTATCGAGATTATACTGTAAATTGAATAGACCCATTTCGCATTAAAATTATAATTGTGCAAACCTTGCACAAATGCAAGGCAAATATAAGGCGAATTCATCCCAAGTGAACTGTCTAAAACAATTATTTCGCTCCATATTGTTTTTCTTAAATAACCAGCACGGCGAAACTTTTTGCCTTCTCTGCCCTGAATGTGAAAGACGAAGTGTGAAATGTTTGCAATCGATTCACAGTACATCATATTTAGATATCTTAAAACATAAATTTGCCTTATATTATTAGGCGTCGGCGAATTCCTTTGCCATAAAGAGATTATGAAAGTTGCCAATGTTAAGTATTTAAAAATAAAAATTGCTCACTGCTCGTTGGTTGCCTTTGCGATGCTTCTAATTACGGCGAAATCTATCAGTATTTCGTAAACCAGAAAATATTTCCCAAACCATATGCCAAATATTTAGGCGAATTCAACCACTTTAAATTATCAACATACAATTAATTATTCAATAAAAATGAAATACTAGCTGGCATTTGCTTGCCAAAAATTTTTTTTCATTCGATTTGTATCAGTTCGCCATACAGTGCGCAAGTTCTCTAATGCAAAGTCATTTTGCTTTGCTAATGGAAGAAATATTTCTCCTTAAATCCTTTCAATAAATAATCCAAAAAAATTATAATTTATATGAAAAATCATAATCATAAAACTTTTAACATCATGCGAACAGTTGAGATCTGTTTTCAAATTTCCCGCAATTATTTTTTTCAGTGTATCAATGAAAATATACCTTTCTAAATATCTTTAGTTGCTAAACTGCAAGAGTAAGATGAAAATCGAAAATCCGTACTTTTTATTGTATTCAAAACTTCTTTATAACGAATGGGGCAAAAATCGGAGCTTTCATTACTTCCCAACTCATGGAAATTAATCTTATGGTCAGGAGGTCCTTGTATGTAGCGTGTATATGTATATTAAGTTAAATACGTTTTGAGAAAACAAAACCAAACATATTTAACTCTCAAATTTGAAAGAATTTATTTAATTTCTAATTCAATGAACTTCGAGGACTTCTGAGATGCTTCCAGACAACTTTCTTGCTCCTTCATTTTGAATGCAGAAAGTACTCACGGTGCGCGGTGTACAAATGGTCCAAAGCCACATTTCCGAATTTTATTTACAAATAATCTAAAAAATAATTCTCTCATGAGATTTCGATTAACGTTCGACTATTTTCGAAACGCTTCGTGACACATTACCTTGTATCTCATTTGCAATAATTTTAAATTAGAAAAAAAAATTGGCGTAAATTAGCAAAATCTGAACCTCTAAAAAGATTTGTGGTAAGATTTTGTTTTTATTATTTAAGAGACTAAAATGTGATTTTTCTGCCCCTCGTTTCGCCTTCCACATTCAACACACTGAGAGAAAAAAAAATCTTCCAATGACAATTCCTTAAATTTCATAAATTAAAATGTAAATAAAGTAAGACTTGGAGACCGAAAAAAAACTTTTTTTATTTTTCCAAGTGGGAACGGTGAATGCAGACAATATTTAGCGATTAGCCTGTTTAATTTACTTTGCAAAATTCATTTAATAAAAAAATTTAAAGCACAAAATTTTATTCGAATTGAAAAAAAGTAAATAAATTTATATATTTTTTAAAATTACTCTTACAGACCTCTTCAATGATATATAATGTATCGCACTCCTTACACCACTTTCATAACTACTACGCGATTCTCATACTAATTTCGAATTTCCCAAGTTTTCATATATGTTTGTGTTCTACTATGTGTTGGTGCAAACCGAGAATGTATTAAAGCGTTTAGGCGATAGACAATTCTAAATTTCCATTTATTTCCAAATTTCTGCTTAAGAAGTCTTCATAAGAGTTCGTATTCTTGGATTCAGATATTAATTAAAAAAATTAAGCCAATAAATTAAAAATTAATTACAATATTAATTTTTCGTAGCGATGCAGTGCACTCTGTACATGGACATTTATAGCGATAGTCCAAAGATTAATATCAGGATTGGTGTTCAAGTGAAAAGTACTTTTAAGGCCAATATTGGCAATAGAAACTTTGTTAAGGTATTCACGAAATTAAATTCTCGATAGCTGTCTTGCAAAGAAGTGAATGAATCGCGTAATTTCTCATTATTGAAAGTATTCGCTTCGAAGCAGAAAAAGCCATTGCAAGAACTATCATTCAAGGAAATAATTCTAGTAGCAGACCCTGTAGAATCCACATTTTGTAATCTTCTGGGATTTTTTTTAAATCCCGAATCCTAAAGGTGATTGTCTTATGTATAGAAAATCGACAAAAACGTTTTGAATGAAATAAAAAATTATAAAAATTTTAAATCAACATTCTCTTACCTTTATTTATTATTGTTATCTCCTGTGTGTCTTATTAATTTTTTTATTTCAAACTGTGTCAAACTATAGTGGGGTTCTTTAGAAAATCGTATTGCTCATAAAGGGAATAAATATATAAAAGAAAATTGCATAAAAAATAAATATTTTGGAAAACCAAGAAGGGATATTGAAAATGGTCATGATATCGTATACAGATTTTGCATATTCTGTATAGCTCGTAAGATTGCTTTCTTCTGATGGGCTTTGATCACAACCTAGCCCTTCTACAGTGACCATGTAGACTGTGAATAGCCTCCAAGAAACCACTCTGGTCTGAGTCTTTTTTTCAATAATAAAAATTATTTTATAATTAAAATTATAGCCAGAACCTTCAAAAAGTCTCTGCATTTAATATTAGCAATTTTAAATTTTTTGCTCGTAAGGTTGGTTACCTCGGATGGGCTTTTTACGCAGCCCAGCCCTGCTATAGTGAGCGTGAAGGCTGTGAAAAGTCAAGGGACCATACCACCACCCTGCTCTGAATTTTCCTTTCAATAACATACATTTTTTTACAATTAAAATTTTCTACCAGAACCTTAAAAGAGTCACTGCATTTAATATTAGTAATTTTTAAATTCTTTTCTCGTAAGGTTGGTTACCTCGGATGGGCTTTTTACGCAGCCTAGCCCTGCTATAGTGACCATGAAGGCTGTGAACACCCAAGATGTTAACTACTATGAGTTTTCGCTTCAATAATAACAATTATTTTATAATAAAAATTTTCTGCCAGAACATTCAAAGAGTCACTTCATTTAATATTATCATTTTAAATTCTTTGCTCGTAAGGTTGGTTACTTCGGATAACCGAGGTAACCAGCCTTTTTAGGTTTGCCCTTTTTTTAGGTTTTTAGGTTACGAGGTTTAGGCAGCCAAGTCCGGCTATAATGACCATGAAGGCTGTGAACACCCAAGATATTCCCTACTATGAGTTTTCCCTTCAATAACAAAAATTATTTTATAATTAAAATTTTCTGGCAGAACCTTCAAAGAGTCACTGCATTTAATATTAGCAATTTTTAAATTCTTTGTTAAAACTAACCAGCATTTTATTTAATAAACACATAAACTAATATTTAAAACAAGTTTATTATAAACACATAAATATATAGAATGATTCACTCTGATCACGATGCACTACAAGTGTGCAGATGCACTTTTTAATTAAAAAAACAACAACAAAAATAGTTTTGCCCAACTCAATTGAAATTGATTAACAACCAAGTGAAAATTAAAGCGGCATTGAAAAAAAGTCGTTTTAGGCTTTGATCGATAATAAAAAATTGTAACTTTTTTGCAAACTTTTTCCAAAAATAGTCATACATTCATACATACACTTGGAATGAAATCTATTAACCAAACGAAGCTGCATTAATTTAGATGATTGGTAATTAAACATTTATAAAATTAAACGGATGTACTAGAACTTGGAAACATGATGATGATGATGATGATGATGATGATGATGATGATATAAATTTACACAGAAATGGAATACGAATACAAAAGAAGTGTTTGTAATGTGAGTGGCAAACACAAGTATTAAAAGTTTACATATTAAATGTTGAATAGAACACAGTAGTTGATTCTAGTTATGGTATTCCTGGCGTTAATTACAACATATTTAAATGTATATGCTGTTTCATTGGCCTTTATTGAAGTGTTTTGGTTAACCAGAAACGTTATTAGCAACATGCAAATATTTATTTCTTTTTGTCCTTCTTTTTTGTTGTTATTATAAGTACAGTGGGGAAAATATGTACCATAACGCCTAAATGATTTTATATAAGAAATTTTGTAAATCATATCGATTTCTCTTTCGAGTTCTCTAAGGGGATGTTTGTTTTAAATATAATTTCAAAGTAGCCAATGAGAATTATAACAATATTATTGAAACCTATGCCTTTATTCTGTATATTTGCATTTTCACCATGTGCAAGAACTCATGATATGCGTGATCGTTAGAAAGATACGGCAACCAATTCCCACACGGAGATATCTGAGATTTCAAAACTTCCAAAAAAATATGGTGAGAACTTAACTGCCGCAACATCTGTTTTACTGTTTGGAGTTGGATTAGTTTTGGAGTCTGTTGTCTTTATCTATTTGGTATTTCCCACAACCCACTTTTGATTAATTTAAATTACATTTTTTTATAGTC
The DNA here is from genome assembly GCA_963402855.1 of Ormia ochracea. Classification (NCBI taxonomy): domain Eukaryota; kingdom Metazoa; phylum Arthropoda; class Insecta; order Diptera; family Tachinidae; genus Ormia; species Ormia ochracea. The sequence continues at coordinate 32,291,600 of OY727107.1, read as the reverse complement.
TTCTTTTTTTTTATTAATCTATTTTCATTGAATGGCAATTGTGTTTTTTTTTGTTGTTGTTGAAATTACATGAAAACTAATCTTAAGCCTTAAAAATGTTAAATGTTTCTCTTAGTAGGCCGTCACAATAACCTTTCAGAAAGAGTAAAACCCTTTAAAAGATGAGTTCCACAATATTTTTAAAAGAGCAAGCTTTACATGGCAAAGTAAAACTGAACTTTATAGAAGGCCAGAGAACTGATTCTTGTGTTAATCCATAGAGACATTAATAAGAAATAATCACGATCGCATTTTAAACATCAAATTAGAGTCATAGGTTGCAGATAAAAATTGCCATTCATTGCGTTTATCCATAAATAAATATTACGATTCGTGATCCAAAGGCCTTCCAAGAGATAATAACAGTCCTAAAGTCAATCTGAGACCAGAAATTTTGGTAAGACTTTCGTCAACTTAAATTCTCACCAGCTGTCTTACAAAGAATTTATGGGAAAGAGAAATTCAGACAGATTTCAGTGTGTAAAATAATTTATTTTTAATTCTTTGTAACTCCTTGCACATGTACAAGTCCAGTACCAAAAATTCCCCAATTTTGCTTACAAAATACGCACAGCAATATTTTGCTTTTAAAAAAAGTAATCAAATGAAAGAATTTTACAAGAAATAAAAACAATTTATTTTAAAGCAAAGTCTGCTGGGTGCTACCCTTTATGGTGAGAAGCAAATGTTGAATGTTAATGCCAGTAGGATCAAAATAAAAGAGAGTAGATGAGTGCAAGTAGATGCGTTTCCTAATAACGTGCTAACTGACACAGTTTGCAAAATCATTTTCTTAACGCCTAAAAGTATGTATGACAATTCCTTATAAATTTTCTATCCAAAATAGCTTCAATCCAATAATTTAAGTAAATGAATTGAAATTAGAAATTCATTTTCTGACTTACAATTATTTCAAAATATTATTTTTGGCCTCTAACTTTAATAAAAAAAAAAAAAAACTTTTTAATAAAAAATATTTTTGGTTTGGTTACCATGTAATTGAATATTTTTCGATTGAAAGTCATTAATTAGTGTTATTAGAAAAATTATGGCGCAAAACACACAAGAACGACACCAAGTGCAGAGTCACAATCAGAGTCATGCAACAGATATTTCTGAGCAGTGTTCGTTTCGGATTATTCTTTTCTTTTTGCATCTTTTTCCTGGTGATTATTATGCTGATGGTCATTGATAACAATTCTCTTGCTGGCTGTTGTCAAGGGCAAAATCAAGTTTTATTCCACAAAAAATACACCTGTTTTAGATTTTTTTCCTGTTTTTTGCCATTCAGCACCTACTTGTTTTGGTTTATTGTTTTTAAAATGTACGCCAATGTCCGAGTACGCCACTTATTCTTTTTTGCTTGCTGTTCCCAGCCACGGCAACTGATGTTGCTACTGTACGCAACATCTGTTGCAGGAATCAACTAAATTTTGGCACTTCTTTGTGTTTCTTAAAGGATTTTCTTTCGTTATTTTTTTTTTTTTTTTTTTTTTATTGCGCCGCCCAGATAAGTTTTATTTTTGCTGTAGTGAAAATACATTTCTTAAATTAATTTTATAAAAATATGAAAATAGCGGTATATTAACAGTACCAATAACAGTTAAGTACCAGCTTATTTTCAAATCTTTTTAGATTGCATATAAACTTGAAGAGAAAGAGGGGGGAAAATTGTACATTATAATTTCAAAAACCAAATAAATTACTTTCTACATTCGGTTCATATTTTTATATAGGAAAATGCAAAAGATTTGCCAATGTTAAACTGCATCTAACAAATAGATTGATAACTAGAGGTATATTGCACTCGTACTGACATCAAATGCCATTATTATCAGAGCCATTCGCCCAAAATAGCTCTTTATTAAAATGTATGTTGAATGAAATAAAAATGAAATTTTTATTGGCTGGCCGGTAATTGAACCCGAGCAATACAATAAAGAACTCAAAAATGTAATAGTAATTTAGAAGCAATCTTAACTGAAATATGGAACTGCCTTTCAACACTGGTATTGATCCACACATACTGACAGAACAGTTTTCACTTTGTGCCGGCAAATAAAGAAATATTCAAGTAAAATAAAAACTTAATAATAATAATAGTAATAAACACAGTTTTATTTTCCATCAACAAAACGATTGTCGTCTTCCATTTTTCTGTTTAAAATTGCAACACCCCTCCATACAAAAATCCTAGATAAGACACCGCCTGTGTTCCCGTCTATCTGTGAATAACCTAAATTTGACAAAAGCTTATCTTTGAGGTTCACAGATACAATAAGAAATTTATTATAAAAAAATATATAAAATAAAATACAAACACTTTATTGCCTAAAAAAAAAAAAAAAAAAAAAAAAAAAAATTTTTATTATCAACAAAACAACACGAGAACAGAAAAAAATTGTGTCATTGTAAAGTAACAATGAAACACGTACAGAAACTGATGAGGTAATACGATTTATAAATACTACACTGTAAATTAAATTGATTGTCTTTAATTAGTTATTAAATTTAATGATTATAACAGTTTTAATTATTTGTAATCTGATAAGCGAATATGCAGGGTATTAATATTCATGTATGCTGAATGTTTCGTCAACAGTTGTAACGAGCCAAAAACTCTATTTCTTTTCTCGTGCGGAATGGTATGATTTGTTACAAAATACTAATAGCCCTCCCTCCACCAACCATTTTTCTACTAAAGATGTCGCCCACTTCAAATTCTCAAACAGTTAACTGGAAAGCTCTCTAATATTGTCTAGTAGCCTGAAATAATTGTCTACTGGTATGGATTATCCCAAAAAGGGATAAATCCCTACTGATACCTCCATATTCTTTTTTTTAAGTAACTTGATATGCAAAGCTTTCGGCTTGAGCGCGGGAAAACACAAAGAGTCTAGGCAGGAAACGGACACGCGACCTCCGGTTCAGTAGGCTGCACATTATTCATTCGCCTATGGAGGCACCCAATTATTTCATTTAGCACTTCAGTACACAGTTAAGTGCAGGTATAACGAACTATAAAACGCCAGTTGTGTCGTCTACTAATATTTTAATTTTGTGCATTGGCCTTTTTAGATAACAACACTAAAATGTATGTTTTCATCATGTTTTTTGTCATTCGCGCCTTTTAAGGGGCCTTTCAAAAACAGCTGCTTTTGCTAATTTAATTCAAAAAAAGGGGAGTTATTTTAAGCACGAACCTTTAAAATATATCAGCTGCTCTAAACCAACCAGTATATATTTTTAAAGAGCAACTCGTTGATCTAAGGTAATACACTCAAGTATGCCCCCCTTCTAAATAATATCTATGACACTTTAATTTTAATGTTCAAGACTAATAAAATACATAAAAAATATTTGTTTCATTTGCCTTTTTTGTTGTTTTTGGCGCCTTTCTCAATAAACTGCTTCTACTACATAATTATTATACTTGGAAAACTTTGAGTCCTCTTTCTGAGGAAAAATCTCATACGACTGTTAAAATTTTAAACATGCTCAGCATGTGAGCACCCCTAATAATAAAAATCATTTTCAATATTTGATATTATAATTATTAATAAAGAAAACTAATTCTAGAAAAAAAGTGTGTGCCACAATTTGTTCATGTCTAAGAACATGAGAGAAATACTTCATCCCTATTTCCCAGGGTCCATTTGGTTATTAGTCTTTAGTTTCAGCAAACCCAACAAGGGTGACGTTCACATGCAAAAGACATAGAATTGAGCCATCCATTGCCCACAAACACAATAGCAATATTTATAGAAGATTCCACTTACATTCCACTTCATATTTAATTTATTAGAAATCTCTGAGGCAGCATTATTGAGAAGCTCCGATTACAACCGATAACTGTTACGATGACTGCTAGAAAAAAAGTCAGCCACACGCATTAAATCTATTAGAGGTTTTCATTTCAAAAAAAGGAAATCTTCTAAAGAACTTTTAGTACATTTTGGTTTGTTTTCAATAATAATTAAATACAGGGTATTTGCCGGGAAGGTATACTATTTTGCTTTTGCTATCATTTCGTGGCAAATTTATTATGTAAAAATATTCGGTAATCCAACGTCTTTTAAGCGTTAGAACCTTTTTTCAAAACATGGGGAGCGATATCCTGATATCTCACAACTGTATTCTATTTGCTTGATTAACATGTGGTTTCCACAAGACGGTGCCACATTGCATACAAGCAGGATTACAATAGGATTACCATGAGAAATCATTCCACAACAAGTAATTTCCATAAAGGGTGATGCAGATTGGCCTCCACGGTCTCTTGATTTGACTGCTCTGGATTTCTTTTTGTAAGGATATCTGAAAAGCAAGATTTATGCAAGCAAACCGGAAAAGTCAGGACAACTCAAACCTCATGTTCGTGATGAAATTTGAGAATGTAATGGAAAAGAGATCGCTTTTGTGAGGCCAACAGAGAAGGGGATGTATCTGATATAGTATCCATATATAATTGCCGACATTAACTAAAACATTTATCAATATCAGATCCATTATCTGTCATTTAATCTAGAATTATAAACAAAGAAAGGGGTATACCTCACCGGCGAACACCCTGTACTAATAGCTGGATGACACATATTAAAATTTTGTGCATTAGCATTTGCGTGCCCATTGAATGCCTTCAATCTAAATTTGTACCACAAAAAAGAAGACACTAAAAAACGTAGATGTATTAGTATTTCTATATGAATATACACGCATACATAAGTAATCACGGATGTGTGCACAAAGTGCATTTTCAAGCCATGCTCTGCAAGTGTGCCTGAGTGGCTTACGAGCCCATCCAAAAACACACATCCACACACACACACACACACACACACATAATATGTATATGAATAATTTGCTATTTGCTGAAATTTTTGGACTGTAATAAATGATGTGTGTTGAGTTATTTTTTTTTTCTTTGCCTTTTTATAGTTAAGAAACCATTTTTGGTTTAAGTATTTTTATTGTTGTTTTGCTTTTTTCTGGTTTTTATTCATTTATTTTTTTTTTTTGGTTTTTTTCTGTTTTTTTTTTTTTTTTTTTTGTAATGATCGCACTTTTTTGGACGACTTGTTTTTGTTATTTTTGGCAAAAATAATTCAAAGACCCCTTCTACTGCTGCTGTTAATTTTTCAAGTTGTAGATGATGTTGATTTTGTGTTGCTTCTTTCAGTTTCTTCCTTACATTTCCCTGTTATTTTAATTTCCCTCTGCTCACCAGAGGGCCATTTGATAATAATATTCAACTAAAGTTCTACAAGTATAGAATAAACACTCTACACAATTTGAATAAGCTTAAAATTGTCATGCTACATACATACATATGTATATAACCTGTATAAATTATACAAACTATTTTAAACTTTTTCGCAAATTTAAGAAGTAGATTTACTTTCACATACATTTGATTTTGAAAATCACAAATTCGTAACCGTTCGTGAAAAAAATTCTCTAAGAAAGCATTTCCAATACCAGCCAATGTACTCAATTGTAGCAATCAACAGTTCTCGCTTTTATAGAAAACGATTGCAGTACGATAATGCATTACGATATAATTAAAATAAATGCAATAAAAACAAAAATAAAACTTAAAACTAATTCTATATATAAATAGGAGATCTTAAGCTTAATTAAAGAAAATAATTAAACCAAAAAAAAATGTGGAAAGAGCTTTAAGGTAAAATAAAAGAAAATGGGCGATATTGAAATGTCTTAATTTTTTCAAATTAGGAAATGAATGAATTTTTTCTGGAAATCAAATAGGAGTATCTCTGGCCACGCATGATAATAAAAGATAATAAAACCGTAAAATCTTAAAACTTGTGAGGCATTTTTTTTTCAAGTCGGCAAATGCTTAGGGAACTGCCTACTAAATGGGAAGTTGCAGGTTCCATTCCTGCCCTAGCCTAACTGTTTTTCTTCCGACAAGCCGGAAGCTTTGCAGGTTGATTTGGCTTAAAAAAACAAGGTACGAGGATTGGCAGTAACCTGCATTCTTAGACACTTTCGTGTAAAAGAGCATTCAAAAATTTTATTTGATCTTGTTTAAATGAAAAACGTTTGTTTGGGAATCTAAACAGGACATACAAATGTGGGTGGTGTTGCGGGTGGTTGCCACTAGATACCAAATGCACCTTATTCAAATGCCGCTTAGTGTTGTGAACGTATTCGCACGATGCATATATAATCTTAAAATTTGTGTGCAATTTATATAAATATTTTTATTTTCGGGTTCGCTGCTGCTGCATGTGGATGTACTTTGTTTTATTGTTGTTGTTGTTGTATTACAGCTTTGTTCTAAAAAACCAGAAGATCTTTTGTAGAAAATATATACAAAAACAACAATAATTTAATGTATGAAAAGAAAACAAACTGCTTCAGCAGTTCATTATTATTTTATTCTGTTTTAAAAGAGGGTAGCGTCTCGTATTAGGAGGGAGTGCGGTATGCAATATTTGTGCAAGTTTACTTGCACACATTTACTTGTTTATGCGTTTGTGTAATTTTTAGCAAAATATATTTGTTTTTTTTTTTCATTATTTATTAAGTTTGCTGTTTTCTTTTTTAAAGCTGCGAGGCCATTGACCGTAAGTGCTGTTGAAAATAAAACATTTTAATCTCTATAACCAAATTATAAAACGAATTGCAAAATATTAACATGCCTGTGTGTGTAAATGTGTGCCTGCCTTTAAGAAATGTGGTTCAGTTTGTAAAGCTTTACTTATTTATATAAAATAAGAAAAACAACAAAATCTACTTGCTTTTTTTAGATACGAAATTTTCATTTATCGTTTCTTTGTCACTGGAAAGTTCTATAAATAAAGGCAGAACAAATTTATTACTAATATGATCATTAAAATTTGGCATTAAAACAAATTTCAGGGAAAAGAAATCAATTATTTTCGTAGTCGTATTTTAATAAAGAAAGAAACGAGAATTATCTCTATTAGAATTATTCTGTTGTTCGATGGCATCTAATAGCAAGACTTTACAAAAAAAAAATATATATGTATATATATTATAATAAAAATTAAAATTAAAATAGCAGAAACTCTGAACAAATTGCGAATTTTATTGAGGTTTTTTTTGTAACTGAAATTTTTGTTTTTATATTCCTGTAGATATAAAATTAGAAATTAAAATTGTTCATTACATAAATAATTAGATTATCATTTAGATTTGCTTTATCTCAGCTTATGTTATAATCCGGGGAAGAATATCAGATAGCTTTCGAGCCATCCAAAAGTTTATATGAATTTTGCGCAATTTTCTTTACCCACAAGTGTTGAGGAAAATAATTAATCAATTTAATCTTCAAAAAGGCATTTCCACTTTGTGGACACGAATGCAAAAGAAAAAAAAACTTTCCAAAAATTTTAAATTTCTAAATGTAAAATCAGTAGAGAACTTTAGCATTTCATTTCCTTTTATTATTTATAAATAATAAATATAAAATTTATATTTTTATTTAAATTCCGTAAATACTGCCTTGAAAGTAAAGCTCTCGAGGATTTCAGAACTTTAAAAATAGTGCAGGCGTTGAACAATCGCATATTGAAAATTTTGGTACTTAACATTTTCATGCTGTAAATATGGATATTTTTAGTGAAGAAAATAGGCCAAAAAATAAATATTTGGGAAATACGAACTGCCAGGCAAGAAAGTAGAGTTCTCGAGAACTTCAGAACCATTTTAATTATATTCAAAGTGCTTAGAGGTTTTCAGCTTAATTCAGACGTATACTTTTCAACAAAGAATGTTACATTCATATCTGCTGCGTTAACACCAGATGCGAAGTGGTCCAACTTTTAACTTTTTGCATACGTTCACTACTTTGACTGAAAGCCGTTGTAAAATTAAAAATACACTTTCAAATTTATTACGTGGACTTGCGAGAACAACAGCTATTTAAATATCCGTAAACAAAGTATTAACTGTATACGTCGGTCGCCATCTTTATGTCAATTCAAGGAGTATAAAGTATACGTATACAGTATTCTATGTGACCAGGCCTCGATTCCGCCAATTGTTTTCTCTCTTATTATACTTACATATGTATCTCAGCGTCTCCCTTATCTATGCCTTAAAAAATATGAAAAGTTTTATTGCTCTTGTATTTTCCATAAAAGGCAATTTTCAAATTTGTTAATGTTTATTGGTAGACAATAAAAAACAATAAAAAAGACAATATTTGTTTATTATTGTTAAAAATTATTCGATGAATAAAATTGAAAAAGAGCAAATAAAATATGTTTTGTTTTTATTTCATTCTGCTTGAGAGTTATTGATTTTTCATGAGTTTCTAAGGAATTGAAAAGAACAGCGACGTAGAAAGATCATTGATCTGATGCACTTTATCTGTACAGTGGCAAAGTGTTTCTGCTGTCCTCGGAAAGGAAACCAAATTAAGAAAATCTAATGACTACTGTGCATAGTTGAGAGCCAGAATATGTAACAAATAATCAAGCCTCATTCAGTTGTAATAAAAATTGCCAAACTAAGCAAGCATAATTGCCGACTATAGAGCAAGTTAGACATGCCAAGAGCCGCTTTACTTGCTTAAGACGACTTCATAAAATATTTTGTGATTCATTTTCACCATCTAGACATTACTTTTGCCCAGCCTATTAAGCCTGCCTTGTGAGTGTTTATTTTAGAATGAGCATGACTGTATGTATGCTTGAATAAAAATGAGTGTCAATATTTTCGTTCATACAATTGTTTACCTTGCGGAATGAATGGGGTTTCGCCATACTGATCATGACCACTTGGTTCGCTAACATCATTATCATTCACATGTGCCTTTTTTAAGTCATTTTATTGTTTGCATTTGAAAATTTTGTAGATGGTATAGAAATTTTTGTTGGTCGTTAGCCTTAGGAAGTTCTTTGTTGGTATTTCAGTATGTGAGCGTAGGCACGAACGTTTGTTTTGGACAAGTTTTTGGAAACAATGATGTCAATAGACATACAGAGTAAAAGCGTTTCAAAATACTTGGAAATATTTAACAAAAAAAATACACCAGCTTTTAGCCCAAAAAGAAATTTAAGATTAATTAATTTAAATTTTTAATAAATAGAACAATTAAAATTTTTCTTATCCTTTTTTCTATACAATTTTGTGATCACAATTAGAAATTGCTGCTTTAAAGTTTCTTTTTTAAAGCCTCTCATTAAATATTGCGATTTGTTTTTGATTAATAACATGTTTTTTAATCTTGCGGAACGTGGTTGCTTTTTTAACGAGTTACGTCAAAAAAGAAACGCAGCCCATATTCGAAATATTAACAAAAAAAAAAAGCTCACACTGTGGACCAATAAATTCTTGTATTAAAATTATTTACGCAAATTTAGGAGATTTAATTTATATAAAAAATGATTACTTCAAGGACAGCAGGACTACAAGAAATTGCCTATTAGTTTACAATTTTATTTTTTATTTTAATTTGATATACTTAAGAAAAAAAAATTATTTTAGTCAAGTTTAAACGAAAAAACAAGTTGAAGATAATTAAAAATTACGTTATTAATAAAATTAATTAAATTAAATTAATTAATCAGACTATTTAAGTATCAATTGCAATGTTTTACAAATGAGTTCCCATTTAGATTTCACATATAAATTTTGTATTCGATCAATTAAATAAATTAATTAATAATAACAAATACGTTTAAGCAAAATCTTTGAATCGTATTAAAGAGTTTTCATCGCGTGTTAGAAAATTGGTTTAATAATTTTCTTTATTTTTCTTGACTTTTTTCTTTAGCTAATTTTTTTAAAATATAATTTTTAATTAACAATAATTTTAAGTTAACAATGTTAATTTAATTAACCATCAATTGCTTATTATTATCAATTGGTTTTTAGTGTTTCATTCTGTAAAAAAAAAGTAACGTAGAAATTTACAAGAAAATCTCTAAATGAGCATCACTTAAAACTGAAAGCTTGAGAGTTTTTTTGTGCTAAAATCATTCTCTTATAAAGTGTTTTTTTTTCTTTGCTTTGCATTAGTATTAGTTTATTTTGGTTCTGGTGCGGTTGCATTTAAAAATTGCTCACTTCTCATGCTTAAAGGTCGATGACTGCCAAAAATTTATTGCATGTTGTCTATGTATAAGTGAAATATTTGTTAGCATGAGAATGGACTAAAACACTGACGTTCGCTGCACCAGAAAAAACTCGTAAATAATAAAGAAAAATGAAAATAAAAAATTCAAATAGTCGTTCGTAAAGGCGAGAACCATTATTGGTAACAATAAGCTCAAATAAGCTCATCTATATATGTAAATACATACATACATACATACATACATATGAACGCGTATACATGACACATGTTCTTATACTAAGAGAGTGCTAATAATTGTGAAAGCACTTACAAATGTAAACATGCACGCCCAAGTGATACGTCGAACCAAATAGGGGGTGTGCACTAACTTTATTTCTCAAATAAAATATATAATTTTTCTCATGATCAAGTTGACCAACTACGTACTGGCTGGCATAAACGAAATATATTCAAATATTATTTGTGAATCCACGGTTTATTGAACTTTGCACATGTTTTAGAACCACAACAACGAGCAGAAATTACTCCGACGCCTACAAACTGGCACTCGTGAGCAAATTTTAATAGACCGTCGTAAACATCGTGGTGTTGAATATTATCAAAAATTGTATATTTATTGGAATTAAATATTATCACACTTTTTAGAAACTCGTGTGCCGATGACTTCATGCTAAACTTACACAAATAAAAAGTATTCAAATTGGCAAAAAAAAAAAAAAAAAAAAAAAAATTACAAATAAATAAATAAATGAAAAAAACATGAATAAAATACACTTAAACTCCCAACCCATTGTCTAGTTTAACCGGATGCAAGGTTCACTGCTATTTGCCTTCTTGTTACGAGTATTTTTGTTTGTCAATTCTGCATTTAGTTAAATTTTTCTCTTTTTAATTTGTTGTTGGTGTCGGTTAGTCGACAGTCCATTGCCAAAAAAAAAACAAAAAAAAAAAACAAAACGCTGCAAAGTTAAAATTATTTATAAATTACAGTATTTACGATTTCCTTGATTGTTACGTTGATTTTTAGTGGTTTGCCTAATAATGCAAATGACTTAAAAGTCAGCTAAGATTGAATTTGCGGCCTATACACAGTTTTCCGAAAATACAAAGCCTTCAAGGTTCCGCTTGAACTTGCTCGCCATCCATCTCATTGGGCAAGAAGTAATATACATATATCGTAATATCAAGCAAGTAAGCAAACAAACGCATGTCTTACTCATTTCGTTTATAATGCTACGAACAGAATTGCGACGAAATTCGCCATGTAAATTCCTCAAAAAAACCTATTAAGCACCAAACTGTTTTAAATGTAATCTAATATAATAAATGTGTTGACGAATAATGAATTATTTAAAAACTTAAACATTAATAGGGTCAAAGCTAAACAGTTTGCCCCACGATGCTGATCAACATAAACGAACAGCTGACTTGCGCGCCATTAAAAAAAAATTACTATAATTCAGATGTAAGAATTTTTATATAAAATTGGCCCCCAAAAAAAATTATAGAACGAACACGAATGTCATGTTCAATCACTTGCATTGAAGCTGTCACCAGATTTGTAACAAAATAAACGACTTACAACTAAAAATAATTTTTAATTTCTTATTTATTTGATCTTCTCTTTATATTGAAATACTCAATATTTTAGTACTCCTTTTTCCGAGAATACATCAGCAAAAATTTAATTATCAAAAATTAAATATATTCATATTCATATTATGAACTTGTGAACATGCTTGTATATAGATTTTTGTTGCCTACTGTACCGATTATTATTATCATATTAGCGATGACTCTAAGCAAGAGTTGATGTAACAATGTAGTCTCAATATAGTAAACTCAAACGAATATCGATTCAATATTTAGTGATGTGCTTAAGTGAATGATATCCGCTGGCTTGATATCGGCGGCTTAAGTTAATTTTTTTTTTTTTGGTTGTAACCGATATAACATGCAAAGTTTTCGGCTTGTGCGCAAGAAAACATACACGGTCTAGACAAGAATCGAACCCGCGACATGCGGCTTAGTAGGATGTGCATTATTCGACACCTTGGGCCAGCCTGAGAAACAATTTTGTAATCTGCATTAGCAAGTAGTCCAATGAGGACGGGAGCGTATTTAATACGTTTTTTTTCAAGAAACAAGAATAGAAACCAAAAAAAAATTATTAACGTAAAAATGTATTTTATGCACTAAAGCTTATGAAAGCTAAAAGCAAACCTCATCACGCCTGGCTGATTTGCTTCTCTTCCATCGACGTATGATATAGAAATAGATCTGTAGTAGAAACCGAAACCTATGAGGAATTTCAAACGACTCCATTATCATTATGAGCATTTTCATACACAGAAATGAGCCGCAAAAATTTCATCACACGTTCGAGTTGTGTTGCCAGCATATGATGCTCACAGGAGCAAATAATACACTTTTCAATTGTACGTGAATAAGGGAAACATCTTCTCCTTGAGCTGTTTTGCCCGCATTAATACATCGGAAAATTATTTTTATATGTGTGTGCTCCTAGAAAGCATGAGACCAAAAAGTTCCTATTTGTTATATAAAATCAAAATCGCTTGACCTTTGCATTCACTCAAATGCTCTATTAAAAATAAAATATAAATTCGAAGGATATTTAATTTAAAAACAAAGTCTAGAAGTCCCCATAATAATCCAGCCACCTTTAAAGCCATATAAAAAGTTTAATTCATATTTTTTTTAAAAGCGAAATATCTGAACAAACAGATGAATAAATATTTGTTTGTATACAATTTCAATACCATGACATTTAACTAAAGATTTATTTCATTCTTTTAAATGATCATTAATGAATATGCACTTGTACAAACACAGATATTTGCACCGTGTCGTATTAAAAACGCACTACAAGAACTTTCGATTGTTTATGGTACTTTATAATGAAACCGACAATAATGTGTGTCTTTCCGCGACTAACGCTGTATATCTATAAATAAAATAAAATAAAATAGCAACAATAATTATTTTGTTTATAATTTGTTTTTAGAACGTACCGCTCTCTACTGCTGGTATTGTTTCAAAGCGCTGCTGCTGTTGTACTACGCCAGTTGACTCCGTGGCGCAACGGTAGCGCGTCTGACTCCAGATCAGAAGGTTGCGTGTTCAAATCACGTCGGGGTCAGTTGCAAAGTAAATAAATCTCAATTTTTCCCCCTCTGCTTCTTTTTTTTACAGAATAATTTTTGGCGTCATTTTTTTTCTTATGCTCTAAATAATATTACAGCTTGTTCTGAATATTAAATTAGTAACGAATAAACGAAAAAATAACGAATAACGAATAGCGAATAAACTAAAACTCATTCCGAAATTAACATTTTTCTTAATTAAATTATTATCGAGTAAATGCTTAATATTTATGAAATAAGCAAAATTGTGTACACAAAATAAATATAATCGAACTTTTGTTGGCAAGTTGGCAATCTATAAGATCCTTTACTTTGCATGCTGCACCTGCCCCTCCCCTTCCCCTAGCGGCTTTTCAACCCCATTTATTAAACTTTTTCTTTTCGCATTTTCTAAAAAGCAAAAACTTCAAAAAAATGCTATTGTGTCTGTGAACAAAATATAGAGGAGCAGCACTTAAACTTGTATTATTGTACACACACACACACACATACAAATTTGTTTGTATTTTCTATTTGTGTACTCGAAGTTTTTAATCGATTTTTTTCCTCCTTCATTTGCCCAATTCATCAAAAATAAGTCATTATAAAGTATGTCTTCTACACTTTTTTTTCAAAAACCACGTAAAAAAAGAAGGAGGAAGTGCTTCTTTAAAATATAAATATGATAAAAAGAAAAGAATGAAGAAAATAGAAATAAAAATATATATGTACATATGTGTGTGTGTGTGTGTGTGCATATATATCGAAATAACCCCGAAAAAATATTTAGCTGTAAGCAAAAACTAAGCTTTCTATTCAAATTCAACTTCATCGAATGCAAAGCAGCAAAAATATAATGGAAAAAATTATTGGAAGTAAAAAAAAAAGTAAATAAAGTTTCCGATTACCAAACATTCGCTACAAGAGGCTGCTGCTGATTCCTTTCCTTCCTTTTCCTCATCTACATTTTACTACTTACTTACAACATCTCTTTGGCAGCATGAACTACAATTGTATGTGTTCCTACCAGCTTCCCAGCTAAGCTTTCTTTTAGCTAAAATCAAATCAGCAAAAGAAAATAAAACGCTTTTTTTTAATATCATACTACTTTTACTACTGCCACTACTTACAACAGCAACCCACCACACCCACCCACCATTTGCAGCAACAACATGAACATATTTTATAATAAGCAGAACGGAAAAGTATGAAATCTATTACGAAGTATTTTTCCACATTGTTTTTTCTTTGCTTATGGGAATTTATGTCACTTACAAGCTCATAAATAGATTCAACATGGCTACGTATTTTCCTACGATTGGATTGTACGAGTCCCTACGAATACGCCCCAATATGTGAAATATGTAAATCTGTATTATATATTTAAAAATTACTTCATAAAATAATGATAATTATTTTTTAATTGCAGGCACATAAATTTTTACAAATCTTGCCAATGTAAATTATCCACATAAAAAAAATCGATTAAAATATATATAAATTCCCATAAACGTAATCAATTGACAAATTACCCAATTTCTAGGAAATTCCCTATAAATTGTGTGAGCGGGTGAATGCAGCCCCTCTAAAGTTTTGTTTACTGAGAAAAGAACTTTTTTACTTGATAGTACTAAACATGGTACAATCAATACTTTTTTAACGGTTATTAAATCAGCTGTTTTTAACGCAAGTCTACGTAATACATTTTAAAGTAAATCTTTTCAATGGAATGTGACAAGCGCCACTTGTCAAAGTACTAAAGGTATGCAAAGAGTAACAAGTTGGATAACTTTCGCACTTGCGATTAACGTACACGTACCGACTGTCAGTTGAAAGAATACAAAGTATACGTATGACGTATTTTATGTGAATAGGTCTTAAACAAAACAATTTGTATTGCTCTCTTGAATTAAGAATGACAAAATAAAGATAATAAATAAAGATTTTCTACGCGTAGGGAAACTCTGACGTCACTCAACTTGCGTTCTTATTGGCCAATAAAATTCAGCTGCAGAACTTTAATATTTAGCAAACTTTTTTAAAGCAAATAATTTCTTTCTAAACTACACAAATAGTTTTTCTTTATAATTTAAATCATTTTCAATTCATTTATTACAAAATATTAAACAAAATGTGTAAACAAAATCTGTTTGAGTAAACTAATTACATGCCTTTGCTAAAGGTCACATAGTACCTAAATTTTTAGCAAAAAATATAAATTGCACATATAACACGAGTACAGATTTAGTAGCTTTTGTGGGGGAACTACTACGCAAGGGAGCTCATTCCATTATTATTCTCATATCTGCTGTATATCAATTGACTAAAAACTAAATAGAGATTGTGATGTGCAATCGTTTATCAAGCAACTCCTTTAAGTTTCTGCCACAGTGTCTTACATGACTACTGAATGTATTAGTAAGAAAATGTGCTGTGTAAGAAGCGAAAAAAAAATATTGCGATTATGAATTTGAATAAAACGGCGTTGGAGAAATATCTATACAAAGAAGCAATAGACAAGAAAAAAATATGAATCAGAATAGAAACTAATACAGCAAAATACTAATAACAATTCATACAAGCAGGAACAGCAAAATTAATGGCAACCCAGCAGCAGAAAAATGTTCAGCTTTTGTGGAGGTGCACTACACGATTCTATTGTGCAGCAAAATTTACTTCGCAAACACACACATACGAAACATATACACACATACGCGCAGACAGGATCTACATATTTTGTATCTGTATTTCTAATAAATCTCTACCTCAAGACTTTGCATGCAAGTGCATTTCGATACTGCAGCTATTACACTGTGCATTTTGTGAATCACAGTAATAGTTTATTATATGAATAGGATATTTCGTAAGCCGAGGGATGTAATAGATCTTTTAAGAACGGCTCCTTTACCAATTAATTTCAGTGTTATACAAAATTTTATTTGCTTTTTTTTCTTCTTTTAATTTGTATTTTCAATGTAAGCAGGAGAAAATGTTGAATAATTTATATAAAAAGCAAAAATTATTAAGCAATTTCATACAGTCAAGTCGAGATAATAAGTTGCTGATTGCTGGAGACAACCTGGCATACAATTTGAACCCCTCGTTAATTCGTTTTTTTTTTTATCTTTTGGGTTTCAAATTCTGAGAAGACAATTCTATGTCATAGTTATTAGCAAAGAAGGTCTTGATGTGTACAAATTTTTCTTATATTTTCTTTACTTATATATTATATTTCCTTTTGTATTTCTTAAGTTAATGAGTGAAAAAGAAAAACACTGTAATTTTTGTATATCACTTGCTTCCGTAGGCGAATGAATAATGCATAGCCTACCAAACCGGAGTTCACGGGTTCGATTCCTGCCTAGACCCGAAAGCTTTGCAGGTTAAGTTATTTAAAAAAAAAACTTATAATTCAGTATTTTTGCTCTTAAATACAAAGTAATTGTTGGTTTAAAAAAAATTGCAAACTTTTTAATAAATTCAATTTTTTTTTCAAATTTAAACTCTTTAAATCACAACGACTTTATTTTGATAATTGCTCTAATGGCTAAAAAGCAGGCAGGGCCTTCTCTAACCAATTATCGGTGCTCCACTGTATTTTAATTAAAGCCTATTTAAATTAACTATTCCGAGTTTTACCTTATAGCGAAATAATAATAAAGTATTTCAGTAACTGATTAAATAAAGTATAAGTATTAAAATTTATTGCAAACGATGCTTTTTATCATCGTTATCATCGAAACTGCTAGAAATGGCTGAGAAATGAATTAAAATATTTGCCTGCTACATTTGGCAGGAGGCGTTTGGCAAGCAAAATCGGCATATTAAGAATTTAAGAATAACTATTAAAAGTAAACGACCTCAATCTATTCAATTTTTTAAAATCAACTGTCTCAAATATGTTGACAAGCCGAAATTGCCTTCTGTTTCTTATGAACAGTATGAAGGTTACAGTGAAACTGAAAAGGAAAACTATAAGCAGAAATTTATTAATACAGTCATCTTTAGAAAACAGAAAGTAGCGAGAACAAAACAAAAAAAAAACAAAAAAAAAAGCATTAAAACATTCATTTATTGGGTGGATTAGAAGGGGCGCACTTATAATTTATTTCGATTTTGTATACTCGTATCACTTCTCATATTTCTTTTCATTATTTTTCTTTTTGCGCTTTTGTTGCCAAAATCATTCTATAAGTTTTGCATTGAGCGTATTTTTCTAACGAAAAACGAAAAGTATATAAATATGTATGGAGATGTACGAGTATGTGTGTGGGGATGTGTGGATGTATGCATGTATAAATAAATATATATTGTATTATGCAAAATATTATAGAATTTATGTGTGTTAAAATATTTGATTCATTTAGCAAAGAAGAAAAAAAATGTTTGAGAGGAAAAACTTTTTTTATATAGTGAAAAGATGAATGTAGAATTTTGTGAGAAAAGAAAAATAAGATGAAAGTTTTAAGTAAATGGGGGGTTTGCTCCTCTTTTCGGCTTCTTACATAATTCGCAGGCAGTTATTTTGTTAAGTGTAGGCTGGGGTTGTTTCAATATTTAGTACGACTTTTCTTTGTTTTGCTATTTTGTGCAACATAAGCCAAATGAAAAGGATTTCTGAAAGTTTTTTGCTCAGCCCGCTAGTAGAGGAAAGGGAAACGTAGGAAAGATTTAACTAAAAATTCCTTTAAGCTTAAGTATTAATATTTTGTATATTTTCTCTTAGATTTTTTTTTTTTTTTTGTTTTTGCTTATTAACCATTTCTATAGAAGGAAAAATATCAATATATTAGAGCTTTCTGTAAGTTTGTAAGTTTTGTTTTGGTATGCTAAATATTTTCCCTTTGCTCTCAGCTCGGGAAGGCAGCACGCAGGGAGGCAGGGCAGGCACTAGTTTTAAAATTCACTACCTCCTGTGTACAAGCACTCACACTTTGATATCTTTTGGAAAACGAGGTGGTTTAATGGCATTAGTGGGTTGAAATGATAGATAGATTTTTTTTTAGATACGACTGTATTTGTTCTTTGTAAAGTTTTGTAAATTACTTTCAAGCCCGGCAAAGAGTTCACATTAAAACAAATGAAATATTTAAAATTTTCCTTAAGTAAGGGAGGGAGAAAGGAAGGACATTTTCTTCTATGCATATGGCTGTGTTAGTGTGTGTGTATGTTAATGGTATAAAATAGTGTGGTGGTAAAATACGTTTTTATTGTTGTTTTAAAACATTTATATAAGATAAACGCATTTTCTAGTTTGTTAAATTGTGGCTCCTTTTCATGTCTGTTCAGTGCTAAGCACGGAATGAATGGGTGTGCCTGACTGACATACTCAACGGAAGGAAAATTATAATCAGCATTTTGTTAAAGATTTTTATCCATCACTCGTATTATTTTCTCTTTCGTTTGACTGTGCAAATATTAGCTTTGGCAAATGTGGCAAGTTATAGTTAAGAGAATGTGGCAAAATTTTACTCTTAATTGATTTATTACTAATTTATTTATTTTATGTTTTCATAAGTTTTTGCATTTGGAAAATGGATTTTTCTTCTAAATTGAATTTTAGTCAAGGAAGTCGAGAAGACATCCTGATTTAGTTTGTCAGCGAAAATAAATGGAAATATAAATAGAAAATATATAAAAATTGTAACAAACTTTACGCTTGTTTCAGTAGTGGAATAGATAAATAAATTGATGCTGAAGTAATAATGGGGAAAAATAAATCTTAAAATTACATTTTTTATCTTTCGAGTCTTAAAAAGCTTTTAAAGAGAATCTCAAAATATAATCATTTAATATGAAATTGTTGAAAATGGCATAGCGTGAGTACATATACAAGTATACAAGAGGAAGTAATTTCAAAGGATGAACACACTACTACAGCTGAAGTTTGCTGAACCGTGTGGCAGGCGTTTTTATCAAAATGTTAGTTTTTTATTAGTTTCATTTGACTTTTAATTCGCTTTTTTTTCCTACAGTAATTTCTATTATTTACGAGTTTTGAACGGCTTTTTAAGAGCGCTTTAAACACATTTTCGAATTTTTGTCAAATATTAAGATTTGCTGATGCATCTTTATTAAAAAGCTTTTTATGAAATTATAAGAGAATTACTTTTTACCACTTTGAATCTTAAAATATTTTTAATTAAATCACCCCTATTTACTGTCAATTTGATACGCTGTCGCCAATCAGGTCAATGCCTAATCGGTATTTACTAACAGTATTGTATTGACGTCGACAAGTTTTCGAAATTGAAATGAAAATATTTAATTTCTCTAATATTTTGACCTTCGCTTTTTAATATTTTAATGTTTTTTTATTTAAGCAACTTTTTAAAATTTGCCGTAAAAATGTGTTTACGTTGGATTCAAGTGGAAATTCTAGTGATGAAGAATATAAAGAAAAGCTTAAGCTTCAGGAGAAAGTACTTAGGTTAAAATCAATAGGTGGTCTTAAAGACTTGGGTCCTGATGAATCCGTTTAGCTAGGCTTGGTTTGTTTTCTAATTATTTGATTAAGTTTTCAAATTGTTTGTATGGCGACATTTTGTTTTTCAATTTTTAGTTATTTTTCTACTCAACCAACTTTGATACTTATAGACGTTTTTATGAACCGACCCTAAAATTTCTGCCAGCAAAAACAAAGCCAATTCAACAGAATGTCGCCGTTAAGTTGTACTTATAAATGCAGTGAGTCTATAATTTGTTATCGATATCAGTCAGTGTTGACAAAGTCAATGCCATTATGGCGCTGTTGACTTTAATTGTATTGAAGTTGCCATTCGCGGTAGGAGTGAATATTTAGTATTTCCGAATTTTGTCTTATTTAAGTATTTCAGTAAGTTTTCAATGACTTTTCAAAAAATATTTATCCAATTATATGTAGTTTCTTGTAGCCGAAATCTTTGCAATAGTTTGAAAAAAGTGGATTTTTTTTTTGCTGCACTTTCAAAGCTAAGATTGATTCTATCAAACTTTTTATCATATTTTTGTATAAAAGTTTTTTTTTTTTTTTTTGTTTAAATCAGTCATTTAAGAATATGCTTGCATGGTGGTGTATTAGAAACATTTTCGCCCCCATTTCGAGATTTTCTTACTAATAAGCAAAATTTTGAAGTATTAGATTTTTCGTTAGTAAAATTCGAAAGTCAAGACTGTTAAAAATAATTCAAGTTCTGCAATTTTAATGAGCAGATCTTACAAATAATTTTTTTTGCTTTGCTGAATTTAAGCTTACATTGCATTTTGTTAAAATTCATTAAACTTCCTGTGAATTTTTTTATAAAAATTGTTTTATGACTACACTCGGTCTGATCGACATTGACATACAATCGGCTTTCGTCTAAGGAAGTGTAGATCTTCATTGCATGCATGCAACTGGAGAACTATAATCTCGTTCTTAATCATATTGCTTTCCTATTCTATACCGAAAACTTTTATGCTTATAAGCTTTTTAAGACTTTTAGAAATAAAAAAAAAATATTTACAAATTTATCTTATCAGTGAAATGGGAACGAGATATACGAGCAAATACAAATTCTGCAGCAATTATGACTAATTTTACTTTTATTGTTGTCATTGGAGTTCTTAACAGAAAAAATTGTGCAACAAATATTTCCTAAAAGCAGAATGACTTGCATTGTTATTCTCTTTAATTACAAATACTTGTAAAGTGTGGCAACTGACTGCAGTTGTAAAACTATTTGCAATGACACTGGGCGAGAAGCAAGTCCTCTGCTGCGCAACAAAAAGAAAAAACTGGTTACAGCAAAATGCTCTTAAATGACGACAGCCCAAATAAATATTAATAATAAGCAGATTTTAATTAAAAAAAAAAAATATCATTATCTACTCGTACATTCAATAACTATTGAAAAGGCAAAAAACAAATTGTATTGATTCGCACTCCAGTGACAGCGCAACCTTCAATATCCTTGTAACAGAAATGGAACTTTAAATATTTACTTGCCAGCTGAAACAAATAATCAAATTTGAAATAATGACTTGGCAGGACTCAAAGCGGAATAAAAACTAAAATAGGAACAATACAAAAAATGTACAAATAAAGCGTAATAAACATTTTCCCAAAATGAAATGCAATTAAAATTCGTATTAAAAAAGTTAATATCACTTCACAAGTTATTTAAATATAAAATATATTTTCTTGTTTTTATTTGGCGGGGGAGGGGAAAGAAACCAATAAATTATTTGCATCATTGATGAATCAAGATAAATAAGTTTTAGTCTATAACGTTGGCCTTGTTTGCATTGTAACAATGGAATAGTGTCATTATTAGGTGAAGGAAATAATGCATGGCTGCCTTAAGCAGAAGGCATGAAAATTGGCGACCATTGTTTTTTCTGAAAGGAGCATGCAGGTAGTTTGGTGTCCGAGGAAGTAGAGCAGCAGGTAAAGGGGGAGTGCTTGTATTCAGCGGTATTTGCCGACAGGGGAGCTTTCCACTTTCTCACCCCAACAATAATTAAAACTTTAGATATTAAAACACTTCAGAAAAATTGCTGGCTCTTTATATTATTTATTTAGTGACGGCAGGAGGACGAGACTGAATCATTTTTTGTTTCTGCGGTTGCTTCAGAAAATCATATTTTCGCATGGGAAAATAAATTAGTCTTGAATATTCGAAACAAAAAACTGGCTTGTAAAATAAGAGATATAGTCACCCGAACAGCTTTCAAATATATCGTTTAAGTTCACTTTTATGGGCAATCCAACACGACTTCATATTCGTCTTAATCTAAAATGTTAGAAACCGGGAATTTATTTTCTTACACGGAAGGATTAAGAATTTGCCACTGCATAAGAAATATATTTTTTATATTCAAAATTTTAAAAACAACAACTACAAAATGGAACTTGTTTGTGTTTATATTACTGTAGTAAAATTACAATGGTTAAGCCTAAAATTATAATTTTATTATTTACGAAAGAAGTCCTGAGAGTTTTTGGTTTTGCAAGTCGTGGTCTGAAAAAGAGCCATCAGTTTTAAGACATCAATGCAGTCGGAGCTCTTTAATAATTATCTCGGACCTGCTCGAATAGAGACTAATTGGAAATTATATGCCCGAGATGGCCGAAAGTCGTTCTTTAGCTTATGCAAGGACTTTGTGATTTCCTTAGTAAATGCAACCGGAAAGAAGCCTTTTACTTGCATTACACACCTAATAGTTTAAATAGCACATCAACGTATCAATATTTTGTACAGTTTGATATGGTCTGTGTACTAACTAGGCAAAACTTTAGATATTAAATATTTATGAATGAGTTCAGCTATAAAGACAGGTTGGCAAAACAAAAAATAAAACAGAACTGAAATAAAATATTAATAAACTTTAAAAAGTCAATGTTTGCCTTCTCTAATATGAGCAGTTAAAATAAGCATAATTATTTAAAAGAAGAGAATTTGTTAACAGCATTCTACTCATATTACATAAACATTTTTATATTGTAGTGTTCCAATGTGAATGGAAAAAATTTATATTTAAACAGAGTGAAGGACGAGGCAGGTTTGTAGTGTTTGTAAGCGCATTTGAAGTATTATATGAGTAGAATTTGCAGGTGTGAGTTAATTTGAAATGTGTGTGGGTGTGTGTGGTGTAAATGGTAAATTGATATCTTGCTGCTGTCTGCTTTAAAAAAATCCTACAAGGGTTGGCAGCTCTTGAAGCAGGACCAGGACATGCTCGTAGCCGTTTGAGTGAGAGCTACAACGATTATGCTTTTAATAATAATTATGTGTATGTGTAATTTATAACAGTCACTGAATAGAAAGTTAATTTTTTTCAAACTATTATTTCATTATTATAATTTTTATTATTTTGTAGATAAATGCATCATATAAAGAACGCTCTATCTAACTAACATACCTGCAGTTACGTGCATGAGTGTGTCTGTGTATTGCAATATAATTATTTGTCTTTTTTTTTTTTTGCATTATAATCAAGTTGAATATTCAACTTGTAGTTTATGTATTTTTTTTCTCCACAGCAATATAAATTGTTTTTTCATTATGATTAACAAAAAGTAAAAAGTTGAATGTTTTTTCTTTCTTTTTTAAATTTGCAATAGAAAATAAGTGGCGGGCTAACAAACACATTTAGTGTAGAAGAGTTTTATGGCAATCTAGCCAGTAATTTTTTAAAAAAATTTTAAAAGCATAATTTTAATAATGCCTAAATTTATTAACAGCAACAAATAATAAGATCGTTTAAAAGCACCACTAGTGGTTAGTAAGTATTCAATGAATATTTTTAATGAGATTTGAATCTGTTTATTAAAATTATTAATGAAAGCGATGAATTTTTTTAATATTTTCAGTTCAAGCTTTTTTAATTTTTTTACATAAAAATTATAATGTAATGTATTTATTTTGTAATATTTTGCGCCTTCCATGGGAACATTATTGAAATTTTTATATAAAAAAATCTATAGCCGGAAATAATTCAGAGAATTAAAATTGGAAAGGAGATTACAAAATTAATTATTTTCATTAAGAAAATAGCACCAAAATTGTCTTACAAGCAAAATTGTACCACATATCCTTTTCAGAAATAATATTTATTTATTGTTATTTCTAGACTACCATTTAGTAAAATAATTTAATTTATAATAATTTTCTTGGCATTGCAGTTTTCCTCACGACACATTCAACATATTCCAAAACATTCAACATTCAGCTATTTTTAATATATTCCATAATAAATTTTTAAAAGTTCGATTGATTCAAATTCATAATTTACTGCCAATATCACAGATATTCCTGTTGAAACCTCTAGCTATGGAGATGGTATCACAATGCATGCTGGGATACATTGATTCGATTCTCTGTACGTTAGTAAATGATTTTTTAAAAATTGTATTAATGACTTTAAACTTTCTGAAAATTTTTAATTATGCACCTGAAAGCATTCTATAGGCAGTCCTGCATCTGGCTATATCAATGCAATCATATTGAGCAAACCCGGCATTAGTTTGTGTACCTTTTCAAAGTGGTTGTAGTATTGCGTATGTGTGTGTGTGTGCGCGCATATAGCAAAGAAATTATGTAAAGAGTGAACCAAGAAATTAAGTGTAAATGATAAGATAATATTTCAGGAAAATATGAAAAAAATTGTTTATTGTGTCTACTTGTTTGTAGAGGTAACCGTCCGCAGCCCGCTATACTTATTGGGCAGGATTTAAGCGAAAGCGATTCGCAGCGAAGCGTTGGACATTTCTTCATCATAACGCTACAAAAAAAAAGCGCTTTGAAATACCGCTTCTAGAATGCATACTATAAAAAGGTTCTGCTTCTGAATTAAGGATCTAGTAAATATATAGATTTATTATATAATACCAAAATCGTATATGAAATTATGTAATGCAACAGCTAATTCGCTTCACTAAGCATTTCGTTTTTATTAAATAATCATAATTTGTATAAAATTAGAACAAAATAAGGATATTTAGATATTGTGGTATGATGACGCCAGTAACTGAGCCATCTGCCCTATCGGCCCAAGCTAGTTGAATTCGCTGTGAGTTTACATGTCACGAATTCGCTTTAAGCAGTACCAAAGCTTAATAATTAGCTTAACATCCTTTAATAACGATTTTCAATCACGTCCTCTGGACCGAATAATATTAAACAGATGTTAGGACAACAACATTTGTAGGAAAAAATTATTTTTATTAAAATTATCTTAAAGGAGACCATAAAAACCACTTCCATTTGGAGCACCTTTTACCGCCACTGAGAGCTTACGATGCTCTATAAAAGTTCATATGAATAATAATAAAAGGAAAAATACATAAAATTCAAACAACAACTGTGCATAAACAAAACACTTAATTTAAAACTGCATGAAATGATCTAAATAACAAGCACAATGCATAAATGAATGAATGCATGCACCATCGTGTTATAAAAATGGGTTTTAGCCGTAAATTTGTTAACACAAATATGAAAACAACATGTGATATTGTTATTTCACACAATGAGAATTACAAAACAAAATTATATAAAAAAATGCTGTTATTATTATTGTGTTCATAGTTTTAAAATGGATTATGGTTATCCTGTTCGCCAATACAGTTTATGTGGTCACGCTTACTGATAAATAGAAAAGTCATCCTTTGGAAAAAGATTTATTTAGATGAGATGGCAAAAAAGCAAAAACAAATAGAAACTGAAACAGAAACAGAAACAATGGTCCACTTTTGAGAGAGCATTTTAGATTCAACAATGTTTTAAAAAGGATAAATATTATTTTGTGAGGAAAAAATTTATCACACCGTGGTAGAATTGAAAAATTAGCGGCAATTGTGGTTGCCAACATAAGTCCAGGGTGTAGCATGCTAACCATTAAGCCCCTAATTTGTATCACTTAATTATCACTAAGAAAAATTGTGGTTTTAATGCAATTGCGGTTGTAGCAAATACACATTAAGAAAATAGTTGTTCCCTTTCTGAAATTAATAATAAAAAAAATCCAATAATTAACTGAGAATTAGTAAAATTATAATTTAATTGCTAAAATAAAAAAATTTATAAAAATAAATTACAAATGATTATTTCAGTGTATCAGCTGGTTTCCAAGCACATGCAGATCATAATAGAGCTTTCCACTGTTCAGTGTAAACCGCTCAGTTGAACCACAGTGGTTAAAAATTCGTATAACCTGTAATGAAAATTAAAAGCTTTGCACACTAAATTTGTTTTCTAGTTTCAAGATTTCTATGCTTAATTTAAGAGAATCCATACTTTTTATACGGATTATCCCTCTGGACTGTCTTGAAATTCGGCTGCTTAAATTTTTCTTTTATTTGCATGACGAGTATGCAAGTATGCAAGATAAGCCAGTAAATTATCGGCGATCTTTCCGCTTAAATAATTTTAGAAAGAAAGATGTAGTTACAGCCAACCAATTTGGATATATCGTTCCAGAATTACTCTATTTTATTTTATTTTAATACTTAATACTGAAATATCCCATCAGCTTTTAATGAGGTTATATCTGAACATTTCCGATAAATTTGGTGTGTTTCTGAAAGTGGCTTAAGAGAGAGTGAGTGAAACGGATCATATGCTCTTTGAACACTAATAAACTTATGGTTTCCCCACCAGAACCTGCCATTAGACTACATTCTTCAGTATACATGCAAACTTTGTAGATGATTTTAATGCATATAAAATTAGTCGTAGGCTCAACAGTGCCGGTGTTAAAATTAGATCTCTTTCACTAATAAACTTATGGTTTCCCCACCAGAACCTGCCATTAGACTACATTCTTCAGTATACATGCAAACTTTGTAGATGATTTTAATGCATATAAAATTAGTCGTAGGCTCAACAATGTCGGTGTTAAAATTAGATCTCTTTCATAAGAGCAATAAAATATTGCACATCGGCTAAAAATTCATATATGAATTCACAGTTCATGAAATATATATATGCAAACAAAAATAATACCAAAAAAAAAATTAAATAAAAATTTTTTAAAAACACATAAATTTCAGAACAATTATAAAGAAAGCTTAATGAGTTTTTGTTTGGAAAACAAAGACTATAAAACGCTTATTAACATTGTTCATATAAAATATACTAATAACTCCAATTGCGGCATATTATTGGAATTGCTAGTATTTACAAAATAAGTCTATAAAACTTTTGATAATTTTATTTTATTTATTTTTTCACCAAATATTAACAGGCGTAACAGGCGAGTATACTAACCATTATACCATCGAAAGGCTTTTGATAATTTTGCTCATATTGAATGTGCCAATAACTCCAATGACAAAAAGAATCGTGCATGAACTCGATTCCCTGCAAAATTAATTATTGCGAGTTTTAAGCTCTATTAATTTTAATACTATTGAAGTTAAGTTCAACTCCTCAATTATTGCTTTTTTAAATTTTTTTTGAAACAAATTAAAAGTTTACACATAAACGGGAATAGAATTTCCTGTCACAACTTGTCAAAAATATAATTATTCGGTTTATAATTAAAGTAGTCAGTCAAATGAAATTTTATAAATATTTTCTAGTTTGTAATAAATATGCTACAAATGCAATAAATTATTCTAGTATGTATTTTTATTCAATTGAGTCAAAAACATTTGATGTAAAATTGCATGCAATTGCATGCAGGACAATAATTTGCCACATTTTATTAAACGATTTTATCGAAATATATTTTCTCTATTTGCAGCATTCCTTTGCCCAGGGAGAATGCAACAGGTAAAGTATATTGCAAACAAAAACAAGAGTCCGGAATGCTTGTCTTAACACTAGAAGTCTCGTAGAATTCCTTTCATTCGTCACATTTTTGAGCAAATTCAAAACGTAGAAAATTCTGCTGTCTGATGCCTCGCTGCACAAGCAACGCAACAATAACAGCAGCAGCAACAAACACAAGGAAACAAACAAAAACTTAAAAAATAAGAGAAAAAAGAAAGATGCAAAACAGTCACACAAAGCAAAGACACAACCACCAACAAAGATTTTCCTGTTACGTATGTATTTGCAGCATCTTTCAAGATCCACTTTTATACATATTTATAAGCCAGGACTTGCAGACACACATACCCTCTGATTGGTGCCTGTAGACAGAGACCTTCTCAGGCAAATCTCTGCACTTGGTGAAGCTGTCTAGAAAAATATTTTCCCTGCAAGAAAAACTACTTTCGTTTTCTGTTAACATTTCTTGTGCTTTGCTGTAAGCAAAGCCTTGGCATTGAAAGTGGTCATAATACTGCCAGATAATTTACACCATTTCCCAAGCGAAGTTCAGTTCTTAATGTCTCGTCATAAGATAATCAAATTGTTTGCACGTTCTATCACATTGAGTGAGATTTTAAGTTTTATTTTAACATTTTTCCTATGCTGAAATCACCAGTAAACAACATTTGAAAAAACATTTTGAAAAAATTTAAAAATATTTTTGAAAATTTCCTTATTGGCAAAGCAATTAAAACAGGCTAAAAATGTTCCATAAATGTTCTTTGCTTCAGAGTGGCTTGAATGAGGTTAACCATCAAGTCTGACTGGCAAATCTAATGCAATGGAAATAAAACAGAGTGGAGAAAATAAATCGTGACTTACCGATAAAGACTAGTACAAGTTTATCGGCACTAAATTTTCTAAGATTTTTACTGCCAGCATGCTGAGAAAATTTGTTTGCCAAACAGCCTCTTTATAATTTTTTGGACTGGTGTATGGCCGGCTCATTCCAGTATTATAATAAATTAACAAGAAGACAAACTTCTCTTGTTTCTTAGCAATGGTGTCTTTAGCATCACGAATTCCTGGCAATGTTTCAGAAGGAGAGGTAACAATTAAACTCCTTAAAGTGACGACGAGCACAATATCCAAAACAATATGCTTTTAAAGCGTTCATATCAAAGTAAAGTTCGTTTAATATTTTAGCGCATACTGTGCTCTATTTTTGTGATGAATGAATTTGTTCTTTAGATTTTAAGGTGTTGAAAGGGTTTCAAATTTTGTTCATTAAAGACATAAAAGTAAACAAAAATGGCAGCAAAACAATAAAAAAAAAAACATGACTTTATCACTTTGTGTTGTAATATTTTAACTTCCGGTATTTTTAAACGTCCTTGAAACACACATACCAACCCATACGCAGACAAGTAAATAAGTAAAATAAGCAACATTGTGTTGTAAAAAGTAGGAGTATGGAGGTGGTTGATTTGTTTGGTCATTTGTTTGGTACTGCCTTTCGTCTTGTGTTATCCACTTGATATGTGTTCGTTTGTATCTTCGAATAAAGTTCGTGTGTGTAAGACCTTAATCAACAAATGTTTGTTTGTGCTGGCATCTTAAGCTCGATAAATGAATGGTTGGCTGGCAGTCTGTTGTCCTGACTGGATGCCTGTCTGGGTTATCAAGTTGTTTGGTTTTTTCTTTCACAACGTCAAATATTGCCTGGGGTGATAATCCGCATAAAATTACAATCACACCCAGACAATGCGACATACTCCCACTAAATTTCCACAGAAAAACAGTAGGAAAAACACCGAAACAGAAGAAAAAACTTGAAGAAAAAAAGGCCAAGGTCGTCTTCGATTTTCCTTTTGGCTCATATATTTTTTTTCTTGTTTGGTTTTCTTGCATGAGAAAGTCCTTTCGCCTGTTTGTGCACACATTTACCCAGACAGACAGTCATATGTGAATATGTGTGGATTACTCCTTGTTTTTTTTCTTCATCACATGTGTATGTCCCACATTTTCTTTGATAGTCTACAATACGTGTTGTTTTTGTCGCTTGCTTGTTGCTAACAGTACACAACCCTTACCCCTGCTCCTCAATTCACAAACGCACATGTGCATTTGCTTTTCCAGTGATTTTCAGCCATCACTTGCCAGGCATGGTATTCCTATTCAATGTAACAGTGAGAAAAAAAATCTTTTGCAATGTAGCACTCAATAAGTTTGTGCTTGAAAAGACCGGCTGAATATTTTTAGTGCGTTTTCTTACAGTGTAGAATATTTTTCTATTTCTTTGCCTCATTTATGCATTTAATTAGAAAGGCTTACTTGTTGCTGACACGAAGATGTCCTAGAAATTTTACTTTTTTTGTTTGTAATGAAAATAATAAAAAACAAAACAGATCTGTTGGGAAAATTATGAAAAAAAAATTTTTTTTTTAAAATACATCCACTTGCATTTCAGTCTGAGAGTAATTTTCAAATATATTCCAATGGATATCACTAATGAACCAAATAAGATCGCCGTGTTTCAATTTACATGATAATAAAGAAAATAATAATGAAAATTTATTTAAGTTGCATTATAAGCCACTCGCTTTCAATTCTTTAAGTGAATGTAAAGTCAAACGTACACTGTAAAGAAAGAAATTATGTCATTAAACGATTGTATAGAAAATGTTTAATATTTAAAGGATTCTGTTCGTTGCATGTGAGGCTAAGCCAGTAACAGTGCTGGCAGAGCTTACCATTTTCATAGAAAAAAGATATGAGTTCATTCTCCCTTAACGAACTTTTTTGTGTATATATGCTTTTTTATATTCCACTAAATATTCTCTAATAGTTATTGTCACCGACAAGTGTCCATTTGAAAAACTATAAAAGCTATAACACGCACTAACAAAAAAAGAAATTGTTATTATGCTGCCATTAGAGCGATGCCCATTTTCATTCTTCAACAGCCTCATTATCATCAACTTTGCCATTCAAAACCATTTATTTATGCGTGTATAAGTTTTTAGGGCCAAAAACATTTATAAAGGAATTTACAATGAATACATTATCCCAAACCATTTCCTTCCTTAGTTGATGTCCTTTTTTCTTATGTTCTGTCAAACATACAGAAACTGTCTGTGAGTGTGTGTGCGTGCGTGTATTATTTATCACATTTTTTTTTCTTTTTTTGCTTTCTATTCTGCTCAACTCGAAGAGGAAGTCCACTTATGTGGCAACAAGAATAGAGAACTACAAGGACGTTTGTGTTTTTCTTTTTGTATATTTTTTCTATTAATTTTCTTGCATGTAAAATAAACAACTTGTTGCAAATATTGGCTGGCTGGATGGTTGTTTCATATGCGACTGCCCTCTTTTCACCCCTAATAATATTATAACGTGTATGTGAGTCTGTCTTTATTTTCTTTAAAAATTTTTTTCTAAGTTTTTCCCCCAATTCTACTATAGAAATTGATACATAGTTGTCGGTAGCCCAATGTATAGTCACATATCCTTTAGCACATATTCATATAGATACACACATCTGCATTTGTGTGTCAGCTTGTAAAATTTGAATGTGTTTTCTATTGAATATGTGTTGTAAGATGTGGTAATATGAATAATTTTAAGAGATTTTCTATCCTAAAATAAAATTTTACAACAACGTTAAATAGTTTAGCCACAAACGAGGAAGCTTATAAAACATGGGAAGCATAGAGTGGAGACAGTTACTTAAAAGAGTGGATTGTTCAACTGAAGATTTTGTTGTTGAAATAAACGCTAGTATTACTTTAAAAGTGCTCACTTTCCCCGTTATTATATACACAGAAAAAAATACCGGATTCATTCTGGATATGAATTATTTCATTGTAGCAATGAACTGATTTCAGTTACCAATACTCACAAAAAATTTCATGACTAAAAATTACTTCTTTTTCTGGTTAAAAATATTTAAATATTTATTTATTTAGTTTTGTCTATCAACCAAAAAAATATTTTATTTTATTTATGGAAATTTTTAATTTAAAGCATTAGAATATAAACAAAAAATTTTTTTTGTGTTACTAATAAATTTTGTTAAAAGTAACAAAAATACTGAATATTTCTTTTTTTTATTTTATTCAGCAACCTCATCCTTTCAAATTAAAAATTATTAATAAAGTTTTTACAAAATGTCTCATAATTAATTGAAAATCTTTCAAACTATATGAGAATTACTTTCGTAATATTAATAAATATACAGACTCCAATAAAAATGTTGATATTAAATGTTTCAGCCAGCAAAGTTTCTTTTGAAAAAAAATGCGTTTTTGAAGCTAACGATGATCAATCAGGGAAACCATTTGTTAAAAACAATATATAATATATATATATGAAATAGCATACATGGATCTGCGGACCGTTCTAGAAAGAATGGAAAACTACATTCGCAATTTTTTTTGAGCAAAAACGTTCCTCAGCAAATCCTTCATGCTGATCATGGATTTTAAAAATTCTATTGCTAGAAATTGAAGTGATTTGCATATTCCGGTAATTCGGAATGCTACACAGCCACGCTTGTAACACAAAATTGGAACTCTACTTGTGTCTGCCATAAATAAACATTTTCACAAAATTTTGCCCAATTTGTTTTGATATATCCTGCGTTAATTCTTGTAAGTATGTTTAAGTGGCCAACAAGTAATTTACTTCGATGAAAATATACAGTTGACAAAAAATATCCTTCTTCACCATTCTCCTGTACTAGTATCACATCGTCGAACTAAAAATATTTAATAAATTGCTATTAAATAGCAGACCAGCAGCGCTCAAGCTTCCTTATCGCTATACATTTCTTAAAATCCTGTTAAAATATATTAAATTAGTAGAGAGTATACCCTGAGTTTTGGTCTTACAACACGTTTATTGTAAGGACGTTGGAAGAGCAATATTTGCTACTGAGAGGAGAAAAAAAATATTTTGTCTTTAAGCCACCATCAACTCCTTCAACAAATTCCATTTAAATTAAAATTACTTTCATAAATTTATGCCCCAATTTTTCTTTGCATGGGTCGCATATTACATTTTTATCCTCTAAATCATAAATAATTAAAGTTATTAATATTTATTAATAGATATTAATTATTGAAATATAAATTATATTTTGAAAGAAAAATTAAAGCAGATTTAAAATACCTTTTAAATACAAAATTCGATCAAGTTTGAGTTTCTGTGAACGATTTCATTCTTTGAGGTGGGGAGCAATTCTGCCAAGTACAAAATAACTTTAAGTGACTACTATTGAAACTACAAGTATTTACTAGCTCTCATATAACTTAATAAATATCACTTCTAGTTGTGTCATTGATAGCAGAAAACAATAAAAGAGGCAGGGGGATGTAAATTGCATAAATTCTATCGTAAAAACAACAGCAATACACATAAATAAAAAAGCGGTAAAACGTTTGAGCGTGTGTGTTTATGTTTGTGTTTAAGTGAGGCAATAAAACTATATCCTTATAAAGGAATGCCAAAAGCATTGTCTATCCATGTGCGTTTGAATGTTGGCTTGCCCTTACTTATGAGGTGGCATTGGGTGGATGTGTCCGGATACATGTGTGGCGAAATGTACGAGTGTAAGTATAAGTATGTCATATCCATAAAAGGGACATGAAAATAAGGGTTTTTATAACCCAATTGCTAACCGATTACCAAAGTGGTAAGTTAAAATCTTCTTAAAATCCATATGAGCGCTTATACACATATGCGTATGTGGTTATACGTAAGTAAAAGGTTAGAGGTTAAAGGGTAATTGCTGATTATATAACTAGAAAATGTGCTATTTTGACACCAAAATTAAACAACATTTAATTCTATTCGGTGTTTTTCGCATTAATTTTCTACAAACCGGACACTTGCCGAATGATACTTTTTATAGAAATTAACCCCTTTATTAACCCTTATTATTGTTAACCTTTGATTTAAGCTCTTTAGACGTTGTCATTGGATGGGATGGTTTTATTGCTTTTAAGCAAAACCAGATTTTTTTAATTATGCAAGCATTCAAGTTTATACTCGTACTTCTATAAAGTTTTATAAGTAGTTTAACCCTTTTCCACTTTTTATTCTAATTGCTTTTTCCTTTGTATGCATGTATGCGTCTAAGCAAAACAAGTAAGTAAATACAATAAAAGTTGTGTGTGCCTGTATTGTTGAATTGTAGGGGTGTTTGAGTGTGTGCATGTGTGCATGTGCTTACATATCAAAAGCTTATATGTGTTGTCTTAATTAGTCATATCAAATCATTTACATTTACATTTTTATTTTAATTTATTCCAAAATGGCGTCTAAAAGTTTTTCTTATCGGCACTAGGAGAATGCGTACGTACGTATGTGAGTATGTGTGTATGGGTGTATGTGTTTAACCCCCATTAAGTTAAAGGAGTTTTTTGTTTCCAACTTTTTTTCTTTTTTTATTTAATAAAAGCCTTAAGGAACTATACAGCGATGATGGAGAAGAAATTATTTTAAATGTTAATTAGCGCACAGTTACAATAACATTAAACTGCCACGTCAAAATAAAATACATTATAAAATTTAAAAGAGTAATAATGGGAAAAATTAAAAACATTAAGAAATGTATTATCTGAGAGGAGGCGGCACCAAACCAGAGACTACTATTACAATTACAATTAATGTTTAGTATTCACTTGCAAATACATACATACATTTCCCTCTAAACAGAGAAAATGATTTTTAATCAAAATTTTGTTTGGAACGGCTGCTTGTAATATGCAGTGCTATTGATGGCGCCAGCACTACGAAAATGATCATGTCTAAAATTTATACCTAAATGTTCTATTCTATAACATACGAAATATAAATCTATTATTCGCATTCCGATATTTTATAGTAATCAGCGTACCAATATTTTTGTTAAAATATTTTTTATTCAATAATGCATTTCAGGGTATGAGCACGAGTTGAAAATTTATATTCAAGCAAAATGAAGTACTATCACATTGCTAAGGATCGCCCTGAGCCATGCGGCTGAGCCATTGCAAAAGTGGGGTGATCTCAAGTACACTTAAATAGCCGACAAGTCTCTCCGAAAAGGAATGTTTACTTCAATTGCCCCTAGTTTAAAGGCAGCTCCGCGCTATAAGTCACCTTGTAATCTCATTCGTTTTTTCTTTTTCCCCCAAGACCAACCATCCTCATAGTTAAACCGCTGCAAATTTCCAAAATTGATTAACAATATGATAGGAAAAATGAAAAATAATTGCAATGTTATAGAAAATTGTTGTTTTTATTTATTATCTTGAAAAGGCTACGAAATATTGAAAAATTATTAACATATAAAGCGTAACTAAGGAAAGAGGTTGAAAACTTAGCAATACAGTACCGCTTTACAAGTATAATATTAATTATTTTAATAAAAAAAAAAACATTGAAATCGATTACTGAGTGGTATTAACTCGCACATTCTACTATCTGCCTCTGCAGACTTATCCTAAAAAATTCCAATTTTCACATAGAATTATTTTAAAATTTCGAAGTGTTTGACAAACACCACATGAATTACAAATTAAATTACTGTCACAGTCATTGCATCCTTAAAAGGAAACAATTTACAATTTTCAATGTGTTAAATATAAATCTATAAATCTGTTAGTTGCATCTGAATATTTTATGTTGAAATGTTTTTAATTAAAAAAAAAAAAAAAAAAATTAACAAAACGTTGGCGCATGAAAGTTAAGAAGTAACGAAAATATCTCGAAAAAAAAGAGTAAAATAATAACGTAGAGAAAAAATGATATTTAACCGAAAAACTTTTAAATTAATTATTAGAAAAAAGTAAAATGTGTGTAGTGATGCGCGGTGAAGCATCAAAAACTCATACGTTACACATCACCTACATTTGCATGCTCTCAAGCGGTGTGCGGTGTGCCCTGCGCCCCTTTGAAGTAAAGTTAAAAAAAGTTTCCACCAGCTACGAAGACACATATATCGCTTATTTCCTTTCCTTGCCGCGTTAAGAAGAGTGAGGTTTCGAAAAAATCTATACTTTACACACACCAAACTTACTTTTTCTTTTCGTTTTAAATTTTTGTTTTCCCCCCCTTTTCCTTCGTTCTTTTTTTATATATGTATTATTTTGTGATCATCTCCATATATGCATGTCACCTCCCAAGGCAATTTCCGTTTGCCAAATTGAAAAATTACGAGTGGAACACGCAACCAGAAGATGGAGATGGAAATGAAAAGAAGTTTTTCACATTTTATACGCTCATTACATAATTTCAAAGTACATGTACTGAATGTTGTTTTGTTTCCTTCTTCTTTTTTTTTTGTGATTCTTTATTTTGTTAGAAAAATGTTAAATGAAAAATATAAACTTTTCTTGCAGCTCCGGCTCAAGTTTAAGGTGCAGATAGATGTGTGTGTTTTATATGTCTAAATGTACTAAATACTAATTTGTTGTTGTTGCTGGCTTCGCTTACGCCAATGGAAATTAAAATGAAAAATTGCAAATGACATGAGGAGCTACATATAACATGAATAGGAGAAGAGAAGCGCAAAGCAGCGGCAAAAAACACTACAGCTTGTCAAAAAATTATTTTTCCAGAACAAAAGAGGTGTGAGTTTTTTAAGCGCTCCACACACTGTATGGGTGTGTGTGTGTTGTGTAAGTGTGTGTTTAAATTGACTTGAGAAACCCCCTAACGTAACCTAAACTCGCTCAAACCAAATTTTGTCTAACAACCTCTCGTAACATTAATGCGTAGGCTTATATGGAGCATGTACTATTTATTGTTGTTTAGTGTTTAAGGGGGCATACACATATGAGGCTCCTCTATGAAATTATTTAAATTTAATTACATTTGACAAAGCCTTCTAACGTCGACTTTGTCAACAACGAAGGCTGCCTTTTTAAAATTTCCTTTTTCAATATTTGTAACGCATCCTTTAATACGCTTGGTTTCCCAGCATAGGAATTAATTAATCTGAATTACACTGTTCGAGTGCTACAGATTAAGCAGCTGAAATCCTACCATGATAGAAAAGCGCCTGTATTTGATTAATTTTCTAGACGGACAGAATGAGTGCTCCGATGAAAACGTTCAGCTTGATTTATTTTAAATATGTAATTTTAACACGTTGAAGTGCTACTGTCAATACCTCATGCATCCTTAAACAAAGTCAGCAATTCGGAAAACCGCAATACTAATATATATCCTTTTTTTTGTAGCCAACTTAATACCTCATGCATCCTTAAACCAAGTCAGCAATTTGGAAAACCGCAATACTAATATATATCTTTTTTTTTTTGTAGCCAACTGAATCTGAAAAGCTTTCGGCTTGCCCGCTGGTAAACACAGAGGGTCTAGGCGGGAAACGAACACACGGCATCCGGCTTAGTATGCCTACGGAGTCTGTCCTCATGTGTTAATATTTTCATTGCAATTCTCGTTTAGTATTTATATTATTTTTATTTTATATTGGAAATTTACAAAAATTTTATAAATGGACTTCAGAAAGAGATTTTCATAAATTTTTGGCATAGCAAAATTCGTTCAAATTTCATTGAATTTTCTTTTCTTGCTTTGACTAAAGCTCGTGTAACTTGATTTAAAAAATAAATGGTTATAGAAATCCAACGAACGGCACTTGTAGCACTTGACATTTTCGTATTTAATATAAATATGATAGAAATACAGTTCAAATAAAATTTTACTGAGTGAAAATCTTAAACCTGCCAAAAATCCTGTACGCCTGTAAAAATATGTATTACATACACGCACACACATACATAAATTGAAATCTGGTCTAGAGAAATGTATAAAATGTATAAAATAACAAAATTTTTATTAGCTATGGCTTGTAATTGCTTCGTTGCTTGAATTAATAATTAGGCAAACAACTACAAACAGAGCGGTTAGTAAGGCGAAGGAAAAAAGGAGAGAATCCTTAAATTTTTGTTTTTAAATTGCTTACTTTTTTGAAAGAGCCGTTCCCGCATGAATTATTTTATAAATATTTGTCAAGCTCCTCAAAATGGGTTTAATAGTTATACTGCCCTGTAACAGATGCTTTGATGATATTTTAATTGCAAAGGACTTTCTATACAACTCTCCTACATTCGCGATTATGCACGCACACACACACACATGCATACACTTGTTGTCATGTGTGCTTGGTAAAGTACGCGAATATGTAGAAACAGGAATTACTTTAAAAAAGTTAATGTAAAAACAACAACGTCGTCCTAAAAAATTAAGAGTACACACGTTCAAACTTGAAAAAAAAAATTCTTGTTTTAATGCCATCATATCCTACACCAATACAAACAAAGAACAAACACATGCAAAAACACAAGCAGGCAAGTGCACCAAATGTGAGTTAGGAGTTTATTGTTGTCGCTTCAATGCTATTGTTATTAAGATAGTGATTGCTTGTATGTGGGTGCGTGTGTGTGTGTGTGTGTGTGGGTGTATTTGCGTGGGTTTGTATTTAAAAATAAACACACTTACAAAAATTTTATTTATATTAATATTTGTTGCTATTCCTGTTTATTTTTTCATGATTTTTTTTACAATCTTACTTAACTTTTCTTCTTCTTGCCATTTTATTTCCTACAAAATTTTTCTTTAGTGCCTAAAAATTTTTGAATACATACATACACACATTCATGTGCTCATACATGTTTTAATTTATATTTTAGTTGTCGCGTTTGTTTTTTCATTCATCTCTTTGCAACTTTCTTTCTCGGTGCGTTTGCATGCGTACGAATATGAATGTACATACGAATTGTTTGAAACATTAAAAACTACCCTTTTCCAATTTCCCTCCTTCCAACATTTGAAAGACTGTGGTATCTGTAGCACTGTGAAACAAACGCAGCATCCGTTTGCTAAATAATTTTACCTGGTAGCTTAAAAGTTCTTGATTATGGGGAATGATTAATAACAAAGAAGTAACTGGCAAGTAGATCCTTTGGGCAGCGTGACTGGTTTAAGGGATGAGATAAGGGCATTAGATGCAGTTTTCGAAATTACTATAAAATTTTGTAATTGATTAGCATACTGCCTGTTATGTGGAGGAAAAATTTTATATTTGATATGGAAATTTCAATTCAAAAAAAAAATACTTTTTTAAACAGTTTTCTTTTGCTTCTCACAAGCAATGCACAGCTGCTGTCTCCGTTCCAACAGCTTGAGTGGGTATTTTTAAAGAGCTTAGAAAATGGCAAATATATTTGCCTCAGGATGCACTACTTCCCTGGCTTATTAAACGCTTCTCTTTTTATGTTCTTTTATGTATTTTAATTTGATTATTAATTTGTAACAAACATAGAAATAAAACTATAGAAAAGATACTTCCGAATATACAAAAAACACAATAAAAATATTCTGAACTTTATATGTTAAAAATATTTAAAGTTTTATTATAGAAGTGTTATTAGAAATATATCGATATATACATTATACAAAAATTAACTTTTCATCCCTGATCTCCAGTGGTTAGCCATCCACGACCAACAGCGTAAAAGAAGCCAATATCTTTTTAGCACCCCAGAAATTTGCCATTTAAATATTTGATTATATGATTTTCGACAAAATAGCTGAGATACCTCTATAAGACCTGTTTGAAGAATACAGTCTTAAGCAAGAAAATTACTTTCATAGAAAGCCGAACAAAATCATAAAGTTTATGAAACTGCACTGAGTAAGAAACGAATACAAAGAAATAATTCCAGTATCGTTTGGAATTTGTTATAATATATTTCATAATTTCATATGACCCAACTTATCACCCTAATGTTCATTGCAAATATTCCAATTCATTCCTGGCGAACCCAAGGAAGTGAGATTTGGAAGGATAAACTAAAAAAAGGTATTCAAATTACTCAAAGAAATTATGAGTAAAATAATTTTCCTTGAAAATGAAGCAGCAAAAATATTTGCCTGAAATTGACATCATAATGTTATAATGTGGCCTTGCATCGTGCCATAGAAGAAATAAAATGACAAAAGTTAAGCCGAAATCGATAAATTATTAAACTACAATTTTTTCTTCAAAAAGCCACAATGCCTGTGTATTCCGCAGTAAAAACCGCTTCAGAATTGCAATAAATTATTAATTCTAAATTTTTAAAGCCCACTGTGCCAATGTCAATTGTATGCGTATGCAAAATAGATTTGAAGGTACCCACATTTTATAGTGGCATGGTAATTTTTATGTAACATATTACGTCTGTCTATGTCAAAAATGTTCCTTTTAATCACATACTATACATAAGCAAATGTATTTGTTTTGTATGTGCGTATGCATGCAAGTGTGTAAATATTAACAAATAAATATTAAGTACGTGTATACGCACTATATACTTAAACTTTGGTACTTACACTTACGCAGTCGCTGGTTGCTACCACCAACAACAACAGCAGCAACAACAAAAATATGCCAAAATAAAATCTAACTACAACCACCATCACTGCCACCTCCAACGATACCACTATAAATGAATGTTTCCACTACTGCCGCTACCCCTGCCACCATCCGCAACATCATAGTCATCTTCTACTACTTTTTATATACACTTTTTTAACTCGAACTAGACACACACATGCAGCCACCAACGTACGCACACACAAAAACACACAAGTGCAGAATATCGTACAGCATTGTGTTACAAAACAATCTAACAACATTTTCTTACAATTTTTATATTCTACTACATGTATGCAAAACAAACGAAAAAGAAGTACAAGTTATGTGTGTATGTAAATTTTCATTTTTAACAACACATACGCGAGCTTGCTGTAATATTGCCTTTATTTTATTTATTTATTACTTTTGTTGTTGCT
This sequence comes from Ormia ochracea, assembly GCA_963402855.1. Classification (NCBI taxonomy): domain Eukaryota; kingdom Metazoa; phylum Arthropoda; class Insecta; order Diptera; family Tachinidae; genus Ormia; species Ormia ochracea. The sequence continues at coordinate 32,251,275 of OY727107.1, read as the reverse complement.
TTTGTCTTCTTACTCCGTTCTTCATCAGCTTCTGGTACAACGAACAGCATTAGCTGTTCCTGAAACTCTTATATAACCAACTACACGCACACACACATACGCCCACACATACATACAAAGCAAAACCGGAAACACCCTTCTAGTTCCTATTACAAACACATTCGTAACAAGTATGTGTTTGTGCGTTTTTATACTGTTCGTTATTTGAAAAGAAAAAAAATAATAAAATAAAAATAAAAAAATTAAAATCCCAAATTATAAAAAAAGCGAGAAACGCACACGAAATAAAATATATTAACTCACATACGCACATACAGATACATTTTGCATGGCTGTAACAACAACAGCATTAACGACGTCGCTAACATTTTTGAGTATATAAAAAATGCCATTAGCATTTAGCGAAAAAATTGTTTATCTGTGTGTGTTCCTAACTAAGACTAACAGCAACAACAACATCAACAATAAAAGCAGCCACAAAAAGCTTTAGAAAAATCCTACTACTATTTCATCCTACTTTTCCTTTCTTCGTGCCACAACCTTTCCTTTCCTCCCACAAAAAGGAAAAACCTCTAAAAAAAATATACAAGGACGACTGATTTACATTTTTAATTGTATATACAAAATAATATCAACAACACCACCAACAACAACAGCAACAGAAGAAATAAATAAAGTAACAATATTAGCATGATGTAGTAGACGTAGTAAAAAATTTGTTTTATAGCAAAAAATACACATACACAAACTTCGATGCATACTTTCATACGAATGTCTGAATATACTCGCAGAAGTACAAAAGATTTTGAAGTCTTTTCAAACATACCTCTCCTAACCTCTTTTCTCGGCACAAATGAACTCCTTTTGAACAACAGCCAACAGAGAAAATTCTTCAAAGGATATATTTTAACTGAAACTAAAATCGATCTGGTCTCACACGCGTCTTAATTTTTAAACTTTTGCATCTTATTGTAGGAGACGCAGGACTTTCTTTTTTAAGTGCTCATTACCTGCAACATATGTAGATAAAAAAAATTATATATAATTCTCGTAAGCTTTGGTAGTTCAAGATTTCTATACTGTAAGGTCTGCAGTTTTCGCTTTCTTAAATGGTTCCCCCGAATGGAATATATTCGGCATTTACAATTTTTCTTTGACATCTAATGAAAATACACAACTGTTACTGGAGTTACATTTCCAGTTTCACATAGCAATGCTTTTTTTATGCTCAACTTCTTAACATTTGAGCTACGCAAACGTCTACTATCGGAGCATACCGTCCAATCATGGACTCAGCGCTTCCGTAAGTATGTTTTATTAATAATTCTATGCAGGAATTGATTTGTTCTGCGAAAGCCTAATAAAATAAGGGAAAATTGGGGATCCCCTCATCAAACAATGAACTGTGTAGTAGCCAGCTATTAAACTGATCAAGCTTTAATTCTAAAAGCGTAAATAAATCTTAACCTTCATCCATTTTATATAAAAGAACAAAGCTAAAGTGAAAAGAGAAAAAAGTAATAGCCACATGTTTTTTACTGAATTAAATAGTCAAAGAAGTTTTTGGGTTCGATACACACTTTTGATAGCAATGAATTTCTCAAAAAATTTTCTCAAAGTGAGACACTTTTTCATACTCATTATATATTTACCAGCAAACAATTCACATCGATGTTAATAAACATCCTCCTCCTATACTGCTATAGGAAAATATGCTATGCTATATATATACAGCAATTCATGTACGAAGTAAAAACGATAAGTAAAATTGAATTTAAAGTTTTAGAGATCCTCGTTTGACAGCAGAAGAGTTCTGAAATTTACACTTCCTTCTCTGTCTACCATGTTCTGCTTCTTCTAACTCCAGCACAAAATATGCGTGAGGCTACTTCCTAGAGCAGGTCTCAGAAAATAAATTATCAATTCAAAAATTAAAATTTATTAATGCAGACTCGAAAAAAGCATGCAACAGCCATTTTGGTAGCTCATTTTTCTATGGTTTCTATGTATTTTGAGCTTCTTTGCGTCACAAGTAAATTCATAATTAGCACGCGCAACATCAATATATGGACATCAACTGCAGTATACATGATTTTGGAATTAGAAATCTTCAGCGACCACAATAGGCAATAGATGTGCCTTAAAGTTCATTTTATAAACGATATTGATTTATATTTTTTAGAGCGTCAACAAACCTAAGAATGCTGGTTAACAATTTCTTATATCACCTTATTTTGTAAGCGTGAAATTGTAAAGTCAGATTTAGCAAAATATATTTCTCCCCGATTTATTTATTTTTATACTTATTTACTCTTTTTCCTTGTTATGCGGCATACGCGTTAAGATCTGTCATGTCATCAATTTTTTTTGGATTGATGAGCACTCATCATGAGATGGTAGCGGGGTAGAGCCCAAACATAAATATATGACATAAATGTCAATACTTTTGCAAAAAGACGAAATCACTACAAGAACTTTTCTTAAAACTAAAGTTCCGCTCATTACAATACAGATATACATTTTCGCTGTATGTCGATATAGATTTGCATTTTACAGTGTGTGGCGACAATAATGCGAACAGTGCAAAATAATTATAGCAAATAATTAAGTAAATGATGTGAATCCACTAAGATTTCCAATTAGATTTCCGGATATTCTTATAAAGAGAAATTGATGTATTAAGAATACCTGCAATATCGGATATGCATCTCTGGCAGTCAGACCTTTCTCTAGATTATTTTTTATGTAAACCAACTAACAACGTGGTTGGATTAGTTTATTCATTATAAATAAATTTAAAAAAAGAAACTAATTTAAACTTTAAGACCAAATACTTTTTATAAATTTAAAAAAAATTGATAAGAAACAGAGACATATTTCATTAGGTAGCGATAAACTTGTAGTTAAATATTAAAAAACCCCATAGAGTTTGAATTCAGTAACAAAATTTTTTTAGAATTCTCGTATGCTCATTCTTCAAAAGATTTGTATGAAGAGTTCAAATTAACCAGGAATTATTAACACATATGTATGTAATATATAAAGCCATAAAGTTATTTGCAAAGAAATTTTATCCAAGTTACGCGATATATTGTTCACAGTTACTTCTCTGTAAATGCAAATGTTACTGTACTAACTAAAAACAAATGAAAATTAATCCCAAAAAATTTTTTATTCAATGATACATTAAAAGCAGCTTGAAATATTTGTAGTATTTTAAATATAGTCCAACCTGAGAAAGAATATACCGAAAATATCTGAAGAGTTCAAATTGATTTTGGGAATACGTTAAAGTAAGATCTGTAGCTAAACTAGATAGCTATCAACTTTTAGTTGTGTCATATTTATAGCCATCACTGTACTATATATCACGCTCTACAAAAAAAAATTATTTTAACTTTACAAAACATCCTTTTTTTAGTAAGATTTTTCACAACAAAAACAGCAACAACAACGAATTGCAAAGGTACGATTTATCTTATAAAGTACTCCACATGAACTCAACAAAAGGATGACGTCGAAGACAACAAAACAATAACGCGCCTTTTTTTAAAATTACTTAAACTAAAAAAAAAAAAAAACAATATTTCCCACATTTTTCTTGCCATCGTTTTGAAAAAAATATATAAGTTAGAAATGGAAGAAATACAGCGAGACATTTTATTAGAGAGCTTCCAGAAGGTTAGAATACACAAGTTGGAAAAAATGTTTCCCATTTCACTAACATTACCAGACGGGAACTATCGACATTAACACTCTATAAAGTTCGGCATTGTATTCTTAAGCAGATGTAAAGAAAGAGACGGAAGGAACAAAATCAGGCTCATTTTAATAAATATCGTATACAAAACACACTCACATACATAATGTTTGTATGAATGTGGAAGGCTATTATAGCAAATAGTTTAAACTGACTTAGAATTACGTGAATGGGCATTCACAAAAGCTTCCCCTTCTCTCTTTCCCTTTTATGATACCTTTTTAATTTTGTTGTATTGTATAATTTACAATTTCTTCTAGAGGTTGTTGTTGTCGGATTCATTGTGGGAGTTAAAAAGTTGGACTTTTTTGTATGTGTAGTGCGAAAAGTGAATAGAAAACAAATTTAAGAAACTTTGTATTACCAACTAGAAAAGAAAGATTCTGCAGAAGAACAATAAAAACCAAACAAACAAATAAAAATGTGTAACAATATGCGCACCAACAGCATTTACAATTATAAAAATAGCAACAAATACAACAATATTAAAGTAGCAGATGCTTTAAGGAATGAACTCTTTTGTAAGCGCCATAATTTATTTTATTTTCTTAAACTGGCGAGGCAGTAGTTGTCACTTCTTAACTATTTTTCTTTCTTAACGATTTCGTTCACTCAAGAAACCGATTGATTTGTATTATGTTTTATTTTTTTTTTTTTTTAAATTTATTTCATATAAGACCTTTTCAATTAAACTTTTATTTAATTGAAATAAATCTGATCTGCTTTAGACATTTTAAATTTCGTGACATTCAGTGTTGCCAAATGTAATAGCTTCTTACCTTACATTTAGGGTTGCATTCGTAACTTCTCTCAGTTTGTAAGCCAATTTAAAATGTATTAATTAATTTGGCTATTTGTCTGAACAGGGCATTAGGGAAACCAAAGAATAATTTCATATAGGCTGGGGAAGAATCAATCATCAACTAATTCTCTTTATCATCGCATTACTAAAAAAAATTATTTAACAGCCTTTCCAGCAGGCGAACGATTAAATAAGGCGTGATCAATTTGGTTTTTGAAAAATAAAATTTTCTTTATTTCTGCCATCAATCAGATATAAAATTTGAATAGAGGCATTGTATGGTTATACTGTTAGATTTTTAAGATTCTGGTCGATTCGTTATACATTTTTAAAATTGTTAAATAGACGTTATTAAAATAAAAAAAAAATAAAAATTTTTTCCGAATAAATTTAATCGAATAAATTGCATATGAACTTTAACAGAAGAAAAAATATTTGAAAATAAATTGAATGGAATAAAAATTATCAGAATCAAAATAATTTATATTATTTCATAAAAAGAACTTATAATATACTTCAAACTCGTGTAAATAGCAAAATTTCTTAAACATTCATTGATCAAAATTTATTGAACAAAACTTTTGAAAATTTCATTGATGCCGTGAAAAGACATAAAAGTCAGGTCTGGCAATATTGAAAACCATAAATAATTAAAAACTATAAATAATAATACATTCTTTTGATTCAATACATATCAGCTGTGTTAAGGCCCCGCAAGAAATTGTTAACGGCAGTTAGGGCCCGCTTAAAATCGCAAAGTAATTACCCAGCGTTCTCCGGGCATATAGATTCCCGCATATTAGTATTGGCCTTTTCCATTGATTGGGTGACAAAATTAAGGAAATAATCAAAATCGTCTAAATCGCCCAAAATTTTTGTATAGTTCAACATCATTCCTTTTCAATCGCTCCCTAAAAGGCGCATACACACAATTACCTTCAGAAGAAAAGGGTCGAAAAAAAAATTCCTTTTTTTCCAGCTACTTCTTCGTACAATATTAACAATGTTGGTGCTTCGATGATTCTGCCATCGTCCATACTTATTAATAATAAATTATTTCCCAAAAGAAGCAAAACAGCTGATCAAAAATCAAAATTTTGAACATAAAAAGTTTACCAGGATTTTGAAATATATTGAAAGAATATTTTGCGCAAAATAAATTTTCAAATAGTGTAAATCTATCTTATGAAAACTTACACAAATTTAGAGAAATTTGTTAAAAATATTTATTTTTCTATTTATTATTTAAATTTTATTTAAATTTAATTACCAATTAGAGGTTAATCATTAACTTCAACATACTTGTAAAATATAAATTAATATTAATTATTAATTAGGACATTAATTGCATTTAGTATATGTGTGAAAACCCTATTTTATTACGTCAAATATAAAACAATTATATTTTTTAATTGCACACAAATAAATGTTATTACAGCCACGATTAACTAAATAGAGTCACTCATTTGTTTGCTTAGATTTTTGTTACGCCTCCCGCTTACTTTTAAATGAAGAATGTGTTGTTAATCAATAATTATTTAAAGTCGCCAGCTGTTTATTAATTTTATATTAAACAAGAGTTTGTTTGAAAATATGTTGATAGAAATTTTTCCAGCTTGCCTTCAAAAAAAAATTGGTAATCATTTTTCTTTTTTAAGCAATTCTTTTCCTTGGATTTTGTAAATATATTAAAATATTAAAATTAAAATTAAAATGATTAAAATTAGATTGCCTTACAAAAATAAGAGGAAACGTTTGAAAGCCTAATTTCTTAAAAGAATGTTGAATGTTCAAAGCATTCTTTGACAGGCTGTTGAACATACTCTTGCTCATAAAGCACATTTATTAGAAAACCTTTTCCATTTCTTTTGCATATTTATTCGCTATTGTTGTAATCGTTTTTACTATTTGTTGTTTTTTCACTCAGGATTCTATTCCACTTCTTTAGAAGACTACCGCCACTACTGTATACCCCAGCAAGTGAATAACTTGCCTCCTTTATCAAAACACCATTTCTAAGAAAGACTGTTATGTTTCTCGTGGCAGCAGTCAGTAGGCAGCAAGCAGCAGGCAGCAGAGCCACCTCTTCTAAACGGCTAAAAATGGATGGGGATAAAGTCAAAACGTTTACCTTCAGCCGCCCTACCATCCTCCTTTCCTTCAATAACATTCACGTCTTCTGCCCCATAGTCATCGTCGTCATCATCATCATCATAGTAAAAGAAAGAATTATTAACGAAGTAACTAAATCCCAGATGGCGCACTATATAAGTTATGATATAATTTGCGTTTTTTCCTCCTCCATTTTTTTTTTTTTTATTCAGTTTTACTTCCTTCAAACTTGCAGCTTTTCGTTTTCGCACAAATATTTTCTAGCAATAAGCACAAGTATGCCATAAAATGTATAAGAATTTAGAAAATAAAAAAATTATAATATATAAGATGAGAACAGCAACAATATAATCGTGAGTAAAAAAATATATAAAGAATTATGCCTTGTTCGGTAATAGAAGAGGAGCGCATATTTAGCTGGCAAAAACTGTAAAGAAGTTGAAATAAAAAGATGTAGTGTTCAACGTAGATTGTAGAAAAATGTATTGCAACATTTGTGGCACTTTCAAAAAGTAGTTACGTTATAAATTCAAATTCAAATATAAACACAATTATCCTGGAACACTCTTAAAGCAGTCTGGCTAGTGGGTTGCTCTTGGGTGGATATTAGTGCGAGCATATACATATATATTAAAATTATATTTACTTTTTAGGAGCAGAACAACAATCGCACGCTTATACAAAAATCTAATGCCGCAATTTTAATTTGCAATCCCCAGCCCTGTTACTTATAACAATAAATCAAGAGAATTACTGTTTTAGTTTAAATTCAGCAGCTGGTAGTGTGCTAAATATAAGTTTAGCATTGGATAGAAATCATTTTTGTTATAACTCATCTTTATTTCTATAAAGAAATAAAACGACTTGGAATATCCTTATAATGAAGGAGAGAGAGTAGAGTTCGCCATTTGCACTTTACTTCTTCCTTAATTTCCGATACAACAAAAATAAGGTATTTAATAAAATATTAATGGCTTTAAAGATAAATGCATTATATAGTCTTCATTGCCTTTAATAAATATTATTTTAAATAGGTGATTTAAATCAAACTGAATGAGAATTATTATAATTTTCTTTTTTAAAAACAAAACACTGTGCTTGATATTCATTTAGTTAGTATATGTGAGTGAGTACGTGTGATAAAAACACATTTGCTTGGACTCTTTAGCTGTAGTCCAACTATGCTGGCACTGTTTTTTATGGTGTTTTTTTTAACAATTTTAAAAACTGGCCTAAAAAATAAATAAGGCAAGGCATCAGACTTGGAATATTTCGGCTACTAAGATAGGGTTCTATCCACTGGCTCATTTATTTGCATTCTACTAAATTAATATCTCAATATTAAATGTTGCATAATTCTTAGTAACCATATCGTAGCAATCACGTTAGACAATTACAAATTATATGAGCAGATTTCACTATTTCAAAGCATTTCGGAATATATTCAGAAAAAATAAGCACATTGTAACAATTTTCTATTTATATTTTATAAAATCGTTGCGGTAAACACGTTCATACGGCGGGCTACATGACTACAAATCCAAATACCTGGAATTGTTGCCATTTAGCCAGTTTCTTTAATAGCTTGAAAGGGGCAGCACCATCCAATGACGTCGCGATCTATTATGTCACATATAAGAGGATATGTATATAATAATATTATAATATTAATAATATTAATAATATAATATTAATATGTAACAAATTTAAAATCGTATACTTCCGCTTTTTGTGTTCATTTTTGGGCATAAAAAATATAATTTGAGGCTGATACACCAGAATTCGGGGACTACGGTAACTGTGTTGTGAAAAGTAATTGCTTACAGACTGCTGTACTGAATATGTTTAATACTTGGTATGATAAGAATTCTCTGTCGTTTAATAAAGTTAAATATATAAGACGTTTTTATGATACAAAATTAATATTTAATCCTGAAAAATGTTATCCCTTCATATTCTGTATTTTATGATGGAGGGCAGCTCGTAAATATTTCAAAGTCTTAAGGTAATGGCACAGTGGAACTGCAAGCCCATGCTGTAAATTTAAGATTCAAAAAAGTACGTATACTATTGAAAAGGACTTTTGGTGCAGGCAAAAAAAAAAAAAAACAAAATTACTTGCCCGGCTGCCAATGAGCATTCAATTAATTCAAATGCCAAGATGAAACTAATTCTTCTTGGATAGAAATCGCTAGATTAGCTACACTATTTAGCCATATTCAATGAAGACAAGAGGACTTTAATACTAAAAGAAAAATGAATCTACTTATCGTTTTAAAAATAATAAAATATATTTTTACAGTCTAGGCCATAAAAGCAATGATACGTGATTTATCAAATATATCGTTGGCCCCAAGTAGAAAGGCCTTAACTTGCATATTTTTTTTTTGCAAAAAATTTTTTTAGTCATTGAATATAAATTAAGATTAAGGACTCATCTAAAAATAACTCAGATATAATTTTAATTGTTTAAAAAATTTAAAAAAAAATAGTGTGTACAACATTATCAAATAATTTTGTAAGCAAAAATCGAAGTGTGAGAACAGATAAGCTCAACTTAATAATGCAAATGTGTAATACGAGCTTTATCGGTAATAGAAATGATCATGTAGCAGAGAGTGCTTATTTCAATAAGCTTTATGGCTTAATAATGCATCTTCCAGCACATGCACACAATTACAGAGTTAAGCTTAAAGTTAACAAAAAGAAATACTAAATAAGTATTGTTTCGTATTTTATAAATTGTTTAAGAAAATTTAAGTTGTCTGCAGATTTGAAAGCTTTCAGATCCAGCTACTTCCTTTAGGATAAATCAAATGTAAGCAGATAAATAAAAGCCCATTATTATTAATTTTTTATATTTTTTTTTTTTTTTTGTACTCAAAACGTTGGTCATTAAAGAGAAGAGGAACTAAGCAAAATACCCAACAACGAAAACAGCTATAACCATAAATAGAAGAAAAATTTTGATAATGAGAGAGACCACGGAATGAAGCAATAGGAACAACCAAAATGCAAACAGCAACTTTAGAATCGGCAAAAGAGGGGATTGTTATTTGAAGACAAACAGCAGGGTTTAACCTTTTTTTTTTTTTTTGGTTTTTTAGTTCTTTCACAACATGGCAGAACGGGCGCCTGAACTGAGGTAAAACTAGCAACAGCAAAGAATAGAGTAGAAAACAAAAGCACAGGCAAGAAAACTTAGAAATAATCACCAACATAAATCTAAAAAATGGACTAAATGGACTGGCCTTGATGGTAGAAGCACACTTTGCATTATTATTTCTTTTTCCTTTCTTCTCTTTAATAGAATAAATAAGAGGGGACAGCATATAATATAACCAAATAAAAGGATATACCAAACAGCGAAATGATTTATTGGAAAAAATACAATTTGAAAGAAGAAATAAAAATAACAGCATACAAAGAATAGTTAGAAAATCATAAGCAATAAGTGACCTGTAGGAAAACCTGGAGAGGAATACTATTCAAAACTAGATAAAGAATTTTTACTATCTTAAAAAAAATAATTATTTATTATCTTCAATACTTCTATAAAGAAGCATGCCAATGTGTAAACTATTAACTTCCCAAAAAAGTTGCGATCGTGCCCGGGCACATGAAATATTTATAACGTGTAGGATAAAATTTTTTACATCTCTGCAAATTTTAGTTGGTGGCCTGCAACCTGAAATCAGTAAAACAATTTGTATTTCCCGCCAACTCATTGATATCGCAAACTAGGAGGGGGCAAATTCTTAAAGCATTTTTCTTCAGAGAAAATACAACTAAAGAAAAGAACTCCTGATCAGCGCACTAATGATAATGTCGACCTCTTAATTATTGGTTATTGCCGCAGGAGATCTTCAAAGCAAAATACGATTGTGCTTTCAATAATTCTTTTGTAAGCGTCTTCTGCTTTGGCAGAACGCAATTAAAGCCGAGTATTCAGTTCGCGGAATGCGCTAAAGAACAGACCGTTTTTCTGAACACTAACTCTTCTTCGAAAAAACACTATTGCCTTTGATTGCTTTAAGTGGAAATGTGTGACACACAATGTGATCTGAAGTAATCTTTCGATATTTTTTTCTCGAAATTCGTTGATCTGAACAAGCATTCGTTTCGGACATCTGATGGATAGGGGTTTCCTTTTATAACTGCTAAATAGAATCTAAAAAAATTGTATTTAAATTTATTAATATTAATCTAATTAGTAATTTAAATTATTAATTTGAATTTTATTAAATAAAAAACATATAAAAGATAACTTAAAAAAGAATATTTAATAAAATACAAAAATAAATAATAAATAATTAAAAATTTAATAAATAATTTAACTCATAATACTTATAATATCAACAAATTAAAAAATAATTGTAATTAAGAAAAATCGTAAACAGAATAAATAATAAATAATTAAATATTTAATAAATAATTTAACTCATAATACTTATAATATCAACAAATTAAAAAATAATTGTAATTAAGAAAAATCGTGAAGAGAATGATAGGCGGGGAGATGAATGTGGATCAAATACACATCCGAAACGGATAGTTTGTTGTTGTTAGCAAAGAATTCAAGATATATCGATTAGAATCTAATTTATTTTATAAACGTTTACATGTACTTTTGATTTAAATAAGTAAAAGTGCAAGAAGCTTTGAAAGCTTTCTGTTCTGTTTGTTTACTACAGTTATACTGCATTGCAGAAATTTAAAATTTTGCAAAGTACTTCTCATTAATAAGAAATATTAAAAATTTTAATTATAAAAATAAGTAAATAAAATTATCTTTCCCTCCCTATTTATTTATACTATTGGGGCTTAACAGCGAGTTTTTATTTACTGGCCGATTTGGGTGATTTTCATACTGGATAATTTTGAGAAAATTCTGAGCAAATGGGTTTTTAAACTCTACACCGCGATAGTCTTCGCGATGAAAATACGGTAGAGTACCCGAAGAACAGAATTTTGAATTTGAATTTTTTTAATATATATATTATATAGTTAACATACTGCTGAAAAATAATTTTTTCGGAAATTCAGTGTAATTTGAATTGACAATCCACTGAGTAAAATAAAGCTTAACTAAATATGATGAGCTTGCCCATTCATATGCTGATATCCACAACTTAACCTTCTGGTAAGCGCGGGTATCTTATTCACAACTAGCCTTCTAAGAGCAAGGAAACGGAGATATTCAGTTGGAAAAGAGCTGGAAAGATCATAAGTTAGTTCTAAAAATTGATTTTCAGAATTTTGAAAGTTTTTTAAATGACACTGTCCACTAATAGACGGCGTAAAAAAAAAAGAAAAATTAATAAAAGTCCAAAAAAATCCATTTTGAATAATGAAAATAAATTAATAAAATATCTGAGATAATTAAATTTGATACTCCTTATTATATCAACTTGACTTTCTAAATTTTCGCGGAATTTGGGATGCAAGGCAAGGCAAGAACTTTCAAGATCCATATTTTCAGTAATTATTTCTCGAATAGTAAAGCTTCAACAAATGATAATTATAAGTAAAGACTGCAAACCATATTCCATGACATGCCACTTAGTAATAGTGTTTTCACACTTAAACCTAAAACCTGGTTTTGACGCTAAACAGCTGATTTTGTATTCGTATAGCAAATTTTATGAAATAGAAAAAATATGCGCTTTAGTGACTGCTACATTCCTGGCTTTCAAATTTTCTAATCTTATCTTGCTTATCTACTAAAATAAATTAAACTGCCAAAGTTTGCAATCATATCACGATATCGCTTCCTATTTATAACTACCGTTACACCATTTTCAGTTTCAAAGAAGTAACGACGATTCCGTCTGACCAAATGGCACACCAGACTGATAAATAATTTAAGGATTTCCCATTGCCCAGAACGCGGAATTCTGTTTATTCACATGCCCATTTATTATGATTTTTAATGAAAATCCGCATTATCATTAGCAAGCTTTAATATACTATTCGCATGTTTACGGCGGCGTAAATGGTCTGTTGGAAGAAGCTCTTTTATCAACTGAATTTTAAAGGGTAGCAAATGCAAGGTCTTTTATGCAATTGTGACCAAAGTGATTCCAACTGCATAGCTCCAAATTAAGCTTGATAAGTTCTTTCGAACATTTTCTTCAGCCGATCCTGCATTATAAATTTGCCACGTCTCTATAACACACCTGCCAAATATGAATTGTCAAGACTAATATTTACCAAAATTGCGGCAAAATAAAGTAGTTTACCTATCTGGCAGACATCCTCTACATCTTAAAATCCAATCAATTTTTACCTCCACCAGCATAAAATAAACTCATTTTTCCAACTGGTATATCTATAGTATAAAGAACCTTGTGAATCTAAGCTTAAAACTAAAAAGAATCTTAGAAAAAATTCCATTAAGAAAAGTGTTGGCATCTACACTTGCACATAATTTACTACCTTGCCGTTACCCTGGATACCTTCAAGAGTCATACACACAAATTGCATAATATTATTACTTTATTTAAGGAAAAACTTAAGCAAATATTGCTTACGCTTGTATAGTTATAGCCAAACGTATTAATTTTATTGTCTGCCTACTAAAATTATTATTGCACGAATGTAAAATGTAAAATGTAAAATGTGAATGTAACAATAAGATTGTAACTGTCTTACAAGAAAATTTTATGGCTGCTTAAAGTATAAAAAAGCAAGAAAACGAAATGGTCTCTTTTATTTTTTCTAATACAAAAACTGTAAAATTTTACTTTAATGCCCCATAAAATGTTGTTTTATAGTTTGAAATTTATTATACCCAGCTCAGTATGCAGGGAAAGCAAACAACCCCGTCCCCCTACACAAAGCGATATTAAAAGAAAAGTACTACTGCTCTATACAACTGCTGCGATACAATATTTGACTACTTTTTCCCATAACGCCACACTACTACACCACCTCATCGGCAAAACTCTCAGCGACTTTAAAATAAAGCGGGTAAATTTCTTAAAAAATATCTAAACTAACGCAACCTTTTGTAATTCATTTCATTTTATTACAACTAAAAGTATCTGCAACCCTCCCACCGCTTAGTTAATTTTTTTTTTGTTATTCTTTTCTTGTTTAAAATGTGCTCGCTCACCTATCGAAAGCAGCATTTATTCATTCTGCTTCCAGTTTAAAATTTTTTCGTGAACTTTTTTTTATTTTTTTGGAAAATAAACCTTAGGCAACACTATATTCTATCGTTTTTATACTTATTCTAAATTTGATGCTATACAAAACAGAAATCTACAGCATCTTAGAGTCAGCCAGGAAAAAAAAAAGGAAAATAAAAAAAGAAAAACAAAGCATCCAGGCAGCCAGCGAGCGAGCGAGCACATCATCAGCGACGTCTGAGCGGCTGTGCTGCTATAATCGTAACTTACCCCTAACGAACTGTACATAAATAAATCGTCTTTTCAAAAAAATATAAACACTAATGCCAACCAAAGTTAAAAAATAACTCACACACACACACACACACACTCATCCACACATCCAGACGCACACTTTCACACAAAAATAAAAGAAGTAAAAAGAACTAGAAAATTTAGTATCTACACAACAATTTTTTATTGCAGCGAACCAAAAACGATTGGTGAAAAAAAAAACTTATTTAATGGGTATAGTCAGAGTAGTGTTTAAAATACAAATTATAGAAGAGTATCACGGTGTGCGGGAGTGAGGGATGTTTGCAGCCAGAGTTAGACAGAAGTTTAAAACATTTCATCCCATAATTAACTACTGCATTGCAACTGATCAATTTTTAAGAAAACTAATTTTGTGCAAATCTGCACCAAAACTTATAATTAATAAAAATAATTGATTCACACAATTCATCAATCAATATTGATCAGGTCATCATTTTTGTATACTTATATGAGCTAAACGTCCACCTCTGGTCTTTTTATGGAAAATATTTTATTAAATATAATATATGAAAATTAAAGATTAATAATATATATAAAAAAAATATATAAGAGAAAATAAATATATAACTGCTGAAGCAGTTTTTTATCCCATGAAACTTAAATCACAACAGTATTGCAGCAAAGCAGGTGGTCCCGTGTTCAATTCCTACCATTAGCAGTTAAAAAAAAAAGAAAAAATCACGGATTTTTCTCCCGCACAACGTTTAAGTAGCGAAGCGTTAGCCGCAAGCCACTTTGCATTTGTGAACAAACACCGTCCCCCATTTTTCTTCAGTAGAATTATTCCAGCGGCGAACAAAAAACTATTCATAGCAAAAAACCGTTTAAGAGAGTTCAGTTCACTGCTCAAAAAAATCCATCCCTATCCCTTTCTCAACTAGCCTTATTGGCTGATTCGGATTCTTGGTGATACACTCGCCCTTGATGATGTGCCTTTTGGGTATCAAATATTCAGCGTTTCTATTGTTAACCCATAATTCTTGCCTTTGTTTTTACTCTTTGCTATCTGAAATGTAAACTTTGGACCAACACTGTAAAATATGACAAAGTTAATAAATTGCAGGTAGCAAAATGAGGCCGTACTCTTGGACTTAATACAAACTAGTTAATATAAATCATTCAGTAATTTTATTAACGTCAATCGAAGATAAAATTGTAATTTTCAGGTTTTTTAAAAACAGCTGATTTCTTAGTAAGAAAACCCCTTTCACACACATAATGTTTAAATCGTCAAATCTTGATTTTTTTTGTGAGAAAGCCGTAAAGAGAATAGAAAGAGGTGAAAAACTGGCGGCACCGCCAACTTTATATTTAAAAAGGGCTGCGGAATGGTAATTTAATATTTAACTATAAAAAGTTGAAAGCCAAGAAAACGATACGTGATGAAACAAAGTGTTCGTATGTGAAAGCAGATTCAAAAACTGATGTATGTGCAAGGGGTATAAATAAAATGTTTTAGCGATTTGGCAAGTCCTCCTTAACGCACAAAAAAAAAACCTTTTACATATAATAAGAAAACTGACACAATTTTATTTTAATTTGATATTTTGCTTTTAAAGCCACGTTGTTTGGCAATCATAAATTCTATTCACTTTATTTCATTCTTCGCCTTGGTTTCCCCAATGAAATTAAACTGTGAAAAGAGGTGAGAACTCTAAATTATCGATTCACGCCACCGTTATTGCAAGCTTAAGTCGCTTTTAACGGACTACAGCAGCATGAGTGGACAAGGAATTTCAAGGAATTTTTTTTTATTTAACTTCCTGATAGTGCTGCACAGTAATATTTTTTATAAAAGAAAGCAACTTGTTTTGGAAACAATTAGAAAAATTTATAAAATTATTACTTTAGTAAAATTAAATAATTTAAGCACACACATTTCATATTTCTTAATACTGTGGCAACACCGCCAGTGCTCATTATCGAGCATAAAAATAGCACTTAATTTAAGTTTGGTGCTTTTCTAGTCATACAGCTGATAGACATTTGTCGGTCTATAACGGAATTTTTAATTTTCTCTATTCTGCATACAACTATTTACAGAGTGGATGACAGCCTCAGGCCCACACTATACGAAATAATATAAAGCATGTGTAGCATCCATTCCATTAATCTCATGAGTCTACCAGGCTTTTGTAGTGTTCAAATACAGAATGGTATTAAGCGAAAAATGCGCCACCTAACTTATCGGCTTTCCCTGCGAAGAAAATACTAAAGCGAAACGATGCTTCGTTTACGCGCCCATTGTACGTCCCTTCCACACACAGATAGTTTAGTATGAAGGAAACTTTTTTACTCCACAGAGTGCAGAAAGGTGTAGATATAAATTTAAAATTAACATAAAAAATTTATATTTTCAAATTGCAAAACTTATTGTGAATTGCGTTATACGTAATTGATGAAAGTAGATTACACAACACCTTTAGAACTCTGCTAA
This sequence comes from Ormia ochracea, assembly GCA_963402855.1. Lineage (NCBI taxonomy): Eukaryota > Metazoa > Arthropoda > Insecta > Diptera > Tachinidae > Ormia > Ormia ochracea. The sequence goes on along the minus strand of OY727107.1, from coordinate 32,234,716 downwards.
AATAAAGATTATCAACAATAGGGAATGATATCCAGTGGGTAAACTTAAAGCCAGTTATAATAATTTGAAATAGTAAGAAAGTAAGAGTAGAATAGAGAAGAATAAAGTACTTCAACTATAAATGTTTGCAACTCTACCACAATAAACATTTTGTATAGAAACAAAGTGTAAACTTTGTAAAAGAAAGTTACAAAAAGGGAGCAGACGGCCGCCCATACACAGGCACAGAAAATTACAAAGTTCTTGGCTTAAAAATCGTAAATTTGAATTTTGAAAATAATGTTTATTCACAATGTATACCCCCTCTTGCCGTTTTCACTAATGAAGTTTTGTATCTACTTTTTTCAATTCTATGCAACAGAATGGGTATTTATTTCTGTTTGAGTGTGGCTGTGTGTGGGTGTGTGTGGGAGTATGAGTGGGAGTATGCATGGCTGTGTATGTGTGTGTGTTTATGTAAAATACCACTGTAAATTCCATTAAAATAGTCGTAGCAACACTAACAAAAACTAATGCCTTTAAGCGTTATTTCAAATGCTTTCCATCGAAAAATAGGAGCTACACACACACAACTGGTAGCAAAAAAGGACGTTTGTTGGCTTTTAAGCGTTCTGCATGTGGCTATGTGTGTGTGTGTGTAAGTGTGACTTTAATAGAGTACAATAGCAGCAGTTGTAACAGTGGCAGCACATTAATCTCTAATAGCCGAGAAAAATGGTCATTACAATAGATTTTATTTTAAATTATTTTTATATTCCCTACCATTGATTTGTGCATTGGTTTTATATTCCCGCTCTAAGTGGTTCCTTCCTAATCTTCTTTTGAATTTGTTGTGGTAAATGAGTAAATGAATGGCTTCTATTGCAGCTAAATTATTACTGACATTAACTGTAAATTATTATTTAGAAAACTTTTTTGGAAATGTTCCAGTTTAGCATCGAAGATATTAGAATGATATTTTATTTATAATTATATTGTATAAAGAATTGTTATCCGCTAAAACACACACACATACACAGTTATGCAAACAACACTTTTACCAATAACTTTAAAAGAAAAAGCTTAATTTAGTGACATATTTTTTTTTAATTAAAAAAAAATTCTGGAAAAAATTGTTATAAGTTTTATGAATTAAAAAATGTTAAAAAATGAGCGTGAGTTCGGAAAGAGTACCTATAAACTTTAAGTTTGAAATCTTTGGATCAGTAACTTTTTGTATTTATATCTTCAAAGTAGTTGAGCCAAAAACATGGCTTGAATTTGGTTTCTTGACTTGCCCTAACTAAATTATTCCTTTTTTGAACGAGTAGCGGAAGTCGTCCACTGTATTGTATCGAAATTAGGTGAAAAGTATAATGGAGCAGACCACAGAGTAATTTTATAAGCGATCTGGGCCAGATAAATCTATTTTTTGTTCCAATAGTGCTACAAAAAAACAACGAAGTGGGGTGTACAACTTTGTTGTATATTATCATCGGTGTAAATTGTTTGCCAGTAAATGTTAGGCCACCAGTGACTGAACGCATGAGGCATTAAAACACTGCAGGGATCGAACTCATGACTTCACCCATTTGTAGTTGACAAACTTAGCAAATAACTAATTTTTAGAAGTTATATCCTTCACAGAAATAATCAATATGAGCATTTTTCAAGATCTTACATTTTTAAATGTTTCCACAAAGTTTCAGCAATATAATTCAGATATTACATAAATGCGATTTTGTAGGATAGTATACAGCCCTTATGGCCCTATAGGCTTTATTCGCTCAGGAACAATGATGGTTCTTTTCCCAGAAGACAATTATGTAAGCATTTTGCATTAAATTATATTTTCAAAGGCTTCTAATTTATTCCAGATATACCCGTGCAATTCAAATATTCCATAAATGCAGTTTAATAACATGATGTGTTGCCTTCATGGCCATATTTTTTTTTCTAACTTAAACGACAAAACTTTCTGCTTGACCACAGGAAAACATCCGGGGTCTAGGCAGGAATCGAACCCGCGACCTATGGTATAGTAGGCTGCACATTATTCATTCGCCTACAGAGGCACCCGTTGTTTTTTACTACTATTTTCCAAATTCTTACCATTTAGTTTTAGAGACTTGACCATCACAAACGTATATTTCACCACTATCGTTTTCCAAGGTCACAAAAATTTTATTTACAGCTGTCTAAACACTACCAAAATACTCTATAATAATTATATGTAATTATTGGGCCTATGATTGGCAAAATTAGAATATATTTCCTTCACACACCCACACAAAAGATGTAAACTGCTTATGTAGAAAATAGCCCTGATAGTACGAGAAGCGCGTATGAGGAACTTCTGTGGCGTAAGTCTAACAAAGTACAACATATTATATATCATTGAAAAGGTCTCGAAGTGCAGTTTGTAAGATAATTTTTTTATCGTCTTACTATTTCGTTTAATAAATTCCAAAGGAGAGAAAATAAATGACACGTTTAATATTTTAATTTCTAAATCAAAATGGGATCACTTATTATATTTTTTTCTCTTTCAATTCAAATAAAACTATTTTTAGATAAGAAAAAATTGTGACAAATTTCAAATTTTTAATTAAATTAATTTTGTTTACTTTAACTTTAATTGCATTCATTTTTTACATTTAAGCACTTCTCAGTATCATTTAAAAAAATCAATTCTCATGGCAACACAATTTTTACTTTTTAATTTCTTGAATTTGAAATAATTAATTTGAAGTCCTTTTTTGCAATCGATTGGAATGCACAGATTTTAAAAAATAGAGAAAGCCTTTTTCACATTCTTTGGATCACAGCGCTGCACTGTGCGTATATAGTCTGGATACTGCAGATTTACACGATTTTTTTCTAATTTCGCATTTATTTCGCTATGAGTTTCCTACCCGTTTCAGAAATATCGAAAATATTTATGTCAATATGTAATCAAAATTGGAATTTTTTGAAAAAATTCACAAGTGCAATTCTGAAAGCGTAGCTAAAGTTTCTATATGGTGCCATCAAGACAAAAAGAAAGATGTTTCGAAATGTCCCCAACATCCTCGAAAGGTCATCTAAACTTCACATAAACACAACATTGGAAAAGTTCTTAAAACAAATTTACAAATACTAAAGACCAATTCATTTTCAACTCGTGCATTTCGAATATTCTGCATACAATGACATAATTAAACATGTTAGTATATGTAAATGTGCAAACTTTATTCAGTATATGTGAAAGCAGGAAAAATATATGAAAAATATTGTGCATTTTTGCAGTTAAAATATTCATTTTAATATTATTTGTTAAATATTAGAACTGTGAGTATGAATATGAATATGTATTGGGTGTGTAAAAAATGTGCATAAAATAAGCATGACCCCGACGTGATTTGAACACGCAACCTTCTGATCTGGAGTCAGACGCGCTACCGTTGCGCCACGGAGTCCTCGGAGGAGTGCAAAGTTAAAGTGTTTTGGAAAGGGGTCGACTATGCGTGACATAATGAATTTTTTTTTTTAAAAAATTTTTAGCAAATTAATAACTTTCAATGGAAATGTTAGTAGTTACGATTTTCTAAATAAAAAATAAAAATAGTGCAACTTTTTATATATAAAGTTTGGTACCCATAAAGTACCTTTTCCTTTTTATTTTTATAAATTGTGATTTAAAATTATTTCAATACTTTCCCAGTCAAAAAGAAATATGTAAAGAAATTATTAAAAGCAAAAAAAAATCATTACAACCAAGAAAGCAACCAACTCATCCCCTTTTAAGCGATTTCAAAACGGAAAGCACTGTAAAACATTATAATTTTGTTCTAATATCATAATATTGATTTTTATTCTTTTTATATATTTTTTTTTTGCTCTTGCTGCCTCTTGCCTTCTCTTGCAGCAACCCAACAGAAAAAATGTGAATCTCTTTTTTGGACACTGATTTCTTTCTTTAAGAAAAATTTTAAACTTATTATCGATAAAACTAATACATAAGCAAGTTTTTCTTTTCAGACATCTATAGAAAAAATGTAAGCAAAAAAGAAAAAAAATCTGAATTAGCAACAAAATGTAATACAAAAGAGAAACTAAAGAAAAGCCTTAAAAGAATAAATAAATAAAAAATTAAAAGGAAAATTACAAGAAGTGCTATTATTTACTTGTTCATGCTACTGCTCGTATAAGTCTTGCAAAAGCGTGTACTGGCATCATCATTTTGTTTTATTACATCTATATACATACATACATCCATAAATGTTTTGGCAAAAAAAAAAAAAATATTCCTGGTACACACAAACACAACATCAACAATAGTTTATATAAAATGCTTTTTTACATTAACTAGCACCACAATTAAAATCCACAATTCCTATTACAAGGACGATGAAACAAGCCCCGCATGCATTTTGTGTGTCCTTATTTATGAAAAGTAACAAAACATTCTGCTTTTTATTGCTTTTTAAATTCTACACAAAATCTGAACATTTTTCTATTTTATTGTTTGTTGGTCTCTCACGATCTCTATTACACTACTATTCATTGCACTAGAGATACGAGTACACACTTTCATACATACACACACACACACACACATGTATATGCCTGCGTTTATTTCCATACTTTTTTGCGAAGCTTCGTTTACAAACTCTTAGCCACTATTAATACAATATATAGTTTAGAAATTTTGAGCATAAAAAATAATTGTGCATTGACGTAAAATGGAGGCAATAATGAAGTAGCGGAATGGGCAGCACAATGGTGTTGGTAAACGTTTGAAGAATTTAAGAAATCAAGCCAAGTAGTTTGAAAGCTTTACGGCCAGTAGCATATTCAAAGTCAACATTCCTCATACTTGTACCAAGTAAAGAGATATTTTAAATGAATGCGATTTAAATTCGTATAAAATTTAAAAACAAAAGGATTAAATACAATTATTAGAAATTTTTTGATAATTTTTTTTTCACTTATAATAACAGCTGTATTTGTATTAGTTGTATCACCAGGAGTTTTCTTTTACTGTAAAAGGGCAGCACTCAAATTATGATCCCCTCCAAAAACATACAAAAAAAAAAAATACAATAATTGTATTCTTTCTGTTGACTCTACATAAATGAAAAGAATTTTTTATGACCCTTCTCAAATTTACATGCACTTTAACCCATAGTGTTTGTCATTTACTAGTACGCAGCATGAATTAAGAATGTTGCAAAGTTTTAAGGAAATTCTATTCGAAATATGTTCTTTTAAAGAAACCTTATCAACATCTAAACTCCCGCATATTGTAAAGAGCTTACAACTACATCATTTCAATTATTCTTTATTCATATTATTAAATTTCCTTTCATTTCAATTTTTTCTGCTCATCTAAATGTATAGATAAAAAAAAATACTTTTATTCTTTCGTAAATGAAAAAAAAAACATGTAAAATTAAAAAGAAAGAGGAAAGTTTTATGTTTAACGAAACGACTTCATTCGTATTCCTGAACACACCAACACATGCACTACTCACGCTTAGGCAGAGTTCTTATGCCACACAATAATATTTTACGGCCAAAGCTAAGCAGGCCCTATTGAAGACTTTCAGATTTAGAAGATGCAGATACTCGTACATCAAATTTGTTCAATACGAGTATAAAATGTTTTGAAATCCGGCTTCAATATTTGTTACACAAGTCGCAACGACGCCTTTTGGAATACCATCAAAGTAATAAGATTTTTCTAACATTTAAACAAAAATGTATTAGACTTTTTATGGAAATAACTTACCAGCATTGAGAAAGCTTTAGCAGCCAACGAGTTAAAGAAAGCGAGTGGACCACAATTCCAATTGTCGAATGATACCTCAATTTTTCACACCCTATAATAGGCAAGCTATTACAAAAATTAATTGTGAATATAAAATACTTAAACAAACTATTTACGGTTATTTAAACGAAATGGAAAATATTTCGGGCAGCGATTTTTGGTATAAAAATAACCTTTTTTTTAGTCGAATTTCGTTGGTTTCCCGATTTTTACTTACACAGCCTCCTCTCCATCTTAACAAAATAATCGTCACTTCTAAAGTCTTTTGATTTAAAAAAAAGTGTTCCTTATAAATTTAATATTTTATTGTGCTTTAAAATTTTTTTTATTAATATTTTATTTTTTCTCTCGATATTTCGTTATAATTTGTGCATCTTCCCGATTTTCATGGGAAAAAGATAATCAATATATACACTGCGAAAATACTTTTCCTGATCACTTTTACGTAAACTGATAAGACATTCAGAAACTTTTTGTGTCCTTAAGATTTTAAATTTGTATCTTAACTATCTGAAAGATCAGAAAAGTCAGATATACTCGTATATGAAAGGAATAAATATAGGATGCCGCATAGAATAGATAAATTTGATGTGTTGAATATAGTGTGTCAAATTCCACGCGGTGGTAATACTAATGCGACATGTCACAAATTATATTTAGTCACAACAAAAAAAGTGATTAAAATCTGGAATAGCAGGATATGAAATATACTAGATATATAGGGATTATAATAGTTCCTAAAAAGCAGCATCATCTTCTAGTTGTCATTATTTAGATCAGTATTCTGATTTCAATACTGTTTTTATATTATTGAGAGGAATAAATTATAAACGACGATATATCTTGGAATAAATGTTCCATTATATAGAAGAATTAATTTTAAATCAGATAGTTATGACTATAAGTATTGTTTCTTGCTAATTAATTTTTGCACTTGTTAAAAGTTTTTCCTTATAAAAATTAAAAAAAAATATTTAAGAATTTTCAATTTATTAACATAATATTTCTATTTGCTGAAGAAATATCGAGGGAAAAAATAAAATATTATTAGCTTCTTTAATAAAAAAAAATCTAAGGCTTAATAAAATACTAAATTCCTCGCTAAGAAAAAACATTGAAAAAAAAATAAAAAGAAAACAAAATTGTGAGCCCATAATAGTTTAGAAATAGTGTTTCAATTTATCTTATAGAATTCCTAAAATTCTTGAGAAAAGAAATAAATTTTGGTTGACTGAAGTGCAGTTCGAGAAGGAATCGAAGATATCGTCAGAAGATGTACTTCCATTCTATTCTTCTATTTATTATAAATACAAGAGGAAATAAATTTAATTAAAAATAATTCAGCTGATTCCAATTGTATATAACTGATTAATTTTTAATTTTGTTATTCTTGTAATCAGCAAATAATTCAAATTCATTTTCTCTCAATTAAGGACACAAACTTACAAGTTCGCCACATTCTCCCTTCAAGATAAACTTTTGTATAGAAGTAACTCTTGAACTAATACATTCCGAATTAAATGAGCTCTTGAACTAATACATTCCGGATTGAATGATTGGCGATTCAAATCTTAGATTTAAAACATCAATGTAAAATAAGCTGGTTAGGTGGCGGATTTCCCGATAAATAAAATAGTTAAAAAACACAAAATTAAAAAATTTTAGTAAAAATTTCTTAAAAAATTTCAATAAAATTTCGGCAATGAATTTTAGAAATAATTTTTTGCATTCAACCGGCCACGACGAACTTAAAGTAAATTTCACTGAATATTTTTGTAAGCACTTATTGCATCTGTAAATCAAAGTTTGATCAATATTTATTTTAAGTTTTGCAATAAAATAAATTAATTCTGATACTTTAAGGCATCACATTGCACAGACATCCCAAAAATTAAATTTGACTAAAAAATAAATAATAAATAAATAATGATATAATAAATTCCATTATATTGGAGCAGTCTTTCAGTGAAAATGAAAATGTTCATTTAGAGCCACGCTGGTCACGCTATAAGTCCAACCTAAAGCAGTGACTGTAATACATGTGCCCTAAATAGTGCCATCTTTTTCATTTGAACTGGCATCTTCAGTAAAATCCTCTTGATAAGGACAAAATAATTCTTTTTCCGGCCGAAACTTGATTTATTTGATTTTTTTTGTCTTTGTGTATAAAGATGATTTCAACGTTTAACGATTTATATAGCCAGCCGATTAAATATTGTTTAAAGAGAAAATATAAATAATATTCGTCAAATTTATTAGAATTAGTTTTAGCAGACGCATTTTTCTGGGGTATATAAGGCTTCGCAGAAGGCCCATTTATTTCTATGATTGCCTATACCTGCAAACTTACACCCGTCATACTTACAGCCACACAACCATACATTGATACTCGTACATCCGCCTGGCTGTATGTATGTACGATATAGCCATGCGTACGCAAAGTATTAAAAGTAATAACAAGTAGTACCTTTATAGCCCAAACTACGTTTTGAATTCATTTGTTTAGCTTTTTTTTGAAAAAGAGAGGAGTAAAAAACTTACTTTGCATAGAGATGAAAAGTGTATTTAATGTGGATCTATGTATGTATGCATGTAAAAAGGATACCCATATTACGCACATACACTCACTTCAAACACTTTTTTCCACACATATTCGCATACATATGCACGTAGTCGTTTACAATTATTTACTACTTGAATACTACACACATACTCTGATTGCCCCGTAAAGTTTTAGTCATAACCCCCTAATATTTCTATACTTTTCATTTCGCTTTTTTCACTGCCATCCCAGTATTATTTTACAGTTTTTATTTATTTATTTATTTTAACAGCATTAGAGCAGCATCAAGAACTACAACTGTGTCGCCGATGATTGTAAAACAACAGCAAGAAAATATAGAAAATAAAAAATTATGTTGGAAAAAATCAACCCTCAAACGCGCTTTTCTATTGGTATGAGTGTCATCTATTCACTCAAATCTCTCTAAACATAAATTTTTTTAAATATTCTAAGAAACACATTTACTTACACGCGATGCAAAACTTCAGTGTACAGTAAAAGAAATTTTCATATTTTAATTTAATGTGATTGCTAAAGTTTAAATGAAAAGCATATTAACATTATTATTCTTGCGAGGATCACAGGTGCGATTACTGTCCACATCCTAAGTGTTGTCTATGTACAAGTGCAAAAGGTGGCTGATTCGTGTTTCGTGTTTCGTGTCTGTGATATCCGTCAGTGTTAAAATGCTGAACTGCACAGCCACAAACATCAATACGAACCGCATCTTTTAAGATAATTAGACAATTAGGCTGCCGCCTCTCGCTATGAACAAAGTCCTGCCTACACACATGTTTCCACTATTTTCTATCAGTGTATTTGTAAAAGCTGCAATAAAATATTCCTTCCAAACATATCAGACTAAACACTACAGCAACAACAAAAATAGCACACATACCAGCATGCAAAATAAAAACAAAAAACACAAAAAAATTGAAGTTCAGATTTTTTAACTGCGAACACGTAGTTAAAATATTTTTTTTTAGACCTGTAAATTTAGAATACAAACACAATAAAAATAACAACGTGCACAAGTAGAGATGTGGCAGTAGTAGACGCAGTATCAGTTGACGTCAACGTCATAAGAGAGTTTGCCATAAGAAAGCTACGGGAATTAAACGAAATGAGAAAAAAAAAACAAAACAGCAAAAAAATAAAAATCATGTAATAGATGTATTAAATGATGAAAAAATTATTTAAAATAAAATCATAAGGACACCATACAAACGAATGCTTACATTTGTGTGTATGCATATACATACACACACACGCATACAGACCCAAACGCATCGCAGTAGACGTAGAGATCCTTTTTTACAACAAAGCCAAACTAACAATGAATGTACTGCACACACTAAAAATAATTCAACTACTCGTAAACACATAAATTTTCAAGCACTGAGTCATACCGAAAGTCTTCTACGAGTAGAGTACACTGCAGCCAAAGTATACGAACATTAACCACCCTTGTGCTGCTGCAGCACTCAGTTACTCGTTGCTGTGTGTGCTTGCGTTTCTAAGTGAAAAAAAAGGAAAAGTTTTGCTTTGCCTCCTTTTTTCTGTTTACTTTTTGCCTCTACATTTTTGCGTTTTTAAGCTGGTGTATATAGTGTTTAGTTTCCATTTTAGCTAATGCTTATTTTTATATTTTCAAAACTTATTACCCTTCCTGGCCCAAACCACCTTCTTTGTTATTCCACCCAAATCAACAGATTTTTCTTTTGCATTCTGTTTTGTTTTTTTTTTTTTTTTATTTTAAATTGAGAGACTTTAGACTTTGACTGCGTCTACTACAATTTATTTTATGGGAGGAAAGATTAAAAAAAAAAATCGAAAGCAAGAAAAAACCGCGCGCGTTAATATTACTTTACTACTATTGCCAGTATACATATAGACTCCACGTTTATATCATCGTTTACTATTCCTTATGGCATGATTTTAAGAGAAGCAATTCTTGCTTAGACATGTTTCAGGGAAATTTTGTCATTGAAAGTGAACGTTATGAAAACTTTTACATGCGTTAATGAATATTATTTTATTGTTATATTGTTTTATTATGTAATATACATATATCGATATCTTGGTCCAAGCACTCAGGCCAGTGAGATGTGTTATAAGTAAAATGCAAAATTACTTATTTTCGTCATAGAAACATATTCATTGATGGAAGGAATTGTCTCATTCATCTAATGATATTGAATCATGCTTGAAATGAAATATTGCATAAATTCATATTAAATGATTTTTTTCAATAACACAATTAAAACATTTTTACACTAAATATTTATTGAAGTAGATTAATGGGTGTGTTTTTTGGCTGCATGAGACTTACAATGATAGAAAAGAGAGAAATATTAATTAAATGATTTTTGTCTAAATTCTTTTTTTAAAAACTTTTATAAATTTTTATATAAATTACGCTTATAACATTATCCAGAAATAATCCAAGAGTTGGTGCGTTGGTGTAAGAAAACGGGAAATAAAGTATACGGCAGATTTATTTGCCGTACAATGAATGGATTGTAAAGCGAGCTGTATGGCAAGTTCTGCGGTCTTGTTGGAACGAAACTTTGCTTTTGCAATTAAAAATTCAGTCAGCATGACTCAATAGCACTTGCTGTTCGCTGTAACTAAAATGTGAATCACTAAATCCTAATAAACGTATTGGAAATAAGTCTTATCACTAAACACAATTCCTTGATAAAATTGCTCAGCTTTTGCCACTTTAAGCCCAATCAGCAATAATATGACCTAAAGAATGCCTGCTTGTAATATTAATATTTATATATAATATATAATAACTTATATTAATTTTTCTCCCTTTTGTATCGCTCTAATACTTTCACGCTCTGAATTTCGTACGCAGCTTAGCCAAGATCTTTATATAAAATGTTCAAGCTAGGAATGTATATCTATTAAAAACGATGATAAAAGTATTAAATATTTAAATAATTCGTACTACTGCTGTATTATTCTATTAGAGGAGCATATTTGTAAATCGAGAATCAAATGGTGACTAAATGGGTGATCAAGACCAATTAAATTTACTGTGATTGGCCGAATTGCTTTATTAGCTTCTCAAACCGAATTCTTATTTTACAAAGTAAACTTTCATCAATTGGAAGGGTTTGTCGTTATGGCGTTCCAAGTCTTATTGAAAAGTAGTGTCACCCCATCTTATTCCTATAATTAGCGATATCAATAATTCTCAAGCACCTGGAAAATATATCAGGTCGATTGTACACAATGGAAAAAAAATCTGTTGAAGCAATAAAATGCATTTTTACATAAATGCCAAAATTTCAATCATAATCTTTTTGAGGCCTAACAAGCTTATATTATTATCATTTAAGGACATAAAGGACAAATTTTACATTTAAGACAGCAAAAAGATTTACACATTTTTTTAAACATTTTCAAAACCCAAACACTGCATTCCTTTACTACCTGTCTAACTATTTTACATTGTTGTTGTATTAAAATATTTATTTTTTGGATACATAAAAAGATTTAGAGAGATTTTTTGCTCCAAAAGCGAAAATCAAGAACAAAAATCTCAAGCAATAAAAATAGTAATCAGTGGCCCAATTGTATAAGTAAAATTTTCCGCTCTTAATCATTTCCACAGAAAGTTTTTTTCCTTTCTTATTAAGCATTCCCGCCGAGTTAGAAAGAGATGAGCTGTTATAAGGAAAACATTAGATGAACTGAATTAAAGAAAATATATAAAAAATGAAACAAAATATAATGAAATGTATAAAAAATTTGTATTTTATGGGATGATTGCAATACAATGTTTTTGTTGTTGTTGCTTGCCTTTTTTTAAGGCATTATAGTGGCAAGTAATATTACAAAAAAAAACAACAACGACAACAACGACAACAAAAATAATAATAGTAGTTGTAGTAGAATGAATGTCGCAAGTTTGAAATAAAGCTGGGTGGTGTATGAAGAAGTTAAATACGGAAACTGGATGGCGTTGGCAGCACAAGTACGTCTTAGCCGACTTTGTTTTAATTTTAGATGAATTTTTCTTCTCAAGTTCATTTAATTCTTTTTTGTAAATTTTTTTATTTGCACACTACAATAAAAAAAAAAGTTTGAGCAAAACAAATGAATTTAAGATATTTTTTATAATCAAGAATTGCGTAGAATAACCTGGCATACTTGACTGAAAAGAAGAGAAAACAATATTTGAAAGGCAAATTTAAGAGGAAATGCGTCCTGAAATGTAAAACATTTTATCAAACTAAATATAAAATAGATAAGATGTTTAATAAATAATTTTAGTAACTTCTAAACTTTCTGGCAATTAAAAGTCAAAGTAAAAGAGTTAATATTTTTATAAAAGTTTTAAGTAAAACTTAAATATTTTTGTTTATCGTCAGTTCGATATTTCACATACTCATTGCTAAAGGCTATAAATACTACAAAATTACATCCACACAAAAATTTTCTGCAGATTCTTTACAAAATGCCAAAACGCATAATTTTAAGGAAAAGTGTTGTTCAACTTTGTTTAGAAGAGAAAATTACATTCTTAATATAACATAATATAATATAATATAATATAATATAATATAATATAATATAATATAATATAATATAATATAATATAATATAATATAATATAATATAATATAATATAATATAATATAATATAATATAATATAATATAATATAATATAATATAATATAATATAATATAATATAATATAATATAATATAATATAATATAATATAATATAATATAATATAATATAATATAATATAATATAATATAATATAATATAATATAATATAATATAATATAATATAATATAATATAATATAATATAATATAATATAATATAATATAATATAATATAATATAATATAATATAATATAATATAATATAATATAATATAATATAATATAATATAATATAATATAATATAATATAATATAATATAATATAATATAATATAATATAATATAATATAATATAATATAATATAATATAATATAATATAATATAATATAATATAATATAATATAATATAATATAATATAATATAATATAATATAATATAATATAATATAATATATAATATAATATAATATAATATAATATAATATATAATATAATATAATATAATATAATATAATATAATATAATATAATATAATATAATATAATATAATATATAATATAATATAATATAATATAATATAATATAATATAATATAATATAATATAATATAATATAATATAATATAATATAATATAATATAATATAATATAATATAATATAATATAATATAATATAATATAATATAATATAATATAATATAATATAATATAATATAATATAATATAATATAATATAATATAATATAATATAATATAATATAATATAATATAATATAATATAATATAATATAATAAAATATAGTATAATATAATATAATAAAATATAGTATAATATAATATAATATAATATAATATAATATAATATAATATAATATATAATATAATATAATATAATATAATATAATATAATATAATATAATATAAAATAAAATAATATAATATAATATAATATAATATAATATAATATAATATAATATAATATAATATAATATAATATAATATAATATAATATAATATAATATAATATAATATAATATAATATAATATAATATAATATAATATAATATATATAATATATATAATATAATATAATATAATATAATATAATATAATATAATATAATATAATATAATATAATATAATATAATATAATATAATATAATATAATATAATATAATATAATATAATATAATATAATATAATATAATATAATATAATATAATATAATATAATATAATATAATATAATATAATATAATATAATATAATATAATATAATATAATATAATATAATATAATATAATATAATATAATATAATATAATATAATATAATATAATATAATATAATATAATATAATATAATATAATATAATATAATATAATATAATATAATATAATATAATATAATATAATATAATATAATATAATATAATATAATATAATATAATATAATATAATATAATATAATATAATATAATATAATATAATATAATATAATATAGTATAATATAATATAATATAATATAGTATAATATAATATAATATAATACTAATTTCTTTTAAGAAAGAAGCTTTTAAGGAATTTACTTTTGCAATTTGGCTATTTTCTAATTGTGGCAGTTCCAGTGCGAAATGTATTTCAAATTCATAACTTTTCACTAGTGAATTAATTTAAGTTCCCCTCATTTTGCTACTGATAATACGGATTTTGAAAATGTTTCCACAGGTAAATTTGAAAATGGCTAGAAATTTGTATAAAAACCTTATTTAGTTACAGATTGAAATAATTCAAACCCTGCATTTCTTTGTTGGAAAATATAAAATCCTGTGCACTTCACTAAACACCCACTCATGGGATTTGTAAATATTTTTTTTTTTTTTTTGTACCAAACATAATCTGCAAAGACTTCGGTTGGTCCGCATAAAAACACCCAGTGTCTAGGCAGGAATCGAACCTGCTACCAGCGTTTTACTATGGCGAGCATCTAAAATATACTTCTATGGTCAACATAAAAGAAGATTTATGGCCACTTGTTGGCAACTTTGTAGAGTTGCCAACACTGTTATTAAACATATTCTTCTCAATCTCAATCATTTTTATTTTTCATTATTATCGCTGTTAATGCCACATAGAATTTTCTGTGGAAAATTCAAATGGACTTAATCATTTATTTATTCTTATATGTTTCTTCTTATTTTTTTCTAACTTTCATTAGCCAGAAAATATTTGAAAGTACAGCAAACATTTAAAATTGTCGCAACCACTTTGAATTCAAATTATATTTGCCACTTAAAGTGTTCATTAGAATTTACCTGCAGCCACAATGCAAAATGTCTATTAACCAGCCAGATTTTAATAAGTCCCCTAAGAACTGTTCAAAGAACTATAACGCAGAGACTGTTTCCACTAACACCAGTACAATATATTTATGCTCCACCTGATGCAATAACGGCATTACGTCTCCACTTTTTTACTTTCTGTTGCAAGTGTTAAAAAATTAATGACTACTGCATTATGACCATTTTACATTTCAACAAAATTGCAATGCTTTCTAAATATCGGCTTTTATGCAGAAACCGATTCGCTTACTAGAACTCTTAACTGCACACACACACACACACACACATTATTTAACATGCCACATTCATTTGAACTAAATATTTTGCTGATAGTATTGGCATTTAGGCATCTGTTATATCAATTAAATTTTTCCAATTTTTCTGCATTGTAAATAGAGACTTTTTTACATTTTTTATTTATTTATTTCCATTTTTTTTTTTAATTTCACTGCTTAAAAAAATGCTTACATACTTACAAACGTCCGTAAAAAAAACATTTAAAAAAAGGTAAAATAAATGCATTTTTATTTATTTTCGAATGCATTTGCTTTTCGTAATAATGTGTCTAATGAATGTATGGAACCAAATTATTTCTATAATATTTGCAATTGTATTTGGGGTATGGAGTATGTGTTTGTGTTTGTGTTTATGTGTGTAATTCTACATTGAATACAAAATACAAAGAAGATGAAAAAATGGAAAACAAAGTGGGGTTTTAGGGCATATTACGACTCCATACAAACAAATATTTAATTCATTTTTATAATTTTCTACGAAAAAAAGAGGAGAAAAAATTACATAAAATTATAAAATGCTAGGCGTGGTATTTTATTTTTATGTGTGACTGACTATCTTTAAAAGCACATACACACACAACATACATATTCAACTCTTTGGCAATTATTCAACAGTGAAAGAAAGGTTTTAGAACGCCTCTTCAAAAGACCTCCATTGGCGCAGCTTTTCAGTGGTTCTCGGACTGCACTGTACGCATAGAAACACTTGGAGTATATTTAACGGCCTCACGCGGGTTGTATTCTTAAGGAAACCCCATTCATTTCTGTATAAGGAATGAGACTTAAATCTGCCATCAAACAATTATTGCATAACTTAATTTGTTAATTTGCAATATCTTTTCCATTTTGGAAATATAAAAATTGTGTCTAATGGCGTTTTCTTTTCTACAGAAAAAGGCAATATTACCCTCAAAAAGGCTTTTTTTTAATATTCTAAAAAAAATTTTGCCTCTTTAAGGGGTTCCGTATTGATTTTTGTGAAAATGTTGCCCTTCCGCAGGTCGAAGGGCGTTGCACTTTTTGCCCTGAACAAATCGACAGGGGAGAAAGTGCCCTGTAAAACCGATTGCTTTTATTCTTACACAGCGTTACCAGACAATGTTCAAAAAAAGACTTTTGAGTCGAAAGAGTTAGAAAATTAGATTTTAATAATTATTTTTATATTTTTTATGGTATAAAACATACAAAAGACAGCACTTCGGCTTCTTAATTATATAAGATATTAAAATAAAAAATTTTTGTTTTCTCAAGCAGATGAATTAGCAATCTGGCAACTGAACATTTTTGTTTACACATTTCATAAAATATACATAAATGTTTTTTTTATCAGCTGTTAAAAAAACGTAATGCATGTTTTTCTAAATAAAAAATGGCATTTTTACAGGGCAGCAAAACATTTTATAAAGGCACCCTTTCAGAGGGTAACATTTTCATTGCAGAAAAGAAATACAAATACAAATAGTACTCTATGCTCTAATGTAAGCAAGTTTGGAAATTATGCCACCGTACTTCTCCTGAAAGACATTCAAATAAAAAAGAGAGCGGCTCGAAAAGTTTTAAAATCGGTTGCCCCTCGCAAAAATAGTAAATTTTGAAAAATTGCGATTAAGGAACAGAACTTGCCATGAATCTTGCATTAGGGCTAAAGAGGCCTTACAGAAGGCCTCTATATACTCCCTTTTTTGTCACTGCCTAAGAACATTTACATATAGTAGATTTTTTAATTGCAATTTTTTTTTAATTTTTGTTTTATTCTGTGGCATTGAAGGTTAAAACCATAAACCTCATTCCTGTCTTATACGTTGCCTCTCTATGTTGTTAGTTGTTTTATCCTTTATGTATTGTAACTCCATGTCTATTTCCTTTTGTAAAGCAATCAACATTTTTTCTTAATTTTTCTTTTCGTTATTTTATTCGCACTATTAAATTAAAATGAAAATGATTTGTTATAATATTAAGTTTTTTTTTTTAATTTTTTTTTTTTTTTTTTTTTGGAAAAGCAAAATATGAACTGCATATTTTTCAGTAGATAGAATTTAAAGTGGAAGAGCTGTCATGCAAAAATATTTTTTCAGCAAAAAAGGCAATACATTGTAGAGTAATTGTAAAGTTAAAGTCTTTTTTCATGTCTGAATTTTCTTATTTATGATCAAATATTATTATCATTTTAAAAATATACAACTCGATCTACTATATGCTGAGTTAGAAAAAAAATGGTTAGGTATTTGAATTTTTATATATTATATTCCATATTTATTTATATCTATATAATATATTTATATATTTCTAGACTTTAAAACAAATCATAGCTTTCATATTTATTCTAAGTGAATCGGTCTAATGTACATATAGATTTTAAATTATTTTTCAAGATTTAAGCTACAGTCAGAGCAACCAAAAGTCTAATGTAATCTGCAACGAATCTAAATATTCAAGCACGTTTCATTATTTGGCTTGAAGAAAGAGTAAATGAAATTTATGCAGCTAACTCTGCATCAAGATGAATTAGAGAATGATCATTAAGATGCTTCAATATAAAAGTATTTTAAACTCAGAGCTCATCTGAAGAAATGAATCTTTGCTTTTTCCCTCACTTGTTGTTCCTGTTGTCATAAGAAATTATAAGCGAACATCGAACCAAGGCTTTATATCTGCTCAGTGTTAAGCTCACATTAAGCTTTGAAATATAAAAAAATAATATTTACGTTATCGTTTTATAGTTTTCTGAACAGACCTTGAAAAAATCCAGTAGTAGCTTGCCGTTAAGTAGCTGTACTTCTTTTCCTAATATCACGCTTCAATTATCACGCCTCTACGTCCCTTAGTGAACAAAAACTTTTTCCAGTGTAACATTTAACTTTAGTTTTGCATGGCAAGAAAAGTGGAACTACATATAATCGTTGAAAGTTTTTTTTTTGTTTTTGTAAATAAAATTTTAAATATAAAAACTTAAAATGAAAAATGTTGAAAGATAAAATCTGCTTGGTTCGTTGAATCATACTGCCGCTGAAGCTTCAAGGAGGTTAGAAATTAAGTCAGAACTTACACGTTTCACATTTACTTGCAAACTTGAAAAATTTCAGATTTTGTGTAAATAAAAATAAAGAAATTTTTTTATTTATAGGATTTATAAACAAAATGTTCGCTATTTAATATTTTAAACGCAGTAAAATACAAAAATGTTCATAAAAAGGATATAAAATTTTCACATAAAAATATATTGAAATTGATTATTTTGATTGGTAAAGGTTTCCTGATGATTGAAAAATCCTTATACGGCCCAGTTAAACCCCATACAAAATAATTTCAATGTATTTTCAAGCAAAACAATAATATGTTTTTAAAAATAAATTTTGGAATTTCAGTGCGTTTTAACTATAAAAAATAAATAAAATGTTTATAAAAAAATAATATATACACATATAATTTCTTCAGTAAATTTACAACAAATGTCTTAAAGTGTTAAAAAAAAATGTCACTCTTTAGAGTGCAAAAATAAGAAGAATAAATAAAAGACCATCCACACTCCTTTGCTAAAAGACTCATACTCTCGAAATATAACAGAAATCCTTTAAATAACCAACGGCGTTTAACTTTTCGCCACACATCATCGCATACAAAAGTGACTTTAAAATTATGACATGACCTTTAATCTAAAGCGCTAAAATTTGAAAAAAAAATGTTCTCTGAAGCAACAAAATTAATGCTGAAATATAAAAAAGAATTAAAATTAAAAGGGATTAAAAATTGTTTTTTTCTTAAAACCAAAAAAAAAAAAAAACAAAAAATAGGAAAGAAACTCGATAGTAAATAACAATATCTGCTGCTGCCCAAACTCTCATATCAACGCAATTTCTTTTCACGACATTGCCTACCTCGCCTGCCATTAGTTGGGTTACCCGACAGGTTCACAACCCACTCATTATCTTCTAAATAAAATATATTCTAACATTATGTGTAGTAATGATAGTAATAGTATAGGTGTACACATGTACATGCCATACCATTATTGTTATTTGTGTGTTTGCGTGCGTGTGTTTGAGAGTGTGCAGGGCTTCTTACACACATACATAAATGGTTGTGTGCTTTAAGTCTAACGATGTACAAACATTCGCCCCCCACTTCTAATTCAGAAAACAAATTATATAAAAAACATTGTCGAATTCATTATTATTACTTTTTTTCGTTTCATTTTTTTGCCAGACTAAATACTGAATAGCGACGAACTAAAAAATAAAAAAACAACAAAAGTATTTTTGGTGGGTTTTTTTTCGCAACATATTCTGCACATTTTGTCATACCACGTCTGTCACGAGCGCACACAATACTCCTCTATTTACTCTGTTTATATCCTGTAAAAAATACTAAAAATCTAACATTTACAAAATCAACAGTAAAACAACTGGGTAAAACAGGCGACATTAAAAAAAGAACATAAATAGAGTTTTGAAAGAACTCATTTTTTTGCGCGTACATAAATGTGTGTAAGTACATTTACATGTATGGATGTGTGCGTAGATATATGTATGTAAGTTACTATGTGTATACAAAATTGGGAATACTCTTACAACCGGGCGTACTCGCCGCATACTTCCACTGACTAATGTTACGTGGAATATATTTGGAAGCAGCAAAGGAAGCTTAAAAAGGACTAACAAAACGAATAGCACACATTTCAATGCTGTTCTTTCTTTTATACATTTTTTCGGCAAGTTTAAAATGAAATGAAAATATAGAAAACATTAAAAAAAAAATAATTGAAAACGGTTGTGTAGAAAATTAGTTAAAAAATGTTTTTATTATAATGTTTGTTGGCGTTGATGTTCTTGTAGCTTTTGTCATACGCAAATGTTTTTTCTACATAATACAGCTCTTATACATGTACATGTGTACGTATGTATGTGTGTACGTATGCATGTGTGCATGTATGTGTATGCAAATAAGCAGTACCCATCGCACACTCGAAGGTATTTTTAATACACACGAACATGCATCCATACCTATTTACATAAGGATGGCAGTGTGCATTTACGTACGTATAAATGTGCGTCAACATTAACTAATAGTGGTAGCGGTACGAGTATGTATGGAAAATAAACATCCTTTTAAGTACGAACGCATGGATGTTCCTCTGTGCATGTGTGCATATACACATATGAAGTTGATTTTAATTTGCACGTGTAGTATATGCTTATGTGGGTGTGTGTATGGGTACGTGTTGGTATTTTCCAAATGAAAATTTATATCCATACATACTTATTACAGCATTAGTGGGCGGTGTTAGAAACAAATTTTTTTTTGTATCGCTCATACTCGTAGAGCTTGCATTTGTTTTTCCTGCTGTTATTTTAATTTTAATGTTTTTTTCTATTCCAAATATTTCACTTACAGCCAGATGTATAATATGTGAAAGTGTAGGCATACATATGTATGAGTGTGCATTTACGCGAAAATAAAAACTTTCCGAAATTAATTTTTTATTCTTCTACTCCTCTATTTAAAGGTCTCCCTTTTAATTTGTCAAAAAGCAGAGTTTGCCCGAAGACTTTTCTTTGGTCTCGCTGTAGCTTAAGTAATGAAATATAATTTCTAATCTATATGTATATTAGACCGATTCACTTACTATAAATATATAAGTTGAATAAATAGTAAATAAATTTTTTCCTTTTATAAAACTTATGGACAATTACCTTTATTGGATATGCAAATCATTTAATCGATTTAAATATAAGTCACATAAATTTTTTTGTTTATTAATAATTTAAAGCCATACTGTAATATCCTTGTGTGGCTTATCTTTAAGTCCTTAAAAAAATTGGTTGTTGGAACTTTTTTAATAAAAAGTTGAAATAATATTCGGAAACGTTGTCATTTATATGAGCTTAATTTCTAATACTTTGCTGACACAAAAATTATTTTCTTTACATATATGATCTCTTTTGAGCAACACTGTACATTCCCCTCTCATTTTATTACAATATATGCACCTTTCGTATTTATATAACGAATAGAAAGTTAAAAATACTTTTTGAAGGATATATATAAAAGTTGGCGAACCACTTGCAGTTCGAAGAGACTTACCTGGTTCTTATAGGCCATTAGTATAACTACTAATAAAATAGTAATAAAAAGCAGAACTTTATTTGTCCACAATACATTTAAAATAAATATAACGTGAAGTATAAAATTCATAATTCCCGCAAATAAAAATAAAATCTGTGTCGAATGCACTGCTTAACAATAAAGACACAGATTTTTGCAAAATAAAAAAAGAAAGAACTCCCGTAAGCCAAACTCGGTAAAACGTTTATATTCTTTAGAAATACAAAAAAAAAGAAAAAAAAAGTAATAAAAATCAATTGTCTAGTGGCCCACATTGCGCCCTAAATCCTAGACGCTCGTCACTAAATACTTAAACTGACCACATAAGAAAAGAAAAGCCGTCAATTTAATGACTTTATATTTCTAGTTTTGTAACACATATTCGCTAGACAACAAAAATAAAAATACAAATAAAAAAAAAAAATGAGAGAAAATTTTTTCGAAAATCCTAAACTGAAACAACACACATTTACCACTTATTACTTGTAAGTGAGAGCCACACACTGCCTGCCACACATACTGCGTGTGCAAGTCGAAAATGTGAGCCACATGAAGCTGAAGGGAAAAAAAGCGAAGAAGGAAAAATACTGCAAACTACAGATTGATGCTGATAATCATAATAATTGTGATGTTGGCTGTAACAGTAACAATGATAATAATGACGACGATAATGATAATGTTCACATTCTTTTTATTTTATTCCTTTTATGGATGTTTTTCGTTTGTCTTTTAACTAGCCGGACAAATGACCTTCGTGACGTGATGTGTTATGATGATGACGATGATGATTACGGTAAAAGGAAGAAGGAAAGAAGAAAACCGAAATCATTTAAACAAACTACTACAGACAACAAAAATAAAAACTTAAAATCGGGCAATAACAGTAAAAGTTAAGAGAGAGAAAATAACCGTAAAACTATTCCTAGCCGAATGCACATACATGCAAACATACATACGTAATCATTTACATTTGTACATACAATATACATACATACATATATATATATATATATATATATATATATATATATATATATATGTATACGTTATATGTATACACATGAATAGTTGTATGCATATATGTATGTATATATGCTTGGCACAGTGGGACGTTGCTAAAAAGATATCATCCTAAAACTTTAAGATTAATTAAAAATGATAACTGGTTTGTGAAAATGAAAATGTACACCGCGACCTATTAATTCCCAAAATAAAGAAGAAATTCTCCGATAGAAGTTTGCAAAGACAGAGTAATCATTCCAAGCTGCTTCCTATTAACCTTTTAAATGATAGCAATGAAGTAAAAAGGGTAAAAACTTACCACTTACCAGCTCTTCCTTTTTAAAAACGACAATCCTATATTATTATTAAAAAATCTGAATAAGAATACATTTATTACATACCATGATAGTGCCTTTTATGGTTTCATAAGTATGCTTCAATTGCCAAAACGACTAACTCTATTTTTGAATATTATTAAATTTATTTAAAAACATATTTAAAACAAATATCTCTAATAATACGTATTGGTATTGAAGAAAACGGTTTAACGAAATCTGACACGATGCACTCAAGTACACATTGCCATCAAGTCTGCAAGCTATCGATTTCATTGAATTTAAAGTGGCAACTCTATTATAAAAAAAATATTTAATAAGACATACATTTATTAAATGAAATTTTTCCGCAAAAAAAGAATAATTCAAACACTGCATTAGAATTTTCTTTCACTTCTGAAATCGATTAAGTCCACCAATCACGAAAAAATTACAATAATAATAACAATTAATCCAAGGACATTGCATCTTATACTTTCAATATATCGTTCAGATAAAAGATGCATTTGCAATTATATAGTCTACATCGTGTTTTTGAATTTGTAATTTGAAAAGAATTTTAAAAAGCAACGTATGCACAATATTTCGTAATTTTTCTCAACTTCTTGTTTTATGGAGGTTAATCGACTTGAGTGGTACGCTTTCTTATTATTGAGCTCAATAATATGAGTTAGTTTAAGAGGTTTTATTAATGTTTCATTAGAAAACAGATCGCAAATAATGATCAATTGAAAAAAAAAAGTTTTGAAGGCATAAAGTCTTAAGAAGTATACTTTGCAAAAAAATCAACAAAAATCGTAAAATGTTCGGCTAAAAAAGTAAAGCTGACATTTGAAGCTAAGCACATTTCAATCCTCTTTTACATTTTTTATTCGTACTTATTATTTTATAAGTTATTTAATATTTTTTCCAACTTTGGGGGTTACTATGTAAGTCGATTCGAAAGTGTGAACAACTCGAACGTTGTTTTCGAACCGAATTTAAACTCTTACCACGTAACACTTTCGGATCGAGTAAAAAGTGCTGCCACGAAATGAAATAAGTTTGGCATTACTTTCGAATGTTTTAATATTATTGGCAGCATTTATTACGCAAAATGTCAAAATGAAAATAAAAAAGAGTAAAGAAGATATATTTGATTGATATAAAAATGGCTACACACGAATATTGAATGTGTGATGGGCATTACGCAATATTTGTATAGAGCAGAATGTCCAACTACCTCCAGAAATAGTGAATAATGAAGAAGAAATGGAATTGGCCTCAACAATTGATTTATATTCTGTATATAGAAATCAGTTCTTAGCATTGGAAATCAGTTCATTTATTTCGACTGAGGTTTTTACTAATAGATTTACAGTGGTTTTTGGAAAGAAAAAAAAACCGGAATTGTAATATAATAATTATATATCCCTTAGATAACTGCGGATGCTCTATCGTAAAGTTGAGCAATATTTCAAATTGCATTTGCTTCGTATTAATATTTTTCGTAACTTTTTCTCTATTGAAAAAGACTTGAAAAAATTGTTAATATATTAATATACATAAATTTAACAAATACTTACAATTTCAGCGTTTGGTGTCGACCTTTTGAATTATTTCAGTTTTTTTATGATTCATCCGTTAGCTCTACATCAAGCGAGTACAAATACCTACTTTCGAGCGACTTTGACATCTACATTCGAAATACATAGAGAGGAAAATCCGTAAGTAGAATACAAGTTTCCGATATTCGGATACACAACTCGAAAATTGCAAATGTATTTACGAATGCAAATTAGACGGTAGGAAAACTCCGAATTGATGATTAAAATTGTTTTTTATTTTTTCAATATTTCTTTAAGAAGAAGAAGCTAAACAAAATGTAAGGTTACATCGAAAAAACAAAAATTATTTTTATGAAATATTTTAATAATGAAAATATATTAAATAATTTATATTAGGAATTAAAACTCTAGTGTAGCATTTGCAATAGCATTGCGATATTTAATCAATACCTGATCAGTTATATACGCTTTACGAAATAGAAACTTGCGAAAGCCCTGATCGCATTTATTTGTATTCATTTTCATCTGGAGTGGTTATCTAAACACGAAACAAATGAAACAGATAGAGGTTCCCTAATGACCTGCACTGACATGCGGGAAATACATTTTAATGTATTTTTAAATAAAAAGTTTATATTCTGAAAATTTAGTGCCTCCAAATAATTTTAAAATTTTCATAAAATTTTTTTCAATTAACGAGATTTTTCGGAACAAAAAAATTTGATTTTATATTTAATTTTATATCTTTGTTTCAGAGAGAGAGAGAGAGAGAGAGAGAAAACGAGATAATTAATTTAATTTGGAACATTTTCAGTCTGAATTGATTTTTCCGAGGTTCTTGAGCCACATCAAAGAAAGGCATATGTGTAATTCTACATTTTAATAAAAATAAAACAAAGCAAAATGTAATCAATTACACCAAAGCTTACTTCAGATATAAAAAAAAAAATTCATGTGGAGAAGTACTTGAATTTACCGATATTATTTTTAAATTTATAAATTTTTTATTCATTAACTTTTTGAGCAAGCTGAACTTGCAAAGCTGTTGGCTTATCCGCAGGAAAACACCAGGGGTCTAGACAGGAAACGATTCCACGACCTCCGGTTTTAGGCACCTTAAAAATGTAAAAGAAAATAACGTATGACAAACGTATGAAACGTATTTCATATGGTAGCCTCGATGTTTTGAGTCAATTTTTTCAAATTGGACAAATCTTAATGCAAAAAAATTTCAGAAAGAAAAATTGTTTCTATACAAAAATTTTTTTTAGAAAACAATGGCTAGTCCTGCTAACCAAAAGAAAAACGTAGAAAATTTTACACCAGATGAAAACTTCTAAAGCTTTTTTGCCAGAATAATATGCATATGAGATCACCTAGCCATGAAACACACGTTTCTTTCTCCATTATTTGTGCTCACATGGTTTGATCACAATTGTAGATGGATATTAATTATACGTAAATCTAGTCAGTTATAGAAATTGTTTCACTAAATGCATACGAGAATTATTTTCTGACGTAATGAACTCTAGTTGGCACGAATTCTGCTAAATAATAATAATTATATGTTGTCTAAAAAGCAACGGTCCAGTGTGCAATATTAACTACAAGAAGTGCGTGACTCGGTATCTGAGCAGGACCTTTTTTCACAACACGTTGAAAGATTTTTTTCTTGTATGTATGTATGTACATTTTCTTATTCATCTTATACGTTTTACTTTTCAAGGTTCTGTTTGCAACAAAACTTTACGAATGTATGTACGAGTAAATGTGAATATGATTTTCAGATATACAAATGCATGTGTGTGGCTTTTCTTCTTGCCAAAAAGGACTTGTTGTACAATTCACAATGTATAGTCGCAGTGGCAGTGCCATTTTCGGGGGAAAAACCAATATAGATTGAGAGTATGTTTTTCTTCTGCTCGATTTTTTTTTTGTTGTTCCATTTGTTGGAGCATTGTGTTTTCCTTTCAATTTTACTCCTCTTAACAGGATAAGAGTATAAAAAATATAGATTTTTTATATTTTGCCGGTATCCTAGACTGAAAATTAGATGAGAAGGACGAACATGAGGAGGATAAAAGAAGAAGAGGAAAATCGAAAGAAAATTGTGCCAAACTGTTGAGAAACGCAGTCATAGATATACACACACACACACATATATAAAACATAAAAGGGAAATCTAAAAGAAAAATACACGCGGCCACATTTCTCAAATAAACACATAACTTTTATTCCTGCTCGCTCGTTTTAGTGAGCGGTTGTTATTCTTACAGAGATGCTTGAAACACACAAAGTCCTTAGGTGGCTTCTTATCCTTTTTCCTTTGTACACTTTCATTAATTTCACTTACTTTTCTTTGGAAATACTTATTAATATACGAGTGTACATCTGTATCACCAACTGTTTGCCTGAGTCTGTAAATTTTTCCTTATTATTTGTGAAATGTTGCTGTTATCAAGTTTATTTCTAT
This sequence comes from Ormia ochracea, assembly GCA_963402855.1. NCBI lineage: Eukaryota > Metazoa > Arthropoda > Insecta > Diptera > Tachinidae > Ormia > Ormia ochracea. The sequence continues at coordinate 32,207,634 of OY727107.1, read as the reverse complement.
TTGTACTTTTAGCTCTACTGGTGGCTTGTTTTCTTAATGATTATGGCGATGATAATGGTGATTGCAATGGTTTTCATGTCGTTGAAAATAAAGATTGCCTGATTTGGATTTTTCTTCGACTTTCGTGTTCTGTTTTTTTTTTTGCTTGTTGTTCTGTTCTGTTTAATTTCGATTACTTTGCAGAATCATCTTGTCTGTAAATTGTTTGTCTATGTAATGGTTATGGCCATCGTCTACTTCTACAGGACGAACGACTGTTGATTTTATAATATTTTCTCTATCATTTTCCTCCAAAAAGAAAACTAATTTGCCAGTGTTTGTTATTGGGGCTTTTATTGCAAAGTTTTATTTTGTAGTTGTCGCGTTGACACGCTGTTGCTTTTCGCATATTTTTTAAGGAAGTTCGCTCATTCATGGATATTGAATATTTTGGAAGCTTCCATATTCAAAGAGTGTAACATAAAAGTAAAGTTGCATTATATAAAAAGGTTGCAAGAATTAGTAAGTTTGTCACATCAAATGTCTAGGAATTAAAGTCTAAGACTTTACATCGATGGAAATATACTTATGGGCATATACACCGGTCTCACTGATCTCCTGTACCAGATTTCCAACGTCGAAGTAAAATGTTAAAAGTCAAAATGGCTGGCAAGAACAGACTTTTTACTTCCACTTTGGCGCCAAGGGAGCAGCAGCTTCTTTTTCTAAACCCCTTTAGTGATTCCGACAATGGGATCCGTTCCATAAATGGATTCATCTTATATGTAAGTGACATATTTACATCTGTACGTATCGCTACGATATTACGAGATTGATTCTCTAGCCGCTGCGTAAGAACTCTAAAGTGGCAGAACGGAAATACAAATGGTATCCATTTCAGATTTATATCAAACTACTCTGGAATCTCGGCTACTTCCCATTTTACGTTTTTATATTTTATTCTTCTCCTAATTTCATCCACATAGTTTTTGTTAAAATAAAATAAAAGTTACCATTAACTTTTCCTTTACAAAGGACTTACTCAAAAGATTGATATTAGAAGACTGCTCCCATCCTTTCCTTCGCAAAAATCTCCAACTATTTAGTTCCCATTATAACAAAAAAAAAAAAAAAATTGTTCTGCCATTACGTCCCGTAAACGATATGAATCGGATGCTGTGTCTCAATGTAACTTTTAATGTGTGTGGGAAGGAATGTCAGTGTTTGTGTGAAGGCCACATTAACATTAAAAACCAAATGAAAAAAATAAAAATAAAATAAGAAAATCGCCAAAATAATCTTAAAACAGTTAGTAACTGTTTGGACGTCGCCGGCTATTGTTCGTTATAATAAAATACTTTTTCATCAAAAGGACTATGTGTAAAGGATATTAAACAAAAACAAGAGAAATGGAAAGAAGGAGCGAGTCCAACAAACATTAAAGTTGAAATTTTTAAAAACCAATTTTTTGTAATTTGATAATTTTTTTTAAAAAAATACAAAAAATCCAATAATATACATAATTGTAAGAATGTGTTTAGAGCTTTTTAGAAACAAACCAAGAAATAAAAAGTTTTCTAGAGAAAGTATATTTTAAACGTATTTAATTTCAAAGGACGCAACAGAATTTCGTAATTAATAAAAAAGTGTTTTTCTGCAATTGTCATTATTTTATGATAAGAGTGCGTATGCAAGTGTGTGTGTTTACCCAAGAGTTTTTGTCGCCTTTTTTTAAATTTTTAATATCCTGTTAAAAATTTTTGGGATTTCTTTTAGTTGCTTTTTAATTTGCATGTGTGTAAGCATTTACTATCTATTCCACGCGTACATACTACACAACACAACACAGTTACATATATTGAGAAAAGGAGAGCGAAACACTGAGAGCAAACTCGTTATTATCATCACTCTCTTTCCTTTACAAATATATTAAATAAAAATTAATAAATATAAAACAACTATAATGTGAAATAAAAATCCAAACACAAAGAAATATAAAATTAAAAAATGCTTTATTATGAAAAAAATAGACGAGGAGAATTATTATGCTTTTTTTCGGTTGGTTATTTTCATTTTCTACTTGTCTTTTTCGCCGCACCGTTTTCACTAACAACTTTAACAAACATGCATACAAGCAATTGCCTCCTTTTTACTCACTCCTTGTGGGCCACTAACAGTTACAGAAAATTTCCCCTTTTTCTGAATAAAAAAAAAAAATATTACAGGGGAAAGGGGAGCGAAAGAGAGAATCAGCAAAAGCTTTTTCGCCTTGCTTGCAAATAAATCCCACTTCACATATTCACACACACACATACACACACACACCCAAAAACCAACACATCCACATATGAAGGGGATGTTGTTAGTAGCACTTGGGGTTGCTAGTGGTGTTCCCTGTTGTATTTTTTAATATTTTTTTATTGTTGTTGCTTTTAACTTGTTGTACGAGTATGTTTCCAGCCTTTTTTTAAAATAGACAGTAGAATTTTTTAGCTTTTTTCAAACTCGCATCCTCTGTTTCCCTTTTTGTATTTTTTTCTATTGTTGTTGCATTTGCGTTAAAAAAAAGGAGAGTTTGTTTTGGTTGTGCACTAAATGAAATAGAGAAGAGACAGAGCAAGAGTATAAGGGAGGCTGTTAGGTGGGTGTTTGGGCCGCTGTCAATGGTTCCATGCATCTAGATTTGTTTGGTTAGTTGGTAGTTTTGGTGAAACATTACGTTTTTTTAATGGTTTGTTTGAAATTACGCGACAGCGATGCTGCAGCTGCGTCAAAGCATAATAGAAAAAAACCAGCGTTTTAAAATTAACAGGCAAAAACAATGTACAACAACCATGCTTAGCACAAAACACTTTCAGTTGCCGCCGTAGAAAGTTGTAACGAGTTCCGCGTAACAATCTTTACTTATTATTTTGCATTCATTTGAACACAAAACCCAGAAATAATCTAAAAAAAAACCAAGAAGAACTAAAACAAATGAGAGTTAATTGGTGCTACTGAAAACTAAAAAAAATATCTTTACTATAAATCGGCAAAAAAAAAAAGAAAACACGTGAGGAACGCCAAAGAAAACATACAAAAAATGTCTCCCTTTTTTTTGTTACTCAAACGTCAACAACAAGGACCACCATGTGTGTAGTGATCAACATTTTTGAGTAGAAACCAAAAGGTACCATCTATTGTCAGCCACCTTAAAAGTAAGAGAGCAACTTTTCATTTTCGTCCTTAAAGGCAGCTTTTCTGTTGGTGTGTTCTCAAGTCTCTTAATTTTATTGATGTAACATCATTTCGCTCTGTTACCAAAACAAACTTGTTAAGCTACTACTACAGCCAGTAGCTGCATGTACATACGTATGTGCATGTGTTACAACATTTTATTTAAAAATGTAACATTAGAACACGATATTTTGTTTTGTCTTTGATTTTATGAGCCAGTGTGTGCATGTGTGTGTATATATTTATGTACGTTAAGTTTAGTCTCTGACAAGTCGCAAGTTTAGTTTAGTCCTTAAACCCGTGTCCTGCTGTTCGGTAATACATACAAAAAAAAAATCCCAACAACAATCAAATCTATACGTTAAGAATTTCTAGACAACATTAGTTGCTGTTTGTTGCTGGGTAAGTGCGCGCGTGTAATACGGACAAAAAAATTAATTTAAAAATATAATAAAAATAATCTCAAAGAAAAATAAATCATTAAATCAACAATAACAACAACAACAATAACTACAAAATATTTTAAATAATAACAACACTTAGAAAATATTTAGAGTAACTTGCATTGTTTGCAATCCCCCCGCAAAAAAAAAATTAAATAAATTGAAAATTCGACAAAAGTGCAATATGTTTTTAAGTTTGAAATATTTTTAAATTTCGTTTCAATTTGAAAGAAATGTTAAACTATTTGAAAAGAATTTTAAGAACATGCAAGACCAGCAAGCCATATTTTAATAGGTCTGCCTTGAAAGCTGGACTTTAAGAAAAAGTTGAAAATGTATCTTGACATTATAAGGTAAGTTTCATAAAATTAATATTACAGAATCGTAAACAGGCATTTTCGTTCCGGTAAAGCTCGGAATTCCAAAGCGAATTTTGAAATTTCCCCCAAATTTGTTTATTACAATGATAACTTTTTCCTGATTTGAAGACAACTTTTAAAAATTTTTTCTTATTTCTCATTTAAAATATTTATTCTCTAAAAAATCATTTTTAATTTTTGCTTCTTCAGCCGCAGATTCGGCAACTGTTTTAAATATGACCGGTTGTAAATGTTTAAGGATAATTTTAATATAAACTCCTAAGCAAAAAAAAAAAATTGTTCTTTTTAATTCAAAGTAAAAAAAAAGAAGTTTGCAATAAAATTTAAAATTCATAAATAAAATTTTAAAACATTTCATAAATCTATAAATTCAATCTGTAACGGCTGATGAAGAGAATTCATAAAATATGCTGTTACGGATGAACTGCAGCTCAGAAGTCACTCCAAAACTAGTCATAGTTTTTAATGTATTTTTGGTTATAAGAACTACCAGGGTAATCAAAAATAATCCTTATAATTTTATCTACGGAAAATTAAATCGACTTTAAGCCTAAAGAATTAAATAAGTATTTGAAGTATTTGAGGCATTATTTGCTTTTCCATATTTTAATTATACGAGTGCAATTAAAAATCAATATCATCTGATACAGTACGGCAGGATTCAATGTGATACAACTCCTTTTCAAGAATTTCCCATATAACCTTCGAAAAAGGATAAGGAAAAACTGCATTAAATATGAACTTCTTTATTAACGTTTTAAAGTAAATGTTTAAAATGTAAATATTTATAAAACTTTGAACAGCAATAACAGTTTTAAAAAAGTTTTTGATTAAAAAAAAAATAAATTAATTAAAAATAGCACATATTTGCTTTCTTTATCTCTATAGCGAACTCCTAGAAGTTCTTTAGATTGCAAATTATTAAAAAAATTATGAGAAAATAAGAACAAATAAATAAATATTTCGGCGTATACTTTTAAAATCGGTTTACGAGAGCTTCAAAGCTGATTAACCGCAAATTCACGCCGTTATAATCGACAATATAAAATCAGGATTTTTTTAATAAAATTAAATATTTTTTTGTTTTATTGCAATCGCTCTTTTAAGTGATTAAAATAAAAATATTTTTTTTTAATTTAAAAAAAAAATTTATTTACTCTTTACGATTGGCAATTGATTTTCTATTTCGTCAAATTTAAAATGAAATAAAAGATATGAATATTAAAAAAAGTGCATCCGTAGGCCAATGAAAAATGAGCAGCCTACTAAAGCGGACGTAGCGGGTTCGATTCCTGCCTATACCGTGGGTGTTTTCCTGTGGTGAAGCCGAAAGCTTTACGGGTTAAATTGCTTAAAAAAATATATTTTAAAATTATTTATAATAACTGAAGAGGATTCGGCTTGTAATTCTCATTCTTTTAGTTCAAAGAAAATCAAATTTAATTGTTTCATTAATTGTTATTTAATGTAGTCAGAAAAAAATTGACTAAAAATAAGAAATTTTAATGCCGACTTTTATAAGAGTCCGGAAAAAGATTTTCATTTAAATACTGATTGTGAGTAAGTTTTTTCTTAAAACTAATTTGTGAACCTTGTCGGAACTATTCAATATTTCTTTTAATTTCTTAAAAAATATATGCAATTTAATATTTGCAATTTAGTTTTTAAATTTAAAAATTTTTTTTTTATTTTTTTTTATTATTTTTGTAACTTTTCTCCATAATTTAATTTATTTTCTTCAAGTAATTTATTAATATCCTGGAGATTTAATTTAAAATTTATTTAAAAAACTAAACAGCGGATACATTTAATGCTGATTATTAAAAAAAAAAATGTTATTTAATATTTATTGAAAAACTGCAATTGCACAATCTTCATTAAATCATAAATCAGTTTTAAACAGAATCACATTGTTAATTTTGATATGTTGACTGAAATGAAATTATATACCGTCAATCATTGAAATCGGAGACAGGCGTTTAACCACGCCTCTGCCAACCGTATTACTGTTGGAGCAAACAAAAGCTAATAAAATATAAGAAATGGGATTTATAGAAAATAATTTTAATTCTTATTTTCTTTAATCCGTCTTAAGATCTTTTACACACTTTAAAGTGCTTAAAGTAAGAGAAGCTGCCTGAAATTGCAGTCATCACCATACAGAGTTGTATTGCAATTGGCCAAATATAGTATAAACACTTTTCTAATTCTCATTAAAGATGTATCTGTAAATTATTTCGATGTATTATAGAAAATTAATCAAAAATAATAGTTTACTTTTTCCTTATTATCAAACATTGCAAACGATATTGATTAAATAACACATTCAACCAAACAAGTTTATATAATCCCAGTGAAAATGCAACAAATTCTCGCTGGTAATAAATTTCGAAGAATATTATTATTATTTATCTATAAAATCATGGGCATTAAGGGTTTTCCACGAGCACTTTAACGCTTACTAATGCAGGTCTCCAGGAAAGCTTAATCAAAATTTTTGTTTTTTATTTGATGTAAGAAGATTAAAAAATTTTCAGTTGCCTCTTTTAAAAGTTATAATTTTTAAGTTTCAAATACTGTAATTTAGAGTGATAATTTTTATAATCAAACTTTGGTTCTAATAACCGTAATAGTTCACGCTTGTCAAGACATTCAATGCAGATGCCAGATTGAAGCTCGGCTTCCAATTCTATTTGCGCAGAGGTTTAGCATAAAAGTAATTCACCATTAGGATGTTTTTACTGTGATATCTGAGTTCTTTTAATGAAAACCCCGTTTGTTATATGCTCCTTACCGAAACTTTACCCTAGTGATGGCAGCCCAATCTAAAATTATATCAATACTGCGACTGGCACACGGTCAAACTAGTTTTATACGAGTATACTTGTGCTTTAATAGTACACTCTCATATTCAAATACGTCTATTCTTTTTAAGGAAAAATGGAAATTTGTTTAGGAAATATAATTGTTTTTATTAATAAAATTTTATTAAATCCAAAGTAAATAAATTTTATTTGAAAAACAATCAAGTTAATTTTCAATAAAATATATAGAAAAAATAGGAAACGACGGAAACGATTCTCTATACATCAAAAATTTACAAGAAGTGTCAAAGAGAAATCAACGCCATGAATTTGTAAATATAAAAAATTCCCTTAAACAAAGAAATATTTAAATGTTTATTTCCGAAATTAGCAATATCTGTTGAAATATTTAAAAAACGAATTGATAAAAAGTTAAAGCAATTGAGAAAATATTTTTTTTTTTAAATAACCAGAAAACCTTGTAAGTAAAATAAATCGACGTTTTATTGTAAAACCCTTTCATACATTTATTTAGATTTCGCAAATGCATCCAAGCCATTTCGCAAAGACCCGAAAATTGTAAAACAACAATTTTTTACTTCTAGATCAGTACGTACATATATACGTGTTCAGCAGCATGATGTGGAGAGTCTTCTAAAAAAAAAAATATTATCAAATTCAGTAAAAGTCAATGATCTTAAAAACAACAAAATGTATTTGTGCTTTTTTTTGTTTTTTTTTTTTTTTTTGGTTTTTTGTTCTTAAATTTTGTTGTGTTAAAAATTATAATATTATTATATTTTTAAATTCATTATTTGCACTATGGTCGTCCTTATGTGAGTGTGTGTGTTAGCTAAGTGTAACAATATTTTAAATAATAAAGACATTTCTGTGCGAAATGTCGTGTAAAAAATACTACAAGGACACTGGGCCGATTGCGTGTAACCTGTTTTACTTAAAAGATCATCAAAAATATGAAACGCATATACATATTTGTGAATGTATGTACGGGTGTATACAAAATGCATTTTAGAGATAATGACTAATAGGCGAGTTTGTTATAAATACCAGTATTGAGCTTAATCCGATCAAAATCAAAAATGTATTGCCAAAAATAATTAACAACTCAGAAGGAAATATTAAAACCTTGAAATGGGTTTTATTGCGAGTTTAAAATAAAATTAAGTAAAAAGCATACAAAGAAATATCATTTCGTGGAGCAATAAAATGCGCTGAAAATTAAATGCAAAATAAAATATCCTACGCTATGGAAACACCTGTGAACTACAAGGAAATTCGGAGCTAATCAAATTAATTTTTTCTAGCAAAATTAATTTTCCTAAAACTTTAATTTCAAATGATCACTGCTAAAGAAAGAATATGCTAAAATCAGCGCTCATTATCGCGACATGATAAGACAGTTCTCTGATGATATTTACAGCCCATGTAACAGTTCAATTACATCATGAAACTCTACCAGCGGATGAGCACAAGTGACCACCGGTTTGCGCAATTTTACACTACTTCTTACGACGTAATTCAAAATCACAAGTCTCTGTCACCAAGCTCACATTCAGCCCCTTTTATTTGAAAAGATTATTTAAGATGTTGAGAAACAATTTCGTATGGCCATGCAAAAGCGTGGAGGAAATTTGACCGATCTGCTATTCCATAAAAGTTCGTTCCCATGTACTTTAGGATTCAGTAAAAAAGTAACAATCAAAAGACTAAAGACTGTGAATTAAATAGAAAACTTTAATCTGGCATTAATTTTTGAATTCTCTTTAACTGATATTATAATGAACATGATCATATATATATAATTAATTTCTTTATAATGATGCAAATTAATGATCACGCAGACTCGAAACCAGGCTCGTAATGTCTACTAGCACATTATTCTTATATGTGTTTTCAATACAAAATTACTTTGAAATCCAAAAATAATATCCTCGTTGACTGTTTAGAGTTTTCCTTGTGCGTATTTCAATCGCGGTATCAATTGCACAACAATGGCAACCCCAAGTGATAATTATGCCTTGTATACTATCGCAACATAAATCTATTTATTTCTAATATTAATAAAATGCATTCGAAATCTTTGCTAAAAAATCCGTCTACGACTAACTAACTGATCTCTAGCTCAGTCACAAATATCGTGAGATCTCAATACCCCGCCAAAAAAATGTATATCAATTATTAAGTATGTACAACTCTACATTAATTAGAGTAGAGAAAGAAAGTAACCAATTTGTAGCAAAAAAAAAACTCCCACACAACTATTTACAATAATTTTTATATCGCCAAAATACCCTCGATGTCGGTACAATGTCATCTTCTTTAACTTTGTATGGCAAACAGCGGTTGGAAAAAAAAGGTTTAAAATCCAGTTTCCAATACCGGGTGAATTTAAAAGAGGATGTCAAAAGTTTCAGTGCATATTCGTAGTATTTGTTTTCAAGTGCAGGTCAATTAGGTCCAGTTTTTAATTTTGAAGGTCATTTCACATTTTAGTGCTATTAAAGTGTAAATTACGGATTTAGATTTTGTACTTTTGACTCAATCAATCCGGGGTGTTCAAACGGTATTTTAATTTAGATTTAGGTCGAAGTTTTATTTTATACGCATATACATACATATAACAAGACGACATACATACATACACAGCGTTTCTGAGCAAGCTTGATGAATACATGGTTGTAGCCTTGTTGCACAGCTCCATCGTAATTGTGAATTCATTCGTAATATTAGTTTTGTGATTTGCTCTTAAATGAAATAAATAATTTTGAAATCTCATACTTCAGTTTGTAGCAATGTAGCTATGAACCACGTTGAATTGAATATGATAAATTTTCATATATACATTCTATATGTGGGGACTGTGAGATGATGCTGTTGCATACGTGTTTAATGGTTCAATGATCTTTTTTTTATTATAATTTATCTTCTTGGCCAGTTTTTTAAATTTTAGTACGAGGTGTTTTTAATATATAAAAAGTTAGCCTGTAAGGCCTTTCTTTGTTTATGTCAATAAAAAAATTTTATTACATATTGTATCCCGACGTTTCGTGGATTATTTGTCCACTTCTTCAGAGGATTGTTTTAGTTTTTAGAGCAATTAAACAATAAGAGTGATTTAAGGCTGAAAAACCGAAATTTAATTGGAGTATAAATGAGAATTAGCCAATTTACCAAGTTAAAATTGCTTCCTAAAGCCAAGTCTCATTAAATCCGTCCTAGGTTACACGTCAATTTTTGGAACTGATATCAACATGTCGAGTTAAGAGATTGTCTCAACGAATCAACTGTACTCGAAGTGCTTCGCCAAAAGTTGCCTTGACGTAATAAGAATGCATATACTTTATTAATGTTAATGTTAACGTATTGATTATACTACGTTACGTGGCCTTTAGAAGGGTATAAGGGAGCAATCATTTGACCAATGTATGTAAATATATGGATTCAACTTATTTATTCGAATTTTGAATATAAAAGAAAATCTTCTGTTAGAAATCTGTTGCGAAATCAATTGAGGTGAATAACTTTTGTTCGAGGTGAAGACAAACACAGGCATACATTTTTACGTATGCATGTATGTGTGTGTATTATATTATGATTTGTTTTAATTTTTATCTTTATCTATAAGTCAATAATTTACGAAAAAAAAAATTTTTTATTAAATATTATTTTACATATACAAATACTTACATATGTATGTGCACACATGTATGCATGCATAAATAAATATATATATATTTGTATGTATATTAAACAAAAACTGATCATCAAGCAATAACCTTAAAGTATAAACGAAATCTGTAACAAAGACCTCTGCCAAAATATACAGTGTTTTTCGCATACAAAGAAAGAGAAAGTTGGCGAATTTTTTCGCACAACAATTATATAATAAACTCTCTTGATTTTGAGAAGGAGAGGGAGAAGCTGTTATAATTAATAAGAATATTATTCGTATTAACTCAAACTAAAATTTTAGCTCTAAAAAGATCACCGTAAATATTATACACATACAGGCATACCAAATGTATATATTTATGTACAAGGGAATACCCAGTAAACATATTTGCTGGAATTGACAAAAGACATAACCTGGTGAACAGCAAAGAAATTTAGTCATGATATAGAAGAAAAAATGTTTATGTTTAAAAGTTTTTACACAGTTTACAATAGAAGACAGAAGATCTGTCGGTAGGGGGCAGCTAATGAATAATACTAATTGCCATTTTAATTTATTTTACAGAACTAATGGGCAACCGAGAGGTCGTTAGTGAATTCATTTACGAATAAATGTAGAAAAGTAGCCAAAGCAGCTTCTTGAATAATTAATAAGTTTATAATAAATCACATCCAAGATTACATATTTTTTGAAAAAAGTGCTTGTTCTTTTCCCAGTTCCCTCACATCCTGTATTCATAGTTTCTCATTGTAATTTTTCCACAAAGTATTTACCAATTGAAGTCCACAATGCAAGCTTTTAATTTAAATGTTGTCGAATACTTTAAAAGATCGTAAAATATTAAGTCACAAAGATTTAAGATAAGTCATTTTAAAACTACTTAAAGTAAATTCAAAAACTGGAACCAACTTAAGCGAGAGAGATCTATAAGTGAATAATTCGAGAGCTTTACAATTCAGAAACTATCATTACCAGATACAAATTAAAATGGTACAGTACTGTTCAAATTTAATATTAAATGTACAGTGTTATTGGCTTGTAGGTGGCATAAACCAATTGCAGGGAATTTAGGTGTAAAAATTTAAAAAATTTCTTAACGATACATTCGGACGATACATTTTTTAAGAAAGTTACGAATTATGTCACATCCCCGCAAGCGACGGAAAAAATCTTTGCTGGGTGTTTATGCATTTAGCATTAATGTTAAAGTGCAGTCTTATTGGCATCTATATATATCATTATGCATATGTATATGTGATTGTTTTAGAAGTTCAAGTAAAAGAGATTAAAGAGAAGCGAAGGATAAAAAATTTCTTGAAAACAAAACACAAAAACTGAGTCAAATTCGGTACCCTGTTTAAAGTGCGCTGAATATTTTTTTTTTTTTTTTACATGCGGCTGTAAAATAAGCACAGAAATGCAACTTAAAAATATTGAATTAAAAAAAAGAGAGAATTGAGTTAATTTTGCAGTCGTTTTGTTTTTTTTTTTTTTTTTTAACTAACAATAAATAAAAACACAGCAACAAAAATGGGCAGAAGTATAATAGCACTTCCCTGTTTGCAGCAATGAGTACAATGAACGTCGTAACAGACTTCTAAATTCAAAAACAAGATTTTAGCAAATAAAATTGAGCATGGAAGAGTCACTAAAATTTCAGTATGCCGTTTCTTCTTTTTTAATTTCGGCTGTTTCTGTCTTTTTTTATTTTTGGCAATGTATGCGAAAATTTCAACTGACAGTATAAAAAGGCCCATATAATTATGGTACGCTGCTGCTGCGTTATACAAGCCGACTGCACAAACAACACACATATGAGACATAGTACTCATTCATTGAAACGTTTAAATGACACAACAAAAGCTGCATGCGTACTCGTTTACATACAGAGTGAGTATCCATGCACGGGATGGTTACAAACAGAACTTTATTTTACAATATGAGAAACGATCGACCACTACCGTCACTGATACCGACTAACTGCTCGCCTGCCTGCCTGCCTGCCTGCCTGCCTTCCATGCCCTACAATTCGAATGACTGATTGACGACCGCTTGCATTTTTGCATGCCAGTATGTGTAAAATTCGTTCGCTGCCAATGTCGGCAGATCAGGTCTTTGCTGAGTTCTCTACAAAAATTCATATTATTACGGTATGAAAGTAATAATGACGCTTTTTTTGCTGCCTTAACTGCAACGACTAAAAAAAATATATGTTACAAACAACAGCAACAACAAAAATGCCAAATAATAACACTCAACAGCAACAATAACGTCTCGTAAAGAGAATACTCTACACACACAAAAAAAAAACACAGAAAAAAAATACCACACAGGGTATTTCTCTGATTCAATTGGACATAAACTGCACATTTTTCAATTCAGTTGAATTTTTTAATTCGATCAGTAAAGGTTCAAAAAAATAATAACAACAACAAAATAAATTTGTTAATCAATTTACAAAAATAATAACCCAAAAAGAAAGAAAAAAGAAACAAGTGAAGCCAAAGCCAGCAAAAAAAAAAATAGACAAGAACACAATTTGCTTTGGCAAAAACCTCAAACTACCTCAGAAGCTTAGATTTGCGTAAAGCTGCCAAGTTCTAAATCTAATGCAAAAACAATAACAACAACTAAAGGCTCAAACTCCTTTAATAACAAACAAGAAAATCCATATAACGAATGCTAAATTAGACAAAGTAAAAGACACTTTCTTGGAAAGAGTGCTAAAAATTACAACAAGAAAAGAAAGCTTGAAAATAAATGTTAGAAACGCTTCTTAGCAGAGCAAAACATTTCTGATAAATACTGGAAAATATTTAAAAACATTTGAAAAAAGAAACACACACATACACACATACATTCTTTTATTGAAGTATAAAGTTAAGCAATAAATCCTTAAATAAATGATGTGGACACTTTCGGATATACAAATGTATCAAAATGTGCTTTTTTAAACTTAAAAATCCGTAGAAAAATTTTAGAAAAACACCAAAGCAAATAGTAAGTTGGAAAATTATTAGATTAATAAATTAAGTCAAAGAAAAATTAGAAATAAATTAAAAAATTTAAAGGTTTTCAAAGAAAGCAACGCTTTTTAAAACCCTTTATCGGTGTCTTAATTCAAAAGGGGGGTATCCTACACTTTTCATACACTCCAGCATGAGCTACAAAACCATAAAAATTTAGCTTGAGAGATTTTCTTCTAATACATAAAGTGTAACAACCACATATGTCTTTAAAATCGCCGTTGGTCTGAAGGGGAAAAAACCTCACTCGCCTTGTTTTTGCAATAGATTTTTTAGGGATTCCAATGTAATTGCAAAAAAAAAATCGAATTAGAGCCTTTCTACTTCACACCAACGATATAAATTAAATTATTTAATATTTTAGTTGATTTATAGCAAAAGTTACCGATATAAAATGTAACTCTAAGATAGATCGCTAAATGCATTTATCGTCTAAGAAGTAGCTAAAAAGGCTTTCATCTGCTCATATATATAATTTGATAACTCATATAACGCTTGTAGGGCTTTTCTACTTGACACCAACGATATAAACTAAATTATTTAATATTTTAGTTGATTTATAGCAAAAGTTACCGATATAAAATGTAACTCTAAGATAGATCGCTAAATGCATTTATCGTCTAAGAAGTAGCTAAAAAGGCTTTCATCTGCTCATATATATAATTTGATAACTCATATAACGCTTGTAGGGCTTTTCTACTTGACACCAACGATATAAACTAAATTATTTAATATTTTAGTTGATTTATAGCAAAAGTTACCGATATAAAATGTAACTCTAAGATAGATCGCTAAATGCATTTATCGTCTAAGAAGTAGCTAAAAAGGCTTTCATCTGCTCATATATATAATTTGATAACTCATATAACGCTTGTAGGGCTTTTCTACTTGACACCAACGATAAAAATTAAATTATTTAATATTTTAGTTGATTTACAGCAAAAGTTACCGATATAAAATGTAACTCTAAGATAGATCGCTAAATGCATTTATCGTCTAAGAAGTAGCTAAAAAAGCTTTCGTCTGCTCATATATATGATTTGATAACTCATATAACGCTTGTAGGGCTTTTACTAATTAATATTTCATTTTAAATAACTTTTAAACAAAATTTATATAAAGAAGTTATAAGTTATTGGAGTTCCAATAAAAAGTTTCACTTTCATTCCTCGAACTTGTGCATATGAAAGTTGAAAATATCGCAATCACAGTTCGAACACGCCATAGATCGTTTCGAAGTCCCTCATAATAGAATTTTCAATTTTTTAATAAAACCGATCATCTTCAATAAATTAATTTGTATGGAGTTATTGAAACTGTAAACTCTTTCCATCTCTGCACGGATGTAAACTACGACGCCATCATAATAGAACTAATGACACATCTTACTGGAAGGAATCGATAAACCGAACAGACCTTTAAATTCACTTTAACCATTCCAAATAAACAGTAAAACACAAAGAAAACCACCCAGCAAAATCACCAAAAAAAAAAAAAAAAAATAGGTGAAAAGTAATATCAATAATGAATGTCAAATGGGCCGTAATAATTTTGGAATGTGCAGTGTAAATATACACATTCCACTTGGATAATTTTCATTACATTCTCTTCAAAAACTTTCTTTTTTGTACTGTTAATTTTCAGGGAAAGATTTTATATCATAAGTACATGAGTAAATTTTTTTAATATTTTCAAATAAAAGTTTAGACATTTTACTGGATCTGGTGTCAGAAAACTCTGCTTAAAGGGGAAGCCTACAATTCCTACAATCATTAAAAGACACAAGATTTTTTATTGTAAATGATGGGGCACACGATGATAGCCCTCTTTGAGAAATGATCGTACAAGTTCCAGAGGAAAAAAGAGTTTAGAGAAGCCAAGACAGCGAGTTTGCGTCTGAGTTGCAACAAAAAAAAGTAAAAATTCACTAAAATAAATTTTAAGGAAAATAAATGCAATTAAATTTAATAGTTTCGAACGTTATTAAAGCTATTTAAATGCGTCTGAAAAAAGTGCTAACACTTTATATAAACTTTACAGTTTGGAGTGAAGAATTTTAGCTTAAAGCTTTATTTAAAATGTAACTTCCTATTGGAACACCCTATACTAGATTTATAATTTGTTTATCTAATTTTTGACTGCAAGCTGATTCCAATGCAATTATTTAGGAAGCATTTAGCATGAATTAGGAATTATTCCAGAATAGGGTGTCCCACTCCTTAATAAGGCATATAAAATTTGTATGCTTATTCCTTTTCTACTAGTTACCCTGATATACAAGTGCATATGCGTTAACTTTCACCCTTGTGCCATACCAGAAACGCTTCCTCCAAGCTAAAACTTTTCACTCAAAACTGTAAATTTAATTAGAGATCAAGTGCGGCAATTTTTTTTCGAAACACTTTTTTATGCCAAAACGGAAAAAAAATAAACATGAATTAAAGGCAACATGAAAACCACAACAAAAGTAAATTGAGAGCTTTTTTAACCAAAAATCTATAAGGTTTTTTTTAATTCTTTTCCCTTAGCCAGAAGGACATTTGAGTTAAAAAAAAAAATTTTTTTTTAATTTTTATCTCGTTTTTTTTTTTGAGCAAACTTGAATTCTCCTTCTTTTTCTTGTTATTCTTCCTCTTCCTCTTCTTCTTTGTAGTTTTCGTTGTCTGTGTGCCCTTTTTTAATGAATCTTGTAGTAACTTCTAGTTCTTTTGTGTAGCTGCATGTACAACGTGTTTATATATGTATGTCTGTCTGTCTGCCTCTATGTCCGTCTGGCTCGCCGTACGGTTTGTTCGATGTTGGGTTTGATCGTGCTTAGTATTTAGTAGTTTCTTGTTCATCATACGTTGCTTATCGTCTGCACTTTTTACAGAATTTCCTTTACTTTTCTACAAGTTTAACATCACCATCCACCGTCCACACTATCATCCTCCTCTGATTCGCAATTTCTATTGGGTTGTGTATATATTTTTTTTGATTTGTTTTTTCCTTCTTATTATTACCCTGCTCAGTGTTTAAATAAGTTAAGGAATGTATGGTTGTACGTTGACGGACAAGTAGGTTCTTCTTATACAATTTGTATTATTTTCTTTTTTAGTTTGCTGCATGTTTCATTGTCGTTACTTTAGACTTCGTAAAGTTGCAAACGAGAACGCACGCACAAAGCGGAAGATCACTGTAAACTCTTTTTTTTTTTTGTTGTGAACCAAACATACACACATAATAAGTAAATTTTTAAGTAAAATTTTAGAAGAAAATTGAAGTGTATGTTTTAAAAAATATACTTGTAGTCTGTGGTTCAATAAAGTGAGTGATGAATGAGGAGTGGTGGTGACGGTGAAGGCGTAGAAATAGTAACGCAACCCCTAATATTTCGCATATAATAAAGCTTTTGAAGTGCAATTGTTGTTTTTTAAAAATGATTTAAAAAAATGCTTTGACAATTTATTTATATATTCGCTAATTGTGGAAGAATTGTTAAGAAAAGAAAATCAAGCGTTTTTTCTCTTTTTTTTCATAAGAAATGTTACTCAGGATATGTTTAGCTTTACAATAATATATTATTACCTCAGGATATAATTGCTGTTTATATTTTATACACATACTCGTACTACGTAATTTTTGTTCATTGTCTTGTTAATAAGGTAAGTTTTGTATAAAAAATTTATTTCCAACAATGCATTGTTTTGATTAAAATGAAGTTATAAATATTTTCAAATTTATTTTTACAAAATAAGTGAACTTTGAATTGGCACAGTTTTCATTCGAATACTCCATGAGTTAGTTTTGCAAATGTGCATATAACAAAGCAAGCAAGTTCCTTAATTGAATTTCGGAAAATGATCTAGACGAATGATTTTTTCATAGTCATGGGAATAATCAATGAGGATTTTTTAAATTTTCAAGATATTTTTGATGTACTGGCAGTTGTAAATTAATATAACGTGAAATTTTAGTTATGCGTTTTCTATTTTAATTTGGCATCGATTTTCCAAAAACAAAATCGCAAACCCCTTTTCTTCTTTTTCCGAATGATTTTAGCAGGCTGCATTCGAAGCCACAAGAAACGACCCCTAAAGACAAAGGAAATCAAATAAAACGAGCGGTTTCACAATCGCGATTGACGTCTATTTAAAAAAAAATAATTTAATGATATTTTCGAAATTAAGGAGATGCCTTTAAAAAATTAAAATAATTTACTTTCAAAAATTAGAAGCTGGTTAATAAAAATAACCATAGAGATACTCGCTTTAACATTTTTTTTTTATAACTTTTTATGAAATTTCCAATAAATTAGCCAAAATTTTCAAACGATTTTAAATCTTAATCAAATCCAAAAATTTATACCAGTCAGTAAGTCTTTTATCGGTTTTAAGAAATTTTAAATGTAAAACAATTTTAATAAATTGTTTTTCTCGATAGGACAGTCTTAACAGATATTTGAAGAGAATTTTTTAAATCAAACAAACAAGTACATTTGATGGAAGTTATGGCTTTCGATACACTATACAATTTTCGTTACGATCTATCCTTAAGACTTGTTGATTACACTTCATTAATGGAAATTGTTATATGAAATTATTGTCATTAAGAAAGGAATATAGGTAATTATGAATATATGAAATTTTATTATTTTACAAAACTAATAAAAAAAAGAATTCGTAGTTCGTTACACTTCTAGATGTAAGATTTCATGATGTGTACTGAATTGCTATTCCGAATTTTATAATCGTTGCTCTTATTTTATTTATTATATTTTCAATATACATAAAGAAAACTAAAGATGAGTAAAAATATGTACAACTCGATACTGGTGTTATTCTTTAATTAATTGGCTCACGGCTGAGAGAGATCGGGTGCCACCTATAAAATATTTAATTTATTTGGTTTACATATAAGATTCCTTGCAACAAATAATAATAAAAATAAACAAAATTATTGCATAAATTTTTTTTTTTTGATAATAAATTTTATAATCTCTTTCCCCCTAAATGTGATCAGTAAAGAAAATTTTTAAATGGTGTAAAACAGTTTGATGACAAATTAATTGGAAGAAATGCGTAAGAATAAAATGTATTTTTTTTTAAATGTAAATTGGAAGTACAAAATTTTGTTACACATTTTAGAAGAACTTTAATAGCTTTTTAGGATTTTTTAGCTTCTTTAAGGATTTAAAAACAAATTTGTGTTACTTATAAGAAATTTATAAGCAGTTTCTTGCTTATATTATTTTTCGGAATTACATAATTTAGCCATTTAAAAGAAACTTTTAGCAACTTATTTTAGAATACGCTGAAAAAGAAAAAGAAAATATTTTTTAAAAATTTTCCTTACGTTACAATTAGAAATGGGATTTTCTTCTTGGTAAACATTATTACTAGCTTGTGACCGAAAATTCATTTTTTTTCTCATTAATTACACCAGACGCTAAAACCTATATTTATCAATTTAATTAGAATTCTTAGAATTTTTCGCAACTTAATCATTTTACTTTAGATATATTTTTATACCGATTCCAACACTTAAATATGTAATTCTATGGACGCACAACATAAAGTAGAATATGCGAGTTTAATTCCATACTTTCGCTTTCGCGCTATATTTTTATTAGAGGCTTAAAAACTTTTTTCTAGAAATAGTTTATTTAAAATAAAACAGACATAAACAATTGAAGAGTAAAATAATAAAAGCAATAAAGATAAATATGCATTCCTAATAAAAAGCCACAATTAAAAGATTGTCACAGTCATTGTTAAACTTATTAATAACCTTAAAACACACACAAGCAAACACACAAAATCAGCCACACAAGCAGACACGCGTATTAAAGAACTTTACAAATACCTACACAATAGAGCAGGAATACGAACTTATTCGTATTCATGGTCATATTTCTCAGGATTGCAAAAGCACAACTAACTACATACATACATGCTTACGTATATAAACTAGAACTATGAGAATATTCTACACAGCAGCATAGAAATACTCACGCATACGCGTGAAGACTCCATTCCATGCTGGTTGCGTTTTAGTGTGGGTATGCGAGTAATTGCTGAATGCATCTGTGCAGACCACTTTGGATACTTTATAGAGGCTTCAATATAAATCAACAAGCATATCCGCCAACTAACTCAAGCAACCAGACAACAACAACTTACGGCCGCAAAAAAATCCGACTGACCGACTGCTGCACGCACTGAAGCAAAACTAGCAAAGACACTAACATTTCAACTAATATTTTTGACACACAAACTACATACACAACTACTCGCCTAACCGGCCGTCTATCTTTCCGAATCTCTTTCTATCTGTTTGACACTTTAACAGTCTGACGGCCCCTCAGTCAGTCTGCATGGTGGTGTACGAATATTTCACTTTTACTTTTCTTGGTATTCAGCTTTCGTAATAATAGAATTGATGACGATGATGATGATGATGTTGTTAAAGAAACAGAGGGAGCAGCCTCTGCCTTCCTGTTGATATAAATTATAACCCAGACCCAGAACTAAAAAAAAAAAATAAGTAAAAGCATAAAAAAATCATAAAACAAAATACAACAACTGCAAAAAAATGAACGAAACACTCAGACAGACAGAAACCGGCATCTTCTCTAGTAACAAGGTGACGTAATGCACAACTACTCCACTAACACATTTTTCTACATTCCGCTTTTACACCAGCAGCAGCAAAAACCATGCATACACTCAATATACATAGTAAATATATAAACTAGCTGGGACAGACTACACAACAACAACTGCAACTAAACTTGAAAAAGACAGACGGACAGACAGACAGACAGACACTGAATCCAGCCAGCCATGGTCTCAATGCAAAACAAACAAACCAACTAAAACAAAAACAAAAGCAAAAAACAATACAAGACCAACCGTTCTTTTCTAGATACATCCACTCGTCCAAATACACACATATTTTTCGCTTTGCAAATCGCTACTCAAATCGTTCATTACACAGCCACAAATAGAAGAAATTCTACTAGATTCTAAAAAGGGCTCCATTTCAACAACAATGCGAAACGCAGCACGATAACAAAGACAGCTACTTACTACTCGTATAAGAAAACTTGAAGAAAGGAATGGTCAGACGCCAAGCACATGCAGAGGTTTATATTCTGAACAGGCTTCTTTTAAAACACCATCGCCATAATAATAACAAGAAGAAGCAAATAGAATTCGTAAGCATTTGAGAACGCTCTGAAAAGTACAATGGGCTGACGTCCTACAAAAAAAAAATTCAATTTCCATGCTCTGTTTTACCTCTAACGTGTAGAGAATAAGTTTTTATAGCCGAAGCTTTTTGAGAACAACATTTGTGGCTGGAATTTGAAAAATAAATCACTAACTTAACAAGTATCTACAGCTCGGGATTAAGAGAGAGGCCAGCTGAGGCTGATTTGAAAAATTTAGAATTTGCTATGGCTCTGACACATAAATCTGGGAGAATTTTAGCGATATCATAGGCCGCACTGTTTACGTGCACAGCTCCACAAAAGAGGAGAATGTCAAATGTGGCATGCACTCAATGGCACTTAGCGCTTTCCTACTTGAATCAAATGGCATTGGTGTCATGGGTCCAAACACCTGTATCGCTTACAGTTAACCAGTAATGCCAACTAACGACAACACTCAGCAACTAGTAACTCGTTCCAAATGCAATAATTTTAACCATTCATCCTGCAAGGACCTTCATAGATGAAGATAAAAATTAAGGCCAATTGGGTCCACTTGTTGTTGAACACAATATACCTCCACATAGACTTGGCAAAACAGACTCCATTATCTGCTTTCATTTCTAACTGCTTCGAAGAAATTATCAGAAACCCTTTACCTTCACAAACCAACTTCGAAACATATATTACAAACTAAAGCTAAAGCTTTTTTGTTTAGAAATATTAACACTCTGCTAAACCGATTTCCTTGAAATAATAACATCGCGTCAAAATATAATAAATTAGCACAAAGAATTAAATGGCCAATATGAATATATCTGATATAGATCAAGTTAAACCTTTACTAATTTAAATTCTTCAGTTAAAACAAATTTTTAGCTTTCGCTGCAAGACGACTGTTTGGCAGAAAAAATATCAAAAAGTCAATATCTACTACATTGCCCCACTTGATGTAACAACAATTGCTTGAAGGTACTAACTCACGAAACCTTTGAAGTGTTTTCATTTATCAGCGGAGTTAAACGGCAGCTCCTCCTAAAAACACTGCCTATTTTTTATGTTGAAATCAATTTGCAGCAAAAATGCTTGTTTAGATTCTATGAACACGTTTGTTATACGCTACGTCTGTAAAAAATATGGCCGTCATGGTAAACCTGTTCATTCTATCACGTGTCTTTAGAGGAAAATTTAAAACCGAATATTAAAAAACAGAGATTCTTTTAACAGTTTCTTTTATAATTTTTCCAAATACACACCATACGATCTCTCCAATATTTAAAGCTTAAGTGAATATCCCTAATATTTTTATTTTTATCTAAATTAATTCTTTATCATATAGAAATTTGCCATCGACTTACAGAACAATAGGAAAAATAATCTGGAAAAAATCGCCCGAAACGTTACTGGATTATATCCCTTGCAATTATCCTTAAGAAAAAAAATAAAACATTTTATTTATATTATTTTAAAGAGACTTTTAATTTTATAGAATTATGTATTTGTAATTCTTATTTAATTATATTTTCTCATTAGCTGAGGAAATTTATTTATATATATGTATATAGCATTGAAACGGTAAAGCCTGAGCTTTTGCTGGCATTAAACGGCAAAAAAAGTATCGAAAAATATATAAAATGGGTTTTTTAAAGCCATTGCAATTGAGATAGCAATATTATTTAGCCCACTGTGCTTGCAAAGCTCTCCCAACAACTGTGTAAACAAACACAAGCAAAAGAAATGATCGTTTATTTATTTCTCACACAGATATTCACTAGCAGTGTGTCTAGGTATTAGTTCAAGTAGTATTTTAAAGTTTCTTTTCTGCTCTTTATATTTCTTAAATATATTTTTTATTTATTCCATTTTTTTTTTTATTTTATTTGATAGAAGAAACCTGACTAGAATTGCATTGTGGATGTGTGTTT
Organism: Ormia ochracea; assembly: GCA_963402855.1. NCBI lineage: Eukaryota > Metazoa > Arthropoda > Insecta > Diptera > Tachinidae > Ormia > Ormia ochracea. Next base: position 32,184,975 of record OY727107.1, on the reverse strand, counting down.
GTAGTTGTGAATTAATGGTCATATTTTCAAGGTTTCTTGATAATCTTATTTTTTTTTTTTTTTAGTTTGTATTTTTATAAATTTTGAATTCTATTTCTTCTTATAAAAGGCTTTGAATGGGGAAAAAATAATGTTTGCAAATAGGGGAATAAAAGTGAGGATAGTATGGACAAATATTATATACTATACAAGACCTGTACGTATGTACGTATGTATGTATGCTTTAGTTTAATTTGAAATAGTTATGGCCGTAGTATTGTACTGTGTAGACAAAATATACAATAAGCCCACATGTTTTGAAGTATTTGCCACAAAATAATATAAAAAATACAGCCATAAAAAGAAGATATAGGGTTTCATTGACAATGTGATACCTTCCACATTGTTAAAAGTATAGAAAAAATACTAAATTGATATTTTTACATGACGTAAGTTAGTTGAGTATCCAGAGAACTTGCTTGTTACTTACGTACATACGTGTGCATAAAACCTTTTTTTATTACGTTTTAAATTATATATATACATATATGTATGTATGTATATTTATTTTCTTTTTGCATAATAATTACTAGATATTTTTATTGCTGGAAATAATAAAATTATTTAGCGCGATACAAAACTAACTTAAACTGCTCAAAATATTATAAGATTAATTTTCCGCTGCTTCTAATTAAAGCAGCAACTATTTAAGACTATTTTTCTATAAAGCAAAAAGTGGACTTGATCAGAATAGATTGGCAAAGTAATAATTAATTTATCAGAAATATCACAAATCGATAAATCTTTATCGCAAATTGAATTTAAAAAAAAAACAAATATGCAAAGAATTTTTTATTTTGGCTTCTTTCACATTAAAAATTTGAAGTTTTGTTATTTCCTATTATATATATATTTGATCTTTTATCACTAGTTTAAAAGACGGTTTATGGTTTTGAAGTTGCTTATACTTTATTATTCTTCTATAAAAATTCCTTTAGTAAAAAATGCTTTAGAGAATCTAAAACCAATTGACACTTCTTTTAAATGCCAAACAAAAATTTCTATTTAAAATTTTTAGTTTCATATTTAAAACAAAAACAATATATTATGTTTTTATCATTCTGGATTCTGGATTATCATTTAATATTTGGCTTGCCAGTAACCAGAAAAAAGAATTACACTGACTAGTTGATGATTTTTTTACTACTCGCCAGAGCACAACCTACATAAATATCACAAGACACTTTATCTAAGAGACATCCTTTTGATAATAAAAACTTGATACTGGTTATTATAATTGATCTAAAGAATTCTTATTAATTTTTTAAATTTTTAATTCTGATGAATTCATAGTTAGTTGAATACGCGAAAGATACTCTCCCTCTAATTGTAGATAACTATTTATTAAACTCCACTTCCGTTGGCCTTGATCTCTAATTAAAACAGAATAAATATTACGAATACATGGTCGAAGCACAGAAAAGTATGTATGAAAGCAAGTAACAATAACTTAGATTAAATTCGTGTGAGAGAATTTTCCAGCATTTTGAACCATACCAATAATACAATAGTTTAAATCCAAACAAACATATATGTATACGTATATATATTCATGTATGCACATAGAGGCACTTATAAAATATATATTGTACTAACAGCCAATGTATTTTATACATATCTACATATTTTTTCATTAAATAAACTTAAGTTTATTTAGCAAACATCCTTTTGTATTACATTTTTCACTTAATGTTGTTGCTGTGTTGTAAATAGATATGACAGAAGAAAAAAACAACAGCAACAGCAGCACCGGCAGCAACAACAATAACGTTATATTGATGCCATTCAAGGCCGTATTTTATAGTTGGATGTTTAACGTAGACACATAGAAAATCTTCCAACAGCAATATAAAAAAAAAAAAAACAAAAAAAAAACAAACTGATATGAAGTCAAAATGGAAACAGAGAAATAGGATGCTTAAATACTAAAATTACATACTCATACGCACAGGGACACATTCACACCCATACACTAATATTTACATATGCACAAAAGCATACCACACTACAAACTGATGAAACAAATTATTCTCGGAAACTGAAACCAAGGCCAACTGCATATTACTAGTTGTTAGGTTCACAAATATCGTAGCAGCAACAGCAGCAAGAGCAATAATTTCATGCATATACATACATACATATAGAAAAATAGCAATAACAATAACAACAAGTACAAGTATAGTTCCTTGTATCAACATCATCATTGCCGTCTACATGAATATTTGGAGTCGACATTTATTCATGTACTTTATCACCGTCTCATTTACACATTTCCACATACACTGACACACGCACACACTATGCTATTACAACTAACACTCAGTTAACTTCAAAAGCAAAATCATTCAAAGCACACATTTTATTAAATAAATTTTCGCAAAAAAAAAGCAGAAAAACAGAAAAACAGAAATATATATAAACTGCACACAACAACCACATTAAAAAAAAAGACGCACACAAAATGCACATTTAATAAAATGCATACTCGTACACACTCAAGTGGACGACCATACTCAAGAGACAGACGACGAAAGGATGGACGGACGAATAAATAACAAGAGCTGAGGGACAGATGAACGGACAGAGTTGATTGTGTTGTGCTGTTTGAATTTTAGGAGTAGAACAAATGCTCAAACTTTGTCAATACGTTTGCTTTACTGCACTTACGAACTTCAACACAGTGGGCCTGCATAGGAAATAATTAACCCAACTTGTTGCATCCGTGAATATATGCATAGTAAATATACAAAATATCTTGTACTCTGTAATAACTTCGTAGAATATACGAATCGATTTATAGTATGAATATGTTAATGTATGAACAAAAAAGAGACAATAAATATTTGCGTTTTTAAAAATGTTGTTCTGTGCTCCTTGCAAAAACTATTGTCGGCATCTGGACATGCAGGATGCCCATTACAACGGTAAATTTTCCAACAGAAAATAAGCAAAAAAGGAGGTAGACGTATAATTAACTATTTATTATGTTCGTTATAATTTTGGAGTTTATATTACCGTTCATGATGCTGTTAATTTTCCAGATTTGCGATCTTTACAATATAACCTTGCGGTCAAGAAAATCCTGTGAGAGAAGCTACGACACTAATAAGCAAGCAATGGCAGCTAAAAAACTTAGTTTTGATTTGAAAACATTTTAGGAGCATTCCTAACCACAGTGTTCACTGTCCACGTCTATCCCTTAAGTTGTGGAAAATTTTGCACAAGATTCTTTTTTTAATCATTTCAACGTATCTACGAATAAGTAGCGATAATTCCCAACCCATATTTTTCTGTTATTATTACAGTTTGTTGTTGTAGGTTTACTTGCTGATTTTAACATTGCAGCCATATTGTTGTTGTTGCCGCAGCTATTAATCTTTTGCCTTTTTTATATGTTTGTTGCTTTTACTTCTAAGTAAGTTGGTTGGTAGGCTGATATTGTTGCTTTATTATATTTAGTTCGTTGGTTAGTCCGATTCATATTTAGTTGCTCTGGTGGCCTGCCTATCACTCGTTGCTTCAGTACGTTCGTTCAGTATCACAACAATAAATATGTATGGGCGAATGTCTGTGGTGTACACATATGCATCATGCATGCTCCACTTTTATTTCGCTTTTGTTGTGAATATGTAAAAGAACAAGAATGTAACGAAGGGAAAAAGCTAGACGAACACAATGATAATGTGAATGAAAACACAACAAATAAGCTAAAGTGGATTTTCCGTTGCAATTTAATTTTACAACACAAAAACATACATACATATGTATGTATGTACGTACGTATATGTAAACAAATCTGTGTGTTTATGTTGAAGTTTATATATTTTGACGCCGTTGCTACTTTTGTAGGTTTTAGATTTTGAAAGGCGCCTTTTTATGTGTCGAACAGTTAAAAAAAAATAAGAGAAAAAAATAGATAGTGGCAGCAACATGCAATATTTTTCATTGTTGGTTTTGTCTCAGTTTCCCAAGCATTTTATGTCAGTCAGTCAGTTGGTCATGAGTGGTACTTGTATGCACCAATATGTATGCAGGCATCTATCCCAGTCTGTATGATTACATGCAATTATTCAGTTTGTAACATTAGCTCTTTTAATTTCAATATTTTCCCATTGTTGCAGTGTTGTTTGTATACTAAATCCAATAAACGAGATGGTGTTAATTTGCTAATAATGACAAGTTTGATGTTGTATATGCACACGTGTTTATACAATTACATATACACATTCGAGTAAAATACTTCATTGCAACCAATGCGACTTCAACTTCGAATGGCTTTGAAATAGTTGCATACTCGATTTACCCACACAAAAATATCTTTGTGGAATATTCATGTTTCAAGTTGACCCTGAAAGTTGGTAGAGTGGCAGAGAGTGGCATGTTTAATTACTCGTGCCATGGCAGAAAAATGTATTAAAGATCATTCGGCTATAATATATTGTTACAAAAATTTATTAAAATATTTTTAAGTATACATTATTTTTAAAAATCTTTTGTAAATATTTGGCAAATGGTATCAGAATGCTTATGAATTTAAAGAATTCAACTGTTTTACAAAATGGACTTGTTTGTATATGAGCAGAGAAAAATGTAGTTACATATATTATATCACCTTTGCATTGCTTTCACACTGTTTTTAATATAAATTACATTTAATTTTACAGATTGTTAGAACTTATTGTATGGAGTTTCTTTTAAACATTTAATTCCAAATTTTTAATAAGGAATTTTATTTCTTTAACAAAATTTACTTTCCAATTTTTTCGATATTTTTGTTATAATGCCAGCAGTTATACTATAAAGTACATGTAGAAATAATTCCATATGAAAATTCGTTAAGGAAGTAAAAATTAGTGCAAGTCTTGAGGTGTGACTAAAAGCTTTAAATGTGGCTAGGAAGTATATTGTGTGCATATATGTATGTATGTTTATACAGATGTGTATGCAAATGCACAATAAATTTTATAATTCAATTTGTTAAGTGCACACTTTGACTTTAAATTTTTCATGTAGCTGCTATAAAACTTTAATTGTAAAAGTTATTTATTTTATTTTATATGTATAATTTACACTAAAACAGTTTTATGTATTATAGAAATTTTAAATATTGCAAATTTTCAAATTCAGCAGCATAGTAAACGTACATTGAAATAGATTATTTCAAGGTGTCATCTAGTTTCTATACGCATTTCAATGCATACTAAACCAGATCATCAGATCATCTGATCATCTTACGCAAAAGCAATGATTTCGTTTCTATTTAAAAATTTGGAAACGTTTAATTTTCAAAATTAATATTCAGTGGTATACTCATTTTGGTTTCAAATTTTTTACTGAGAAGTGTCAGCCCATTTTACCATGTATGAATAAGGACTTTCATGAAATCTTTTATTAAAACTTCTTACAACACATGAGAATATTTTTTTGGAAATATCTATTAAATAACTAATCTAAATGCAAATTATTAATTATTTTTTCCAAAATAGGTGTGAATTTCTTTAAATTTTTCCGTTTCATCTATAGCAATAAAACGCCCATAATCATATCAATTTTTCGGAGTTCAGCTTTTGTTGCCGAAGCGATAACCTTAATGCACATGCGTAATCAAATAATTTATGAATTTCATTTATAACCTTAATGGAAACGCCATTTTGCAAATATTTTAAGTCAATACAAAACAAAAAAACTGTTTAAACTTCCTATGAACCGTTTATTTCCCCATAAAAGCGCTTATTTTCGTTTTGTATTATTTTGTGACCAAAAACAATGCCAACCACCTCATATAATATTGAAGATCATTAACATCAAGATCAATTAGTAATGACTGCAAACAATAAAACGTATTTGCTTTTTCATTTTTTTTTTTCTGTTTTTTCTATATTTTTGCTCGAGTACAACATTCAATTGTGATTATAATTTGTGTAATTTTGCAACAATTGTTGCTTCAATGCAGTTGGCAATTTAAAGGCACAGTTAGAGAGAGTAAGTAGTACAGAAACACAAACTCGTACATACATACATACATACATACATATATACGTATGTACATAATTGTACTCTAAGTACGATGAATTTGTATGCATACTTCTTACCTCTCTTGCATTATGAAAACAAACAAGAAGCGACGATGGTATGCATGTATAGGAGGATGTATGCCTGTATGCCCATTTGTATTGATGCATGCCTATTGAGTGGGAGTGGGGAGGGCTGGGAATGAAATTAAGTTAAATGCAATTGTGTGTGAGTTTTGTATGATTATTATAAATGCTAAATTTGTTTTGTTTTTGTTTTGTTGTTTATCTAATAACCTTGTGAAATGTTATTAAACCCAATAAGTTTCTTAACCTTTTTGATGTGTATGGTAGTGCATGTGTGCGTGTATGTATGTATGTTAGTAATGAATGCAAAAATAAACCAGCTAATAATGTAGAAATACAACAAACACCATGCATACATGCCTACATACATACATACATATTTATTCTACTTACTCGCATATGTATGTATGTATGAACGTGCGTATGCCTGTATACATTTTGAATTTATTTCGTAACTGCATATACTTTTTAACACATATGTATATGAGTGAGTTTGTTACCTTCGTATATGTGAGAGAACATACAAAATAAATACTAAATTGCTGGCAATATCACTTTCGAGCAAATACATTGAATAAACATTTTTATACACACAATTGCATGCCCACTCATCGCAAAGAAATAAAAATTGTAAGGAAAAAAAACTGAAAACAAACAAATGCTTATAAACTAGATGACATAGAATTGTAGAAATTATTTAAATTGAATAAAATTAAGAAATTAATTTAAAAAAAAAAATGGCGTTGCAAACCCAATAAGGAAATGCATGCCTTTGGTAAGCCATTTTAATTGAAAGCGTCCCAAAATGGTGGAGCTTGTAGTAGGCAAGATTATGCACAGGCCTCTGCAGAGTTCATTTGTCCTGCAGTATAATTATTAATATAATCTTCTAAGTTAATTTTTTTTTTTTTTTGATTTACTCTTTATTTACAAACGGTTTTTTTACAGTTAATTAACCACATATGTATGTATGTATATATTTTTCTTTGTCGGCAAAATATTGTATATGTTATTATCAAAATTTATTATTGCTATTAATTAAAAGAATAGACTTATTGACGTTAAATGTCAATTAATAGCAATAAATTAAAACAATCCTATAAAAAAAAACACATTTTTGCGAGTTCTTAAAATGAATTATTTTGCTGAAAAATACTGCGCAGTTAAAATTGTAAAGAAATTTTAAAAAGAAGGAAAGAAGATTATCTTGTGTTTAAGATAAATAATTCTATGAAGAGGCGAAATATAGATAGAATTAAAATATCTGGGAGAAATGATTTTAAAGGGTGTCTTAAATTAGTTTTTCATAAAGAAGGTTTTCGGAATGTTGAATGAACTTTCCTATTGTTATAGCATTTATTTGATTTACACATATTTTTTAAAAAATTTTAAATATTTTCCAAAAATTACTTTTTTAAAGATTTTATCCAGAGTTGTACTTATCACAATAGATCAATTATAATTTATTTTAATTTTTATTAAACTATAAAGAATCTGCATTACAAGTTTCCCTTTCACGAAAGCTCATGCTTACGGAAAATAAATAGACTTAAGGATATAATTTCTTTTTGATAACTGCAAATAGATTTCTAAGATTTCATTTTTCAAAAAATTTCCAAAATTCAAATTTTGCTACCAGCCTTTCGATTTCAATCAATTAAAAATCCTGCCATGCTTACTGTTCATGTATGCCAACAGTAAAAAAAATTAACTCAACTTTTGAAACTCTATAAACAGCCACATCTAAACAAAATCTTTATACAAACACAATTCATTTCGATTTAATCAAATAATCCATACACAGCAAATAAACGTAATTAAATCTGAAAGCTCACAAATATAGTCGACGATGTTTTGTTTAACGGGATCTTAAAACTAAAAACAAGCAGTTTACGATTAATCAATTAATCATACTATATATATTTCGCCTCTTCATAGAATTATTTATCTTAAACACACATTTTAACAAAAGATTTACAAAAAGATTTGGATTTTACAAAATCCAAAAAAATTATTTGAAAGTTATTTAAAGTGAAATTATGATTTTTTAAAAGTTGAAAATCTTTATTTTCCTTGAAAAGCTAAATAAATAAATTATTGGACCGAAGTACGGTGTTATTGTGGGAAAGTGTTTGGAAGGGAAACTGAAAAGTAGATGCGCTGCCATTTTGGAACGTTTGTTTAAGTAAAACAAACTGCAGAAAAATATTTTCAAATACTTTTCTAGAGTCGTTCAACGAAAACAAAAAATAAATAAATTGCAGCAACACATACTTGCAGTTGCTTTTAAAATGAGCTCCATCAAACCAGCGAATGCTATTTCACCATTTTGCGTCTTTGTGCAGTACGAGTGCTTTTAACGTACGAATATGTTGTATCTTTGCACAATATTACGCGCTGATAAATACAATGAGCGTACGAAGTAGAGAGTATTATTGCGACTGCTAGTTCGTTGACCCACCAAATGATCGGGAATAACCCCTAAAAAAATATTAAGCATAACAATCAACAAATGACTTTTAAAATAATCAAATAATTTGTTTGCGTTCCTTACATTTCTGCCTGCAGTCATAATGATCAGGGCTGTAAAGAGGATCAGGGGTGCGAATATCTTGAAAATTGCCAAAAATTCAACGTTAACTTGTTTTATCTGTATATCATAGATTTTTTTTTAAACCTTTGAAAAAGTATAAAGAATTTTTCAATAAAGTTTTATGACAGATAAGCCCACTTTTTAATAAACTTCAAATTAAATTATCTTAAATTTATATTAATAAAATTAATTATCAATAAAAAATTAAAATATTTTCCTTATTATTAGTTTGCCAGGCAATGAAATTAACAAAAAAAAGAAAACGAATTTCAGAATTTTTTAAAAAGCATCTTTTTTCTTATTATTACTTTCGAAAAAGAAATTTAAATCGACTTCACGCAGTTATACGCCTTGTAATCTAATCACAATATAATTGCCAAGAATTGAACTCTCTAAAAACTTAGATGCTCGGCTATGGGATATTGAGTCTAGCATCTCCTGGCCTCTTATTTCGGAATACAGCTCCTACCACACATTCCCTATTTGTGCCACTTCTAATATTTTAATTATTGCAAACTTACCATGATTTTGGAATCAATTATTAACAATCCATATACTTACATATATACATATATGAATTTATATATAGTTTTATATATGTTAATTTTTACATTTTACACTTCACTGCACTGATAATTAATGCTTGTCAAATACAAATACAATTTAAAAATATATTTCAAACTGCGTTCTAAGTTTTTAAAATAATACAGTATTTTTGTTCTCGCTCTTTAATTTAAAAGACAAGCTAATTAAATATGGATTTGTTTATTTTTATTTCAAAATTTGCACAAAAAAAAAATAAACAAACTAAACTGAACTTTCATTTGACATTTAAAATTTCAAAAAGGTAAATAAACCTTTAGTTTGAAACAAGTCCAGATTTTTAAACTGGAAATTGGTTTTGCTATTATTTCATTAACTGTGATAATTCCGACATGTTTTAAAATTAAATCTTTTCTGTTTATAATTATAAAATGTTGATCTTTTGAATAAAAAAAAAAAAAAAATTTGAAATATTTTCTAAAACGAATTAAGGCATATTTTTTTCTTTTTTTTTGGTAATGAACCTTTTCCACACAGGCGTTTGGAAATGAATTAATTTTCCTGTTGTTGTTACCGATTTTAAAAATTTTTCATGAGTTAATTTCATTTGATTAATATTTATTATTTTATTTCATTATATTTCACTGTAAAATAAATTTAATCACTAATATATTTAATATAAATTTATTTGTTATAAAAATTATATAAATTTATATAATTTATATGAATTGCAAAAAGATGCCGATGCATATTCAAAATTTTACAAATTTAATTTAATTTTACAATTAAATTTACAAAATTTAATTTCATTTTAACACTTATTTTTTAAAAACTATTTATTTATTTAGCTTTTCAATTTGAACATTTCCAAAATACAATTATCAAACCGAAGTTTTTTTTTATCAACAAATCGCACTTCTTTCAGACAAGAAAAATTTTTGCCCCAATTTAATAAGGATTTTTGTTTTTATACTTCATTTTCGTTTCCATTTTTTACTCAATACATACTCTTTTCCAAAATTTTAAGATGTATTATTAATATGTATTATTCAAACTTTCATTATATTTTTTAATACTTTTTTAAAAATAAATTTTGCATAATTTAATTTGATTGATTTTTTTTTTCCTAAAACTTTTGTGCGTAAAATTTGTGTGTAAAAATTAATGCACACAAATATTAAATAAATTAATTTTTCTGCCCAATTCAATTTTGCATATACACTTTGCCAAATATTAACATTTTTAGTTTTTAACATTTAATATTTTTTCTCATATGTGATTTTCTTAAAAATTTTCGTATTAATTTTGAAGCAGATAAATTTTTTATGTGGTTCTTTTGAGAAATTTTTTCGTATCTTTTTTTTGAACAATTTAAGCAATTGAAAAAATTACAATTTTTTCCACAACTAAATTGAATTACAAGCTAAATACATGTGTAAGTGGCACATTTAAAAAAATATACATATAAATTGAAAATCACATTTTCATTTTCTCTATCCGATACTTTTTTAACCGATCGCCGAAACAGTGAAATACAAACTAAAGCCCCATACACACCATGTATTTATCTATTAGTTGATTTTTTTTTTAAACTAAAATAGACTAAATGCTTAGTCTATTCAGCTTTGCGGCGAATAGTTTTTCACCACGAAACTATAAGAGAAAAGAAATACAATGGCAAATGTTATACTCACAAAAGCTAATGAAAACGTGTCTAGCCTAGAAAAAGAGATGATGCCGAAACTAGTTGAACTATGAGTACGGTATCAGGCATGGAAAATTATATGCCATTGCATTACTGGATTCATGGCGAATGATGGTTGTACAAAAATTGAAGATCATTGCAATAACTTTTATTCAGTTGCGTCTTTACGTAATTCTAAAATCGGGAAGACAAACCATGCGCCCCTGAATTATTTGGCGAATGTGCCATTGATATTAGTTTAGCATATTTAATTTTTTACGAAAATTTAAATAAGTGTGATAACAAACTCTAATCGGCAAATTAGAAAATGAAGATCAATGCCAGAACTTTTTTTTAGAACAAATAAATTATTGATTCCTTTTCTTTATATGGCTGAATAATAAAATTCACAAATCCTTTCAACGTCGATTTTTAAATGGTAAAGTTAGGGAAAAACAATTACTAAATCATATAGAATTTGGAAATGCACGATAATGACCATGCCTGCCTTTATCGGTACGAAGTATTTAAGAGAAAAATGGAATAGAAACATGTAAGAAGTAAAATAAAAACTATTATCAGTAAATACTCCAGCACCAGCACGCTGGAAAGCTCTTTTTCCATTAATTTACGTATGTATGCATGTACATAAATACGTATACGAATCGTCTAATAGACTTGCACTATCAATAACTGTAGAAGCTTTAAATTACACATTTGGCATCGCGCACACAAAAAATTATTTTACTTGGAACGTACATACTTATATTTTAATAAAAAGAAAAAAAGCTTTATATGCATAAAAAAATATTACATAATATTTAAGTTAAATTTGTTTGTCTGTCCACGTCCGTTGTGCCAGCTAGCAATTTTTTTTTTTTACTTTAAAACGTTTTTAATAAATTGTTTCTTTTTTCAAAGGTCTCTCCACAAATTCTAAAGAAAGATAAACACAAATTAAAAATCTCTTAAGGCGAATTTTTGTTTTTAACTTCCTTTCTAGCATAATGAGAATAGGTGTGTGTTTTTAACTATAAAGCTCAAATTTCTAACCCATTCTGCCTGCACACGCAAAAAAACCTATTTCCTTTCTTACAGCAAGAAGCTTTTTTTTGCGATCTTGCATTTTAAGGTTTTCTGCAAACGTTTAAGGCCGCGGACAGCATGTGTATGTGTGTAGAATATCAATAGAAGCATTGAAAAAAGTGTCTGGTTTGTCACTTTGTATGTGAATTTGCAAAACAATACTTTTTTAGTCTGTTGTAGGGTTTTAAAAACTAAAAAAAAGCAAGTCTATTGAACACACAAGAGGGTTTGGTTTTTAGCTTGAAAGAAGAATTTTGCTGAATTAAAACATTTTTGAATTGTTTGAAAGCCCGTCTTATGAACGGAAACAAGTTTGAAATATATTCCCCGCTCTACAAACACAACACGCAAAAAAAAACCATTAACTTGTAGGCACATTAGATCTATTCACCTTATAATATGTGGAAAACATTCATGTGTGATGTGACTGTATTGCTTTCATCTCAATGCAATACTTTCTGGCTGGTTTAAACCAGCTGTTGAACAGCTGTGATAAACAGGTGGTACTCAACAGTTGATTACGAGGCTGGGCACAGCTGTCCTCTATAGTACAGAATTCATCTGCTCCTTAGCGATAAAACTGGCTTGTTTTGCATTTGTGATGCTCAAAAAGTAGATAATCTCTAGATTTCAGCATTAATTCTTTCCGAAATCATTTGAAAAGTATTTTAAAACCATCTCAAAAGCTGCCGCCTTTCAAATGATATGGAGAAAACTTTTAAATGTTAATCTGGCGGGAAGAGAAAACATAAAACAAACAAAAGCAAACACTACACTACACTTTTTTCTATGAATTGGTCTAAGGTGCAAACCTAAATGTGTATTTTTTTAACTAGTCAAAGTAGTTGCTATAATATCTCATGTGCAAGTATTAGTTAAACAAAAAAAATATTTTTTTTTAATAAAAAAAAAATGTGTGCTTAAAGTCTAGACTGTAAAGTCAAAAGGCTTGTTATGGCTCCATTGTATACGAAAGCATAGTCTTAAGGTCGAATTCCAACTACTGCGCAAGTAGTAGGTAACATTAAGCTAAGAACGCAACGTTATTGCTATGAGTTGCTGAATCAGGGTTGCATTTTTGTTAATTAATTTACGATTACGAATTTTTTCATATTTCTACAAATTTATAATTTAAAATATTTTTGAAAAGTTATTTACTGCATAAGAAATCATTAGTAATTTGAAAAAATAGGAGTTTTTTTTTAATTAGAAAAATAACTGTAAATGAAACAAATTTGTATGACAATTAATTTAAAGTTTAGTAGCGCTCACTAAACATACTACTCACGATCGCATTTCAAAAATATAGGAAAATATTAAAAGGATTTTTTAAAATATGATTTAAGGATATTCTTTCAACAGGAGATGTGGTTTTCAATATATAAACTTTATTTATAATCACTTAGAACTTTAAAGTATTCTAATTGTCTCTACCTGAATGTCCTCTTTTTTTTATAAAAAACTTAAATATATAATTCGCTACTTCTTTATGTAGCATCATCACGAAAAATATTAATTTAACATTAAGAATTAGAATACTTAAAATTCGCAACAAAGATCAAAAAAGATAATATTTTTTAATCATTTGAGATTATAACTAAAATATAGTGATAAATATTTATATGTATATACATGTACATGTATGTATGTATATATGTATAATAAAAGACTCTTAATTTTTTATGATAAATAATATTATTAGTCCGATATCCTTGCTTGACCGTTTAAATTTGTTATATTTAATAATATTGAAATTTATAAAATAGGACAAGTCATTAAGAATATATTAATTATTTCTTAATAAAAATAGAAATAACTATTCAGCCTTTGTTGCTATAACAATATAAATATATCATCTGAAATATACATATATATATATTATAAAATTGGAAAGCTTTTAAAAAGTCTCAACGTCCACTTTTTAAATGAGCATTAAATTGGTCGCGCTTTAAGGCGTAAAATTACAGAAAAATTTTTTAAAAAGAAATGATAAATCGCCACTTTTGCCAATAATGTGGAATATGTGGCAGCACTGCTTCAATAACAAAAGCTTATTCAAACTCTCCATCTAATTGTACCAACACATTGATGTAGATAATTTATTCTTGCCTCTTTGCTTTTAGTCATCTCACTACGATTATTCTATTCTATTTTTCAAGATTTGATCACTAATACTCTCACAGCAAACACTGTTTAGTATTAGTTGCTCATGCAGGTTTGGGCATTGGAGAAGTGCTTTTTTTATAATGCATATATAACAAAACGTTGTGCAGTAGGCCCCTTAGCGTTGATTGGGCACACTAAGAGAGACAGGCAGCGACGCTACTTATTACACTAGTTAGCTAACCAGGGTAAACGACCGAAAGTCCGACAAGCGACGACTAGGTTAAGGTGAAGGCCACGTTCTCAAAAAATTGCTAAAGAGAGTAAAAATATGTATCATACGTATACATACGCAAAACAGTGAATACACACGTATCTAATGGTGTTTGCTTGGCTGTAAGTTTATTTGCCTGTTCCTATTGCAAATCTGTACGTTTAGACCGAGCAATTTAAAACTTGCGACCCAACAGACTATACGTATATACGCCAATTGATTTCCAGCCCATAGCGGACAAAATAATACGTGAGAATAGTTATTTTTCAGCAAAATTTTGTAGGGAATATTTCTGGTGTATTGCAACACTGCCGGAGGCAGGTCTTTAGATCTTATACCCATCCCTTTAAAAACATACCCTATACTTAGTAAATGGTGGCATGTGTACAATCTGAAGAGAACATTTCTAAATGGCATATAAATTACAAGCGCTTTAACGCGCATATGACTGACGGAGTAAGGGGGCAAAGCAGTTCACCCTCTAACAGGGAAACTCACGAAACTCATCACAGTTAATAAAGTTAAAGACTATTTATAACTTAAAAAGCGTCAAAAAAAATAATAAAATCCATAAACTTAGAGGATATTAACAAAAACCTTGGAAATAAAAACGGATTTATTTATTTATTATCCGATATCATAAGAACGCCAAAACGTTGGAAAAAGAGTATTCCAGAAAATGGTAGGAAATATTTAACGCGGAGAATAATTAGTTATGAATTGCATTAAATTGTATTTGTGCAGGTAAATAAAACCATATATGAAAAGCTTAGCTAATAAATGTTTGCCGTTTTTAATTTATTACAAAACCACAGTGAATAGCAACAGCTTTCTTTATCAGCTTAATGGGGAACATTATTCTGACGTTTTCCGTTTTATATACATCATGAGGTTTTTATCTTTTCTAAATAAGAATTGTTTATTGAGATTGTGACGTAAATAATTTGATTATTTCAACTAAATTCAATGTTTTAAAATATTATGAAACAAAATTATATAAATAACTATTATTATTTTTCCCTGAAACAATGCATTTACTCAAAAAGCAAACTTTTGCATTCATACATCATCGTGCTTTTTTATATATAATATATTGTTGGTAAAATATTAAAGTCGTAGTGAAATAATTTCAGTTCTTAGATGTTACATGTCGGCATATAATTGGGTATTTAGCATGGCACTATAATTTTTATAATACTTTCGAATTATGATTACAGCTATTTTGATATTCCATGAGGCGCATATATTTTTAAATTTAGAAGAAAAAAGGTAACTAATTAGATTAAATATCTCAAAGAAGCGATTTTTCTCATATACATATATACATACGTATCTATTTAAAAGTTGGCATCACCGTCTTATTAGTTCTTGCTCTTATATTTATGTCTACATTCTTTTTTTCACGACTTCCATAAAATCCAACCAAGCCAATAAGGTAAAGATTTGCTTTCTTGTTTTAAAAAAGTAGATTTTTTTATTTTTAAATATTATTTCAACTATTGACTAAACAAAACACTTAAAAAAACATCCAAACTGAAATAAAAAATTCTCAATGATCTTAATATTTATTTGCTGCACAACAGCAAACAACAACAGAACCAGCAGCACCAGCAACAATAAAAAACAAAGTTTAGGATTCTATTCTCTCGTCTGTTTATTTAGCGATCTTATACGAACAATAAAAAAGTCTACGAATGTCTGGCTCAGTCTATTGTTTTTTGCAATATTTGTTTTGGATTTCGGCAGACATTCTTATTTTGTAAGACCTTGAACTTGAAATTCTATAGAAACTTTTTTCGAAATAGAATTTTTTTTTTCATTTAAACACAGACACGGACACGGCTCATACTCACTCACTCGTTGAAAATGTTTTTTTTTTTGTTTGTGTTCTGGTTTAACAGTATGAGGAGGGAATAAATTGTGCGCAAATACTGTACAATTAGTACGATCTGTAAGCGTACATTGTTATTGTCAAATATAGTTTGAGGGCCATAGATGCCCTTTGATAGTGCGAATAGAGCAGTAAACGCTGTTGAAGATGATTCACAATATTGATCATTGCCTACGAACCCCTTATAGTATATTTGGAGTAACTTAATTTAGGAAGGCACTGTGAAATATTTGTAATATTAGTAAGGATTTTACAGTATGTAGCCACATTATGGTCTCCCTACGACTCTGATTTAATTCATTCAATATTTAGAATTGTAATTAATTTACTTCATTATATGCGATGTAATTAACGATGCAACAATTGTCTACTGAATTTGATCTTGAAAAGGATAATTTTATACACACATAAAAAGTTGCCTCAAAATGTTCAATGACTTCTACTGCTATTGTTAACATCTTAATTAAGTCATGCCAAGTAGTAATTTAAGTAGTTTTTTTTTTAGTTTAGTAGTTTTTTTTAGTTTTTTTTTATATTTTGAAGGATTTTAAAGCGTACCTTCTAAATGAAGGCATCCACATATAATTTGACAATTATTCGTAAAAGAAGTAGGGTACAACTTTTCCTCTAAGTCTTACAGTTTAATTACAAGTTATAATTAGTTAACATTTTTCTCTAATAAATATTAATAAAAGTTTCTTTTTTTTCAGGTAAGATTGACGTACAAACTTGAGAAGAAAACAAGGTTGGTAAGTATAATTTTTATAACAAAATCTGCCTTTGCTACGTAATGCACTCATTGCAGCAAACATTTTGTAAGACGTCTCTCAGTTTTTGTTAATAACGCATTTTATATGCGTTACGTTACAGCAACATGTATTAGCTTTCAATAAAAATAAAATATGTATGAAAAAAGTACTTCTGTTCTTTGAAGCAAATCTCCTCTACTCACGAGATAACTTCATGCCAACTTTAGTCGAAGAGGAAATACGCGGGCATGAAATTTGTAATAAACTGAAACAAAAATATTCAAAACAAACAACATCTAGTAGAAGTCATAATGCCACGTGTTGTGAAGCACCGGTTGAATATTTTTGGTTAGAGAATAGAAACAAACAAAACAAAATAGTAGCCAAATGCCGCATAGAAAGCCGACAGTGAGGGCCGCCACATAAAACTCAATACTACTGTACTACAGTCTGCAACTAAATACGACTAGTGCTACATACAGCTGTGAGGCAGATTGTAAACTGTAGACGTTAGAAAAACCTTGGCTGTCTAAACTTGCTACAAACAAGCAGACACACCCGCAAACCCCATCATAACAGTTTCTATTTTGTTTTTTTTTGCGTGTATGCAGTCATCATGACTGCATTCATGAATTTGCATCGTTATGAACAGTAGTTTGCGGATACAAAATGAAAACTTTCACTTTCTATTCGCACGTCGTTGCATTGCTGGTGAATGAATAAATAAATGAAGTGCTCGTTAGTTGGCCGCGCAGATTGTCCATATGTATGTGTGTTACAAAACCACTCTGTTTTTGTATGTGTTAACATGACAGCATGAATGTAAAAGGGATATGTGTATAAAAAAAAAGCCATGAGTGCATTGCGAATTTACTTGAGTTATATAATGAAACATTTTCAATGAAATATGTATATTTAAATGTAAATCTTATAACAGATTTTCTAGCAAAATTATACCACCGATATACCACACATAAAAACAAGTTAACATTTGTCTTTAAGGTTGGAATTAAAAGTCAAATCTCAAGCTTAAGGTGACCAATAAAATTAGTAAGGATTGTTAAAATAGAGGAAAGTTTCATCGACTGGACTGTTAAAAGCCCTTTAAGTGTTGCGTGTTTTACATACTGCTCAATCCACCCTCTATCTCTCTGAGTGCTTATAAAAAAATGATTCATGCAGCAACTGGCTCTTGTGCATTTGATTATTTGTTAAGTTGTGGCATCTATTCCTGGGCTCTTTTGATCTGGTCTACTTTTCCCATTTTGTTCTGTTTTCACTCTTCGTCATCGTTTACTTCATTATCATTACCAATGGCAGCAAAAAATAAACAACATCATCAGCAAAATTTAAATAGAAAAGGCATGAATGAACGATGCAACTGGAGAATGTAAAACACTGAGATGCAAGCCAGCCAGCCAGCCAGACAGCCAGTTCGGATACGTATGAAAGTTTGTATGTAGGCGGCAAGTTGGGTCGGTTAGTTAGTTTAGGTTTAGTACCATTATTTTGCATGTATGTTCGCCTGTATGTATGTATGTTTGTGTTTATTTCACTTGATGGTTTTGCCCTTGTTTTGAACTAAGGAGCAATGGGGGAGATGTTCTGCATAAATGTATGTATGTATGTCCGATGTATGTTAGCGATGACGACAACTATTTTACTACGACTAGACGAGTATTCTAAAGTTACCTAACGGCTACAAATGCATATTTTACATTGGCCTTGCAGCTCGTTGCACACCCATACAAATATGTGCATTTTCCCATACACACATACTCTCGCGTATTTATTTATCTGGTGTGTTTTTCTGCGTTTCAACTATGCGATGCAGCCAGCATGGTAGGCACCACACACAAAAGTATGTATGTATTGAGGTTCGCACGAGTGCAAATGTACGTATGTATAGTTGCTTGTAATTTGTTCACAGTAGTATTGTGTAAAGCTTTTCTATTTTATTATTTTGTCATATCCGTTGCAAAAACGACTTGTTGGCTGTCTGGCTGGCACTATTAGTATTAGTTTAGAAGGTGGTTAAACGAACATGCTCGAGCAAGAGGAAGGAGGTCACTAGAGATTACATGTGCATGATACATGTACATATGTGCATATAGCTATGTATGTATTGTGTGTTCGTTAAGTAATTTGTAAAGTTTTTGTTTGTTGGTCTCCCGGTGGTTTCTGTTGTTCGTTTGTTGATGTCTAACTATTTTACATTTGCTGTTTGTTGGCTTTTATGACTTTTTCTGTCTAGAGAACTGTTCAACAAGTGTTATAAAACTTTTCAATTACATTCATGGTAAAATGAATGACTAAGAGGTTTTGTATTTGGTTAAGTGTGCAATTGCCTGGCTGTTGTTTGTTTTGGTTTTAAAGAATGATTTCCTGACCTTGTAAATTGTTACTACATACTCAGAATACAGTGAAAAGGTTTTTTTCTCGACATGCTCGATGTCCCAAGAAAAAAAATTATTGTTATATTAATTATATAGAAATATAATTATGTATATATATGTATGTATAACACTTTAACCATTCCAGAGGAAATTCAATTCATTTGAAGCATTAAATTGAAAATTGTATCTGTTTACTCTCAACTAAAATCAGCATCAGATGACTAGATCGTTTACATATATTTTTTGCCCTCCCTACTTTGAATGTGTGTTTGTATGAGCAAGCATGTTGTCTGTTAAATGTGTATTCTGAGTTCTCTTAATAATACATATACTATACGTATATGTACATAAATACATATATAAGAGATAATTTGAAAGAAAAACTCCTTTTCGAAATTTGAACAAAACCTGGTATTTGGCATTATTCAATCCAGAGGTTGGCATCCCCACATGCAGGTACAAATATAGATTGTTTGTATGATTGTCTGTTGTCACTTCGCTAGCCAATATTTGATGTTTAAGCGAAAACTTTCCATCACTGTTCAAAACTGTTTCAAACAATGCTCTAGTCACATTGCGAATAGGAACCCTTTTTAACCCACATTTTTTAATCCCGTTTTTTTATCACTTAACTGTGAGGTAGTATTGTACAATTTAGTTTGAAAATTAAAAATTTCTTGGAATTAATTTACTATGTTTTTATACTTTATTGATTTAATCTTATTAATCTCTTTGTTTCTTTTTATTATACTTTTTTTTTATTTATTCTTTATCCACTTGAGACTTTTGTTCTTTATATAGTTTGCTTTTTTGCAGTCATAAAATATCCCTATTCAATATTAGAGTTTTAATAGCACAGTGGGCTCTCACTGATTGAAAATAAAACAATTTTAAGAATTTAAATTGCCAATAATTTGCAGTTAGACTGTGATAATTTAGCTTTCAATATGGCTAAAGAAATGTATTTGTGTATTTCAATTGATGGTTTGTAGTTAGCATTTCATTTGCAGTGCTCAGCAATGCTATTCTATGTTAATTATTTTATAATCTATCAGGACTTCGTTCACCTATTCAGTTCATACATTGAAATCTCTAAAAAAACCTAGTTACGTCCTTCCCTGGGACCAACGTATATACAAATATGTGCACGATGTAATTGAACGACTCTTATGAACATAAAAAATGGTTTAGCGCACAGTTGCAATCTATTATTTGGAAAGATCGCTTCCTAAACCTCTTAGTAGGGTGCTAATTTTTCAACTTCGCGCTCATAGCCCGCCGATTGGCCAATAAAATTGATTTGCAACTAGCAACAGCTTTAACCCTGTCAACTCTATTTTAATTCAACTATTTTAACTAAACTTGAAAGCAAAAGAAAACCTTTAACCATACATGGGGAACTGCCGATTTCATCATATATGAGAACGTTAACAGTACATATTGGAGTTTATTTATACGCACACATGCATGCACATCTAAAGTACATTTTATAAATGTATGTATGGATGTATGTATGGATGTACGTATGTGCATATGTAATATGTACTATTTTTATACACTCAACTATTAATTTTTACTTACTCTCCGTGATCATTTCTTCCTAACTAAAATTTAACCTTGAAAATAGCAAATTTGAATGCAAATGTATACATACAAGCAGAAAAAAATTAACAAAAAATCTAAATAAATAATAAAACTCAAATAAAATAATATACTATACTATAAAAACAGAACTTTATGGTTGTTGGTTCTAAAAAAGTAAAATTAATTTTAAGTATGTTTGCAAATACGTACATACTAACTCACATATACTGAAAAAAGAGGCAAACAATCATTTAAACACTTAATTTAAATGGGAATAAGAAGGAATATTTGCATTTTTAACAAAGTGGGCTACAGCTGCGTTCATCAAAATAGTAATATAGTTTTTCTAACTATGAAAATTTTGATCTTTAAGGGTCTGACTTGATGCAAAACTAATGCTTGGAAAACCATGTATCTTCACAAGGAATTACATCAATTTAAATATTGATTTTAATGTACAGCTGACGGAGCTGCCAATGCCACTATTTACACGTACATGAGTGTAAGTAGAGCTTTCTTTGTATAAATTAGATCATTTCAACAAAAGGTTATAGAAAAAAAAATGATTTTAGAAGTCAAAAAAATCCCTTCACACGCATATTTCCCACAAACTCATGTGATTTTAGAATTCATGTATGTTCAAATTTGATACTGAATTTTAAAAAGGGATTATTCATATGGATGTTAATGTACTTCTGTAGACTTCACTACTTATTGACTTCATCTTATTGGAACTATATAAAATTTATTATATTTTAATTAATGCGTATCCATACATACATACACACATACGTATAAAAGTATATCAAAAAGTAAAGCATTGAATTTTGAATATTTTACAAAACTGCATTCTTAATTAGTTCACCAAGTGTTGTTCACGATTATATGTAATTCCGAATGCATTGCAAAATTTTATAGCTTTAGATTTAAAATATTTAAGAATTAATTAACATTTTTTTATGGACTTTCTATGCATGTCATCATTAACGGCACAACTCTGGAATAATGATGGCGCATGCGTCACTGTACGGATGGCATGATTAAAGATGTTTTTCTATGGTTTTACGATGCTCCGATTGATCTTTGTATTTAGTCAGCAATTTTTATATATTTACCTAAACAGCAACAAATGATGAAATTGCGAAAAACTTTCATCTGTGGCATATGGCTCAGGTTACGAATAGTCAGCTCTATTCCCCTAAGATATTTGGGGAATTGCCTCTTAAGCAAATTAATTCATAATTTTGCCATTAGGGCTGCCCACATACATACATATGTATGTACATATATGTATATACGGCAATTTTTGTACCGCCTAAATTTTGTAGAATTTAATTCAACCAATAACCTTTTTCAGATTTAGCTTTTAACAAAATCTTAATTGTTTGTACTGACATAGTACTCGTATATTCGTATGTGTGTATGTATGTAATCATATGTAAATGATTCCTGATTAAAAAGTTATTTCAAATTCCTTCTATATATAAAAGAACACAAAATTTGGATTTATTCACAAAAAAAGTGTTTGAGTAGGTAATTTTTTGCAAAAAAAAAAAAAAAAACAAATCTTACTCTCTTTTTAACCAAAATTGCCTCACTCATACTACTACAAGTTTAGTTAGAAAACATAGGAGGCAGCACTGCTTATTAAACAAACACGAATACAACTTTTATAATATTTCTATGTTTTTTTTAATAATGTTCCTAAAAAAATGTATGGATGGATGTATAATAAAAATAATACATATATGTATGTATATTAGAGTGTGAGTAAGTGAAAAGAAAAAAAGTCTCACGGTTTCAAAATTCGTCAAGACTACAACAACTCACAATATGTGCATGCAGTATACAACGACAACAACATCAATAATACACATGTGTACGGACATACGTGTGCATGTATGAAAAATATGAACCAAAATTTGGGAAACAAATTCTATTATATAAAGTAGAAATTTATATAAAAAAAATCGAGTAGAAGAGGAGAACAAAAATACATAGAAACAAAAAGAAACTGCAAAGAAATTCTGCTCTAAACACACTCCCTCAAACATTAAGAATAAAAGCAGCAACAATAAGAGTAAAAAATGTGAATAAATAAACCACAAACAAACTCCTGTTGGATGATGACGACGTTGCTTAATGCGTTGCTGCTGTTGTTGCTTTCAAATATTCTATTTGATAATGCTCTTGTTTGTATTGTTGTTGGTGTAGTTGTATGCGGCGGTTTTCTTACTGCTTGAATATTTTGGGCGCAGCAGTTCGCGTGGTTCAAGTGAATATTTTGGATAGTTTTTTAGCAGTTGCTTAATGCGCTTTTTTAACGCTAGTCAGGGTCAGTTGCGCATATTCCACCAACAATAAATAACAGCAACAGTTATCCTTGCTGTATTAAAGAAAAATTTATATACAGACAATATATTTAAAACAAATGCAAAACTTTTTAAAATCCTAATTTAAGCGCTCGGTCGGTCGGTCGTTCAATAAAAAATCGGTAAACTTTTTCAAATAAATTAAAATTCAATCACTAAATAGATTAAAAAAAAAAATTATCGAAATATTTTAATAAAATTGAGGAAACTTTCAAAGAAAAAATATTTTAAAAAGTAATGACAGTAATTGAACTCAAAAATCCTGAATAAGTAAAAAATTTTAATTTTAATTTTATGTCAATTGAAAGTTGAATATTAAAAAATTAAAAAAAATTCTAAAATGAAAAAATAATGAAAAACTGTTCGTACTTTAGAAGAATATTGTAAAAATTAACTATGCACATACATAAAAGCTTGAATTTTTAAGTTAAAGTTCGTGAGTGGCTTTTTAGCAAATATTTTAAAAAAAAATTACATACATACATACATATGTATACTGATGTAAAAAATAAAATTATAATTTTTCAAAGTTAAAACATAAGATTCTACATTCAAAAAAAAAACCTTATTAACAAAATACATCGAAAATAATTTACATACAATTCCATAAAGGGCCGATTGTGTCCGACATCTCAAATATGAATAAACAAAAAATTAAAAAAAAAATATTTAAAGAGTATTCTGACAATTTATTTAAAAACTTCATATAAAAATTTAATAAATTAAATATCTATTCTACAACTAAAAAAACTGGTGAAAAAATGTTGTATTCATTTAAAATAACTGACAAGAGTGCCTTAATTATCCCCATATGCAGAAATAGCATTAAATGTTGCAAATGAATTTTAGTTGAAGCAACTAAAAATAAAATATGTACAACAAAAGGTGAGATAGTGACAAACATTTAACCTTGGAATTGAAAAGCTAAAAATTCACTTTTATAGCAAAATAAAACAAAACAAAACATGAAAAATGATTAGATTATTTTTGCAATGGCCTTTGTTCATTCTCTTTACGTCTCCAAAATAAATACACTTGCAAAACTACATACATGTATGTATGTATGTACATATGCATTTACTGATCATACAAATGTACAAATGTACATGCATAAAAAAATAATTAAAACTAAATAAAATTACTTTATATAATACTGTACACATATAAATGCATCTATACATACATACATACATATGTAAGTATATTGGTATGTAGTGCGTAACAAAAATTCCCCTCCAATATTCATCTTAACTTAAATACTCTCCATAAATAGCTGTTGTATTATTCCTCAAATACATATACATACATATGTATCTATATGCAAATAAGTATTCATACATAC
Source organism: Ormia ochracea (assembly GCA_963402855.1). Taxonomy (NCBI): domain Eukaryota; kingdom Metazoa; phylum Arthropoda; class Insecta; order Diptera; family Tachinidae; genus Ormia; species Ormia ochracea. The sequence continues at coordinate 32,160,221 of OY727107.1, read as the reverse complement.
ATACATATGTTTTTACATTAGCACAGCAAAAAGCAACAAAAAATTTGCATTACTATGTGCATGTGTATGCATACCGATATAAAGGTATGTATAACATACAAAGAAAACAAACAAATAAGAGAGTTTCGTTCGTAGCATTTTTTATCATCTGCTCTATTTCTATGTTTATTTTACAGTAAACAAAATAATGAGAGTGAAAGTTTTTCTGTGATCAACAGGGCTACCGTCATTTCCAATTATTTCTTACTACTAGAATAATTCATGCAAATAAATACTCAAATGTAGGAGACGAAATTAAATCTCTCGTTCCTACTGCTACCACGAAGGCTCGGCTCTGATCATGTAAAAACTACATACAGTTGGGCTTAGGAATTTTATAATTTTTATGTGACGACGGATGTCAAAAAGTGAAATTCTATTTTAGTACCACTGGAAGCAAAACATTTGAAGGGCAACATTTTTGGTTACCAACATACTATTTTTATTTTTCACATATCTATCAGAAATTAGTGGCTATTTATTATCTAGTAGCTTACTTTTGATCTATCATATCGCAGAAGGTGTGCCACATCAACGAAAATCCTTACATTACACTGTATATTACTAAAATTTTTACACTAAAGTATGTAACTGTAAACTTTGTTCTAATGCAACTTTTAATTATCATATTCCACATTTAAGGGGCTAAAGTCTCTCTATTCTTTCTATATATTTTCTTTCCAAATGGTAAAAAATTCGAAAATTCTTCAATACTTCATTGCTTGCACTAATTTAAAAATGATTAGAGAAAAGTGGCATCTCTGGTATCTGAGTGGTTGTGGTGGTGTTGTTTAGTCAATAATGCACAAGAAATAATTTTCGTTGAATTAGAATTTTTTTATAGAAGATCATGCAGTTATAAATAATAGAGATGTTTTAAGCGAATATTTTTTTTTTTTCAAATAAAAATAAAAACCTTGACCATGAAACAAACTGGAATGATTCAATGGGTTTATTAACACCAATTTTTTCACTTAATCATACTATTGTGTTGTTTTCTTATGTGTATATGAAATTCGTAAATGCATACACATCCATACACTCACATATATACATATTACGTGTACCATATTTAATGAACCCATACATTCATATATAAATAAAGCCATGTGCATGTATAGTAATTTTTCTAAAATGCAAAGTTTGAAAAAGCAATATTTGAATATGTAGTATGTGAGTAGAGATAATCTATTTTTATTGCTAAAAACCGTTAATAATGGGATCAAGTTTTTAAAAAGATAATATGACAAAGTTTTTGCAAGAAAGAAATCCAAAAAAAGTAAAATAGATACTAACGTCTAATGTGTGCAATCATCTCCATACAGACATCCATACATACATATATGTATGTATATGTGGGGATGTATGTATATGTTTCCAAAGGATACTCTTTTAAGAAAATCGGTTTTCTTCAAGCAAGCAAATGCACATATTTGAACATTTTTAAGCTTTAAGTTTTTCATATCAGTTTTCAAGATATTCAAAATCGTCTGTAGCATGTATTGAAGCTATTTCAAAACTTGACTGCTCATGCCAATGCATGTATTGTAAAAATTTCTCAAGTGAGATCTAAAGAAGGAACTATTCATGTTGCATAAAAGGGGAATTCATATTAGCTTTAATTTTATTTATTGGCCTTAATAACTGAGAATAAAACTTATAGTGAAATTTTATACGCGATAGAATGAAATGAAATATTTATACATACACACACATACGTATGTTCACCTTTCGGGGATGAATTTTTAAGTTTTTTGTCAAAAGAAAAACTTGCAAATTATTTCGATTTTTCAGTCGTAATTACCCCGGCTTAAATATTATTTTGATGCCGGCACAAAATTTGCATATTTTAAAAAATATTTCCATTATTTATTTGGTTTAAATTTTTTAATTTTTTTTCGCAATTTTATTCTACTTTAAACAAACTAATAATTGTTTTAGCAAAGATATCTCCCCGTACGATTGTCATAATATCTTTATAGGATAATTGAACAATTAGAGCTTGAACCGGATGAGCCAGAACTATACACTTTAACAAATTTAATTACACCGATAATTAATTTTTTTTTAAATTCAAAAATCTGAATTCAATATACATATAAAGCTGCTTTGGTATACATATGCATTCAAATTTATTGATTATTGTTATAATAAATAAAATTAATTATATACAAGTATAATTCAATTACCAGTTTTGTATTTATAAATTGTTACTTTATCTGTGCATTTTTGCTTATTTTTTTATATAAATTTTAATAGCATAGAAGATACGAAATAAGAGATATCTGGGAATTAAAATAAGCAAATAGCACCAACAAGAATTGTGTACAGTATTTGAAATTTCAAAAAAATAATATAACATTTTAAATATTTTATTAAAATTAATCTATAAATTGCAGTACCTTTTAAAAGACAAAACATGTTTAGAAACGAACTTTTTAATTTAAAAATTTTGCAAGCAAAAATAATTCAACAACAGAGATCTACAACGAATATATGTATGTATATTGTATATTTTCAAACAAACAAATTCACAAATTCATCTTAAAACCATGATTCACTATCCTACGCACTAGGAGTCCTGTCAATTTTGACGTCTCTGCTAAAATGATAATGTGTCCCAAATATTCAGCAGATTTATAGGCAAGTCATAGAATTTACAAGGAAAACTTTTTAAGTTGCATTTACTACAAGTTGCACCTAAAACGTCATTTGATAAGACTTTTTTAAATCAGTTACAGATGTTCGTGTGAATGAATTGTGCGACTGTGTATGAGTGCTTTACAAGCCTTAGGCATTGCTATCGACTTAAGAATAATTTTTTCTTCTAAATGATATACTTTACAATATTATAAGCCATTTACAACTAATTGTAAAATAGATTAAGAATTCCAATATATATAAAAAATATGTATGATTTATTTTCGTTTTCTCATCTTTCATTACAGTTTACGTTTAATTTACCAATAATAATTTGAAAAAACACGCAACAGTGAAAACAAGTCATCTTTAAGAAAAGCCGCTACCTTGTCAAATAAAAACTTCAAGCAGTTGCAGAATCGTAAAAGAATTAATCGCATACATTCATGCTTAAAAAGAGAAATACTTTTATTGAAAGAAAATTTGATTAAAAAATAATAAATAAAAGCATACGAAATCAACGTATTTTTATTTATTTATATTTGCATTCAATATAATTTGAAATTATATTAAATACATTACAATACATTTTAATAAAAACGCAGACACAATGGATGAAACACAACATTTTTGTCTGCGCTGGAATAACTACCAAAGTAGTATAACATCAGCGTTTGAAAACTTAAGAGATGATGAAGACTTCGTTGACGTTACACTGGCATGCGAGGGTCGCAGCATCAAGGCACACCGTGTTGTATTATCAGCGTGCAGTCCATATTTTAGAGATTTGTTGAAGGTAAGTGAAATAAAATTTCAGAATAATAATACACAATGCTTTAGTTTTTATTTTTTGTGAATTCTTGGGGTCTCAATTGCGTGCTTGAAGTTTGTTTCTTATGCATATACTTGTTTAAATGTTTTTCCTTATAACTTATACATTAATGTCATTAGTGGAGTTTTTAGACTGAAAGGCAGTGTTAAACTTTTTACAAACTTCAACTAACGTTATAATAACTCATAACTATTCTAAGTTTTAAGTCAGTTTCAGCAAAACACATTTGTTATTAAAACTAAACAAGCAACGTTTACTTACTTTGGCAAAAACGATATGTATGTTATTTTTATACCGCAGTTGTGTAGCATTGTTAATTTAAAACTGAACTTTAAACGATATCCTTGCCAGCTAACGTTTACCCTACCCTTTTTACACTTTACGTATAAGCAAATCCTTTTCCTCTCAAACGCCTTTACTTATCCTACATGCATTATGACAAATCTAGCACGAAACGACTAAAATAAAAAAAATATTGTTTATAGTTTTGCATAGAATAAAAAGAATTGGCAAGTTAGTAAATAAATTAAAATGTGTACAAAGCACACTTACTAAAGCCACAAGCAACTTTTGAAATATTTGTTATTTTAAGTCGTAAATGAAAACATTTTGCTTCCCTACTTTAAGAATACGCCTATTTCGTTTTCTTCATTGCATTATTTAGAAATTCTCTACAAATGAACAGTTTTGCAACTTTCCACAACTGTCGGCAAAATCCAAACAACTAAAACAACCAGCGAAACAACTTTGCAAAAAGACATCTAAATATGGTTTCAGTTTTCAGCACGTGATATTTTATAATTTTTGTTTTTATTAATTAGGTTGCTATTAAAGTTTTTTGGCTGAAGCTAAATGCCACAGAAAGACACACAAGCAAAACAAGAGCGAAAACCAAAATTAGTTGTACCTGCAAGATATAATATTTTATACTAACAAATGTGAATCTAAAATTTACAAACTGCGGCAGACGTTTATGGTCTAATATAGGAATATTGGCGGTAGAAGTAACAATGCAATCCTTTCCCAAACTTATGCTAAACGTACACACGCACACACTATGGCAAAGGCAAACTCAGCCACACAAACTTTGTGCAACGATAAACTATTTTAGAAAAAGTTTTGTTATTGTGCATTGCATTGCATAGTTTTAGGGGATTTTCTTAAGAAATGCCCCTTTTTACTTATTCGAGGCAATTGTGTATTGTTCGTATACTCGTGCTTTGTTTATTGTTTGTGGCATTAAAATGAGCAAATTTCGTTTCATTTTAAACCGCATCATTTACCCAACTACGCTTTTTATTTCATTGTTTATAATTTTAATGCAATTATATGAAAGTTTTTCTTATTAAGTAAAATATTTATAAAAATAAAAGGCTTTATGAATGTAATTTTCATTGCATGTTAGCAATAAATCCATACAATAGATATAAATTTGCTTTAATAATTTAAGAAGAATGAAAAGGAGTTCTTAAAATAATACAATTTGAAAGGGGTAAAATGGAGCTCAGAGAAGGTTCTATGGACAGCAATTCACTCAGAGAATCGAAAGCGGGGATGACTCAGCTAGTAATTCTGGTTGTGGAAAGTTGTACGTTTCTATTACGCTTCGTTATACTCAGTGCCATTTTATGCGAACAGAATCTTATTGTGTCATATTAATATTATCATACTTGTTTCTTATTATCTTGTTATCAAGCTCTTATCCTTACAAGCTTAATATACAGAAATCTTGGAATAGACTGAATGCCATGCAAATATTATTCTGATCTTAATAAAGCCACTGTACTAACTATACCGAACCTTTTTTCCCACCCATTTTTTTTTCTGATGAGAGGCGAGTTGTTACAAGAAAGAGGCAGTCATAGATAGCAAAACAATAATCTAATGAGCATTCAGATATTGAACGTATGAAGGATTAAGACAGACAGACATATTACTAATAGCTTTTAAACTTTATGTTTGAATATCACATGTTGTTAATAAGCAAAAATCCTTTTCGATCTGCATATTCGACATATTTTGCCCATTTCAGAGGAAAGCAAATGAAATACAACAATTCCAAATGAAATTAGAGTTTAAGTAGTTGTTGCTGGATAATGTTTTCGTTTACATGTAAAGAGTAACAGTGCACACACTTAACAAGGAATTATAATATCTTGACTTATTATAACGTATACGCCTGGCATATCATTTTTATGCGGCAACAATCTGTTTTAATAGAAAAATAGATAGTGCCACTGAAAAACTAATCGAACGCAAATAAACGAGGTTTTAAAGGCAAGCGCGCTTTACACATGAGAATAACGCTTGTCGATAACCATTAGCCTGATTTCGTGAACATTATTCTCTGCTAATCACTACAAAATAATGAAAAACATACCACAATACTTTTTCCCTATCCTTTGTATCAGGTAAAGCAATTGGAAAAAGTGGTTTCGAAAAGAGCAGACAAACATTTCGGTTCAATAGATTTCGTACAAATACGCAGCACATGCAACCGAGTCAATCAGAACACAGAAACTTTGCCTGAAGATGACATCCATATAAAGCCATTATGAAAAATGTATAAGCACTTTTAGTGTGGAAGCATTATGAGCCAAAATAAATACATGTAAATATTTTCCTATTCTACGCTCTTATAAATGTGTATGTGGGTTAACTTTATTGGGTTTTGCAAACGTTCAAAAACCTGCATAATATCTAATAAACTTATCGTTCTACCGGCGGTTCCAATAGCCAGCATCTACTCTTGGATGGAATTGCCTAGGAAATTTCGTTTATTGATCACTGAGGGTACCTATGAGTACCTCCATAGGAGAACGGATAGGAATATAGTACACTCTACGTATTATTCTGCAAATAAGTCTAAAGCTGCGTTAAATTTGTTTGAAAAAAGAAAAAAAAGTATTCCATGCTTACATGGTACAATTTAAAGCACGACGGATTGATTGTTGGCATTATAAAAGCTTACTAGACAAACACAATTCATTTCATTACAATTTTGCTCAAAATGTATTATTATCGAAGAGATAATATACTGCAAGCTAATAGAGTTCCTTACACCAATAATAAATTTTATACTACTCGTATAGTGGGAGCATATCAGCGGTCAAAGTACCCACTTGTTCCATTATATGTATATATGGCAGTATCACATTACATCGTCACATATACAATAAAATGAAATTCTAAGATAGTCGAAAAAGTCTTTTCGTATTTGGTCAATAGATGTAGTTGCAGTCGTATATCTCCAGTGCTATCAAACACATTGTGTCAACTCATATGGTGTTGGAAAGGTGAGATTTTAAGTTTGATTTAAGTTGAAAATTCTAATACAAAAAATTTGGAAATTTAAAAATTTGGAAATTTGAAATTTTTGTATAAAAAAGGGAATAATACTATGCAAGCCATAAATGAAATTTGTGAAATTTACACAGACGATGCTGTATCAGTTTGTATGGCACAACAATGGTTCGCTCGCTTCCGTTCTCGAAATTTCGATGTGAAAGATGCACCTCGCTGTGGTCGACTTATCGTTGAAAAAATCGACGAAATTATAGAAAAGATTGAGCAGGACCGCCACATAAGCAGCGATGACTTCGCTAAGGAACTTAATATTCATCATCAAACGGTTTTGAACCATTTAAAAAAGGCCGGCTACAAAATAAAGTTCAATGTGAATTATTTGTGAAAAATTTAATGTACGGAATTAACATTTGCTATTCTTTGCTGGAATGAAATTTAAAATAAACATTTCAAAACCGAATGGCAACAGGAGACGAACAAATAAAAAACGAAATGGAATTATTTTTACAATATTTAAAAGCACTGCAGCCAGCGCTTATAACGACTAGGCTTGTTATCAATTTATTATTGCTTTCGACCTTTCACTGAATATTGTGACGAAGGATGGCCGAAATGATGTAAAAAAACCAAAGAAGAGCATGGCTTATTATATCACAGGCTTGCACTGTTATTTATTGCAAAGTAAGACTTATTACGCGAGCAGAACAATGCAAAGCTAATTTGCAAAAATTTCAACCGTCAACTTTCCTATTATAGAATGGCCAAAATTCTTTGTAATAATGTTACTTAAAAATAAATTACAATCAAAGGCAACTTTATTAAAACCCATTTACAATCCAAAAACAGAATTTGGCATTTAAACTTTATGAAAAAAAGCTGCGTTGAAAACTTTGCTTACAATTAAGTGGAAGCAAAAAAAAAACAAAAACAAAAACAGAAACGTTAACAAATTTGTAAAACTAAGTTTATATTTGTACAGACAAAGTTCTTGCATCAAACTAAAAAATGGGCCTACTTATGCAAAAATTAATGTCTAGAAAAAAATTGAGACAATAAAAACTTTGAAGAAATCTAAAAAAAAAAGAGCTAAAAGAAGACTAAAAAAATGCTTAAAACATTATACTTAGTAATGTCACGACAGCTTGCATACTTTGAAGTGCATAAAATATCGCACAACCAAATAAAAAATAACAGCGATTTAAATGCGAAATCCAACAGAGATTGCAAAAATAAAGAACACAACATTTAATTTGCTTAATAGCAAAAAAAAAAAAAAAAACATACAACTCAACAAACAATAATAACAACAATTGAACGAAAAGAAAAAAGCAACTAAATTATTGAAAGACACACAGAAAAAATTTAACAAATGCAACTTAACTAAACTGAAATCAACAGCAAATAAGTACAACGAACAACAACAACAACAAGAAGAAGAAGAAGTGAAATGAAATGAACTGAAATAAAAACATGGTCAAGCACAAAAAAAAATATATATAATAATAAAATATATAATTTTTTAACTTACATTATCAAAACAAACAAGACAAAATGAACAAATTTATTTTCAAAAAAAAAGGGCAAAAGCTTCGCTACAAATTAAATAGCACAAAACTTTGTTGGCACTAACTGAAATGATTTTTTGTTATTATGCTGCTGCTACAAGAGGTAATGTAAGAGATACGCTCTTTGAATAATTTACAATAATAATTCAATATAAAGGAATTGCAAAGCGATGCATTGTTGAAATGCAAATAAGTTTATGCAAAAGACGCCTGCCAGTACGCCTAGTCAAAGCAGTTTGATTAAATTAAAATAAGTTTTAAAATGGGCAGATGATTCTATAGGAGATAATAACCAGCGAAACTTGTGAAACACTAATGACGATAATAACGGAAATGTACAACATGCAGCCTTACAGTTGGCCTTCCGAAATGGCATTTACTACATATAAGAATGTTTGCTTCTGATCTACCAAATCAGTTTGATTTATGATGCCAGCAATAGTTTTGCAGTAACCTTTGAATTGGTTTAATTCTACTTGGAGATAATAATCAGAGATACTGCTGAGACACTACTAAAGATAATAGCAGAAATGTGCAACATAAATGCCGCTTCTAAAAGAAGGCTTAACATTGTTGAAAAGGAATCCAAATACGAGAATTACAATTAAAGAACACCTCACACCGCTATACAAAATAATTGTATGCATTTAGAATTTGCTTTCTATACAAGTTATATTATGACACTTTGTTTGAAGGATATGATTTGAAGGATATGTTTGTGAATATGATTTCGCTACAGGTGATGCTAAGAAGTATGATAACCTCGCATTTTCTCCTCTTCTTTTTAGCGCTTTTGCACTTTTAGACAATTTTAAAATCGCTCGAAGCAAAGAAAGAAATTAGATTGACTCTAAATGAAAATTCCCCTAAACATTCCACATTTTTCAGTTAGAAATCTGAGTTCCATGTGCAAAACTTGTTTTGTTTTTTTAATTTTTCTTTTTCTAAAAGAACGAATTTTTTTAAATTGAATTAAGAAAGAATTACAATTAAATAAATATTTATAATTTCATTAAATATTCTTAGTTCAGTTATTCTTATTTTACCAGCTGCAACATGTTTGATCAAAGATTTTATGGAACATACATCTCATCAAACTCATTGCAAAACGGAATGTGTGTTTTTTTTAAAACCAGGTCACTGCTGATTTCAAATCTCTTTCTTATCTAACTCTAATTCATAAGAAATTATTTAATAAATGGCTTAAGGTGTTATCTAAACTTCTTAGCTGATTCAAGAAAAAAAAATTATTAATAAAGTTGATTTTTTAGGACACTTGTCTCGTTAGAAATCTTTTATTTAAAGTAAAAAGTTATATTAGGATTTTAAAACCACATGTGATACCAGCACATATCATGCATAAAATATTTATAAAATATAAACATAAACACCAAATGAAAACCAGATTATTTTTAAAAAAAAATTCGCATATTTTTAGTACTTTACATCCCACTGTACTGTTCTTCGTTTTAAGCTTCCAGCTTTGTAAAGTCCTAAAATACTGTTAAATAAAGGCTTTTTTGTGTATATATTAATTTAGATATGCTCTAAAGCCATTAATATTTAATGAACTGCAGATAAAATTATTATTTTAATTAGGTGCTTAAGTGTGACATCATCAGGCCAACACTACACACAGAGCAAATACATTTACAGACAATAAAGCCTGTAATAAATTAAAAAAAAAAAAAAGATGGAAAACACTTAATAAAATGAGAGCAAAACTAGCAAAAGCAAATACGAGTGCTACCCGTCATTGTAGTTAAAGCTGTAGAAGGGAATGAAAACGGTCATCGTTTTTGGCAAAGAAGCACTTGCAATGCTAATTGTCTTTTGAAGTTGAACACAGTTTAAGCGATGCGGCTGTAAAAGAAAATGTTGCCACTTTTTAAGCTTTATTCGCTTTTCCATCTGTTATGGGAGTTGAACATTTAATATTTTCTTCTTTGTCAACTAATTGAAATTGTTTAAACTTTTCTTGTCCCAACCAGAAGCAGCCTTTCGAAAGCGTAGTTGCATTTAAATCAACAAAAAAATAATAATAATATTAATATGTAAACAAAAAACCATTTGTTTAATTTTACAAAAACAATAAAATTCAAAAAAAAAAAACAAAAAATATATTATCAAATGAAATGTCTACTAAATAATACGAGTGCAATATAAAAATGGTGTTTTTTTAAAAATACCCTCAAAAAGAGGAGCGAGCTAAAGTTGAATTTTGTATATGTATCAGACAGACGTTGTACAATACAAATGTAAAGTACTTGTAAAATTTAATGGAATGGACTAAATGGTGTGGCCCACTTTTTGCTGCTTGTTAATTTCTGTAATATACTTAATGTTGTTGCTTTATTACTGGCAAATCGTATTGTACGGACAACGTTGCAGCAGTTAAATGGAGAAATAAACACAGTCAATGCAGTAAATTAGCAGCTTCAATACATTCACTACAATACACACACTCTCGCATGCAAACACATTCACATTTGTTTGTTTGTACGTAACAAATAAACAGCTGAACTGCAAACAACCGAATTTAACTGAATAGATAGAAGGGGGTCGTTCGCAATAAGTAATCGGTGAATGTGTGTTTGTGCTCATATGCAGGTATTTAATGCATGTACTTGCATGAACGTTGATAACGCAGCTCTCCCTAAAAACACGCAACTACATGCATAAAATACACAGTTTAGTCTGTAAAAAATTTATTTGTTTAAAGAAGATTTTTCTTACATAAATTTTTCAATATATTTTTACATTATTTTTACGTTATTTATTTGTATGAGGAAAGCATACATATATTTATTGCACACATTGTTTCTCCCAAGTATTGCAAATGTACTTGATTTTATTTTCTTATTATGCCCGCATGTGTGTATACTTAAATGGGCCTTTACGATATAGTATACGAGACCTAAACAAGATTTTCGATCTGCTGACCTCAATTTGAACAGAAGCAAAAAAAAAAATAATAATAAAGTGTTACAAAAATAGCAACTGCAGCAGTTTGTAAAACTTTAAAATGCAACAACAAAAGAGCAGAGCATGCCTTTACAAACGTTTATAGGCTTGTGCGTACGTGTACTAAAAACAGAAAAATAATTCAATGCTTGTTTTTGTTTTTACAAAAAATCATGATCATCCTGTTGCAAAAATGCCAATACCGGCACCAACGCGACAGCATTAAATACTTTCGAGTATACACTATTCATTATTGTTTTTAAATATCTGAACAATACTTGCTTGCGGATACATGGTGTAAGATTAATATACTGATAGCTGCCTCTGCTGCCTTTAGCTAACGATAATATAGACGACAGACGACGAGAGCCAACTGCAGCAAAAATATCTCATGTTTTATCATCTGATGCATGACCTAATTTCTAGATGAACGATCACATGCAGTCTGCATGCAAGTAGTAGGTATTCATTTTAATGCGTAGAAAACTGGAATGTAAAAGTTTTAGTACAATGCTACAAGCTATAAGATGTAGTTATAACAAAATACTTATGTATACAGTGCACTGCAAAATTGGGTACCCATAAATGTATTTAATAGGTAAACATAAACACTTTTATCTGTCCATATATAGTCTAGAATTTAAATAACAGCTGTTAAAATACAATTTTTCTATAAAATTTTCTTTCAATGAATTAAGCACATCCACATCTCTTCTAAACTTTGTCTGAAATAACTTCTAAATTCCCTCCAAATTCTCTGACTTCCGATCAATTTACCTTCACTTCTAGGCACTTGAAAAATAAAATTTTATTAATAAAATTTATAGCTGAAGCACTTTATGGGTTTCGAATTTCGTTAATTAGCTATTTGCTTTTTTTTTTATTTCAGAGTACACCTTGCAAACACCCAGTGATTTTATTGCAAGATGTAAATTTTCATGATTTGCATTCACTGGTTGAATTTATATATCATGGAGAGGTAAATGTCCATCAGAAATCTTTGCAGTCATTTCTTAAAACTGCCGAAGTTTTAAGAGTTTCCGGCCTCACACAACAACAAGCAGAAGAAACTAATAGTGTAAGTAAAATATTTAAGGGAACTTTTCCAAAAACAAAAAAAATATTATTTTTATTTTTATTTTTATTTTTCTTTAGCAATTACTTCAAATACAAAATCTCGCTAATAGCGGTGTACGTACGCCCTTGAATTCACACCACTCATCAATGCAGGATGATTCACCATTGTATCCGCGTAATATTGCTGGCTCACCACCGCCACCACCATTTCCACCCACCCAGTTACCTTTATTTAAACGTAACATCGCCATGATCAGACGCGAACAACACAATAATTCAACATCATCGGCTGACGATCCCAATAATGTTTTAAAGCGCATGCGTAACTCAGATAACGGATTGCCACCCAGCAATACCAACAGTCCCGACATAGTACATCCACGCAGCGCTTCGCCACAGCTAACACCCACAGACTTTTCAACAATGAAACACAACAACAATAATTCACCACCACCAAAAGATGAGAAACGTATGTTACAGAGGATTTCAAAATAGTGCATGAATTATTATATATTTTGTTTTTATTTTATTTAGGCAACGGTTCCTCACACAATCTTAGCGGCGCTGGGAATGGCACAAATTCCAATACCAATGGGAATGGTGTCTCGTCAAGCGAAAAATTAGGCAGTCTTACACCATCACCTTTGACACGCTCGGTCGAAGACGTTAAATCGGAACCCATGGAACTGGTTTGTCCCAATAACAATGACAATGAACAAAGTAATGATTCGACTGGAGAAAATGATGTACATCGTGCCAACAGTGCTGATTGCGGTAAAGGTTCCATGAGGTAAGTTTTATAGAGAAATTTAATTAAGAGCCTCCACATGTAATTTACTTGCTTTTGATTTTAGTTCGGGAAACGATGAAGAAATTGAAAATACAATGCCACCACATCCAGCCTCGGCCCCTTTTCCTTTTTCGCCAGGTGAAAAGTTATTTCCGTCGGCTCCGTTTCCACCGTTCTCCATGAGCAACATAGATCCCGCAGCATTTGCCAGTGAGTATCTATTTTTTATTTATTAAATTTTTATTTTGCCACCAGGATTCGAAATCGTTATAAGAAAATGGTCAGAGTGATTTGCATACTGGTATTACCGAAGCACATTTTCTTTACGAAGGTTACACCTTAATTTTAATAAAATCAAATTTATAGATATTTTTAATACACATATATTGCATATGTTGTCGCGAGCAACTTCTTTTTCAAACTGCATAGCTCAGGCTAAGAACATGTTTCCCTCACGGGAAAATTTATTTTTTAACAATTATTGTGCCAACACACACACACAAAAGAAATATTCTCCACTTTTATAAAGCGAATGAATAATGCTCAACCTACTAAACCGGAGGTCGCGTGTTCGATTCCTCCCTAGACCCTGGGTGTTTTCCTGTGGACAAACCGAAAGCTTTGCAGATTCAATTAGTTAACAAAAAAAAAATAAAAAAAAAATTCCATTCAAAAAAAAAACTTTTTTGATCAATAAAGGTGCTCCCTAATATGACGTATGAAAAATATACATGATAGCAGTTACATATTTAACCGTTCAGAAAACATTGTAAAAATTATTCCAACTGATATTTTTAAGCAGCTATTACTTGCCAATTTAGTCTAATGTAATTCTTTAAGAGCAACAAAATTAATTACTTAACTTTCCCAGTGATCGCTTTTTACAGGCCAGAGATGGCAAGTTTGCCTCTAACTTTAAGTAAATTAAAAGAGGAGAGCTTTATTGCATTTTTACGCACACACTTTTTTTTCAGTGATTCATTTGTAAACGTTCTACACACGGTTTTCAGACTTTCAGGCAAATATTAAATAAAAATATTTTCTTTTTAATTTCCCAAACTTGTCTTTTTTTATTTGCAGATTTGAATCCTCAGTTACAAACCGCTGCCGAATTAGCTGCTTCTCCCCAAGGTGAGTGTTTTCTTTTTATTACTATTGCTTAGAATTCATTGACATTTTTTACATCAATGCGTACCAAATTTTCTTATTTTTCCAAACATTTTTTTTTTTTTTTATAAAAAATAATTATTTTTTTTTATATTATTATTAAATTAGTATACATTGATATTCTTTATTTAACTTTTGGTTTATTTATTTATTATTTTTTTCTTTATTTATTAGAATGAAAAGAAAAAATAATAATAATTTTTATAATCGAATTATAAAATAAAACAAATTTCATTTACTTCTACGCATTCACATTATAATAAAAAATAAATAAAATATTAAAATGAAATTCAAGCTCAGTTATAACAAAAATCCGAAGAATATTAACTTTAACCAAAGAATCGAAAATAAAATCAAAACTTTGATGAGGGGTTAAAATATGCAAAATTCAAACTTTCTTATTTTAATTAATTTGGTGTTCAGATATCTTTAACCCTTTCTTCACCCGATAAAACGAAATGTATTTAAATAATTTGGCGTTAAGTAGTCTTAACAATAACAAAAGAATAATAAATATAAATTTCTTTCTTGTTTGATTGTTTCAAATGGTAAATGATTTCATTTATTTCAGTCACTTTAATGTTTTTTTTTTTTTTTTTTTTTTTTTTTTGTGTAAAAGAAAAACTAAATAAAACAATTTGTATATATTTAAACTTAACAGCCTTTCACACATTAAAATTGAAGTGTATGTTTATTTAATGAGACATAATTGTAACGGCAATTACACAGGCACACTTCCCCAAACGCACATGCATGCATTCACACATACTGATTTAGTATGTGCTGTATGTGTGCTTTGTTTCCGTTTCACATGTTAAACGTTACATCCTTAAAAGCAATGAAAACCTGTAGATTCAACCGATGATAATAATGATGCAATGCTTTAGTTATTGGGTTTAGAACTAATTAACACGATGTTGCTCTTTATTAACTCTGCCATCAACTATATATAGTGACAGCAATATCTTGCCATTTTCAACAATTTGTAAACGATTTTAGCAAATACACATGCTCTTTTCAAAGGAAGCGGGAAACATTTTTAATTATGTGATGAGATTGTAGTTGCTATATTAAACATGACGTATGTGCTTGTATGTTGTATGCATGCAGGCATGTGAATAGAATTAAGCCGCAACAATTTCATCATTACGTTTATGGTTACATGCTGGAAATCTGTCGTTATGGCACAGAGTATTTCTCTAACAAAGAGTAGCTACTTTAAAGTATGAAGAATCTTACTTTTGAGGCGGTTTCATGAAGCGATATTGTGATAAAAGATTTCAAACTAAATAAAGCTTAAGCTTGCCTCTTTGTATTCAATATTCTGTAATATCATTATAATCTAAAATTTAGTTTGAAAAGTTTTTGTTGCCAACAAAAACAATTTTATAAAAGCCCTAAAGCAAGCAAGCACATGTGTAAAACATGATTATTGTGAAAACATGAGGTTAGTTGATGGTTTTTAAACCACCAACCCGATACTTTCTTCACCACTACAAATGATTCACTCATTAACTGCTTGGGTGTACGGCTTCATAATTGCCTGCCTTTATGCTCATAGTTTTCATATAATACAAAGCAGCTTTATTGTTTCGTTTTTGTTGTTTTCAAATAAAATTTTAATCCTTTTCCTTTTTACAAGTTTTTATAGGGAAAACAAACAAACAAATAAACAAACACTAAAACTAACACTTCAATTTTCATGGTGTTTTATGCAATATATACAACAATAAAGATAAATGAAAAAGGAAAAAATAATAATAATTTTCCCCCTTTTATAAATATAATTTCGTTCTATAACTATAATTGATATGAAAAATAAAAAAGAAAGTTGAGGCGCTCGTTTAAAAGTATTACATACACTCGAAATTGAAGTATTAGTTGAATCGGTCCAAATTTGCCGATTAGCACGTTTTAAAGTATTGAAATGATAATGAACGTTTGAAGTAAACTTTGCGTAAGAAGTAAAATCTTACACTTGTATTGCGAGATTGAAAATAAATGAAAAATAATTTTTTAAAAAAGAATATATATTTTCCGTGAATTGTTTTTTGTGTACTAATTTTTGTATTCGTACTCTTAATATACAATATTTTTGTTGTCTTTAATTAAGTTCCTAAAGTTTTTCGTTCACATTTTTAATTTTCCTATAATTTTCTATTCATTTTATTGAATTTAAAACGCATTTGTTTCATTCCTTTATTTTTAATAAAACAATTCAAAATCAAAAGCAATTGATGAAAATTGATTTAATAGCTTCTTCTTAAAAAAAATTTCATTCATTTTTAAAAATTTCTTTTTTTTTTTATATGAATCATTTATAATTGAGTTATTTAATTAAAACATAATATAAATGTGCTTTGTTTTTTTTTTAATATAAAATCCTTAATACAAATATTTATTACGAGAATTGTAAACACTTTTTAATTTTTTTTTAATCAGAAATTTGAACTAAACGTCGTATATGTGTGTAATTTTTTAACTTAAAACTAAATTTCTAGTTTTATTTGTTTTGTTTTTTTAAATATGATTTCCTTAGCAAACAAACTCAATTATGTTTTTCATTTTTATAAATAAATGTTTTTTTGTTATAATTAAATGTTTTCATTTAAACATAATTAACAAACGCGTTAACGCACGATTTACTGAATAACAAAATTAGGAGAAAAAAGTTCGTTAAACAAAACAAACTCTTTGAAGATTCATTTTGTATACAGAATTTGTGAAAGAAAGACCAAAACGGCGGAAAGATGAAGTAAAAATTTAAGAATTTCTTTATTAAAATTCAGTTTATGTGACGACAAACAATTTCGGAAATTTTTTTTAATTACCAAAATTTTTCTTGGCAGTTTCGTCAAGGCAAAATGGTTTAAATCCTTTTTCATAATGGAATTTTTGCTTTTATAATGTCCTTTTTTATTCTCTACGTTGAAATGAGACTTGAAGCAAGGAAGCTTGACTATGAAAGCAAGTGCATTTCAAGATACATGAATATTGACCTGGTCAGGCAATTTCAATTTTCAAATATTTTTTGTTTTAATTTTTTTTATTTTTTTTTTTTTTTTATTTTTTTGTTAAGAATGAATGTTGCATCTCAAGTATTTTTTGCGACCTGACCGAATTTATAATTTACTTAAGGCAAATAGTGGTTGAGAATCTAAGTCCTTAGGGAATTCTGCAAATGCTATCCTCACTTTCGATGATCTCATCTAATCATACTGCCTATAAAATTACAAGAGAGCATTCATAGAGTGCAATAATTGCATGTATGGAAGATTGTTTGTTTGATGAAATTTGTGTTGTGGTGCACATATTTTGTTTAATCATGGCTTTAAAACTTGGAAAAGTTGGGCAAATAAATTTGTTTTTTCATATATCTGGACACCATTCTCTTTGATTTCTTTGTATTTGTCTGTAATTAATTGAAATAATGTCCGATATTAAATTTTATATAAAAGTAAACATTTACTTTCACATGTTACGACTTCAAAGGGATTTTTGTGCCAGTCTACCTATGCTTGGCTCTAGGCTTAGGCTACATTTGCACACATTCGAATAACGGATACGTTCGCAAATGCTGCAAATTTGTGTATCAGTTGCTGATTTGCGATCAGCTGTTGCAGATGCATTGCAACTACAGTTACGTAAAGTATGCTTTTTTGAACGTTCTGCAAAAAATATAAAATGTTATACAAAATAGTAATAGCCGATATTATTGAAAATGTTGATGTTAAAAGCGAGAACTTTTTCTTAAATTATAATAAAAAAAATAATTAGGAACAAGATGAAATGATCTCTGATTATAAGATACAAACTTAAAATTAAAAGAAGGTTAATTCCTTAAATAAAAAATTACTTTGAAATTATAAAACGATATCAAGATGATATTTTTTATATAGCCACTTTCGAATGTCTCGTTCTACTTCTGAGTGAAAGATTCCACAACTATAATTTAAATAAAATATACATTTGCTCCTATTTATCACAACAAGTAATTGTTTTATAATGCCACTTACCTTTCCATTGTATGTATACTCGATCACTATTGCATCAGAAACTTAAATGTTGCATATTTGCAGAAATTTGAGGCAGTACTGCCAACTGTTTGCAAAAAAGAACTTTTGGCGCTTCAAAGTGCTGCCAAAGTTGCATTAATGAACGCTGTACTTTTACTATGCTAAAGTGATGCGCAACTGTTGCATTTACGAACGTACCCAACATTTTTGAATATCTTTCGCAAATACGCAAAAGTGAAATTATGGCTTTAATAATCTTATCGCAAAGTTTTATTTAAGCAAATGAAAGCATGTAGCTGAAAAACGTTCTAGCTTAAAGTACAACCGTATAATCCAACTGAAATAGTACAAATGAAGGATTGAAAGTAAAATAGTAAAAATGAAAGAAGAATTTTAAGGCGTTCGATGCTACTTATAGCGGAAACGTTATAAATTCCTAACAGACACTTCCTCATAATTGCCAGCTTGATGTCTAAAATGCCCATCATCCTACAATTTGTATACAAAAATATTAAAATTTTTTTTTAAAAAATTTGTTTGTTTTGTTTATTAAAACAGAATGTTGCAAAGCTAATTCTCCTTGCAATAAAAACGCAAAATTTTTTTGTAAAAAAAAACAAATCTTCTAACAATTATAAAAGAAACCTTTTAACTATAAATAAAATTGGCTAATATCGACTTTCAATAAAATCGCAAAAACACGAATATAAGACTGTGCGCCATGTAAATAAATAAAAACAGAGACGTATGAATTCCCCTTTTTTGTTTTGTGTTTCGCTTATTGCGTATAAACTTTTACAACTACTTTATAATGATTAATAATTATGAAACGAGATACAAATTTATCCCAGCAATTGTTCCCTTCATTGATGCTTTGAGAAAACCTCAAATTGCATATTGGTTAAAAGAAAAAAAAAATTTAAGTTTAGAGAACAAAATTTGGTATTACCCTTTTGTAATTGTACAAAATTAAACAAAAAAAAAAAAAAAATAAAAAAGAAAAAAAAATTGAAAACCACACATACAACACATCCCCACAAACACAGCCTCATTTACATTTACTCACTATCATAACTGCATACACGTACATACATTCATTTCTATACATACATGAATACATACATACAAACGTATGGACATGTTTACTCCTGTTCTCATTCAACCGCATACACAAACACTTCATTATTAACCCGGCTTATTTAGTTTTATATTTTATTTGTTTTTGTTAACACATAACAAACTACTAAAACTTCTATTTAACTTCTCTCAAATAAAATCTATACTAATTTTTTTATTGTTTAACACCTCTAATACATTTGATTAGAATATTTATAATTGCCAATTATGATTAACCTGCCAATATAATGAATTATATATATATATATGAAAATTAAATTTAAACAACTCCCTTATAACTAAAATGGACATTCCCCTAATAAATCAAAACCAAATTATTTTACACTCAAAATTTTTTAATACAAACGTATCTTAAAATTAAACTAAATTATTAGATTTAAGTTATGATTCAAGCAAATTTATTTAAACAAAAACCCTAAAAAAAATCCCCTTAAAAAACATAAAACAAATTGTAAATTATTTTAAGTTACACTGTAAGAAATTAAAACCCTTCAAACAAATTTAAAAATTGGTATTGAAATTTAAATTGCATGAGACAATAGAAAATATATTAAAAAAAAAAAAAAAAACAAAGTAATTGTAAAAGTTTCGGTTCAAAACAATCTATTGGGTTAAGGATTTATATACAAACATATATATTATGTACATGTCTAAAGAAAATCTAACGTTAAAACAAAATTTTACGTTTACAACTATACATTTTAGTACTATTTTGTTTGCTTTTTGTACTATAATTTCAAATTAATTTTAATGTACATTTTTTGTTTCTTCAACTACCCAACATAATATGGTTTTTATTTTTATCCTAAGTTATAAAATAATTATTAGCCATGTCTTTTTAGCGTATAAGGCTTAAGAAAAAATACACCTTAAAAGCAACGGTTAAAGGACAAACTATACACACAAATATCTAAACACTGCAAAACAAAAAACAAAAAAAGAAAACTAAAGGTCTTAAATATGAAAAATATAAATAAAATACACGAACAATAAAGTACACTACCAAATCTAGAATTTATAAAAATTATAACTAACTAAATTAATGGGATAACAGAAATCGGTTTTGAAGGTGTTATGGCTTTAAAGAAATTGACACAAAATTCTACACTGAGCAAAACAAGAGAAAATTTTCAAAAGTCTAAGAAGCAAAGCATGTTTTGCATCAAGAATGAAATCAATACCAAACCTAGAAGTATGCAACAAAATTTGTAATATATGAAAAGTAGCTATAAACCCCTAACTCCTCCTACAATTCCATCTAAGAACACCTTACTACTGCAAGAACCAAAACAACACAAAAACTTTACACACTCCCCTTCCCACACAAGCCAACTAGAAATAGTAAATTTAACCAACATTTAGCAAAACCTCTTTTAAAAATTTTAATTAAAAAAAAAAATTTAAAAGCACAAAATACACTTGAACAAAAATATGGTGATGGTGTTCAACACGTTTAAGATACACAACACACAAAAAACAAAATCGAAATCGGAATTTGAACTTCAAATTCAATATGCTCCTCTTTGCTAGTAATATATTAAAAGATTTAATTGAAACAACCTCAACATCAAAAACAATATAGAGCAACAGTTTACATTTACTTGTTTAAGGCCCGTTTATTTCAAAATAAACATCTGCTCCAACTGCACTCGTCCCACTTTCTTAATAAAAATCTTTTTAAAACAATCTGTAGTCATCGCATTTAGACATTTTGAAATAGAAAAAGTTTTAAATAATAACTGAAAAAAAAAAAACAATCAAAAAAGAAATAAATTTTTTTATAAACCAATTTTAAATTTAGTCTAAAAACACTAAGTAAACCCAAAGTTAAATTGAGAATAAGTACAAAGAAAAAGAAAAAGAAAAAATGCAAAAAAAAAAAAAATATAAAATAAACACGGCAAAAATTTTATGCAAATTTTAAAATTAAAGAATGCATTTAAGAAACGAATGCAATTCGATAAAATTAATTTTGCAAAACTATCAAATGGTTTAATACGTCGTTTTTCTTTCCCTTGTCGTCAGGTCAACTGACGACAATATCACTTTCTACCATCAACAACAACCATCATTTCTACAATAACAATAATGATAATGACCACCAAAATAACATCAACTTCAACCACAACAACAACAACAACCACAATAACAACAACAATATAAATAACAATACAAATTTTTGTAACAACTTTTTTAAAAACCATAAATGTTTTTCATCACCATCACCGTTAATGTCTGCCTCATCTCCAGCCATGTCAGCCGCCTCAGCTGCCTCTGCCATGTGTGGCCTTAATTTGTCACCATTTTCCAATAATTGCCATGCCAGCAACAGCCACAACACCGGATCCTCAAACAATCAAATCTTGCCTTCTAATCTCATGCAAAACAATACGTCTGCTAGTGCTGCATTGGGAGGAAACACCTCTAGTAGTATTGGTAACACAAACAGCAGTAATATGTTTGCTGCCGCCGCTGCAGCCATGGCCAATATGGCAGCCTCGACTAGTAACTCGAATGCCTTAAACACATCTACAAATAGTTTAAACACATCTAGCGGAGGTGATGATTTTCGCTGTGATCCCTGCAACAAGAATTTGTCGTCCTTGACACGCCTTAAGCGTCACATACAGAACGTTCACATGCGACCGACAAAAGAGCCGGTATGCAACATATGTAAACGAGTCTATAGTTCATTAAATAGCTTACGCAATCATAAGAGTATTTACCATAGAAATCTTAAGCAACCGAAACAAGAACCGCCCCAATCACCGGATATGGGTGGTCATCATCCCAACAATATGGGTGTCACTGTTAACAATCCCTATTATGCGACCATTAATCATCGCTCATCTTCATAGGGTTTTATGTATTTTGATTATTTAGCAAATGTTAATTTTTAACCGTTATCATAGTAATAATAACCGTTACAACAGTAACAACTCAATAATAAATGTTAAATTTTACAACAACGTCGTCAAATAGAAAAAGACCGTAAACCACGAACCTTAACAGAAACTAAATGTGAAAGAAAAAAAAATTTATAAAACAGCAGAAGTTTGCTAGAATATTTGTTATTTGGCCAGACCATTAATTTATCATCCGTGCATGCATATAAATGTATGCTTTCTTATTTCTGACATTCAAATAAAGACACTAAATTTAGCACGCATTATATATCGTTACTCAAGTATAATTTCCATTTCATAGACTACTTTCTGAATAGATTTCTGGATCTCGTATTTAAAAAGCCACTTGCAACATGAATCACCTTGTATTCATTTATTCATTATAAAAGACCCCGCAATAATTAGGCCATCCAAAAGACTCCTTTACTTTATATTATGCATTTTAATAAATTTTTAAACGTAAAAAAAGGTTCAGTATCTAAGGACTTTTAAAGCAATAAAATAAATATATATTTTTTTATTTTATTTGATAATACGGTGGAATGTTACAGCGCTGGCTTAATGTCAGTATGTGTAAGTTCAGAAAATATTAAAGTTTAATATTACCTCTTAAATTTACTTAGCTGTCTTCAGATATGAAAAATTTGCTTGCTTTCATCACCTGATAAATGCAAAGTATGTCCAAAAAGGAAAAACTATTTAAAGGTTCCCTCAAAATGTGCCTAAAGCATTTTTACTATTCAGCTGAATATTGAAATTAATTGTTTAAAAAGTGCAAACCAATCGAACAAGACACTAAACAAAATAAGTCTGCTTTGAGCGAACTGTACTTAAATATATGTATATATAGTTTACGGTTCTGATTTACAATTTAAATGTTCTTTCCATTTGCCTGCTCATCTAAGACTGCAAGAAAACCGTCAAATGTAACGCATTAAAATCAATCAAAATAACATAAAAAGCTGGCAAACAACTTCATGAAACTGTTCTATTAAATAATTCAATGCCGATCTATTCTCGCTTCAATAAATCCAAATGTTCTACAAACTTCTCAAAATGTTGTTTCACCAAGAATAATTATATACACAGATGTACATTAAATTAAGGTGCTTTTAAAAATGATTTTTATATTACATATTCGTACACATGTAATTATATTTTCGTTAATGTTTTGAAAATTGTCTTAAAAGTAAAACAAAAAATAGAGTACAGGATACAAAACAGTATATGCAATTAAATTCTTTCTCAAAATAATCTAAACTTCTTCTACAATAAAAACAAGTTAAGCAATATAGTTAATGATTTGTCAGGTTTTTTTTTTTTCTACAAAAAAAAAAAATAAAATAAAAAAAAAAGATTAGTTTAGTGAATTTGTTACTAATATTTAATAAATATAAAAAAGTGGCTTTAATACATATAAATAAGAAAGATTAAAAATTTTAGAGGTAAAACCCAGGAAAAGAAACTTTAATAACAATGAATATATTAAATATATATAGTTTAGGAAATAAGATTTTTTAAAAGGACAATTATGACTAAGTTTTGAATTTTTATATGAAAATATATTAAAAAGAAAAAAAAAAAAGAAAACATTTAATAAGTTGCAATAATTTTAAGGAGTAAATAGAAAATTAACAATAAGAAGAAAAAATCGGCTATTAAATGAACGACCGACCGACCAACAGTTTAAAATGCTTGATTTTTTTCTCTTTCAATAACACGATTTTCGCAACCTTATTTTGTAAAAATAAGTTTTTATTTGTATAAACATATACATACATATGCATATATTTTTATTTTTATTTTTATTTTTATTTTATAAAAGAAATTTAATAATTTTTTATTAATGGAGATACTTTAATCTAATTAATTGTGTTCGTTCAATTTTTATACGTTAAAAGTTAAATTAATATTTTTTATGTAACAATAATATTTTTAATTCAATTATTTTTTGTTGAGAATACATAAAATAAGTCCTCTTTAAATAACAATTTTATAACAAGTCATTGTATTAAAAAATCACCATATTTTTCCACAAGTCAAAGCACCTATTTTTCATACACATTTTTATCTTTCGTTAATTGGAATTAATTAACAACATTGTATAAAAATATTTTAGAAATCCCTAAACCCCTCTAAATTCCTTCCCTTCCCTTAAATCTTGTCAAATTTAAATTATTAATTTTAAATTATGAAAAACAATTTAAATTTTATATAAAATAAACAAGCAAATAATTTTTGTAGATTTTAAACTATAAAATATAGCAATTCAACTTTGAACTTTGCTATTAAACATATGAAAATTCACCCGCAAATATACTACCCCCTCCAATACTGTAGGTGGTGTGCTAACATTGAAAAGAAAAAGAGACACTAGTGACATAAAAAAAAATTAAAAAAGTATAATAAAAAAAGTTGTACTTTTATAAAAAAAAAAAAAAAATAGATAATATATATAATAATAACAAAACAAATCAATCAGGCCAAAAATGTTTCAAAATTTTACTCAAAACTATTGATTCCCTAAAAATTCTAGAGGATCAGATTTATCAAAATGAGCATGCTTTTTACTAAAACGAAATAAAAGCAAATCAAATTTACAATTTTATAAATTCAAAAACTTTTTGAAATTCGAAAAAAACTCTAAAAATTGCTTCAAATTTAAAAACAATTTTTAGATTTTTTTTTTTTTTTTTTTTTTTTTTTGAAGTGTTGAACAGTTTTCTTTTTATAAATGTATCGATGTGTTGTTCATTATCCCATCTAAACAAAAAATATTTAAATTAAAACAAAAATCCCTCTCCTAAACTGCCTAAATATTCAAAATTCAAATTAACAGTTTTTCAAAACTAAAAAAAAGAAACAAGACAAACATCAACCCAAAAGCGAATGTTAATAATACTATATTATTGTTTTTAATCCATTTATTTGTTGCGAAAAGAAAAAGGCAAAACAAAAACTTGGTTTCATTTTAAACCAGAGAAAAAACAAAAAGAAATTCCCAAGAAATGAAACTAAATTAATTTTGAACATTTTTATAGAGCCTGGATTTGTTAGTGTACCTTGAGAAACAATTAAACAACAGAAACAAATACATAAAAAACGAAATGAAATATTTTTTTAAGACACAAAAAGACTAAATGAAACACGTTAAAAATAAATTGTACAGTACAAAAAGAGATACAAAAAGAGATCACATGAAACAAACAAGTAAACAAAACAAAGATAAAAAAATACTACTACTTATTCAAAATGTTGCAAAAAACAGAAAGTCACTATTGTCTCTTTTCTCTTCTCTTCCTATATTCAATATAGGTGGAAGCACTAACCTACTCGGTGGCGTTATAGTGCCCGGGGTCAATCCTAATACAAGTAGCAACCACCACCATCATTCCACTCATGCACTACATCAACATGAACATCATATGCACAGCCACCTTCAACAACAACAGCAACTGCAAGGGAAAGAACGTAATTCTGATAAGCGTAGTAATGAATTAGATAACGAACGTGACAGAGAACGTCATGGCCATGGCCAGCGAGCGACTCCGGATCTAAAGAGTCAACAGCAGCAGCAGCAACAACAACAGCAGCAAGGTTCCTTTTCAAATAGTCCCTCGCCCCATCACCATCAACAATCGCAATCCCAACAATCTCAAACACCACCACCACACCTTTCCCATGCTCACACTCAATTCGCTTTACAGCAGCATCAACTGTCACTGATGCCCTCCCACCACTTACACTCCCATCACGATCTTTCTCCCAGCACTCACCATCATCATCACCATCACTTGAGCAGGGCTCCTTCACCCTACGACCATCACCATTTGTTACAGCATAGACGTTCCTCCTTATCCCCCTCACCCACCGGTCGCTCATCGAATAACTCCTCGGCTGCTGGCATTTTAGCCTCATCAAGAGCCTCAGAGCTGAGTGGAGGTAATCGTTTGCTTTTGCCCCTTCCACTTAATGCATGCCATCGTTGTGATGTTTGTGGCAAGTTATTAAGCACTAAACTCACCCTTAAACGCCACAAAGAGCAGCAGCATTTACAGCCTCTGAATAATGCTGTGTGCAATTTGTGTCACAAAGTTTTCCGTACACTCAATTCGCTTAATAATCACAAGAGCATCTATCATAGGCGGCAAAAACATCATTCGTATTTTCACCATGGTTCGGTAGGTAGCGGTGTTGGTTCCTCAGCGGGGCCCGGCAGCCGTTTGCATCAATCGCTTAGTTCTCTGCAGGCAGCTGCCGTTGTCAGTAATTCGGTTTCAAATCGTAATAGTGATAATGCCGTTGCTGCTGCTGCAGCAGCTGCAGCCGCCGCTGCCGAACTATTGCTATCACCCATTGTGGGTGGCGGCGCCGGTAATGCTGGTCCCACCCTGCAAATGTCCTCACATCCACAACAGTCTTCACCAAATATGGTAAAACCGTGTATGGACTACTTATAAGATCAGCATAATTTTTTACAACATCTCTTCAGTTTTGCCATGAATCCAGCCGCCACCGGTCCCACACATCCGGCTCTAACAACCAATCTTACATCCCCAACGTCTAACACGAATACAAATGAGGCTGGACTAGTCTCTTTAAACCCGCCGCCGCCGCCACCACCACCAATAGTTGATTTAACACAAATAGAAAGCTATACCATGGGTTCTTGTGACGATCCCTATAGTAATATGAACTTGTTAAATCATTAAATAATAACTGTCAGCTCCCTCTTCTCTCAGTCGTGATAAAGTTCCTCTTTGATTGTCTATAATTATGTATATGTGTCTTACATTACGGCACGTAATCCAACTTGTTTAATAATTTTGGAATTTTCAACAGTTCGAGTTTAATACGTGTTTTCAATTATATCGTGATCTTCCGCAGAAAAATAGGAAACATAATTTTTAATTAATATTTATAACCATAAAAGTGATCTGTTGTAACAGCTTTTGCTTACTGTTTAACTATTTTTTTGCGTTTAAGCCCCGATATATTATTCGAAAACAAATTGAGCATGGAAATGCTCTGAACATTAAACTTCAGTGAACTTATAACGACTTCGTAGCTCCTCCAGCTCCAATAGACATTTTGAGAATTTTGAAAACCAATATTTCGTACTTCTACTGCATTTCAGAATCCCCTTCCCCTAAAACGTCCTACCAGCATATACACCCTTTTTGGATCTCAAAAAAGAAGATGAAAACACTAAAAAGCAAACAACAAAACAAAACTTACAAAGATTTATTTTTTATTAATATTTAGGCGAATTCAAAACTGTGATTTTTACAAATATTTTTTTAATTTCATTTTGAAGAAAAAAAAAAAAACAAAAGTGAAAGAAAAACTCTAACGATAAAAATCGTATGAAAATAACTTTATATACTATATTATCGGGTTCGATTTGACATAGACAAGAAAAGGTAACGTAGTTTAGAACCCATTTTAGTGTATGAAAAAAATGACTTGTGCAATTAAAACTCTTTTTCGTTGACAATACATTCAATTTTAATTTTATATAAAAAGAGAAATAAAATAAAATTACAAAACAAGAGAGTATATAGAAAACAGGGGGAACCCCCTCAACTTGTATTGTAAACTAAAATTAACTACTAATTAGATTTAAAAATAAACAAAACCCAAACTATATATTTAAACTAATTACTTTCAAAGGACTTATTGTGTAAAACTCAACAAAAAATATATGTATGTAAATCAATAAGATTTAAAATCATTGTAATATATATTATATATTTTTTAGATTTTAAGATAGAGCAAAGTTTTGTTTCAACATTTTGTAAATATGTATTTAATACATTTAAACAAAAAGTACACTTACACACAAAAATTTTATTAACATGAGCAGAAAGAACATTTACATATTAACCTTTCATTACTGAAGAGAATGTGGCGCAATCCGGTACACACATAAATAAATATGTAGAGGATTCTAAAATATATTTCCGTATTTTAAATATAATGCTCTATGGATGGAATATGACCGGAAAGGTGATTAAGAAAACTCCATTGACGTGTTGTTAAAATTATAGGCTTCACTGTAAAACCCTCCACAGAAACTTTAAATTCACAAGATGCTGACAACGCCAGCTCTGTGTAAGCATACTTGCTCGATCGTTGCAATACATTCTAACTGATCGCTGATATTTTTTGTTTATCTTCGTTTGAATTCCGTAAAAATGTTGAAAAAAATACAAAAACCTTTTTGAATGAGACCGAATGAAAGCGAATTATATTTTTTCCTCTTTTTCGGTAACTATTTTCTTGTGCCACATTCTGCCGCCTCATTTAATTTTCATTTTTTTTATTAAAGAATTTTTATTTTTTTTTCTTTATCTACAGTTTTTTTAGACTTTAAAATTTTTAAATTTTTTATTTTTTTTTTTTTTTTTTTTTTTTTGGATTTGTGTAAAACACAATTACAAAAACGAAAACGAAAAAATTTTTATGTTTTTTTAAGCATTGAAAGAAAGGACTGATAGTTTTTAGGTTTAAGATCAAAAATTAATATATTTTTTGGCAATTAAATACCAAATTAAAAGAAAAAATATTGAAAACCGATATGTGATTGGCAGAGAAATAAAAAAAAAAAAACAAAAAAAGAAAAAAAATTATTTTAGTTTACAAAAATATAAAGAATCAAAATTTTTCGGAATAGAGAAGAAACAAAAGTTTTTGTGTTAAAAAGACTGAATTTTTTTAAATTTTCGCAAGAAATAAAATCTTTTTTTTCTTTAAAACTTTTCCAAATTGCACAAAAGTTGTTATATTAAACAAAATATATCAACATTTAAATTTTTTTTATAATAATTAGAATATATAGAAAAAATATTTACATATTTTCTTTTGGAAAGAGAAGTCTGAATTTTTATTTTATTTTTAATTTTGTTTTTATAAATACTTTTTGAAATACCAAAATTATTTTTTATACACCATATTTTTTTTTTTTTTTTTTTTTACTTTAAAAGGGTATTCTCTCATGAATGTATAAAAATTTTAGATCCGTTTGGCTCATAAGCTGCAGCAGGTCTCAATTTGAGAATATCAGTCAAAGATCATGCATTTACAATTGTTCTACAACTGTTAAGTCTCTCAAGTGTATCATGCAGCTCGTGAGTCAGATAATTCTATCAAACACAAAAGTTATAACATTTAAGTATTATTATTTTGTATAATATTTTATCTTTTACTAAGTTTAAATTGTTTTTTAAACAGTTATTTTTATTAATATTCAATATTTTTTTTTTTATTATTACTATTACTCGTATAAAGTTTTCTTTTTAAAATCATATATTCACCATATTAACAGCAAAATAAAATATATATTTTTTAATGTAAATGTTTGTTTTTCATAATTTAAATAAATAAATTTAATTATGTAAATATTATCCAACCCCTCAACAAAACGTATGTTAAAGTTACTTTTTTTTATACACGTAAAGATTTATATTTGAATCCTTTTTTCTAGACAGTTATTTAAGAAGCTTTTCCACTTTAATTTTAACGTTAAAATGAAACAGAAAAATATATATATAAAGATATAACTGAAAAACTTTAAATTAATTCCTATTTTTTTATTTCAATACATACAAGTATGTCATAAACTACAACAAAAACGTTTAATCAAACAATAGTGTTAAACAATGAAAAGAACATAAAACATTGAAAAAAATAGTAAAGAATGGAATTTATGGTAACAGTTCACGCCAATTGCTATATTTTTGGTAGAACAAAAAAAAGCAGAGACTTCTGAGAGATAAAGATTTTAAGAAATCAAAACATCTCTGAGAATTGCAAGTTTCATTTATGTGAAAGGAAATGGTGTTGGAAGGGTATGTGGTAATTAAGTGTTGAAGCCATCTTTACATTGCTAAAAGTCACTTCTGCAGTTCAGCAGCGATACACGTTAAATGTTAGATTTGCTTGGTATAATTTTAATCAACTTGTTCAGATCAGATTTCAGCGTGCTTAATGTGCTTCTAATAATAAAATTAAATTTTCATTTTTCCTCTAACAAACATTGTTTTCCGGTTATCCCCACAAAACAAATTATATTTTTTGCCAGCATTCTATTTTGTTGTTTAAAATTGTAAATTTATTTTTATATAGCAAAAATTGAATTTTCGTCAATTATTTTTATAATTGATATAACGCCAGCTTAGCACATCAAATTAACACTCTAATACAAGTCAAAAGTTCAAAATTTAATATAAAAACTAATGTAATTAGCAATTTGAAGACCCTAAACCTTTTTATAAAGTGTTGCTTACGACATAGTATACGAGTGCAATTTTCAAAACTATTTACACACACAATTCAACACATTACTTTCTACCATAACTTTACAAATTAAACTTGCTTTTTTCGATCTTTGTTTCACGGAAATTTAGATGGATAAATTTACTAGTCAAGAAATATTGTCTAATATATAAAATACGAATCTGCAAATGGTAGTCTTCAATACAATACTATTCTTAAATATTGACAAAAGTCTTATCCACCTAAACATACATATTCCAGAATTGGTAACAAGAATCCTACTTTCTAGACCATCAAAGAATACAGAAAATAGAAATACATATAATATAAAAACAAACACAAAAAAAAAATAGTAATAATTTTTAATTGAAGCATAAAACAAACTCCTATAAATAGTAACAGTAATACAATATTAAAAATAAACCTACATGCAAATACATACACATATACATATATTATTTTATATATGTATATATAATGTGTGTGTTTGTGTTATAAATATTCTACAAGAGCTACACTCATTCACAGTAATCAAATCCAATAGAAAAAATAATAAACCAAATGAGAATTTTAATCAACAAATGAAACAAGTAAATAAAACATTTATATATACTTAAAAGTTTTACTTTATTTGACATACAATAAATATCAAGCAAACAAAATAATTATTATAAAAATCTTTCAAAGAATATAAGAAATGAAAAAGTAACCACACACTACTCCATATGTATGTATGTACACCACAAAATATAATTAAATACGAGAAATCAACTGAATAAAATAACATTATATAAACCGATTATCCCCTCCCCAAAAACAACAGCAACAACAATAGAAAAGGAAATGAAACTTTAATGCATTAAAACGTATTAAGGCAACACTTTATAGTCGTTAATTTTTAGTCTATATTTATTACTATTAATTAATTAATCAATTAATTATTTTATTTGATTTGTTTGTTACAATTGCAACTACTCTCAGTTAAAAATGAAAACAAGAAAAGAATTTATCTTGATGTTTTAAACAGATATAATCAACTACACACTACAACTTCCATTTTCTGTTTGTAATTTTAATTATTACTATTATTGCTAATAAAATAATTTTTTTAAACCATATACATATACATATAAATATAAATTTTGTTATAACTAATTTGAAATATTGTTTTTTGTATTTTTTTTTCATGTGGTTTAAATTCAAGTGTCCAACACGTTCTTGAGAAATTAAAAAAACGAAAACCTATTAACTAAATGATTATTTTAAAAAAGCTTTTTGAGACAAAAATAAACAAACCATAACATTTTATTTATAAAAATACCAAACATATTTTCGTAAAATAAACATAATTGAAAAAGTTATTATTTAAATATAAACAATAAAAACAAAAAAAAAAAAAAACAAAAAAAAATTAAGGAAAACCCTTATAGTGTTTAATTTTCGCAAAAATCATCACTAACTAAAACATAAAATGTTTTACATAATGTTCTCTTAAAAGTTTTACTGACACTAAAACTAGCAAGTTCTTTACAAAACTTATGATAAATGCTTAAACGTAGCTCGAAAGCTTCTAATATTTTCGATTGCAAAGCTTTGAAAAGTCTTTAACATACTTAGGGAATTGTCTTGGCCTTTCCAATAATTGCATAAACCTTCCGACAATCATTTAGAGCTTGGGGAATATCTTATTCTACGAATAGCGCCCTTTTCTGCGTAAAAGTATAGTTTTTCTGAGGGCTGAGGACATCAAAAGCTCTAGCATTCTATATATATATATACGTATATTTATGTATTTATTATTGTTAATTTTCGCTTATATGTCTAGCTTTAAATCATCATACATCGTTTTTTTTTTTTTTATTATAACCATCATTGCTGTGATTTTTGTTTCTTCACATGTGTGGTTCACAAATACAGATTTTGGAAAAAGTCTGATGCAATACCGACATACATACAAAAATATCGACATCGTATTATATTGATTAAAACAGGGTAAATTTATACATTTATACGCTCTGTGCAACCTGTCTTTCATTTCATATAAATGTTAAAAAAACCAAAAACCAAAAAAAAAAAAAAAAAAAAAAAAAAAAAATTAAGAAAAAAACTAACATATCAAGCTTTTATTTTATTAAACATTAACTATTTATTAAAGGTCTAAAATTCATTCTATCTGTAAACAGACTTTTTGTCATTTAACATTTCTTTCTCTAGCCATATCATTATTTAAGCATTTTACTCATAAATATTTAAATATATTTGTTCGTTAATGGTATTAAATTGAAAAAAAAAAAACTTAAAACAGTAACAACAACAAATTTAATTTAAACAATTTAGTTATAACTTTTTTGCAATATATAAACACAATTCCAGGAAATTCGCCTAAAAAGCTCTTCTCATGCCAACTATGTGGTAAGCTTCTTTGCTCAAAAGCTTCGCTCAAACGCCACATTGCCGACAAACATGCTGTACGCCAAGAGGAATACCGTTGTATCATCTGCGAAAGAGTCTATTGCTCGCGTAACTCCCTGATGACCCACATTTATACATATCATAAATCACGACCCGGCGAAATGGAAATGAAAGACATTAAACTTTTCAATCAGTACAATAATACGATCTGAAATCAGAAGTTGCATGACCCTGAGTCATGCCAATATTGTGCAACTAACCATAATAATAATTGTAAAAATTCTTTACAAACTTTAAGAGGAGATTATCATCATCAATATCACCATAATCATCATTATGCTCAACATGCCTCACCAGCACCAAACCCGCCAGCACCTCCTCTACTACACCATCATAACCAAACGGTACAGCAACAACACGAACAAACTAAACAACCCCAACAACGACCATTAATGACAAGTTTATATGATTATTATTTATATCATTTGAAGACGACCTAAAGCAACAACAGGACACGCATACTTTACATAAACATTTAAGCAATGCCATACCTAAAGTAGTGATAACACATTTTATACAATACTTATACTATAACTAGATATACATACATACATACATACCTTAAAGTTTAATCTATACAAATGGACATTTGAACTTGCAACTATTTAGTTGGTCGGACAATTTTAGCATAATTAAATTATACAAAGTTTTTATAATGAGATACTGACAAACGACAAATGCAAACACTTCAATTTTTGTTGTTAACATGAATCAAAATTGTAACGAATCACCTTAGAAACCTTATTCTTATGGACCATTTATCTCTATGTGGCCTTCTACTTTATATTTCTTAACATAGTAGCCAATTTATATACATACATACATGCATACATACCTACATGTAAGCAAACTAGCAAACTAGGACTATAACTAAACCGTAACCTAAACATGGACTCATTTCCTTAATTTCATATCAACTTCAAAAGAAAAAACAAAAATCATGTTATAAATGTGGATATTCATCAGTGGAGTACAAGGCTTTTTGAACAATTTTAAATATATATAACAATCAAAAGACACACACATAAAAACATCTGAGTGGTAATAAGAAAATTTTATGCATTATTAGAGGATCACACAAATATAAATTGTCTATATCCTGTTAACCAATGAGAGACGAGGTGAGGATCATTATTAATCATTCAAACAAACAATTAATTAAACACAAAATCAAATTAACTCTAAGCTTTTCCTTTACGAAAGCTCTTAAGCCTTTAGATGATGTAGTTAGTCTAAATTGCTAAAAAAAAAAAAAAAAACAAACAAACAAATAGAAACAAAACTCACTGACTCTCTTCTATATCACTATTAACTAAAAATCTCTCTCTCTCTCTCTCTCTCTGTCTCACATACACAAATGCTCACTCTCTGCCTCTGTCTTTTTCAATGGCTTAGTGACAGGCTCAAAAATTGATATCAATGACTTAGTATAACCATTAGAATTGTCTGTCTCTTCTACCTGGCTCTCTCTCATCTCTAAACACTACATGAACTCTGTATATTAGCCATAACTTTTTCTCCCCACCGGTAGTCATGCTTCGGATTTTCACTTCTTTGAAGAGACATATACATATAAACACACAACAATGCATACATTATCTGACTTTCTATTATCCTGTAGATATTTCTCATGAATACACACATACACATATGTATGTATTTACATCTTCTATCTTCTATTTGACCATAATGGAGTGATTTGAGTTATCATGCGTAGTATTTATATTACCAAATGGCATTCATAACCTTCTACTTATTTTATTTGATTATTTTCGCTTTCACTTAGAGATGTAAGTATAATTTATGTATATTCAATCTTTCCAAGGGAACTACAACTATTTAACATCAATTTACTGCATCGAAACTTGCTTACAGAATACATGTGTACATACATACATACGTATACCGAAGCTCAATATATAAAAACATATAAAAGCATTTACACTCTTTTTCACAGCTACTTTAAAATGAAATCACATTAAAGACAAGTTAAGCTTGAGCATACAATTACATAATTGGTCATTTCATAGCAAAAGTTGTACTTTTGCACATGCAAGCACATGCATTGCACGTGCATTTGTTTTTAAACATGCATGAAAGTGTCCGATATTTATTAGGCTGAGCTTGATTTAATGTTAATTTCAGATAAATATCATCGTTATGTTTTCAAGGGTAGCTCTGGTTTT
The DNA here is from genome assembly GCA_963402855.1 of Ormia ochracea. Taxonomy (NCBI): domain Eukaryota; kingdom Metazoa; phylum Arthropoda; class Insecta; order Diptera; family Tachinidae; genus Ormia; species Ormia ochracea. The sequence goes on along the minus strand of OY727107.1, from coordinate 32,124,847 downwards.
CTAATATTGCTCTTCACATTTATTTCTTGCTGTATAATTCTTTCTCTAAATCAAACCGATAGAGCGAGCTTTTAAAACATGTATCAACGTTACTTATTTACATTATTATTTCCTTTTTTACATAATTTACTTATTCTAGTTGAATCGTACATAAGCTGTAAGTTCATTATTGTTTAGTAAAATTGTTTGGTAAGTCTTTCGTTAGTCACATATTTATTTCATTTAATGCTTTGTTATACATTAATTTTTAAAATCATTTCTCACAATTATTTTGCATTTATATATTATCTTTTCTTTATGTCTGTATTCAATTACATACATTTGTATAATATTCGAATAATATGCATGGCGTATAATGTTATTGCAATTAGTAAAGCATGATTGTTAATATTTTGTCATATTGTTGTATATAATTTTTACACACTTATTTTCAGTTGGAAAATATATATATTTATTAAAAAAAGAAAAACAAAAAAAAAATAATAATAAATCACCAAAAACATAAAGTATTTATTCGGCATGCTTTAAGGAATAAATACTTTTCACAATTGGTCGTTTATTTATAAAATTATTATAATGAATCGACTCAACATTTGTAGATTTTTACTATCGCTTTAAACCAGTAAAAAAAAAATCAAACAACTTTCTTTGATTTTGTTTCCACTTCTTAAAAACAACTACAGCTATTTTTTTTCTTCAACCCCAAGTTTTTTTTTTCGACGCGTTTGAACTTGTATTGGAATAAATAAAATCAAAATTTATTTTAGTTATTTAAATTTAAAAACATTTTCAATATAAACCAAAAGACATACATATTTACCTAAATTAACCAATAAAATTTGTTTATAAAATGAGAAAAAAAAAGAAAAACAAAAACAAAAACAAAAACAAACAAACAAAATTAAACTTATAAGGGCTTAACACTCATAACAAAAAAAAAGCTCTTAAGCTTTAAGCTTTAAGAGATTTTTTTAAGAGAAACTATGATCTTTTCTTTCCATAACTTTTTTCATTCTTTATTCATTTAATTTTTCATTTTTCACTTTCAACAAGCACTATTTTTTATTTTTTAGTTTCTTTCTTACTCTTTTCTAAATATTTTTCCAACGTCATAATTAATAAATAAATTTCTGTTTACTTCCACCCTTCCAAAAATTTAAAAAAAAAAAAAAAAACAAAACAAAAACAAACCAAAAAAATTTAGGGCCTCACAACACAATGCGCTCAAATACCTCATCCCCGACCAGTTCTACCTCAGCACCACCGTCACCGCCCACAGCTTTGACTTCACCAAATTCATCATTGGGTTCGATGATGTGCAATAGTAATAATAACAGTTCAAGTTTAAATAATGGAGCCGGTCCTTTTAACATACACACGTCGCCGCCAAGGCCAGGCAGTGGAGGAGCATCTGGCTTAACACCATCTAATAACAATAGCCCGCAAATGCCTTTACGTATGCCACCGCCCACCAGTGGCGGCATTAACGAACCTCAAGAGTGTCCCTACTGTCGTAGAACATTCTCCTGCTATTATTCGTTGAAGCGACACTTTCAGGACAAACACGAGCAATCGGACACCTTATATGTGTGTGAGTTTTGCAATAGACGTTATCGCACCAAAAATTCTTTAACCACGCACAAGAGTTTGCAACATCGGGGTTCTAGTGGCATGCTCAAGCGACTATTGAAGACATCAATGAAAAATGTTTTAGTACCACCTCACCATCACCACCATCATCACCATCATGCCATGGCCCATCAAAGAACCACATTGTTCGATTTCAGTAGCGAATTGGGTCAACCACCACCAGGCATTCAATAGGATTTATTATGGAATGCAATTTTTTAGAGAATTACAACAAACAACAACCAGCAACTCAAACAGCTTGAGCCACAACTAAAGCAAAGAATAATGTCAATTTTTTTCCAACATCCCATCTCTGGTTAACATTCGTTGTCCGTGCAATATTTAAAGATGATACAATACAGGAGAAAAACTGCATTCAAGAAATTTCATTTAATTTTGCTCCATACTTTTATTAGTAAAGAAACCTCTTCAGTTTTGTATATATTAAAAATAAGTATCGAAAAGGTTTTCTTCATAAGATTTCTATTGACGTTATTAGTTTATTTCCTTTATCTTAATAACTATTTATATAACTATTTAAATTACACTATAATTTCTTTGCTAAATAGTTTTTAGTACAATAATATATAAAAATTAATACTTAATTATAAGTTTGTTTTATAAGTTCAAAGCCTATTCGCTGATGGAAAATCTAGTGAATGGGCTGTAAAAAGGGAAGAGAATGAAGGACTTTTTTTTGTGTAAAATTTGTGTTAACAAAAATAATAGGGAAAAGGAAATTCTTACAATTGCAAACAATTCTGCATTTTTGCACTTGCATTTTCACATATCACAGCGTATACGCACTTATTTTGTTTCGAATTGAAAAGCAAAATATTATTTTGCTTTAAATTGATACTTTTGTTTTGTAATATACAATAATTTCCTTTTGCCTAAAAATGATTTTAACATTTTATTCATTCATTTATGCTATAAAATAAATGCTATTGTTTTTCTATTTATAATTTGTTAATTATCGGTTTAATTTCAACTAAACAAAAAAAAAATTGATTAAAAATTAAAGCAAAATTAAATTTAAATTCTCTAAAAATTTATATTCCAGCATTTCTAAATGTAAACGAATTATTGTATAAAGAAAAAGAGCAAGAAATTCGAACTTGAGGGTTACGAAAATCAAACAGAAAAGCTTATTTAACATTTAATAAAATTATTACTTATTTTTAAGCAACACTAAACAACAACAACCACAACAACCACAACAACAAAAACAAAAAAACAACAACAACAACAACAAGTATAATTAGATCAGGGAAATATTTACATTTTATGCAAAAAATATACTTCTGCAAACCCCTAAAAAAAATTAGCAAAAAAAAAGTATAAATATCACAAAAATAAATATTTTGTTCTTAAATAAAATACAAAAACTCAGTGATTTTCACCAGCGAAGTACAAATGTCATGAATTAAATACACAACAAGCATTTAAAAAAAGAAAACGCGAAACTAAAAACATTTTTGAAAGTATACAATTTTTAAATCAAAGCTTGAAAAAAATTTTTAAATGTTAATAAAAACACAAAAAAACAAAAACAAAAACAAAAAGAAAAAGAACAAATCACTGATCTTAAACAGAGTAAATATTTAACATTTTATAGATGTTTAAATAAATAGAAATCATGTTCAGGTATTAAAGAAAAGCTCAAAATTTATTTAAAAAAAAAAAAAAATGATAAAAGTACTTTTTTAACTTTTAGTCAAACACAAATTTTTTGCACATATCTGTAAATTGTCTCAGGAATTTTTCAATTTATATTTATAAAAACATTATATACAACAACAACAAAACCCAATACATATTTATATATTAAAACAAAAAACCTCTAAGAATATGAATAAGTCTATTTTATATGATAAATAATTAATAGAGCAAAAATAACGATATCGCCATCAGTATCGTAAAATTAACAATAAGAAAAAAATTTTATTCTTTTCATCATACATACATATGTATGTAAAAGCAAAATGTAAATGGCCCAGTGTATTAGCGAGTAATTAGTAAAATTCATTGAATTTTACTTTGTTAGTGGAAAAAAAAATTTGCTGGAAAAATTTTGTGCCATTTCCCACATTTATCCACATATTTATATAAGCATTATACACTGCGTGACAAAAAATAAGCATTCTTCGAAAAGTTTCAATTCAATATGCACAGCGTGGTAAAACTTAAATATATTTTTCAAAATAGGAAAAAAGACATAAATATTTTTAAGTATCTCATAAATGCCACAGCATCAGGAAACCTATCCTTGTGGCACCGTTTCCATGGCTTTTGAAAATACCGATTTTCATTTTAGTGCACCACCGCAAAAGGTTTTTGTCACATAGTGTATACGGAAGTGTTACCTCATCTTTATAAGAAATAAATTTTCAAAGTGCCCCTCACGTTTTTATAACTACAGGCGTTTATCATGAAAATTCAAAAGAAATTGTTTAATTCTGTATGTAATTATTTTATAGTTTTAATATTAATCCTATATCATTTTTTTTATTATTATTATTATTAAAATTAGTTAGTGTTGATTATCTTTATGGTTTGAAATACCTCGTAGTTTTTACTTTTATAAGATGGTCTCTTTTATTTTTTATTAGTTCTTTAGGTTTTTTTTTTTTTTTTTTTTTGTAATTTTATGGTAAAATTTCGAAAACTTTTAATTTTGAAAAGAAAAATGCCTACAAACTGTGATCTTTATTTTCAAATATCCAATATTTTTTACAAAAAAATGTATTCTAAATTTATGTTTGGCTGTTATCTATGTAATATATTATTTTTTTTTTTATATTTTTTCAAAAAATATATAGTTTGTCAAAATTTTACGTTTGGAATAATAAAAAAGATATGTTTGTTTGAAGAAAGTTTGGATTTGTTTTGCTAAGTAAAAAAAGAAGCCTGCTATAGCCCAGAAGCCCCGTCAGTCAGTTAATAAACTTCACTAAAACCAGTGCCAATTTTACAACTTTTTTTTAATAGAAAACAATGAAATATAATAAAGGACCATGGTAACACCTCAGGTTGTTAATATTAACAGATATATATATAAATTATTAATAAAGATAAAATTAAAAAAAAAAAAAAATCAGCGTAAATAAATGTTTTAATTATATTTCTTTTTTAAATTATAAATCACATATTTAAATTTCCAAGAAACTTGTGTAGTTAATAGTGTAAAAAATAAACAAAAAAAAAAAGAAAAGTTTTTACTCTAAATTTAGGAAACAAATAGGTCAGTGCTATTTAAAGATTATGGATGCATATCGGTAGTTGAAGCCCTGCTAATTAAGAATTCTCTACAACTTTGAATCTTTTTCCTACAGGAGTTAAAAAAAACTTTTCTTAATGTAATAATAATCATAAATAATAATTATAATAATAATTTGTATAAACGAAACCAAACAAAACTCATCTAATTAATCATTCATTTCAATTTATTTGTTCGAAAACTTTTTTGCATGGACTTTGTTTCAAAGCATAAAAAAGATCTGTATGTATTAGTGTTGTTATTGCCAATAAAAAAAAAAGAATTAAAAAAAAACACAAACATGTTAAAACAAATCTCAAAATTTTTTTTAAAATATTAATAACAAAAAATGCAACGCATATCAAGGAAATTATGAAAACAAAATAACTTCAATAATAAAACAAAGAAGAAGAAAAACGAAAAAATTATAAAAAACAAAACTTTAGGTAATTAAAATAAAAAACTCTTTAGACAAAATTACAATTTTTGTTTTTAAACTTAAACTCTTAAAACTACGTATTTTTTATTTTGACATTTTTTAAACGAAAATCTGTGATTTAAAACAAAATTTAAATTTTTATTATTATAAATGATATATAGAGAATAAAAAAGCAAAATTAATTATAAATAAAACAAAGAAAATTTTTGAATAAATGAAAGTATTTAACAAAAATTTGGAAATATAATTTTGAAATATCTTTGAATTGTCAATCGCAAAAAAAAAGAACAAGCAACCCTCTAGGCCAAATAAATATTTGTTTTAACATTTGACAACAATATTCTCAGCAACAAATATTGACACCGAAAATCGCAAATAGAAATAATTTTTTCAAATACATACTTTCGTAAGCTGAACACACACACTATTTCTGATCATTAAGTATTGAACATATTGAATAATCATATATTGAGAAAAGTCCGAATTTATATAAAAAGAAAGAAATATATAAAAACTTAAAATAGTTTTAATGTTTTAAATAAGTTTAACAAACATATAAATGATGAAAAATACGATTGAATTAATTATTTTAAATTGTAAATGTTATATTTAAATGAAATCCACAACAAATAAAAACAAATTTTAATAAAAACTGAAGAACATATTGAAATCTGATAATGGATAAATGAAGTGTCGCGTTTAAATAATAAATGGAAAGATGGAACGTATTTAAACTCTTAAGGGGAAATACCTATAAGAGGATAATACTTTTTAAATAATTATAAATCAATTGCATGTATACAGAAATAAAACAAAAAATTTTAAAAATTTAATATTACTTTGTTTTAATTTAATTGACTGCAAAAGCCAAATCATCTCTTTTCGGTTTCAAAAGTAAGTATCTAATTACATGCGAGTACACTCGTATATTGCCAAATTGCTATATACTTATAGTTAGAAGTTATAGTAAAAAAAAAATTGATTTGTTGTACATGCCCACAAATCCTTGGCTTTATTTAGTATTGGTAAGTCTGAAAGGTATGCTAGTAATACAACATTTCTTCTTTCATTTTCTTAGCAAAATTAAATTCGAATTTAATAAAAATAGTTAATTTCAACTTCGAGGTGTCAACTCAAAACAGATTAATTTAGTTAATCAATATAACAAATACAGTTAGTATATAAATGGAAATTATTCTTATAATTTAAAGTATTCTTTATTAATATAAGGCGAATTTGGATCAGGTAAACATTATTAAAACAAAAACTAATTCGTCATCAAAAATAGAAAATATTTTTTTTAATATAAGAGTAACTTTTTTATTTATAATTTACCCTTTTTTTAAATTTTTCTTCACATTTTTCCTTAAAGTATGAAAGATTTGTAACTTGGAATTATCGATATCTACTGTATCTACTGTTGGAGACTTTGATTTTGATTTTTCGTCCATAAACCACAAAAGCTTTCTAACCTCAGCTAATATTTGTCGCGAAATTTGGATTAAAAATTAAGTAGTTTACACAAGCATATCGTATTGCACTCATATCTATTTCAAAATAATAAAAATATGTAGCGCAGTTCATTGCAGTATTACAAATAAATAATTCTGAGCGATATCCTGAATTCCCAATACCCAACTTAAATTTATGCTTTATTGAATTAATGGGTTCCACAGTTATGCGATCAATTACACGTTATTCAATTTTCAATTATTGCTCAATTTTATTTTTTATTAATGAATTGAATAAGTGGGTGTGCACTGTACCCGCAAGAGAACTAAATGGTTTACGAATTAAAAGTTTTTAAATATAAAATTAAATTAATTCTTTTAATTTAAATTTATCATACATGGGCTTTGCGCACTTTGGCTGATAAACATATTCTATATCTGATATCAACTTTGTGCTTCGCTTTTCATGGACTGTAACTACCTAACAACATATGTATTTGGAACAGTTTATCGTCAAATATTCCAATACTGTGCATGTAGGAGTAACTATTTTAGGACAAGAATATTATCATTCCAAGGAACAGGCATTGCAACGAACTTGCTGTATGTATATAATGTACATACACACAGTTGGGTATGTTTATATACGTTCCGATTCATTTATTTTATACATTCTCGTACTTTACTTACCTGATATACAATACAACAATTGAAGCAAATAATATGTAAGTATCTATAAGTTCCGCATAATTTAAACTTAAATGTACTTAACACGGCAACATTTTATAGTTTTCTAACGGCCATTTTGCTTATTATAACCACATCCAACATACACAAGTACATACACCTTACTTTTTTCCTTTGTGACAACTCACAACTTTAAATGGGCCCAATTTATTTGCACATTTTTCATGTATTTATCGAAAATCTGCAATAAAGCCACATATTCACACAAAATTTTACACCTTCATCACCATATTTATATAACTTTTACAATTATAAAAACTTCAATCACTAATTTTAATTTTAAGTTTTTGCAGATGAAAATATTTCACTTTATTTTTCACTATACGATCGCGCGAAACAATATATATGTCATATGGTTATTTTTATTACAACCAATACAGAGTTGTAAAAAAAAGCATTAGTAGTAGGAAATTTACAATTTTTAACACGCAATTATCATCACTTTTAGTTATATTTTTAATCACTAATTTAATAAATATATATAATGCATAAAACTGCAATTTGTTATTAATATTTAATAACTTTTTAGTTCAGTTACTGTTAAATTTATTTTGTAACGTCTATTTTCCCCGTTTGGGATTAACGATTGTTTGTTTTTATAAAAACAGAGTTGTCAACTAAATTTTATTAGTCAGCTGTTGAGGCTATTATTTTAATTCAGACGTAAAAATAATTAGTGGGCAATCGTTTGTAAACATTTGTAAAAGCCGTTCCAAGTAATAAACAGTTCAATTACTTCCGCTGCAAATAGTATTTTAATCCGTATGTATCTGTAGCTAAGGAGGAAGGAAAGTATTTAAATTTTTTGATGCCTTTGTGCTATTCCATCAATAAACCTGCATCGTAAAGTATTCAAGTTGTTTCTGTAAACCGATAATAAAATACAAAGTGCGCCATGGCGCTGCAATCCATCCGACAATTTTATCTAGAGATACCGCCAGTGACACGTTTTTATACAACGGCTTGTGTCATCACAACATTGGCCGTGGTAAGTTTTATATGAATCTTTACCACTATAGACACGTCATCCACATAATTTTTTTAAATAACCAATTTAATTTAACATCTTGAATTCGCAGCATTTGGATCTAGTATCGCCACTACAATTGTATTTCAATCCCATTTTGATTATACGCAAATTGCAATTATGGCGCTTGGCCACAACCTTCCTATTTTTTGGTTCAGTGGGTATCAGTTTCTTCTTCAACATGGTGTTTACATACCGTTACTGTCGCATGTTGGAGGAAGGTTCTTTTCGCGGACGTAGTTCAGATTTTGTTATGATGTTCCTATTTGGTGGTGTGCTAATGACTTTCTTTGGTTTGTTTGTAAATTTGTTATTTTTGGGGCAAGCTTTTACACTCATGTTGGTATATGTATGGTCAAGAAGAAACCCATTTGTTCGCATGAATTTCTTCGGCGTCATGAATTTCCAAGTATGTAAAACATCCTTAATAATTGAACTATTAATTTTATACAGCAGTTATTATTTTGCTTTGCTTAATTTTGTATCGTTAAAATAAAATGATCGAATATTATCAATTTTACAGGCACCTTACCTACCATGGGTTCTGTTATGTTGCTCTATGATTTTGGGCAATACTATTTGGGTGGATATAATTGGCATGGGTGTTGGACATATTTATTATTTCCTAGAAGATGTTTTTCCATTCCAAAGGAATGGCCATAAACTTCTTAGAACACCAAACTTCATGTAAGTGAATCATACGATTATGATCAAATTATTTGTTATAGATTATTTTCAAATCCATGGAATAGAATTGATTTATTTACTTTAAAGAAAACATGATTGTTAGCCGTAATTATCAAGTGTCATTAATATAAACGGTAATTGTACATAACAGATATTAATTTTGCTTTGTTTAATTTTGTATTTTTAATATCGTATAGTGGATATAAATATAAAAAGATTCGTTTAATTTTCAAAAAAAAAAAAAAAAACTTTGCAGATTATAAGAATAATATTAATGAAATGTAGGGAAGAGCTATTCATTTATTTTCAAATCAGGATGGTGAAATGACACCAAATTTATTATAAATGAAAATTCAGAGAGGGGTTTTGTTATACTCTTATGAAACACCCTCGTATGTATATATCTAAAAAAAAATTTGACGCTTATATATTCAAATTCAATATCAAATCATGAAATGTAAATAGCATAATAATTTCGACTGTTATATATGTATTTATTGTTTAAAAACTAGTAATTATATTACTAAGCATCAGAACTTAAATTTTCAAATGAGAACTTAAGTGTATTAAATTCCAGACTGTATTTATTCTTTTTAGTAATTTTATTTAAAAGTTGTATTTTTAAATTTTTGTACTTTTTTATTTTACAGAAAAATGCTTTTTAATGAACACATTGAACGCAATTATCAGCCACTTCCTGAAGATCGGCCAGGCGGTTTTAATTGGGGTGGCGATGAAATTGAACAACCAGCTGATAACGAAGAAGCAGCTGTAGTAGATTCACAAACCCCAGAGGAAAACAATGACCAAAGAGCGGCAACACCAATACAAAATTAAAATTGGATGAGAATCAAGGAGCAAATTTTGCGAAGCAAATAAAATTATTACAAATCACCCGCCGTGGTTTGCCGTGTACAAATTAAGCAAACAAATTAGAAAACAAAAGAAAGAAAACAACTAATAATTTCCTAGAAAGCAACAATTTTTTTTTTCACTTTTGGGTAATACATTTGAACAACATTTGTTACTTATAAATATAATTGGATTTTGGTTAATATGCCTTACAATTTTATTTTTCACACAATTGTATAGATTCTTTGTATATTATAACAATAAAAACCAACATAAAAAAACAATGAAAATAAATTTTTGGAAATTAAAGGAATTTACATGAAGTTCAGCATTATTTTTTATATACATATATGAAAAGCTGCAGAGGAATAAACGCCACACGAAGAATATAATGAATTGGATTTCGATTAAAATTTCGTAATTAGCTCTACCCACATACCTATTTATAAATTAGAATCACTCACAGTGAGCTGTGTCAAGAAATTTACATGCCATTGAAAATAAAAATAAATTCAGTATCATAGTCAAATCTGTGCCACTAATTTTCATATAAATAAAACACAACATTTTTAAATTGGTTTTGGATCTATTTTATAATAACGTTTTTATTTGAATAGGTTTTCTTTCTAAGTATTTAAACACTAAATTAATTTCTATTTCTTACGAAATGAAACATTTTTTTTGTCCTGTAACACAATTATAATTGAATTTCATTATTAAATAAAAAACTGACCTAATTAATATTAATATTCTCTTAAAAGTAGAAAATCAATCTATTGCCGGCTCATTGATTGGATTGATCTATAAGCATAGACAAATGCATTATAATGAACACACCAATAATAAGATGACGATATAATTCTTAGCTTAAGTATAAAGAATACCCCAATTAATTAGCCAATAATAAAATAAGAATTTTAAACAAAATATATTTTTTGTATTCAGTCAATTTAATATATTCCACCTTTTGCACAAAAATTGTTTTTAAGTCCAACGGTTCACAATTTTAGTATGTGTCTTAATAATTCATAATATTTTAACTATAATTTCATAAACACCCTAAATATCTATTACATTAGATGCTATAATGCTTTGCTCACTTTATTTTCAAGTTATATATTTTTGTTTTTCATTTATTACAGCTCCGAGTCCAGTTTTTTAAATGAAGCACTAAAACAAAAATTAAATATTCTTATGTTATTTGTATAATTATGTATTTGAAATCATAACTACTAGATAATTTTATTAATTGGTTTTGAAAGCTGCATTCAAATTGAGTCTGATGGCTTGCCTTAAATCTACTTTTAAATTTTGTAAGTTATTTTATCAAAACATCTTCCAATAATCAATACCGTTAAACTGTTTAGATTCATATAGAAAGAAGAAAATATGTATAAGAAAGGAATAAATAATCTGTATAAGGAAAATATATTACTGATGAGTCTTAGAAAATATTGTTTCAAGTTTAATAAATATGACGAAAGCGAAACTCTTTATTTAAAGTAAGTTTTGTAAACTGAAAATTTCAATATGCTCATACATACGTACGTGGATATGTATGTGCATATGCATCTCTGTATGCATACAAACGTTTATTGAGTCCTTATACGCAGAATATAAGACTAATTTCTGCTTGTTCAAATAATGCAATTTTAAAAATAAAGAGAAATATTGTGACATAGAAGCATCTCCATAATATTTAAAATAATCTTTGGCAAACACACAATCTTTCACTATAAAGTGACTGCAACAATTAAGCAAACATTTTTGTATAGGCTGCCTAAAAATTTAGTACTTAAATAGTGTTCAGGTGAAAATTGCCTCGAGAAATGTTGGTGTACTTGAAAGAAAAACAGCGTTATGATTTTCTATAGAAATGTAGATGTTTTTCGAAACAAAATGGTTTAAATTATTATGTTGATCACATCGCACTATAAAAACTGTTTTAATTTAATAATACCGAAACAGTTGCATTGGTATTTTATTTATCACTTAAGAATGCATGTTTGTAAAAATGTAACGAAGTGGAGTTTCGTTCTTATTTATTATTTTTTAAAAATAATTTCCTAACAAAGCTCACCAGAGGCGGGGGAAATATGGAAATATAAAAATAAAAAATAAAAAAAATATGATTGCTTTAATAAGATTTGATAAGTATGGAATTTAATTAGAAAAAATTAAGAAATAATAAAAGCACATACATTATGATAATTTCATACAATATATATTTTATTAAAATATTTGTATTTTTCTTAATGTTTAAAAACATTGTTGAAATTTTGTAATACTATCGAATTCAAAAAAAATTACACTCAGTCCAAAATCCTTAGTAAAATATAACATATTCAAGCTGTTTGTGAAGAACGATCGATTTAAGCGCAAATTTTTGAAAATAAAGAAAAACAATAATTAAATAAATAAACTTTAAACTTTTATATTTTTATAGAACAGCAATCTTTTAATGGAATACTTAAAAGATATATTAAATTTATTATTTGTAAGACTGTTGCAAAGAATTTTTATTCATTGGCAAACTGTTGAAATTATTAAGTTTCGAATGCCATGTTATACAGGGTGGGCCAAAAGTCACAATGGGGTTTAAAACAACCAACTTTTTTGTTTATTTTTTTTTTATTTTTTTTTTTTAAGATTATATAAATAACATCTGGAGAATAAATAATGGAGGGATTTACAACTGAACAAAGAACAAGAATAATAGAATTTTATTACTTAAATAATTACTTATTACTTTTATTACTTATTAAATTTTTAAACCCCATTGTGACTTTTGGCCCACCCAGTACATATTCGATCTTTTGTGGGGAAAGTAAAAAATATACAAATTTAAGGAAACGATAAATTATCTCGGAATAATTATTATTATTTATTTTTTGGCATTTTTCACATTTTATTAAACCAGACAGACTAAAACAAATTCAGATGCAAAAACAAAATTACTGTTAATCAAACTTAACAAACATAGACCTGAGGAACTTGCTTAACGAATACACAGAGAAAAAATTATTTAAACGAAAATAAAGAAACGAAATACATATGTATGTGTATGATACTATACAAAAATAAACTTAAGAAAATATATGTATGTATGAATATTTGTATGTAGATTGATGTGTTTGAAATGAATGTTGAAATGATCGAGTACAGAAGTATTAATTAATTATAATTAAATAGCTAATGACTACAGAGTTAAGAGGGATCAGATTTATTTAACTAAAATTCTTAAACTAACAAGTCAATTAAAACGAAATAGTATGAGTACACAAACGCAACGATTGGAGAGGAGAGTTTGAACAAATACGCAATAAGTTAAGAACATTAATTCAAATACAAAACATATTTATCAGATTTTTGTTCAAAACACAAATTTTAATAATTAAAGTTAACTTAAATTATAAATTACAATTAATTATCACTGAAATAAACGAATGAGTTACATTGCTACAGTCGCGAGTAGCACGGTTATATCATCAGGTTTGCCTCCTGCATACAATTAAATTAAAGGAAATGATATTAATATTTATATTGAGGAATAATATGGAATGCGATTGATTAATCAACGATTTGCGTCATTTGCCAGGATCGCGAAAATAGAGCGCGAAATTTTGCATATCTCAAAAAGTTAAATATTTATTAAAACATCAAAATATATACCTTATCATATATAGTAAAAGGCGTAGAGAAAAGACGTAGAAGGAAAAAGACGTAGAGAAAAGTTAACAGTTAAAAGAGTTTGCTTGCATATGGAAGAGATCTCATTAACTAATATTAATATGCAAAATAGTTTAAGCCATGGCGCAAATCGGATATGACTACACAAGCTATATCGCAGTTCAGTGTGTGGAAACAAAAGCCTTGCAAAAGATTAAAGGTTGAATTCGCAAACTTTTATCTTTAACAATGATTTTTGCAATAAAAACGATATTTCGAAAATTATTCAATTAAATTAACTTTTCTCAAGCCGTTTCCAGCAACCACTGAAGGCCGCAAGATCCAAAACTTACCCATTGCGTTAATGTTGTTACGCCTAGCATTAATCGCAAACGGTGACATAAATTCACTATCAAATGACAGTGATCGTGCCATCAGAGCTAACGTATTGGCAGTCATCTGTAATTTTACAGAATCTGTAACTCCCTCGACCTGAAAGTAAACAAAATAATTGTTTTACAAATTAAATGATTAACTAATATTAAGAAAGATTGATTGATTTGGGGAAAGATCTATTTGATCCACAATTTGTGCAATACAAACCCTTCTTCCCAAAAAAAAAGTTTATATAAAATGTATATTTGTATTATTTGTATTAATTAATACCTAATAGTTGCCTGTTTACGTTATTTAAAAGCCTACTTCATTCCTTTTAAAGTCTACTTGAAAAAGTTTTTGAGGTTTTATTCTGTTTATGATATTTCTTTAACAATTTTTTATTATCCTCCACAAGTATAATAAATTGTATAACAAATAAATAATTAATAACAAACTATATAGTTTAGCTAAGAATATTAACAAATGGTTAAAAAATATCGGAAAAATAATATTAGAAATAATTTTTAAAGAAAACAGCTTAATGTAAAAAATGAATGAATGTAAAAAATGTAATGATGAATGTAAAAAAATTATAATATGAGAATGCATTACAACAAACTTTGAACCGATGCCATTTGCTGATAAGCCTTTGAACTTTCGAAGCCAATGTGACTTATTTAACAGTACCCGAGTCAAAGATGAAATAAATTATAAGAAAACCCATGATTTAATTTTATGTTGTTTCTTTATAATTTCAAAACAAATTATACATTTTGCGATATTCGTATATAAATAGCAAATACATAAATGTAAATTTTTCTAATTATTATTTCAGTTGAAAAGGAAATTTTTACAATAAACGCAGTTGTGTTGACAGTTTTCGAAATCGTTTTTCCAGTAGAAAAACTAGTAGAGAATTTATTTTTTTTTGTACATGAAAAATGTTAAAGAAAACTCAAAATGGCAAATTTGCTATAAAACAACAATAAAATATAAAAATTAAAGCAAATAAAGGAAAAATGCTGGTTTTTTAAATAATATAAATCTCTTTATAATGCTTACCTCCTTTAAAACATCTAATAATAGTGTTTCAGGAACATTATCGAATACGCCATCTGTGGCTACTAGAATTACGTCGCCCTCCTTAACAGAAAAGCTTAATGTGTCCGCCGAATCTGGACTATCACTTAAAACATTATGGCCATGGCCGGGGGGTGGTAGTGACAGCTGAAAAGGTGTATTAAAATAATGTTGCTGTTCTTCTGATTTGTGAACAATTTGACCCTTCCGAACAACCATAAAGCCGCTGTCGCCAATATTCGCTGTATAAACTGTGGAATTCTCCCGATTTAACACCAACACGCATGCAGTGCTGCTACCTGTGAAAATTACAAACAAATGTAAATATAAATAAGTTTTAACTATTACATATTATTTTTATTTTAAGTTTTGTTAAAAAAAAATATCCAAAATTATGCAAAAAAATTAATATTTTAAATAATTATTAAAGAAAACATTAATCTTAATAATGAATGAAATAAATATAAAACAAAAACTTTCCAGAGAAATGTGACAGACACGAAAGCAAATGACACCAAAAATATATATATTGGAGAGACGATAAGAAAAAAAACCTGCGTTGCTTTTAGAACAAACAATAATAATGCAACGATATTTCACAACCAACTTTTCTGCACAATTAAAAACCACACAGTTTTTTTAAATTTATTGTTATTTTTTTTTCTTTTTTTTTTTATAGCCCCTTGATGGTTAGTATACCCGCCTCTTACGCAGGTGTCAGGAGTTGAATTCTCCGGGAAGCCAGAAGAAAAAGGCTTCAGTAGCCAGTGCTTCTATACATATTGCAATTATATTCATATAATTGTAACATAAATAAATAACAGTTTTTTTTTTGTTAAAGTTATGCATTAATTTTTTCTTTTTCAACTTTTTAAACTACAAAAATTTTAAACGAGTTGGAGACCGACCGATTAGTCAGCCTGTATCCAGTAAAAGGTATTTGCATAGAGACAACTTATCAAAATAAACAGGTAGAACAATAAACATTTAAAAGTTAATTACAAATGTGTTTATTGCAACAATTAATTCAACACTTTCGTTTTATTCATAAAACACATACTTTTCTCCTCAAAACAAAACAATCATTAAATAATTTATTTTCTTTTGTTGATAGACATAAATGTATAAATTAAACCCGATTTTATTTATATAAATTCTTATTATAAATTTAATCATCAGTACAATAAATGTGAATTGGGTCACAAATTTCGAACATTTCTAAAATCTGATTGCGAGCGAATTAAATTGTTTAATATTAAACCATTTGGGTTTTGAATATTTTTAAAAATTAATTTTCACATTTTCACAATTTCACATTTTGTCTCCGTCATCAACATTATTTTGTTTAGGTGATAAAGTCATACAAATAACAAGTATTCCCTCGGCTTTATATAAATGGGTAACAAGGATTTCTCTTATAAAAATGTTTCTATAAACTTAAAAAAAAAATATGAAATGAGTGTAAAACGGCAAAAGTATTCATCCTTTCTAGGAATAAACAAGTAAAAGTGCCATATTCGACTGAGCCGAATATTATATACATTTCTCCAAGAATATTTTCCAAAGTTGTTACACTACAATTATACTGTATTGAGGTAAACTTTAATTTTGCGAAATAATTCTCATCAAAAATATTTCAAATTTTATTAATAACAATAAATAAATAAAATGCTCTTATCTTCCTACTTATAAAGAATGTCTACCCAGAAGGTATACTACTTTGTTTGGTTATAATTTTTGATTAAACGAAAGATCTTACGTTGATAAAAGTTTTATTTAATGTCGGCAATTATATATGGAATACTATATCAGATAAATGGTTCCTATTTAGACTCACAAATGCGAGTTATTTCTGGATATTTTTCATTCATCAAGTCCACAACTTTTCAATCATATCAGGATACCGCTTCCCATTGACAGCGTTGTGCCTTTTTCAATTTCAAAGTAGTAAGGTCCAATTAATTGGTCCTGACCAAATTGCACACGGCACTGTCACTTTTAATGGATGCAAAGGTGACTGATGAGTAATTTGAGGGTTCCCCATTGCTCGGAACCGACTATTCTGTTTATACACATATCCAGTCATTATGATTTTTCCATGAAAATCGTAACATCCTATTGACTTATGTACAGCGGTGTAAACGGTTTCTTGGAAGAAGCTCTTGCGTCAACTGAATCTTAAATGGAAACAAATGCAAACCCTTATGCAAAATTGTGGCCAAAGACAAGTTAATAGATTTTTTTGAAAATTTTCTTGAGCAGCAGAAATGTTTTCACCTGACCTCGCAGTACATTGCGTTTCTTACTTGTTCCTATCCGCAGTCATCGAAATCATTCACTACATGATAAATAGTGTGTCTTGCTGGCCCCTTCTATCTTCCAAAGATTTCACGACTAATGTATAGCGAAGTGGCGGACATGCTGTACTATTTAAACTTAATAGCGAGTTAGACGGCATGAGTCAAATGCGTTGGCGGTAAACCAATCTCTATTTTATTTATACTGAATAATTCTGTAAAATTTGCCAGACATTTAGCCCGCATTTCCGAAAGCTCTTTCCGTTCAAGATGTTTTTTGAAGAATTTGAATGTTTTGTTTTATTGCTTTATTAGTGTTTGTTGTTTAAATATGGCAAATATATAAAAAATTCTCAAAAATTGCAAATTTAAAGGGAAAAATACATTAAATCTTATGTTCACAGCATTAATACACAAAAATGTAATTTTTTGCCTCGATTTACGACGACAATTCAAAAAAAAAAAAAAATATGGAAAACAGATGCTGGCAGAAAAGAAAGCGGAAGAGAGTGAACACTGAATGTGTACTATGAAACTTAAACAAGCTTTGCAAATTACATGTGCGCAAAGAAATTTTCATTTTAATACAAATTTTATGAAACACAAAATAAAACAAGATTTTATATAAAAATAATAATAATAATACATTTTAAGTACGAAATAAAAAATACTTATATAGAGAAGTTGTGCAAGTGTTTAACAAAATTCTGCAAAAGGAAATAATTACAAGTTAAGGACAGTGTAGGGGGTCTAGCAAAATGATGGAAAGTATATAAAACTACTCCTAATAACTATTTTACAAATATATGTATATATGTTTGCATGCATATGTATGTAACTAAGCGGAATATCTTATTTTTATTTTCATTAAAACTAAATTAAATCAATTTCTTCAATGAATACATTTTTGTTTAGCAAAATTAAAAGAACACACTAGATGAACTAAATTCGTATAATTTATAGGAAAATGTAATAAAATAAAATAAAATAAAATAAAATATAATAAATATTTATAATAATTTTGTATAGTAATTATTAAAATCATGGAAACAATTAATTAATTCATATAAAACTTTTGACAATACGCAATTCTGTTCAATTTCATTTAAAATTCCTTTTAAAACTGAAGTGTTATTTATTTATTTTTATTTTTTTTATTATTTTTGTTTTATTTTTTTTTTATTACTTAACCTAAAGTGAGACTTATGCTGTTTTGTCAAAAATTCACAGATCCATGTGTAATGTTGAATATATACTACATTCTCTTGGGTACGTGTAAGCAAAATTATCACGCTTTAAATCAACAAAATTACAACTTTTACTTCAAACTTATTAATATTAATATTTTAACTTTTAATAGTTTTAATAAAAGAGAAAAGATGTTACAAAATGCAAATAGTGTTGGGCGCGTGTGCCTACTTGTGTAGCAAACAAATATTAAAGGAGTTGAACGTGTGAAGAAAAGGAATACATGATAGTGATGGTTGTTGTGTTTTTGAATTCAATTGTTAAAAACAATGCGTGGCAAAAATACTTTTTAAAATTAATTACTTCATTTGGGCAGAGTGTGTTGCGGGTTGGTTAGTTTGAAAGTATAAATGGCAAGTTTTAGGGTATATAATTTGTTTGTTGAGATCAATAACCAAAGAAAGGAAATCAAAATATCGATATAGAAAACTTTCTGAAACGCAGGCAAAAAAAAAAAGAAATTTAAGATATTGCCATGATTTTGAACTTTCTCTTAGAAAGAAGTCTGATGTCGAAAGTGTAAATAAAATATGGTCTACTGTCATTCTGTTTTGATAAAATTTTTTATGAATAGTATAAGAAGCTTATATATGAATATATGTAGAAAGGTTTAGTTTGTAAGCACGTAAACCGTTTACCATTTTTGTTACTTCGACCAAAATTCTATCCATTTGCTTTCGTTTGCTGTGTGATTAAGCTAATGTAAATGCATTCATATCGTTGTAGCTAAAACCTAATTCGTCAGTAGACCTTCAACAAAACAATCTTGAAAAATAATATCAAAGCTTGTTATATTATGCCTACGTTCACAACAAGCGATTGAGAATTACAAAAAAGATAATCATAGCAAAACCTTAAGAAGGTTTTTCAAATCTACACAGCAACCAAATTTTATTCGATATGAAAAAATATCTTATTTTTCTGTAGTCAACACACTGTCAGTCTGCCTTGATTAACAATAAAATAATTCTTTAAACCAAAATTAGGAATAAAATTCAAGAATTTCATTTCTTTAAGATTCGCTCTATTATGCTCCTTTCTACAGATAATATTATTTCAACGACACTCAATATTTGACATATCGACTGAACGAATTTCGCTTTAAATCGTATTTCAAATCATATTCTAAAACAGTTTGATTTGAAGACGGTTTGAATTATATTTATACACGCATATGAAAAAAAAGTAAAAAATTTAAAATGAGATACGTCCTTTTTATTTTGGACCATCGATACTTCCAAATAAAATTTTATTTATTTTAAAATGTTTTACAATATTATATTTTTAGTCTCTGTAATTATTAAGCACCTTATCAGTGTCATCAATTTCATTGCAAAAATAAATATTGATTACTTTTCTGTTATCAATTAAGTCCTACAAAAATGTTCAAATCTAATGTTTCCTTCCTCTCCGCACTTAAAGTTTGTCTGTTGTTCAACTTTTGGGCTGGTGTGGTTCATTTTCATTTTCATTACAAATTTTTTAAGACGAAAAAATTTTTACTACATAAATTGAGTCATTAATTTTAAGCATCATTGGTCCCAAATAAAAAAGCCCTAACGCGCACTTTTTTGCAATAGGTTTTTTTTGGTGATTTTAATATAATTTATGAACGTAATGGATGAACAGATATATACACTGAAATCATACGCTGAGACAAACGATATGCATATATGTATATTTTATTTTATATTTACCAAGAATCGGTTTCTTTTGTTCCAATAATTCACAATAACTATATGCTAAGAGATTAACAGGCCGTTGTGGATGAAAATTAGGACAGTGAGCCAACCGCTCACACGTTTTCATTAAAAATGAGGAAAACTCTCCAGGATCAATTCCATAGCTACGCCAACCACCCACACCATCAGCAACGCCTGCAATAAAAAGGTAATTATTACAAAGTATAAGGAATTAATTTGATAAGCCATTTATATAACCGACCCCTCACGTCTATATATTGTTAATACAAATTGCAAATATGACAGAAAATATGAAAGATTTTGGTAGTAACAAAAAAAAAATAAAAAAAATATGAAAGATTTTGGTAGTAACAATTTTGTTCATTCGATACATGTATCACGTAATAACTATCCTCCTCATTCATTGTCGTACACAGTGGTACAATTTGTTAAATATGGCTTCTCTGCTGAAAAAATAGGATAGTGCGGCCTGAAAATGTCAGAATTTTCTGACAAAGAAAATTTTATGAAAAAGTTCATAAAATGACAATTCTCCCGTGATCAAAGCTGCTTTTATTTCAATCAGCAAAAAAAAATCCTGTGCATAATTTTTTTATGATAGTGTTCCACCTACAACGGCATTTTTATGCGATTTTTTAAAATAAGAGAGTATCACTGATACTCTGTTTAGGAGACTGTTTAGGATAGTGAAACATGTTCTTTAAAGACGTTATTATCGTGCGATTTGTCATGTGACATGCTTGCTGGAAAATATTCCTAAAAATTTGTTACAAATTTTTTAACTTTATGAAAACTTTCATAAAAAGATAATTTCCGTGCGATCAGACCTGCCTTTAATTGAATCAGTAAACAGGGAATCTTTTTGCCAAATATTTGTATAATAGTGTGGCACGTACGACGCCATTTTCATGCGAGTTTTTAAAATGTGATTGAATTGCTTCATATTTTTGTGAGTATTAATCGTGCAGCTGTGTAGGATAGTGAATCATCGTATTGTGTTATTTCATTTAAATTATATATATAATTGTGTGTAGGCTGATAGATAGTCTAGTCTGCAGATAGAGAGGGATTTTCCGCCGAAAAATCAATGCAATATACATACATATATATATCTCACGGATTATGTAGAAATATATATTTGCCAATAGATTTACATTTTACAGGCTTGTAGAAAAAAAAAATGTTTTAAATATTGGACTATGCATCAACAGTTGCAACAAAAATTTAAATTTGCAAACGATACACTTATTTAATGGAAAATATTCAATCAAACTACATTTAGTTTTAATAGATTTTGATTAAATTGAACTTTGTAATATATTGCTAGACATAAATAATTTAATACACCATTGTATGTCTCATACATACATATAAAGCTCCATGAAAACAAAAATATTTTCATTAAGCATGCAAAATAATATTCACACTTACAGATAAGTATTTTGCTTGCGTCAAAGTTACAAATCGATACTTTCATATATATCTGCATGCTGGTATATGTAATTATAGTAACTCATATCAGAGAGAACTATTTCTATCGCTACTACCGTAGGAAAATGAATATTTAAGTTTAAAGCATAATTCCGATACATATTATGCAATACTTTACTTGAAATGTGAAACAAAAAGTGCATATCTTTAGGAGTGCAAGAAATTATCGTAAGTTTAAGTTTGTTACAAAAACTTGTAATGACACATATATACATATGTATATAAATGTACACCCTATATGTAAAAATCAAACCATTCATTTTGCTTCTTAGTTTATGTCTGATTTATTCATTCAATCCAAAAAGTTTATGAAATACACTTTATAAATCAACTTTACAATAATTTTGCATTCGCAAGCAAAATAAGGAATTAGTCAAATTACAACTTGATAATGTTTGCAAATGAAATAATAATTTGAAAACAAAGCATTTTGTTACGCCTGCAAATTATAATAATTTTTTATTTAGTTAAAACTGAAAAAAGCTAAAAAGCCGTTTATAAATAACAAACAGGCTGTTTTTTCTCAACTAACTTTTCATATCTAAAATATCAATTCTCCTACAACACAGACAAAAATGTTTAAAGTTTCATTGGTTGAACCATTTCCAAGAAAAAATGAGTATGGATTAATATATGTATGTATGTGATATGCTATGAAACAGGGCCGGGACGGAAGCAAAATGCATAACGCTGAATGATATTGCACAAATACAAATTAATTAAACTATTTGAATGTTAATAATTATATTTTCAAAGTAGCTTTCACCAAAAAAAAGGAAAATTTATAAATGTAGAACTCCCGAATAATATTCATTACAAGGTAAATATTTTATGGACATGCACTAAGATTTCTTTCTTTTCTTCTGTTTCTTTAATGTATTTACTTGTGTACTTTCAATCGCTTTCGCAAATTGAATTAAGTATTTTATTTAAGATTATTCTCGTTTTTTTCTTCAGATAGCAAGAAGAATCTTAATTTTAAAATTACAATATCTGTTATACCTGCTCTCATCGAAGAGACTTTAAAAACCTAAAATAAGTGAATGGCATAAAAATTTAGTATTTTTTATTGATAAGAATAGAATTACTTTTTTATCTACAATTATAGGAATGCACCGTAATAATAAACAGTAAAAATTTGATATAATAATAAACAAATATTAGCTTTGTTAAGCATATTTTCTTTATTATGATTTTATTTTTATAAAATTACAGTCTAACTTCGATTAACGCAACTCTTCTAAATAACAACCGCTAAATACTTCACACCACTGACTGTGTTAACCAAACTTGGGCAGAAAATGCAACCAAATACGAGAAAAAAAACATTAGAACGAAAAAAAGGTTAGAACGCTTTCTAGAGCAAGCTTTGACGTTACTCTGATATATAGACGAAAATTTTATAATTTTCTCTAAAAACGTCAGTACAAATTTTTATGCATTAATTCTAAGAATTTCTCTTTATTTTGCTTATGAAAATCGCAAAAAAGTGTTTAATTTATTTAAAAATATCAAGTTTTCTATTATAAACGAAAACTATATAATAGAGTATCAAGGTAATTGTGTTTTATTTTTTAAAATTAAACCAATAGTTTGTATTTTGAAGACAGTTTTATTCAAACCCCCATGCACTTCTGCGCTTAACGTACTTCATACAATCGTTGCAATTTTTAAGTACTTCTTCGCTACAGTACAGTTAGGACACTTTCATAATTTAATTCCATTAACGGTAACATTGTTTCGTGCTTCGTTTTTGAAAATATATGTCCTGGAGACACCAATATGAAGAACGCTCCAGATAGGCACTTTTAATAGATGCAATGTTCTCTTATTGTTGCACATTGACCCAAAAACATAGTTTTTTTTAAAAAAAGGATGTTTCGGATGTTGTTTTGCAGACATTTAATAATAAATAAGACTACACTGCCCTAACTTCGATGAGGATAAGACTGCTGACTAACTTCCATCACGATTTTTTTCAACAAGTGATATTAAAATATTTAAGTGATCATAATTAATTAATAGCAGTTCTTTTCCAGCTGCTTCTATATAAACGATCATCACTAAATAACAACAGTTAACACTTATTAACCCTTTAAATGAGTGCAATGACTACCTTCAATTTTAGTAGTATTCAAATTCAAAGAAATATAATTTATGTCTGTCCCTATCTGCGGGTAACAATTCCTTGCGGGCCCTAACAATCCCTTTTGTATTTATTTTTTTTATTTATATTTAAAGTGTGAAGGCAGTCATTGGAGAGACCGCTACATTGAAATTTTTTACTATATTTTTAAATGCACTAATATTTATTATAATTTTAATTTACTTTGATTTTTCCAGTATATTTCACTTTGTATATTGTTATTTATTAGACGGTAATAATTACTATTAATAAATTGATGCAATTCAATAAAATGGAAACGGTATTTCACCCGGACAAGCACTTCATAAATGTATTTGTATTTGTTAATGTATTTTCTTAATTATTAAAGATTCCTTACATGTTTTATTTAATTATTTTTGTCTTAGACAAGGTTGGTTTCTACTCACCTAAAACATCGGCGTTTGATGTGGATGTCTTGAACCACGAATCCTCCCCATATTTACCTGGTTTGTATTTAGAAGTCAGAAAATCTTTTGGGAAGCCACACACAACAGATATGAAATGGGGACTAGCTTTAGACAATTTAGTATTTGTTGCAGTTTCGGTTAGTGTGGAAAATCCATTGCGCAAGGCACGAGAAAAAAGTTTCGACGTCCAACTCAGTGACGACTGCATGCTGGACTTATTTTTTTAATAGTTTTATTTTCTTTTATAGTAAAGAATAAACCTGATAATATTTCCTGGTATAAAAAACAATGTGTGTAATAGTATTTACTATAATATACCTCTCGCTTGATATATGTATGCACCATTCATTTGCATTTGCTGTTAAAATTGTTCCATTTATTTAATTACAATTTTAGTATTAAAGCACCATATAAATGTTGTATAATTACAAATTAGGCGTTTCTTTTTTATTCTTACATAATTTCAAAAATAGCAAAATTATTAAGCTTTTACGCGTTTCTCATTTTTGGCTAAAAATTATAATCCGCAAAATGTGCTTTCATATGATTTACGTCAAAGTCACAAGGGTAACGAATAAAACAAACAAAGAGGAATAAAAAAAAACATATTTTCGTCGTATTTATATTTCTATCGTTGTGGATACGTTTAAATTATTTTATGAAACTAATTAGCGTTTATGTAACACAAACTGTCATTCGAAATTTTGGTAAAAAAAACACGGTTCAATAATACAAAAGGTTGTTACCGTAACATTCGTGGGACAAGATGAAATTTTTTGAGATTGAAAAATTTGTGATGTAATAACAAGGAATACCGAGCTCAATTAGTGTTGCCAATTATCAGTAAACAATAACAGTAAACATTCGAAGCATTAAAACATGTGTTAAAGTACATGCATATAGTTTGTGATGGTCTAATTCTACTACGCCTGCCAAATGTCAACTGCGTAATAAAAACATAAAACTGTGCATGTTGTGTATACACGAATAGGAGATATCGAAGTTTGTTCTCACTCTTGTTTCGCAGCCGTACCCTGATGTAACTACGAGTTTCGCCGTAGAAAATTTTGAAAGTGAACAAAATGCAATCCCTAAACAAAAGCCGAAAGTTTTTGTTCCGCTTAGCGTTACCGCGGAAGTGTGGCATACCTAAAAGAATAAAAACAGTGTTATCATACAAATTAAAAGCGACCCTGATTATTAAAAAATGTTCAATAGAGGCAAAAAACTGTTTTTTAGTACTTTTATGTCAAGAAATATAGATACAAATAATTTTTTTTTATCAATTGTAGTCTTTTACAATTTTTTTAGATTTTTGTCATGCAAGCATGGATTCTGAGCTTTCAAATAAAAAAAAAGAAAAAATGTATTATCTACATATATTATATTGGAAATATTTACTAACATCCATTTTCTAATTCCAAATATATTTTTTTATAGTTTTTTATTTTTAATTTTTTTTTAACCGTTGTCACTTTTGTCTACGGATGGCATTTAGAGCACTGCAGAATTCAGTTATTTATCAATAGTAAGTAATAAATTCGAAATAGTAAAAATAATAATTAATTTTAAAAAAAAATCATTTCTATCTATTTCTCTTGACATAAAACATATTTAAATAATCAGATTCGCTATATTAATTTCTTTGATAAGCCTGTTTTTATTCTTTTGACATTACGTTAACGGTTTTGCTTAGGTATGTCACTTCAGCGGTAACACTCAGCGGAAAAAAGCTTCCACCTTTGTTAAGGGATGGAATGAAGTCTGGATATATATTATATATTAACAACAAGTCAATTATAATTATGAGATGTCATGTTTTGCTCGGTTTTTGACAATATTTTTTTTTTAATTTTCGATGTGATAGAGTTGCTTCTATCTTACCAACGGTGTTTGTCATGTTTCTCATTATGACATTATATCAAAGCTGGGTTGCATAAGCTACCCAGTTCGAAATTAGGTTTTCGTATATTATTGTAACTGTCTAATTTCATATTAAAAACATCAGTTTATTGTTGTTACCATAAAGCATCTTATTTAGTTCTCATCTGCGATTTGAATTTAAAATTTTATGTTCATGTAAAAAGTTTTTTTCTTAAAAGCACAAAGTATACCAGAGATGTCAAAATTGACATTTCCGATTGTAAACAAATTTGAAGGACAGGCCGTTTTAGAAAGAGACAACAATAGTATGATTGTACAACGAATGTGATGATGTAAACAAACTAAAATAAAATTACATTTGCTTGAATTTGAAATTAAGATTATATTTTTTTCGTGATTTTATGTAAATAATTGAAAAAACTAAAGATATTTTTAAAATAAAAGTAATATATTTGTTTTCTAAATAAAAATGTGTGTTATAAATAGAAGTGATTTCGCTATGGATGTTGTATTACAAACGGTCAGCTCCTTAGTATATTGGTTTGCAATTCTGTTTGTTTCTGCAGACGTTTTCTAAGAAAACTTTTATACGAATTTCATCTAACTAAACGTTTTGGTTCCATTCTGGAGTTGGTAATTAATGGATTATAATTAGCAGTTAACACCTAAAACGGGACAGTTATATTGATATTATTTCCAAGAGGAAGTATTTGTAGGTTATATATAAAGTTTATCAGTGTTAATAAAAGATTGATTTAAATAAGTACATTTCTGTTCCGAAAACGATTTTATGTGTTTAGATTCACCAACTCGGGAGGATTGCACTGTGATACGGACATTCTTGATGTTGACTAAATGCATTATGATCCGCCACCACATCATATAAAGATGCATGTATGTACACGTGTGTCGCATTGGAAGATCAAGAATTGCCGTAATAAATTTAAGTGAAAAATAAAAAGTAATCAGTGTAAGTAGAAAAATAATAAAGCTTACTTTGATAAAAAGAAAATAAAATATGTTTATATTTTAGAAAAACCAGTTGACAGCTTCCGCTACTATTTCGTGCTGTGCTAACTATGGGTGTAAACCACGAGTGATAAGTGTCGTAAGATGTTCCAAAAAGATAGTACAACGGAGAGCCAAACAAATGTACCTATATATACAAATGTAATAAATTTTGACTATATATTAGACTTGCAAAACTAACCAACTTTCTTATAAACGAAAGACATACTTTTAATATTTTTGTGCCAATGGCGCATTTATTATTGATATCATAATTTTCAAATAAAATGTATCTCCCTTTTTGGATTTTTGGTCCTGAGAACCATTTTTTTTCAAATAATCTACAGTTTTTATCGACATTTTCTGGTCGGAACAGCTTTAGCCATTGTGCACGTCTAAAAAGAGATATATTTAGTAAATTGTGGGTTTTATAACAACTGCGCTTTCCCCTTAATTTAGGAAAAACTAATTTTAAAAACAGTTATTAAACATTTAAACTACTAAATTTTAAAATTATTTGTGGTTTGGGATGGAGGTTTTTTCATTTGCTTATGAAAATAAACAAACAAATTTGGTTTATACAGAAACGGCATGATTTGATTATTAATATGAAATTTTGAAAATTACCATTTTTTTTTTTATAATAAATTGTAAATTCAAGCCATTGTTGTAATTTTTTTAATTATTAGGTTAATAATTTTTGAAATTATTTAATTAGTTACTGGTAAATTTAGTGTAGGCGCTGTAGCTTTTGTTTATTTTTTGTCAAGTAAAATATTTCAATAAAAATTAAAATATTATAATAATAAAAATGGAGCGTATTTTTGAATTAATTAAATTAAATTATTTATTATTAAAAAAATAGTTAATTTTTAAAATTCCTAATTTTTAATACATTGCATTCAATTTTTCATAAAAAATTTTTATTTTACTCGAGGAAAATTGCAGAAACACTCAATATATAAAACAATTACTAAGCTTCCTAATTCCATTCTCAATTCCTTTTTTATAAATTACCTTTCTAGCTTACTTGGAAATAAGTGGATCTTATCTCCTGATAAGCATTCTTTAACACACTTTCGCCCTCTACAATGTAACGAAAAAATACAAAAAACCACCACCATTTAACAGTGGTATATTTAGTATTACATATTGTATGTAATACTTACATGCTATTTAAAACTAAATTTACTCCTTAACTCTTCTTATATTAAACTTTGAATAAAATAAATATTCAATAAAACTTAAAATTTAAAAAAAAAATAAACATTTCAATAAATATACCTACTTAAAATCTACATATTATGCTTAAAATTACGAATAGCAGGCATAAAGTAAAATACGTAACCGAAGGAAAAACAGAGCAAAACAAAATAAAAATTATCTTCAATTCTCTTTTGCGGTACTGCACATTTTAGAAGAGTATTCCGATTATTCATATAGCTGCGCCGCTCTTACCAGTCTGGTATGGTCTGTGCTTAAAAGACTGAAATTTTCGTTGTAAAGTATGTCTAATTTAAAAAAATGTCCCTATTTAGAAAAATGTTATCGAAAAAATCCAATACATTTTGGGGAATTTTCTCATCCTCATTGTAAGTAACAAACACAATACTTCTATTAATAAAACTCAAAAAAAAAATTATTCTTGCATTTCCAAAAATAATTAATGAAGTGGATAATATTTACAACATGGGTTTGGATCCCAAAACCAATGAATATAATATTCCCGCGGAGTTTTCTTCTAATAAGGAACTAATTTTGCAACAAATCAAATTGCTGGAAAAATTATTTCCCAAAGCTGCTACAAAGCAACGTAAAGAAGAAAATCCACAAGGATGCTCAAGCTCACAAGCAAAACGACTTTTAGTTGCTGACAGCAATAGTATACCTGATAAGAATATGGAATCTTCAGGCAGCGGGGGCAATTCAAATCGGTCAAAAAAACCGAAAATTACACGCAACATTAAAGACTACATATCCGTTGTAGTAGAAAAAGGACAAATGGCCAAAAAATTGGAAGCAGCCGCGCCATATAACTTTTTCTTAACTGCCATAACCGATGCAAAACCCACACATAACGAGCCTTTGACAGTAACCATGCAAGGTGTAAAATGTATTAGTGGTATTTAGTCAATATTTAATGATTTTTTTTTTTTTTTTGTAGAAATTTTGGACGAGAGTCTGGGTGTTATTGAAAGTTCAGTGCAAATTAATTTCATGGTAGATATCGGCTGGCTTTTAGGTCATTATTATTTTGCAGGCATATTGTAATTATTTTAATGATGAAAGTGATGTCACTTTATTAATTTTTCAAAATTTAAAGGAACACACCACTGCTAGTTTTGTATGGCGATGACACGCCTGAATTGCAAACTATTGAAAAACATAAACCGCATGTGACAGCGGTTAGAGTTAAAATGCCCACTCCTTTTGCCACATCACATTCTAAAGTTATGCTATTGGGCTACAAAGATGGCTCCATGAGAGTTATTGTGTCGACTGCCAATCTATATGAAGACGATTGGCATAACCGTACCCAAGGTATTTGGATAAGCCCGTTGTGCCCTTCTATGTCTGAAGCAGCAGACACTGCTTCTGGTGAAAGCCCTACGAATTTCCGGCAAGATCTAATGCTCTATTTGGTTGAATACAAATGTGCGAAATTGCAACCGTGGATAGCGCGTATACGGAACTCTGATTTTAGTGCTGTGAAGTATGTAACATAATGTATTCCAGGAAACGTTTTTTTTTCAAACGTTTCTTCTTTTTTATGTGAAGTAATTTAAATTTTATAATTTTTCCGTAAACAATTCTTGAACCATTGCTTTTAGTGTTTTCTTCATTGGCTCGGTTCCAGGTGGACATCGGGAAGGACTTCGCGGGCACCCTTGGGGGCATCCGCGCGTTGCCAGTCTATTGCAAAAGCACTGTGCGGCAATAAATGAAAAAACTCCGGTTGTTTGTCAAAGTTCTAGTATTGGTAGTTTGGGTGCAAATGTTCAGTCTTGGATTCAACATGATTTTCTAAATAGTATGCGAAGAGACACATTGCCATTAGGAGTACGACAAATGCCACCATTTAAAATGATTTATCCCACTTTTGGAAATGTTAGTAGTAGCCACGATGGCATGTTGGGTGGAGGGTGTTTGCCGTACAGCAAAAATACTGACGACAAACAGCCATGGCTCAA
Source organism: Ormia ochracea (assembly GCA_963402855.1). NCBI lineage: Eukaryota > Metazoa > Arthropoda > Insecta > Diptera > Tachinidae > Ormia > Ormia ochracea. The sequence continues at coordinate 32,094,233 of OY727107.1, read as the reverse complement.
AAGTTATCTTCACCAATGGAGTTCAAAACTACGAAATCGTTCGCGTGCCATGCCGCACATAAAATCTTACACCAGATATAATTTGGAAGAAAAGTCCATTTATTGGTTCATCTTAACTTCAGCCAATTTGTCAAAGGCAGCGTGGGGTTCCTACAATAAGAATGTTAATATATCGCCTTGCTTGCGTATTGCTAACTATGAAGTTGGTGTTTTGTTTCTACCTAAATTTGTGGTAAATGAAACATTTATTATTATAATTTCGAACAACTTGCATACATTATATTTAATTATATATATATATATATGTATGTATATATATATATGTATGTATATATATATATGTATGTATATATATATGTATGTATATATATATATGTATGTATATATATATATGTATGTATATATATATATGTATATATTGTTACTATTTGGCAAAAATTTCATGCCCCTCGCATATCTATTTAAATATTAAAAAGTTGAAAAAAATTTCTTTTTCATGATTTTTATATTTAGATTGGAGAAGACACGTTTCCCCTGGGTTCTGAACGCGATGGAATACCGCCATTTCCTCTGCCGTATGACGTACCTTTAACACCATACGGTGCTGATGATAAACCATTTCTTATGGATTATTTGCATATGTAAAATTGAAAAGATTTTTATGAAAAGATTATAAACTGAAGAAATGATAATTTATTAATGACTACATATAGTATTATACAATAGTAAAGCACCAGGTTCCACATGTTTCTGTTTAGTTCTCATTTGTAACTCTTTATTTTAATTTTGGATCTTTCATCAAATGTTATTTAATATGTTTAGCTGGGTAATACGATACAATTTACATATAATATTGCAAAAAGATGATTCCTATTCATTTTTAGAATTGTGAAAAAATATATTCTTAAAAAATTGACTGTTAGAATTGAAACCGCACTAAATTATCTTAATTTATTGTTTGTTATAAAAGTTGCTTTAAAGTGTCAGAATTACTAAACAAAATTAAAACCATATATATGTTATAGTTTTTCGTTGGATTTTTTTACACACGTAATAAAACTAAAAAAAGAAAAAATTCTTGATGAAGCATTCACTAGAACAATTTAGAAAATAATTATATGCAATAATTTTGGGTTTTACTGTGCAGTTGGTACATGCAGAACTCTAATTTTTCCTTCTAATCCAACTGGCGTTCTTACGATTTAAATGTTAAATTGCTGGAGTATTCAGCTATTTAGAATAAAAATGTAGTGATTAAAATTAGTCGTTCAAACACAAAATTTTAATTAAAGAAAAATATTCCATATACACTTAAATATTTAAATGTGATCTGTTTGTATCTAAAGTTTTTTCCTCTTTTTATTACTAATAATTAACCCTTTAGGGATATTTTAATTGCATTAACCATAATCATTTTGCCTTTTTTCTCATCTTTAATAGTTCAATTATGTGTGTGTATAAACGATATTTATAGTAAATGTCTAGATAAGACATTTAATATAATTAAATGCATATCATAAAGCTCCACTCCAGCTTTAAGAACTGCTAAAGCACTATTATGTACTCTGTGTATAATAAATAAGAAATTAAAAAAACTGGTTGTAACTATGTCGGCTTGAGTAGTTTATGTAGTTGTTGACGCAGCAGATAGTTAATGTTTGTCTCATGGCAAACACACATCCATCAAGTCAATAAACTAAAAAATACGCAAGTAACGCAAATAACTTTAACTTTCGCTTATAATATCATATTCACTTTCATTGTGCACTCATCACTATCTAATGGAATGGCGGCATTACAGAAGCATTTAAAATTTCCTTATGAAATTTCTCTTGTTAATGAAAAAATTAACGAGGATCTATTAAAATACTTTCATGGTAAATAATAAAAAAGTCTAGATATTTAGATTTGTGTGTGAAGTGTTAGTTTTAATTTAGGTGAAAAAGACGGTTTTGTGCAAGTTGGACCAGAGAAATATTTTTTTCCGCTTAAGTACCAGCGAGAGGCCGATTCGTATTATAATTTTGAAGCCCGTCCTGATGATATATGGGTGCTTAGTTTTCCACGCTCTGGTACAACATGGACACAAGAGTTGGTTTGGTTATTGGCAAACAATTTGGATTTTGAAACTGCAAAGAAAATTCCCCTCACACAAAGATTTCCTTTCTTTGAGTAAGTAATTAAATAAAGAATAAAAATGTTATGATTTACAATCTAAAAACTAAATTTTATAATTTTTCAAATTAGTTTCAGCACAAGATTTTCTTTATATAAAAATTTAATTACTGAAAAAATAAATACATTAAAAAAATTTTTATATAAAAAAAGACCTCGAGCTTAAAATAATTAAAACGATTAAAATTGTTAAAGGTAAACAAAAAAAATTAAGGACTCTCAAAAAGTAAAATTAACAACGCACTTTATTTAAACATTTTAAAACGAAAAAAAAATCATAACAAAATTTAATATAAAATTTCATGATAAAAACGATATAAAAGCCGAAACTAAACTTATCGGTGGGCCCAAAAATTATTCCGCTGTGCTTTTATTCCAAGAAAACAATTGCGAATTAGAAAAGTACAACCAGCCAAAATAAAAATAAAATTAAGGGATCGACAAAAACTAAATCAAGATTTCGTAAACGAAAAATAAAATGCGAACGTGAACACTTAAAAAATTTATTATCATTTTAGATATTTTTCCAATAGCCAAAGCGGTAACAAAATATCGATAAAAATTTCTTATAAATAAAAAAATATTTTAAATTCGATCAAATAAAATAAGTATGAAAAATACTAAAAATTTTTTTTATTTGTATTAATTTCAGATTCCAATTGTTTTTACATCCGGTTATTAAGGACGAACTCTTGAAGGAAAATGCTTACAGCAAGGATAATCAACAGCTTATAGATACCATTTCAACACCGGGTTATAAATTTCTATCGGATATGCCAACTACTGAAAGGCGTTTCATAAAGTCACATTTCCCATTTTCTCTATTACCGCCAAGTGTAATGAAACAAGAAAATAAAGTAGGTAAACAACTTACATACATACGTAATTAAATTCAGAAAGCAGGCGTTTTATAAAATTCATTCCGAAATCAAGTTTTATGCTGCACTTTAATCACGTCAATATTATTTTTATTCTTTTCTTCCTTGCAAGATAATATACGTTGCTCGCAATCCCAAAGATGTTGCTGTTTCGTATTATCATCTTAATCGCTTATTCCGCACTCAGGGATATGTGGGTGATTTCGAGCGCTATTGGGAATACTTTGAAAATAGCCTTAGTAATGATATTATCTTTATGTTTTATTCTTAACACTAAAGTATTTCATTTTCCGTATTCTTAATAGATCCCTGGATGCCTTATTACAGTCACTTGAAAGAAGCAAATCAATACAAAAATCGTTCAAATGTCCTATATATTCAGTATGAAGACTTGGTATCAAATCTTAAGAGCTCTATTGGAAAAATAGCAAAGTTTTTAGATTGCTGTTTGGATGAGTCGAAAATGGACGAGTTACTTATTCATTTGAATATTAAAAATTTTCGAAATAATCCAGCAGTTAATAGCCAGGAATTGAGTAAAATAGGCATTTTAAATAATTCACAAGATGGTTTTGTACGAAAAGGGGTTGTGGGTGCATCGGAAAACGAGTTTCGTAAGGTATCTGGTCTACTGGCCAGAGCCGAAAAGTGGATACAAGAAAATGAAAAAAAATTATTAACGGTGAACAACCCACGTCAAATAGACCGATATACGTAAATTATTTCTCCTGCATATATTTTATAAAAATATACCGTTTTTGATGGGTGTTATATTAAATATGTATCTATAATAATAAACACTAAAAATACAATTTAGATTTAGAATACATTTACATTGCTTTGCATTCCAACTAACTATATGCACATGTTCTGCATTGTAATAAAAATATTTAAATATTGTGTATAAGTTACTTCATCTGTTTTAGTTAATTTTTAAGCTTAAGGTCGCCCTTCGCAAGTGCCTCCGGCATTATATTATTTACAATAATTTAAAAATATATTTTGGAAAAATGCTGACCAAAAAAGAACCTCTAAAAGTCATTTTCTGATAGAATAGAATAAAATGAAAATTTATGCAGTATTCATTTAGGGGCTACATATACTTTATTTTTGTTAAAAATGGCAAAAATTGTTTGTGTAAACTTTCAATTGAATTCCATAATGATATTTTTGGCTGGTGTAAATGAGCTTCAAAACTAAGAATTGTATGCTGCAACCAAGACTGCAGAATTTAAACGAACGGGAAATTGTTACGAGCTTAGGCCTAAAATTTTTAATATACAAAACAAATTTTTCCAAAGAGTATTATAATTCTGCACACAAGTATTGAGATTATTATCTCATTCATGGTCCGCAGATGAACATTGACGAAATTACATCTTTCACTACATTATAATAATGATGAGAGCAGTGAATATAATCATTTAAGGCCTTTTTCCAATATCCCACATGGTATAGACACATGTCAAATTTGGCATGTATTATGAAAAAATATTATAGTGTAACATAAAACTATCTTTTTGACAGTCAAATACCACTTGATCGTCTGATCAGTGTTGACTTCACTTTAAGCGGCTGAACAAAGAATTATTATTTTTTTACGCAAAACAAGAAAAATGTTAAAAGTATATTATTATTAAAATTTTGTTTATAATCAACCTTTTTCTACAGCGCCAAATATAATAAATTATTTTGTTTGTATGTTAACAAACATAAAACATATGTTTTCGTAGTACATGCATAATATTTTAGTCTATGGATAATATGGTGTACCACCATATACGCAGTTTCCATTTGATTCCAGAGAGTATAAGGCTATGACTGACGAGGCCTTCAAGGCCTCGTTTCACTATATTACGCAGTCGATGGGGCATGGCGTTGCCTGCACCATCCTATGAAACAAAAATGATGCACACAATTTTTCTTTGCTGATTAAAGTAAAAACCAACTCTTATTAAATAAAAATTGTAACTTAAACTTTTACTTCTCATAAAGTTCTGATATTTTTATAATACACGATTGAATTTTTTCAACCGAGAAGTCGTATTTGATAAATCGTAAGACTGTGAAGGTTTGTCTAACGAGGCCTTTAGCGGGAGACCTTATAATTTTATATCATCTCCAATTTTGATAACAAATTATCTCTAGTTTACCTGAACTAATGTCAAAAAAAAAAACAAAAATAAAGTGTATTAATTGAAATTTCAAAAAAGTGAGCAAAATATCAAAAAAATAAAATAAATAAACTGGAAAGTGAAACTTTTTGTTCAAGGTAATTAATAATACATTGAAGAATATTAATTTATATAATACCTAAATTGGCAATAATCGCTATAAATATTTCGTTTGTGTTTGTAAACATTTGTCATCACTAATTAATTATTGACGAATATATCACCTCTAGCAAATCTAATAATTGAACAAATTTATAAAAATTTAATCTGGATAACAATAAAATGTTGGGTGGTTGGTATTGCCGCACTTTGGCGAACGAACAGCAAGCTGCTCAACATAATGAGAATAATGAACGTGGATTGAATGACGATAGTGATTCAGATAGTCATGAAAACGACGAGAGCCGCCGGGATGATGGAGTTACTGGTAGCACCGTTGATTACAAGACCCAATATTGCTATTTAAAAAGAAAGCTTAAGTTTTTGGTTTATGTAAGTAATATAAAATCAAGCCTATATTAAAATTTATTATACATATACTTATGTATATTAAAATTATTATTATCTAAATTATATATTTGCATATTCGTGTTTGAGAGCATGGTGTTTTAATACTGATCACTGGTTAAGAATCTCATCGTGATGTGTGCTATTTTGTTAAAAGCCACTGTTGTATTCGTATAAATATATTTAAATCAAATGCATTTTTAGGAAAATGAATTTTTTCAAGATGCCTTGAGATCTAATCAAAGACGGTTGCTGAAGGTATCCAGAGATAGAGCATTTCTCATGGACCGTCTATTACAATATGTAAAACCAGAGAACACCTCATCAGAAAGTGAAGAAACAGAAGAATCGTCGGAAGATGAGGCTACAAAGGAAATTAAAAGGTATGCATGATAGTTGTGCCCATTTGTTGCGTTAACTAATACATGGGTTTATTTAAAGGAGGAAGTTGGAGCAAAGTATAAATGGCTCTTGTACTGGGTCGACGCGTGGTCGAAAAAAGAAAATTCCAGTTCCATTTAACCCGGAACCTGTAGAAAAAGTATCAAACCCAACATTTAACAATTTAGATGTGAATCAACAAACACAAGAAGAAGTTGAAAGACAATTGTACAAACGATCTATAATGGATTTGATACCTGAGCGTGCACCGGCCACTGTACCTGCAGAAATGTTTAGCAATGAACCTTCGTTGGACAGTGAACCCACCGATCACTTAATAGATGGTTCATCTCCAACACATGTGGCAGCGGAGGAATGTGTTCCTATGGAATATAGCAATTAGTATAGAATATACATTTTTTCGTATTGTAAGTAAAATATATGAATTATAATTTTTATTTGTATTTTAATTTGTTGCATAACTTAAATCTTAGAAATAAAATATCTAAAAAAAATATATATATATATTAAATATTTTCTTAACTAACAAGGCTTAAAGAATTAACAAGTTGGCGTGAGATTAAGATTTAAATGTTCCGACGGCCAAAAGCAAGTTTCTGCGAGTAAAATGCAATGTCATAAAAGGTGTCGATTTAGTGGGGAAAGCTCTCAATAAATATGTATCCCCTTCATTTATTTCTGGATTATGTGAAGCATTCGTGCTTTGAGCTATGTAATCTTCAGTTAATTTCGTAAAGTCCCAAAGTGTTAAATAACAGTCTAGCCCGCCTACTGCCAATACGGTCCCATCTCTACTGAAACACATTGTTTGTATGGATCCTGCGTGCCTCACTAAAGACGATACTAATTGACCGTGTGATAAATCCCAAACTAATACATTGTGATCCGAAGATCCTGATGCCAAGTAACGTCCGCATGTAGAAAAAGATAATGCGTTTATTTGACCTTTATGTCCGGTCATAAGACGGACTAACTGTCCTGTTAAGACATCCCATAATCTAACAGTTCTATCACTAGAGCCACTAGCAATATAATTGGAATTAGGATGGAATTGTACGCAATCAACGTCGGAAAGATGGCCAGTGAATATTCGTAAAGGTTGATTTGAATCTGTGGCCCAAAGGCGTGCAGTTTTGTCATATGAACAAGAAGCGAAATAGTAGCCGTGGGGAGAAAACCGTACATCCCATACAGGAAACAAATGACCTTTGAAGACTACAATGCAAGTCCAAGTATGCAATGACCATAACCGTATTGTTGTGTCCTCTGAGCAGGAAAGTAGCATGTTTTTTTCTGGAGCAAAAGCGCACCTATATACTGGGCCGCTGTGACCATAAAATGACCTAGCAGATTCTCCGGTTCTGTCATCCATCATACGTACCAATACATCATCGGCATCTTTATCAATATCTTTAAGCATTTCTGCATTTTTCATTTCTTTTAATTTTGAAGGTGTCAATGACCACACTTTAATACTGGAATCGGTAAAACCGACAGCCATCATGTAAGAATCTTCTGAAATCTCGGCACAAGTGACGCTACTGTGCGAATTTAATATAGTATATAAGCAAATTGAAGGCAAAGAATCCTTATTCAAAGCAACACGTTTAGATGCTTCCCTTAATGCTTTAAGTTTTTCTAATTTATCTGCATCCTTGAGTTCAGGCAATGGTATACGGTCCATAGAAGGCGCATTGGGATCAGACTTGGATTTTTTTGAAAAAAGCGGATCCTTTTTCGGTTTCTTCTTTTTTGGCTTATCGGGCGCATCTGGATCGTTATCATCTTCTTCTTCGACGGCCGCCGGCGCAGGTGTTGTTAATGACTGAAAGTCTACCTCCTTTAATAAGCCATAATATACCCTAATTTTATTGTCATGCCTGCGAGCTTCACCTATCAAAGAGCCTGCGGTAGCGTTACACTGCATTTTCGATCTGGCTGTTCCTTCATATGTATCGAAATGTAAATATTTTGCTACTAAATCAGCCACCAGCTCTTGCTTCCGATCTTGTATATGACGTTTAAACAAAGAATGCGCATCGCGGGACATCCGAATAATAAATTTATCAGACTCCATTGATGTATACCAATCACTGTTTTCCATTTCAGACTGTTTAGTTATAAGTAAAAGATTCTGCAAGTCTTCTCGATAATAATAATCTAAGTCTGGACCGTATTTCTCCACAAATTCTCTGGCAGATTTTGCATATCCTCCTGATACAAGTTTAAAATATATCTGTACTAATATTGGATACAACACCATAAACAGTTCATGTTTATAAATGTCCAAGGATTCATCGACGAAGTTGCGCAAGTCTCTGTAGGCGGCGTCATATAACTCAGGATCGCTTCCAGGTCCTGGCTTACCTTCAGCATTTATATTCTCAACTGTCTCACCAAGAGCGGATGATAATATCGAAGTTATTTCTTTATCATCTACTTCTTCCAAATCATCTGGTTTAATATTAGCCTCCTGACATAGTAATTCCTCCGTTTGCTTAAGATTATACTTTTTGATTAGCTTAAGTAAAGCCAGCAGATCTCGCTTATCAGCCATAGGTTTAAGTTCTCCAGAAAGAGGAGAATTTGTTCCATTAACTAATGCATTTGAACTCATAATTAACCAAATTAATATATATATTTTTACTAATAATTCCCACTTTTCAGCAATATCTTTTGTTTTTCTTTAAAAATTGGTAATTTGTACCACAAGCCATGCTTGCATAAAAAGGAGAGTTAAGTAAGTATTGCCATAGTTGCAAGAATAATCGTTTGAATATGTTTGCGTTTATTCACACACTCATACGGACAGTAAAAGGTATTGTGATTCCGGTTTTGTTTTATATAGTGGTAACAAATATTTAAAAAAGATAAAAATTAGAAAACTGTAAAACAAATTAAACAATGGTGATAAAAAAGTTGTACAAATTATAATAAAAGTTAATTATTACTCTTTTCTTTAATTTTTTTTTACTCCTACACAATTTTTTTTTACTCCTACACAATTTCGATGCTTTTACTTTTTAAAACTAATTTCACCTTGCTGAAAATGTATATATGTATATGTTTAACCTTAACATTAAACGTAACATTAGCATTAACAGCTGTTTACCGCTGGGATTAATAAATAAAATTTAATTTATCTTTTTCGGATTAGTAACGTGGTGTTATTTAGGTTTTTCCAAAATCGGTTTCCTATGCTTATGTCAAAATTGATCTAAGATTTAATATTAAATCAAAAGTTAGAATTTGTTTTGCAAATGAACGCTTTTTTAATAATTACAAAACGTATTGAACCTAAAAAAATCAACTATGTCCAGTTGTTTCGTAAAAACAGAGATGTTTCAGTAATATTCAGTATAAATTATATTTGTATTTTAATCTAGAAAAGAAAATATTGATAAATTCAGTCGCGAAAGTACGCATATTATTGTTAATTCGGACGAAGAGAATAATATACAACGAATTACTTGGTAAAAAATGAATAAGATAATAAAAATATAAGAGAAATGTAATATGTGTATAAAGATAATTTCATCAGTGATCTATAAAATAAGAAAAGAGCTTATTGTGGTGAGTGACCTTAGATATAGAGAATCTAGGCTATTAAATTACGAAAGTATGGCTTTATTTATAAAATATACTGTTTCAGATATAATACGAAAATTGAACAACAAAAAAAGTAATTTTCTTAATTGCAACAATCTGAAAACCTAAGAACTGAAAATAGGAATTTTCTGAACCTTTCGCTTTGTCTTTGTTTAAAATCATACCGTGGCAACATGCCTATACTTTATTCAGTAATCTCACGAGGCACTACCGTACTAGCAAAATATGCCAAGTGTGTCGGAAATTTCTCTGAAGTAACGGATCAAATTATTTCTAAGATCGTTATGGAGAACCACAAGATGACCTACACTCATGGCGAGTATCTACTACATTATGTGTGCGAGCATAAAATAATATATATGTGTATCACGGACAAGGTAAGTACAACATATTTATGATTTCGATGACAGTAAGCATCATACGCTCATTTACTCCTCTAGGAATTCGATAGATCTAAAGCTTTTCTATTTTTGGCTGATATTAAACAGCAATTCATACAAACGTTTGGTTTAACCGTAGCAACCGCAATAGCTTATGGCATGAATACTGAGTTTTCCAAAGTTTTGGATGCGAAAATGACATTTTTCAGCCAATCGAAAGAAGTCGACGCTATTTCACGAGTCCATGGCCAGATTGATGAGTTGAAAGATATTATGGTTCAAAATATTGGTAAACAATAATTACATTTCAAAATATTTTAAACAATACACTTTATTATATATTTAATTTATTTATAACAATTAGATAATATAAGAGATCGTGGTGAAAAATTGGAGTTGCTCGTTAACAAAACAGAAAATTTAAGTAACAACGTAAGTGTTTCATATTCGTACATTCAACGCATGACACGTATTTAACGAAAGAAAAGGTGAATCCCCTTAAAGTGGTAATGAAGTTGAAACTCTTGCCTGCGAAAGCTTCAGTTAGCACAATATGCGAAACTTACAGCTTCAACTTTGCAAAACAAAGTATTTCCATACAGAGAGAACATACCTATTGTATTTTATAACCACAATTACTACTTTGCAAACTTTTGCTTTTGCAAAGCTTGCATTCTTATGAAAATGGGTTATTACTTGTACAACAGTGCAAAATACAGGGTGTTCACGGGAAGCTATACTAATTTATTTGTTTATCATTTTTGATTACATTGAAAATTTTAGATCTTATATTCATAGATGTTTTGTTTAATGGCGAAAAGTTAATCAGATCAGATAAATATCCACATCTGTTAACCTCACAAAGGTTCAAAGATGGCTGATAAATAATTTGAGGGTTTTCCATTGCTCAAAACAGACTATTCTGTTTATTTACATGCCCATTCAAATGAAAATCTGCCTCGCCAATCATTATAATTTTTTCATGAAATCGGCATTGTCATTACCAAGCTGTAACATCCTATTGGATGGTGAGTTGGGAGAAGCTCCTTTGTCTTCATTCAGTACACGATAAGTAGTGCATTTTATTGCCATGTGTTTTCCAAAAATTTCGGGTAACTTTCTCATCGTCACAGTAATCGATGATTGATTTTGAAAAAGATGTTTAAAGATTTAAACGCGTTTACCTATTATATTTCCATAATAAATTTGGCACATCTCTAATTAACGGCTGCCAAATATGAACAGTCAAGGCTAATGTTTACCGAAATGGCAGCAAAACAAAGCAGTATACCTTCCCGGCCGACACCTTGTATATTTATTTATATTAATTATAACATATTTTACATATTTTGGATTTGTTTTATTCTCAGTCTGTGGCATTCCGTAAGGCATCACGCAATCTGGCTCGTCAATTGTTTTGGAAAAATGTACGCCTGTACGTAGTTGTTGCTCTTATAATTTTATTTGTGTTATACGTTATAGTCAGCATGGCATGTGGCGGATTAACTTGGAAAACATGTATAGCATAAATAAATGACACCGGAAGAAAGTCTGCATATATAAACTGTTATAATAATCGGAAGTAGTATTTCATTGTCATCATTTCGCAATATATTTTTTAATATTGATGACTTTTAAAGACAACATTCTCATATACATTTTTTATTAAACATTTTAATTTTAAAAGAAAATTATAAGAATTTTTAACGATATTTCAAAGAATTTATTAACATTAAAAATCTAGAAAATTTTTTTTTTTTAATTTCGAAGATTTGCACACGTACAGTAAGCTGTGAGAAAGTGTAAAAAATTAAAACAGATTACAGATTCTATTCATAATTTCACAAACGTACGAATGAATTAATATTAAACTGGTATTAATATTCATTGATATTAAACTGTGTACATATTTCAATTGCCAAGCGACTTTTGCTTCGCTATAAGTTATTTACTTTATAATACTATAGCAATATATACATAAATATTTTTCAAATTGCAGTAAAATTGATTTAAAAATTTTGGAAATTTTTGAATCTCAGACAACTATTATTGGAAATTAAAATAAGCAATTTTTTTTCCATAGCAATTTTCTCGATAGATATTCTCAAACATAAACATTTTATTGCAACTTCTTCTCTAAATAGAAATGTTGTAATTGGAATTATCCCTGTTATCGTCAGGTTCACATAATGTTTAAAATGCCTATAACTCGCTTCTCATACAACGTGATTTTCAAAAATTTTTAAATAATATTCTAAGCAATAAAAAAGCTTTGCTTCATTATTGCCTTTTTTCTAAAGTTTTACTACTTTTAGACAATATTCCATTTTATTCAACTGAATATCATCAAGCAAGCTTGGAAACAATTCTCAATTTTAAATTATGTCGAAACCGTTGCTAGGAAAACGATCCTGTAAGGGCAGAGCAGAAGTGTCCTGGAAAAATCTTGAGAATAATTTGTCTAACGATTTATGAAATAAAGGATATTTCCCTTTATAAATCTTTTTTTATAGTCCGTTATCGCTGAAAAGGACTCATTTTATAGTAGGTGAAGATCCAGCTTTGGATGAAGATTTATAGAAGGTTGTGATCTGATTTTTGATTTAATTTAGTGTTAAGCAGATTTGAAATAAATTTTTTATTTTTTGAATTGAATTTAATTTAATTTGTTATTGTGAAATGCATAAATAGAAATATATAATAATTCTGAATTCTATATGAACTTAAAAAACTCTACTGCAATGCGAATTTAATTTTTTGCACTTAATAATCGCCTTGTAGGAGGTTTACCTTTATTGCTGTATAATAGCTTTTTTATAAACCTTCGAAATCTGTTTAATTTTTACACTCTCAGAATTACAATTGAGAATAATGTACCTTAAAAGGATATCAAACATTCTGAAATATAAATACTTTTCTCTTTGTGACGTTAATACTTCCTTTTAAGGTTTTGTTTTAATCTCTTTAAAAAACATTTTTATTTTATTTGGTAAAAAATTTATTAGGAACAAATCATTTCGCCGTTGTTATTTAGAAAAAAATTTAAAAATTATCGTAAAAGCTTTAAAAACTTCTAAATATTTAAACAACATGCAATTGTAAAATTATTATGCAAAAGAAATTAACACTTTTATTACAATTTATTTTATATCATTTATCATGTATTTAATCAAACATAGGAATGTAAGTGTATTATAATTTTTTAAATACATACATACATTTAGTATATAATAAATGAAAAAAAAAAATTTTATTCACTCAATGGCTTCCACATAAACAATATCATTAACTTTAACGGTTCCGGCTTGCCGCAAACCCAAATGTACGCCCAAAGTTGGACTAAAGCGATCATCTTTTAAACGATACCTTAAAAGTAGATGGTTGAACATTAATATTTTATTTCCTACAGTTCATTTAAATAGTTCTTTATTTTACTTTTTAAGCTCTTTCAACGGATTGCCTTCAGGATTTCTCTCTCCAGTTTTAGCATTGACATTGGTAAATATGCAACGTGTACATGGTGCTACATTACGAAAAACTGCATTCTCCCCTATACGCACCCATTGCCATTTATCTTCTGCATATGGTTCGAATTCATCCATTTTTAAATTAAAATTTCCTCGGAATTGTAGAGGATCAACAGCATTGGGTAAGCGCGTATTCAAATCTGCTACAGAAGATAAGTTCATAAGCATGTAGCTGGTGGCATCACCAAAGGTGCCCTGGAATACAAATGAACAGTAAAAAGAAATAAAAGGGGAGAAAAACATACACGTCGTTGGTCTCAAGTTGCAACGGTCTAAATTGCATTCGTTTTGCAAATGTATATTAAGTTCATACATTGAAATCACTAAAAAAAATCTATTGGCAAAAAAAGAGAGTTAGGGCCTTTTTAGTTAAAGTTACCGATATATTCTTAAACACTAACTAGACGAAATTTAGTTACTTTTTTTTTTGAAGTAACAATTAAACAGTAAATATAAAAGAAAGTTAATGCAATTGCAGCGCAAGGCTAATAATTTTGAAAAGAGTGCATGATAGCAGGACATGTTACTGATGATGGAATCACTTACAAAAGCTTTTGCAGTTTTTGCAATTCAAACTATTGATGTCAGTAAATACTAAATGCTGTTCTACTCAAATGGCTTCTTTGGATTGTGAGAGCATCACATACATTATTAACAGTATGTACCCTATAAAATCGCTTTAATAATTAACATTTATGATGTTTATAATTTCTTGAAATTATTTATACGATTTCTTCTATATGTATGTAGATATATATGAATATAATTTATAACACTGTATTAATACTTACCGAATCTTCTTTTGTTAAAAACGGCTGCTTTGCCAAACGGCCTAAAACTTCCCTTACTGGTTTCGGATATGGATAGTAGACTAGATGTAATCCAGAATCCTTATTTAAAATGTAGTTTGAAAACCATTTGTCATACTTTTCACCACAAAGCATGCCATCGACCTTACTACCCCAAACTGCCGTTTGTACATCTATACCTGGAGCCTCACTGGATAGAGTTGCAAAATCCAATTCTAAAGGCTTCATACCCTCCGCTGTTATAATCAACTTTGTTTCACTCACGATCTTAGAATATATTAAAACCATTTTTGGATAAATACGGGCTGTTACCATTTCATATTTTTCGTTGACCAACATTAGAGTGCGATCTCTAATGTCTTTGCAACGTAGACCCAAAATTTCACAAAATAATTCATCCTCTGCGGAGAGTTCTGTGGGTGCACACGATTTAATAGGAAATAGATTAATTTGTTCCAATGTGCCCACACGTCGCCATTTTACAGGCATGACATCACGTTTGTAGTATTTATAAAAAACGTACGATAAAGCTCCAGCCATCATTGATGCACCAATACTGAAGCCTATATACAAGACCCTATTGCCAGCTGCACTAGAAACTTTTTCCACAAATTAATTTTTTTTACATTTTTATGTCCGCAAAATAAGTGCATTGAATCCACTAACTTACCGGACATTGTGGCTCTTTTCTATCGCTGCTCACAAATAACAAAAGGTAAGCAAGCCAGTTGATAAACTTTAAGTTCGCGATCAATACTAAGGTGGAAATTACAAATGGAAATACTATGCGTGTATGTTAAGATTCTACATATGTATAAAGTACAACAAAATAGAAGATTTACACGAGCCAGTGAAAAGAAAAACTGTTCTGTATAATTGTGGAAGAGGGCGACGCCACTAAGAGAATCAGGCAAGTGGTGTATTTTTCCACGTTTATACCAGTTCGTTGTATATTTTGAATTGCAGCATACATATTCTTCCATAAAACATAGATACATATACATACATACACGTAAGAGTATAAAAAATGGTTGCACAGTGGGGCAAATAACAATTCTTATTATCTTAACTCGTAATTTTTGCTTGGCGGAATAATTAAGTTAAAATTAGAAAGTTTTAGTAACTTTTACGTAACTCTTATTTATGCACACTAACAACTTGGCTTAACTTTGCCACCAGTATAGTATACTTCTCAAATTTTGTATACTCATTTAGTAGAATCCCTTTTAAATTTTTTTTTAGCAGCGTTAAGCATTCGAAATCTACGAACAATAATTATGTTCCGTTACTAAGTGCAGTTGCATATCTAAGCAGACCAGATTATGCCGAAGCTTCAACGAAAATTTCCAAAAAAATTAATGCCGATAAACTCTATTTTCCACTGGTCTCAAGGTCACTTTTCTTGGCTGCACCATACTTTTATTAAGAGAGTTTTGCGAAGCAAGATGCGTACAAGAGAAAATCAAAGAACTTGACTACTTTAAAGTAGTTTATAAAAAAAAAATTTGCGCGATCCCGACATTAAGCATTCAGGCTGCTATAAATAATTTTCTGTTTAAATGTCACATATGCGAGAAACTCA
Source organism: Ormia ochracea (assembly GCA_963402855.1). NCBI lineage: Eukaryota > Metazoa > Arthropoda > Insecta > Diptera > Tachinidae > Ormia > Ormia ochracea. Next base: position 32,078,190 of record OY727107.1, on the reverse strand, counting down.
TTTATAAAAAAAGCTAATTTGAACTAATTTCCACTAAGCAATTGGAATTAATAGATAATAATAAAAATCAAGCAAGTGGATTTAATGTAACCGAGAATTTACACAATGACTTGTGTAACATCTGGTTTTCTCAATTCCTTTTTGAAGTTGCTTCCAAAAACGACTTGCACTCATAACATTTTTGTTTTTGCAAATGAATAAAATGTTTTTATTTGCTCATTCGTAACATAATAACAACAACTCTCTGTGACTCATATGTAGAAAATGTAGCAACAAAAATGAGAGTAAAAATAGCGTTAACCGTGAAGAGAAATATTATAAAAAACAAAACAATATAAAAAAATGGTTTCAAAAACAAACATACACCGCGAATAGTAAGAATGAAGTATAGCAAAAATTAGTGCAAAGAAGAGCGAAAAGTTTGAAAAAACCATGTAACCGATGGTCTCAGCAGGCAGTTTTTCTATCTAGAAACATATTATAATTATATTCATATAATTTTAATATTAAGTAAATAAATAAATAAAAAAATCCATGGAAAACTGAAATCGTGTCCATTTTTCTATCCATCTTTATACTCTACAACAGACAGTACAAAATAAAAACAGACGACCCAAAAAGGGACGCCATTAAATGGTCGTATAAATCGGCTGTAATTCCATTAAATTGCTGGCAAACAATCTAAAGTCGTTCATATTAACTACAATAGACTTTTTAACGTGATTGATCCAGATGTTATTAAATGCCCTACAGTGCGTCCCTCGTTCATATTAATAAAAATTGTTTTTTAGTATTCGTTTAATTTATCATTTACGCTCTTCCATATGTGTTCATTTGGATTTTATTTACATATATATGTACATATATATATATACCGATAACAGATAAGAAGTGAATTAAAATAAATAAGATAATATTTAATATGTTTGTTTGGCGAATCCAAGTATAAAAACGAACTGCTTTCGGTTAACAAATGCGTAGAAAGGCTTGTATTCATGGTGTATGTGAGTATATCATGCATATGGATGTAGGTATGTAGTACATACGTGCTTACATTATTCTTTGTATGTATGTATATACAACGTAATGCGAACGTAATCATTATCATTTGGATTATCTTAGTTTGATAAGAGTTGGTGGTGCTGCAATGCATGTATGTTTGTGTATATGTATGTATAGATGTGTATATGTATGAAGTACGTGCATCCATATATGTACATATATATGTTTGTGTGTATATAAGGTGTATATACATGCATAGGGAATGAACTCGGTAACCGTAACTAATAGAAATCTAGGATGTTGCAAAAAGCGAGGAAAAATATATAACTAGAAAAATGATATATCAAAACCATTTGATGAAACAAAAAAATAAAAAATTTATTAAAAAATTATTTTTTAAACATATTGATTATTGGTGCCTGCACTTTCTCCTTATTAAGGTTTATTATAACAGCCGTCTCACGAAGCTTTTTCAGAACTATGATATCTTTTCGTGGAATATCGTTTTCCTCAGCAAACTGAATGCAGTTGTTAAAAGCATGAATTGCAACAGATCCTTTTATTTTAGGAGGTGGAATATCATCCGCATCGCTGTCATCTGAACCTTCAATGTCTATATTTCACAGGGTTGCAAAAATCGAGGAATTGCCTGTATCGGGGGTTGCGATTACCGAGTTCGTATTGTATATTTGTATATCTTTTATCATATCCTTTTAAGCATATATCCATACATACATATATATGTGTACATAAGGCATTTATTTTGAAAGTGGGACAGTTCCAGTTTTTGTAACTGCAAGGTATTTAAGGTTTTGCGATGCCATAATTTTAACAATATTGGCAAATATTGATAGAGGTTTTTTTTTTTATTTTACAGTGTAGGATAATGTAGCTTTATAATCGAATATTGCTTATATTGCTGGTTAAGCAAAAATACGTGTTTTGTTATGTAGATTAATGTTAACTAGATGTAGATAAGCCCTTTTGCAAAATAATGAAATATTTCAGTAGGCTTCCACTTTTATGTATAAAAGGTAATTTTATATTTCCAAAATTACTTGGTCTTCTCCTTCATGGTCAAAAATCGGTGATTTTATATTTGCCATCATTTTATATTCTGATCCACCATTTAATTACTTGATAGCTGCTCGCTCAGTATTATTACGCCTTTTTGAAATCGTTTTTTTTAAGTGATTGGTTTGAAAGACATCTATATCAATAACTAATTATTGTTTATAATAATTATGGGAAGTTGCAAGGGATTAGTTTTCAAGATTGTTAAAAAATTTCAACCCAATATTGCACAATACTGTTAAGAGGTAAAACTTCCATCTCCCAAATATTATGATTCTAATTTTTTTTGACTCTAAATTGTATACAAATAAAAAGATCCTCTATAATCACCACTATCTTTATTCTTTCAAAAATGAGCTTTTATTATAAACGCCTCATATGTAGTTTGACAAACTATCCTAGACAGTACGATTTCTCATATATGGCATCTCTGCAGAAAAGTTAGGATATGCCACTTTTTTATGGGCAGGTTGAAATGGCAGTTCATAAAATGATAATTCTCATGCGATAAGAGTGGTTTTACTCCGATCAGCACCAACAACTCCATTTTGATGCGATTTGCACACATCAGATTTGCACGTAAATGAATTACTGTGTAGGATAGTGAAACATTGCCTAAAGTATTCTTTTGCTTATTTTATGATTTGAAAACTTCACAGAGCAAAAACTGCCTCATAGAATCAAGAAGATTTTCTCTATGAAACCTTTTTATGCAAAGAGGTATCCCAGCAGAAAGAAGCGAAGATTTTTTTAAAGGGATTCCTTATTATTTTTATGTGGTAAATCTTATTCATTTTATCAAGAAGGAAAACACATAAAATCAAGAAGAAAACTTGTTATTTGCAATTTTTATACCCTTCTCCAAAAAGGATGGAAGGGTATAAATAAGTTTGATATAGGGGATGCAATTTCAATAAATATTGATTTCCGACCATATAAAGTATATATATTCTGGATCGTTATAAGAAGGGGAGTATTTCGTCTGTCCGTCTGTCTGTCTGTCTGTCTGTCTGTCTGTCCTCATTTCCTTCCGGTAATTTTGTTGCGCTCAAAATTGACCTTAAATTTTGTCTAAAATCAAAAACTTTTTTACCTATCTGTTCTAATTTCTTTCAAAAGTACCACTTATAAAAAAAAGCAAAATCGGCCGATAAATAAAAAAAATATAGCCAAAAAATAATTTCATATATTTATATGAAGAAAATGCAAAAAATCCACGCTGAGTAACAAATCAAGAGCATGTGTATTGACAAGCACGTCTACGTTTGCAGCCAAACTTGCTGTTAAAATTTCACTATAAAGTTGGGTAGATAAACGACTATTTTTTCTTAATTTTACCCTTTTTGAACGACATATGTGCTATATTTTTTTTTTTTTTGAGTATATTTGTAAAGCAACGGAGCCACTGGGGATCCGTGGCGGGATGCTTATGTATATGAATAGAAAATTTTTGTTTTTGTTTTTGTTTTTTGTTTTTGTTGTAGCAAACGCAAATTCATTTGGTGGTGGTTTTGTTTGTGTATACTTTTATGTGTTTGCAATACGATTGTATAGTATTCTGGCATATGAAGTGTTTTTTTGCCATCATAGTTTTCTTAAGCATTTTTGTACATGCATGCACACAGTGTTGCAAAAATTTCTCCAACTATATATAGCTATTGTGTTTCGATTGCCTGCGATATGGAGCCATGAGAGCCTCCGTGGAGCTGTTATCAATGGAGATCTTGAATTTGGAGGGTGGCGTCGCAAAGAATTCCTAGCGCTGCAGAGAGCAGCAGAAAGAGAAAGAAAGGTAATCTTAGAAAGTAGTAATCGGTGAACACCTCCTCACGAAGTAATACTATGACGATATGGGTACGTTTTTAAGTTCTTCTTTATGTTGCTTATTTTTTGAGAGAACATATCCATGGAGAAGGGTATAGAAGATTCGGCACAGTCGAATATAGCACTTTTACTTGTTTATACTCATGTTTTGTTTTTTTTTTGGGCATAAAAAAACAATTCATAGAGAATAACCTCTTGATTTTATTAGGTTTTCTTCTTAATTACATAAAAAGTGGATTTCTTATTGATTTCATTAGGTCATCTTATTAATTTTTTTAAAAAGGTTTTCTTCTTGATTTAACTAGATTTCTTGTTATTTCAAAAATATGAAATAACAAATACAGACACAATTTTTTCAACGTTTCTTTTTGCGTTTTTTTTCCTTGCAGCAGAATCTTGAAGATTTACATGTCATAATTTTTTTGCACTGACATAATGAAATTAAACGTTTACTCCAGCATTAGTTGAAAGTGAACAACTGGAGAGTAACCTATTGAGAGAATATTGGTTATATATTTGTGTATTAAAATAAAATACTTTTATTAATTAATTTTATGAGTGAATTAATTAATAAAAAAACAATCTTTTTAGTGAATCTGAGCTAATACGTAAGTAAAAGGCGCTTTTTTTAATTATCCACGAATTTGAATATATAGTGGTGGTCACGAGAACATTGCCTTCCACCAAAGCCCTTTAAAACAAAAACAATTGTTTAAGCTTTGCGATGTTTTATATGCAATTTCCTCTTCGACATCGTGGAGCACGTAGTAGGTTTGTTAACAAATTGGGTATGAAGTTTATATGTATTATAGTACTGCCATGACCGAAGAAAAGAATTTAACTGAAGATATTCAAAACCATTCACCGGCCCGACAAAATCCAACCGTCAACTAACGGCAACTTGTAGTAATGGGCATAAGTAATTATGATAACGTATTTATTTAAGCAAAGATATATAATTTATATATGTAAAAAGTCAGTAATATACTAGTAATAATAATATTTACTGTTTATTATTATATTAATGCATGTAGAAATAATAAATAAATAAAAGAATTATCCAATATAAAATCAAGAAGTATTATTTATAAAAAAGTCAATAAGATAACCTGGTAAAATCAAGAAGAAAACCTTTTTGAAAAATTTAAGAAGAATACCTAGTAAAATCAAGAAGAATACCTTTTTAAAAAATTCAAGAAGAATACCTACTAAAATCAAGAAGAATACCTAGTAAAATCAAGAAGAAAACTTTTTGAAAAATACAAGAAGAATACCTAGTAAAATCAAGAAGAAAACCTTTTTGAAAAATTCAATAACAATACCTAGTAAAATCAAAAAGAATACCTAGTAAAATCAAGAAGAAAACATTTTTGAAAAATTCAATAAGAATATCTAGTAAAATCAAGAAGAATACCTAGTAAAATCAAGAAGAAAACCTTTTTGAAAAATTCAAGAAGAATACGTAGTAAAATCAAGAAGAATGCCTAGTAAAATCAAGAAGAAAACCTTTTTGAAAAATACAAGAAGAATACCTAGTAAAATCAAGAAGAATACCTAGTAAAATCAAGAAGAAAACATTTTTAAAAATTCAATAAGAATATCTAGTAAAATCAAGAAGAATACCTAGTAAAATCAAGAAGAAAACCTTTTTGAAAAATTCAAGAAAAATACCTAGTAAAATCAAGAAGAATACCTTTTTAAAAAATTCAAGAAGAATACCTAGTAAAATCAAGAAGATAACCTTTTTGAAAAATTCAAGAAGAATACCTACTAAAATCAAGAAGAATACCTAGTAAAATCAAGAAGAAAACTTTTTGAAAAATACAAGAAGAATACCTAGTAAAATCAAGAAGAAAACCTTTTTGAAAAATTCAATAACAATACCTAGTAAAATCAAGAAGAATACCTAGTAAAATCAAGAAGAAAACATTTTTGAAAAATTCAATAAGAATATCTAGTAAAATCAAGAAGAATACCTAGTAAAATCAAAAAGAAAACCTTTTTGAAAAATTAAAGAAGAATACCTAGTAAAATCAAGAAGAATACCTTTTTGAAAAATTCAAGAAGAATACGTAGTAAAATCAAGAAGAAAACCTTTTTGAAAAATTCAAGAAGAATACGTAGTAAAATCAAGAAGAAAGCCTAGTAAAATCAAGAAGAAAACCTTTTTGAAAAATACAAGAAGAATACCTAGTAAAATCAAGAAGAATACCTAGTAAAATCAAGAAGAAAACATTTTTAAAAATTCAATAAGAATATCTAGTAAAATCAAGAAGAATACCTAGTAAAATCAAGAAGAAAACCTTTTTGAAAAATTCAAGAATAATACCTAGTAAAATCAAGAAGAATACGTAGTAAAATCAAGAAGAAAATCTTTTTGAAAAATTCAAGAAGAATACGTAGTAAAATCAAGAAGAAAACATTTTTGAAAAATTCATGAAGAATACCTAGTAAAATCAAGAAGAAAAGCTTTTTGAAAAATTCAAGAATAATACGTAGTAAAATCAAGAAGAAAACCTTTTTGAAAAATTCAAGAAGAATACCTAGTAAAATCAAGAAGAATACCTTTTTAAAAAATTCAAGAAGAATACCTACTAAAATCAAGAAGAATACCTAGTAAAATCAAGAAGAAAACTTTTTGAAAAATACAAGAAGAATACCTAGTAAAATCAAGAAGAAAACCTTTTTGAAAAATTCAATAACAATACCTAGTAAAATCAAAAAGAATACCTAGTAAAATCAAGAAGAAAACATTTTTGAAAAATTCAATAAGAATATCTAGTAAAATCAAGAAGAATACCTAGTAAAATCAAGAAGAAAACCTTTTTGAAAAATTCAAGAAGAATACCTAGTAAAATCAAGAAGAATACCTTTTTGAAAAATTCAAGAAGAATACGTAGTAAAATCAAGAAGAAAACCTTTTTGAAAAATTCAAGAAGAATACGTAGTAAAATCAAGAAGAATGCCTAGTAAAATCAAGAAGAAAACCTTTTTGAAAAATACAAGAAGAATACCTAGTAAAATCAAGAAGAATACCTAGTAAAATCAAGAAGAAAACATTTTTAAAAATTCAATAAGAATATCTAGTAAAATCAAGAAGAATACCTAGTAAAATCAAGAAGAAAACCTTTTTGAAAAATTCAAGAAGAATACCTAGTAAAATCAAGAAGAATACCTTTTTAAAAAATTCAAGAAGAATACCTAGTAAAATCAAGAAGAAAACCTTTTTGAAAAATTCAATAACAATACCTAGTAAAATCAAGAAGAATGCCTAGTAAAATCAAGAAGAAAACGTTTTTGAAAAATTCAAGAAGAATGCCTAGTAAAATCAAGAAGAAAACCTTTTTGAAAAATTCAAGAAGAATACCTAGTAAAATCAAGAAGAATGCCTAGTAAAATCAAGAAGAAAACCTTTTTGAAAAATACAAGAAGAATACCTAGTAAAATCAAGAAGAATACCTAGTAAAATCAAGAAGAAAACCTTTTTGAAAAATTCAAGAAGAATACGTAGTAAAATCAAGAAGAATGCCTAGTAAAATCAAGAAGAAAACCTTTTTGAAAAATACAAGAAGAATACCCAGTAAAATCAAGAAGAATACCTAGTAAAATCAAGAAAAAAACATTTTTGAAAAATTCAATAAGAATATCTAGTAAAATCAAGAAGAATACCTAGTAAAATCAAGAAGAAAACCTTTTTGAAAAATTTAAGAAGAATATCTAGTAAAATCAAGAAGAAAACCTTTTTGAAAAATTCAAGAAGAATACCTAGTAAAATCAAGAAGAATACCTAGTAAAATCAAGAAGAAAACCTTTTTGAAAAATACAAGAAGAATACCTAGTAAAATCAAGAAGAAAACCTTTTTAAAAAATTCCAGAAGAATACCTACTAAAATCAAGAAGAATACCTAGTAAAATCAAGAAGAAAACCTTTTTGAAAAATACAAGAAGAATACCTAGTAAAATCAAGAAGAATACCTAGTAAAATCAACAAGAAAACCTTTTTGAAAAAATCAAGTAGAATACCTAATAAAATCTATAACTTTCCTTCTTCATTTTTTCAAAAAGGTTTTCCCTATGAAATTAATAAGATGTTCTTCTTGAAAAAAAACCATAGAGATATCTTGTAAATTTTGTTCTATTTTATTAGGTACTACTAGGCACATTTTGCTCCGTGTGAAAATGTTCAATTTGAAATGGTTTTAAAGTGACTGATTCCGTTAAATGTTGTTAAAAATGCACAAAAATCTGTACAAAGTCCAAAAATTTTACTGTTTCTGGTACAGTTGTGCTAACGTTTACGTGAATACCTGCTGAAGAGCTTAACTTCACGGTGCACTTAGCACTGAGTAAATTAATGCATTTACTAAGCCCCCATGCAAAGCACAGGTGGCAATTCTTGATAGGAAGATTCAGTCCCAACCAAGCGCCTTGCTGAAGCGTTCGGCACTGTCCAAGCCTTACTAGTAGGCACTTCGCGGGATAGACTCTCCCGCCAACCTCGGGGTAATCACATCATGCCTATTCTATCCCTGTAATTCAAAAGCAAGTCAAGAATTACAAGATGGACGCCCTCAGAAGGGGAGAACCATCTGCTGCCTACTAGCGTCTGTTGAATAGCAACAGCACCTAGATAACTAATCGCTTGACCGGGATCGTATCGAGCGTTAGCATCAATAAGATACCAGCCACTCAAGAGAAATCTCCCAAGCAACTTTTGGTATCAACCACATGCCACTACGTGATCTCCGAAGAGGCCTCACCAACAACCGGCCACAACTTCATTCAATGTTGTAAGCCGGAGCGAACTTGGTCTATGGACAAGTTCACTAAAGCCGCACAATTTTATCCACGAGCATAATCAATTAACTCCGTGGAGTGTGAACTAAGTCCGTCCTCGATAAAAGTTCGGTTCAGGTAATTGTGCAAACCCAAAATCACTCTCAGACCTACGCAAATGAATTCCATTGTGGGGCTACCGGTTCCCATAGCACCAGTATATAGCAACTGGTCGTGCTTTCAGAGAGAACCCCCAAATTATTCGACCTGAATCGATCAGGTTATGTTAGACCTATCCCAGACAGACAAGCAAGCTTGCCTTTGCCTTTTAATTACTTGCAAGCGCATCCGTTACCATGTTATTTCATGGATTGGGCAGCCACCTGAAAGTTTTACCGGTAGCTGCCAAAGGCCTGAGGTCTGGAAACGCAAGTTACCGTCTCCCTAGAGTGCACAACACCAAAGTGTCATTTCACCCAGATGCGTCCCGTACCACCCTGGGGGCACTGTTTCTGGTACAGTCTTATACAGTCAATAATACAAATGCAATCCCTTTTGCAAGCCATTGACAGAGATTTAAATGAATGCATTTTACATACATATATGCCATTATTAAATATTTTTATTCCAAAAGCTATAATAAAATTTTTCCAGCTGGGAGGTCTTTTAAGGCACGTACCCATGAAATAAAACTATTGATTTCAGGCAAATGCTTATTAGAAATATAACATGACGTGAAGCCATTTAAGCTGTTTCCAGCTTTTAGTACCTGAAATTAAATTCGCTAATTATTATTTTCAATATAAATTTTTATAATAGTATTCGGTGTCTTGTTCAATATTTGCCACATTCTCGATCAGATTTTCAAAAAAATTAAATCTATTTAATTTTAAAAGTAAAATTTTTAGTTAAATACTTGACATGGTTAGTTGTACTGCATTAAATTCTACAAGTACTTAAAAATAAGTTTGAGCTTTATGTGTAAACTTGAAATTTATATTAATCGTACAATTGGCAATTAATAAAGCGTAATCTATTATGTAGTAGATTCGTGAAAGCTTGATTCTTTGCCATACACCACCAAAGTTTTAACGACTAGATTTTGGAATACACATAGAGAACAATGAATATTTGCGAAATTCAGTGTTGATGCAACCAATAACAAAATATTTAATTCTTTTGAAGTTCTGCATATCATGACCATTTCAATATTTACAACTTTTACCTGATTGTTCCTGCCTCTCTCTCCCCACTTATTTCAAAGAGCGGAAGTTATGTTCTTTGTGCAGAGGAACATATAAACTTAGAATATATTTCAAAGGTACCAATAAAATAGCAACTAAGGATTACCTTTCGAGTTTAAATTTCAGACCAGAGCAATCAGATTGTATAAAATATATTTTTTTAAATTACAGTTTTGAAATTGGAAGCGAACCCTTTTGTGCACAGCCTTGGTAACGTTATAAAAATGTTTTCTTTTCCACAATAAAATAGGGATTGTTTCGAGAAAATTCAATGGGAATATAGTTTGCTGGTGTAAAAATGTATTCATAATTAAAAGATGACATATATAGTTCCAGACAATATTTAATTTGTAGTAATCGCAGCAATTAATTTATTCCTTGCATAACAATGGCTTACTCAAAAGGATTTCAACCATTTTCTTTGTATTCGTATAGAAGATGGTAAAACGAAACAGTACGACAACGGGTGCGTATGTCCTTAAAATATCTACATTTAAGGAATATTTTAACTATTTCAAGAGTATATATATATATATAGTTAGGAATACAAAATTCTTGAAATATTATACAGGACTTAGATGTAGTGGAGCTTTTTGGTCTCAACAGCCATAAAAATAGAAAGTTAGCTAAAAGACATATGTATGGATGTGTGTACTCGTGTGCATACAATATTTCTGTTTGTGTGTTCACTTTCCGGATAGTCAGTCCAACGCATTTCCGGTATGAACATAAACCGCAATCGGTTAAAAAGCACTACTCGTCTGTACATGAGGATATACTCATGCACACTTTTACTTCACTCCATATGTATATACATACATCCATACATATAGCTGCGTCAATATATGACATATGTACATACATCCATATAAATGTCCAGCGTTCATGCAAAAAATTACATTTATACACATACATACATACATGCACATACATATATGTAGTATATGTATGCTGATATAAAAATTCTGTTCACTTCTGATGATGTCGCTGCACTTGCAGTCTTCCTGTCATCGTTGTTATCAACACACGTTTACAAAATTTTAATGTCACTTTAATATGAAGCGGAAAAAGCATGAAATTGCTTCACTCTTATAACACAAGCAAACACAAAGTATACAAATATATTTATGTGCGCATATTTATGCCATGCATCCATATGGATGCGTACGTATGTTTCTGGGATGGTGGTAAAGTTAAGTACGAGTCCTTAAAGGTCCTTATGAAATCAGTGAAAAATATTTCCTAAGGCCGTAGCAATTGTTATTTAAAAATATTATAATAATTAAATTGTTATTAATTGTTATTTAACGTGTAAGGGGAAAATGTAACGGCGAAAATAAATTTAGTATGAAATCAGTGCGAAAATTTAAGTGCAATTGAGCTGTCAAATGGTAAGGAAAAGGACAAAATATATCAGGGAGGATTATGCCATTCTTTTCCAATATATATATATAATATATAATACCTTATCAAGTTAAAAAAATCATTCTGCCCGTTGCAAATTTCTACATCACTTTATAGCTCCTGATTGATTATTCAAGGGCTTTCAATTAGCTTTTCTAGCTTTTCCACTACCAATTTGTAAGTAGTTTTGATACTATTCATAGTTTGGTTCACCATTTTAGTTTTGTTGAACAACTTCATAAAATTCTATTCAAGATCTGGTAAAATAAAGATAAAGATTATGCCGATGGATATACCATGTATGTATGCATGCTCTGTATGCATTTATATGTACTACATTTATGCATAATGCAGTTTGTTTTTCCCATAAACGAGGTAAAAAGGTGTTTGAACGTCTTGATTCTCTATCCTACGAAATAAGCAAAGTTGACTATGCAGTGTCAAATAGGCTTAACTATGTTCTGCTCATTATAGTCCATGATTCACCATCTTATACCATTTTGTGATCTGTGGAATAAGATATGTGTGATGGAAAAGTATGATAATGTATCTTGAAAATGCATCTGTGTGATACATTTATTGACTAGTTGTACGGTTAACAATAAATTTCTTTGCATAATACTTGTGTAATAGTATGCACCTACAACGCCATTTTCATGCGACTTCTTAAAATAGTATGGAAGTATAGAGTGAATTATTTGTATGACTGTGTATGATGCTGAATCATGGCCTTAATATATATACACACAATTCCACTTTTGTCTGCAAGAATTGGTTACATTGGTTACAGAAATAGTCGTAGGATTTATTCACACGAAAATTTGATGTGATATCATCCTATTTTAGAAAATCGCAATAAAGTGGCGTTGTCAGTGCCACACTGTCATATAAAAATGATGAAAACAAAGAAAAAAATCGGTTACACAGAACACTTTTTATGGCAAACTATCCTATTTTTTCAGCACACATGACATACTTGACGAATCGCCTTTAACATGAATTCGCGAATTGCCAAATCCTGGAAGTTTTTATTTTAAAATAACTATTAAGGGGGAATTTTTAAAAACTTTTAAGTGTGGAATCGTTTTTATAACTTATCCATCCATAGACTCATATGCATGGATATACCTATACATACATAACAAATTATAAACACTGTGTTTTTGTTGCTAGCAGAACTATCTGACCATCAATCAATGTAGTGAATGTGTGTGTGTGTGGCTCTGTGTATGGACTTTTGTGCGTTCATTGAAAGCTTCATTGGTATCTTGTTGATTACGTGGTCAACACTGTATGACGAATATGCTAGAACAAATGTACAACATGATTATTAATTCTTCTATCTGTTTGAGGCTGCAGTTTGTACATATGTATGTATGTGTATGTACACACACTTGCATGGAGGATTGTGGGTGCATTAAAGTGTGCACAGTGACTTTGACAAACATCTGTTAGTATTGCTATAGGGAATACCAAAGCTTTTCCGGTGTTTGTGATATATTTTTTTTCCACGTTTTTGTTCGGAAATGCATCAGACAGACAATCTTTCTTTAGTTTTTAACAATTACAATAAAAACAAGAACAACTACAAAATATTTTTGTTTCCCTCTTAGTATTTGAACAAATTGTAAAGAGCATTAAAATCACATTTTTGAACAGTTGTTACTTCAGTTGCTTAGGCTCATGAGGTTTACTTACACATGTACATATGTATGTACATATATATATATATGGAAGCATATGCAAGTGTAGAAATGGAAATTGCGTACACATACATACATATGTATATCTGGTATACGTATTTGTTAGGACATGGGGTATATGTATGACACACTGTTCATGATGAAAACTTTTTGAACGACGGTAACGGTTAAACCTTTCGTTGCTCGCCTCTTGGCAGCTGAAAAAGTTATACAAAAAATGATATTAATAATTATTAATCAAGTATACATAATATAATTAAAAATATAGAACATTTTGTGTCCTAAGTTAGAAAACAATTCTGAATATTATTTTTATCTGCACCAAACGACAATATTTATAAGCTAAAAATTATATTGTCCGAAAAGTACTTATAAACATTTCAAATAAATACATATCTACATATCTCCTGAAAATGGATCCGTCACAAAAATTCCCTATGCTATACTTCGTCTATTCTCATCAGTCGAAAAGCTAGTATTACTATATTTTTAAAATAGTAAATGTAAGAAGGTGCTTGGCATACATTTGACATAATCAGATCGACCACTAAATAAAATATTTTGTTTCATATTTCTTTATGCTATTTTATTTAATGTATTTTAAGCTTTTAATAGCTTCCAATAACTTTTATATTAATGATTTTTAATAAAAATATTTGTAAACTTGTTTAATCTAAAATCACTAACTAACAAATTATTCCATTTGCTATTTAGAAATAATAAAGTTCAGTATATGAAGAAAGCTTCCTACATTTTCCAGCAACCCTCGTAAATTCTCTTGTGTTGCATTTGTGCTCGAACTCGAAAAACAAACAAAAAATTTAAAAGCATCCAAATATATTTCACATTAAGCCATTTCATTTGGTTCTTTTTTATACCCAATATTCCTTTTATCGTATGTACAGTTAACTGTATCCTTTTTCTTTTTTCCTTTTCTAAAAGCAAGACCGATTCGAAACATTGCAGCGACTAGAAACATAAAAAGCAAAATTTATCACGGCTGATGCAGCACAAATACATGAAAAAGTGTCCCAAAAAAAAAACAAATGGCAGGCAAACGGATCGACAGACATTGTTATCCTCTTCGATTTCAATTTCTATATGAACTTGCTTCCGATTTAATAGTTTTCAATTAAAGTTTTCTTATCATTTTAATACATGTCTTAAGCAGTTGAGTTGATTTCGATTGCTTTTTGCTGAAGTCTGAAGGTGGCTTAGTTTGTTAGTTAGTTAAGTGGTCTTTGTTCCAATATAAGTTTCTTTTTGTCTGACAGATTGACAATGATTTGAACATGTCTAACCATTGTTTGCAGTCCTTGAATAAGAGCTACAGCTTAACATAATACATATATATATATATATGTATGGACGTACATATTTTTTCTTGTAACATGTTTCTTAAAGTAAACGATTATATCCTTGTGGTCGATTCAGAATAAACTTTATTTGATAATTGCTGTACAAAAAAGTATATGTATGTACATATATATATGTATATATGGAAAGTATATGTATATATATGTATAAAAAGTATATATATCTATATGTATATATGCACATAAGTATATATAGACATAATTTTCATTAGACTCCTTTTAGTCATTCTTATACCATACATATATACATATATACATATACTTGAATGCTACAAACTTTGCCTGGATTAAATTGTATTTACGGGGAAAGTTAAGTTTAATTGATTTTCGTTTCGAAAAGGCGTATCTTTCATTATTCAAAGATTAAGTAAAAAGTATTTAGATGTAGGTTATTGTATGTACATATGTATATGATTTGCATATGTTGCACTTAAATATCGTTGGCCTCAAGTAGAAAGACCCCAACTGTGTTATTTGCAACAGACTTTTTATTGTTTTCAATGTACATATGTACATACATATGTATATATATTCAGTTGATTCATTGATATTAATATTAATTAATATTTTTGTAAATGCTTCTGTATTTCATAACAGAACATGGTATAATTTTTAACAAAGTTAATTTTAGTTTTATTTAGTAATGCCTTTTACCATTTCTACTTATAATATAGAATTACGTATGTACATTCATACGCATGTAAATATGTATGTAATTATAATGCAAGACGAATTAAATTACATAGCTGACCGCGATTTGAAACTGTGTTCAAACTACATATCTACGTATATTTAATTGTTTTTCTGGTAAAACTATTTCTGACAGTTTAGGTTTACTATCTAAACAGTTACACGAAAATCGGAACTTGATTCTCTCCTATTTTAAAAATTCGAATCAAGAAGGAGTTGCTTGTGCCACCCTATTGCATTAAATGCATCTCGGATTTGAATGCTTCATGCTGGAGTTAAAGTCGACGTCGCAAACGCCGTTTGAACGCTGAAATTGTGATGTTCGACGTTTAATTTAATTTTGCTGTTAATGTCAACGGCGTACAGACGTTTAAATATAAACTGTTAATTTGAAAATTTATTTACTGAAATATTTGTAATTAAATATTTATTACTTATTTTTTACCACATCTCTCCTTTAAGAGCTGTATTCTTATAGTTCTTGGAGAATTTGTTATATAAATATTTTTTAATATTTAAATATATTAGTTTTTATAGGGAGATATTACCAAATTTTAAATATTATATATATTATCCCCCTATAATTTCAATTTTAATAATTGAACTCTCAATTTTTATAATTTAAAATAAAATATTTAAATAAATAAATAATCAATTATTAATAAAGTATAATAACTAAAATTAGGAACTAAAAATTAAATTATATTAATAGTTAAAATTTTGTAATATCTCCCTATAAATATCAATAATAATAAATTGAACTCTCAATTGCTCGTTTTCGCGAACAGCATTTATCATTTTTTCATTTAAAGTACTATCCGAGCTCATTTTAATTTAAAAAAAAAAGCAACAGTTTAAACAAGTACAACAATCAGATAATTATGTATGTATATTGCTTTGACATTTCATTGAACGCCGTACAAACGCTGAAAAAGTTGAAATCGATTGAACATTTTCAGCGTTTAATTTCAAACGTCGTTGAGAGTAATAGCTCTCATACAATTTCATACGTTTCAACTTTTTTTTTGACAGTTAACGACGCTCAGATGGCGTTTGCGACGTCGACTTTAACTCCAGCATCAAAAGAAATATTCTCAGTTTGGCTGCAACATATGATCACCGTTTACAGAGATGACGCCACCTAACAATTCGCCTTGATATAATAATTACAAAAATGCCACATTATTTATTATGAATATACATACATATGTACGCACTCGTAAATACATATCAAAAAGCATAAAGTTGCCAATTGGCTTATGACACTGCATTGTTTGCAAAATTTCGTTTAGGCTCTCGTAAACAGTCTGGTGTGGTAACATTTTTTTCATGTTATACTTAAGTTTTGATATCCGTTGCGTTTGGTGAACTTTAATACCGCTCCGAGTTTTATCATAAATTAATTGGTTTGTAACCAATTTTAATTTTAAAAATTATGTAAAATTATCTAAAATTAATTTTATAAATATTGAAATCCTTACAATTAAGTGTAAAAAAGTGTTAAACGTGTTGCTAAAAAACAAACCAATTGTTGCTTCATTTTGTTGTCGGGTTTTCTTCTACATTGTTGCGAAATTAATAGTGCCGTTATTTTACTCATTCGGTCTCCCGTGGTAATTGTTGTTTGTGGTATTTATTTTTGTTTTTTATTGTGAAGAGAATGGAAATATATAAAGTTGTGTGTGTGCTCATAAATATGTTACATGCATTCCTATGCAAATATCTATTTACATGTGTATGTATGTATGTTTGGCAATTGTATAGAAGGAGTAAAGAAAAGAAAAAGCAAAAAAAAATGCAATGAAATTACTCATGTATGAAATTGAGTTATTAAAGTGAA
Source organism: Ormia ochracea (assembly GCA_963402855.1). Lineage (NCBI taxonomy): Eukaryota > Metazoa > Arthropoda > Insecta > Diptera > Tachinidae > Ormia > Ormia ochracea. Next base: position 32,061,257 of record OY727107.1, on the reverse strand, counting down.
ATTGATAACATAAAGGAAGACGGGAATACACCTGTGCATATTTAGAGAAAAAAGGTAATTATATGTACGAGTTTTTACAACAAAACAATACTTAAACTCTATTGATATAAAGTATTAATGCAAATAATGTTTTGCCTTTATTTTCAATGAAAATACTTTTTTGAAACTTTGATATGTGTGGATCCATACATATGTACATGTGTATAAACATACATGTATGTATGGATGCATATCTATGGATGTATTCTGGCAGGTATGTAGATACAGCTACGTAAGAGGAAGTATATCACACCAACCCTAATGCTATAAAGAACTTAACAGGTATAGTACTTTTCATCTCTCACGTACTCATATAGAAGATTTTCCACAGCCACATTTTAAAAAGGTTCTAAAAAATTTCAGAAAAACCATGAAAATTAATTTAACAGTGTACTGTGTAGTCTTCATGGCGATAAATCGTGCGTTGGAAGAATGGTTTGGTGACAGTAGCAATGCCCATTATAGAAGTTAGTTATATGAGAATTTTGCAGTAGGTTTTATTTTCAAAGGCTTTGAAAAAGTTTCAGAAATAAAATTTAGATATTCCATAAATGAAGTTAATTAGCATGATGTGTTGCCTTTGAGACGATATATGTAGGTTCGACCCGTTGAGGAAGAATAGTTTAGATGTAGTAATGCAATTTGTAGAAAAAGTTGGAAATGTGCCACCAATTTGTTAAATTATCGCATCCGCTATTTTTTAAAAACATATTTAACTGGATTTGGTTAACAGTCGCTCTCATACCAGTAGCCAGATACTCTTTTATACTTTAGATTGATCATTTCAGGTATTTAATATATGTGCAGTGGATAATTATTTATGATTCGCACATGACTACATACATGAATACGTACGTTCATACATATCTATGCACATGCATTGCAATTTAATAATACAATTTAAATGAATTTCAGTTCAGTGCCACTTTAAAAATATTTATTTACTTGCAATCGATTTCAAGTTTTTTCAAGCCATATAGAATGGACCCTTCTAAATTTCTTTCGTTTATGATATTTCCTACCATATACGTAGATATACACATATACATATTGATCTTCTCTACTAGGCTGATGGAAAAACCTATAAAAGTTAGAATATAATTTCATAATAACAAAAGTTGCTTGAAATGAGAGAAAGGCTTCGTTGTACATTTTTCCTACAACCTCCTTTATAAAAATCGTCTAAATAGTCCATACACTTTTAAATTTTATTTCAATTTAATTCAGGCATAAACGTAAATCATACCATAAAATTTAATCATTTAAAGAATGTTTGAACTGTTTAATTCGTTTAAAGGTTCTATCCTTTATGTTTTAAAAGATTAAATACGTACGTATGTATGCATAATGATGTGTTCCTAGATGTACGCACATACATACGTATATGTGTATAAATTCTAACACCTTTTTATTGCAACGCAAATGGTGGGTGGCATACTTTTTAATGGAGATTTGCTCGTCTAAAGTTTATTGATGCTCGTAAATATGTTAATCGAATAATAATGTTCGCACTTATTGCATTCTTTTTCAGCTCTATTTAAATGGAATTCTTATTTCCTATCCATTTCATAAAAGTGTGAATGAATGAGTTTTTGACTGGGTTTTTGGTTGTGGCACACACACAGACATATATATATATATATATTCACACATATTTCAAATATACAAATGGCATAAAGGTTTATCGAATAAAAAGTTTATGTATATACTCGTATGTATGTGTATGTGTATCATAAAACTAAAGGGAAAATGAAAAATTTGCGATAAGGCCAAAAATCAATGTGTATTTAAATAATACTTAATGTAAAATATAAAGAAGGGAATAAGGTGCGAAAGTATACGTATTTATATAAATTATTCATTGCTCGCAAGTGTGCCAGCAGCAGTCTGAAAAGTTGGTGAATAAAGATGTATTAACGGCAACAAAATATAGCAATTGTAGCGACGAAGAGCGCCAACTGTCATTTGATGTTGGTGTCTCATAAATGTACATAATGGTTTTTCTACTTATTTGCCAGCATTTTGTCAGCAATGAAAACTTTTTAATTAAAAGCATCAAATGTGTTTTACTGTGATAATCCTTCACTATGTGATACCTGCATAATTATTCCTTCCAGCACATAAATTTTGCTTTTTTTTTTTGCAACACCAATTGATACCTCTGACGTGAATATCTCTAATAATTTTTTTTAATACAAAACATTTTGCTTGTGCCACGTGAAATGACTTTTTGCGCCTTTTTCGTAACTCAAAGATTTAAGTGTGTTTCATTTTATTTTCTTATTTTAAGACAGCTTGATTGTTATAGGTAGCATTATAGCTTTACAGCTTGATTTATTGCAGTCTTATGAGAATTCAGAAAACAATAAAAATATTATTTTATAAATGAAGAACTGTTGTTTTCAACACCGACGGGCTCATTTTGAGTTAACTTTTGCTTCAGAAATGGAAATTAAAACTGCCACTCCCGTCGAGAACTATCGAAACACTCATGCACATAAATAAATAATTTGCATATGCATCAGACTATTTAACGGTCATAAAGTGACTATATTTTTATAATATCCTTTAATTCCTTTTCCAACCTGGCACAAGATAATCGAGGAGAACTGCAACAGAGAGAGGTTTTTGTTGTTAAATATTAGAGTAATTTGCCTAAGAAAGCATAAAGCTGACTTTAAAGAAAAAAAAAAAAAAAAAATTAATTATTCTATATCTGGCCAACAAATTTCGTCAATTTATATTTTTTCTGTGTAAACGGAGGAAAAGTTTTGAAATAGAAAAAAATTGCAAGGAAAGTAAAGACATCGAATTATATAAATAAAAGCTTCTTAATAAAAACACAATAAAATGGAGAGTAAAAACATTAAAATTAATAATTTCAGCACTGAAAAATAATTATTATTAGTTCTTCTATCAAGGACTATAATTTTACAGCTTTCTGTATTTGAGCAAATAAAATAATGATAGTTTTTAAATTTTGCGCTACTTACAGATAACGTGTGGGCACAACCCTTCACTAAAATAAATAAAAGTTTTATTCTAAATCACGATTCACATGTTTGTCAGTGTAAACACAAAGCTTACAGTATAAGTAAAATCTGAAACGATTGACATTATTAAATAAACGAAAGATTTTCGTTACGAGAAAATTGAAGGTGTGAAAGACTTTTCAACGCCTCTGCTTTTAAGAAGAGGAATAGACTTTTAACTCTATTAAAGTTTAAATTAAACTTACTGGCCAATAACTTGAAATTTTTCATACAAAGTTCGATTGAGAAAGTCCGTCCTTTAATAAGTGTGTGGTCATTTGGTATTCGTAAAATTCAATTGTAAGTGCATTTGAAGTCGGTGTTCACAGCTATATACAGTTGTAAGATGCATTTCAAGGAAAATTTTTAATAATTCTATATCAAAATTATATCAAAAATTCCCCTACAGGCATTACTATACGAAAATGTTGGCAAAAAAAATTTTGTTCAGTTGCTTGAGAAAATAATCATTTTATAAAATTGTTTATCAAGTTTTACAGATAATATGTCTGGTCAATCAAAAAAATCCTTAAAGACCTTTTTGAAATACAATATTTTTCATCGGTCATATTCACTTTCACGTCTTTGAGCAAATCAATTTTATATAAAGTTAGTGGCTAATAATTATTTTTGAAAAGCACAAAACAATTAAACATTATAATTATAGTATTCCGAATTGAAGGATTGTTTTCAAAAAATGTATAATTGACCTCTATTTACATTTTATTGCTTCGTAATGAGATATATTTTTTGGCAGATCTCCTCTATTTAAAATAATCGAAAGATATTGAATGAAGCAGGTTGAGAAAAGATCGTCTTGGGTTGAAAAAGGTACAAAATTTGAGATGTTGGCAAGTGTAAAAACGTTATAATGGGAGTGTACTTACGGAGTGCATTTGTATATACGAGTGTATACATATTTATGTACATATTGCGTAATGTAATAGAGAACCATTTCAAACTAAATAGGAAAGGTTATGACGTCGTGAAACCATCACTTAGCTGAAATAAAAAAGTATATAAGGAAATAAATAAATATAATATATATATATAATAAGTAAATATATATATATATATACTTATACATAGGTTTGCATTTATATACCTTTAGGTATGAATCCTTGTTTTCTAAATGATGGGTGAGCGAAGCATATTGGATAGCGTTTATATATAGTACATATCGATCTATGACTTCAAAGTTTTAAATTTTTAAGCTTTTAAAATTGTCCGGTTAAGCGATATATTACAACAATTAAAGTAAAATTTTTTTAACTTAACACACGTCTATATGCTTACACCATTTCCAAACATTTTTATATTTCTTAAACGGAAACATTTGCCATGTGAGGTTAGTGAGGAAAGTCAGTCAGTTGTAATTCTAAAAAAAAGAATTAAAACTTTTGTAATTGTAATGTACACAATTATATTTACATTTCAGCAACTTTTAATATATATTTAAATGAAAATTTAAGAAGCTGCATTTATATTGTAATGAAAACTATCGGATCAGGACAAAACTATACCACACACAATACAAAATGTGAATAGAAAAAGATTTTGTCAATCTTACTAGCTTGCCGGTGTTACTTTATGGAAGGCGGAGCTTCAACAAAAATTTCGCACCAAATTAATATTGCTTTGCGTTGAGGGCCAAGATCACCTGATCTAACTGCACTAGACTCTTTTATGAAGTAATTTTAACCAAATATTTATTTATTTTATTTAAATCTTAACCATATAATCTCATGATATTTTGTGATATTTATATTCACAATTCTACAATCTATGCGAGATGGCTCCTATTTACAAAATACTAGTATTTATGAACAAAATACATTCATAAAATGCATATTATTTTCATTCAGCAAAACTTCATTCAGCATTTATTGCGTTAATTCAAATGTTGCTACTTTAATTCTTAATGACATTTTTATGTTTAATTGAGCTTGAAACATAAAAGCTTCGAATTTATGATAGCAATACTAACGAGTAATATAAGGGGAAATAATAAAAAAATCAAATTTTATTATGCTGGAATATAAAACATAAAACAACCGTTAAAGGAAACTACTTTTTTTCCCATTATTCTTTTATATTAATATTTACACGTATAGAGTAAATCATGTCAAGGTACATGTAGAGTAAATAAAGTCGTGGCTCTTTTTCAATGGCCGTTTGATAATGGAAGCAGCGTTATCATTTAATTGTCCTCTTTAAGGCAGGGTTTTTGTGATGTTTATAATTTCTTAATATTTGATTTATGCTAAAAAGTATTTTTTCGGTTGTATCTCGAAAAGAATCACTTCACGTAACCAGTTTGCACTCTCCGTGAATAATAAATTAAATTAAAAGGAAGGAAACTTTTATTTTCAGCAATGAATTTAAACGGATGTATAAATAAAGTATAACGCTAAGAACTCATACTATGTAAAAAACATATAAAACTAAGGAACTCACAAATATGCTACTCTTTGGGTTTCAGAGAAGAAATGTTTCACATTTTTGCCTTCTTATTATCACATGCATTAATTTTTTAATTTATACTCGTTATTCTTAAATATAATGTTGTAACTATTAATGTAATTATTTCATTTATTCTGTTGTCTAAATGTCTATGTATGTGTGGACAAAATGTGCAGATATAGCCCTTTGGGCCAAAAGGCCCCTTAGGCCTTTTACATATTGAGATTGACACAAAGCTTTGCTGTAAAAGCTTTCTGGTATATATGGGGATAACAACTAAAGTGGAGATTTGCAGTTTCTAAATAATAACTCTCGTATGAGGTTTTTTCTTAAGATTGAAATTTATGTATAACCACGACCAACCACGCCTTGCAAAATGGCAAATGAAAAAGAAACGAGCACTAAAAACATATATGTACGTGTCAGCTCCTGTCGGCTATTATATCAATTTTTATAATGTCTCCTGCATTATTGTAGATTTCTATAAATAATTTGCTACTGAAAAATATTGTTTCTTTGAAGTGTTTTGAAATTACACACGTATTTTATTGCCAGCTCAAAACTGACTTCCATTAACAAACAGAGTTATATGTAACAGCATCAACGTTATTTGGGATGTCCTAAATTGGTTATTCATGCTATACTTTTTATATTTAATATTATTATAAAATATTAAATAACTTGATTAAGATATTCCAACATTTAGCGAGATTTTTGATTGACTTCCTCAGGGAAATTCTTTATGCTTTTAAAATTTGACTTTTGTATTCCTTGCAAAATTTTATAAATTTAAAAAAATTTTGTTTTGGTTATTTGTTTTGGTAATGTGCTGCAGCCTTTGTGAAAGGGATAGGGCTGAAGAAGCAGTAAAGAAGTAGGCAGATGGAGTACATGTGCGGACCAACAGATGCTGTTAGTATAGTCACTATATTGGTAACCATTTTATATATAGTTTTACTTTCCTATTGATATACTGCTGGAGAATACCGACAAAGGAGATGTTATTATCGATGTTATTATCGATGTTATTATCGATGATCCAACCACAATCAACAAATGAAATCTTAAAGCACCATTTTAGCAATTTCCAGTTGACGCTCTCACTTGTCTGGCTAATGACACTTCATATTATTTAAATTCAGCTCCGGCAAGGATAATGTATGCCTTTACGTTTGTATGTCTTTCTTAAAAATTTTGTTCAAAAATTTTGCGGTTTTCCCTCCCAAGCATACCAATGCAAATACTGATTTTTAAACGCTTTAAGCTGTACGTATAATGCAATCTTGCTATCTTTTCAACATGTTTAATGGAAATAATGAGATAAAATGGATATAAACGATGTTTGATAATGGAAAATTCCATTTAACTAATACGCGCCTTGCATTATTGTTTGTTACCAGTACGAGTGTTTGGGACTTTGAAGCTTCTTTGAATACATCCACCATTGAACACAACAGCGCCGCGTACTAATACATCTACATACGTACTTTCCTTTAATATAATCTTATTTGGTTAAATGGTGAACCACATCAAACATCAAAGAGCCATACTAACGATTTTATAACGATGATTGGTCACTACAACTCAAGCAGAGCCGCAAATAGATGCGAAAGCGTGTACATGCTCGTTAGTGCAAAGACCAACCCAAGAGCCAAAGGGGATTTTTATAGCATTACAGTTCTTTATTATTTTTTTATTTAATTTTTTTTTATTGGGTTTAAAGCAAATTGTAAATACATGCTGAGTACACAGAAATCTTATATGTAATTCCCATTATTTATTTTTGTATATAGAACAATGATTTTAAACACTCGCATCTTAAACTGTGGATGAAAGTTGCTTTATTCACGCACAACTTTCTAGATGAACATTTTCTATTCAATGTAGTGGCGTTTTTAAAATTCACAATCATAATAGAATAAGCGAAGGTCTGCGCTCTGTTATAAATAACATATAAATTATTTAATTAAAAAACAAACTTGTGGCGTCTGTACAAACTCAAAAATTAGTCAAAGAGTAACCATTTTGCTTCTTAAATATTTATAAAGGATGTTTTTCAGTTAAACATGGCAATGCCTTTAATTTTATTCCTTTTTTAAATTCCTGTTAGAAAATTTTTTATTTAAGCCCCAAACAAAAGCTGATTGATGTGGCCTTTAAGAGCAACAACCCCTCTAGTGTACTGCTTTATGGTAAGGAAGTTATTGTTGTCCTTTACAATTTCCTTATAATTTTGCTTTAGTTTGTGCTCTGTTGCTTTTACTTTCTTTTTTAAATAGAGAAGAAAAACAAAACTGAAATCTGTTGCGGTTTTCGGCAAAGTTTGGCTTCCGTGTTTGTTTTTGTTGATTTCATTAAAACAAATAAGCTAACTTGCTTTTAATGGTTTTTAATACGATGCTAACTCATCGTATAGAGTCGAGTATATTTTATAGGTTAGTATACCCAAAATCTGTGGCCCCTTTTATGCAAACTGTTACTTGATTTTTGACAGAGGCGCATGCAAAATTTTACACAAACACTTCGCCGCTGGTTTTTCTAAACGAGTTTATGGCAAGTTTGATTTACTTTACTGTACGTTATTTTTGAAGAATGTCAAAAAGCGTCCGAGTCATTGGACACACTAATTAAAATCTATTGCATTGTAATTAAAAAGAAAAAAAATTATGAGAAAATATTTGAAATATTAGAATTATAATGCAACCCATACACGATACAACCGTTGGCACAACTTGGGCAGGTTGTAATCAAGATTGTAACGTGTTTGGGTCTGTTGTATAAAGTTGTGTCTCGGTTGTATGAAAAAACAAAATTTTTTGATTTTTTGGCAAGTTGTGCCAACGCGTTGCAACGTTTGTGGGTTAGTCATGCGACTTCGTACATTTTAATTTTGCGAGAGAAAGACGTGTCGTCGTTTAATTTGGTTTTTGAAAGCAAAGAAAATTAAGTGAATAATAATTAAAAATGGAAGACACAGCTGAAATGAAACTAGAGCACAGTTCTACGATGAATTATTTAATAATAGCCAGTATTAGTAAATTATATGCAACAGTTCATTGAAGTTTTATTTTTTAAAGTTTTTCATTTGAAGTTTTATTTTATTTTTTATTTTTTTTTTATTTTTTAAAAATCTTTTAGATTAAAAAATATTTGAGTGTCAATAAATATTTAATTTACTTAAAGAGCTTTCAATTGTTTTATTGCTACACAAAATTGAAGCCTATTTTGTTTTGCTTCATGGGATGCGTGCTTATTATTTGTTGTTTCCAGCTGTAAATATTTTGCAAAATGAAGTTGTACGAAGAGGTTTTATCGTATGTGGGCACAACACACAACTTGATTACTAACCGAGTTGTGCCAACGGTTGTATCGTGTATGGGTTGCGTAAGATCGTTTTAAATGAAATTGTAACAATTTAATTATTTAAAATTCAGTGTGTCACAATAATAGCCACCCTCTATTTGATCTTTGCCTGATAAAATAATAATGCAAATTGTTCCCAACGATGTAAAAAGTTAAAAGTTTAACTATAAAGAATTTGCGTCTGGTAAATAAATTTCTAAATTAATTACATAAAACTTGTAACGCTAAAGAGACACTGAATGTGGCTACACTTACTTCCCCATGCAGTGTAACAGTTTATGAGCAAATATGTATAGCAATTTAGGGTCAAGTGGATGCTAAAGCTTACGAATTCCTTAGCTGGTGCTACTCATACTGTTGTGGTTGTTGGTGCTTCATGCTGCTGTCATCTTAAGGGAAGGAAAAGTTTCTTTTCATTTGTGTTTTATTAGTAGCCAATTTGTGGGAGTTTCTTTTCGTATAATGTAAACACTACATTGCGGTGCTAATTGATGTTACTTGTGTGGCTAATAATCCAGAGTAATTTAACTCATATAAAATTCGCTTAACGCTTAAGAGCATTGAGTAAACTTTTGCTTCATCACCATTTGCATAGCAAATTCCCACTGCCAATGAAATATACATGCAAGTCTCGAAGCAATGTCCATGCCAAATTCAGCATCATTGCCTTTATCATCATAATTCGTATGCAGGCGCACACACTTACTCTTATATTCACAACAGAAAGTTTGCCATAACAAGCAATACAAAAAAGCTTTTGCACACAAAATGCAAATTGTTTGACTTTCGAACTCATTAAAATAATTTCACGCTGACCAAACAGCTGTCAGTGTACATACAAAGCGAAGGGAAACAGACTGAAAAAAATAAAAAAAATATGGAAGGAAAATCCATCGTTCACAGAACAAAACTGATGAACTTTAAGCTTTTACTGGCCCAGTAAGATGCAATAGTTCCGGTTCTTATAAATGTACACTAACAGCCTTGTGGGTCTTTCTTTTTGTCCCATGCCAACGGACACACATATGAATGCAGCTTATGTAGCAACATTTATCTCGAGGATAAAATGAAAATCGCTCTAAAGGACTTTTTGATTCTTTACTCGCTCTAAAAGCAGGCAAAACTTTTAAAATACGAAATTGTGCTGCACATCCCATTGCATGCAATTAAAGTTTTTCACTTTATTTTATATAAAAATATACTTGCAAATATTTTCCTTTTATTTTCAATGGGTGATTGTTTTATATCAACATTTTTTAAATACATTTAACCACTGTAATTTGCATACAAGGTAACTTTTCTCAACTGACGGCTTTTTAAGTTCTGCTTTCATGATCATTATAGATATTAAATTTTTTATATGCGGAAATTTTTGTTTTATTGACGAAAATTTCACATTTTAGCGAAATGAAAGTATGGCGAAGGTTTCAATACCTGCAAATGTCATGGTTGGCGTATAAGGAATCCTTTACGATTGTAAAGGTTGTGCTGAGTTTTTAAAATTTCAATTTTCCCATGTAAAATAAAACTTAAAGAATACAATCTCGGGAACTTTAAAATTTCAAAAAGTTATTCGATGCTCTTAAAGTTCTTTCCTAAAAATAATAACAACGAATTAAAATATTATTAAAAATAAAATTATTTTCAACGTTTATTTTATACACAGTTAAAAGCCAATTATATTTCTTAAAGCGACATATTTAGCTGCATACACATTCATGGCTTTATCGCCCTCAAATCTAATGACACGTACCACTTCCAATCGAAAATTGTTGTATTATTCAGACTTTCAGCTGATCATTAAATCTTTGAATCCTTGAAAATAATTGCAACTTGCAACTTAAAAAATCACCTTCTAGTTTTTTAATGCATATAATTTTGCTCTCTTGACTTTAAGGGTTATTCTTCCATTATTATAATTTCTTTTTTCTTTAGTTTATTTTTTATAAGTACGGAAAATGACCTCAAACTCTGCTGCCATTGTTTTTTTCAGAATTCTTTTCGAGAATTTATGTTTAAGATTTTCCTCTGCAAACAATTCATTTTTTAATCCCTTTGGTGTAATTTTTATATGTCTTCGACTTTGATTTCTCGTGAAGAATCGTATTGCATTGTAGATGTGAGAAAAAGGGAGCAAAAGGAACTCTTTAAATAATTCGTTGCATGATTAAGCCATAACTATGAGTTTGCTTATAATTTACGAGTATTATATAGATTTAATAGTACGGCATGCATGGTGGTTCAATTGATTGAAATCGTATAAAGATATTTTCCTAAATACCGTTTCCCGCAGATAATTATTTGTTATTTAAATTGCACCACATACATGTGGAGAATATTAAAAGTAGATGGGAATGTATTATTTCAACTGCTATGGGCAGTTCATCGCATGCTAATGAAGATCACCAGGAAACCTTTTATATATACATTTTATATTGTGTTCGCCATTAGGTGCCTTCACACTTTAAATTTAAAGACAGGAACTTGTTGTTGAAAAAATAGGCCATTCAGACCATTTTATCCGATTTTTGGAAAAAAAACCATTCAGCATCGACCTATATCGAACTCTATTTACGGTAAGTTTGTTTCTTAAAATGGTCTTCAAAAAACAAACATTACCATAATACTGGAAAACCCGATGTACTTAAACTACAGCTATTGTTGGGTGCAGAATTATCGGGAGTTATTGGCAAAATTTGCATTACCTTTTACGAAAACCAAGAAAAAAAATGCAGTCGAAACTTTTTGTTATTTTTAAATAACAAATAAATATTCGTTACATCTATAGTCTTTATTATATTCTTATTCATGAAAAACGATAGAAGAATATATCATAGGCCTTAATTATACAAGACTTAAGTGTGTAGTTTTCTTTACAATAAATTTTGAAGTGATTTCCATGTATATTCTGTTTATACATTAACTGGCGATATATAGTTTTAAAACGTAGACAGTGATTTAAATAATATTCTATAATATTAGTTTGCGACCCTATATATATATATATATATATATATGTAATATAGGTATATAAATATATATATATATATATGAGAGGTTTATATAAGAAGGGAAGTTGATTGAACTTTGCCCATCTGTGGATCGGCCTATTGGTCTATCTCTCTGCGTGCCCTCTATGCTTTTATTGCAGTTTAAATTGATCTAAAATTTTGCGTAAAATGAAAACTATAAAAAGCCATCTGTTCAGAATTTTTTAAAACTTATCCTGTACGAAAATCACCAAAAACAGGCCATAAATTAACGAAATATTGACAAAAAATTATATTAAACGTTTGTAAACCATGAATATCAAAAAGCATAAAACCACGACTGCTTGGGTTGCTATTCAGAGCACTTACCTCGCAGTCGAACTCACTGTATAAGTGTAGTGTACACACTCGGAAAAATATCATATGCAATTAATACTGATAATAATAATACTTTCTCACTATTATTTTAATCAATGGTATAGTTCACTTTAAATTAATAATATTCAAACTATTGAATACTATTGAATTCTACTATTATTTTAATACTATGCTTGCAACACAGTGCTGGCATAACTTTATTTTAATGGATTTCTTATATGGTGGTCACATTAGTTCAATAGTTCTTCAAATTGATATTAAAACTTGATATGATTACACTATTAAATTAATGGGTTTAATGTTCCTAAAAATTAATTAAAAAATGTAAACTATTGGAATAATATTATATCTTCTAGAAAATGTAATGTGAAATGCCCCAATAAAAATAAAAAGGGGCACCAAAATAATTTGTTGTATTTCACGGTGTTTTACTGTTTTTGCAATAGGGTGACCACATAACTTGAATAGTTTTTCGGATTGATATAGATAATAGTTTCAAATTCATTGTTTGTATAGTAGAAAACTATTCAATTCCAGTTGCTTTAATGTGGTTTGGGTCAAATTTTATCCCTATTAAATTAATAGGGGCGCTTTGGACAAATTAATGGGATTGTTTTTTCATATGGAACATGTTCTTCGAGGAGGGTATATAAGATTCTGCAATGTCAAATACTTGGTTTTAACTCTCACTTTGTCATCTCCCCCGCATTTTCCTCCAATAGCAGGTCCATTTTATATTAAGCTTCATTAACCATAAAGAAGACGTATTAATTATGTGTTATTACTTTCTATTATATATATATATATATACTCTATTACTTTCCACCTGAAAATGCATTTCTGTTCTAAACTTCAATAATTTCCATGCAGGTTATATAATTGTAAAACCAAAGATCACACAAGTAAGCACAAAGATATAAAGATATTTGGAGTAAATATGTAAAAAATGTACTACAAGTACCAGATTTAGTTCATTTTTTTTGCGCCCCAAACAGTACACTGTATGGTGTCATAAGCTGTACACGGAAAATACTTTTTTTCCCTTTTATTAATCCTCAAACAGCACTTAAAACTCATCAACTTGCTTGTGCTTGCAGTTTAATACTAATGTATATATAAAATTGGTTTACAGCCAATGGCAGGCCCTTAAGCTTTCCAAATTCCCGAATAATTTTATAGGTTTGGTCCAAATAATGGTCGTTTGCTTTTTCCCAAAAAAATATTTGTGAAATAAATCCCGATTGCCTCGCTTTCAATATTAATTTCTTTACATAAAATTGCTTTACAAGAATTACTTTGTGATAAAAAAAAGTAGTTAAATTATTTTAATTTTTCACTTTTCCCAACCTGTGGCCCACTGTACATTTCTCTATTCAGATGCTTCCAAACTTACTTGTATGTAGTGTTGACTTTTATTTTTCTGATCTTAATTTTTGTTATCCCTTTTTCTTTTCTTTTAATTTTTCCCCTCTTTCCGTGCATTGTAATCTGCTGAGAATATGATTTGAAAAAAAATCTTCATAAAACATTTTTTTATTGTATAAATATATAGAAGTTGCAATATCTTGTCAAACATTAATTCCTGTTTCTAGTTTTATTTATATTTATCATTGCTTTCTCTTGCAGCAGAAAAAACTTAAGAAAAAAGTAATTTGAAAGTTTTATTGCTTTTTGCCTTATCATGTTTCAAGGGAGGTTTTCTTTATTATTGTCATGTACATAATAATTTCTTTTTACAACAATAGGAAAAAAGAACATTAAAAAGAAAAACATTTTCTTTTAATAATAATAATAATAAAAAAAAGTAAAGAGTACTTCTGGCATCAACAACCAGTTGCAAATCATGGAGAGCGACTTTACTTTAATTTCCGTCTTTTGAAGAAGATATTAAAACTGCTTTATGAGTCGAAGCAAGATTTTTAAAAATATTTCAAATAGAAACTAATAAATTTTTCTGCGTAGAAATATTTTTGCTTGAAAATATTCATGAAATTTCTGTTTGCTGAATGGCTTTTGTCTTGAATTACATATTTTGTATTTATTTACTTAAATCGTTATTAGAGTTTGTTTTCAAGAGTCTTCTTCTTGCACTTAAAGAATAAGACCTTACCTTAAAGACCATGATTCACCATCCTACACAATCGTGCGATTTGTTAGACAGCGTATTTAAATATATAAATATAAATTGTATTTCCAACTCTCTACAAAGTTCCGATTTAAGTCCCTTCGATTACTTATGGGAGCGTTAAGAAACGATATATCCATTTCGTGTTGGGCTGGAAATATTTCTAGGTTCTTTAAGGAAACTTGTCAATCCCAAAATAGCTTGGCAACGTACTTTACCTTAAAGACCATGATTCACCATCCTACACAATCGTGCGATTTGTAAGACAGCGTATTAAAATATATAAATATAAATTGTATTTCCAACTCTCTACAAAGTTCCGATTTAAGTCCCTTCGATTACTTAGGGCAACGTTAAGAAACGATACTTCCATTTCGAAACTTGTCAATCCCAAAATAGCTTGGCAACGTACTTTAGCTTACAGACCATGATCCACCATCCTACACAATCGTGCGATTTATGAAATTTGATACGTCTGCTGTAAAAGTATGACAAACCATACGATTTGCAAAACCTTATGAAAGTTTTTATGAAATCATCAATTCCATGCGATCAGAGTTGTGTTTAGTTCAAGCTGCAAACAAAAAAATCGTTTGCATTATTTTTGTGCACCTTGACCACAACTTTGAGGCGATTTTTTAAAAAAGGAATGGAATCACATGATAGATAGTCTTGTGTGAATAAATCGTTCGACTGTGTAGGAAAGATTCTCTTGGCTTTAAATTTAGGCTGTCGTGCTTTTTTAAAAACTAATTACCAAGACTTTTGCTCTGCAGAAACATGATCTGAATAACAAATATATTTAATAGTTTAAAATATAAAATTAAAAAATAAATTTATATAAATAAAAAATGAAACAAATAATTAAAGTTAATAAAATAAATATTCATTAAAAAATTTAATAAATAATTAAAACTTGGTAATAACTCACTCAAAAATTAGATATTACCTTCCATAATATTAATAGTTATTAATTAAAATAAGCAATTTTAAAAGGTTAAAATATGAATATAAAAAATTAATTTTTAAAAATAATAAATAAAATAAATAATTATCATTAATCAATAATATAAATATTTAATGCATTATTAGTTTCTGGTTTTTCATAAAAGATAATGTTATTGTCTTATCATTATAAATAAGTAAAATAGATACAGTTTATTATTTAAACTAGCTTGAGATATATATATTTCGTCAGGAAATATATATTCAATATTTTAAAAAATTATAAAAATTATAAATAAATTATTATTATTAAAAAAGAAAAGATAGAATATAAAATACAAAGAAGTAAATTTGTACACATTATTATTTCAGGTAGAGGCTGTTGACTTATACTGTGCAGTGTATTATTTTGATTAGTCGATATAATTGCAAATTTTAATCGCTTTCATTACGACATCTTCACATATTCGTTTTTGTTTTATTTTCCCCAACTCGAAACTGTTCAGTACGTCATTTTTTACCGTCAACTTTATTTACGGTTTGAAATACTCTCAAATTTACAACGTCGTCATTTTCCGGCGGAAAACAAAAGTTCCAATTAAAAGTACGCAAATAAATATTCATTACTTTAATTTTTTCAGTGACACAAAATGAAAGGAAAAAAGCAATTTAAAAAGACAAAAAGGATTCGTTTACATGCAACATTTGTTTTTTCAGAATCAAAGGCCAACAGCCAAATACTTTGTTTCCGATCCAAAAAAAAAAAGGAAAAGAAAACAAGAAATGGGCATGAGTATTATAAATTGGTTTCATTGAAATTTTCACACATCCTTTTATGCCAAATTAAATGTGATTAATTGACATAATGATACAAAATTGCTCAAAATATTTGCAACGTCCAAATTCAACACAACAACAAAAAACACACAGAAAAAACTCTACTCATACATTCATTTCAGCAAAACGGAGGTCAGTTTGCCAGTGAGAAATGGTCTATACATATTTAGGAAAACCGAATATTGCTGCAATGCAACCAGCCAGTCAACCAGACATCCAACTACATTGGCCTGTCTCATCAGCACGCTTAACTCGGTTCTTTTTTATCAATGATTTACGGCTTGTAGAGGCAGTATACTACAAGAAATATACTCCGCTCAATAAATGCCTCTTATTGGTTGTTCAAAAACTTCCACGGCTTGTGTTATATCAGCTGTACTCTGGCGGGTATTAATAGCTAAAATACTGGTACACTTAACGCGAGCAAAAAAAAAAAAAAACTAAAAAAAAAATGCGTTTTGTAATTTGGTTCTATTGCAAAATGCCACATTATAACTTGCGTTGCAAATTGAAACCCTGAGATATGCTGCGATATGCTGCGATATGCTGCAACAGCTACGTACACACATATAATTTTTGTAAGCAGTTTTACCACCATCATCACTGTGAGGCAGCAGGAGCAGAAGCCGTAGCAGTTAACTACAGCGGCAACAAACTATCAATGAATTGCATTAGTTGGTCTGAAATGTTGACGTGGTTTTGAGTGTTGCTGGTGTTCGAATGTACGGGTATTTAAAGACCAAACGTGAGTCTCCCTCTGCGGCAGTCTACTAATAAATTTCTCTAATCTGACACGATCTCTGAAGTTGATCAGTGTTGCCAATGCCTAAGTGACTCTTAGCCACCAGTTAGTTGATGTTATTGCTGTTTGCTGCGGCTCTACTGGAGCAAGTACAATTTCTTTTATTCTTACAGTGGGGCAAATAAAAATCAATTATTTGTAATTGTGGTTCATATTTGCGCATGTCAAGAAAACGTAACAATAGCCAATCATTGTCTTAAGCTAATTTGTTTTAATTAAATAGAGCTTTTCACATTAATGGTGCTTGTAACTCAGAGCTTCAAAATTATCAGCGGAAAACATAAACTGAATTTAATGTCGTTTCCAGAAAGTTGAAACGATTAAACCCATGAAATGTTAATTCTTCATTTTCTTAAAAATTTAAATGAAATTTTTTTTTCTCATCATAATTTAAAACGGACCACATGGTATTTTTTCTCCAGATCTGATGAATAAATCATTGATACGATTCAAATATCCTTAATTCTTTACTCGTATTCCTCGATTTTTAGCTATTATTATTTCATTCTTTGTTATAATGGGTTACAGTCTTTGGCGAACTCTCGCAGGCAATATTTCGTAAGATTTTGAATAATATGGAAACATTGGAATGGAAACTCTAAATACCAAAAGAATCTGTTGTTACCAATATTATATGCTTTTATTACAAAATTTTTTTTTAAATTGTATTATCATGCGTAGCTAATCTTGTGAGCATATTATTCATGTTTTAAAGCATTCATATTGAGAGCATGCGCAGTAGTGCTTACTTATATTTTATAATATTCACATTATTGTCTTTTCCCGAATTTATTCGAAAAATAAACAATTTTATGCCATTTTTTATAACAAAATATAATAGTGCAACATTATTTTTATACAAAAAATTTACTTCTTTCCAAGCTAAGAAGTATTCCTTACATTTGTAATATTTTTTCCATTTGTTGTTAACAATTTGTTGCTGTTATTGTGTCCTTAGGATATTAACAATTTATTAAAGAAATATTGCAAAAATAGTAAGAAATGGATTGATGTTTTTATTGAAAGAAATTATAAAATCTAAAAATATGTTTCATTCCTATAAGGACTAAATTAATTTTATTTGTTTTGGATCTGCTTCAGCTTGGGTTAGTTGTAAAAAATCTTTTCAATCTCATTCATTTATTCTAATTTTATTCCATGCAAAAAATTATTTCTCTTTAAATGTATACAACAATTACAGTAGTTCCTTTTTCCGGAGTCGTTTTGAGGTTATTAAAATGTGTTGGATCCTTCGCATTATAAAATTGCTTCAATGCTAAAATATCAGCCAACTATCACGAAAAAGTTCAGCTGGGAGAAGTTAAAGAATGATAACTTTTAGGATATGTGAGTATTTCGTTTCATGTAATATTGTCAAAAGGTTGCATTTGAAAGGCTTTTAAAAAAGGATATAAGGATAATGAATATATAAGTGGAAAGTGTAAAAATTATGGTTTATTGATAGCAATTGCAACAAGTTTCTATTCTCTTCAATTTGTCAGAAAATAAGACCCGGAAGTGTATCAGTCTGCGGAAAATGATCCGTTCACAAAATTTTACACAATGGGACGAATATGACCCAATAAAACACTTTCTAAATTGAGCAATTTAGAAAAGCTTCTGGTGTCAAATTGTATTTTTATATGAAAAATAGCAAGAAAATAAATGCTTTTTTGCATAGTCGCCATCGTATCCATTAAGAGTGACTGCCTAGTGTGTTTTTTATCGCGTCATATTTTTTCAAAAACTATTCAGAAAACAACTTTACCGTTGATGGAGTTCGATATAGATCGATGCTGAGTGATTATTTTGAAATCGATGGAAATGCTCTTAATTTCTTTTTTTTTTAACCAACTCCAGCTGTAATGCTTATGGCTTGTCCGCAGGAAAACACCCAGGGTCTAGGCATGAATCGAACCCGTGACCTCCGGTTGAGTAAGCTGAGTATTATTCACTCGCCTACGGAGGCACCCAATGACCCGTTCTTTCAAAAACACGGTGCAACTTTACATATAGCTCGCGAAACGATAGATCTATTGCGTGGGATTGATCAATTTCACGTTTTGGACCAGAGAGTTGGCCGTCAAGATCTTGTGATTACTTTTTATTGGATTATATTGAATTCTTGGCTTATACGCACAATCCACAAGCAATTGACATATTGGTACTGCCATCGGTGAACAGCAGCCTGTATTATGCGAGAAAGTACTTTATTGGAGGGAACGTATGTATGTAGTATGTTAAGCGCCGATGTGCTGGTCATTTGAGTGAAATGCTCTTAAAAACAAAAAATAGTAGTTTCATTTTTCAGAATAAAAAAAACCATTATCTTTATATAGTTTTTGTTTTAAGTTCAAAATGTATAGGGATCTATTGGATTATTGATTTTATATAAAAGTACTTGAGAGTTTTTTGAAAGCGTTTTTTGCGCAAAGCATGTCGGTCACTGGACCTTATATCCAGTCTTTCTTTCTTTGCTATTTCCCACTGTTTCATGCCGCCTAAATGAAATGTGAAATTTTAGTTTCATTCTCTTTATTTGCGTTCCCGCAAAACAATTGCTTAAAATTGTCTGTCCTCTTTGATTTCAATTTGAAGAAAAGGAAGGATCTACATGCAAACGCGTAGAGGCACATATTAGGCCAATACGTGATTGGGGTTGGTGGTAATGACGTTGATAAGCTCAGACAGTTTTTGCTACCAAAAACTCAACTTGTTCACATGAATGAACTTGTACAAGAAGCCGCCTTATTACTCTTAAGTATTGACAACGAATTGTATCGCTTATAAATTGCATTGCCTTGGATTTTAGTAAGGCATCGTATCTTATTGCATTGTAGTCATATCATATCTTGTTATCGTATCGCATCTTGTTATAACAGTGCCTTGCAAACGCCAAAAGGAAACCAGTTGAAAATTCCCAACAGATTTGCTAATGCTTCTTCGCGTTTGCTACTTACTTACTTTTTGCTGCCACACATTCGTTGTTTTATAAGTCTTTTCCTTTTCCCTTGTGCTTTTGTTCCTTTCTTCTTATCGCTTTGAAGGTTTAACCGAAGATGTGCGATGTAATTATATTGTCCACAGCCCACATACAATAAAACAGACCACCTTTTACTCCTCTTTTGGATTTTATCTCTGTTACTATTTGCGATCGTAGCTCAATTTGAGTGCAAGTTTATTTATCTCTGGTTCAAATTGAGTGTCGCATCGTTTAAATAAAACAAGAAAAGAAAGAAGAAATTTCCGTTCACTTGACTCCATTTAGTGTAAAACGGAGTGTGCGTGTGCGTGTGTGTGTGTGCGCGTGTGTATGCACTTAAAGCTGCTTGCATTGCCTTGTGGTAGCTAAAGAGCTCGGGCATGTTCTCTTTTATTCTTATCCATATTAACGCTACAGGTGGTCCATTTTTTCTCGTTAGTTACCACTTAGTTGTATGCAATTCTACTGAAAGTATGGCATACATGGTCACTCTCAGGTATTTGTATGCGTGTATGGTGTATTCCCACAGGGTTAACAGCAAATCTTTTTGCATTTAAGTCTTGACTTAATAAATTCTAAGGATTCTAAAACAATTAACAGGGATTGTAACTATTTGAACATGGAATGTTTATTGGGTGCAGAAATAGCTTTAAATTAAAGTTTTACTTTTAATTAAAATTTATTAAACGTTGAATTGAATACGCAGTGAAATAAGAAATAGTGAAAATGTGCTTTCAAAATCACCTGATTCTCGTGAATAGTACCGTGTTTCATTACTGATTTCCGATTTGGAAAATATATAGATTCATATAAGGCTTAGAAAAGTACGCTATTATGATAAAAGAATGTCATATTTTTATATTTGCAGCACATAAAAAAAATTATTCCAGCAGATTAGCTATGAAATTGGAAGATTCAAGTGCTACAAATACTATTAGGAGAATATAGAATTTATTTTTAATTAATTTTCTTTAAAAAATCGCTGAAAGAGTACCTAAATTAAATTTTTTAGCTCGCAGATATAATACTATGTGAATTTTAAAAATTTTGAGAATTTTTAAATTCTAGAGAAATTTAATAAAATAGTTTTAAAAATATAATTGAAAAAAGTGAATTTTTCCAATGAAAAAAATTCTCTAGTTCTCTACAATAATTTCTCATAAATACATATTTCCCGCAAATGAGTCTTTTGGTACCAGTTAAGCTTATATATCATTATTTATGATATAATTCATAATTCAATTTTCAATAATTCGATACTTCGTTTTGTACTGAAATATTTAAAAAAATTATTATTTTTCTTATATCGTTTTTTTTATTGATCTTTAAGTGTAATAATTAATTCAGATTAAAAAACTTTATGAAGAAAAGTAATGAAATACAAATACAAATACAAGCTTTCCTTGCGGTTTTTTTTGGTTGAAGAGTTGTTCTTATACAAGCTTTTCCTCGAGCTGCTTAATAATTTTGGAAAATTTCTATTTTTTTTTTATTTTAATTATTCAGCCGATCTGCATGAAAAATGATAGTTATCTTTAATTTAAAAATAATGTGATGACTTTGAATAAAGTGAATGAATTACATATCATCAGAGAGCGATACATTTAAGGAATATCATGGTATCAAGCTCATTTCTTTCTTGGCCTTAAATTGTGGTTCTACTCCAAAAATTCGAAAATTGTAAAACTAACGAAGCTACGAGCAGGGATTCCCCTGCTGTAAAGAAAATAAAAATTATCTAGTTTTTAAGTTTTGCAATCCGTTATTTTTTTTATTTTTTATTTATTTTTAATTTCCAATATTTCGCCAATATTTCGGTGAGCTTCTTCAGGTAATTATATAATAATAGTTGTAATAAATAAAAATCATAAATATTAATAATAAATAAATAAAAAAAAGACTTATTGCTCCGATTAAAATGTACATAATTATGAAGAATATAGAATTATAATATCAAAAGGAAAATTTTGTGCCCAAAATATATATATAAAATTTAATTTGAAATAAAATTTTTCGAAGGAGAAAATCATCGGCAGTTAATTGTATCACATGGGAGTTCTTGTGAAATGTTTAACCGAAAGTTGAAAAAAAATTACTATCGTTACTCCTCGCACAGGAGTCCGCACTCCTTACATTGTATACAATCACTTTTCACTTCCGCTAGGAATTTTGTTATCGATTCCTTATGATATACATAACTAGAATACTCAAAGAGATTTTATAATAAAGAACCCCTACTTTGAAAGCTGCCAATCTGTTGCAGGCAACTTTTTAATAGCCATTGCAAAACGATATATTAATGATGTGAATGAGAAAAGAAAAAGTATCTTGCTAGAAGAAATCTAAGATTTAAGCTTATCAGCTTACAGATCTAATAGCACTTGTACATTTATTTACAATAAACACCAGCAAGCATTCAGCCAACAGTAACTTTACTAGACATGTACCGCGAATATTCTTTATACCTCAATTTATGCTGCAATCTAAAAACGTACTCGGCCAGCGCAAAATAGAATGTGTGTCTAAACAGTTAAAAAAGAAAAATGTCAATAAAAAGTTGGCAATAATCATTATTAAAACTGAGAGGAAGGCTAAAAAACAAAAAAAAAAAAAAAAAAAATAATAAAAATAAAAAGTGTTTTATTACATTCTCTTAGATTGTGATCACAACACTCGATTAGAAGTAAAATAAAGGTGCTTAAGAAACAAAAATAATTGCTGTTGTAAACAGTTCTGCTTGGTAAATGCTGATGGAAAAGGAAATTTTATATTTTTATTGGCTTTATATTAATGTTTAGATTCTTATTTAATGACACTAATAGGAAAAATTGTAAAATATGCGAATCCATGAGTATGAAAAAGGCAACGCGGTGAGAAGAATATTCGCATCTTAAAAGTTTGAAAAATATTTGCTTGTAAATTATAATGTTCATTTACTAAAACATGTGACATATTATTATAAGATATGTGTATTAACAAATATTTCAGAGAGTGTGGAATGCTCTCACCAATAGTTGCCGATTCTAAAACATAAAAGCTCCTTTTATTATTTTCGTAATTATAAGAAAATGAGTTACCGAAGAGAAGTAATGCAAGAATTTTTCCTACTTTATTAACTAAGCAAATTAAGCTTATGGATCGGTCGGTCCTCAGTTTTTCAGTAATTATTGCAAATATAAATTTATGTCGAAATATATAATTTTATTGAATAACTAAATTTAGCGATTTTAAATCAGAATAATAAAATTGCTTTTCTTAATTTCGTACTTCTACACGCATTTATAATTTTTTATTTTTTACATCAAGTAGTTGAGCGATACAAATACATAATGAAACATTTTTGCTTCTTAAATTTAAAGTAAAATTTAATTTAAATTTAATATTTTCCCTAAAGAGATAACAAACTTATTGAAAAATTGGCTAAAAGAAACTTAATTTAATAACCACTCATTTGATATTTGCCTGAGGCAGGCAAATGAGTTTTATAAAAACCGTGCAGATTTACAAATAAAAATCACCATAATCGGCACATCCATTTTAAAACATTATTAAATCAATTTTATTCTTATTTATACTCAATATAATTATAATTCAAAAAATTAATAATAATATCATACCAAAAATTTGTGTTATTTATGTTAAAATGAATAATAATAATTTTGCAGTCGTGGCAATTCAGCTTTATAATCCCCATGTTTAAATTCTGAATTTTTTTTTTCAAAAAATAATACAAATTGAATTCTTTCGAATCCTTTTCGAATTTCCATAAAATATTTTTTTTGTTTAGGAAATTACAATTTATGTTAGTAGTAGTAACATTGCGAAGCCTCATTGGCTTGTCTGGGGATTAGTATACTCGTATTAATCATATTTGAAAGTTTAGATGATTTTTCTTCAAAATTAATACTTTTTAATATCCGATTGTGCAACTTCCATACACAAATTAATACAGTCAGTAATAGGATGTTGTTAATTTAGGCATGAGAATCCTTTCGCTTCATAGGAGTTGTTGGACAAGTGTCAAGCGTGTATTACATTAAGTTTCTGCTCGCTTATATTCCAGTTGTGAAAAGCTTTACTTAAGTCTAGTAAGCTAAAACTATTCTACATGACGTTTGCTTAACTTAACATATCGTAACTGAGCCTTGGCGAAATGTTGTGCTTATTATATGATTGCTTGAAACATTTGGAAAGTGATAGAATAGGTGATATCTAGATCGTACTACAGAAGTAAGCTAATACAAACTTTCAACTTTTCTGTTCTTGGAAAGCTCTTACTGCTCTACAAAGAGATTAAAAGTATTTGCTTCAGGTATGATGTGTCAGTTTCGCGAATTAAAAACATCAACTATTTTCAAAAAATTGCTTGCATTGATTGCACAGTAGGAATATCGGTAGTCTCAAAAAAATTAAGTTTTTAATCTATCGATACCATCGGGAAAAAATTAATTTATTGGGGAATTAGGGATTTCTTTTTTAGCTGTTTATCCTTTTCTTGTCCTTAATTTGATTGCAGAGAAGGAATATCGGTAGTCTCAAAAAAATTAACGTTTTATTCTATCGGTACTGTCGAAAAAAAAAATTAATTTATTCGGGTAATTAGGGATTTCTTTTTTACCTGTTTAACCTTTTTTTGTCCTCAATTTGATTGCACAGAAGGAATATCGGTAGTCTCATAAAATTTAAGTTTTTAATCTATCGGCACCATCGGGAAAAAATATATTATTTTATTGGGTTAATTTTACACATCTTTATAAGTGTGTATCCTTTTTTGTCCTGTATTTTCATTTATTGTAAAATGGAATTTTTTCCATAAAGACAATATAAAGTTACTGTTAGGAAGAAATTCGTATATATTCGTAGTTGATCTTGTTTAAGTAGACATTTTTATTGAAAGAGGTCGATGCCTTTGATGGACCGATACAGAAGTGAAATAAAAGCAAAGACCTATGTGGAGTGGCATACGAATATTTTATACTCCAAGCCTTAGAAAGCTAGTCTGTTTCGGGAATTGTAAAATACTTTAACTTTTAAACATGTCCCATGTACTCGAAACCGATCATGAATTTAGAATAACTTCTACAGAAATTAAATAAGCTTCTTAAACTGAAATGATTCCGAAATGAAATTCAATTATTCACAGAAAAGTAAAAAAGGTAAATCTAAAATTTATTATAATTTTCTGTCAGATTTCTCCATTTAGCAAAATTTAATTTCAACTTGTATTCATTTCGAATATTTTATTTTTTTTATTTTATTTTATTTTATTTTATTTTATTTTATTTGATTAATTCTTTTTGGTGCATTACAGTAGACTTGATGGCTGGGCTTTAATTTTAATTACCAACGAAAATTCATTTTTCTTCATCTACTGCTTTTCATATTGCATTTGTATTGGAATGAATATAATTATTTTGCTTTTACCTCAACCGGACGAACGTTACGCTTTTGATAACAATTTACATAATTTATATTATTTAATTTATATTTCATTTTCATAATTTGCTTAATATTCTTGATGTCAGTTTTATTTTTAAAAAAAACTTTTCGTTGTCTGTTTGTGAACGATTAAACAAGAATGATATTATAAAATACAGGAAAAAGCTAAAAATCAACAAAAGATTAATGTAATGAGAATCAACCGGTGGACGGATGTTTTTGTATGGTTATTCTCGCTGGTGTCAGTGTGGCCTACATAATTGTCATAAATTATTTGAAATTATATTGCCGGAAAAATCAACAAAGTGAAATTTTGTTTGTTATTTAAACATTTCTGAAAGCAAAATGTGATCTCTTTGCAAAAATATTCCAATATTTTTATATTAATTGTTTCCTTTATTTTCTCAGTTAAAATTTTATTTGATTCGCTTAAACTTTAAAATTTAAAAATAAGAAAATGCGTTTGATTGTGAGGTTAAATAATAAACTTTATTCTATTTGATCTATAAGTTTTTATGTCAATTGATTTCAGTATCAGCTTTGTAAGATTACATGTTCAATTTTCAAGCATCTCCGGCTTCCGATTGTTCTGAAACTATTGTATGCTGTTGTACGAGTATGTATTGTTTGCTTGGCTTTTAATTTGTTATACAGCCTTTCCTTTTTGTTTTATTTTCTTCTCTCATATTTTACACTCGATAAATAATTTGTAAACTTTTCTCGTAGTCTTGAAAAAGTAAAGAAGATCTCCAATATTCGATATCTTCTTTCAATAATGTGACACCTAATGAACATCTGTTTCACATCTAATGTGGGGTATGCAATTACAACTCTGTAGTCATATGTGCTCTTCAGCTGCCATTGACATTTTTTCCCTGTTTATTTCTTCAATGCGAAACTATTTGCGAAATTCTTAAATTTTGGCCTAAAAAAATAAGTAACTTTTCCTGGCATGAACGTACATACGTTTCCTTATCCGTTACGCATTGAAAACAATCACTTCAGGAGGCTACTTGCCCACACGATAGCATAATTGCTAGGAAACCTTTTGCAACCCATACACGATTCAACCGTTGGCACAACTCGCTTAGTAATCAAGTTGTGTGTTATGCCCACTTACGATAAAACCTCTTCGTACAACTTTATTGTGCAAAAAATTTACAGCTGGAAACAACAAATAATAAACACGCATCCCATGAAGCAAAACAAAATAGGCTTCAATTTTGTGTAGCAATAAAACAATTGAAAGCTCTTTAAGTAAATTAAATATTTATTAACACTCAAATATTTTTTAATCTAAAAGATTTTTAAAAAATAAAAAAAAATAAAAAATAAAATCAAACTTCGAATAAAAAACTTTAAAAAATAAAACTTCAATGAACTGTTGCATATAATTTACTAATACTGGCTATTATTAAATAATTCATCGTAGAACTGTGCTCTAGTTTCATTTCAGCTGTGTCTTCCATTTTTAATTAGTATTCACGTTAGTTTTCTTTGCTTTCAAAAACCAAATTAACCGACGATACGTCTTTCTCTCGCAAAATTTAAAATGAGAGTGATGTACGAATTCGCATGACTAACCCACAAACGTTGCAACAAATTTTGATTTTTCATACAACCGAGTCACAAGTTCATACAACACGCCCACATACGTTACAACCTTGATTACAACCTGCCGAAGTTGTGCCAACGTTTGAATCGTGTATGGGTTGCTTTTGAATTGTTAATGCTCTTTTAATATTAATATTGTGATAAATATAGAAATAAGTAATTGCAGTGCCCCGAAAGTGAGTCTTCTCATGTAAGAATGTGTATTTTATTTCAGTTTTATTGCTGTCGAAAGCCTGCCACCTTCTAAGACTTAATGCATTACATTGCGAAGATTGTTCAATAAATAAGGGGAATTTCTAAAATATATGAAAAGTTATATAACATTTGTTACAAACTCTTTGGACCATTTCTTTTACCACACAAAAATCACAGATGCAATTAAGACAAATATAATATAAGCGGCTGCGCGTCTGAAATACACAAAGAATTAGAAGCATATACGAAAAGACAGTGACAAAATTCAGAAATTTAAAAATTTCCATCATGTTCTATTTTGCTTGGTGGGGCAAAATGTATTTACTGGGTCAACTGAGCCTTAACCTCGACATCATATCAGTAAACACATGTTTCGTTTCGTTGTAGAAACACCTGGGAAACACCAGTAGCAAGTAAATCAATTACTCACTTCCATGCCTACTTATAAATATAAATTCTTTCCTTCAATAAGTTTAAATGTCCACATACACAAGCATACGTCCTTTGCGGCATTATAGAGTGCAGTAATACCTGATTTTATCATGATCAATACAGACAAGAATTTCTGAAGAAAGTTATTTTTTGGTGATCTTTTGCGATAGACTGCCAACAGTACTATCTTTATTATCATGCTAAATGCCAACTTCTTCTACTCTTCTTCTTTACCACAGTTTTTTTTAAATTTAATCATTTTCGAACAAATTTTGCCCGCTCTTGTTTTATAATCATTGTCGTCTTTGATATCCGGAGCAATCCATACTTTAGTCCCTAAATAATTCTACCAGTCGAAAACTCATTTTGTTATCGCAGCTTTATAATAAGCTTTCCTAACTTTTCATATATTTTTTTGTGGTGAGCAAAATTATATCAAATTTTATACCAACTTTTGATCCATTTTTTTTACAACTAAAAAATGCTCGGGGTCATCAAAATCATTTGTAATCTACGCGTTAAATTAGAGGCATGTAGACATGTATGAAGACAGTGAAAGAAATTTGTAAATTCATTGTGACCATTTGAAGTGTTATGCTCATTCTAATGCTACAATTATTTGAGGGGAATGGTTAAAGACTTAAATTTTAAGAAGTATTATAAGTATTAAGACCAAATTACGATCATTGTCATTATTTATCAGTTCATGTTTTTCTGATTGGTAGACCCTATTTTAGGTAGATATAAAAGTAATCACCTTTTTTCCATTTAACGTCATCAATACGAAACGATAACGTTTTGTGTCGATGGTTGTAAAGCGGTATGCCCATTATCAATATCAAGTGGTACCGATAAGCGTCGATGTATTTTTGGTATGCCGCATGGAAGGTTAACGACGGCATCGATTTAAATTGACTCTGATTTGATCGTCGGTCTGGTTTGTGTCGAAACAGTTTTAGTATTTTTGAATTTATTTTGCAATACGACAATTTTAAGATAAAAATATGGAAAAAGGAAGAAAAATTAAAATTAGTAGAGAAGATGGAATAAAATCCGGCACTTGCCAATTGTTTCCAAAAATGCAGTCTGCAAGTTACCTCAAACAGCTGAACCAAAAAGGATCTGTTCAGGGAGCGAAAAATATTGAATATGAGGATATGGAAATGGAAGTTGTGGAAAGCAACGAATTGGTTATTAAAAAAAATACTTCTGTACAGACTGTCGACAATTGCAACCGTCTAAGGAGAAAGGACACATCTACCTCGCAGAAGGCAGGATCACTTAATGATCACTACAAAAAGCAAAAGCATAGTGATAAACAGGGGAATATGTTAAAAGAAATGAATAATTTTGTGTCATCAATGAAAAGAACTCCAAAAGATTTGAGTAGATACCAAAAAGATTATTAGAAATAGAAACGAAGAAATTTGAGGAAAAAGAAAGTAAAAGAGAACAGCATGAAACCGAAATGAAAATTAAAAAAATTAAATTATTAATCAAGGAAATACAGTTGCAGGGGCTGAACAAAAGCTAGACAAATTTCATGTTGTCCTTTCAAGCATTATAGTATATGCACATATACATATATGCAATAACCTTTACAATATGCCTTCAAAAGTTTTAATGAATTTTTTCTCTTGTTATTTACGTTTTTTAGTATAAGATTAATATTGTATAGTTTGAAAGAAAATGAATTAAAAGACTGAATTGATATTAATGAAAACTTCGGTTTATTTTATCTCTTATATGAGCTGCCTCAGAACCTTGTATAATTTCAGCGTGGTCACTACTTCATAAATTTGCGTACTACCTAATTAATCTGCAATATCTAAACCATTTTGAAAACATAGTGCAGCGCAAATATTAAAAATTTTTACCGACTTTTCCGCGAAATAATGCAATCGGGAACAAAATAGTTAAAGTTATATGAATAGCTTACATTAAAACTGGAGGTCCTTTTGCTCTTCTTCAAAAAAAATACAACCAATCGACATTGTTACACTGTTACACTGTTTACGGCGTACTAGTCTCGCATTGTATTTACGATGACGATGTCAATAAAATTTGGGATTGATCTTAAATTGATCGGAACAAATTTATCAAGATATACTTTGAATGATCAAAATCTTCAAAATCTGCGGTCTTATTTCTTTAATGTTTTTTTTTTTTTGTTTTATGCTCTTCGTTTAAATGAATCCAGGCCGGGTCTTGTCAAATTGCCGACCACTCTAAAAAGTGTCATGTTTCTATACGGCTTAATACGTGGTGATGAACAAAATCTACTTTAATGCCCCAACAAGACCCACTCGTAATTTCCAGCTGTTGCATTCAAAATATTATCGTACATTTATCCTAGCAATGATTCAATTATCACTTAATTGATTTATCTGCGAGTAGCGATATCTTAAAAAGAAAAGTTGTTCTATTTTTAAATTATTAAGCTAATTTATTCCCCAATATTATATTACTTTAGTCTGTAAGGAATGCTAATTCTACAGACTTAAATAAATAAATTAACTAATACCAACTAAACGAGAATTCTATTATAAATTTTTTCATACAATCCACATAACACAACATGCCGTTTTATTTCCAAACTTTTGTTCGCGGCTAAATATGACGAAAATCAGTTTATAGCCAATAAATTAATGTTATATTTAAGTAATAATTTTTTAAATTCTAGTAAAAGCGGCCATAAAAGTTTCTTTGGTGCATGTAACCGTGGAACATTTGATAAATTGTTGTTTTGTATGAAATTTGAAATGTGTTGCCCAATGAATTACCTTACACACCGATTAAGCAAGACCTCATACTGGGCGAAATTTTAAATTAAATTTTGTTATACCCCAATTACTCACTTTTTATTGGTATAAATCATTTGAGTTTAAATTAAACCCTAAACTAAATTATAAGCTTTGTTAACATGCCACAAAGAAGGGGTGTTTCCTCTTCTAGCAGTTGATTGTTTTATTAAATGCCTAATTAATTATCATTAGTTAAAATCGCACAAGCGAAACCTTGGAAACAAAACTCCCCTGTTAGTTTTGTTAGTTAAAAAAAAAAATTGTAGAATGGAATTGTGGAAGACACCTGCGTATTATAATTTGAGAGAGAATTTCTCAGGCACTCGGGCAACTAATTGAAACTAACCAATAATTCATTTGTCATATTAAGAACTAATTAATTACAGGAACATATGTATGCACGCACACATGCACACGAAAACATAACGCAACCTTCCTTAACGAATGCTGTTTCTCATAACATGCTGACACGATGTTTCAGCTATCAGCACTAGTTGGTAGACACAATTGCCTATGAATACGTGCAACACGTATGCATTTAAATCCATATTCGACTGTGTAAAGGTTGTAATGAAAAGCTAATAAACGAATATGAAATGAACTTTATGGGAAAACGAGCTCACATGCAACTTACATACAAACGCAGTATGTACTCGCATATGCCTAATTAGAAAATTATACATTTTAATAAAAACAATTATGAATTCAAAAAAACAACTACATAATCACAATAGGAAAATAATAATAAAAATAAAGAAAACAAAAAAAAAAAAAAAAATATTATGATTGTGTTGCACGTTGACTAAAGTGTTTTCAGTATTGCGTACGTACATAATACATCAGGTCTCCATCTATAAGCTCGTACATATATATTGTTGGCCTCAAGTAGAAGGCCCTAACTTGCATTTTTTTGCAATGTGTGTTCAGTTCATACACTGAAATCACAAAATAAATCGAATGACAAAAAAAAGGCGAGTTAGGACCTCTCTAGTTGAGACCAACGATATATAGATCCATCATTCAAATATTTCTTTTATTAAAAACATCAATTTGTTGCTAGAATTGTTGGAATAGAAAATGTACAAGAATTTCTTATTAAATCGAAGTAGAATTATTCCCACTTAATAAAAATTAAAATAAATTTGTACCGCCCTAATGCTGTAGATACAATCTACATTAGTAAAAATATAAGTTTTTTGTAGCCTTATCTGCTTTAAATTTATACTGCTTACTTCAACTTCTATTATATTATATATAAAACTACTTTTATTTTGCATTAATTTGAAAGACTTGTATGAATTTGAAAAAGTTTTTCAAAGTGAATACTTCCTTCCGTTGCTTTCACAAACCAAAAAAAAAATTATAAATTGTATAGTGACACTTTAAAATACCAATTTCATTTACTGGACCTATTTAAATAGGGCTAACGTAACTGGCATTTGCAATCCAAAGGCTTATGTTTTTAATATCATTGGGCGGCTGACAAGCGAGCTTGTGGCGAAACAATTCTTAAAATCTTCTAATATGTGATGTGTGGTAATTCACACATCGGTTTGTCGTCTCTTGATAGGAGACCAAAGGCTTGAGAAACAGATATATTAAATGTAAAATAGGCCGCTTGTAACTTCGTCTTAAATAAATCAACGTTTAATAAGGTCTCTCCTCCAATTCATCGCTGCAGTTACTTCATAATATACTTAATTTTTGTTCTCATCGAGTCTAGTACAGCTGAGTCGAAATATTTGGAATAAGTTGTTTAAGTATTCATAAACAAGATATTTTTAAGCACAGAAAGATACTCAAAGGAGGAGCCTAAAATAACCTTTTTAATAATTGTATGTTTTTTTTTATATATTTCTGATATTTTTATTACCAAAACTTAAAATGTATATTGTCACATTAACTCTTTAGTAAATGCCAATAATGAAATAATCTGCTGCCGTATGAAACGACTTCCCTCTTTTACTCCCTTCTTCGTTTATTTAGAATACCACAGTTTACTTACAGCGGCTTTTGCCAGGTTTTATTCTACTATAATATTTTACTACACCCTCTGATACTACACCCTCTGATCCATAATTTTTCAAAGTGACGCTCTTTTGGTAAATCTCTTTTAAGGCCTTGTTTCTGTATCTCGTACAGTCGAACACGAAAGTGTATACCTTATCAAATAAAAATGGCGCGTATGGTGGTACGCCATATTTTAAATATATTATGAAAACAGATGTTTTATATTTGTTACATACAAAGTAATTTATTCTATTTGGTGTTGTGAAGAAGGTGGACTAAAATGGATATTCCAAGGATAAAATATTAATATATTACATCCTTTCGTGCATACATACTTTAAAAATATTAAAAATAAAAAAAGCAAAATCAACCCTGGTCAGACGAAATCTATCAAAAAAATAATATGGTTTTTTAATACTATAATAAATACTTTTCCATAATAATTTTCAATATTTCTAGTATTTTCAATATATTTTCAACGCTAAGCTCCGGCAAATTTGAATCTTTGAATTACAGTGGACTTGCAGAAATGTGACAAATTTTTACTGGATCTGTTACTCTCTCATTATTTTTTTCCTTGCAGAGCTAAAAGCTTTGGTTTCTTGTTCATTCAGATGACAAGGATTTTTAGATAGTGAAAAACAAATGTATTCGGACATGTTATGAACATGGTGATAAGCTAAAATAAAAATATGCATTAAACTCCAGTCCTGAACTCCCACGACGCTAAAACTTATCCTCAAAATTACGAACGATTGTAAGGAAACAGGGAGAGAACCAGAAGCATGTTAGATTTTTCTGACACCTGTCGAAAACCAAATTAGAAACATTTTGTTGACTTATACAAATACAGTGATAGCAAAGTAATGTAGTAGATGATACAATTGAAAGCCTAAAATAAATTAAAAATAATATAAATAAAGCAATAATTCATAAGGACGAACAACAAAAACTGACAAGGCCATTAAAATTTAACACCACGGCAAACACATAACTAATATCAATTAGTACACCCTTGGTGCTTGTCGAAGTTCGTGCGTAGGAGCAATGAGACAGCTGTTTCTATCTTTAACAATTCTAAGTCGCACTATGAGCTTTCAACTACAGATCAACTATTTAAACGCTTATTCCCAAAACAGTAATTTAAATGTACAAAATAAAATAAAATTTTATTAATAGAATGCTTCATGCATGTGAATTTGGAAGTGGGCATCACACAATAAATAGAAGTTCTAAAACACATACAAGTATGAGCAAAAGTGTTCGTACACATACAAAATTCTAATTTACCAATTTAGTTAAATAGACACACTCACACCGAACACATACCCACACATACTTATTTTATAAATGTGTTCAATTTAGATATTTAGTTGTTAATGTGGGTTAGTAAGAATTACTAAAATTTATGTGTTTGCACAATAAATAAATAGAAATAAATAAATGTTTTTGTTAGACAACATTTGGGCAGTAGGTTTCAACTTACTTGGCCGTAATCGTTAATTAGTTCAAAAATATCACAGGCAAGACAGTTATATTTTGTTGTTTGTCTATTTGTCTGTCGCTCAACTTGCTCATCTGTGCATGCATGGGAATAACATAAAAGTTTATACTTGTACGAATGGCAATAACTGTAGAAGCAGGGGCAAGTGTAACTGAACTTAATGTAGAAGTATAATTAAAGTGTTTGTTTTTAGTAAAATAAATTTGGAATAATTGGCATCATGTTGCTGCTAAGTGTTCTTTTATTTATTTTATTTTCTAAAGCATGTAATTAAATATTCCTTTCCAAGAACAGTTCAGAACAATGTGGACAGTTCATGGCAATTTGTTTTTCGGTTGCAGAGGGAATATTGTGAGGCATTAATCTGCTGTGCGACTATCACCGATTACAGCAAGATTGTTCATGTTGGCTACTAATTTTATTGCTTTCCGTGTGTCCAGAGTGTCAAACAAATAGTTTCCTCCATCTCTGGAGAGAACTATACACTGCTGCTTTGTGGACACTAAGCAATTTCTAGTATTTTTTTTATGGGACAAATTTGTATCGTTAAATTAGAGAGGACACGCAGAAATATGGCTCTGTTACTTTCTCCTTACTTTTTTTTCTTGCAGAGTTGCAATTTTTAATTTTTTTGTTATAAAAGAGTTTGTTATTTTTAAACGCTTCTCAGAGTAATTCTTGCCTTCACAAGGCACTTATCAGCTGCTGCGGGGAATCCCACAAATTTCAATAAGCTTACAACAGTATTAAATTTCAATATTAGCTCATGCGATTGCCTCACTTGAAACGTATTTTATGATGTTGTGTTGTAACAGGTTGTTATTTTTAAATACTTCTCAGAGTTATTCGTGCCTTCAGAAGGAATAAAATAAGTGAAATTACTTATCAGCTGCTGCGGGGAATCCCATTAATTTCAATAAGCCTACAACAGTATTAAATTTCAATGCTCGATTGGCTCACGCGATTGCCTCACTTGAAACATGTTTTATGATGTTGTGTTGTTCATATTTCTGCGAGTTCACTGTATTTCCATTGTGGTTCTAAATTTTCATTATAAATATTTTATTCTTTAATTAAAATTTATTATTTTTTTTCTTTACAGGTAAATCGTATGTGGTTAATATTTAAGCAAGTTTTGCAAGTAAGAAGTTATTTGGAAAAACTTATTATATAATATCATTTTTCATTTAAAATATTTATAAATATTTTATAAATGAATTTATTGCTTATTGTCCGAAATGTCTAATTTATATTTTCGTTCTGGTATAATTTTTCCAACTAATTTTTTTTGACGTCAAAATTCCGGTGCCCAAAAGTTCAATATTATAAATTAAAAGCTAATGTACATATTTCTAAGCGAGACATTTTATTCATGAAAATATGAAAAATTTAATAATTATTTTCAATATATGTATGTACATAAATACTTTTCCCTCTGCTAGAATATATAATTGTAAAATTATACATTCAGTGCGCTTCCCATTCAAATCTGTTCGGTGCAGTTTCATTTCAGTTGTTTGTAAAATTTACGTCATAAATTCAAATGCACTTTTTCAGCAATTTAATTAAAAAATGCTGCATTTTAATGAATACTCGTATGTAGAGTTCTAATGCAAAAATAAAATACAAGCAAAAAGTTTTAAAAATTTTATAATTACATG
This sequence comes from Ormia ochracea, assembly GCA_963402855.1. Taxonomy (NCBI): domain Eukaryota; kingdom Metazoa; phylum Arthropoda; class Insecta; order Diptera; family Tachinidae; genus Ormia; species Ormia ochracea. Next base: position 32,025,641 of record OY727107.1, on the reverse strand, counting down.
GCAAAAGCACATCAAAAGTAATTTTATTAAAATTTTTGTCCTCTACGAAAATTTAGTTTTGAAAAACCCATGAAATTTTATAAACGAATGGATGCATTTTCATTAGCTGTTTCCATTTAACACACGAAATCTAAATTAAAAAAAATATATTCACATTTTTCATTTAGCGCAAAATATTAAGTTTGACAGTCGCTCTTAATGGTTTTATTATAATAATTTTATTTTTTTTTTTTTGAAATTGCATTCATATTCAAATTCCAGTTGCAAGCTTTTTCTTTTTTTTTTATTTATCTTTCGTAGTCTTAAATGTTCTTGTAATCTTTCTTTATGCCACTTTAATGCCCCAGGAATAATGTTGTCAGATCATAAATCTTAAAAATAGCTGTCAAGATGCAAATACTCTGCAGATTTTATTAATATTTAGCTGGAAAACTGAAAGGAAAAATTAAAAAAAAAAAAAAAATTTTATTACTTGTTGGTTGCAGCATAACGACTGTGGCGACAAACTATTGATGGCTTTAATAGATTGATTTTAATATAAACTGATTTCAAATATGGTTGTCATTAAATTTATGTCACTGTTGGAATCAATTACTTGTGTGTACGGAAGCCATTAATTTATCATGATTTTGCTGAAGGAAATTTCATTAATATTTTAATAGAAAATCTCAACTGACTTCTAGAGGTTTTTTAATGACCTCTATAAGTGATTTCTAATAAAGCAATAAATCTGTGCTTTGCAGACTTGCAAACAAAACAGATGTTGAAAATATTTAACGGGTTTAAAAAATATCGGGTTTTCCATTAGGAGTTTTGAAGACAATTTCAAAATCGGGTTTTAGAGTACTTTTTTCGCATAGAGCGATTCAATTCCTCTCCATTAATGTTTTGTGGATTGTTAGCCTAAACCAACCATTTCACATAACACAAGATCATACAAGATCAGAAGTTCTTGGCTGCCAAGTCACAGGTCCAAAACGTGAAATTAAATCATCATTGAATTTCCATGCCAAAGTGCATGTGAGCTTGCAATATATTAATCGCTTTTGGGAAAAAATAATCGTTCAGCATCGATCTATACCGAATTCCATTAAATGTATTCCATTAAATTCTGTTAATGAGACTGGAGCTGGTGAGCATGAACCAGAAGAAGAGGAAATAACTGTAGGGTACGATAAGACCAAATCATTTTTTGATAACATCTCCTGTGAGACTGCACAAGAACGTACAAAGAACAAGAACTATGATTGGCGTCAAGAACGCAAATTGAATAGTAAAAAAATTTGGCGTTTCTTCAACCAGGCGTGGAGGTTATCGAGGTCGCGGCAACTATTACAGTAATCGTAATATGAGCAGCTATAATGGTGGAAGTTATAACAATCGTCGTTATCGTGGCAATAATTATCGCAATCGCAGCACCAAACGCAGTAAAATGCATAATTATCGTGATGGCAGCACATCAAATGGTGTCGGTGGCAATTTAAACAATATTGTTAATAACTCTACCGTTAATGATAATGTTGCCACCAATTTAAAAAATTCCAAAAATTCAACTCCAGGTTCAGTTCCACATCATAATAACGCAACTCCAGCGAACACATCAAAAACCGTGTCTTTAGGATTACAAGATGAACGGACTACACCACCAGCATGAAGACAGCCACTTTTAATGGATTCAATGTTGTCTGGCGTCCTTCACTCCTTACGGCTTATAGAGCAATCATATGAAATTTTATCATATTTAATTTTATTTTTGTATTATTTTTATCGATCAAGATAATACACGATTTTTATATATATATATAAATATATATAGATATATATGTATATCCTTAAGACATTTCGATATTTCGATTTGTTTTTAACATTTTCTCAATGTCTCGGGGAGTACATTTGTAGAGGAATCAATTGGGATTGCCTTTCTCAAAAGTGCGTGCTTTAAAAATGTTCAGACTTGGGAAATTCTTCTTTTTTTTAAGGAAATGAGCTGAAATTTTTGCTGTAACGTACTTAAATAGGCATGATTTTGTAAATCGCCACTCGGGCTTATTTTCGCATTTATATTTCTCAGCCGATGCGGTTTTTATTTTAAAATTGCCGGTTAATTGCAAATGCATGTGCCCATTTACAGTTTTACACATGCATTTCTGCTATTCCAGATACTGTTGTCTTCAATTAAATGCAGACAATAACTGCAATATATTTCATTATATTTCTGTTTGCAGAAAATGTCTACACTATTAAATTGAAATTTCAGACGTTTTCCTGGGAGGTTTCTGCTACACGCTTACACGCTTACAAACATATGTTGGCGTGCATGTGTGTTTGTGACATAACAAAATAGAAATACTGTTAAAAATATCATATTTGTAGTAATTTAAATATTGCCTCCGGCTGTAAATTTATCAGCAAATAGGACAAGAAAAATTAAACAAAATTGTAGTCGTACAATTTGCTAACAAACGTAAAACTCAACGTGAATTCAACACGGTTTTCATACATGAAAATTCATTCAAAACAAATATGTAGTATACTCGCGGCCATACAGTGTCTTGTAATATTATTCGTACTTGTGCCTGACAATAGCTTGATGTAAGCAAACTTTTTCCAACAAAAAAAAATTTTTTTTTTAAAGATTAATTATTTGATTTTGCCTACAGTTTGAGAAAAACATATTTATTTGCATACTTTCACTTCAGTTTGTTTATGACGTCACGTTGTACATGCTGTTATTATACCTTAATTTATTGGTCACTGTATGTATTGCTAGCAGAATATCAAATGCACAAACAACTGCTAAATTAAACAAAAAAAAAAAAAAAACAAAAACATTTACTGGCTAAAAATGTGAATGTGTGAAAATGCATAGAAATGCATGATATTTTATTGCGCGGGTTTCCACAAAGATTTGTTCAGCGGTATTCAGAAAGCTTTGGGTCGAATACACGTATATACAATTTATGCGCAAATTTGTATGCATGAGCACAGGTATTCTAAAAATAATTTTTAAATATATTTGTATGTGCATGAAGCGAGCATGTTCGACATTTGAATATTATTAAAACTAATTAAACTTTATGTTTCTCTTTTGCCAAAATATGACAATTTTTGCGATGGCAGAAATAACGCCATAAAAGCAATTGAATGTTTCAAACATTGCTTTGAAATAATTTACAGGAGAGCAGGAAAATAGTGTTTCCACTCTTTGGCAACGGTTCCTTTGGCGGATGGCATGTTTATCGCAGTGTCTTATGTTTCTTCCTCTTTGGAATATCTGTATTTCGAATACTTCTAATTTGATACACTGATCGTGTTTGTTCTACTAAATTCTATGGATTGCTATCAATTTCTATTCAATACCTTTAAAATAGAGCTTAAATATGGAAGCTATTTAGTGGTTGTCCTCGTAACTCCTGAAATGCAGTGTGATTTAATAGTTTGGGAAAAAGAAATTTTGGTCCTAATTAATTATCGGTTAGTTGAAAAATCCTTTTCGTATTTTGTCAGTAGATGTAGTTTTAGTCGTATATCTCCAATGCTACCAATCACAATGTCTCATACCATATAGTGTTGGAAAGGTGAGACTTTAGGCTTCACTTAACGAAAAAATTAAATTCAGAAAAATTGCAAAAAAATTCTTAGTTGTTCAGAAATTAGTGAAAATAATGAAGAATTTCGCTGTATTTTGAAATTTTTACATAAAAAAGGGAAGAATGCCAAGCAAGCCACCAATGAAATTTGTGAAGTTTACGGAGACGATGCTATATCAGTTCGTGTAGCACAAAAGTGGTTTGCTTGCTTTCGTTTTTGAAATTTCAATGTGAAAGATGGAACTCGCTCTCGTCGACCTATCGTTGTAAAAGCCTATGAAATTATGGGAAAGATTGACCAGAACCGTCACATAATATTTAATATTCATCATCAAACGGTTTTGAACCATTTAAAAAAAGCTGGCTAGCTATTTGGGTACCATATGATTGTCTGTGAAAAATATAACAAACAGAATTGACATTTGCGATTCTTTGCTGAAACGAAAAGAAATCGAACCATTTCTAAAGCGCATGATAACCGGAAACGAAAAGTAGAGATCAAGTACGACAATAGTGTGCGAAAAAGATCGTGGTCCAAGCGAGGTGAAGCTCAACGAATGGTCGCAAAGCTAGGATTGAAGTCTCAAAAGGTTATGCTGTGTGTTTGATGGTATTGGAAAGGAATCATCCACTATGAGTCTCCAGTCTGATCGAACGATTGATTCTACATTTTACTGTCAACAACCAATGAGATTGAAGCAAACAATCGAAAAAATACGGTCAGATCTGATCAACAGAAAGGTCTTTGTCTTCCATCAGACTCTGCAAAAACTGGCTGAGCTTGGCTGGAAAGTTTTGATGCATCCACCATATAGCCCTGACCTTGCACCATTGGACTGTGTACTTTTGATTAGAAGTAAGAAAAGACTCTTTCTACTACCTATATTTACTGCAGTAGAAATATATACGCGCATGAAATTCCAATCTTAAGTGAATTATTGAAACTGCTCCTGATATTTGTAGCAAAATTTGTTCTGTTTCGACCAAAAACTTTTTATTTCAAGAAACGCGTTCTGAAAGAAAATTTTTTACCTTTAACGCCACGAATTGAAAGTTGTGAGATATTTTCACAGAAATTAAAAATATATAATTGCTATATAAATCGCAATAAATAATTATAAAATAATACTCAGCAGAATATATGTAAATTAATTTTTTTTTAATATTTCGGCTTATCAGCTGGCTGTTATAATCATTCCACAGCCTGCTAATGCAGATCATCAGGGTTATCAGCCGTCTTCTATGTACGGATGTGCATTGGCCAGCTGATACCACAGCCAATAAATTTCAATGTATTTTGAATTAAAAAATTAATACTCTACTGTTTATTCATTTTTGGCAATTAAGTACAAATTCAATATCAAATGAATACAATTTTTTTTTAATTATCAGAAATTAAAATATAAAAAATTAGGTAATTGAATAGAAATTAATTTGTTAAGAAAGTAATATTTTTTAAAAAGAAGTCAGCTGATGGTTATTAGCACAATATAAGATTTTTAAAAAATATATATTTTAGGTGGCCGTAAAAACACACTGTTGCACAAAACTTGAAACAAATCTTTATTTTTTAATTGAATCTGTTTAATTTGATCTCGATACAAAAAGAGTGTTTGAGTCTCTTAAATTTAAAAGGATACGTTCATTCAGTCTTAAATAGTCTTAAATTTGGTTAAGGATACAAATTTGTTCCTTAAAAAAATGCCGTGCATAAGTTGGCCGAAGTAGAAGTCACAGTAATCAGTAAATAAAGGTAAATTAGAGCGCGGAGAAGTTTTAGCTTCGGACAATCTCTTACAGTACGAGTACACAATAAAAGAGACAGACAAAAAAAAAATAGATAACATTTTTTCTAAAAGTTGTAAAAATAAGCACCGATTTCTTTTTCGATGAAATCATGTTTTTAATAATTTTTCAGAAATAAATTTTAAAAAAAACTTTCAAATGATTTTTAAATAATTTTATAATATTTAATTTTTATAATAAATAATTTTTTTAATTCTATTTTCGAGTAGATGCGTTGTAAATCAGACGGAATGTGACTTTTAACATCTGCCAAATGAGATTAATTTAAAATTTTATTTTTTTATAGTTTGTAAACTGTACTGACATTTTTTACATACATTTTGTTCTTTTTTTAAAACTTTATTGTTTGAAAAATTTCTCGTCTTCCAAGTGCATAAAAATGTAAATTTTTATATATATTTTTATGTCAGAAAATTGATTTAATTTCGTGTGTCTTATTTAACGACTATATTTTTTTTATAGTGAACTTTTTCTATTTCAATTAATTTCATGTGCTCATAATGCTCATGTAGACTGTAATCAACGCAACTGCTTCAAACGAACATTGACTTCTGCAACAACTGTAAAAATTTGCTACCATATTGTTCACATACACACCATCTAAAATCTTTTCATTACCAGCAGACAAAAAATGAAATAAAATTGTTCTGTTCGACACAATTGGCCAACGAAATGGCCAAAAACAAGGCTTCTTCAAGATCCAACAGTGTAGTTGATGCTCCAGAATCTACTACATACGAGTGTACGTCGATCAAAGTATGCACTTAATGCAATTACAAAATATTTGTATAATTTTTTAACTGTAACACAACAACATCAACAGGCAATTGAAACAAACAACATGATACAAACATTTTCAGCATTAGTATGCAGCAGACTTCCTCAAAGACAACAGAGTTGCACGACTGTCGGTGTCTTTCGACTTGAGTACACTCATGCCTCGCTTGTTTACTGCAATTCCAGTTGCTGACATGATTTCTGATCGATTTGAATTGCTTTCTAGCCATTGTTATTGCCGAGCAATGCCGGCAACATGACGGAAGAAGAAGACCGCCGTTGCGTCTGAACTTTTATGTTTGAGTTACAAATCGAGGAGCAGGTGCAATGTGCATTAATCTATTACAATCACAAGTACATACAATAAACTATCAAAATACTTCTTTCTGTCCAGGTTTTACATGGAATTTGGAAGTTTACAGCTACTTGAAAGAGTCTTATCATATTTTTTTTTTTTTTTTGGTAAATGATTAAATCTTTTTTCTTGCCATTTAAATACTTTGAAAAATTTTTATAAATATGTTTTCAGAAGTTTCATGTTTTATTAAACTGTCATCTGGTTAGATTTTTATCCCATTTTCTTTTCTCAAAAATTTGTAATATTTTACATAAAAAGGATAATTTTGCTTTCGTGTCGCAAAAATTTTTTCCAGTAATAAAGGATTTTGTGGGATGTTGCATTTTTTGCCCTGTACAAATCAGAGGGGTTCAAAATGGCCTGCAAAACAGATTGCTTTTACTTTCACATAGCGTTGCCAGACAAAGTTAAATAAATTTTTTTTTGAATCAGAAGAGGAAAAAAATTTGATTTAAATAATTATTTTTATTTAGAATGTCTCTTGTCTATGAGATATTAAAATAAAAGATTTTTAGTTTCTCTGATAGATGAATTAGTAAATCTGGCAACTGAACATTTTTGTTTAGATATTTCATAAAATATATATCTAAATGTTAAAAAGAGGGTAACCCCCGTCTTTCTAATTTGTTTTCTCTTCCAGAGCGGGCAAAACATTTTAAAAATTCAACTTTCCACAGGCCAATGTTCTAGTGCAACCTCCTCTATCTAGCTCTGGATTACTTTTCAACCCACTTAAATTTAGTTACCTTAAAGTCAGATTTTAACTAGCTATTATCTTTTTTAGCTCAGATCAAGGTCCATACAGTTACTCAAAAAATACATACATCCAAACAAATAAGCATGAATTTTGGAGACAAACATTTTAGCGCATGAGCGATACCTTGACCTTCCGTTCAAGAAATGATCGGTTTAGTAAACATACACGCAAGACATAGAATTTTATGTTGCGTTGTACACTAAATTGAAAAATTGTAAGATGTTCCCATGCAAGAAATCGAACATTTTCGGCCATTGAGAGTAGCCGAATTTGCAAAGAATTTTAGAAGTTGTCGTCACTCCTAAGAGATGTGCGATCGTTCAAATTTGTTTCGTTTTTTTATAGTTTTCAATAAAAACTATTTATTTGATTTTTAAATTAAATTAAACTGTAATAACTACAATAACTACACTTTTAAGCAATTTCCCTTTAAAACTAAATGAGAAGTTTTTAGTAAAATCACATTCAAGTCAAATACATCGGTTTTGTTATACCAATGCCATATTGACTTAATTCCGCTTAAACATAAACGGAAGGCAATAAACGTGCAAAAGTGTTAGAAAAAACTATATTGGCAGTGTTGCCAATCACGTTTTTTAAAGTGTGTGCTTTAAAAGTTTTTATTTTTTATTTTAGTTTCATATTTAAATTTCATTACTTGGCCAAACTTAATAACTAATTTTATTTTCTTTTTCTTAAAATGACATGGAAATTGAGAAAATGCAGTTGAAAGTTTTTATTAAAGAAAATGTTCATTCCCATGTAGTTTTATGAAATTGTGGCATCGGAGTTTGTATAATTGCAAAGCTGATATTTCTCCGCCGTGGGGATTTAATGCGAAAGGTGATGACTGCAGAGATGAAATGCCTCTCTGACAGTATTTCAGAGATTATTTTAAAATAAGGCCCCCCAAAAAGATGCAGATTGTGCACGGGAATAATGTTTTTGAACAGATGCCTCAATTATCCCGGTGTTTTGCTAACAACAATTCGGCAAAGGGTAACGCAATATGCACAGGCTACGTGAGCTGATGCTCTATATATTTAGTCTATGAATTAGTTTCTCAATTACTTTTCATTTTGTGCTCTGTATAATTGGCATCAGCTGCTCATGGAATTGTCTAAGAGGCCAATCGGCTTCAGCACACCTGGTGCATGTATGTGACTGCTAGTCCGGACTTATCTTATTCGAGTTGTAAACTGTAATCATCAATTGCAATTGCATACATTTTGCAACTGCGTACATACTTTTATATTGCTTTCGAAGCCAATATTTTTCCTATTGCATATTCCTAATGTTGTTGCTATTGCTGAAACGGTTACTGTTGCTTCAGTGGTTCTGTTCTCATTTTATATTGTACTAAACCATTTTTTTTTTTTTGTAAATGCTGTTGTTGATGTTAAACAATTTCCTGTATTGAACAGGATAAACGAAACCAAAATGAAAATAAGAATAAAAAAAAGAAAAATAAAATAAATTGGCTCTTAAGCTGCAAGCGTTTTTAACATGCCTATCCAGTGTTAAGTTGGCATAAAACAAAAGTTAACCTCCATTTACTAAAGCAACAACTCCAATGCATGTCAATACATCTTATTTGCTGGACTCTGGTTGTTTATTTTAAGAACAAGTGCAAATCTTGTACCAGCAACATCATTCTCAAAAGCAATTTTCAACAAATTTAGAAAGATAAAAATATTCTGTTAGTTTTCTATATTTTAATTTGAATCTGAGTATTTATTCAATATTCTATAAACGTGCGACTACACTCAGCGGCATTGGAAAACAGTTTGGTTAGTTAATAGTTAATTTTGTCAGCTTGTTCATATTCACATGTTCGTTATATTATAAACATTCCCATAAATCGTTGTGTATTTAAAGAAATTTCCAATAAAGCAATAATATTGTCATGTCATGTATAGACGTTTAATGAAAAAAAAAAAAAAATATTAAGATGAAATGAAACTATAATTTTTGATTAATTTAAATTAGTTGTAAAGTTTTTAATAATTGAGATTCGAGAGAAGTATTTACAATATAATTAGTGAAACTAAATTTACTAAGGCGAGTTGCAACTGAAGCCGCTGAACTTTGCAGCAACTCAACTCCTTTTTTGGTATTAAGAATTATAAATTGTAAGGCGTCCTTTGATTTTAATTGAGGCGGAAAATTAAATTATATTAAATTTACTTCTTTTATTTTATCTTTTATTATTATTTTACCTCTATCAGTTTCAACTTTTTCTTATTCATTTCATTTTTCCTGCAAATAAGTTTCGAATTGTGAATAAATTTTTTTGGCATTCCTAAATAAATTAAATAATAAATTTTTGGCATTATATACTTATATATAATTTATATATATAATTTATATATACAATTTATATAATATATTTATATATATTTATATATATAATATAATAATCGCTAATACCAAATAGAAAAATCACAACTTAATTACCATAACAGGGTTTACCGTTTAAGAGATACCTGCTTACATGCAAATTAAATTAATCAGCACTAGTTTTCTTTCATGAATCCTTAATTATATTTAATATTTTATTGTTTTAATTTTTATTTTATTATATATAGTTTATTAGTTATAGTCATATGATAACCCATTTTTTTTTGCCTCCTTTTGAATAATACGACTTGGAGAATATGTGGTTTCAACAAGACGGTGCCACATGCCACAAAACTAGTGCGAATATAGCTTTATCGCAAGAGTCATTTCCTGGCAGCGTAATATCTCGTCGTAAGGATATCAACTGGACACCAAGATCATGCGATTTGACACCATTAGCATTTTTTTGTAGGGCTATGCGGATAAACCTTTAACTTTATTCTGAATCCACAAAATGGATAACCCATTATTATTCCTAGATGCTTCAAATTTTTATTTCTATAAAAGTTGCACCATAAAATAAATCCTGGATTTTTTGCTCCTCTTAGGTTTCTGTCTCTGCACACTCCTATAATTCAATTTGATTCCCAGTACGAGTAGATCTATGAAATTATAATAATTTTCCGAGTATAGGAACGCATGTATGTTGCAAATAAAATAGCAAAAACCCAGAGGCAGGTAATTTTGTTAATACGATTATATTGTAACAATGTACGCACGAATAAAAGTTAAGATAGAAGTTATTATTGTTTTACCAGAAAATTGTTCTATAAATATAATTATCTTCTCTAACAATGTGTTTATTGTAACGTCTACCATGGAAATGTAACAAATTGTTAAACATGTTAAAATACACAATTGCATGTGAATAAAAACACGTTCAATATTTTCCTAACCATCATAGAAATTTGATCAAATAAATATAAAATATGAATCATTGGCGCAAACATTCACTTGAACATAAATTCTTCTACTGGTACTTCTACGGTTTCTATGAATATCGTTAATTTGCCAGAGATTTGGTCAGACGGAGCAAATATTTTTCAAAGTCTTACAAAATAAATGAATTTTAAGAGATGATTTCCTGCTCGACAATGCAATCAATTTTTTATAGATTGTTCGCATAAGCCAACGACTTAAACACAATACAATAATTAGCCAATGGCGTTAGATCGCAAGATCTTGGCGGCCATGCCATTGGTCGAAAACGTGAAATTAAGTCATCGTTGAATTTTCCAAACTATAATTCCATTTAATAACGAGGTGTGCGTGAGGTTGCCGAACTGCATTAACGTTAACGTTGTTTCCTGCTTCATTTTTGGAAAAATATGGGCCGATGATACCACCAACATGAAGACACTTTTGATTCATGCAATGGTGTCGTATACACAAGACTTCATGTGGATTATACTTGTAACAAATGAGCATATTTCGCTTATTAAAAAGATCATTGACCCAAAAATGCGTTTCATTCGAAAATACAATTTCGGTTTCTCTGCATTTCGATATTTATATTTTATGTATATCTTACAATATTGCAAAATATGAATAATCCTAATGTGAATATCCCTACTGTATAACCCTTTACAAACTGAGTTGATGGACTTTTTTTTCTAAAAGTACTGAGAATTTCTCAAATAAAATTTTTAAGCTTGTATTTCCATACAACAAAAACTATTACAACTTTTAGAGATATAAAATTTTTGTTATATGAATTTAATACAGGGGCTGCCAAAATGAATGCGATATTTGTAAAATGAAGCGGTTTTAGAGTTGATCTTTCCATTTTTATTAGCTGTCAAATTGTTTTTCTAGGTTTTCCAGCACTTTACTGCATAACTGATAACCTACTCACACCATGCCTTAATTTTGGGACACCCTATATACGTATTTGTATATACAATTTTTTAATTAACCAAAAAATATTTATGTGACATTTGAAATTTGTATTTGAATAGAATGTCAGTAAAAAATATTGCTGACAGCTGTGCGATTATTCACATGCAATTTATTTCTCTCGATGTAAAGTTCTCTCCAGGATTTGCATATAATTTAGCAAATTATTAAACTTAATAAAACCTGGTGGATATGCGATCTCTCCTTCTTACGTGTCACATTAATATATAAATACTCTCGTAGTTTGATGGCAGAAAATTTGCAGGGAAATGTTAGTAGTGCTCATTTCGGTAAAGCTCAAATTGGCTTCGTCTGCTTCTAACTTTTGCGAGCTTTGCAATGTTGAGAATTTATTAGAAACAATTGAATTGAAATGGGCGGCGGGAGTGTTGGATTTCATTGCCGAGGGGCAAAATAAAATAAATCACTCACACAGGCTGTACATTATGAAAAACAATCTTTGTACCTGAAGGCATTAATATATTTATTTGGATACATATGTAAAATACAGTAGTGTCTTATTGCTGTCTTTTCAATACCCCCTCAACAGTATAAATTATATCTCTGTATATTTGCTGAAATTTTAAAATTGTATGCACATTTATGCTTTATTAACAGATATTCGTATTCGTATGTAGAATGATAAACCCACATATTATAAGTACTCGTACACTTAATTTATTGTGTGCGTGCAAATCGGAGAAATATAACACACAACCATACATAATATATAATAATAACAGACATACAATTTCAATTTGCAGATTATTTTATTTGTGGAAATTTTATTAAATTTCCAAAGACATTTTCAATGCTGTGCAAATACTCATAAGCTTTTGCTATAAATGTATTTCACATACATTTCATCATACATACGCCTTCATACCAGTATTTTATAGCATAATTCATTTTACATATGCACATATCTTTATATATTTCTGTAATTTATCTGTGAATTATCAAAAGTACTGCTTGTAACAGTTCAGTTCAGTTACTTATAGATACACTCAAAAATTTCTATTCATTTAAGTGATGGCACATCCTACTCTTACAAGAATTCAGCAACTGTCTTCCTGTTGAAAAGAATATTAAATGAATTTAATAACACGGTTTTACTGAAAATTTTTTAAAATTCAGTTATGGCATTCACACAAACTTTTGGAGAAATTTTTGTTTTAATTGCTTTTCTATTTTTTTTTATATTGTTATTCTATAATGGGGGAGTTGAAAAAGTCTTTTCGTATTTTGTCAATAAATGTAGTTGCAGTCGCATATCTCCAGTGCTACCAATCGCATTGTGTCATACTACATAAAGAAGAAATAATGAAGAAATAGGCTACGTTCCATCCTCGGACTACCATTTGTTTCGGTCAATTTAGAACTCCTTTAATGGAGTAAAGTTGGCTTTAAGAGAAGGCTGTGAAAATATTTTGTAGCAGTTTTTCGCCGAGAAATCAGAAAAGAATAATGTCCCTAGCCGGAAAATGGCAAAAAGTGGTAAACCAAAATGGTACTTATTTGGTTCATTAGGGTTCGTAGAAATACGAAAATACTGTTTCCATTATCTTATATTTATGGGCCAACTGCAATTATCATTCTCATTGAATTCTTAATCAATTTTCTAAAACATATTCTTTCTAATATATTTTGAATAAATTGAAATTCGAAACATCGATAGCACAAACTCAAAGGAAAGTATCTTAACCACCCCCTTATGACACGATACTCTAAGAGAATACAAACGTTTATTTAAAGTGAAAAAGGATACGAAAACGTTTGTGGCCTTGAATATGCCGATTATAAGCATATGGAATATATAAACTAATCAGTTGTAAATCACTTCCAAAACTTAATTAATTAATTTATTTAACTAAAATGAAATTTACTTTAACTTGCGATGAGAATTTCCTAAATTTTTTACATATTTTTTTTATGTTTAGGAAATTTCTCTCGGTGTAAAAGAAAGGTGTATGAGAAATTTTGTTCGAAAATTATAAAGTGGCGCGAAGGGCATGAATTGCATGATTTCTATTTTAAGCAAAAAAAAAAAAAAAAAAAAAATGGTTATTATGTTTAAATAAATTAATATTTAATTTTAAGTAAAATTTTAGCGGCGCGTGTGAATTTTTTTTTTTAATTATTAAAAATCATTTTTTTTTTTATTAATTTTATACCTTGCAATGTTTTTGAGCGTAGTATGCCGAAACGGAGCCCAGTGAACATTTTCTTTGAGAATGATAATTAAGAATGATCACAATACTATTTATATAAAAGACAAATAGCGAACTGACACAAAGTTTGTCACGTGACAATTTCCTCATTTTGTCACCCATTTCCGTGACATTGCTTGCTTAGCCTTCGATAAAAAAAAATTCCTTTTTTTTTTTTTAAATTTGCATATACATTTATTTTAATAAAACTAGGAATATAATCAAAACAGGTTACATAAAGGAAATCCTTGTTTTGTCACCATTTACTTTACACTGTTAAGTTCCAAAGCGTAACCCGTATTATTAACAGGTTTCATGTTAAACTGAAGGTATTATCTGGAATAGAAGTAATCACAAGTAGCAGTGTAGCTGCCAAGAACCATAAGAATGCAAAGCCACTGAAACTGCTAACAAAATGAGTAACTTGTCACGTGACAAATTTTGTGGTAGTTTCGCAATTTCTCAAACAGTTTACTTAAACTAAGTTCAAAGCTGTACGAACTCTTTATAGACATTGTTGGATTGTTCCATGCCTAAGAAATTTTTAAGATCGTGAGTTCCTTGGAGAACAAGATCGTCAATCACTAATGCGGAAAATTTTCTATACGATACATAACACTGGCAGTCATTAGGAAAATTTCATAAACATTTCTCACGTATTTTAATATCTCTTCGCTTTTGCCGTTTGAATATTCAAGTGGCGGAACCGTGGCCATTCGTTACTGATCACTTAATATTTATGTCGATGTTGTAGAATAGCAGGAGCACTGGCATCCTTTTTAGCCGGTCTTTTGCGGTAGGATTCCAACAGTAGCCGAAACAGTTAATAAGATGATTCCAATTACAGCGCCACCCATTTATACCTCACTAACCCATTGAGAAGTGCAAATAGTTTTTATATTTTCGTTTGCGCTATTCAAATTAAAATTAATGCTCGGCTTAAGTGAAATCAATCTTATGAATAGCAATTCTTTTACTTGAAGGCATTAAAATATTTATTTGTCCTATTCCTGTCTTTCCAATAAATTGCACGAACATTTCAGAAAAAGGCTGCCGCTACTTTAATATTTTTTCTGAGTTTCTGTTTATGGCAACAGAACTTTTGAAATGAAGATTTACTAATTATACAAAAGTTTTGCAAACAATTAAACAAGAACAGATTTAATTTAGTTGCAAGCCTGAAGCAGCAACTAAACTATCTTTTTAAACTCTATACAAAACTTTTGACATAAACGTTTGCTGGGCAGCTGTCAAATTTCATATATTTGAAATATTACTGAAGTGAAATTGAAAATTTGTTATTGATGCCATTCATAATTTGTCGTATTAAATTTATAATGTTTGTAGTTGTGCAATGACCAGATGAAACTTTTATTTACACCCTAAAGCTTTTACAATTAGTGAATTTGACTATTAATAATATTTATTTATACAACTTTTTGTGTCATCTTATTTCCAAAAAATAATTCCTTTTTAAATAGCTTTATTATTTTTTTTATAATTTTGTCTCCAATTAATAGATAAAATTCAATCTAAATATACAAAATTTATTTATTTCTATAATTGTTTTCTAAAATTGATACAATTTTAAGAAGAGCACGTTGCATTCGCAGCAAGAAATGGAAAAATAAAAAAAGCATAAGAAATACAAATTTATTTTACAAGCAAACAGATAAACTCCGGAAAGCCATAATTTCTTGTTGTTATTGATTTTGTCTATGATTATTGCAAACAACTAAATTATCTCTCATCGATATCAAATACTCCTACTATTTTCTACGGATACTAAATATTTCTTCTCCCGCTTAAACGTCAACGTATTGGTACTGGCAGTTATAAAATCATTATTATACTATCCATATCTGGTATCTGTGTGTCTGTCTGCCTGTCTTAATATCTGTTAAGTCATCAAATATCTGCACATTGGCATACACATACAAACGAATGCACATGGATCTGTGTATGTATTTATTTCCTTTTTTGTTATCTTCTATTTGGTTTAAATGTGTGCATGTCTACAGCATGCAATTGCTGCAAGTATTTATTTTATTCTCTTTACAACCGACTTTGAGGATTTGTTGCTTGCTGCGTGCGGCTGATGTTATTTGTAGCTGCTGATGCTGCTGATGCTGCTGCATGTATAAAACAATAAACTTGAAATTTGAACATTTGTGTTTTATCAGCAAAATAAAATCGACATTAAACAAAACAACAACAACAACAACAACAACAACAACAACAAAAACAACACTCAAGAAATTACAATTATTTTCAATTTCAATTTTTGTATATGACACAAATGCAACAACTACAATAGTAATAAAAGAAAAAATCTCATTTAAGAAATAAAACAATGAATGTGCTGAATACAATCGTAAAGCATTTTTCATTTACTACCCCACTCGTAGTCCATCAGCACGGCCAATATATGTGATGAGTAGGACTGTTAAGAGAGCAATAGAATTTCTACTGCAGGACAGTGGCCTGCAAGGAATTCTGTGCGAGAATTTTCATTAGCAGTCAGCTAAATAAATATTTTTAGGCAAACTATCAATCTTAACTATCAAATTCGTAAACCTAAGGGGCCACGAAATTGAAAGCTTGCATTTTTTTTTAATGAGTACAATTGAATAAATTGTAAATTTTGTTAAACAAAGTCAAGAGAAGAAAAGGCAAAAGCTTTACATTATCGACTTAAGCCGAAAATATCGATGCTATGAAATAACAGGCGGCAGTTGCCCAAATCAACATTTTACAAATAAACTTGATACGCCTCTTTAACAACCTGTTGTTGACTGGTAGATGTTCTTGGCAATACTTCAGGTTATTTCCAAGTATTTACTATCCATGAATGCATGATGTTGCGGTCTAGATACAACGGAGACTTTAGGGTGCGAACAGAGTGAAGGCTGAAAGCCGAGCCGAGATTGCCAGTGCGATAAAACTGATTACATACAAGTCAATACTTGTATGTCAATGCTTGTGTATAATACAGTGAATGCCAACCACAGCTGAGAGGAAGCCCGATGAGTCCGAGAAAACAGTTTCAAGTGTTTTGCACATGGAATAAACAGAATTTCAGCGTTGATTCCCGCATTCACTGTGTTGTATACAAATGTTCTTCTCGCATGAAAATAATCGTCTATAAGATCGGATCGGCTCCGCTCACTCGGCCATGTTTCACTATCTTACACAGTATTAACACGTGCCAAATTTGGCATCTATTGTGAAAAAATATTATACACGTGCAAAAGTTTTTGAAAATTTTCATAAAATGATAGATTTCGTCTGATCAGGATTGATTTCACTTCAAGCGGCTAAAACAAGAACTATTCTTTTGTGACGCAAAGCAACAAAAAAGTGCAAAAAGTAGATTATTTTTAAAGTTTTGTTTATAGCTTAAATTAATATAGTAATCAACACTTTTCTGCAGCGCCAAATAGAATAAATTACTTTGTTTGTATGTATCAAACATAAAACATCTGTTTTCGTAATACATGGATAACATGGTGTACCACTATATACGCCATTTTTATTTGGTTCCCTAAAGTATAAGGACGAATGAGTCGTTCGACTATGTGGGTTAGTGAAACAAGGCCTTTAATGGCATTTCGAGCAGCTTTTGCTAAAACCTTTTAAGTTTTTCCGGAAACTTCCGGCGGTACACGTTAATTTAAGCTTTAGAAAAGCCATTACACGTTAGCATTGCTAACGTGTTTCCTTAGCAATGCTTGCAATAAATCGTTACCGTGAAAGTAACAATAACCATGAAGACTAGAAGTAGCCGAATTCTTGGGAAACACGAATCCACCAAAAGTAAAATCGCAGTATTGCTAAGTTGTGGAATGTTTACAATAAGACGTACTGCTGTAAGTAGCAGAATTCATAGGAATCACATGCTAATAATCACATGCTAATGATCCATTGTCGCTAGCACTGGAATATATTTAGCCTGATTTTTGTTCCTGAATTTTTGCGGCACAACAAAAATCGAAAAATATATTCCCTTGCACGTACACTTTCAATATATTCAAAATAATATTTTGCTTGCCTTAACTTCATTCTTATCGTCAATGTTTTAGAACGGATTTAAAAATTGTACCACTTTTAACTGAACATAAAACTTGAATTTTTTAGGATTTTTTAAAAATGATGCATTATAGTTTTGCTAGTTTTGCTTTTTTTTAGATTTATTAAAAACGCGGTTATCTATATATGTATATATAAAAATGAATGCATGAAATGTGTTCGTACCCGATAAACTCAAAAACTACGGAACCGATTTTGACCAAATTTTAACTACATGATCTCCGCAATGTGGGGAGTGTTCGCCCGGCAGATGGCGCAATATTTACTTTGTTTGCTTTTTGCTTGGTAGAAACTAGCACGATTACCCTATTCTCTGTTTCGCTAAAAGAGTTGAGTGCTTAATCGGTGTGTAGCGGCGTTAATTAGTACTTTATTATTATAAAAAATTAAATTTTTGCACTTTAAAATATAAAAAAAATAAACTGTCTGCGTTATTGCAATTTGGATTTTTGAATAAAACATTTTTTTCTATTATAAGTAACTAAAAACTTTGAATTCGATTTTCTCCGAGATATAGTTCAAAATAAAAGAAAAGTTGGGGACCATCAACGCGGGCCGGACCCAGTAGTATTTTATGTTACTGGCGGCTTAAAGGAATAATTCAAATTAATTGAAAACAACTTTCCCCTTTTGTATTTTAGAGAATAAAAAAGGGAATAGTTTGAAATAATAAAAGATTTATCAAATACATTTTGTATAAAAATTTTTTTTTATAAACCGAAATAAGTTTTTCTAATATCTCGTAAAATTTTTAAATATTAATTCGTAATAAAAAATTTTGAAATAATAAAATAGTAAACGTTATATTGTGTCAAGCCTTCTGTCTTTGCGCCCGAAACTTTCGCTTGAAGGGTAAAAAATAGATATTCATCTAAAGAAATTATGCTAGAAGTGATTTGCGTTTGTTTTAAACCGACATTTACTGATATTTATCGATTTCAAACTACTGTGCTTATATTATAAAAATTGATTGTTAAGCTGCCCATAATAAATGAACAAGAAACTAGAAAAAAAATTGCAACAATTACAACCAAATACGAACAAACAAAGTATTATTCTTAAGACAGGCCCTTCTGAGGGCCTAAAAACGATTACAAAAAAAATCTTTAATGGTGCTGAAAAGCAACCGGCTATCGACAATCGTCAAAGCAAAGAAGAGAAAATGATTATGCCATGCGATTTTAGAGATCCTTTTTGATAGTTGTCTTTGAAAGAGTTTTGTGGAGTGAATTTCATTAGTTTCTACTATTAACAAAATGTCATTAAGCATATTTAACAGTATAAAAAATAATTAGACACCAGAAAGTGGCCCGGCATCAGGAATTCCTACAAGTTGATTTGATCTGGTAGGTTTATCTGATACAAAGTATACGTTTTTATAGGATATACCAAAATGGTAGGAAATTCAAATCCTGAGTTAAGCTTGGATACAGTTTAATAAGGTTTTATAAATGCTCCGTTAATGCTCTTAAAGTTGGCTCCTAGAAAGGCTTTCAAAGTGAAGATATATATGTACATATAGGCATGAAAATTACGCGTCCTTACATATTTGATCGCATAACTAGCATCTGCAAACCGATGCCTTTAAACACACTCCATGAGTATTGCTCTTACCGTGGGAAGAAGAAACAAATTTGCTCACATAACAGATTCACACTCACACACACAGCTACCCTCTCCCACCACGATTAATATAAAACAATTCCCAATTGGCACCAGAGTATCATATTTAAAACAGACAGCACATTTTGTAAATTTTTTCATGTAGTGTTTTTTTTTTTTTTTTTAAATCAAGCAAAATTTATTAGACTAGACTCGAATCATATCAAATCTCCATACAAAACGATTTCCCACAAGAGCTGAAAAAAACACAATAATAAAACAAGTAATGCATAATCTGCCATACTCTGCTCATTGAAACGCAGATAGATGGATTATTGTAAATAGATGCATTTTTATTGTATTCGTATTGTACACTTCATTAATATCTGCAGTTCTATTAAACATGATTTGGGCGAAAAGGGGTCTCATCTTTTGTTATTGTAAATAGCATATAGATAATGCCACTTTTGCCGCCGATTTCAGTGCCATTGAAAATGCATTATGATTCCAATGATAGACTCGCACAACGTAAAATGTACACACAATAAACAAGTTAACTTTTCTTATAAATGTTTTGCCAGCAGTAAATGTAACTACAACTGCAAGTATATAAGCGCAGTTTCATTGTCATATTACCCCTATTAAGCAATAACAACTACAACAACAAACAAAATCAGCAGCAACAAAATCATAAACATCAACAAAACATTAATTTTCTTTCATACATCTTTTATTCCCATGCGCCACTCCCCGGAGTTTAATATTCGACATAATACTCAGCAGATAAGCAGCCAAGGGCACGAATACTATCACCACTATTTTCCAAACCCAACTATTGTCAATGCGCCTCAACTAATGCACTCACACGTACCCATACATGCATATGCATTTGTAAAGTCACCAACACATACGCACACCAGATTAAAAATGCGTCAAATGTGCTGCACAAGTGCGATTATGAACTTTAACGCGCAAACATTTTTAATAGAGCGCAGTTGCCGGTTCCATACAACTTGTATTCAAAAGAGATTTTTGCTAAAGTTTATCAACGATTACAACTGCAGCAAGTCATTCCGAATGAATGAACGAACAAATGCATAAAATGACAAAATGATCATAAATCACATTTAAGGGTGAACAAAGCAAGCAACAAAAACCAAAAAAAAAAAAAAAAAAAAAACATTTTACAATTGTAGTGCCTCACTATTGGGCCTTATCTAGGCATTATGAGCCACATGTTTATCTGTAAGCAAATGAAAGAGTCAATTATCATTCATAAATGCTACTTATATCTGCTACGAAATTTTTTAAAACGCAACCTCTTTATTGCTCACATTTGTTTGGCTTGCAAAATGTGATTGGAATTGCAATAAATATCAATTTAAGTTTTAATGCCATCTCAAAAGTCGCTTCCCATACGCTTCAAAAACTCTTTGTAGCATTAATCATTTGTCAGTTTCCTTGTCTTTGATTGAAAAATAATCAACTCTTCAAAATTTTTCACATAATTGTGCCAAAACCTTTAACACATTTTGCTTCAAATAACTTGTAACTTCATCCCCAAGTACACAAGCAATGCCAAATACGAGTACTGCACGCTCAACACCCACACCCACACCCACACCCTTTTCATGTACACAGATCCAATCATGCATGGCTGAATTTAATATATATAAAAAAATTACACACAAAAAACAGAAACGAAAAGAAATGAAAATGCCAAGTAAATCAATTTCCAAAATCACGAACTAAATTAAGAAACATTTTTCAACACATTCATCTTTCATCTTGATGTTTCACACATTCCAAATTTTGTAGGATAGACATCAGACACATGCAAACGAACACATATGCTCGCACAGAAATTTCATCTTCTCGTTGGAATGCAGAGCTTTTCTCCATTACACTTTTGAAGTGAAGCGCCTTGACTTGACTGCCTGTCTTTTACCTCTCGCATTCACTTTGCAATTTAAGGTAATTTCATATGCTCCAATTTCTAAGGATGTCAACATATAACACTGGTCAGCCTTGACACTCATCAAGTGTGTGTAAGACTATTTGTATCTTAATTTAGGAGGATGGGAGGTGCTTCGAATCTGCTAATACCCAACAAGCATACGTTTTATCAAACGTTAGAAATGAACCAAAGGGCCTAATAATAAAAGTTCCTGGATCATAAATTAATTGCGTGCATCCGTAGGAGAATGAATAATGTGAAGCCTACTAAACCGGAAGTCGCGTATTCTATTCCTGCCTGGACCTTTGGTGTTTTCCCACGGTCAAGCCGAAAGCTTTCCAGGTTAAGTTAGTTTCAAAAAACAAATCCATTAACACCCTCTAGATGATTACTTAACAGAACTTTGAAAAGTTATTATTCTTAATAAAGAACAGAATGTCTTTAACCCCAGCTGTATTTCAAGTGAATCTATTGTATTAAGGAACATTATGATATCCATTCCACGCGCGTCTTTTATCCCAGCAATATAATTTCCAGAGCCTCTGCTAGTATTGTGCTATAAATTTAAAACAATGTCAAAAGGACATTGACAAAAGGACATGCAGAGCTTGCCATTGGCTAAGCGGATAATCACTTGGAATGGAAGCAACCAGATGCAATTCTGCATTCTACATTTATGTACATGTACACTTGGACTTTAACTTCATATTGCCGAATTGGCTTTTTAATTTGTCTTATACATGGAAAATTGTAAAATGAAAATTTAGGGGAAAAAAATAAAAATAAACCCAATCCGAAATTTCTGAATTGTGGGCGAAAGAATTTATTTTAGCGGAAGTAGAAACAACATTTTTCTTCTCTGTTTAGCTTTACTATCTCAAACACATTCACCGCAGAGGGCTATTGTTTATTGGATCCATTATTATGAGAACAATGCATCTATATGACCGTACCTCTGCTGATATATGCAGGTGGCGCCAACCAGAGATGCTACTGTAATAAATATATAACTTTGTTTCCTCAGCAATTTTGAGAGCGGCAAAAAATTTGAATTTAAACATTCAAAGTATGACGACATTTCTCGCTAGTGGCACTTTCACACTCTTTATTCTTCAGTTTGGCTATGCCAAGTTCTTTAACGCCTTCTTATTACCATCATTTTCGTTCCCATATTATTAATGCTGGCTTAATGCTAATAGATTAGACAACTTCTGCAACAACTGTTCCAGAGGTGAAAGACGTACGTACGTGTGGTGGGTAAGATCACATCCTTCAGCACTATGTCCTAAACTAAAAGCTTCTAAATTTGGCCAGATGCGTAGGAAGCAACATAAGCATATTCCTGTTGATCTCATCTTGGGGTTTTATATTTGAACAGCACACGTCGCTTATCCCCTATCGTCTGTAGAAATTTCCTTTAAAATAGTTCTCTAGCAGTTCTTACTAGTACGTAAAAAGAACTACGGAATTTTAAGCCAATTATTGTGAATGCTTCCCATTGTGCTTTATGAAACGTGAGTTGTATAAAAAGAATTGTCTGCTTGTCTATTCTCTACCATTTTGCTCTGTTGCACTGTTCAAGATTTTAGTTACACTCAACCGTTTTTTGCTGCTTTGTACGTAAAATGCATTGTTCAATTTCCGTTTTTGGTCAATTTCCGGTACGCATACCAAAAATTAAAATCAGTTACGGCTTAAGATTTCCACAAGATTAATTTCATTTAGTTTAAGTTGCCGGAGGGTGCACAAAAAAAAAAACGAGAAGAAAAATTATATTTTTTATATGGAAATATTTGTTGCAAATTAATGGAGTGGAGAAACTAATACTGTTCAAATGCACAGTATTGAAATAGAAAAAAAAAAGAATTTAATAAATAGTTAGTAAATAAATCAAGCATACGATTTTTGCGATATCAGAAGGGCAATGAATCTAATGGCGTTTTCTTTTCTACATTAAAAATGTTGCCCTGTGAAAAGGTGCCTTTTTAAAATGCATTGCCCGCCCTGTGAAAGTGCAATTTTTTATACAACGAGAAAAGAACACAAATTGGAAAAAAGTGCAATGCCTTTTTTTAACAGCTGATAAACAAACATTTTCTGTATATTTTATGAAATGTGTATACAAAACTGATCAGTTGCCAGATTGCTAATAAATATATATTTTTTTTAATATCTCATACAAATAAGCAGCCGCATAGTGTTCTTTTGTTTGTTTTATAGTGTTTTCACACCTAAAGCTAAAACCTGGTTTTAACTTAAAACATACAAACAGCTGATTTTGTGTTCACATACAATTTTTATAAAATCAGGTTTTTCCCACATTTATTTGAGAAACTGTACGACAGCTGTTATTGTATATATAAAACATAAATTTTAAAAATGTGTATTTAAAATTGAAATGATTTTACATTTTGTGAATGAATATTTGTGAATTGTGAATGAATTATCAGCTGTTTTCACTCTATCTAACTTGGTAGCACTGAATAAAACAAGGTAGTATATTATAAAATCTACTTAAAACCAATTCAAAAAAGGTTTTAAGATGGTTTTATGAGAATTATTTTGTATGGTAAAACCAGGTTTTAATGGTTGGTTTTAAAGTTAAAACCAAATTTTGTTTTAAAACCAGGTTTTATCCTCAGTGTGAAAACACTATTATATGATACAAAATGTAAAAATAATTATTAAAATCTAATTTTCTGACTCTTTCAACTCAAAAGACTTTTTTTGAACATTTTCTGGTAACGCTGTGCAAGAATAAAAACCATGCGTTTTACAGGGCAATTTCTGCCCTGTTGATCTGCAGGGTTTGCCCTGTGGAAGGGCAACATTTTTTTTTATAAAAGAACACTCAACCACTCACAGGGCAATGCATTTTCGAGAAAAGAACACAAAATTGCCCTCCCGGCGGGTAGTGTTGCCTTTTTTTGTAGAAAAGAAAACGCCATAATATTTAGTTTTAAAAATTTGTTTATTGCAACTTTAATTTCGCTCAGACGAAGAAATCTCATTGATGTGACAATGGAGTGCATGAGAAAGAATGACTGAAAGAGCGAAGAGAGTTTCAGTAAGCAGTTGCAGAAAAGATCTGTTTAAATTAGATATACCATTTTGAGAAAATCTTAAAAATCTTTAGTTTTCTTTGTAATCCTTTTTCGAAGTGTTTCACTGTAGTGTTTACATTTTGTTAGAAGTATTTTCGTCAAAGGAGACGTGAAAGCCTTTTTATTTTTGCAGTCGGATCTTGGCATACCTGTAAGTGTATGTGCGTAAAATTCTGAAAATTTTGCTTAAAAAAATTGTTTTCTTTCTAAAGCTGATTTCTAATATTCCCTTTAAAACTCAGAATTCTCAGTTAGTTGTATTGTTGCTTAGCAACAATTAACAAATAATTTTATTTTAATTGATTTAAATCATTTATTTATACTGAACACTGATGTTTATTAACTATTTACGACTTTTTAAACAGATTCGTCTGCGTATGTATGGGCGAGTGTTTAAAATATGATCTTTAACAAATTGATTTGTTTGGAATTCATTTAGCTTTAATGACGCTCCTTTTTTTTATTGTAAGATTTAACATGATTTAGCTGTGAACAAGAGAAGCGATGTTTGAGATAAAAATATAAAAAATAAAATTGAATCAATTTATGTAAACTGTATTGTGTATACGAAAATTCTAATACGAATAAACGTTGTGCCATCACTTCATCAGTAAATCGTAAATAAACAATAAAAGGCAGCGCTAAAGCTGCTGCAAATGATGAAATTGCTAAAGAGGATGATGGCTGCTCTGCACTACTAGATATTTGTTAGACGAACAGTAAAGGGAATGTTGAACACCAGCCGTGCGGTGCTGTCGTACTTACAGCAATGAAATGAAATTAGAAAAAAAATGTAAGAAAGTGTATAAAATATTTTAATGAAATATTTTCTAAAGATCTCATCATCACTGTTATTATCACCACTACACTCAAACATTAGCAAATAGCTGATGATGTCGCTGTTCAGCCATTCATTAGTATTGATTGAAAAAATTCTTATTGATGTTTTAAGGAGGAACGATTAATTTCTCTTTTATTTTCGTATACACTTTTCTTTATTTTTATTATTATCTTCATTTTATTTATGCGCTAAAAACAATGAAAAACAAAAAAAAAAAAGTAAAAATAATTCGATATTCAAACGCTTTATTGAATATGCAAATCGCTTTATAAAGATGATGCCTTAGAACAAAACCAAGTCGGTATTTAAAGTAATTTTTAAACAAATAAATAGTAAATTCTAGACAACAAAAATGCTTGGCTTTTGTATCTTTTAGTTTATAATGTTTATTGTTGGCTGTGCTTATAAACAAATTAAACAAAGAATAGAGGAGAATAAGTTACTTAAACGGAGAATTATGTATTTGTTAACATTTTGTTGACTTTAAATGCGAATGGCACCGTTAAATTCCTGAAACTTTATGCCCCGCCATTAAAAGCCATTGGCTTCACAAGGTGGGCAGACAGGTGGATACAATCCGAATCGTAGAAATGTTAAGCAGTCAAAAACAAATTTATATCATACTGAAATACAGGCTTAAATTAATTGGTATTATCGTTTCATTCTTCTCTATCGGCGTTTGGATATGCGCATGATCTTTTGTCGTAGAAGATAAAAATGAATTTGTGAATGAGTGACCTGAAATCGGGGGTAAGCCCACACTCATGCAATGCATTGGGTTGCAGTTGCTAGAAAGAATGTCGAATTAGCTACTGATAAATACACTAATACATTTTCTTCGCCAATGAAATACTGCTGGAAAAGATGCGAAGATGTGTTTCTATGATCTCCTCCCTTATCTCTCTCGTCTGCGATGAGAAACGGTGTGCGATGCGTAAGAGAGTTGCGTTAATAAACTAGTTTGGTGATCTATAACATGAACGCAAGTCTTTGCGCAAATCATATTGAATACCGACATCACAAAATTAAAAATGGCAACGCTATGACTTTATCATATGTCAAAAAAGCGATATTAGAAAACCGGCAAGAAATTGTGCAGGAGTTTACACAATTGATTCTAGTAACGATCAAACAACTTTAGCGAGACAAATAAAAAATTAAGTAAAAAATAATTTGTTTTTGAGATCATAGAATTCGTGTTAACATTTTTAATTGTTAAATAGATATTGCCAAGTTAAAATATAAAAATAAATTTTTTTTGCACTTCATTGGCATAACAAATCCTAAACTTAATACGAGAGATATATACATATATCTTTTAAATATACTTATGGTTAAAAATAAGGAACTTCATTATTAGCTTATAATCTGTGTTTTGTATAAGATAAATAAATAAATTTCACATATCACATATGGAATTTAAAGGTTTTTCTTCAGTTGCGTTTAATAAATAGCTTGCGCAAGATATTTGCGTTAATCTTACAGTTTTGACAAGCGCTTTCGCAAACCAGAGTACTGTGATGCCAGACTTGCTCAAATGAGATGCATTAAGGCACATGCGCAAACGCAAATCTTTATTTTGCGAACATTTTCTAATGCATCGCAAACGAGAGTAAACACCAAGATCTATATTGTTTGTTTGTAAATATCAAGTCGCCAATGGCCTTGACTTTGTGTGTTAAAATTTCGAATAAACAGTTGAGCAACATTCATGAGCGTTTTTTATTTTATAAGTGCCATAGCTGGGGATAGAACCCGGTACTTTGACCATCTACAGGTAGAGATCTTACTGACTTATTAAACTGACAGCACGTTCAAAATTTACAGATGAGCGCAGCATACTTTGCGCTGGCTTGCAAATTAACTGTTTCATCGTTAGCATAAAAGTGTTGCTGACATAAAATGTGTCTGCAGTGTCTTTTCGATCGTTATTAATTAAACTGGGTCTCTTGTTGAACAATTATTTCTTTAAGCCTGCAACAAAACTCAATGACAGATTAATTAGTTTCAGCGTTATCAGTACAAATGACTGATATCTTTGCACATATTGATCTTTGTTTTAACAAAAGAAATGTTTTGTATTCAGTTTCGTATCACTGGGCTTAATATTACTGCAACAAATATTTTTCTATTTTAATTCAGCTGTCAATTTAAAATTTAATGTCAACCGAGTATTATAATTTTGACCGAAATTTTACACTGCTTTTATTGTGCCTTGCATTGTGCATCTTCAAAGATTTTTTTTATCAGTATTAAATTAAACACTAGAGATATAAAATAAAAAGAGGCGAATAACAATGAGATTATTTTATGATAACGATCTTTAAATAAATTATTTCGTACACGTTGAAAATTTATATGAAACGTATACAAACTGGGTTTCTGAATGAGCTCTTTTTTTTTTTTTTTGAATTTATGGACGTCGAAAGAGCCATGTTGTCACAAGAACTTGATACTTTATGTAAATGAAGCAGATAAAATGTAAACGCTTACCAGGCCTTTTCCTGAACTAATTATTTTATTGGCTCAAGCATGGAAAGATTTCGTTTCTCTTAAGCGTTGGGGGAAAATATATACAATGTATAACATATTTCAAGTACAGAAAACACTTTTTTAAATGTACTCTCGGATGTTGTTTTCTGGCAAGAATAAATTACACTAATCATTCGAGAAAAAGAAAAATTTAAGTTAGCGGTCTCGTAAGCCTTTCCCTACTAAAATGAAGTCCTTTCCCTTTCGAAATATTTCTCCAACGAAGCCGTATCGGTAATGGCGTCCGCGCAATGCTGTTTATATACCGTATACCGAATATACGAGTATTTATTAGATACCATTTCAGCTCTTAGAAAATTTTAGTTCGGTGTGGGAAAGTTTCAAACTTGTAATTTCGTATTCTGGGATCATCCGTTTTCTGGTTTTATACTCGTACATTTACAACCATCATGTAAAAACTACTGCCATTTCTATTCAGTGACTTTTTAATGCCTATAGTCGCCGTTTAAAAGACAATACTTCTGGTAATGCATTACAACAAGTGCTCATAAGTTTTACTGTGTTTATTGCAATTGTTTTACTTTTTATTCATTCTTCGTTGTTTAATCGTTCTTCGTTACTTTTAAAAAGTTGCCATACTGTTTTAATTAGTTTAAACGCTGAACAGAGATGCCAACAACATCTTATCGAATCACTTCAGCGTTACTGTAAGCTATACATGGACCTAACAGAGAACTGCTTAAAAAAGCTTTAACATTTCCTGAATTGCACTGGGAATGTCTTGACTCGCACTAAAAACATACATACATTCCTATAACAATAGAACTTAAAACAGATTACGACATCCTTTTTATTGATATCTTTGAGCTATAAAACTTTTCTTAAAGTGTATAATGGGCACCAGCCACCAGCCACCAGCCACCACCTGTAAAATAATAGCACTGTTAAGTTGACGTGCATTGCATTGTTGGTGGCAAATGCACACATAACGTTTCGAAAAAAAAACAACAACATTGTATATCAATGCATTTGACCAGTTATATGTATCCAACCAACTGAATAAAGCACAGACCAAACGATAGAGAGACGGCAACAACAACAGGGAGTTAAACAGCAACTTAAACCGTCAGAGTTTTATGCACAACAAGCTCTGCATGAACCAACGTAAAGTGAGAATGTTTTTGATGGGTCTTTAAATGGGAGTTGGTGCTTGTGTGAGTGCGTGAGACTGTGTAGGATAGCAACGTGGGGTCTTGTTGTATCTTATTCGTTATCGAAATTCAATATTTCTGCTGTTTGCATTAACATATTTTTTTTTTGTTTCTGTTGAACTGTAAAAACGCTCGTTTAAGGGAAACAGCCATAAAACGTTTTGTTACTGATAACGTCAGGTGATAATTGTAGTTAACTTAACAAACGCCCAAAGATTGTTTAACGCCATTGAAGTTAAGCCATTGGCTCATGTCTCGCTGGCAACTTGCAACATAAGGGGAACGAGATAAGTGACAGGGGCAAAGGGGAAGAAGAACTTTCACTTGTTCGTATAAATATTTGTATACACATGGTTTATGGGCTTTCAATAGCCGATTAGCATATAAACAGATTTTATAATAGCATTGTTTAACGATAATATAATCAAAATAAATATAATTTGATATTTATTATGCATATATTAAATAAATATAAAAAAGTTAAATTCATTTGTGTGAGCGTAAGATGGGTTCATCAAGATAATGAAGAGTACAGCACAGTGGGCAGTACTTTCTATGCTGTTATGTTGAAAAGTTAATTTCATGTTGCTTGCTTTATGATTCAATGATGACATACGTGTAGTAGTTTTTTTTTCTTAATTCTTAAATTTAATTTATTTTCTTACAAAGTGAAGAAAACCAGTTTTATTTAAATTTTTATATAAATCACTTTTCGGTTTTGGTATTTTCTTAAAAACTACTTTGGAGCGCAATCAATTAAATACACATCAACAAGCTGACTTTCATTCCAAGAAAGTTTTCAGATTCTTAATAGTTATACATCTGTCAAGATGAAAGATGCATATTTGGGTATCTGATAAAAAAATCCTCCGAAGTTGGAGCCATTATTTTCTCTACACTTATTGCTGTAGTTATTACAAGGTGACGTGGGCTTTAGCAATCTTAGAGAAAGTTATAGTCAGGTCTTGAATCCATTACTCCTCTCGGTTCCAAAACACTCTTCTTGGTCCTTACAAGAATTCACTATGTATTCGTGTGCTGTATAAAAACTGATTGCAAGCAAAAAATTCTCTCCGATTTCTAATTCAAATCATTCGACATGAATACGAGATTTGATTGTTATCGCCGCTTTGATAACTTCTGATCCATCTTCTTCGAAATATTAATTCTAAAGACTTCAAAAAAGAAAATGTCAAACACGAGTTACTTTAAGGATTCCTTTTTCAGTAGGTTTAGAAAATTAATTTTGCAATTTTTCAGAGAATTGGAATTGGCATATCTTGTTATGTTAAGGAAATCGAAAGGAATTTCATAATTTCTTTAAAAAAAAACTTTCAATCAAAATTTGAAGATCCCTAAAAAAGTATTATGTTTTGCTTAACGTAATTGTTTTGGCTCTAGGAGTAACCTTACGACGACAATTGAATTGCCATTAAATTTTCTGCAGCTTCAAAAGTCTCTTTATTGAGATTTTTCTCTAAAATAAGGTACTGTGCAATTAGAATTTAATAGAATATTATTCTCATTTAGTTTGAAAATCTTAGTTGGAATAAAACAAATAGGGCTACAAGCGCTCACAGTACTTGAATGACTTGGGAACGCTGTTGGGTAAAAGCCTTCCAAATCTTTAACAATTTTTTGTTTTCTTTAAGAAGTCGAAATTATATTTAGAACCAAATAAGTTTTCAAGATACACTGCTGTAGGGGCCAAGAAATTGCCATGCCTGATTTCAACTATCATTTAGCGCCTTAAGTTTTGCCAACAAAATGAGCAAATTTTCCTTAATAAGATATAAAATGTCATTTTTATACACTCTTACGAGGAAATTTTAAAAATGCCAAACACGTGTAACAACTTTAACCCTTAATGAGGTAATCGATACATCAACGACACTGCAGCACAACATAATCAACATAGTTTTTTTTTCGTTTCCAAAAAAATGGAAATGATTTAATTCTTGTTATGAAAATCTAAAAAACAAAAAAAAAAGACATGCAGAAGTGGTGACAGATGTATAAATCGTGAGTAAAAATGATGGAACATTACGAAAGCATCCCATTTAATAACACCTTTTACATTCAAACAAACGCCATTAAACTAAAGGGGTGGTTTAATAGATTGTGGGTAACAACGACACGCCAATGGAAGCCAAAAAAAAAAAACAAAAAAAAAAAAATCGAGAAGAAAAGTATCAGATTGCAACGAACACTAAAGTCAATATCGGCTATCTGTATCTGTAGCAAAGTGAAAAGATAAAAAGGGAATGAAATCATGTGTTTGGTAAATAGCAGTGAGAAAAATGATAAAGTTAAGCTTATTAGCGGCATTATTTTGATTGTATACACTCGTGTCGAATGTTTGCCAAACGAACAATAAAAATACATAAATCCTTAGCAAATCAGGACAAACAAAAAAGAAAGAAAAAAAAAGAAGCCAACAAGACAAAAAGATTTTAATGAAGCTACACACTCTTCCAATCGGTGAACGACCATAAGCAAGTTGAGGTAATTCAAACGTAACAAATGCTCAACCGTATACACACATGTATACGTAACGAATGCTATAACTCCCCTGCCGATAATTTAGTTTAGATCTTTAATCGATTTTTGACGCTTGATGTTGGAATATTCGTAAAATAAATGTAGAATTAAACACACATATGCACATTTGTTAAAGTAATAGTTGTTGGTTGCTGTTCAGAATTCTTATCACGTGCCTTACAAAGTCGTAAGAAAACGTTTCTCTAAAGAATAAAAAATAACTCGGTGAGCAAGTTTAGTGTCATCATCACCTTCGTCAATACAATAACCACCAAATTTTGTTAGAAAATCTTTATTATGTAAACACGTGCCAATAATTCTTTTATTTATTTAACTTTTCTCCCCATCAATGTAAATAAATAAATGAATTGTGGTTAAAACAAATATTTTCAATCATTTGCAACTCTGAATATGATGAGAATACGACACACACACACATGCACACACACATATACATATATATATTTATATATATATATATATATTTGCTTATCCTCAAGGTGTAGGTGTGCGACTTCTAATGGTGCTCATTATTTAATTAGAATTATTGAAGCTGATGGAAAGCTAATAATTTGTTATAAAGGAAAACCTTCCAATTACCCAATTCATGTCATTCCTTATTTACGAACATGCTTCTTGTACGGTTTTCTGATTTCTATTAGTTGCGTTGTTGCACGTGCAGATGGTGCACAATGTCTGAAAATCAAACTATTTTGGAAATGGATTAAGAATTTTGAAATAGTAAAATAATATGCATTACTTAATATAATTAATGGTTTGTGCTTGCTCTTCTAAGTCCTGCCCAGGGGTTTTTAGAATGTAGCTTGCAAATTATATAAAGCCTTTTCGTATTGGCTTTCTCACTCATTGCACTGCAATGAGGAGACAAGACAGAGTAGTTTCTTACAGCTTTATTTTTTCCTGTACCACTTGGTTCATTTATTCATTTGGCAAAGTGTTCTATTTGTTATATTTTCAGTGTGCTACTCAGTCAGTTTTTTTTTATATACAAATTCAAAGGCATACGATAACTTTTGTGACTCACTTCATCAGACACTGTATTATTTGAATTGTTATGGGGATTGAGTAATTAGTTTTTTTTAATCACTGGCGAATATACACCCTACACCGCTCAGATATATGATATTGACGACAACAATATCATGCTGGTGACCGTTACGTAACCAGTTACGTCGCCATTTTTGAACATTCCCAGAACAAATAATACATTTTAATTAAAATGTGATGGCTAGCGGTAATAGGACTCGGCTTTAGCCATTTGTACTTCACTATGTGGTTACGTTTTGTTGTTTGCCAATAAAATGTAAAGGTGTTCTAGTCTTGTGATTTAGTTTCGTTTCTATCATATCTCGTCTGCCTATAATATCTTTTGCACTAGGCAGATCTTTTGCATCTTACTTTTCTGCTGGTTTTTTCTGGTGGGCACTGTACATGTTTCTGTTGAATATTTCGCAACATTTTGAAGCACTACATTAAAAAATCGTAAAAATATATATATATATATTTTTTATTTAAATTTATAAAGGATTACTAAAATTTTTTTCCTCTCATGTATATGACTTATTGAGCCGAAGATTCCTTATCGTTTTCGCTTTATTTTTGTATTTTAGAATTTGTAATAGAATTTTAATTTTTTAGAGCAACTCTCATACAATTCATTACATTGGAATTGGTGAAATAACTAATGGGAGGAAGGCTAGAGGAAGAGGCTTTTAAAAACAATTCTTTCAGTGTTTATAATATTGAAAAGGAAAACAAGAAAACGATTTTTATTCCCAGCAGTCATGAATAAGCACGCCTTATTGCGATGTGCTTGTGTATAGACGACAAATGAAAGTGCACAACAAGTTTCCTGAGTTCTATAAAACTATATACGAGATTTCATTACAAATTCCCCACCCAAAGCTTAAACTTGTGAACTTTGTTTTCTTATTACATAAATTTTGATTACAAGCTTTAAATTTGTTTAGTGTGAACAAACTAGTTTACAGAATTAATTATAAATTTCAGAATGCGAAGGTTATGCTAATGAAAGCTATCAAGAAAAGGGCCAATAGTAGTTCAAAGTTAAATTTGAAATCCTGGTACGCTTCAATTAATTCTTTTCATTAGCTTTCCTCCATTAAGCACACGATAAAATGTGTACAATTTCACTGAAATACGAATAAAATAAGCATGGATTTCGCGTTTGAAGCAGTTCCCGTGAACGAAAAATCATTTAGCGTTTGTCTCTGAATAAATTAAAAATTCAAAAGCTTTTAAAGAAAGAGGATACCGAAGATCGGACCACCAGTGCTAAAATGTACATTAAATTTGTATTGTAACTTAAGTCGATGTTGTTTAAATTCAAAAGGCCAACTTGTACAAACCAAATGAAATTCGTGGAAATTAAATAAATAAACTTGAGAAGAAAATAAAAACATAAGCAAATTATGTTTAAAACAAAAATAATAAAATTTGAAACGATTCATATCGATGACTGAACACATGTTGAAAAAAGCGGCATAAATTAAAGATTTTTGTTAAACAATTTTCTAAACTAAACGATCCCATCGAATTTTACGCTTCATTTAATTAAAACTTGTGAACAAAATAATATTTAAGACTGAAAAAACTAAAAAAAGCACACAACAAAAACCATATTCAGAAACTGTTTTTTTTAAGAAATCGATATTTTTTGGCGATAGATTTCTAATGAAACTTTAAACTTATCGCAAACATTAATATTATTTGCTTTAAACATTATCGCTTTAATATTTTGCCGTACTGTATTGCTCACATCTTTAATATCTTAACTAGAATTTGTACTGGCAGCAACTAATCAAATTACTAAGAAAAAACAAACCAAACAACAGACAAACAACTTTTCCGAAATTCGTTATTTGTTAGAAAATTGGCTTTCTTAATAATCTGCAGTGAGTTGCGCTGAAATAGGCCAGAACTCATTTAAGTGATCTCTTTACTGGATTACTGAAAACTCCTTTTTTAGATTAAAAAAAAAAGAGTCAGATGCGATGTAATTCCTTCTTGTTTTAAATAATCGCTTGAAAACGATGTTGCCGGTGCAAATAAAACTTTACTTATTTCATTGAAACAAATGCAACTCTGATCGCATGAAAATTATCATCTTATAAACGTTTTCACAAACTTTGCAAATCCTACAAGTTGTCAAAAAAATTTGCCACAGAGATGCTTTTTTAAGACACATTATCCTATAGTTTTGAACAAATGACAAATTTGACACATCATATGACTGTGTTGGATAGTGTAACACGTCCTTTACATCCATCACTGTTCATATTATTGCAGGTTATTTCTCAACATTTTGAATCGTAAAAATTTAATATTATCATGAATATTAAAGAACTAAAAGAACAAGGGAATATAAAGGTCGGCCGAAAGAAAAACTCTCGGGGATTTCAGAACAGTTCAGCTTATATTTAAAATCCTTATACGTTTTTGATTAATTGAATTTTAAAGCATGCGAATTTTAACATTTTAATATACCTGTGCGCATATGTGCCCTTTATTTGGAATAAAAATATGAGCCTAAAATGAAATACTGGTTTGTATGGACATGCACGTCCATGTGACCGTTTGGTTTTGCCAATGAAAACTGATGGACAAAAAAAAAATGCAGGGGAAGCACGCAATACTACCTGTAAAATTCAGAGTATATGAGCAGAGGCGTGTGAATACCGAATATTAAAGACGGAGTTGTCTTCACACATACACTCTAATTACATATGCATATGTAATTTTTTAGATTGTTATTTTTGTGTTTTATGATAACTTCAAAATCGCTAAAAAGGCATCATTTCCAAAAAAATTTGAGTTTTGAATAATTGTAATTGAAACATGGAAAGTAATGTGTTTTTAAGATACTGCTGTTCTATTAGCACATCATTTTTTCGAATTGGTGGTTGAATATAGATCTGACATTGAGGTCACACCATTAACTAGAAGAAATTGCCGCGATCGGAGACAGCGAAATTATATTTTAATTTATTTTGGTTTTTTGGAACGAGGAAAATCCCGTTTAATGCACCTTGAATTTGGTGTGGAGTGCATAAAAATATTCAAAGCATATTCTCTATTGGCAGAATAGGCAATTTTCGCAAACAATGATTTTCAGACCAATTATATGGTCATACTCGTATGCAGTCAATTCGTATCGTAACAACTTCTGCCGTTGTTTAGCTTTATGTAAAATTTATGGAAAACGTAATACTTCGGACAAATATACTCGTATCAGCTGATTGAAAAATATGTGCAACCCTTTGGCATTTTCAATGAAACATCTGTTTTCAAGGGCTTCTTTTGTCAGCTGAGACGCGACATACAATAGGATTTCACTAATTCTCTTCGAACCACAAACTTTTTAAAATGTTCTATAAAATACTCTGTATAGATATAATACTCATTAGATTTTAGCACAGGAATGATTTCAGAAAATGAGCTAAAGAAAAGTTAGTCGGATTTATAAGCACCATTTGATGTAATAATTTAAATAAAAGTCCCTAAAAATTACTCCAAATAAGGATAAATGAAAAGTCCTCTTTATTGTTTTCATTTTTCCCACCTTTCGCTTCTTAAAAAAAAAATTTAATTTTTTATCTTTTTTTTAGTATCATTTTTAACAAGATAAATTATCTAATTGCACTCTTGAGATGATATTTGGAAGAGTTTTTTCAATTACTTGAAATATTTTCAGTTCCTTTTGTTTAAACACGTTTCAAGGATTTGGAGTTTGTCGCAATCATGATATACGAGAAGAACAAAAAATATATATATACCGAAATATCTTGTACGTTTGAAGAAAATGTGTTTGCTGTGCGATAAGAAAAACTTTGGATAGGCAGGCGGATGTTAAGCAGTACAAAAATAAAACCCATAAAATTATAAAACTGACACAATAAAAAATATATGTTGTATTTATTATATTTTTATTACTTCATATATAATTATTTATTACCGGACCAGGTGCACACAGATTCTCCTGCAATTAGTTTTAAACACTCACGGTTTGCAAGGCTCATGTTGAAACAAAATTAAAAGCACGTTAATTAGTGAAAAAATATTTATGGCTTTTATATATGGTTTTATGTGTAAAAAAGCAGTGACTTCTCCCTTTCTTTGAGCTGAAAGTATTTTATATAAAAATTTTTTTTTATAAAAGATTTTAAACTTAAAGAAAATATGAATTAAATAAAAGGAACGAAGGAAGTGAAACAAGAATTTTAATATTCACTAAATGTCGTACCAGCAATTTGAAATACGTAATTATGAAAACAGTTTTGCGTTACGCTCCGTCACGCAATTTTACTACAAAAAACTTCCACCGGTTTGCTGTTCAGTGTCACACTTATTGATCATATCAGGGTACACGCCTGCAAATGTTGCCATTTAATCAACTACTTTGTGATTCTGAAAGTTGGTTGGCGTTAAATACTTCAATAAGGCCACTTTCCGAAATGCCACATTTGATAAAATAAATTTTTTTTTATTTATTTAGAAGCACTGGCTGCAGAGGCCATCGGCTAAAATTTATTTATTTGAAATGTATTTATAATAGTCTTTTCGTATTTCTAATCAAATTTAAACTTATTTTTTTATATTTAAAATGAACTTTAATGAACCAAATAAGTACCATTGCGGTCGACAGCTTTCCATTTTCCGCTACCACCAGTGTATTTCCTCAGTGTATTCTCTCAGTGTATTCCCTCAGTGTATTCCCCCAGTGTATTCCATCAGTGTAAAACTTTTTCGGTTTCTCGGCGAAAAACTGCGAATAGCTAAGCTTTTCTTGAAGCCAACTTTACTCCGATGGTGCAAAGTCAGAGCTATATGGCGGATATATCGAAATTTCCCAGCCAAACTGCCCCAGTTTTCGCGAGCCATCAAAAATGTGTGTGGTCTAGCGTTGCCCTGATAGAAGACGAAGCCCTTTCTGCTAATCAGTTCTAGCCGTTTTTTTCGATTGTTTGCTACAATCTCATTAATTGTGGGCAGTAAAATGTAGAATCACTCGCTCGACCAGGCTGGACCAAGTCTTACTGAATCGTAGCTTTGTAACCATTTGTTGAGCTTCACCATATTGGACCATGATATTTTTGGCACATTATTGTCGTACTTGATTTACTTGTCGTCTCCTGTTACCATTCGCTTCAGCAATGGTTCGTTTCATTTCGGTTCAGCAAACATCGAACTTCTTTTTGTAGCCATCCTTTTTTAAATGGTTCAAAACCGTTTGATGATGAATGTTAAGTTTGCTTAGGGATGTAATCGCTGCTTATGTGATGGTTCTGGTCAATATTTTCCAAAATTTTATCGACTTTTGCAACGATAAGTCGAGGTGCATCTTTCACATCGAAATTTCCAGAACCGAATTGAGCAAAGCGTTGTTGTGCTAAATGAACTGAACTGAAAAATTTCAAAATATAGCAAATTTCTTCATTATTTTCTCTCATTTTTGAACACCCGTAACTTTTTTTCAACTTCTCTAAATTGATTTTTTTTTTGTTTAAATGAAGCTCACCTTTCCAACACCATATGGTATGAGACAATGTGATTGGTAGCATTGGAGATATACGACTATAATTACATCTATTGAAAAAATGGGAAAAAACTTTTTCGACTACGCAATATATAAAGATGTAAAAAATAATTTCTAGACTGAGAATATAATTTTGAAATCGCAGTCTTCACAGTTTTTATACTGCCAGTACTATTTCCGTACTATTGTGGGTCACGAAAATAGAAATGGCTATACTGTTATATCGGTGGTCATCTACTCATGTAGATGTGTTGTCAGCACGAGAATCCTTTCCAGTATCATGTAATACTCTATGCGTATACTTTGCACCCTCTCAACTGAGATAAAAGGTAGCGACGGAGAAAGCATACAACGACTTCCTTTTCTTTCTTTTGACTTTCCTTTTTTATATCGGTACTCTTGAATAGCCTCAATGAAATTAAATTCCATTTTGTTGCTTTTTTAAATTTTCTGTAAGTCGCACCGGCTCCAACTACCAACAACAAGTTGGATAAGAAGTAAGTATATAACCAAATGACGCTTGCCAAAGTATACCAAAAGTTAAAAGTGGCCCAACTTCAGTACTTTGTGATAGTACAAATCATAAGTATTACGTATTCTATGCGATTACGACTTCATTTTTAATATTCTGCAGTCAGTAGCCTGATGCTGCGAATGTATTTCTGCTTTAATTATGATTAACTGAATTATATATATATATATTTTTTTCAGAAACCTTCATTTATACTGAACTTACTTTTATTTGATTTGTAAGTGGAGGATGTTGAGGTTTTACTGCTTTGCTGGAAAAAAATTATTGAATGTGCAACGAAATCTATTACTATCCGTGGCATTCGCCAATTCATTGTTATTCTGCAAAAGCAGAATTATTTTTTTAACCAACTCTACCTTCAAAGCTTTTTGCTTGTCCGCAGGAGTATTTAAAGTATTTAAAAAGTTTGATTGTGTGACTGTGAGGTCAAAACATCATCTGCTAGAAAAATGTTAGGAAATTCACGACTTGCTTCATGGGCCGAACTTCAGTTATTGATACTGACTCCCAACCGAATGCAGACCTCCCTTAATGCATCCCTCGTATAACTATGTACATGTGTGTATATATGTATGTATGTTTGTGTTTTTATCAAAACTTATAAATTATTAATGGCAAAAAATTATTTTCAAATCTGCATCCAGCTCTTGATGCAAATTCCATTCTTTCCAGCACTGGTCTACACCAAACCCTTTTCATGTTTCACTGTGAAATGAAATATGAAATGCAATAAAAGTTTTCCCAGCAAAAGCAACATTAAAGCTCTCATGACTTTTTCATTATTTACAAATTTTAATATAATTTCAAAATCCCCTCATTATGCTTGTTTTATTGCATTTGCATCCCTCCTAAGTCCAAGGTTAATATTCTACAACAACAATAAAAATAAATAAATTGTTGAGCAAAAACAAAGTATAAATATAAAAATTAAAATAAAAATAAAAATAAAAATAAAATAATACTTGTATTTTGTTTTTTTTCCAATTTTGCAATGACCTGACTAACGAAACGCAAAGGGGTAATACGATGCGATGCAATGCGTTTAATTATTTCGGTTTTTTTTTCGTTTGTTTTGTTCTATTGCCAGGAAATTTTGCTTTCAATTTATTGCATTTATTTTATGAAAAAGTGAAATATTTGT
Source organism: Ormia ochracea (assembly GCA_963402855.1). Classification (NCBI taxonomy): domain Eukaryota; kingdom Metazoa; phylum Arthropoda; class Insecta; order Diptera; family Tachinidae; genus Ormia; species Ormia ochracea. The sequence goes on along the minus strand of OY727107.1, from coordinate 31,985,759 downwards.
TGTTATAAAAATAATGAAAGTATATTTTTTTCTTGTTTTGTTCGTGCTTATTTTAAGCATCTCACACTCCAGTTTTCGTTAAGTGCAATTGAATTCATTAATATTCGCTGTGCATGGCCCAGCTTTTGTATGGTGTCCTTTTTGGAGATTGGGGCAAGAACGTTTGTAAGCATTTTTATTAAAAATTTGCCACTGCAGGTTTATTTTATTCAACATAAAATTTGTCTATATATTTTTCATTTTACTTGAATCCTATTTTATAAATGCAAAAAAAAAAAAAAAATATTGCACTTCTTTTTCCAGCAAGGAATACAGTTCGCTACAGTTGGTAGTTTTTAGAAAGAATACAACATGTAGGCAGAGAGGCAGAGAGGCAGAGAGGCAGAGAGGCAGAGAGGCAGAGAGGCAGAGAGGCAGGGAGATGCAAAGAACAGTCTTGGTTTTATAAATGCAATACTAATTTTAAAAATGTTCGTTAAAAGTTGTGGAAATAATGATAATAATGTTACAAATGGGGGCGTTGTAGAATCCAGTGTTGTCGCTTTGGATTTGAGAGCGATAAAAAAATGTCTGTGATGTTATGAAAGCGAATATTATCAGTTGTATTTTTGTCACAGAAAGCAATGTTATTGGAAACAAGCAGCTGACAGATTTTCTTTGGGCGAGTTAGAGACACACACATGCATAGGAATTAGAGATGATCATGCATAAATATGTTTTGTTTATCGATAATGTACACTTAAACTGAACTCAACAGAGACACATTTTTGACACATATAAATAAGAGAAATTCACTTCTAATTCGATTAACGCACTGTCGTACCACTACGTACAATTAAGATTCGCTTAAAAAAATAGCTTAAATAAAAAAGGGCGCACAGCGTCGAAAAAGAAAAAATTCTGTATTCTATACGAAGAGAAATTCGTTAATTCGCCCGAAATTTTTTTACTTTTTAAAAATTCCATACTTTTATAATACTCCTTAGTTTATATTAATTTAAATTCCATACAAGTAGGGAAGCACAAAAGACTAACACGCAAACCTCCTTAATATTGCTGTTTATGGAGAAATATTCAGACCTGGCAAAGGTTTTTAGAAAGCGCGATAAGTCTAGGGCATATTCCTTATGTCGACAGTTAGTAGAATCATTGAATAGCGCGACTCCAGTGCAGAAGAATACATAGATGGTAAAAGCTAACCAAAATATGTGTTACAATATACATATTTCATGCCTTTAACTCGAATGTGTTCGGTATATATTTGCTTTAGTTATTGCAACAGTTAGTTTCCAAAACTAACTTGCTCTCGTTCCCAAAAAAGAAATCTTATAAGATCTTTCAGCTAAAAGTCGTAACGATGCTAATTGTAGGACTGTTGAAACCTTAGACTTTAACAATGTCAAGTAGAATACGTGAAGCCTCTTTATGCACTCTACACTAGACTAGGAATATGCAAAGTAGCTTGAACTATGAACTTAGAGTACAAATATTACTTTTTGTAAAGCTGCGGCAGCTCAAGTGCATTGCAACAATCTGTTAAGGTGAGTCTTATTATTTTTGCAGAGTGCCCTACTTCGAATGCTAGAAACGATACAGCTTGAATTGTCATTATTTTAATAATACTCGTAAATTCTTAAAAATTTATTAAAAAACAAAAAATTTTTACAATTATTTAAGGAAAGCAAAAAGCAATTATGCAAAAAAGGTGAATCGAATATCGATTTTGTTTGCATTCGAAAATGACAAAACCGAGTGGTCTTTTTGGCAGCAAATGAAACCTATAAACGGCAAAACCATTTTGGATTCTTTAGTCCTCCAATTATAAAACAAAATCAACTCATTCCTTTTCAATTTGTAAATAAATTTTAAAAGCATTGTCTCCGATTTTTGCGGCAAAAACACCTTTAACCGAATTCTATAGGGTGTCCATTACATTCGATGCAATTTAAAATGTATTTGCATGGATTTGTATTTGTACTCGCATGTGTATTTGTATATTTATTTTTCTGCTGTTTGTCTGTGCTCGGATTTTGTTACTAACTTTCGTTTTTGTTTGTTTTTGGACATGACCAGGACTTGGTACACACTTTAGTTCCGTTCTCTGATGGTGTTGCTGGGGCTTATATTATTGCTGTACTTTGTAAGATTACGTTTTATGTTTCCGTTTCCGTTTGCTTTTAATGCAATCGCTGCAGCAGCATCGACATTATATCCATGTACACCCTGTATATGTGTGGAACAACGAGCGACAGCAAAAAACTTTAGATGCATTTTTATGTTTACACAAAGTAAAAATCCTTTCTAATTTTTCTTTTCTCTATTTTATGCATTTTTTTTTTTTTTTTTTTTTTTTTTTTTTTTTTTTGGCTACAGGTATTTTAGACTTTAAGCAACAAACAACATTTTGTAGTTAAATACAAAATGAAAAAAAGAAATACATTAAATTAAAAAACGTTACACAACTTAAGCACAAGTAGAAAAATTGCAATATTTAGTAAAGTTCTTGAAACTTTTTCAACTTTCTGTTTTTGTTTTGCACATTTTAGATTCATAAAACTCATTACAATGACTGCAGTCTCATAAACAGTCTGTGCTTGTTATCAAAGTCTAGCAAGAGATTTCCGATGAGTGGCATTTAAAGACCATTTTTGCTGCACTCACTTTAAAGCGCAATTCTAACAACATTATGAACTTGTGTTATAATATGCACTTGATACTTTTCTCATATATATTTTTTTCGTTTCTATTTCAGTTTTTATTTGCTTCAAATAACACAAAATGCAATTTTTATGTGCAGCGTAAGCAAAATAAAGAGTTTGTAACCTTTATTTTTTAGTTTATTATTATGTTTTTTGTTAATAAAATTTCCATTTTTGTTGTTTTTTTTTTTTTTTTTTTGGGTTTGTGAAATAAATACGGAGAATATTTATGCAGAAGGCAAGATTATGTACGGTTCATAATGAAGTTTGTGTTGGCCAGTGTTAGCAAAAGATTCATGCTACTATATACACAAGAATCTGAATTATACGTATGGATCACTTTTGATTTCATTTTTCTCCTCTTTCTTTAAGTGCATTATAGAAAGTTTTGCGACTAATGTTGCTACAAAACTATTATTTTTCTATATTTCAGTAGTTCTTAATACGTCGTGAAAATCTCGGTTTTAGACATAATTTTTAAATTTTTGCAAATTTAACAGGATATTTATTATTTTGTAAACCAGTAGACGACCAAAGAAGGACATCAAGAAGGATACCTTAAGTGTTAGCAAATGAGTATACTTCTGCTGCACTTTACATAAACAAATTTAATTGAAAAGAATGTAAATGCTTTACAGTGCTTAACAAATTGAATGCACCGCACCATTTGAACGCCAAAAAGGATGTATAAAAAAGTAAAGCTGACTTTATACTGAAGAAAAAAATGCAATTACAGCAACAACAAAATTGTGTTTGTTCAACTACAAGGCACTATTTCACTGCTACAAATACAGCAGCAACAATAACAACAGCACCAACAGCAACATCAACTACTACTGCAGCACGCAACTTACAATATTGGAAGTAGTGAAGTAAACTTCTGAAGGTTCTTGTTGTGTTTTCTCTCGGTCCTGTGCAAATATTATCCAATACCTTTTAGTTAAAAGCGGGAATTTTATGACCTTTACTCAAACACCAAGCGAGAAAAAAATGCAACTGCTACGAAAATATACTTTCTCTCTAATAAACACACCCACACACGCGAACACACATACACATAAATACACAGAATGATATTTGCATACTTTCAACTACAAACTTTGTATAACTAAAACTAACAAAAGTAAAATAAAAAATTGCCAACTAAAATCGAAATTGAAATTTTCGTGTTGTCCTTTTTCCATTGAAACCAAAAATAAAGAAAAAAGAAATATACAAAATATAATACAATTGCAGGATTTTTTTAATTACTTTTCCCTCCAGCACTACATGCACAAAACAACAACATTTCTGTGTTTTATTGAATTGAAAAAATGCGCCTTAAAAAATGTAAAAAGATGCCGTAAAATACTATTGTGTGCGTGTAATTTGAATATGCATTTATTCGATATCAATCTATATGCATATTTCGAGTACATATTGTTCAATATCTGCTCGGCATAATTGAATGTACTTGAACTGCAAGTATTCAGTAGGTGTGAGAATGTGCTTTCGTTAAATTGTAATTTCTAATTTTCATCAAATAAAATAATAAATATATTTTAACAAACACAGCAATGGCGGCATTTCATACAATGAAGCATGGCTTGTACACCATACTCGTGCATGCATGCATCCACTTGCCATAAGCAATCATGAAATACACATGAGGAGAAAATTAACATGAATCCCATAATTGCAATCAATGCTGCTTTTTTCTTTTTTTTTTTTTTGTTATTAAAAAAAAAAAGAAATTAAATAAAAATTTCATAATTTTAATTAAAAATTTCACAACTCAATTGAGAGTATGGGGGCAAGTGTAAATAAAATTACAAGTATTTAATTGGATTGAATACGGTATTGAAGTTTTACTTTAAATTATTTACATTAATATTTATTATTTAACAGGAAATCAGTTTTTACATAGGCAAGAGGTAGAGCTTTCAGGCAGATTAGCTTAGTATGACAAGCACAGACCAGCTGAGTCTAATTATTGTCCGACTATGCTGCACCTTAATACTGGTTATACACGGTTTGCCCATATTAGTATAAATTTTATTAAAAAGGAGCACGAATATTAAAATTTCTCTTCCATTAACAGGTATATATTTTTTCTCTATCAATAAACCGATAGATATATTGTCCGGCTTATAATCATATCCTTTTTTCAAGTACGTCTGAAACATCAATGTGTCTGCATAGGAAGTTAGAAGTATACGAAATAGCTTGATTAAAAAATTTTCCAAGTGCTCAATAAGCAATAATATGTTATAAAATATGTATTTATAAATAAATCATATATATTACAACACATTTGTTTCAAAGAAATTGTCGCAGTGCACATTTCTTTCGAACATGGTCTTAAATAATCAGGGTAATCAAAGGCTCAATTTCAAAATAAAATTCATGATTTTTAGCTTTTTGGTCTGTCTCCTTTGCTTAAAAATTAAGTAAGTTTTTCAAAAAAAAAAAAAAAAAAATAGTAATAAAATATAATAAATAAATAAAAGATTTCTTATAAAATAATCACAAAAATCACAATGTAACTTATGGACTACCCTGTAGCAGGACATTTAAAAAATGGGGGGAAAATATTACTGTGTAGGATTGCCACCCGCATGCATTAGCCAAAACCATATGAGAATTATAATTCAACACTTGATTTACCGTAATGAATATGAAAATAAAACACTTTTACTTTCAATTTACTGCATCTCATCGTGCTTCCACTACATTATGCACAATTCCATACACGAGTACTTTTATTGTTTGTTACCCCCGCTATTGACTTTTTAGTACCATTTAGTCTTCTACGGCGTTAATAAGAAAAACGATGCACGCGAGTGTTTGACAGTGCGTATCCATTTACTTTTATGTCTACTGTTCATTACATTTACTTAGACTCCTACGCAGCGTGCTCATCAACGGCTCACTTGTATAAGCCAAATCTTTATTAAAATGAGCAAAATTTATAGGCAATAGTTAAATAGAAAGGCAAAAAAATAGAAGCATAACTATAAAAACACAATTTAAGCCGCATAGAGCTAATGTCTTATTATGCTGTAGAGCGTCTTCTATTTCCACAACGTCAAGGAATTGCTGTGACCTCTCCGGCTGCCAATTTTGGTGTGGGTAATTTTCGGATTACAACGACTTTGCCAATGATCCTTTCCAGCTTTTGGTCTACAAAAGTAATACACTGCAGCATTGTGCTAATAAAGTTCTTGTAAACAGTTTTACTTTACGCTAGCCTTTCAAATGGTTGTTCCTTCTATTTAACTTCGCACTTCCTCTCACTTGTTGTCATTGCTAAGGTTCACGTTGGCCAACTGATAGTATTGTCCAAAGTTTTGTTGGTTGTAATTGCCGCACCATTTGTGTTTAAATGACAACAATTTGACTTAAATAATGGCCAACAAGTTAAGGCTTTTATATGTGTTGCAATATAAATAAATAAATTGTTATTAATTTTATTCACAATTGCTTACAAAAATAAGAAAAGAGATCCACGAAAAATTTCTATATTTTCTCATTTTGTTTTCCTATTAATTTTATTCTTTCATGTTGTAAACGCTACAGAGCATAATAAAGAATACTAAATGTGAGTCTCCTTCTGTTTTATAGGCTCCTCCCATAAAATAGTAATTCTCGTGAGTCGAAATTCATTTATAGCAGGCATAAAAGCACTTGACATTAAATGAAGTCATGCCTTGAGGACAAAAAAGAAAATGCGTACATTGCATGTGACCAATCTTTTAAATTAATAAAAAAGCAAACAAGAACATTTTTATCGTAAAAAAGTACTGCTCAAAAATATAGCACATTTTATATCAAATTTTTTGCTTTCATTATTTTCTAACTTAACTTTAAAACGGCGTCATCATTTATTAACATTCATTAACTTTCAACAAAATCTCGTCCATAGTAATAAAATAGTGCAATACGTGGCTCCGCAGGTGAATAAATAAAGCTCAGCCGAAAACTTTGCAGGTTAAATTAATTAAGAAAAAAAAAACAAAAAAAAAGTTGCCGTTGTGTAAGAAATGGTTTAAATGACCAGATCATAAGTATAGCACAAATCCAGTTTAGTATGATGAACTGCTTTCAACTTAAAAATAACGATCCGTTTAATTCTATTGACTAATTTATAGCAGTCGTCTGTCTTTTTTTTCTATCAAAACATCTCTTATGTTAAGCTCAAACACATTTCATGTATAGCCGATTATCGACGATTGTTAACCAGATCTTTTCTTTTCTTTTATTTTGCTGAAAGAACGGCGTTCAGCCTTGGCCGTTTCACTGCCACACATTTGATCAAAGTATTTATAAATTCTTTATTATATCAGTGGTTCCTCTAGGACTAAAAAGTCGTTCATAGGAGTGCTATAACACGGCCCCAGCTGTTTGGAGTATAACAGCTGATTATTACAAATTTTTAATTCAAAGTAAGGCTTGCTGCAAATCCATTTCACTTTTGATATTTTTATACTATTGTTTATTTTTCTAGACGCGAAGCTTTTGTCTGCAGCTTTTAAGAGTGGTTCGATTGGTGCGATTAATCAAATTTGTTAACACTAATAACAGAAATATACGACATTTTTTATTTTTATTATTCAGTGGATTATCACCGCCATTTAAAGCAGATTTTTTTTTGCATAATTTACTTTATGAAATGCCTATAGCTTTTGTGGGGCTTAATCTGGCCATGAAATTATTATAGGGTTTCAGCTGCTCAACGGAAATATAATTTTTTTATGTCGAAATACGAGTTGCTTCGCTACATTTGTACTCAAGACAATCGTTTCCAACTAATAAGAAAAATTTAAATAATGCTAAACTAAACAGATCCATGAATATGTATTTGTATACTTTTATTCCTCGTTAGCTTACATAAAGCTATCAAGTAATTTGAAATTAATTTAAACGCCCAGCAGAGGTGTAAGTTACCGAATCACTTCAACGTTACTATACCGATGTTGATTGAGAACCACGCCTAAATGTCAAGTTTTTTTCTGCATTTCATTTGGCATTTCTCAATTTCAGAGTAGCACAATTTAACGCGCAATGCTTTATAGTTGTTCAGGCTTATTACGTTTCATCTCAGTGGATTCGTCAATGAGTGGAATTGCCAAATTTGATGCAATGTAATTGATCCAAGAACTGCAGCCTGTGGACCATTCCGAACATCGTCGATGGTCAGAATGGTGGCATGAAATGGCAACAGTGGACGGTCAATTTACGGAGAAAATCATTTTCAGTGATGAGATATATTTTCACCTCAGGGGATTCGTAAATAATGACAATCCAAGAGCGGTGGTAGAAAAACTAATGCACCCACAAAGAGTAACGGTTTGTTGCGGTTTATGGGCTGGCAGGATGATCGGACCGTATTTTTTACAAAATGAAATCATGTAAGCGTCATTCGTTATTAAAACTTTATTGAAATTAAAATGGTGATTTAAATTACGACAATGAGAGGATAATGCTGTCTTCTGCGGACTATTATAATTCTTGTATTTGTCGCATGTGGCACATTTTCACCTCAGTGGATTGGTCAATAAACAGAATTGCCGCATTTGGGCGAGTGGTTGTCGAAAATCCCAAAATGATCCAAAAAAAGTGTGAGTGTTTGGTGCGGTTTATGGTCTGGAGGCATTATCCTACCGTACTGTAAGTTGTGTTGGCTGTCGTGAGATGACAAAGAAACTTCTTATGGCGCGAATTGGAAGGTGTGGTTTCAACAGGACGGTGCCAGTTGCCATACTGCTAACGAAACAATGGCCGCGTTATCTCACATGGTGGCGATGTCAATTGGCGGTGAAGATCATGTGATTTCATACCCTTTGACTTCCTTCTTTGAGGTTCTTTGAAAGAAAAGGTGTACGTTGATAAGCCAGCAACAACTAAAGAGCTAAGGGATCAGATAATTCGGCACATTAATGGCATAGAACTTCAATTATGCCTCAACGGATGGAGATATACCGCCGATGTCGCGGCTGCTATTTGGCCGATATTTTGTTCCATATATAATTGAATCATAATAAAAAGGAATAAATAATTTGTGCTTTAAACAAAATAACCATCGGCTCTTAAAATCTAACCACCCCATAAAAAGCGTTGACCTAACGAGCCTGGAATGGCTCAACACCTTATTTTACAAGTTCGCTATATATTTGACTACCACTTTGCGGATATGTGTATGGAAACTTGTGCGATTTTCTCGTACACACAACTTAATATCCAGTCGCTTTATATTGGAAGCCGAAATGATTACACTTAGGCAAATAGAAACTTTTATAATTTTTATATATTAAGTAGATTCTATAGTGAAATATTATTATCGTCAAAATCTGCAAGAATAATAGCATTTCTATGCTTCAGGAAATAGTCAATGTGTCTTGGCATCTGTCCGTTGTCTAATTCCAGTTACTTTCAGTGTTATTCTTAACTGGGAATGTGTTGCGAAAATGAACAAAAGTAACTTCGTTTCCGTTTCTTATTTAATGTGCTTTTGAGAGAAGTGCCATTTTTGGCACCATTGTCAACAATAAAGAAGACTATAATGACACTTGCTCGTGTTTACAGCAACTGCTGAAGGAAAAACTTTTTTAATGAATTTCATCTTGTGTTTCCTCACTTGTAACTTTTTTCTTTCCGTTTTGCTGTTTAAAGCAATTTCTCAAAACTTCCATCTATTTTGCTTAAGTTGATGCTTCCAATTGACCTGATGCTGCCTCATTGGCTTCAGCTTGAATACACTTCGCTGACGTTTCTGCTCTGCTTCACTGGAAGTCTATACGTATGCATGTCTGTCGGTCTGTGGAATTTTATTATAAACAAACTTTACATTTTTTTCCAATAGTTGCTAACTTGAACACTTCTTTTCGTACAACAATTAAAGCAGTACTGAAGATAAATTTAACTGCTGCCTTTCCCAGCGCTTGCTAAATGTCCGACCAAGTTTCTTCAAAAGTGTGCCATGAGAAGTGTGTGTGCGTGTGTGTGTCTATTTCTTTATAGGTGTGTAGCTTTGTGCTGAGTTTTATACGTCTTTGCTAATTACAAAGCTTCCAAGTCAAGTAATGCAGCCTTTGCCATCTGTAATAGTTTCTACCTAATTATTCTTGTTCTTTTACCGACTAAGTGTTACAAATTGTTAAGTTCCAAGCAAAACAGTGTTGCCAAAATTGTCAGCTGAACGGTTTGCAGGTTTTTAAATTTTTTTTTTTTTTAATGCAAGAGCGTTAACACTGAAATTGAAAGTTGATCCAAAACATCTGAGTTGGAATTGTGTTTTTAAAAAAACAGTGTGTGAATTGCAATTTTAATATCTGCCAGCCGGAGGCCTTAGAGGCCAGTGATAGCTTCTTCATATTACAAATATGTTCATATAAAAATATAAATTTTTTAATAAATATATGTAGACTTTTAGTTACAATCAGAAGGGCATATAATTTTGTTTACGTGTAATCAGTATAATCGTTTAGAAAATTTTCCAAAATATATAAAACCTCGAAACCATTTCAAATGTGAACAGTGATTTACATTAGGACAGTGCAATGCAGTTTTCTGTGATGATGTATAGTTCCTATATATAAAGTTCGAGTTGAGAGTACCTAATTTAGTTGCGACCTTATTTTTGATTGCCCTTATTGTACCCTATATCTATATTTATCTTGATTACAATAATTATAACTTTTTCCAAATCTCAGAAATCATTCGGAAATGTATGAATGGCATACAAATTTCTGTTATAGAAGTAACTTTTCGAAGACAAACAAACATGGCAACCTGAAGGGTCTAAAAATGATATTATAAGTCCCCAACTGTATTTATATTTGAAAAATCATTAATTTAATTTATTTTTAATAAGGTTGATTACATATAATTTAATATATATTTTTATTTCTTAATTGATTACGTATACCAAAATTGTTGTCTCATCGTTATTGGCAACACTTTTCAACAACTAAACAATTGTTCGGTTGCATCATTACTTTTGTTGAGCTGAATATTGACGTTAATTTCTCAAACGAAGAAAAGAGAAATGAGAAAAAAATTTCTAACTCGTGTGTCGCCGAATACAGATTATAACCGAAGCTGAATGAATGAAGCCAACTTGTTCAAAATGTTGCTCGACGAATAGCTAAATATCTGACTGAGGATGTAGAAAATTCCAAAGCATTGTCAGTGGGTCTGTGTGTCTTCCCTTTGTGTTTCTTTTGTATTTCTTTTAAAATCCATCTGCTGCAATTTCCTACCGATTTTTCGCATGTAAAAATCGGAAAATTCAAGCGATAAAGAAGAGAAATATAGAAAAAAAAAAAAAAAAAATAAATTCGTGCATTTATAGTTAAAAATGCCAAAGTACATCGCCGAAACCACACCAACAAATGTGACAAGCCCACCACTTTGATCGCAGGCGGACTCGCTGTTTATTTTATTTCTTCTTACATTTACAATTTTCGGAACTTTAAAATTAAGTTATTATATTTTTTAAGCCGACTCCAGTAAAGCGGATCAAACATGGGGTCTTGTGTCTTGTGGGGTTTTAATTTAAGAACACTTTTGCATGAATTGGTGTTGAATTTGTTTATGTTTTGTTTGGAATATGTGTACGCATACATGTGCCTATGCAAGTAGGGATGTGTGCTAATATTCGCAGTACGTTTGTATATTGTTCTCGCTAAATACATTGCAAAATTAAAGTGTACTTCAATGCCGTATAATTGTGGTCTATAAAAATTGCTTTGAAACATTCAATTCGACGTTGAGTTTTCATTTATCCCTTTATATCATTCTTATCTTATTATCATTCTATATCATTTTTTATCATGTGTTCATCCTTAATTGTAATAAGCGTTTTATGCAACAAAAGCAACGTAAATGTAATGACAAACGATTAATATCAGGTGTGATAGTGAGGAATGACGCGAATCAACATGCAGTAGACAAGAGATGTAATTTTTCTTAAAGATGAAAAAAATTCTTTCAAGACATTTTAAATTCTAATGTGACAGTGAAGTGTCCTTATTGAGTAGTTGATCTTTAGCCTGCTTGAAGAAATTTTCGGAATTTTTAAAGAAATAATGTAATAATAATTTTTTTTTTTTTTTCAATATTGATTTATTTATTGTATCTTCAAAATATTGAAATGACAATAATTATTCAACTCTTAATATAGACGAAAAATGATGTGTTGCACTGGATGATGTGTTAGCTTTGGCTAACGGCAACCAGGTCCTTCCTACTCAAACGCGTATATCCACTATCGCTTAGGATATTAAGGGCTAAAATATTGGGTTGCGTTTCTAATCTTTTTAGGTATCTTCCTGCATATTTTTGGATTTCAGCTTTCACCAAGGACACATCAAAATCTTTGTGTATATTTGAGTTTTTAATATATTAGGGCGCTGCTGTAATAGTTCATAAGATTCTGTTCTATTGTCTTTGAATTTTATCCACATTTGACGCAGAGTCAGTACCCCATATTTGGATTCCGTAGCACCAGATAGGCTTTACTATGGCTTTATACAGCAAGAGTTTGCAGTCTAAACCTAGTATGGAATTCCTGCTCTTCAACCATTTTAATTGCATTGCTTTTGATTTCATTTTATTAATTTTGTGTCAATGTGACATTTCCAAGTTAAGCATCTGTCCCAGGTACTTGAAATTTGAATCCTGAGGTATTACCTGATTGTTGATAGTAATATGTGGGCATGTGTCTCTACGCATATAATGAAAGTGAAGTTAAAGTGTTCTGGTGATGATCAGCATATCATATGTGTGAGTATAATGTGCGTTTGCTCTGGAAATAAACTTGCCAATGCAATTGCAAAACAGCTCACATTTTCTTTGTGAAGCACACTTGGTTACGATCGAATAATTAGTCGTCAAATTAAAATATTAAAAGTTTTTTATTCTAATCAACCTGAGCCTATAATATGTACGAGCAACCATAAAACCCAAAAGTCTAAATAACACGCAGATATTGAAATGAACGATTAATTGCTTGCTGGCTACAAACCAACTAAAATTTTATCTAAAATACAATTATATTACCGGGCTCGAGGAGGGCTAGTTTTTGCCATTGGACATGCGAGTCGGTCTCGGATGCTTATGCGGCCTTATACTTGATCCAATGAAACCCACTTTAATTTGTCGTTTAATGTAATTTTTTTTGGGAATTTAATTATTTATTTGTATTTACGCGCCCTAATGTAATGTACGGAAAAAGTTAGCACAACATGGTGCGAGCCTGTACGGGCCTTGGAGGACAGATCCTACTCCACTACTATAGTAGGGAGATGCAGTAGTTGCTTCTGCTTAAATGTGTTTTTTTGTAAGTCGGTGGTGGTTTACCATATGAAAATTATTCATCACTATTATTTATTATTATTTACAGCTTTTCATTGGTTTGATCGGCCATTCCACGTGAATATGGAATTTAAAAATAGAGTGTGTGTGTGCTAATATCTGTATAATTAATTTTTTACTTCGCATAGTTACACTGCTGCAAATCAAATTTCGGACACTTTCCTCTTAGTCTGCCTCTTTGTTAATTTTCCAAATCATTTGATTTATTTCTTTTCAAAACTGAACTAAAAGAGGCAGGGGAACAAAAACATATGTGTAGTGTTATTTTAAAATTTTATATTATCCTTGAAATTGTAAAACACTAAAATCAATATTTTTCTTAGCTCTTGATGAGTGTTTGCCTTCCAATATTGTATTGGAGTGATTCTACAATCTCTTCCAACAAACTTTTTGTATTTAATCGTTCTGGCTGTCTTTAAGTAAAGTATTTGCCTGCGCTCAATGTTTTTATATATTTTTTTTTCTTTTTGTTATTTTTTTATCAATTTCTATTGTCAATATAATTTTTTATTATTGTTTTACAATATTTGTGTTTATTCTTGATTTTGTCTGCTGTGGCATGAACTAAGGCTGCTTGGATTTATGTATATGCATGGCTGTGTGTGTCTCTGCCGCTGTGTCTGCATGCATGTGCTGTCTTATTTAAACATCACACCCCTGTCTAACAAACCATATGATGAAACCATTATTCTTTTTGCATTTCTTCATGCCATTAACTGTTGATCGAATTTTAACACAAATTGCCAGCTTCTATTTTACTTGGTATATACTTGCGTATGTGTGGTGGTCTACATACATACATATGGATGACTTTCCCTCTGTCCTTTAAGATATTCTATTTCTTGCTAGCAGTTTTCATTCATTTGTACAAACAAGTGCTTAATAAGTGCTGAGGAATTGGTGTGAGAAACTATGAAAATTGAGCTCTTTTGCAAACAACAATTTGTAGAGATGTTAATATGTGTGTGTGCTCAGTTATGCATACGAGTGCTTGTTTGTGTTTGTGTGTTATACATGCTTACACATACACTTATTACGCATTTTACGATTTGTTATTTTAAGTCTTGTTCTACAGGATTTCCCACATGCCAATGCTAATGATGTGTCAAAATTTTTAACTTTTACATCATCTCTGGCTTTATTTTAGTTGTCCTGATATTCGAGGACGTCTCCTTTTGTCTAAACACAAGCTGCTGCATACTGTCACGGCTACTTTTTTCTAAACGTACATACATATGTATGTATGTGTATGTTCTTGCTTAAGGATGTCTGCCCCGGCATAGTGAGTGGTTCGTCCTCCTTATTTTGTTTGTAAAATAATTTTTGTTTGCCTTGTTGTATTTGCAAGCTAAATTAGTAGCATGTTGTCGATGGGCTTGCCATTGATTATTGTTATTTTAGGATTTACAAGATTTTCGGTATGATTTTTAAGCTGAAATATAATATAGAATCGTACCGTAAACACCGTAACCATTCCAGAACTCGTCCTTAGGGCATGAATATCCAAGGAAAACTACATGGTGTCTTCTTCCCTTGCGTCAACAAATACGAGTATGTGTGTATTTACATTTGTATGCACATGACTGAGTATGTACAAAATAAATAATATTTTCCGACTTTTTTCAATATTTGCTTATACACTTTGGGCATGTCCTTAATACGAGTACAAAGAATGTTTGATATTAATAATATTTATAGAATATTAAATCAGGAGGAAGAAATCAGCAAGAAACAATGTAAACGTATTCATATAAGAAGCTTAAAATAATTTGGTTTTCCAATATATGCTGCATGTACTTAAAATACAAGTTTGTTGTGAAAGCTGCAACGCAAATGCTGCATCCAATTGCACTGCTTTGAATTGTTGCAGCACTTATTCAGCACTCAGCATCTTAAGCAAATGATTGCCAACACTCAACCGTCATTTGCGGCACCTTACCATTCACCTGTAATGTTGCCAAAGCATTAGTCTTAGTAAAGCAATTTGTAGTTTGTCTCATGTGTCATAATGTCGATTTTTGATCTGAGGTGCGGCTGTTTTGTGTGTTCTTTTTTGTGCGCCTGAGCAGAGACATCATTATTTGCAATAACCTTAGAAGAAAATCAGGCATAATTATGTTGTGGCAGAGCCAATTTTTAGGGCATGACATGTATGAACTCTGACATGAATTTGAAACTTTTCAAAACTTTCTTAACAATTACAGCCTGCCCGTACAAACATACATGAAACTTTTGTTTAGATAACTTTCTTATATTTACTTTAGAAGTTGCTGTTTGGTCAGCGTTATAGTGTGTCATATTTTAAACTTTCCCTCTTGTTTCTTCTTCTCAATGTCCATGTTAAATCATGTGAGTAAAGCAAATTTAACAAAAGTTTCGTAGTTTCAATTTGTGGGCAGAATAGCTTTTACAGCTTTTACCAGAGTAGCTAATAAATAAAATGGTTGAGTTGTTAAATGTTTTGACACATTTTCTAAACGAATAGCCGGTTAGCTTTTCGGAACTATTTTAACGGCCTTCCTTATGCTTTCTTTAAATATCAGACGGGATATCTGTTGTAAGTCAGCGTTTCTGTTCTTATTTCATTTTATTTCATTGAGTTTAAGATTTGTTGAAATAATGTTGTTTATATTCAATATGGCGTTATTGGTATGGGTAACCTCTTGAGAGTAACCGATATAATTGTGTTTCTAATACCACTTTTCAAATATTCTTATACATTTAAATAAATTTTACAAGTTTGGATAGTTTTAAATGAACACAAAAATAGTTATCTCAGATTTTCGTTTTACTTAAACACACACAGAGTTGTATCCGTCGCTTGCCAGTAATAAATAAGTCTGAGTTGGTTTTGCTATTTGCCGTGAATACCAGTGCTAAATAAGTGGTGGTGATGATTGAAGTGAAGTTTAAATATTTATTTAAATAAAGTTTATTTAATAAAGTTTTTGAACGTATCAAAATAATATCGGTACTAGTATTAAATGCATTAAGGGAGCCACGTAAACGTTAATAGTATAATAAAATGCTTCTAATCCGCGCATATTTTCATGTATTCATGCCCAAAATTTCTATCTATGCTTAACCCAAATAACCCAAAGTCTACATTCCTAATACAAAGTTATACACCCTCTCTGAAGGAAACTGGCTTTATAATTTAATCTGAAATACTTTTTTCGGCATCATGTCATAGAAACTTATCTCAGCATGAATGGTATTAGTAAAGCTAAAGGCTGGTTACTATACATTAGTAAATAATTAAAGATTATTCTATAATAGCTTAAATAATGGAACTGAAATCATTAAAATAAGTAGTGCTTCAATCATGAAGCAGAACTTTCCCGTCATTGCTGGCACCACACTTGAGCTCTACTAGGCATTATTGCATAATTTTGGAAACCCTTTTCGAAAATCTGGGGCTTTGAAAATGTAACTACTCTGCTCACATGCGGTTAATTTTTGTTCTCGCCGATGGTTCCCCTGTAGATGGTTTTAGTTTATTTTATAAGATCTTGATCATTTGCTACGAATAAATCATGGTTTACCTTTGCCATTCTACGAACTTACTTAACTTATCGGTTCAATTTAATTTGATTTGTGTTTTCCCTTTTTGCCTGTTTAACCTCATGGCCAGAGTTTTGGAATATTAATAGGGGGTTAAATACTCGCAATACAATTCATTTCTTTTTCATCTAATGTTGATTGCGAGAACACTTTAGTTTGGCATGTTGTCTTGTCATAAGTGTCTGTTTTTTGTCGATTTTTTTTTTTTTTTTTTTTGGTTTCCTTTTTCAATGTGCTGCTGAGGGACGCCATGTGGCGGCAATTACCAACGTGACTGAACAAACACAATATGTTGATTTTTGTGTCTCCCCATGTTCGCTGTCAATGCTCTGGTTTTTAGTTGTCGGTTTGAATTCGAAAACCAACGCAATGTCAACAAAACATTTTAACGCTTAACGCATTTTCTAAATTGTCTTCATCCCTTTTCGCCATAAAGTATTTTTCATAATATATTCTTCGGCTAAAGTAGAAAGCAATAAGGCTATAGCGGGTGTTCCCAGGCCCCAACTCCTTTTTATTTATTACTCTCCCATTGTTGTTGTGTTTGTTTAATACTTGTAGCGCCATTATCACTTCAAATGTGGAAGACAACAGTGAACAATTAAGAGAAGAGCTGTCTCACAATCCTTAAATATGTACGCTGTTCTTGTAACCAAATGCTCAAAATTATGTGGCAACTGTTTTAACTTTTTTTTTTTTTTTTTTTTTTTTTGTTTAATGTCTATTTCGAATAAAAAACAGTGCAAGTAATAACGCTGTTAAGCTTCCAGGGGTTACGCAGTTCATCAACGTGAGCGACAGTGTGAGTGGCACTCCTTTCAAGTTTCCGGAAACAATTCTGCAAATTAATATTACATTGTTAGAAAACATTCGAATGTTATCAATGGCAATGGCTGTGTATCGCAATACCAAATATAAAAGGCCTTAACAATGAATTTTTAAAAAAATGGAAGGACATTTTTTATAAAACAATTTTAAGAATTTAATGGGGTTTAAATAATATTTCAACACTACTATGCCTGTTGTTAAAATGTTAAACCATTTCAACAGATAATAAATTTAATATTTCAAACCGGGTTTCTAGAATTGGAGATTTCCACAATGCTAAAGTAAAAAAACATTTTTCTGAAAAAATTTTTCATTAATAATACTTTTAGAAGGAAATTTCTAAATAAAAATTTTTTCCGGAAAACAATTTTTCAATTTCTTCTCTCTATTTGTACAATCTTTGGAGTTCGTGTCTGAATAATAATTAAATAAAGTAAAATATAATTACATAATTATATAAATAATAAAATATTATAAAAATAATTAAAGTATGGATTTGATTGAAAACCATTTAATACAACTAAAAATTTTAATTCAAAACTTTAATTATTAAATTTATAAATTTATAAATAAATTTATTTCGAAAAGTATTGCCAGAATTTGAAATATTAAATATATTATTTTTTGCTATTTTTTTTATAAAAATTTAACACCAAAATTTTGAAATATTGTGTGAAGTAAATCAAATTCTTGAATATTTTTCTTTTTAAAAAACGAGGGTTGTACGGTGTGTTTTAAAATATATAACAATCGAGATATAAAAAAGTCGATTGAATGTCCCGGCCAGTACAGTATTGTATCAGAAAAATGATTCTGAAACACTAACCAATTCCTTCAAACATTAGGTCAAGCCATTTCAGACGTTTCATATTTGCCCGAACCTGCAACCCAGTCAGTCTTAGCAAGTAAAAATGAAAAAGTTTCTATTTCTGCATTGCTCGCACTCAACTAAATTTCTGTACTTCACTGCCACTCAATTTCAAATCCTTAATGCAAAAAGAAAAGAAATCTACGAGAAATTAAACCAACTTACAGATGGCAAAGTGCTTGATTTCAATATGTGCTTCAATTTCCGAAAATGATTAAATTTTCTGTTATGCTTCTAGCTGTTCCCCTCGGATGCACATTTCTTATTTAATAGTAATTCATCATAATTTCCAACATTTGAGTTCCGTCATATACTCCTGTTATATTATTTATTTGAAAAGTACGTTTTTTTTTGTCGCTTTTAGTATTCATTTGTCTAACACGCGCAATGCGGTCGACCGGATGTGCCCCGTTGCTGAGCAACGACCCCAGTGAGCATTTGAGTAAAAGTGTGATTATGACTAATGTGACTTTAAATTCAAGTGGGTGGGTTGATTATTATTTGCTTTAACGTAATCTCAACTTTTGCGAAAAAAGAAGAAATATTTTAATTTACCAGCATTTAAAAGGGTCTCTTAATTCAAATTAAGTTGATTCGAATGTAATTGTGCGGTTGTGTTTTGCCGCTAATGGAATTCATGTTTAAATTTTATTTAATTTTATTATTTTTGGTTTTTCCTCATTTATAAAGCAGGTTCTGCTTTAAATGTTGCTGCTTTTAATAGTAGATTCACATTAGACTGGGTTATTTAGTGGCAAAGCAACCTTTTGCTTTATAATGCATTAAATTTGATTACAACATTCCATGTGGCTCTTAAGTTTTCAGAAAACTTAAAACTATTAATTTGTTTATGAATTGTATGTGTAATACGAGAAGTTCATAATAAATTCATCTACTAGAATAACTATTTTTACTTTTTATCGTGGTATACTCCGCCGACAAGCGATAATGCAAAGGAAATGTTGCAGCATGAAAGGGCCACCTCCATTAAAGGAAGACGAACCAACCGACTCATACCGGATTTATAAGCTTGAGCGAAAAGAAATCATTGTGAATTTCTATATAACTCAATTGGTGACAGGGCATGGATGCGTCAAAGTATATCTCGGTAAGTTTGGGAACGACAACAGTGACAGGTGACAGGTGACAGGTGACAGGTGACAGGTGACAAGTGACAGGTGACAGGTGTCCACAATGTATAAATACAAGAGCGACTGCGATATGAAGTCATGAGAATCCTTTTAAAAACGGAAATCCATTCCCGATAACCACCGACAATATAGTTAAACTAACGCTGTCATCAGTGGAGAGCTGGTGGGTGGCTTAGCAAAAAAAGGTCCTAGTACTGCAGAGAGTCGCAGAAAGTAAAAGACATCTAATGGTAGAAAGCAGCAATTGCTGAACACCATCTCTCGAAGTAATGCTTAGCGGTAGCTTTACCTCGGGGTAGGTTTTAGTACTTACGCACCAAGCATGAAGAATGCCAGCGTTGAGTCGTAAAACACTGACAGTACGCACAGCCAGTGTCTTTTGAAGATTTCCTATCCTTACCCCGTATGCTAGTATCTTTAGTATCTATTCCTTAAACAATCCAACTAAGGTAAGACATAAGCTTTTCTCCTGTGTGGGCAAATGGGCACAATTTGCTTTTCATTGTGTATAATTTTTCATTTGTGAATTTTAATTTATTTGATTAATTTTTAGGTTAAAAAATAACTTTGCGCAAATTCTTCTTCTTAGTAAATAAAAGCGAATACTTTTTTCCCTTAATGAGCGCTTTAGCTGATTTTTAATTTCTTGTTAATGTAAAAACTATTGATATAAAAAATATCGCCCGCATTTTTGCATAGAATGTATTTGCAATAAACAATTTGTATACGAAGGAAAGGTAGAGGCCCCTAAAGTTAACAATTACTAGATTTGATGGTGCCCATTTTTGCTTCCGATTTATATAAAATTTATAAATAAATGTACCAAAATACTAATTTTTACCCGGTTTTTAACGTTTTTAGAACTACGATTGCCTTGTTTTTTGAGGTGAATCGAGTGCTTTGTAGGCCTTGAATTGTATGTAGATAAAAATTGAAAATAGCCGCTATTTTTAATTTTTTCCAAAAGTATATATTTATTCATCAATAACTCTTTGCACCCTTCGAAGTAATTCCCTCAGATATAATACATTTATGCGAACGTTTTTTCCAATCCTCGAAACACTTCCGAAATGCAATGTTTGGTATCCCCCTTTCGATTTTTCTTTTAGTTCCTCAATCGTAGCAAAACCCTTTCCTTTCATCGGTGTCGTGAGTTTATGAAGAGGGGAAAGCCAGCGGGTGCCAAGTCCGATGAATACGCTGGTTGAGGCATGATTTCTGCTTTGTTTTTAGCCAAAAACTGACGCACAAACATGAATGTGTGCGCTGATACGTTATCATGGTGCTAAATCCATGATTAGTTTTTCCACAATTCTGTATATTTCTGACGAACAGCTGCGCGATTAACTACAAGGCACTGTTCCTTATTCACCTTACGACCTTGTGCCACGAATGCATGATGCGTCACGCCATTGTAATCGAAAAAAAGCGAACAAAATCCCCACATTTGACTGGACTTGACGTGCTCTTTTCGGTCTCGGCTCTTCTGCACGCTTCCATAAGAATGATTGGGCTTTAGTTTCAATGCCATAGCCATAGATCCATGATTCGTCACAAGTTATGACGGTTCCAGAGCTCCTGAGCAATGCCTATGCGACGTCCTTTTTGCTCAAATTTAAGCAATTTTGGAACAATTTTCTCTGCACGTTTCATTCCTAAAACATCCGTAAAAATTGCTTGGCATGACCCGAACGATATGCTAACATCCCATTATTCGACGGCTATCCAAACTCATCTTCTTCACTCCTTCGATATTTCCATCAGTTGTTGACAAAAGCACATCTTTGCGACGGACACCCTATACGAAGCCAAATAAGGCAATATTACAAGCCTTACGACAATTTTGAATTTTATGTTTAAAAGACCAAAAAAAAATTTTTTAACTGAAAAAATATTTTGTTAAAAGTGTTAAAGAAAGTAATATACAGAAGTAAAAGCAACACAATCCCTTGTAAATCTCTAATAATTTTTTTGGGGTGCAAATTTTTTATTACCTTCAAAGAAATATTTTTTGTTCCTTTAATTAGTACAATATTTCTAATTTGAATAATTAAAATATTCTTTTGATTGAAAACCTTTCAGGGCGAAAAAAAAAATTTTAGTTCAAAACCTTAGTTGCTAAATCCATCAATAAAAATATTGTGCTAAAGTAAATTTATCAATAAGTATTTTGAAAGAAGGAAATTTAAAATAAATAAAAAAATTTTACCTGCAAATGATAATAACAATTTGTGAAGAAAATTTAGCGAAAAAAAAATGTTTTTGTATCAAATTTATGTGTAATAAACATTTTTATCAATAACAAAAGTCTTGAAAAAAAATTTATCAATAGATGAAATTTTCCGAATGTCAAATTTATAAAAAAAAATAATATTATTTTTTTTTTAATAAAATTTATGAAAAACCAAAATTGGTGGGGAATATATATTTTTTTTATAAAACAAACTTAATTCGGCGATCGGTGTTTTCGTGGCTGCCATGTAAGTTATGCCTGACTGGGTACTGGAGAATGCGCTCTGGAGAATATGCTATTTAGAATATTCTTTTTGTACTACACCCAAAATTTTTAGTAGGTAAAATGGGTTGCGAAAAAAAATATTTAAAAGTTAAAAACGGGCCGAATAATATTTCTGTCACATCTAACCAAACAACCACTTTTAGTTTTAATGCTAAAAAATTAACTGACATTTTATTTTTAAATTGTTTGTTTAGTATCTATATTTTTTTATTTAATCGTTTTGTTAATATCAATATCATATAAAATTTTTTTTCACTTCAAAATTTCTGTACGTAATACATTTTTGAATAAAATATAATTATTAATTACAAATAGAATATAGTTATATAATACATTACGGAAATAATTTTCCGGGCTTAAAATAATAATAATTTTACCAGCATATCCATACATAAATACATACATCCTTCACATATTTGTATGTGTAGATATTTGTCTTAATTACTTTCTTGTAAGCAGCAGAAGCACTTAATTTAAAATTTAAAATAAATAATATTTATTCAATATTAACTGTCTTTAAAGATTTTCTTTCTTTTCCTCCCTTTCCCCCAGACTGATTTAGCAACATGTTTTGTGAATGTTCTTTAATTAATTTCCGTTTTTTATTTATTAATTATTATTTATTAATAGTTAATATGTAATCATGATAAACTGAAATAGTCATTGACGTCATGAAACATGAAACTTATTTTCATTGCCTAATTAAGCGAACAGAAAGGCACGTTAAACTGCATCTCATGAGCAGCAGCCGTTTAAAATATTTGGGATCCACAAAACAAAAATAATGAGGAAAACTTTTGCTAATTTAAATGAATTAAAGATTTGAAACTTTATTTAGGAAGTTGTACACAGTCGAAGGATGTGATTTGATCCTTTTTTAAAAAAAAAAAATTACATAAAAATGGCATTGCAAAGAAAATTTTTTTTAGCGGAGTGAAATGTGTATAACTGTGATCGCATGGGAATTGCACGATCACGTTAATGTGAGGGACAGAGGGAAAGAGAGAACACTCGAAACACTTTTCCAACAGACATATCGACGATTGGGTGGTATTGTGAATCCCTGTCTAACTGTAATTCTGCTCCGACTGCCAAATATTTGTTTTGTGTCGTTAATGTGAGGGACCGAGCGAAAGAGAGAACTCCCGAATCACATTTCCAACAGACATATCGACGATTGGGTGGTATTGTGAATGCCTGTCTAACTGTAATTCTGCTCCGACAGCCAAAAC
The DNA here is from genome assembly GCA_963402855.1 of Ormia ochracea. NCBI lineage: Eukaryota > Metazoa > Arthropoda > Insecta > Diptera > Tachinidae > Ormia > Ormia ochracea. Next base: position 31,962,543 of record OY727107.1, on the reverse strand, counting down.
TTCTTAGTATCCTTCATGTATAAGAGGCAGAGATTGTGTTAGAGAGAAAGAACTCCGAAATTACTTTTCCAGCAGACGTATAATATGTGACAAATCGCACAATTGGGTTGTATTGTGAATCCCTGTCTTAACTGTAATTCTGCACCGACAGCCAAAAGTTCTTAGTGTCATTCGTGTATTAGAGGCAGAGGTTGTGTGAGAGAGAAAGAACTCCGGAATTACTTTTCCGGCAGATATATTTTACAAATCGTACGATTGGTAGGATACCTGTAATGTATTTTGATTAGAGTTACTATTCACATCGATTACAATCAAACGAGTTGCTTATATACTTTACAAAAGAAATTGTTTATTTTCGATAAGAAGGTTTTCGAAGAGAGGCATTGCCCTCTATAGCCTGGTAATAAAATTAATTTGGGCAGCGATACAATACCAACGTGATCGCAGTAAAATCACTTCGAGTGATTCAAATTCAGCTGTTACAATGCGAATGAGTTCTTTATTTACGGAAGTCCATTAACTCAAAACCAAGGCAAGTGTGAACACTGTTGCTCTTATATATCACTTCTCCATGCCATTCGTGTACTTACAACATTACATGTCTTTGTATTTACATAATATGTAAAGAAAAAAATTCAATTACATTAGCGATGTTTTTCATAAAATATGTTTCAAAAAATTGTTACTGAAAATAATTTACGTACTGATACGTTTTATACTACTATATATAACATTTCTATACAACGTTTTTACATATTTTATTAAAAGAAGTCTTTTAAATTAATTAATTTGTTTTATAAATTATTTTATTTTTTAAATGTTTTACTTTTAAAGAAAATTTGAATCAAATGAGAATTGTAAGAATAACTTTTGTCAATGCAGGGCGGGTTCTATTCAAATAACTACTTAAATAACTGGTAGTATTCCTATAAGATTTTCGGTAAAACCAACTAATAATACAAGTTTGGATTTTACTAACTGATTTAAGCAGGTTTTCATTTTTGGACAATTTAGGAAAAGCTGAACTTAACGGAAGATCTATTTGCACGATGGGAAGGCAGGGAAATTTCCATATGCAATTCACATGTGTAAATGAAGGAAGCAGCCTTAGGCAATTGGACCAATAAAACGAGTTTGTGCTTTCCATTTGGAAATGGGAGTTCGCCGGTCAAAAAAAGGTCTCGTTAAGAGTCGAATAGTGTCGATCTCGAGATTCTCTTAAGCAGATAAAGGATGTTTAAAGTTTAGCTTAATAAGAATAATTGTCCTTAAATGGACGGCATCTAAAAACTGTAGAAGATTTTGTTAGAAGTAACTTTGTCTATAAATGTTTGCCGAGCGTTTCCAGAAATTCATAAGTAGTTTGTATTATAAGTATTAAGCTGTTGTATTATTAAGATATAAGATGAGAAATTATAATTTTTTTTTAATTTATTCTGCTGTCCCTCGACTGAATTTTGCTCCTGACAGAAAACATTATTAATGGATTTTTATTTTCATCGATTAGGAAATACTTACTGCTGCCAAAGTGCAGTATGCATTCAAAAAAAAAAAAAAAAAAAAAAAAAAAAAAAAAAAAAAAAAAAAAAAAACATTTGCGTAAATATAAATAAGATTGCTTTTGTTAGTAAGCAAAACAGTTGTCAGCTCACTGTAGTAACATTAACAATTTAATTAGTTTGTTAGCTCGTTTTCTGTTTGAGCGTGTGTGCTTGTGTGTCGAGCTTGTGAAAAGTAATGTCTGATCATTTTTTGAGAGTTGTTTATGATTCCCAAGTTAAGACATGGAAATCGGTAAATTATCCTTTTGAATCTTTAACTAAACGTTCGGTGGGAGAAGCATTTTTGTCCTCAATGCGTAGCTTAGATGAAATTAAAGTTCTGGAATATCATTATGATGAAGAGAGAGTAAAACGGGTGAAAGATCTCTACCAGGAATCTATACTGGTGGCCGCAAATTTACAAAGCTTGGGTATGAATAAAGGTGATGTCGTTGTTATCTTTGCTGGCTCCAGCTACGTGACCTCATCTTTAACATTTGGCACCATACTAATGGGAGGTGTGGTGAATTTCTTCGAAGTTGAATTAGAAAATGGTAAAGTACGAGTATAAAACTTTTCTTGTCTCAAACGATTCCCATCGTTTTTCATTTGCAGAGGATATTGATGAATTATTGGCAATAATAAAACCCTTTATGATTATATATGAAAGTAAGTATTTGACGAGACTCTCGACATCCGTAAAACGTAGAAAGCCCGAAGCTCTAAAATACATGCTTGCTGCCGATGATAATTCTAATGTTAATATTGCCAATATGCTACTAAAATCTATTGACGGCATCGATTTTGATAGATTTGAAGGCATACATGTAGAGAAGCCGGAAAGCGAAGTAGCCTTTTTAGTGTTAACTTCTGGTTCCACAGGTCTACCTAAGATAACACAACTATCACACTGCTTACTGCTTAATGGAGTATATGTATGGTGGGCGAATGCCTACAATTTTGAGCCTCCCAAAAGTGACTCGTTATTATTTTCCCTAAGTCCCTTACGTTGGATAAGCCAGGTTATAATATTGCTGCAATCTGCTATATTGGGTATTAAACGAATTTCTGCTAACAAAGCGGCCACCGGCAATTACGGTTTGGAGATTTTGCGCGCAACTAACCCAACACATTTATTTTCTGTGCCTTCCTTTTATCACTCAGTCTTACTAGAGCTTAAAAAAGACGATGTATATAGTTTGAGTTCTTTAAAATTTATTCAATTGGGCGGCGAACGACCCTCAAGTATTATTACGAAAATGTCGCAAAAATTTGCTGTAAATAGTAAATTATTTTGGAGCTACGGCATGTCGGAAGTGTCCTGTTCAATAACTAATGAAGAACACATAAGTGGCGGAACATTGCAGAATGGTTTCGAAATGCAAGTTTTAGATGATAACTTACAGCCATTGGACTATGACCGACATGGCGAATTGGCCATAAAAGCACCATTTCCTTTTCTTGGCTATAAGCATACACATAGTAATGACAGCTTTCTCAAAAATGGTTTCTTTTTAACCGGCGACTACGGCTATTTTCATAGCAATAACACCCTTCACCTTTTGGGCCGTTCAAATCAATTGATAAAACATAATGATATTTTGGTAAGTGGCTTGACAATAAAAAGCGCCTCTTCCAAACGTGGTATCTTTTAAAATTTCCATTTTCTATAGTTAATACCTCATTTAGTAGAATCGATAGTGCTGGATGTGTGGGGAGTTACTGATGCCATTTTAATTGGTTATTGTCCTTCTAAGACTGGCTTTAATGAAGCAGCTGTTCTATTTGTTCGCCTCAAAGACGACTTGCGGTGCAGTAAAGAGCACTTAATTTATAAAATCCGCAGTAGATGGCGTAGGAATTTGTCCAAAAGTGAAATAGGATTAATTCACGCTATATATTTTCGAGAGAGTTTCCCATTAACCACTTGCGGTAAAATTGATCGCGTTGCCTTGCAAAAATATGCCACAGAAGTAAAGGAGCAGGGCGGAGACACCAATTAATATGGAATGTGGCAGTTGAATAGGAGCTGATGAAGTTCTGAGCGCTTTATTTAGAAATTTTCGTAATTTTAATTTTTCATCTTTTTTTTAAATACGGATTTAAGTCTGTTAATTAAGCGTTTTGATCAAATTTTAATTAAAAATTTTCAGCTTTTTACATATTTTTTATTTGTTCTGTCTAACTAAAATACCGGCGGTTTTGCGCTTAAATAAGCCTAATATTATTATTATGTATAACTTTTTTTTTTCAAAAACCTAAACTTGTAAGATTTTATTTTTTGTTGTTGGAATTGCTATAAGGTGATGATGACTTTTATTATTAAATTTTTCTCTTCACCGCATATCGGTTACGGTAACTGGCCATCTGTCGCTCTTAGATATTGAAGTGGGAAGGGATTTCGTACCTGAGTAAGCTTAGAAAGGATTGAAAAGAGCCCGTTTCCGTGGCAAAAATATATATATATAAAATATATATATATAATATAATATACTGTTTTTAAAGGGTTAATGATATCTAATACGAGTAACATGAATAGTCCTGAATGTAACAATTTGTTGCGGTTTGCTGAGCAGTATATTCACAATGGAACGCAGAATGTATACAATTATATTATATCTAGAATTAAATTTAAGATTTTCTGTAAATGAAAATTGTGGCCGTTTAGTGCTGATAATCCTACTTAACACTGTGACACCAAACATTTTATATTGATGGAACTACAGCTGGCAAACAAAATATTGCACAATGTTTTTTCATGTATTAGTAAAAAATAACCGCTTTATTAATAGCGGAGGTGCTAATTAATCCATAGCAAATGAGATTGCCAATTCAGTTACAGCTGGCTTATCTGCTTTTCCACATGATGTTGGTGGTAGAAGTTTTCTTTAGTGTTAACGAAGCGTGTTAAATCGAATTTATTGCATCTGAAATGATTTTATAGTAATTTTTAACTTCAACTCTTAACACTATATTCCCTTTTTACTTCTTTGCCAGCACAACACCAGGCTTTGGCTTGTGGTTTACATATTCAATAATGTTTTGCAATTGTTTAACGATGCAAAGAAGCCTTTATCCTCCACATCCGTATTTAAAGTGCATTAACCTACTAATGCTGAAGCGATGCGTCGAAGGGATAGTAAACTAGTTTCTGTACTTCAATGCATATTAACTAGATTAAAAAAAGTTGCAAAATGGAAGAGAAATTAGTGAATGTGCTTTAAGTTGTGGAAGTTTGCTAACGCAAAGAAGTTAAATTTACTATAAGCATTCAATATGGCTCTTTTATTCATTTAACCAGCACTGTAGTAAATTTTATCGATTATGTAACAAGTCAGAGGAGTTTCTTACAGAGCTGTAAACAACTACGATCTCGGAAAGCTGCCTTTACAAGATCGCTCGTATACACTTTCTTTATGCAAATAATGGTTTGGTATAGACGTTCTAGTGCATATCAACCAAAAGGATATTAATCCGTATAGCATATGGGCATGACTTAATACTAAAAGTATTGGAATACCTTCTCATTTTGTGTTGCATAAGAAATAATCTTGAAGGTTCCGGTATTTGCCCTACAAAAGTTTCCTCCGTAGTCCCTCTATTTTATGTTGATTTCTATATTTTAAAATATTCCAGATATATAAAATAAATAGAATTTAATAAATATAAAACTCTAAATTGTATTGAAATTTATATACGTCTTTAATTTGTTGTTGTCTATTGATAATCTGGAAAATCTTATAACTCTGATTAACAGGGAGGATACGCTGTTACCAAATGATGTAAATGTTGTGTAACTCCATTCGGTCCCAATACCGCTGTCTTTGCGAGTTCTCTCGTAACTTTATAAAATATTTTACATTTTCAGCATATTCTTTGAAAGTTTCTCTTAAAATCTAAAGGATTTGCAGCTCTTCAAAAATGCTGTAAAATTTCTATAGAAGCTTCTACATAAGCAGACCGATATGTGGGCATACTCGTATAGACTTACTTCAGCCAAGCTAAGATTTAAAATGGCCAAATATTTCAACTAAGAGATTTTATAAATAGTCATTCATATTTATATTTTCATGCATTACTTTTACAAGGACCTTTCTCTGCTTAATGCGCACCAATCTATTTCGGAATAAAATATTTGTATCAGTTATATGAATATTTATGTGTGCTACAGATAAATATTTATGTAAATGTTACAAATAATATTAGGAGTTCCGAACAATTTTAGTTTCCACTTTTTATAGCTCTTTTAGCATGAATCAAAATCTCTAAATATGAATGAGAAAACTTTTTTAAAATGTGCGATGAAGCAGACAGAATTATTTTAGATGGTTTGCCAAATGGCGTGCAAGCATAAAACTATATCGGCAGTTTAAATTGTAAAAGTTTAATTCTTTTCTAAGTGCTTCAATTTATTCGACCAAATAAAACAAAAAATGTAATAATAAAAATAAATAGTGGATACATCGGCCGGCCGAAAATATTATCTATTATTCCAAAGCATCAAACAAAAAAAAAAAATTATTTTCTATTCAAACACAAAATTATATGGATCATCAACTTTAAAATTCAACAACTTCTTATTTATTTGCATTATTTTTCCAATAAATTTAATATTTTTTTGCCTAAAATGTTTGCTACCCTCGACTGTGCTGAATCTTACAAGACGGACAGACGGACAGACGGACAGATGGACAAAACCTAATTATAGAATAAAGCTTAATTATAATAGAAATTATCAGCCAGCCTTTTTTATGGCGAAGATTATAATAACACGTTCAGTTAAGTTGGAACTCTTTAGGAAGATCCAACAATCCTTTTCTAAAAAAAAAAAAAAAAATATTTAAAAAAATCACTTTTAATGCAAATTAATTTTACTTAAAATAATTTTTGAATTGAAAGTATTTTGGTCATCATTTCTTCCCTGCAGAATACAGTTCACTTCTGGTAAAACTTAAGGCCACTTTATTTAATTCTATTTTTCATACACCTTAAAGAATAATACAATTTTACGATCTCAAGCCGCGATCTCTAACGAATACTGTTTTTGTTATGTAAAAAGTAAAGGGTGTGTTTAATTATTTTAAGGATCAATAAAATTCAATTAAATAAATTGCTGAGCACTCTCCGGTCAGATAGATAATTTGGTTCGCTTTGAAAAACAACGATGTTTAAATTATTGGCATACTGTTCATAGAAATAAATATCAACATCATTATTAAAGACTACGAGGGTGAACCTTTTAATAACGTACAGATATTTGTTGATGAAAAATAGGAGATCACAACAGAAAAGAGAAGAATAAAATAAATATTTAAATAAATATTTTGAATATTTAAAATTTTTTTGTATTAAATACATGACATCGCAGCAAAAATTTCAATACAGTGCAAAATATAGGGTGTGTTTTTCAGAGTAACAAGTATAAATTATAATAAAACAAAGAAATGTATTCTTAATATTAAAGAAACGGGCTTTAAGTCAAAGAAAATTTTGTAACATTACTTTTTAATTATGATTTCGACATGTTGAGGTCGCTGCATTATTGGCGGCCGTACTTAAACTATACCCCTCAATTGTTGATGAAGTGTGGATAAAAAACGTTTTGAATTCCACGAACGTGGTCGCCTAGTAATTGGTCCGTTACGTGCAATTATTGTTTCATCAAATGTTTTTTAGAAGAAATTGCGGCGCATTATGGGGCATATAGCTTCGTCCGGTTACAAACACATGCCATCAAAGATCGATTTCCTAAAACTGCTATATTATCGGCCCCAATAAAAAACTAATCAATAATACTAATCAAAATGCAATGATTGCACAATATTTAAATTAGTGTTAAACTTGCAATTTCTAGTTAGCATTACATTATATGTATGAGAAGTATTGCATCACCCATTACGTGCCTACACAATTTATTTTAAAATGAAACAAAAACTATATAAGGTATCAAGGTAATATTTTGATAAATGAAACTGCTGGTATAGGTTTTAAAGACAATTTCATTCAAATCATCGCCATGGCTCCGTTAACCGTACTGCATATGATCCTTCCTTCTTTATGCTTTTCCTCATAAATCAATCTGCAGTACAGTGAGGTTTCGTTCAGCATTCAATTCCAGTGCGTCAAACGACTTCGCATAACTCTATAAAAAGTAAACCAATAGCGCTAAATCACAAGATCTTGGCGGCCAACTCACTGGTCCAAAACGTGAAAATATTAAATCGTTGTATTTTCCACGTAATAGATCCATTGTATCATTACAACAATTTCCATCGATCTATGCCGAACTCCATTAACTCTTGTGTACTTCATGGGGATTATTTTTGCCTTAATTGTGCATATTTTACTTATTACCAAAACTATTTAGAAAAATATCGCTTCATCCGAAGAAAACACAATTTTTCTATAAGAAAATGGATCTTTATGGATCCATTGGTACAAACAGCACCGAGAAACAAAAATATGTTTAATTTATCTGCCACAAGCCTATTGGAAAATTTAAACATTCCCAATGTGCATATCCCTATTGGATATCCTCTATTATAACAGTTTAGGCACACACAAAAGAAGGCTCAAATTAATTCGAGGTGGCCAGAACTGACCATGATTTACTTAAAGGCAATATAAATTATAGTTCATTTGATTTTTAATATATTTTGGACACCATTTTGACTCAGTCCAGCTACAAGATACTGTGCTAGAGCTTATCACACAAAAGAAGGCTCAAATTAATTCGAGGTGGGCAGAACTGACCATGATTTACTTAAAGGCAATATAAATTATAGTTCATTTGATTTTTAATATATTTTGGACACCATTTTGACTCAGTCCAGCTACAACATACTGTGCTAGAGCTCATCAAAGGGCGTGTCTATTTAATGCTTTATGGCTACAAAATGCTAATAATAAGTTTCTACCAGCTTTTCCTGTTTTAATCCTTTTGCAATAAAACTTTATTGTTGCTGAAAGTGTTTTATTTCATATTCATAAACCAATAAAATTCATAACTTTATTAGATTTTTGAAGCCGCACGATATATTCTGCAATAAAAATGTATTTTAATGTCCTGCTTCATTATAAATGATGGATGATGAACACAGTTGACAAAATATCAGTAAAGTGTAGCATGTAATAAAAGTTCCAGGATATTCCATGACGTTGAAAGTCCTTTATTTATTTCCAAGCTTCTAAACAGTGAGTTTCCATTTCTTTGTCGAAACAGTACGTGTTTGCTTCCTCTACAGAATCGGAAGTACTGTTGCGGTTATCTAAAATTTTGTATATCATCCAATTAACATCCTTTCCTTCTATAATCTTTTCGAATTTCTTTTTTATTTTAAAATTTATCCTAAACTTATTAAAAGCTTTCTCATGAATAGTAATTGAGTAAAAATTAAAAAATATTACAATTATAATTCTTTTAATATGATTTTCAATAATCGATGTCCTTCTTGGATACTCCTTTTGCTAAGAGGCTGCCAAAATTAATTAATTTTTGATATTATCCTTTGAGTACTTTGAAACTTCGTAAATAATATTTTATATTGGTATACTAATTTGCTGAAAAAGGATTTTATTGCCGAAATATATATGAAATGAAATATAACTCTCATACAGTTTGTGTAAAAAACAAAAATAAATGCGATTGTAAAAATATTTTAGTTACTTTTCATATTTTTCATTTCTACACTTTTAGTTAATTTTCTAATTGTTTAGATTTGATTCCTTAAATGAACATCCTGCCTTTAAAAGTTTGTCCCACTTAAAAGTTTACGCAGGTTTTCAAGGAAGTATTTAATTCTCTTATTATTTATTTAATTTTTTTTTTATTATTTCATATTTTATATATTTTCCCTTTAAATATAAATGATATTCCAACTTTTATTTTGATTTACCCCATAGAGTAATTTTAAGTCAATTTATTATTTCAACTGAAATATCTGCATCATCAGAAGAATCCATAAAAATGAGTCCAATTAAAAATGAAATAAAATAATCTCACAGTAGATGTTTTTAATCATTGGCAATCATTCTTAAATCAAGAAGATTCTGTAAAAATGAGATTTAATTTTTAGCGTTTTTAAACGCTCGGAAAAAATAATTGACACCACTGCAAAATAATTTATTGCATTTTAGTAATTCTGGCACGACATTAAAAATTATTTTTGCGTAATTAAAAATCATCAACTTTAAATTTTAGAAATGTCTAGACGTCGAGCTCTTTTGTAGTTTCGGCATAATCCTTCCTTTTACACTGCAAACACAACATTGACCACTGGCGAATTTCGTACAAGACGACGAATTTTTTGTTTCTAATTCTTTATGCCAATTCGCCATTTTAAATCACTTTGTGAAGCACAATAAAGTTGAATACATCAATGCTGCTATAACTGATGAGTCTGTTCAGTCATTGTGTGATCACGTGAAAAATATAGTTTTCAACACAATAGCAGAAATGCATGAAAAACTCATTTTTATAATGTCAACTATTTTGTATAACTTTTATAAATAATGTAAAATTAATTATTTATGTAACGCCCTGTTTATAGTAAAACTTGCATTGGGAAAAGACGTATTGAAAATGATAACGCACAAAAGTATCTCTTTTTTTCGACTGCAGAGTATTCCGCACATAACTTTTGCAGATCGATGCCGCGATTGTGTCCATTCTCTCATGGACAAATATGTTTTCTATTATTATCTTTTCTTGTGTTGCGATTGAGTATTTGAAATAGGAAAAGACTTATTGCAGATGATAATGCAGAAATGTTTCTCCTCTTTTTCGACAAAATGTGGTCATTCGTTCAAATTGTGTTCAGGGACTTAACGTTAGTCTTTCTTGCGTTCTGATTAAGTATTTATAATAGAAAATGAATTACTGCAAAATGTTCCACGTAGAACTTATTATGATCGACACCGAGATGGTGTGCATTTTCTCATGGGCAAATATGTTTCTTTATTGGCGGCCAAAATTCATCATTCGATGGTATAGTGTTCACTGGCCTATTATTAGCCTTTGTTGTGTTGCGATTGAGCATTTCAAATAGAAAAAGGTGTACTGCAGGGTACTCATCGTATAACTTATGCCGATCGACGCCACCGCAAAATATGCCCGTAACATGACCATTGGAAATTCTAGATGGTTTAGTTATCGGTTGGCGTTTGCTGAGAATAATGTTTCGCATTATACTCAGTGTCGTTTTTGATTATCCTTTGGCATGATCCGATTTCTTATATTTTGGCTATTATATTTACTGGAATTCCTTTATATTGTAATAGAGTTTGCAAATTAATATTTAATAAAGAAACGTGTCGGTTTTTGCGCCACATTATTCACTTAACTTTTGAACACGTATTAAATGAAACTTATGCGAAACGGAAATATACCGACAGTCGCATATACAAATGCAATTATTATGTGCATGTACGCAGCGTGCACGTACCCCTGTATGTACGTTCAGTTGTATGACGGTAGCTGTTGCTTATATTTGCAAAGTAATTTTATCGATATTGCAACACATGTTGCTGACATAAAGCCCTTAAAGTTGCTGCTTTCATCTTACTTTCATTTATGTTTTGGCTGAAGTTTTTGAGAGAGGAAAAAAAGAAAAAAAAAGAAAAAAGGAGAAAAAGATTGGCGCCGTATGTGTGGCAAGTAGCAAGAGGCAGGCAGAGCTAATAAAGTGGGTTGCCAAAAAAATAACATGATACAAGTATTTATTATTGGCTGTGCCACGTTTACGAGTATATTTCTCAAAATTTCATAAATGAACGAATAAAAAGAAATATTTGTATGTATGCGTGTGCGTACACACATGCTCACGCAATGCTTATAAACGCCATTGTATTGATTTGTATTGAATTAAAGTATGAATGCTGTTCTTCTTTCTTCAGTTCTAAAGCAATTTGCAAAATATGTGCTTGTCATAAATCAGATAAATGATGATTACACGTCTAAATGTACAATGCAAAAGCTGTCAATGATGTTCCCGCGGACAGGGAGGAGGAGGAGAAAACCGATGACGGATAAAGATGGTGATGATGATACTTTTATGTGAAACGTTATAAGATAACTTTATCTTAACTATATCTGGAGTGTGATTAAAATAAATAATTTTTGTGTGTTGTGTGTGTATGTGTGCTTCATTATTAGCATATGTTTTACCAATAAATTAAACATATTTATGTTTATTACAATTTCCAATTACATTTGAAATGAAATGAGATAAAACTAAAGAAATTTATTCCCCCGAAGGCTGATCTAAAACGCTCTTGCAGATATATCCTTCTACTTTGCAAAACTGTTTGAATGCTGCCAGTAATTCAAACAATGTTAAGTTTAAATTCTTTGTCATTTGTTTTGGCAAATTAATAAAATAACGTTGCATTAATTTTGCGACTTCGGCAACTCTCTTTCTATCCTTGTATCCTTTTGCAATAATGCGAACCTTTTTGAAACAAGTGCAGGAGTTCATTGAATAGAATGCTAATTCTAATACGAAGCCTGGCTCTGGTAGAGCGCATTGGAAGACAAAAGAGAATAACAATTTAAAAGCACGACTTTTTATATGCACATTTTAATAGTTTTTCACATACGGTTCTTACAATTTAATATACAAGTTTTAACAATTTTCGTCGAATGATTTTACCATTAAATTACTTCATGTATCTAATATTTCTTCTATATGCCAATAGTCCTTCATTTAAGCAATTTGTTAATATCTTTATTTTTCATGTGGGAAAAATACGCATACCTGTTCGATAGCCATTCATTGCGTTCATTTATTTGAAGTACACGAAACCTTTTCATAAGCTTCACTGATTTTTTCCAATTGAAACAAAAGCAAAGATAATGAAATCAAAATATATAACTTAAAGGAAATAAGCAGAAACTTCGCCAAACTATGTATGTACATATGTGTGTGTTTGTGCGTGTGTGTGTGTATGCGTGGCTTTTGAAAAGAGAGAGAGGAAAAAATATATTTTTCTTCCAAATGTTTAAATATTGATGGCCAACTAAGTGGCTGATAGTTGAAGCGAAAATTCACGCATTAAAGCATTTTAGACAACAAAGTAGAGGAGCAGTTACGTTGATAGAAAGAAGATACAGATGCATGTATGGGCAGTGGATTTAAAGACCAGCAGTGTAAATAAAATGTGTAAACACACACAAACACACTTTGAAAGCTTTAAAGAAACCATCAAACGAAAATCTAATATATTTTATGCAATATGAAACGTTCAAGTTTTATTTGATTTTCTACAACTTTCCAGCTCCTGACAAATTAAAACAAAACCCTATTGAATTTGAGTCTCATCACACACACACACACACACACATACATATGCATATAAGCCTGAATGCGCGCTCTCTCTTTAGCCGGTCCGGAATAGTTGTTACTTTCCTTCTTGATTTTTTCTTCTGTTGAATTAAACTTGGATTGTATTTTTGCCCCATTATATTTGTATGTGAGCCCAAAGGGAATTCTTTGTATGCTTGGTTGGTTAGTCAAATGGATGGTTGAATGGATGGATGGTTAGATGGATGAGTAAATGATTTCCTTGTTCGAAAATACATATTCATATGGCAGAATTTAAAGGAATAAAATTTTAATCTAGTCATTTGCCGAATAGTCCACAGTGTTCCATACACTTTTCGACTTTACCAAATTGTATGAATTCGTTTCAGAGCACAGCCCAACTCAGTGTGAACGGCTATATGAATGGAATGAGTCGGAATTCATTCTAGTAAGGAACTGCCGTCGACATAAAACAGCTTTGTCCAATACATTTTTCATTCAACATATTGTATATACAATCAGTGGTAAAGGATTTTAATTTTTTATATTCATTTTTCACTCACTTCTTGTTGCGAACCAATCAAAAAAAAAAAAAAAAAAAAAAAAAATAAAATAAAAATCATTGTTTTGAAAATTAAATTTTGTCTGTTTCAGTTGAGTTGATTTTTAACAATTTCGGATTTTATTTTTGTTATTTATATCTTTTTTCAGCTGAACAATTTTCATTTGAAGGATTACTTATACTCTCCCGCATTGTATTAACTTATGGCAAGAGGTAATCCTTTATTTCATATATTTGTATTTAATAATGTATTTGTATGTGTATGTGCGTTTGCGCAAGGCATGCTTTTGTTTTTGTTGTTAATTTTTGTTAGAATTTGCTGATGTTTTTGTAACAATATTTTGTGTTAAACATCACATGCATCTGTTAGCTTGTCAAATTTAACATGTTCTATTAAATTTCATTGGAACAGAAACAGAAAGAAATACCCAGTATAAATAAAAAAGTCTACATGTGGAGCTGTATGTGCGTGCGTTTGTGCGTTGGGTTGTGTATTTATGTGTGAATTTGAAGTTGAAGTCAAACCGAAAGCAAACAAACGAATGAGCGAGCGTACTGCAAACAGACAGACAGACAAACAAACAAACAAACAAACAAACACGAATGAATGAACACTTGTAGTTTTAGAAAATTTTGTTGGGTTACAAATGCAATGTGCTGTGCGCAATACAGTTGTGCCGCATAAAATAGTAACAACTATACTTGCCGCAGCACCACGAAGAGTAAATGCACCGTAAACCTTTCGGGAATAATGTTGAATTTGTATAAAGTGTTAAAGTAGCAAATTCAAAGGCTACAATGCACTCTTTGATCCCATTACCCATTGGTAATATATATATATATATATAAATATATATTTAATTATTATTATTATTTATAAATCATTTAATAAATTAATATTTATATATACTTAAATAATTTAATTATTTAAAATAATTAGTAAAATTTTAATTATATTATATATTTAATAATTAATAAATGTTTAATATATATATGTATGTTCAATTAATTGTTATAAGCTTTTTTTTCTATAGATATATAACAAAATAATAATTTATAAGATATCTATTTATTATTATAAATTTATTAATTATTATTATAAATTTGATGCGGTAATCGAGTAAAAAATGTGGTGATTTTCAGCATTCGAATGCAATTCAAATGTGGCAAATTGGGTGAACGCTTGCTAGGCAAGCATGTTAAATATCCATCAATATTTATTGTGTTTTCATGCAGCAATGCAAATAGTCCATATCCGGATTTCCAGAAGTTCTTAAATTAATTTAATTTGGCATTTGTGCCAATTAATCGGAACCGCTAACATGAAATTTGGCAAATTTGACTTTGTATATCGTGGTTGCTTTTGCCCTCTTCTCTTTTGAAAAATAAATAATTTTTGTGCACAAAATAAATCAGGAAAGAGTTTCTTTCTGTTTCCAGAAAATAATTTGCACTTGAAATAAATCAAAGCAGGTTGGGAATATTCGAACGATTCGGCAGCGGCAATTATCGCGAAATGGTATAAATTATGGCATTTATGTGAACGCAGAGAATTTAAGTACTACAATTTCATCATTACGGTTCAATTCAACCCGCACCATAAAAAATTGGTTCGGAATGCATATTGTTTGCTAGGGGATTCCCCTTCCACCTACCCGTGTTGTCATGGCCGTATTACAAAAAAGATATACTTTTAGTAATGTGAGGTTTGTATTACCTCTTTAGTACATATAAATTCTGCTTATACTTCGGGATGTGTTCTGTGAAAAGAGTTACTGCGTATAAAGTAGGTAAAAGTAACGTTAACTTTTTAACAAGTAACATAATGTTTTGGCTTATAAATATTTTGAGAACTACACTTCTCCAGTTGTTTAGTTTAGTTCAATTATCACCAATTACAAGCAGTTCCAACTTCGATGGCATTATTGTCATTAAAAACCTGTAGGAAGGATTCAGTCGAAGGACGAAAGAATCCGCCATGCTATCAAAATTCAAATAAGTTTATTACGAATAAAAATAAACCTCGTCGTATTAAATTTTAAGCAACTTTGATCACTCGATCGTAGAATATAACGATAAAATCTCAATGAATGGTACATTGCACATATTGTGACAGATACATTGGTACTACTTTTATCGTGAAGCATTATAAGGTGGAACAACGTTTACAAATCAAAAAAATTTATTACAAAAATAATGAGAATGCTATTGAAAAGTAGAGAAACAGAAATTGTGGTTTCGGATGAAGCGCATTTTTGGATGGAAGGCTTTTTAATAAGCGAAATATGCTCAATTGTGAGAAAAGTAATCCACATGAAGTAGACATCATTACATGCATGAAAAGTGACTGTCTGGTGCGCTCTTCATGCGGTGCAGAGCAGGAAACTACGTTACCCTTATAGGAGTTCGATATAGATCGATGTTGAACGATTTTTTTTTCAAAAATCAATGAAAATGGTCTTAATGATATGTTATTTCAACAAGGCGCTGCAACTTCACGTACACCCCGCGACACAATAGCTTTATTGCGTGGAAAATTCAACGCTGACTTAATTTCACGTTCTGGAGCAGTGACTTGGCCGCCAAGATCTTCTGATCTAACGCCATTGGCTTATTATTTATTGTGTGCACTTGACGCAGCGACATTGAAAATTGAACTTCTCATCGGTGAACTGCAGCCTTCTTTGTGCGGGAAAGTACTTACAAATTGGAAGGATCGTATGCAATATGCAGCCGGAGTGGTACTTTGTATAAAATTGTCTTCAGAACATAAATTCAAATTTTTGTTTTTAAAAATGTAAATGATGTACAAAGCTTTTTCTTTATTTAAATCTAAAGTGTGTGAAGGCTCCTAATGTAAACCTCCATTTAATTGAAATTATTTAATAAAATTGTTTAGATGAATATGAACCAACTAAATTTATTTATTTTGCTTATTCATGTCAAAATTAATTATTTAAAATTATTTTTTATAATTATAATTATTGAGTTAAAATTATTGCAATAACTTTTCTTTGATGTCATATGAAACGAGTCAAATCAAATCCGATCGGTGCCGCAATCAGAACCCATTTCTGAATAGAAATGCTTTCAAGTTATTTCATTAGATGTTCAGTAAGAAAGAACTGAAACATTAATGTAACATGTTATCGCCTGCTAGTATTTTGTCCACACATGTAAAACAGTAGTGCGAATATACATTTGCTTTAGCCATCGTGTGCTGGCAACGTTTTGAGCTGCATAAAATAACACAGAATTTTTTCACATATTCGCGATGTAATTTTTTCAGATGTTTGATACATATTTTTTCCGTTTAGATTGGTTTGGAGAATTGAAATCCTTTATCATTGTTGACGTAATGTTAATTTTAAAATTTCACAATAACAACAAAGTGAACATGAACAAACATGAGCAGCATAACAACAATGAAAGCAGTGAACAGATATAAAATAATGTTGAAAATATTTTTTGGCTGTTTTTGTTGGAAAAAAGGGAGCACATCCATCCATACGTAATACGAGATGCCACGACAATACTGTACTGAATGCGGCACTCACTGGCACAGAACACTCGGATCAGTTGAGCTCAGCTAAACTCAATGTTGTTACAATATATATTGCACATATTTGAACAATATCAAGTTGAAACCTTGAATGTGAAACCAATTTTAGTGAAGGCAATTAATCAAAATCGTGTTGAACATGTGGCCAAAACATTTTCATACCTTTTTTCTCTCCTTCCCTTCGACTGTCCTTCTCTCGCCCAGCCGTTCTCTATCTATATCCTGTTTGCTTTAATAAATATTTCGAAATGATGAAGTTTAAAGCTGGTGTAATTTTCCATTTTTTTAAGTCACTTTTGGAAATTTTACGCTTAATTGTGTTGTTTTATTGTGCATGATGCTGTTTTTTGTTTCTCCGAAAGGGATGTCGAAGACAAATTATTGTTTGGTGGGCGTTTAAAGTATACATGCTCTGTGGAATATATAAATTAAAAACGGCATTCATTAGACATTTGAAATAAAAATTGACAGAGTAATCGGGCAAGGCAAGTCCGTGTTAAGTAAGTATAAAATTATCAGTCTTATGATGACACTCCCAGTTGTCTTGTTAATGAACTCTATTTTTAGAGAGAAATAAATGTGGGTAATGAAATAAAAATCCTGTAATGGGTGACAGTTTCAACTGGTGTAACATTTGAGTACACATGTATTGTCCACGCTGGCCTTTAAAATGTTTATGTCACATTTTATGAACTGCGTGCCACCAGTTTAACGTTCGCAGCAGAAGCTCTTCGAAGGGTACATTAACTGCTCACTTGCGCCAGTGGCAAATATGTTCACTTTTGGTGGTGTTTGTCAATTTGACAGCTGATTTATGATTTGCCTTTGATTGCAATTTACAGTTGTTGCAATGCTTGTGGTCGTGGCTGCAACAATTTACTGTGCCCCGATCGATTTATGATAGTGGCGTATGCATACAATATTTTTTGTTTAATTACTTACATGACGCATATGCATCCATGGCTTTGTGCACTTTATGACACATTTTATTCTTTCCAAGGGGTGGCTTATTCGAGTTTTACTTTGTATTCATGGACGTGACAATAAATAAAACAAAAGTGTTCCTTCATATATATGTATGTATATGTGACATAATTAAAAATGAATGCCATTTAAAGTTGGTTTGTTAAAGTGTGGGTTGGTTTTATATTCCCAGCCATTAAAATATATTGTTTTTAGTAGGGCATTTCTATTTCGTTCCAGGTGTTTGCAAAGGACTAAACATTCTTTTTATTTAGTTAAATTTCAACTGACCACAAAATTGTAGGATTACTCATGTAATTCTTTTATCTAGAATATTTCTTTTCCAAATAAATCTCCATGTTCCATTCAATATTTCAGTGCTGAGAAAATATTTTTAAAACAGATAATTCCAGAGATATCTGCCAATTAGCTCCGTCAGTTACTTCGGTCAGTTAGTTAAACTTTAAAAAAATCTAAAATTCATACGATTTTTTTTAGAGTAAAAATCGTTTAAAAAATGGTTTTGAGCACATGTGGCCTATTTGAGAATAAAAATGCCAGAAAAATTGAAATGGTACGGCAATTCGGGCTACTATTGTTGGAATTTCAGAACAATTTTACATTTCTTCGAAATCAGTATAGGTTTTGAGTAATCGATTTTTAAAAGGACGAATATTTTTTGAATGTCCTTGTACTACATATTGCTTGATTCGGAATGGGAATATCGACCGAAAACGTAATGATGTAATAATACGTGCTGCTGGGCTCGAGAGCAGAGAATTTAGAACAGTTCTGAGTAATCAAATTTTAAACAATTTTAAACAGGTACAACGTTTTGAGAATAAAAATGTTTGATTTAAGTAAAGAAGATTTTTTAATTGATGATAATCTTTGTTTTAGGGCCGCATATCGATATCATTCTTTTATGTTATTGCACATGTACATATTCTTCAAAGAAGGTCTTGAGAAGGCAGCCCAACAATTAAAACTCAACATCTGATGAAGAAAATGCAACAACTGCCAAAATTTAAACAATAATGAAATAATAAAACAAAGAGATAAGATGAAGTGAAGGATGTACATATTTTTATACCTACTATAGTTCCATCTACAGCAATAACTGTTTTTAATTAATCTTTTTAAAAATCGGAAGTAAAATTAATGGACTTTGATGATATTAATATTAGCTGGCCACTTGTAATATCTTCTATTAATTAGCCGAAAAAGATTCCGATGGAAATGTGACATCAAAAAATATTTTATATATACAAAGAATTTTATAATACACCGATTCCAGATTTTAAAATATTCCTCTGCAATGCGCAAATGTTATTCCTCTTTTTGTGTTTAGTTTTTAATTTCTGCAGTGAATAGTTTTTGGGAATATAATGCCCGCCACTTTGAATGCATTAATGAAAACTACCAGAGTTTGGAATACGCCTGCAAAAGTTCTTGCAACTTGATTGCTTTGAATTTATGAAACTGCCCAAATTAGGAAAAAACAATGCCAATGAAAAAATTAATATATTTTTTAAATAATAAGAGCTTTGAAAAATCGTTAATGTATTTTACTTGTACACCATTAAAAGTATAAAAATCCACTGCATTGTCCTTCAAGAGCCTTTCAATCAAAAGTTTAATTTGAGCAATCAATAAGCAGTTCCTTTCCACACAATTGCTTCACCATACTGTGGCATCTTTTATCAAGTGTAATATAATTATGACCCCGTTACAAACTTTTTAAGTTAATTTGGAAAATGAAAATGAAAAAATAAGGAAAATTGTGACAAAGGAAACAATGCCGAACTCTTAAAAAATGAAAATGGAATAAAAACGACCAGCTCATACAATTAAACTTTCTTCATTAAAATATACTTGAAAATGTTTTCTGGTTATACCAGCACTTCTAAGTACATGCAGCTGCCCTTTTATTGGGTAACACACAGTAGAATCCTTTTAATACACAAACAGATAAAAGCACGAACACATACCAACACTTTTGTCAATTGCAATTTTCAAAAAAGAAAACTTTTGCCGCAAATACTCATTTTAGTAAAAAAAACTTCATTCTTTCGTTTATTCGTTTACAACAGCCACCATCTTTGATATCCAATTTTTTTAATGGTCATGATCTTTTTTACTTTTTTATAATTTTTTTTTTTTTTTTTTGGTTTTTGTTGATGTTACACATGAAAATTGTCGGCAGTAAAAAGATATTCAGTATTGCATTCCGGCGCAATGGAAATTTCCCGGAAAATACTCTACTCTGCATTTTCAATTAATTCAGCGGCTTCAGTATTCCACATTTGTAATGCTGTGAGTGTAAAGTTCTACAGAAAAAATTATGGCCTGCTTGAGTATTAAACTCGTGCATTTCGGTTGCCCTTTTTTGCGGCATGGCATTTGCTGCATTATTGATAAACATTTCTGGGCTTATTTAAATTTTTCACTTGTATTGATAAATATGGATGCCCGTTTCTAGCCGTCCTAAGGTACAGATGGATGAGAGTAATTGGAAATCCGATAATACTGAATAAACGTTACATTGCAAAATTAAGATCAAACCACAAATAATCTCACTAATATGTAGTAGTCCAGCTAAAGCTGTTTGCCTCCTTTGAGGAAATAATAAACTATTGCTTACAATCCTTTTAACCGTGTGAGTTCAATGTGTGCCATCCATCCAACCACAACAGTATTTTTCAAGACTTGCCCCTCAACAATAATTCTTTAATTCTTCAATGGAACAGTATAAACAATAACATCAATATAGTTTTATTTTTCACAATATTGGGAGCAATCTTGGCAGCAACAGCTCACATACCGCAATATTATTTTGTTGCAGCTTAAAAAAGAATTTATTAACCGAAAAAATTTCCCTGAGCCTAATAGCTAAATTTGGAAGTGAGTGCTGGTAAAGTTTTGGTCCACTTAATCCTTATATGCACACACCCATTTGCCATATAAAAGTTGGCAAAAATACATACATGCATTTACCCACTCATACATATACACGTGTAGCAAAAAAACATCAACACCAAAAATAAGCAAACTTTGAATAAAAAGTTTATCGTTATTCTGCTTTTATTTCCTTTTGCTTCTTCGTATTTTGTATGACATTTTCCTTTAATTTGCAAACATGCATAGTAGTGAGTAGTCTGTCAGTTGGTTATCCTTTTTTTATATTTTATACTCGTGCCATTTGATGATTGTTGTCGTTCTTGACCGTAACGGAAAACATATTAAAAATTCAAAAAGTGTTTCCGTTTTGGCTCCCACTTCCACCATTATTTCATTACACTTTCTATATGGATGCATGTATGTGTAAGAATGTGGTAATATGCGCTTTTTGTGTATGCACAACTAGCAAAAGGATTAACTGACAACAAGTTAGTCATGTGGTGACGAGTGAATTCGTAACAACAATTGCAACCCACCAAATATTTATGATGATAAAGTCGATAATGATGTTGATGATGACAACAATCAAGGATTTTTGCGTTTTAGTTTTAATTTTCCTTTTTGCATACGAGTAAATTAAAAACATACTGATAGCACGTGCCTGAATTCCTCATCAAGGAAATAAAGTGAACAAATTAAAAGGGACCAAGCATTGATATTGCTGGAGTACTATTTAAGCGCACAAGGATGCTAAGCATATCAAATTGTTGGTCTCTATTTAAACATTTTCCCCTCTTATGCAAACACTCCTTCGAAAATAATACTAGTAAATTTTATTGCTAACATTTATCTTGGATCTATATGCTCATTTTGGAAAAATAATAATCAGCAGATAAACTAACCAATAAGTCCTGCATAGACATGTTAGTTTCATTTTCCTGTTAGTTTTTAATAACTTTCTGATGGTTGACAAATTATTTCTTCTTTCCTGTTCAAAAAGCGGTTTATTTTTTATATGAAAAATGTCAACTGAACTTTTATTCCCAAAGCCTATGACGATGGAAGCAGTCATGGTTAATCCTTAAGATTTTCCCTGATATAAAATAAATAACATGGGAGAGTTTATTTGTGAAAAGTTTAGAGTAGACACTGGACACAATATTGAATAGTAAAATAATGGGAATGAAAATTCAAATTCTCCAAATACATTTTCCTCATCTTTCCCGATGCTTTAGAATATTCATTAGGAGAATAGCCCTACTGAATATCCTTTCTGTACTTTTTAGAACGGGCAATTTTTTGCTAAAGTTTTCAAAAATAAAGAAAACAGAGGCATTACACGCAGTACCCTAAAATGCAGTTACATTGGCATTACTGGTCCGAATGTCATTTTGTATTGATTGCATTATATCTTTTATGATGATGCATGAGATCGATATCAGAATTTTGTGCTTAGGTCATCTCGGCATAGTTGAAAATCATTATTTCAAGGTCAAAAGTGCGTTTTTCAACGCCAATGGCTTTTTAAATCATTCTCTAATCACTAAAAGAGTTCCCGTCCTATATTTTTCTTACATCATACCTGGCAACTTTATCCGATATCCTTCAGTATTGCTAAAAATAAAATTAATTCCACATTTACTTCAGACTTTCCCCATAACTTTGCCAACAAGTCCAGCACAATTTAATAACATACAACTTGCACATATTCATTATTTTCTCTCGAAAGTAGAATGGTTTGGACACGAGTCGGAGATGGCGGTCAAACTAAATGCCTGTTGGAAAATATCCATCTGTTAAGTTATTGCGCAGCAATAGGAATTGGTAGTGCTGGCCAACACCATCAACTTCACAGCAATATATTCTCATGAGTTTGAAATTTTAATACGACTTTGCTATAAATGAAATACTTAAAAAAAGTTTCTTTACGTGGCATGTGCATAGTTTTACTTCAAGTGCTTTCATTTGAGCAGTAGCAAATGCATGAACAGAACTTTAACAATCTTGCTTTTTATGAGCACAGCACGTACAAATTCACTTTTAACTTTCAATTTGCTAATATTTTTTTTCTTCTTCTTCTATATTCCCTCTAAATATATATATATATATATATATGTATTTCTCTTAATCAGTTCTTCTCGTATAAAAGTTAAAAGTTGTGCCTTAATCCGATTTTCTAACGGACATCCCAAAGAGCAAGATTGAAAGGCTTTGGCTTTGGCTTTGGCTTTGGCTTTGGCTTTGGCTTTGGCTTTGACTGCTGTCAGTTGCAGTACCACTAATACACACATAAATGTGGCAATATATTTAATACCACTGGTCATAAGGGATTAAAGTCAAGTATCAACTAAAATGGAAGTACATGCATAAAAAGCACACAACTAAACTTAGAATTTAAGTATTAAAAAAGCGAGAGTACACACAAATGAAATTCGAATTAAAAGTATTGCTAGAATAGTTGTAAAAGAAAAAGTTTTAATAAGCTTTTTACACATTTCTTTCCCCTTTACCAATTTGGTAGTAAATTGCTTTGAGGCAGAACTGGTAATTTGACTGAAATGTTTAAGAAAGCAAGTTATTTCGGCTTGATTTTATACAGAAAAACCGCATTTCTAAAGTTTACTAAATGAGAGTTAATGTTTGTGAATAAGATGAAAATAATTTTTAATTTAATTTGAAACGGAGTTCAGGTTTTTGTTTTTCAGTTCTGTGGCGATTATGGAACACAATTTTGCTTCAATTGTAATAAATCAATTATCCAAATGAAATTCGTTGTTTCGGTTTGAATGCACGCTTCTTCATGTCTGTTTTTTATTAAAAATTCCCAAAAATACATACACTCAACTGCTGGCTGCAATTCTTACATAGTTGCTCAAAAAAGTAATGTTATAAAATACAGTACTATGGTATAAATATGAAATGTAGATGGCGTTATAGTAATTTAAATCCGTGACATTACACAATAGTTATTAGGTCTTTTGGAGTACAGAATTTGTTTATTGCACTTTTGTTGGCAAGTGTAAATTTTGTGCATTCTTTTAGAGGTCCGCAGCTTGGAGTTGGAAATACTATTATTTTTGATAAGACATTTTGCTGATTTCTTCATACAGCTAATTTAACAGCTGTTCCTTTCAGTTTCATTTGACACAGTAATGTAGATAGATTTGTAATAGATAGATTTTGCAATTTTGTTGGCAAGTGTAAATGTTGTGAGTTCTTTTAGAGGTCCACAACATTGAGTTGGCAGCACTGTTATTTTTGATAAGCCATTCTGCTGATTTCTTCATACAGCTGATTTAACAGCTGTTCCCTTCAGTTTCATTTGATACAGTAATGTAGATAGATTTGTAATAGATAGATTTTTAATAGATAGATTTTGCACTCTTGTTGGCAAGTCTAACTTTTGTGCATTCTTTTAGAGGTCCGCAGCTTGGAGTTGGAAATAGTATCATTATTGATAAGACATTCTGCTGATTTCTTCATACAGCTGATTTAACAGCTGTTCCCTTCAGTTTCATTTGACACAGTAATGTAGATAGATTAGTAATAGATAGATTTTTAATAGATAGATTTTTAATAGATAGATTTTGCACTTTTGTTGGCAAGTGTAAATTTTGTGCATTCTTTTAGAGGTCCGCAGCTTGGAGTTGGAAATAGTATCATTTTTGATAAGACATTCTGCTGATTTCTTCATACAGCTGATTTAACGGCTGTTCCTTTCAGTTTCATTTGACACAGTAATGTAAATAGATTTGTAATAGATAGATTTTGCACTTTTGTTGGCAAGTGGAAATTTCGTGAGTTCTTTTAGAGGTCCACAACATTGAGTTGGCAGCACGGTCATATTTGATAAGCCATTCTGCTGATTTCTTCATACAGCTGATTTAACAGCTGTTTCTTTTCAGTTTCGTTTGACACATTAATGTAGTTGGATTTGTAACAGAGCAAAAAGTTATAAAGAAATCGAATTGCCATTAAAAATTATATTCTCTAAAGAAGCTCGTTTCGTGACAAATAATGAGTTGAGGCACTTGTTGTGGAGATAATTAACAATCATTTTTCGAACAACAAAAAATCACTCCTTTGTTGTATGATTGCTTGAGTGGCGATGTAATCGGCCTCTGACTTCAAATCGACGATGGTCAGAAGTGTTATTGTCAAAGATGAGCGATAAAGGCGGCATTAATCTTATTGACATGTTATTCCAATAAGAAATAAGTCACATGCCATACAACAGGAGTATGGCATGTGACTTACTTGAAGAAATTTTAAGATTTATAATAATAAAATATAAAGTGCAATTACTCGTAGTTGGGCACCGCAATGATATTTTCTAACTTGATTAAATAATTTTTCTTCGGGGTTTGTCATACCCACTTGACTACTTCAACTGCTGGAAATGTACCTTTATAGGTTATTGGCGAAATGGGACCTAGAAAAAGTTTGTGAAAAAAGCTTTCGCAAATTGCTGTTCCACCTCGCGTAATGCCTTCCCTGCCTGCCAGATGGCCACCATAATTTTTAAACATGTAATGAAACTTTAAAAAAAATTTTTTAACTTTAAAAATGTCACCCTGTAGGATTCCTTTTGCTGACGACATTCATTAAGAACTTACGAATTAATTATTTTAAAATTGGCAGTTTCATTACACATCGAAATAAAAGTGAAAAATTCAAATAAAAGAAAAATATATTAAGTACGGCAAGTTATAAATTTTATATCGTGTTCACAGTAACATCATTAAAATTCATTAAATAGTAAAATAAAAAAAAAGTGAAATTAAAAACAAATGAAGCAGTCCATCACAATACTTTTAATGATTTCACTGATGTTGTGCTCGTAATATTGTTTTTATGGTTTATTTTCTTGTTTCGTTTTCAATTTTATTTTCATTAAACAAATTGTTCTTAATGTGAACACCAAATTACAAGTGTGCGAATGTAAAAGTCGTGTTCAGTAGTCGCCCTTTTTATGTTGTTGGCCAGTGTTTTGTAGGCAAATATTCTTTAGGACCGGAATTTTTTTTGGTCAATGAGCAGACAAAACACCTTTTTAATACAAGTGCTTCTATATTGAATGATTTTCTCATTCGTTAATTTGTTTTTGTTTTTGTTTTTTCCTTTGAATTGGAATTGCTTAATGAATGTGTTTACTCTTTTATGGAAAACAATGGACAGCGGGCCGGCGCTACTCCACTTTTATTTTTGCTAATAAAATAGTAAATTTTATTACTTGTTTCGTGCTCATTCAATTAAAATTCCTTTTACTATTGAAAACAATAAAAATTAATTTGTAGTTTCTGTTTCAGTTGCCCTTCATGTTAGTTACAAAAATTTATTACTTTTTCTCACTTGGATGAGAGGAAATGGGCACAAGGGCGGTCAAGATTGGGTGTACGGGTTTATACAAATATATTTAAAGGATAAGAACTTTTGAAAGGCTCTAGTAATGTGCTCGCTATCGGGTGATTGTTCAAGTGAGTTTAAAATTAATTTTTAAAAACTTTTTTTTCAATTACTTTAGTTTATTTTAAATTTTTTTAATTGTATAAAGTTTGAGAAATTTTCTATTTATGAAAAAAAGAAAGCGGTTGCAAGTGGGATAATGTCAATAGACATTTCCGTTTCCGGTTCTTATGCCGATTTCAGAATTGAAATTAAATTGTTTTCCAAACATCTCTTATCAACACTTTAGTTAAAACTAAACTTATAATTAATAAATCAAATTATGCGATTTTTTTCAGTTTGACGAAAGTTTTCAGTTTGCCTTAGAAATGATTTTTTGTTTGCAAATATGGAGAAATTTGAAATCTATGAGGTGATAATGCTAAATATCATACGCCCTGCGTGCTATTCCACTCTTCTCCTATACTTCCGGCTGTGCCACTTCAACTTATTGCTTTCTAATAATAAAGTGGAAACAATGAATGCTTTGAAGGTCATCATTATTAGGGCCTGCAGTTTCTGAAAAGATGGCACATCGTGACGAGTACCAGCGTGCTAATGCACATATGCTTCCAATATTTGACTAGATTTTCTTTTATCGAGGACTTTTCACAAATAATTTATATAATTTCTGAAAAAAAGTTTCAAAATTCTTAAAGTTTAATAGAATTTAATATATGGCAAATTGTATCTTGCGAATACATACATTTACTTATTAAACATTTTAAATGTAAATTTAAATACACGTCTTTAAATTGAAATCTCTTAAACTGAAAGCACTTTATTGAGATTATTTATAAATTTTGGGTGGTTTCCACATACCAGCGTCTGTGCGTTTCAATGCGAGTGTGCATTGAAAGCTTTAAATAACATCACATGTGGCCGTTCCCATACGAGTACAACACATTCCCTTCATCCCACATATTCCTATATACTTGAATCTTCTCTCACCTAAACTTAGACTTACTAGTTTGGTATGAGCCTAGAAATGTATATATCAGATCTTAATAAGGCTTTACGGTGCGGCAATCCAACATTCGTTTTTGTGAAATAAAAGGCAAGTGAAAATTGAATACTTTACAAATAATATTGCGAGTACAAAATTATTTGCATTACTTTTGTATTGGGATACGTAAAGCGTTGCGAAATTTTCTCGCAGGAATTGTGCGATTATATATATTTTTCACCTAGCAAATAATGCATTATAATTATAAAATATTTATAAGAATAATATATTCTTTGCGGGTCTATTAATATTATTGCGCAACAAATAATAAAAAACCTAAATATATATAAACAAATGTATTATTTAGAAAATTAATTATTTGGAATGCAAAATAGCTTCGTCTGCCTTTCGGTGTATCATATCATTTATCGAAGTCTTTTCGCCCGCAAATAAACGTACTCGAACCGGCATGTTATAATATTACAGTGATTTTAAATCACGGACGTGATTTTTCAGACTGATTTTTTTTCGAAAAGACAGGCAAACAGCTGACCCTGCCTAAACCATGGAAACAAAAACTCGAACCAGAAAGTGGGCCATAAAGGTATTTTGGTACTTTGTGAATATAGCTATATCCAATTGAGCAAACAGAGTTGCTTGTGGAATAAGCAAATAAGAATTTATGGGTTTATTAGACTTTACACTTTATATTGAGGAATGTTTCCCTGTGTGCTGCATTACAACAAATGTTACGAGATTCCTCCATAGCACCAACATCGATTGAAGTGAGGAAAAGTATCCTTCCAACGAAAAGCATAAGTTGCCGAACCCATTATATCCACAGGATGCCCGACTGTCTGAAAATACACATCCACCTGCATGAGGAGTCGGTGACAAAAATATATATATGAGGTGCCGCAAAACGAGATTCACATGCACTTCTTGCAACATATTTCTTCGCATTGCTCTTAAAAACAAATATGCGTTTTATATTTAAAAAATTTTTTTTTTTATAGTTTCTCATGAATAAAAAAATATTTTCTGCAAATGAAATGAATTTGATCAAAATTTTTATCCAACTTTTTTCGTTTCAAAGGTCCATCGGAGACAACCGTTTACATCCCCACTGCCTTGAATTTGATAACAATTTTTTCTCCTAAGATTTCTTAAGTTAATACCTAAAGTTTCGGTAAAAAACTCTTTAAAAGCTTATCTTCGCGGGAACGCTTCCGGTACTGCAGGGGTTAAAGGTATAATATATATATTCTCTTTATTTAATGGTGTTACTTTGGGGCTTTGCTAACTACCCTCGCATGTATGTAATGATTAGACTGAGACAATTTCGCAAATATTCCAATTCCTTGATGTTGCAAAGAAAATGTTTATTTATTTATTGCCGGGATTATGAAGTAATTTTTGCAAGATACTGAATTCTTAATCCTTTGTCCTTATAAGAAAATTCATATACGAGGTACTTTCATTAAGAAAAAATTTTATAGATTTAATTATAAAGTAAAATCTTTCCAGAAACGAATTTGTGATACGAGAAATTAATTAAATTAATTCTTAAGCCTAAAACTTATTACAGAAGATATTTTTCAGTTTTCAATCGAATGCCTTCAGGACTACGCTGGAGAACCTCAAAACTTTAAGAAATATTTCTGTGCCATCAAGACTTTCTTCTATTAAACACGATGCGAAAAATCCCATAAGTAGTGGAAATATTTGAATAAACTTTTGTAATTTTTTTCTCTTGTTTTCCAAATGCTTTTAAGTTTTTTCTTAAAATCCGTTTTCATCATTTAATTCCTCATCATTCGAAAATATAAAAATACTAATTTTATTATTCAGTTTTCCTTTCTCATTCTATTTAACAATTAAAGATGAATGATTTTTTACTAAAATGTTTCATGTCTTGATAGCAGTACAAACCAAAACTCTTCAAGTACAGGATAAAAATCCTTTTATGGATATAATAAAACTTTTTCTCTCATTTCTTCTTTATGTTGCGAAGGTTCTTAGTTATAAGTGTTTATTTAATATATTCATTTATGCAATCATCTCAATTATTGATAATACAAATATTTTGCTTCCATCTTAACAAACTTGTTAACTAAATCAAAAACTCTAAATCAAAGAAATCCTTTCATAAGCCTTTTTTCTACCTTTTATCTGACTTGCTCCTTTAACGTAATATTGTGCTGTTTATTCTAAGATAAGATTCTAACTAACTCACAAACACAGATACCTTATACATATGTATGTATATATATTTCCAGTATCTGTCTCGAACGTCCATATCATCGAACTCATTTCATTTCAATTCTTCCTTCCAGCTACTGATATCAAATTCACAAACATTTTTACTTCTTCGAATACCTTGTAAGCGGTATGTGCGGATGTATACATTTTTGTTAGAGAATCTCACTCTATCCAAGCAAAACGTTTTTGCTTAAATTATATTTTTTTTTTTCATTATTACACCCACAATCTGCAAAATTTCAGTTTTCTTTTCTTTCCTCTTCTCTTCTTTTCTTATATTGTTTTAATACTGTGTGAGTACGTTTTTATCCTTAAGCAGCCTTTGATTTTGTATAATTCATAAGATTTTTATATGGATTGACAGGTATTAACAGCCAAAGCAACGCAGTTGTAAGATAACATTTTGAGATGGAGTCAAAGTAGTTTCAGATAATTTACATTTGAGATTTTTTTTTTAGCCCCTGGCATATTCCCAAACGTTATTCCATTTCAGCTTCTCTGTACTCCTTGACAAATTTTTTTTGCTCCAAGCCGAAATACAGTTTATAATATTTGCATAAGACAGCATTTAGAAAAGATTGCATACAGCTGAACTTTTCTTAAAGCTCGAAATTTTTATAAATTTAATTACAAAGTATTTAGCCATGCTTCACTCTCCTACATAGTCGTACGATTCATTACAGAAAAATTTAATTGAATTTTAAATAATTTATTTTAAAACTCACACTATCATACAAAGATGCTGGAAACAAATTTTTTCTTTTTTGCTTGAAATAAATGCAACTCTGATTGTCTGAAAATGATAATTTCATGACTTGCAAAACTAAATCTGTCGCACAAAAATCTAGGCCACACTCTGCTATTTTTTATCTCAAATGCCATTTTTGACAGAATGTATGATTGCCTTAATTAATGATTCTATGATACGAGCACGTAATAAAATTAATATATAATTCATTTTAAATTATTTTTCAAATGCTGCCAGGAATGTGCTGGTGGAGGTCTGAATTTTTAAAAAAATTTTTTTCAATAATACGAGTACCTTTATGTTTCCAATTGCACTGCTTTTCGGATTTCAGCTCACGATAATTGGGATCTTCAGGAAAATATTTTTTAATGCAATTGCTTCCGTAAGTGGGCCATCATTCCATTCCACTAGTATGCTTAGTAATACATTTTCATTGGGCTTCAAACCTAATTTAGAAATATAATTTTTTTATTTAATTTTTTCTTTTACTCAATGGGTTTTCTTATGGAAACGATATATCGATATCGATAATGACAAAGGAGTACTGTATACACTGCAACGCCTGCACTACTACGAAAAATTAGGCCACGTAATACAAAAGTTTGGGAATCACAGGCTTAGGTGAAACAAATAGCAACAGCTGACATTATTAAATATTAAAAAGACAAGAAAGCAATGCAAATTGGTATCTTTGCATATCGTTAACAGTGCAGATATATTTGTTTATAACATTATAGTCTCATTCCTATTCAGTTGAATATTTTTATACAATTTATGATTTTCGTATTTTTTTTTTTAAATTTAACAATACCAGCACAAACTTTGTTTAATACACCTAAAATTTTTAAAGTACTTAATTAAAGTGTACAAGTTAATTGTAGTGGGCTCAATGCCAAGTGGCTTCCACTTCGCTTGGGAACTACTCCAGCCTGCATACGTACATAAATTCGCTGCGAAAGCGGTACGAAAATGACATTAGTTGCACATTTGTGGTATTTATTAAATATTTTGTTTTTCATTTTCATTCAGTCTTTTTCTGCAATTTTTCGAATTTGGAAGCTGAAGTAAATTTTTTTTCTAATTTCATTTTTAATCATTTAATTTTATAATTTAATGTCTAGACTTATTTCTTATTGTTTTATACGTTTATGAGTATGCCAGAACGTTCTTGTGGAAATCATGCGAAAAGAAATATTTCGCCAGTATCTCATTTTTATATTTTCAGTCTATGAATATTTAAAAATCTTTTCAAAGCGAATTTACTATTTGGTGACTTTATCAATCCAGCTGGTTTTTGTTCTCAAGGCGAATTCATTCAGCCTACTGGAAAATGTATTGCTGTACAAATTATTATTTGTTTAAAGAGACGCAATTAGTTATATATTTGAAAATATTTTTGTTCTTCATTTAAGAAATATAAGTAAAAGCATTATTCTGAACTCACATTGACAGAAATGATGCGAAAATAAATATTTCACCAGTATCTAATTTTTAACTTTTTAATCATATAAATAATTTGTATAATTTTTTGTAACTATTGCTGAATTTTTAAGAACATTTTCAAAGCGAATTTACTATTTCGTGACCTTAAAAATCCGGCTGATTTTCAGTTTCAAAGCGAATTCCCCCATTCTTTATAATAATTTAATTTTTTTGTAGATTTTTCTTTCAGTGTATTTTATATATATTTTAATATTTCAAAGCGCGCCAAAATTCCAAAAATTCAATTCAACGAATTTTCCATTTTTAAGAATTATGTGACAATGTGTGGTTACGGCAAGTTTGTGGAGAAGAATGTCCTCGCTCGATAGTAGTTCCGCCTTAATGCTGGAGTTAAAGTCGACGTCGCAAACGCCGTCTGAACGTCGTCAACTGTCAAAAAAAAGTTGAAACATATGAAATTGTATGAGAGGTGTTAATCTCAACAACGTTTGAAATTAAACGCTGAAAAAGTTCAATCGATTTCAACTTTTTCAGCGTTTGTACGGCGTTCAATGAAATGTCAAAGCAATATACATACATAATTATCTGATTGTTGTACTTGTTTAAACTGTTGCTTTTTTTTTTAAATTAAAATGAGCTCGGATAGTACATTAAATGAAAAAATTATAAATGCTGTTCGCGAAAACGAACAATTGAGAGTTCAATTCATTAATATTTATATTTATAAGGAGATATTACAAAATTTTAATTATTAATATAATTTAATTTTTAGTTCCTAATTTTAGTTATTATACTTTATTAATAATTGATTATTTATTTATTTTAATATTTTATTTTAAACTGTAAAAATTGAGAGTTCAATTATTAAAATTGATATTATAGGGGGATAATACATATAATATTTAAAATTTGGTAATATCTCCCTATAAAAACAAATATATTTAAATATTAAAAAATATTTATATAACAAATTCTCCAAGAACTATAGGAATACAGCTCTTAAAGGAGAGATTTGGTAAAAAATAAATAATAAGTATTTAATTACAAATATTTCAGTAAATAAATTTTCAAATTAACAGTTTATATTTAAGCGTCTGTACGCCGTTGACATTAACAGCAAAATGAAATTAAACGTCGAACATCACAATTTCAGCGTTCAGACGGCGTTTGCGACGTCGACATTAACTCCAGTATAAATATTTAAAAAATTTAATTTTGTGATTTCGAAGAGTTTCTTTTTTTATTTTTTTCCTTCTTGTACTCTCTTTTGTTTTATGACTTTTTCTTTTAAAATTTAGTTTTCCTTTCTATTTATATTTTATAAAACTTTCTGAGGTTTTTGTGTTTAGTATTTGAAAATCTTATAACTTCAATCATTTTCAATAATAATAACGTTTTCTCTTTTAATTCCTTATAAATTTATATTGATTATCTGCTTTCCAGTATCCCAATGTTATATATAAAACTATAAATATTTAATTATTTGTGGATGTTAAGTGCTCTCGCACATTGACTGAACTTTCGATGTTTAATGGTTTTTAAACCGAAAATGAAACAGCTCAAAGAAAAGAGTATTATGGTTAAAACCACATATTAAATACATAAGAAATATATTATTTATGAACACATTAAGCATTTGTCTGTTTGTTTACGTTTGCATACTCGCACATACCATATAAATTGTATATCATTTATGCAAATATTAACAACATTCATATTTCTTAATAATTTATTACCCAAAGACTTTATTTTGCCATACATCTTTGTGGAGTTTAATGAATATTTCGTAAAAATCATTTAGTTAAAGCCAACAAAATGTTTCAGCCTTCATTTATCTGTGCATAAACAAATAGACATTAAAGCAACACCATGTACGAGGGAGTGATGAAACAGTTCCATTATTTTTGCTACACTGTATTTGGTTAAGTTGAAGTAAATTGTTCTGCATAAATATTTTTATTTGATAGCAGTTATTCACAAAAGTCTCACAATTATTGCTTTCTCCTACTCCCATGTGAATAGTCCTGTGAATTGTCCTGTGAATTAGCCTGCACAATAAAATTGATATTCCACTTTATGCTCTCTCGATGTTACCCCTGGGAATTTAGTCCATTTGAGCAATTAAATAATATAATTTTGAAGTGTAATAGTGCATACATTCTAGTATTCCCCTCCACTCTTTACGTCGTCCAACGCATGCCATTTAATTACTTCGTTTGACCTCTATTGCTTTTGATTTGTTTGCATTTATTTATGGCCTTAAGATACAAATATTTTGAAGCTTCAATGTAAGTGCCCAATGTAAATTGCTATTGACTTTTAATTTTGCTGAACTCGCTAATAGTTTTTCTAATTTCTTTCCTTTTTATTTTTTATGCTTTATTATGTTATAAATTACTATTCTTATTATTATTTAAATTATTATTATTATTATTATTTTTATTCAAACTTCATAAAATTTAAAGAAATATCTTTTATATTTACTTAATTTAATTTTCCCGATTTTTTTTTTTCATCAACTTAAAGTTTTAGTTTTTTATTAAGAGATTATTATTAATTAATAACAACTGTTTTTTATTAAATAAAATATTATGAAAGAAGCCAAGATCGTGGATCAATGACTACTTTTCAGCTCTCTCTCCCTCTCTCTCTCTCTCTCTCTCTGTCTCTGTCTCTGTCTTTTGTTTTATAATTTGAAACCAAGAACCCAAACAGGTTAGAATAACTCGCAAAAAATAATTCAGACAGCTGATATAAACAAAAGAGCATCTTTTGGTTAACCCTCGTATGAACACATTTACCAGCGTATTATTTCTCTAGCTGGTTAACACTATTATTATCTTTATTTTAGCTTTGCACTTTACGTAGATTTATGTATCTTTTATTTTTTTTTTTTTGTTTGCTGCTCTTAATGTTACGGAGTACACATAATTGGTGTCCTCGCACTTGCTGCTGTGTGTGTCTGCCGATGTTATTGTCATCGGTGTCCGTGCGGTTGTAGTTGTTGGTGCTGTTGTTTTTCAAGTATCATTAC
Organism: Ormia ochracea; assembly: GCA_963402855.1. Classification (NCBI taxonomy): domain Eukaryota; kingdom Metazoa; phylum Arthropoda; class Insecta; order Diptera; family Tachinidae; genus Ormia; species Ormia ochracea. Next base: position 31,927,836 of record OY727107.1, on the reverse strand, counting down.
AAAATGCTTTTCTGACCATTAAGTGAAACGTATGTCTCTTTGCTTAGTATTTATGAGATCAAAGTGCGATTATATTGCTGAACTAAGAAAAAGTGTACCGCAGTAGACACGTACTCATACATACATACATATCTATCGATATGTTTGTATATGGTAGACGTTATTAAGGTATATAAATATATGTGTATGTAAGTAGGGCTGCACATTATAGGCATGAATTCCTCCTTCTATACAGGAGCAAAGGTAATCGGGTCAGTGTTGAGGCTCTGGATGTTATTTTGGGTTAATTGTTCATTCCATTAAATTACTAAAATGGCAGATACTCGTGCACAAAACTTTTGCATCAGCTGATTAAGTTACATTTTTAGAGTCACGTAAGCAATTGTCACAAACTTCTAGTTCAAATGGATCATTCACCAAATAGTGGAGAGTGCTTCCACCTACTGATAAATCTATTGTTTGCAAATATACCGTGTCTACGAAGTAGTGTAATTATGGCAAACCAAGTATTGCCATAAACTATTGTATTGTATTCATTTGGCTCTGTCATAATCTCTGTAGTGACTATATATAGATGTCCTACCCATTACTGCAATGGGTAGGACATCTATATATAGTCACTACAGAGAAAGTGTGTTGCCCCCTATAACGCCTCTGTTAAATGGAAACATTTTAGTTGAGATTATTATACTTAATTCCTTCACAAGAAATTGTGTTTTTTTTATTTAAAGCTCTGAGCCCAATTGCGCCCTACTATTGGCAACATATTCCAGTTAACCAACATGTCCATAAAATGTATGGCAAACCAAAAATGTATATCTGTGTGTGTGCATACGCATAGATATTCATACGAATGTGTGGCGATACCCTTGATTTTAAAAAATTCATATTTATTCTTAGGATGGGAGAGTGTTTCCTAAATACCTGCTACTATGCTAAAGGGTGCTTTATTCTAAGGGCCGCGGCTGAATGTGAACCACTGCTAAGCGTCAAGTTTTTTTCAGCATTTCATTTGTCATTTCTCAATTTCAGACTAGCTCAATTGAACTAAGGAAAGATACACAATCCCGCAATGCGTTAAAGCTGTGGAGGTTTATTTCGAAAATGGGTGTTTCATGTCAGTGGATCAGTCAATAAGCGGAAATGCTAAATTTGATCCAATGCAATTGATCGAAGAACTGCAGCCTCTAGACCATTCCAAACGTCGTCAATGGTCAGAATGGAGGCATGAAATGGCAACAGTGTACGATCAATTTACGGAGAAAATCATTTTCAGTGATGAGATATATTTTTACCTCAGGGGATTCGTAAATAATGACAATCCAAGAGCGATGGTCAAAAAACTAATGCACCCACAAAGAATAACGGGTTGTTGCGGTTTATGGGCTGGCAGGATGATTGGACTGTATTTTTTACAAAATGAAATCGTGTAAGCGTCATTCGTTATTAAAACTTTATTGAAATTAAAATGGTGATCTAAATTACGCCTATGAGAGGATAATGTTGTCTTCTGCGGACTATTATAATTCTTATATATGTCGCATGTGGCACATTTTCACCTCGGTGGATTGGTCAATAAACAGAATTGCCGCATTTGGGCGAGTGATTGTCGAAAAACCAATGACCCAAAAAAAGTGTGAGTGTTTGGTGCGGTTTATGGGCTGACAGTATCATTGGCCCGTATATTTTCCAAAATTAAGCTCGTCAGGCAGTTACAGTAAATGGTGTTCGGACCATGGGATGATAAAGAACTTTTTATGGCACGTAGTAGGTGATATAGATATGGACAATATGTTGTTTCAGCAGAACGATGCCAATTGCTACACTGCTAACGATAGAATGACTCTTTTGCGCGATAATTTCAATGGCTGTGTTATCTCATGTGGTGGCGATCTCAATTGGCGGTCAAGATCATGTGATTTGACACCATTGAGCTTCCTCTTTTGGGACCATGTGAAAGAATAGATGTACATCCATAAGCCAGCAAGAATTCAATAGGAAAAGGATGAGATAGTTCGGCACATTAACGATATAAAACACTAATTATGCCTCAGCGCCATCGAAAATTTGTAACATCGGATAAAGGTCTTCCGCCGAAATCGCGGCGGCCTTTTGCCCAATATTTCATTCCATAAAAGGAAATGAGAATGATTTCCTGAATAATTTCTGTTCAATTAAAAATTAAAATTGGCCTTTCAATTTTAAGCAGCCTTTACTTAAGGCTCATTTATCATACGCAAATCGGGAGAGGACTTGCTCCCTACTATTTTTGTCTTGGTTACAATAAGAATAGGAGGTAATAATTTTTATTTTTATGTTATTCATGTATTTTGTATATTGAAAATAATTTGGTGAATTGAAACAGAATTTACGTTGAAAGTGAACAGTAGCGTGTGGCCTGACAATTAATTTCTATCTTTTTTAATATTAGACCTAAAAAGGGTGTGGCTTTGCCCTCTTGACGTATAGGAGCAGATTGCTTCTATTTTATATAAATATATAGATAAATAAATATTTTCATCGCTCGAAATGTATCGAGCTTAATAGTGGTTTCAAAATTGGTCACTGCCAATGGCTGCTCGGCCAAAGTACTGGCAATCTGACCAGTAATGACTATCGTTTACTTGAAACAAAGTATTTAGCACTTGTATTGTTGGAAATCCTACTTTTGTATTTGCGCTTTTTTCAAGAATATTTATTGTTATATCGCCTCTCCTTTATTTCAGTAATTTAATATTAAATGATACTTCTTTTGCCACTTCTGGTCCATCTACTTTTGTGCTCAGTCTGTTGCCATTCTGGCCATTATTAAACGCAGCAGCAGCAAATAAACTGTATCATCTGTTGTTGTAATGATAATTGCTTCAATAACGCCTGGCCATAGTTTAAGTTGAAGCACAATACAAACGAGTCGTACTTGTAATAGATGTCCTTTAAACACTAACAGAAGTAAAAGGGGATTGTTATTACCGTTAGTGATACTCGTTACTTGCCAGCATTTTCCAGCAGAAAATTTATTTTATTTCGTTTCATTATCATTTGTATTGCATTAAAACAGCAGCGGTACAACCCAAAACCCCTACTAAAGTCATTCATTCTTATAATTATCTATCAGATTTAATTTTGAAGATGGCTTTTTTTTCTCTGTGGTCAACTATGTGGAGAGCTTTTGTTTCATTTCACTTAATTTAATTTGTATTGTTTTACTACGAATTTCTCATGGCAAACAGTAATAGCATTAATTAATTGCCAGATAAGATTTCTTTTATTTCGATAACGCATAGAGAGACATTTTTATGCCAGCTGTCATGACGGTCTATAAAATGGAACCCCTATTTTAAGGATTGAGATATTTATTATCAATTAAATTAATTTTTAGGTAAAAGTATTGCCATGAAACCACATTCGTGTTCAAATACCGATCACAGTGAATGTGCACAATTTCTTTTTTTAAAGCTTCAAATTCTTAAATCAATAAAATAGTTCGTGCTTTGCAACTGCCAGAATTTCTCACTTTCATTTTTGTATAGTTTCTTCTGCTCCACATTCGAACTAAATTAGCAACTTCTGATATGGAAGCCTCAACTGGCAACTTTAATTGCATTTTAAAGAAAATTTTTATATAATAAATTGTGGCCAACATATTATATTTGCTTGAAATGTTTGTGTTGCCTGCTTGTTTATTTTAATAAAAGTTTTTGTTTTTAAGTTTTCTTTTCCTAATTTGAAAAACAAGCACGAAAGAAATACAAACTTTAAATTGAGAAAAATTATATTGTATACATAATTTTGTACTGCAACCAAACAATAAATAAAATCCTTATACTTCATTTTTAGTTGTTGTTGATTCATGGAAAAATTGCTGAAGCCTTTAGTTAAGGATCAAATAAAAAAAAGAATCTCGATTCTAAAGTTAAGCACATGCAGTTGTGCATTTAAGTAGTTCTTATCAAAAATGCTTTTAACATCAAGGCAGGCATTATTGAATGTTAAACTGACTAACACCACTAAGCGTTAAATTTTTCTGAAATTTCACTGTGTCGCATTAACATCTCAAAATTATTGTAATCACTTATAAGTACGAAAGCTTAGGAGATGTGGCAACTGCATAAAATAAATCCTTTTTTGTCCTGCATACATTTTTAAATGTGAGTGCTGAATTTGCTATACATATTTGATGGTAATTAGTAGCTTCAGCGTTTGCCTATTGCATGCCTTTTCCCCCTAAAAGTTTGCGTGTTTTTTGCGAACAGTTCAAAAATAATGAGCAATCATTGTAGTGTCAAATCTATTTGATCCTGTGAATCAAGATTTTTTATTTTTCCCTTCAAAATATCCATTTTAAAAATCTGGTAAACGTCAAGATATCTCAGTTCCTTTATTTTCTTTGATTGGCTAACTAGATATCAATATCGCGGCTACTGCTTTGTGATTTTTGCAGCATCAATTTTTTGTTTTGAAATATTTATGGAGCCTTCCAAATCACCACTCATCTGCCTTTCCTCGTATTCACAAACATTTCTCTTAGAAGGACATTTGCTTCATTTAAGCCCGCCATCATGGATTTAAGAATATCCAGGGCACAGTGATTTTCAGATAGGCGGTCAAATACAACAACTGCCATCCCCCAGTGACTTGGTTTTAGAAATTTTAGAATTTAATGGCGCTGCATTTGGTATTCATTGCCGTTTCAAATTAATGCTGTTTTTAGTTTTTAATTTTATTAGGAGATTTATTTTTTTGTAAACTGTAAAGTATTAATTATAACATTATAATGGCCAACATAAAAATAAGAAAAAAATAGTATACAAGGAAAAAAATATTTCAAAAAAAAGTTACTCTGTTAGGAACGGCTTGAGAAGTAACTTAACAAGTTCCCCTCTTACTTGCCAGCTTAATTAACTATAAACAAAATATTTTTCAAACACAAAAAATATATATAAATTAATTATTTTTTTTAGGTTTTTCATCAACTCTTTGAATTGTCAATTCATTTTTATATAATTAAACTGTTCAATATTGCGAACACCTTCGATGCTCTCCCGCGGAACAATTTGCGTAAAGCTGACGGTTCTCGAGTAAACTTAACTTAAGAAATAATTAACATTTAAATTCCAAGTCATGGCAAAAAAATCCATTAAAAAAATATATATATATATATTTTATACAATAATTCGCATATAAACAGAATATTTCTTTAATTGTGTCATATTCTAAAAAACGTTTGTTTTCTCTTTACAAAGAAAGTTTTAAAAAAGAATTAATTGACGAATATGGTTGGATCTGAGCTATATTATTTATTAAGGACCTGCATAAAATACTAGACGTTAAACAATATTTATTCTCTTCTTTAAGACTAACAAAATGTTATTTTTATTTTCATATAATATATTTTATATATTTTAATTCACAAATTTAGTTACAAACGTTTATTCAGCTGTTGTTCTATGGATTTGCGTGTGTGTGTGTATGTTTTTAGAGTATGCATATCTTAGCAACTGCATTTTTGTTTCAGTTTATTCCTTTGCAATTTTCAGTTTCTAGGAAAATGTTAAAATATTTAAAGAAATAACTTGCAAGTTTTTTTTATTCTTTAGCTTCTTCTTCATAAATCATGTAAAATGTCAAATTTTCTTTTGCATTTGTTATAAAAAAATTCTTTTTAATAAATCAAATATTTTACAATTTTGTTAACAACAAATAACTGGAACAATAGTAGTGCTTACAGGTATGCCATGCTTGATATTTGTAAAAGCACTTTGCTTCAATTAAAAAGGCACAAACCGTATGAGAATCGCATGGCTGTTCAAAGTACCATTTTGAAATAAAAGTTGGGTTTATGCACTTCCATACTTACAATTGACTCAATTAGGACTGACTCAAAGGTAACAACGAAACACTGTTGTGATGCAAGGAAAATGTTTTCTTCGTTGATTGAAATAAATGCAACCCTGATCGCATGAAAATTATTATCTTATGAATATTTTCATAAACTTTTGTAAATCGTACGATTTGCTACAAAAATCTGTTAGACAGATCCTATTTTCAACACAAATTAACATATTTGACTGATCGTATAATTGTGTAGGATACTGATTCCTGACCTTATTGGATCCGATTGTTATATCACAAAAACTTTAAATCAAATGAGTATGAGCGTTTTTGAAAAACGCTACAAATAATAATAACACGTTCTTCGAATTTTCTAAAATCTGTAATCTTAAATGAAGTACTTGTTGCTGTAAAGGACCAATTATATCCTTTTATTGAACTTCCTTTCTATTCCTTTTATTTTCTATGAATATTTTAGAGAACAACTTAAACCGGTTTTGAAATAAAATAATCTGTAAGTGGCACAAAATAGTTCAACATGTAAAAAAAGCTTTTTATTTCAATAAGAATTTAATATGCTTCTCGTAAGCCACAATCAATTACAAGAATTATTGGGTGAATACCTTCTAAATAAAGTATTTTGTTGTTGTGCTTTCTTAGCTTATAATAATAATCGCAACAAAATTTATATAAAATTTGATTAGTTTTTAAAAAGGATATGAAAAGATCAGTGTAGAAAATCCATCCTAAGTTAATTATTGTCCTTAACAGGCCAATAAATAATTATTTGGCAAAAAGAAAAAAATCAACACCCAGTATTTATGCTTTTCGTTAAATGCTAAATGTCAACTGCTTATGAAACAATAAATTTGCAAAGCAAATAAAATTGCTTTGGGTACGTGTAGTCCTGGCTCGAGGTGGCGTGCTTGTGCAGTTGTGTGTACATGCATGTGTAGCAGGAATATTCTAATGCTAATGGAGTTTAAAAACATAAATCTTTACTAAAAACAAAAACACAGAAAAGATCCCTTTCGCACATATTTGCACTATGACCCGCCCTAATGTTTAAATCCTTTTGTAAATTCGCCTAAAGTGTGTGAATAAAAATTGTGATGATGTTGTTAGTTGCTTTTGTTTGTTGCATAATATCAATAAATAATTGTCTGTTGTCGTAAATATCCTTGTGGAACGATTGGTTCTGCGTAGTTTCATTTATGCACAAGTATTTTATGTATGCATTGGGGTAGCGTGTGTACAACATCATATGGGAGTGTGTGAAAATCGGCGATTGTTGTTGTTTCCGCCAGTCGCCCAAAAGGATAATAAAACTCATGCACTTAAATTTATATTTGTATAGATTTTTCAGTTTCGAAATGCTTTTATTTTTGTTTCATTGTTTATTTGCGCTTCTACCACCAACTTCCACTTATACACAATCAAAACTCAATAAACGAAACGCGACATTGGGAATTGATGCCAGTACAATTTTACAGCGGACCAGTCAGTTACTCTTACTATTCCAAATTAAAAAGAAATCAAATCCTCCCTGAATAATTTCGTAGGCAGCAATGAATTTAGTTTGGTGGCATATTGCTATTTGGGGATTTTTATTTTGTCAAGTTGGTTCCTTCATATTCACCGCGCTCAGAAAGGAAAACGAGGACATGGAATAAATTGTTACTTGTTTGTAGTTGTGTGGCATTTGTTGTTTTATTGCCTTGTGAAAGAAGAAAATAAAAGAGAGAACCCCTTTTTAAAATTCAATAAATTATTGCCAAATTGACTTTCATTTTTGTATAAATATTTTTTTTCTCTTAATTTTTACATATATGTATTTATGAATGAAGGATATATTTTTATTTCTCCTTTCAATAGTATTCGTTTTGATTAGGCTTATTGGTTGGAGTTTTATTGAGTTTATTCAGTTTTAATATGCTTTGGTGTTGAATTTTTATTAATATAGATGTATTTGAATATTGTCTCAAACACATGCAGTATCATTGTGCAATATTTCGAATTTTAAAATAAGAAAATGTGGTTTCAAGCTCACGAATCGAAAAATATTATTTTAAATGTATTTGGATATCGACACAAGAATTTTTAATGTAATTTTGTAATATTTCTTATTTTATAACAATAAAAAGTGGTTTCATGCTGACGATTCAAACAGTAATATTTTCAGTGCGTTGGAATTTAACATATAATTGTGCAATATTTCTTATTTTATAACAATAAAAAGTGGTTTCATGCTGACGATTCATACAGTAATATTTTCACTGCGTTGGAATTTAACATAAATACTTGCAATATAATTGTACAATATTTCTTATTTTATAACAATAAAAAGTGGTTTCATGCTGACGATTCATATAGTAATATTTTCAGTGCATTGGAACTTAACATAAATACTTGCAATATAATTGTGCAATATTTCTTATTTTATAAAAATAAAAGACGTTTTCGAGACATTTCAAACAGTATTATTTTAAATGTTTTAGAATATTGACGGCATTTATTCGATGTACATGCCCTGATCGACGTTCTTCCAATCTGCGGAATCACTAACGAAAATACGTACTAATTTGTGATTGTAAAATGCCAAAAGTACCTTAAAACACCCCGCGAATTTAAATATTTGCAAGCAAATCGGCTGCAGGTTCTACATCAAATTTTTCTATTGTTTGCTTTGGTTCGCTTTAACATTTTGGTCATCTTAAGCAAACAGTTTTACACCAGGGAGCGCCAAAAATATTTGCTGAAGACCAAAAAGGATATTTCTGTGCAAAATAATAAAAACAATCCTTTTCGTTGGTCTTGTAAAAAAGAGAAAAATTCAAATTCAATTGCTCAGTCATCGTGTATGGTAACTAAAATTTTTTTGTGCTAAAGCTTTCGAAGGATCTGCTTCCGCCAGTACAAAATACTTATTCATAAGCTAACATTGTGCAAGACCAACAAGCCCAAAGCAAAAGGAAAAAAGTGGCTGAAAGTAACGGCTGAATGGATAAATAGAAGTAGCAGTCGCTGAATGACTGATTGACTAACTGACTGAATATATGAATTACAAAGTATTTGATTTAGTGTAGAAGTGTGGTGCTGCGATTGAATGAAAGGATATGCCGAATGAATCACTGATTCAGAGAACAAACTCAGAGGAATTTTATTCATCAATTGATGTTCCATTAAAAATTATAACGATAAAAATATATTGAAAACAAATTCTCTCGTACAATATTTTTGGCAGAACAAATGTTTGATTCCAGACAAATACAAGCAAAAGAACAGGAAAAAACTTTCAGAAAAAGCCAATTCATTTTGTTTTTCTTAGAAACTTTTCCTTTTCTCTTTTCGTTTTTTTTTTGTTTTTTCTCTTTTTGTTGCAATTTTTGCTTTTATATTCATTATTTGTTTTTCTTCATTTTGGACTTTTTTATTCGTTTCCATTTTGCTTGCTTCTCTACAGAACTAAATTGAATACTAAAATCGCATAAATTTACAATGAATGTAACAATAAAAGTTCATTTTTCCAATCTAACACAATTACATGCTTTTACAAATAAAAAAAATGCATTTGTTTCTCGAGTAAATTCTGCAGCATTTCCGACCGGCTTCTTGTGCTGTTCTTTGAGATCCTTTTGATGTTGTTGTTGGTAAGTGATGGCATTGCTTGAACGAACTAAACGAGGATGTCCAATGGCCATGACGTTGATGATGATGATTCCTTAACAAAATATTTATGTTAAATGGTCTTTTGATTAGTATAGTCCAAACAGTTGTGTTCAGTTGCCTGATAACTTTTTGCCATTCCGCTTCTTGGTTTTTTATAATTTATGCTCAAATTTTTGGTCCACATGATTGGTTAGTTGGTCTTTTTCTTTGACCTAAAACAAACTTAAAGGTTTTCCTAATCAAATATTCTCTAAGAAATTTTATGTGATGTAAAATAAATAAGAATAAGTAATCGAAATATTATTAGAAAAACATTTTCTGTTTATAAATATTTTTATCTTTTAAAGTAAATTTAAATTAAATTAAAAAAGGATTTAATGTTTTCGACTACAATGCAAAGACACTATTGGACTTGAGCTATAAGAAAATAAAACAATTTCCAAAAGGGATATTTTTCTCACATTAGCTTAGAGTAATAAAGACAGAAGAGTGATTGGTGTAGATTGTAAGCGGAAGCGGAAGTGCATGTTCTCACTTATGACAAGAAAGTTTTTTATTGGGTTAGTTAGTTATGTTAACTTGCTTTTATATTCCTGCTTTCGGCTTTAATCATCTAGGGAGGAATCGAACCCGCGACCTCTGGTTCAGTAGGCTGAACATTATTAATTCGCATACGATATGACCCGGTATTACTCGCGTAATCGCATTTTAACAATTCACTATTCAATGATGCCTTGCAAGCTTATCTAGTCACCAGTAGATGAGAATAATAGAACAAAACTATTATTGGAAAACATTACATATAATCAATCAATACTTTTGGTCTTATTAATTATTCAAAAAAAAAAACATTTTTTTTTCTTTAATTTAGAATAAAATCAAAAATGATTGATGGAAAATCCATCTTAACCGCATGCGAACATCATGTGAAAATCATTAATTAAGAAATTTTTACAGAGGGAAGAAATTAAAAGTGGAAGGGCAATGTTTTGTTTAAGATTTATTTTGGAAATACCAAGCGAGAAGCGTGTCTCGTATACGGGATCATTATTATCGGCAAAATGTGGCCATAACAGGAACAATTAGCTGCAACTTGCAGTTGTAACATGCCACTCACACACGTCACAACGAAACAAAAACACTACGCTTGAGATACTCCAGCAGGCACACGCCTGCATATTAGCTATTTTAACGGATATTAAAAAAAAAAAACACACACGCATATGAGCAAACTCAATGTCGGCAGCCAAAGCACTTCATCAAACAGCCTTACGAAATCTTGTTGCCTGCTGCAGGAGGAAAGTGTTCACTTACATACACAGTTCGCCGTGCATTAATTTCTTTATGTGCTCGTATTCAGCCCATTTTCGCGGCATTCGCTTCCAAACCTTCAAAGAACGAAATTTTGTATACGGATTGAATTGATTAAGAGGGCAATTAATGCAAACATTTTTGTAAAGTAGAATAAAAAATTCAAAATTATTTGTGCACAATGGGCAAGGCGAACAATGGGTGAAAGACTGTCATCAGATTTCCGTCACTTAAAAAAAACTTCTATAAGAGTTTGATTAAGAGTTTTTTGAGTTTCTTATTTTATTTGAAATGCGATCGGCACTTGAAACGTTTTTTATTTCAAATGTTTATCCCTTCTGGATTACTTTAATTTAGTATAAAATACCTCTTCTCATATCGTGCACCAAAAAAGGCCTCATGTATTTACTCGCATCTCTTAACCATTTTGTCCTTTCATCCTTTATTTGACTTCGTACGTAAATATGTAGGCCTGTTTACAGACATTTAGTTAATATAAATATTATGTCAAGTTTTCATACAAGTTTGGTTCTGCTGTCTCGCAGAATTGCTTAAGAATTGCTTCAGGTATCCGTTGGACAAACGAAAGAAATATTTCTAAAGTCATTTTTCTTCTGGCTCCGTAAATAAGCGCATTAAAAGTAAAACCCACTAACATACCAAAAATGAATTTTTACTTAAAATCACATTGAAATTGTTTACTTTCGGGTTAGCCAGCTGCTTCGAGCATTTCACACCACCCTAATGCAGGTCTTCAGGGAACTTTTAGCCAAATGTTTTCTTAGAACACCTATAGATTTAAACAACTTTTGTTTACAATTAATCGAAAAATTTAGTAAGTTGAAAGAAATTTTAAGAAATTTTTGTTGAAAGCTTCCTAGAAGCTTTGCAGCTGATAAATATTCTTTATGTGTCATACGAAAAAAAAAATTATAAAATTCTCTTTTATATCATCATCATATTCGTATTCTATATTTTATTTATATTTTAACAGAATGTTTTGTTCTGCAACCCTCTTTTTCAGAAGTGATGGAAGAATAAAATCAATTTTTTTTTCATTTTTCAAGCAAGTAAAAATTGAATAACGTTTCAATAATTCACATTTCATATTTTTATATTATGCTATACGTTTTAGAGAATAAATAAATAAATTAAATTAAGTCAACAAAGCAAAAATGCATTCAAATCAATTTTAGTACTTGCTAGGCTGCAAAGAGTACCTGCGTTTCGTCCTTGTACTAAGCACAGAAGTTAAGGATATGCTACATTTAAATACCAAGTCAATATCTAGTCGCATGCCTAATTTTGATTAAATCAATTATATCTTGACCCAATTGCTCTCAGGCCACGGATACTTCGAGAAGTGGCATATACTGCTAAGAGTTGAATGACGATGTAGGATACACGTTCTTCAACTGCATCAGCTGGAACATTCAAAGAACCGATCTCAAGTGCCACATTACCGACCTCTCTTCCGATGACATTGCTAGCAAAATGCTAAAGTGTGAAAGCATGCATCTCATACGGACTTTATACCAGACCCCGATGCAGTATAAGAGAGTGATGCTTTAGCAGGCTAAGATGAGGAGTCCAGAAGATCTAACTGAAGCTTGTGGCCCTTTACAGGTATATGTTATGGTGCTTCCCCAAGTAATAGAGAAAGTACTGGGGGAACGGAGAAAAAAACAGCGCAAATACCACTCGAGTGTGCAGAAGTACGACGGTATCTTTCTCTGTTAAAAAAGACCAAAAATATTTTAACATTTAAACTCTTTGCAAAGTGTTAGATTAACCTCGTTATTTTTTTTTTTTTGTTAATTATATAATTTTATATATATAAAAGATGCAGTTAATGTAGATGATATTCTGCAAAGCAAAATTGATTTCCAAATTTTTGGATATAAGCCATTTGGAACAGCACCAACCTGCATATATGAGGATGTGAGTTTATATATCTGTATATGAGCCTGTACAAAATATAAATAAATAAATATATATATAACAAAATATTTCATTTCTTCCTATACGAGTACAATGCAGATTACTCACAAGTTTATTTACATCTGGATTAACTCCATTAAGATTGTGGCAAAAAAAAGTTGCCAAACAGTCAAATACGCAAATAAAAAATGTTGCTTGTATTAAGTTTTGTAAGTCTTAAATACCACGAATCATATTCAGTTCGTATCGAATAATACAGTTTATGAGTTGAAGCTCGGAAAATCCTATAGAAATCCTTTTCTCGCACATCTATTCGAATAGCAAAACTTTTGTAATATCTGGACTCTTTTGCAAATAAAAGCAAAGTTCAATCCAAAGTTCAATCCAAACACAAATTAATTTCATTTAATTTCATTTGCAAATGCTATCAAATGCTATATGTGCAAGTATACTTTTTTGAAGCTCTCCGAGTATGACTGGTGCATTATTTGTATACTATTTGAAGTATTTTTAATATTCTTATTGACAAAATATGCAATTTAGTTTATAATTTTCTTTTAATTTCTTCCATCGGCAACATTTTATAAATCAATTCTGTTTCCAATAGACTGCAGGTTTTGATTGTAAAGACTGCAGCAAAAAACCACAGTGAACTAATGGAAGTTAAAAAGCAGCCAATTCAAAATTATATATTTTAATTTCGTTTCAAATTTTTAACAGGATTTTCCATTAAGAGGAAAAATTTCTTGCAGGAATGATTACATTGCTGGATATTTAAATTCCATAATTATTTTAATTTGTTCAGTTTTTATGCGTTTTATTTCTGCGAAAAATATTTCGTTGCAGAGCTCCAAAATGTTTCTCTGGTTAGCAGTTTTAAAATTCTAGAAATGTGTGTCCTGGTGGCCAATTATCAATGTGCAGCTCCTTGAAATTTAAGTTTTTAGTTATCCTTGAAATGTTTCCTTGTAATATTTAAACCTCATTCACACTTTATTAACACTACACCGTTTCCAAACATTTGGCCTGACTTCAATCAAATCAACCAAACTATCACTATTAATTGCAATCAGCCTCGCTCGAATTTTTTTCATCTTTTTTTTGTATCTAAGCTGGACAACAACTATGCTAAAAGCACATCCGCATCGGTGTCGTACTTATAGGCGGCTCAGTTTTTCTACTTCAAGCCACCGTTGACTCTTACTTTATCCAGAAACTTTTATCACGGTGAAAATTTCAAATCTGAATTTTTATTTTAAAACCTTCTGATTCTAATTTCTGAAAAGTTTAATTGTAGAGACCTTCTAGCCATTTTATTAATAATAGCTTTCATAAATATATATATACGAGTATAATATGTGTAATGCTTATTATTATTATGTTTTCAATTTACACACTTTGAAAAATTTACTTTTTACATTCCTTTTTCATTAAATTTTTAGATAATGATGGCACGGTGAGTATATTTGTGTCAAGATTTCTTTACATGTACAGTTAGTCTCAAAAGTCTACATACTAAGTAAATTTTAATTTTTGAAAGACACACAACCAATTTTTTAAGGTTTTTATTTCACAGGATCATCGATAATCAAAGAAAAAAAAAAATAACACTTCATTAAATTTGAAAGTTATTGAATGAATGAAATAAAAATATTTATGCTTTGAGATACATTGTTGGGAATTTTTTGGTGTAACTTAGAAAATATTTAATGGCTTGTATGAGCTCCTTTGGCATCTGAAACTTCTTGAAGTAATTTAGGCATCGAACAAACTAGATTTTTTGCTACTTCTGAAGAAATATTTTCGCATTCTTCCCTTAGAAGCGTTTTCAGTTTTAAAATCGGCGATTCAATGTAATGTTGATGACGTATGTAAAGTTTTGCGACTAAGTGTAATAATAAAACCTTCATTATGAATTTTTGAGAAAAGTTTATGCGCTCCTACAATATTTTCAATTTAAATTCATTATTCAAAATGAACGATACAGTACACAAATGAAATAAAACAATTTTTAATTAAATTAAATTAAATAAAAGTTAATGTGGATAATGCAAATTAAGATATTAAAATAAAATCGTGAGGGAAATATTCTATTATAAAGGGTGGTTAAATTTTAAGGGGTGAATTTGAATGTGAACCACGCTTAAATGTCTAGTTTTTTCAGACTAACTTGAGTTAGTCAGAATGGCGTCATGAAATGGCAATGGTGGCTGAACAATTTTCGAAGAAATTCATCTTCAGTGACGAGGCATATGTTCACATCAGTGGATTCGTCAATAATGACAGTCAAAGAGTGATTGTAGAAAAACTAATGCAGCCATATGGATCTGGACGATATGTTGTTTCAACAAAACTGTGCCACATGCCAAGCAACCATGTAGACAATGAGTCTTTTGCGTGATAAATTCAATGGCCGTGTTATCTCACATAGTGGCGATGCCAATTGCAGGTCAAGATTGTATGATATGGTAGGGTTGGACTTCTTCCCTTGAATTCATTTGAAAGAAAAGCTGTACGTCGATAAACCAGCAACAATTCAAGAGGAAAAGGATGAGATAATTCGGTACATTAAAGGCATAGAACCTCAATTATGCCTCAGAGGGGTGTGCCGCCGAAATCATGGCGGCCATTTCCCCAATATTTTATTTCATTAAAAGAAATGACAATGATTTAGTTTCATTCAAAATCAAAATCGGCCCTAAAAGTTTAGGTACCCTTTACAAACTTGTTATTCATATTCACATACACTCAGTGAAATTAATGAAGAAATTATCCACTCGTCGCTTTAGGCCATTTTGATGACCATCCCCATCAAATAATTCGTGCAATCATTAATTTTGCGACATTCGAACCGCTCATTAATTATTAAAATCATTTAATTTCATTTATAAAACTTTCACTGGGTTTGTATAAAGTTTGCTTTACTCTGTGTAATGAGTCGTTTATTTTGAAAAAGGTTTCTTTAATTTGAAAAGGGTTTTGTTTACACTGACAATACAATACACATGCAGGATATACATATACACAAACACATATTTACATGGATTTTTTTTCTTATCAAATTATCATATGCTTGTACGCCAATGAATGAATTGTAAGATACGAGAATTACAAACGTAATTAGACCAGCATTGCCATTTCGAATATAATAAATTTAAATCTTAATTTCTTCACCAGAAGAAATTTTAGAATGCTTATTAAAAAGTCTATTTAAATGATTTTGTTTATTTAAAATCTATTCAGTTGACTTCAGATAATTTTTTTTTTTTTTTGAAATTTTACTTGAAATTATTGCAAAGCCTTTTTGGGCAATTTAATTAAAAAAAAAAAATGTTTGTGTGAAGAAAGAATACCAACAAAAGTCATTATTAATAAATACTTCTTTTATGCCATTTTATTCATTAAATAAGAATGACTTTAATTTATTTCCCTTTTTTTACGCAGAATGCTTTTGTAAATAAGAAAAGAGTTGTCTCTCAATTACTGTGGGCGTGGTTAATGGAGTTGATGATTGAATTATGTTCTTGTATTCATACGCTTGTTGTTGTTATTTTATGGAACAAAACACTTGTAATGGCTGACAGCGGGAAGCCTATAAAACAAAATAAAAAACAAAAACAAAAGCAAAAACAAAAAAAAACAAGTAAGAAAAAATATTCAAAAGGAAAAATATAAAAGAAATCTGCTGTAAAACAACATTGCATGTTCTACACACATGGCAGAATGCAGAATGCAGTATGCAGTATGCAATCTAGTTGCAACACACATCACAAGAGCAACAACTTACTTACATGCACAAAGTGCACTCTGTTGTCTCCCCTCTCTTTTTAGAATGTCATACAAACTGCTTGTGCTTGCTGGTAGTGCATGTTGCATACAAAAACGAAAAAAAAGAGGGAAAGAAAAAAAAAACAATTGTGGGTACTTACTTCAATCAGCTTTGTTAAGAGCAATGGCCACGCATCATCTTTGTTGCCGTTGTCGTCATTAAAGCGTGTATATGCGTATAATTTCAAGACTTTTGTTGTACTGTAGGCTGCTGATTGCAGGATGGTGTGGCAGACATACAAACACATTCATGTGTTCGTACAAAATTATTCATCATTTCTGTGTACACGAAGCTTTTCACATGTGGGCCCATTTTTCTGTTCCAGTTTCTTTTTTCTTAGGACTTTTTTGGCATGTTAATATCATTTTGTATTTGCTGCACTTAAAAAATGCTTTTTCCCAAATTGAAATTTATTATTATGTAGACACTACACGGATTGCACTGCAGCTGAATAATTACGTGTTCCCCACAAAAGCATCTTTTATTAAACCAGAAATACTTGTATTGTATTAAATTATTATTTCTGTCTGTGAGAGTCCAAATAATGTACATAAATTGTGAAATAAAATAATTATCGCTTATTTTGCTCTCTTAATAATCATTTTCCTTTATAATTACACACCTATTTGAACTTTAATAAATAACAATATTGAATATGAGAATAAATGAGAAGTCTAATTTAAATTATTAAATGTGTTGGCTTTATTTGCAGAATGAAATATCGAAAGTGTTCTCAGAGGTGTCAACTTTGCGATTTTTTAGTTATTTCTTGATATTTTTACTTTTTGCAAGTTTTCACTAGAAAAAACCTTTGAATTAACTTGGCCAGATAATTTCATTGCCCATCTCTATTCCTCTCGATATCAACGAAGAAAGTTAGGAAATTTTTAATAAATTCAAGTGAAGAACAGAAATGAATCTATATATCTAAAGGCTTTAATATTTTTCTATGTTATTTTTCACAGGTAAATTCCCCCGGGGGGTATGGGATTTATCTTAGTGATATTTTCGGCTTGATGATGTATACTTTACGAATAGAGTATTCGGAGTTTCTAGATTTTGAGATATACTTGAATACCCAAAAAACTTGTATGCCACTAACCCCAATCCATGAGATTGGTACCAGTACACGGATGTGCTTATAACAATAGGAAAAGGTAAAGATGTGCGACGCTTTCTGTGCTAGGAGAAATTCGAAAGCACGATTGGGCCTGCGGGGACCGGTCACCCCACAGCGATTGAACTCGGAGGCTTAATGGATGATTTAGATTAAATACAGCATCCTGAACTGAACACCATTAATTTATTCAATCCCTTTCTTAGAAGGTTAAATAGATGACTCTTACCATGCAAGTGGAGATGTTATTCGGTAGTCAGGCTTGCTCCAACTTCCGACAGAGCTATGTACTAACTGTAGGTAGCAAAAATTTCTCTTGGTAGAGTGCCCTTATGTTCCTATCAATACGACTTTACTCTACGTTGCCTCAGCATCGAAAAAACTTATGGGCATACACAGGTGACAATACTTACTCCAAAACTTCATATTGGAAGTAATCGCCTTGATAGAGAGTTTGAGACTCTTAGTATTAAGAGATATTTTTAAAACTACTTGACTTGTAAATCTGTAGATTAATAGATCTATAAGACGTAGATTTAGGCAACCGACGCTGCGCTACTAAAATGATGGAGCCACCTGATGTGTGATAGTACTGTATGGGACTATCAGTCGTCTTCTTACCGAAGTAGTATAGAAATCAGTTCCGGAGGAAAGAGGAGGCATTGTTTTTAGTGGAATCACCACATGAAACACTTGTTAACAAACGTTAACGACTGGAAAGTCCGAAGGGGTTTTTAACCCTCCTCACCGTCAAAAAAAGAAAAAAAAATATTCTCAAAACTATTGTGTAATGAAGAAAAGTCGTAAATGCTTCTTAAACTTATTCCAAAAAATGATTTAACGAACTATTCGTTTTAATATTCGTGCCGCGCTTTTGGGTACAGAAAATGTTGTTACATGCTCAGCTAAACCGATTTATATGTTAAACAATTTTGTGAATTTTCTTGAATTTTAAATTATTTTTTAGATTTTGCATATTTTTACATCCCTATAAAATCACTTTTACCAACTTTACCACCTTTAAGGAATAATTAGAAATCGCACTGTGAACAAACCACAACAAATAATAATTAAGTTTATCACGTTGTCATTGTGGGCAACAATTTGGAGATATTTGGATTGCTTCTCATATAATATATATGTTGATTCATTGATAAATATTGATGGGGTAGTGGCTGTGAAAACGCTCCTATCATTACGAAAATACAGTGGGCAAGAACGTTCCATAAGAATCAGTTTAGGGGAAATAACTAAAAATAGTATATCGTTGGTCTCAAGTAGAAAAGTCCTAACTCTGTTTTTTTAGTGATTTCAACGTATGAATAGAATATACATTCGTGAAAATCTATTGCAAAAAAACTGCATGAGACCAACCATATATATTATCATATATCTCTCTCTCTTTTACGTTCGTATTTTAGATTATGGAAATAGAAGAGATATATAAATAAAATAAACTCAGTCCATAAGAATAAGTCTGAATAAGTGCGTACTAAAAATTTGTTCTTTTTAATATTACTTCGGTATAAACGATAAATATTAAAGACGGTATTCTATCAGTCTAGATGCCGGTATTTCGGCTGTGGTAAAAGAAAACTCGTCAGTGGACTTTCAAACAAATAGTTTAGAAAAATAATGCCAAATCTTTTAATGTTATTCTTTTGTTCTCAAGAATCAATTGAGAATTACAAAATATAGCACAGTCAGAGCAAGTCCTCTAAAAGTTTTTCAAATCTAGACAAAAACAAACACGTATCTACATAATTTATTTTTCCTATAGGCATGGACTAGCTTAAACCCTCAACAAACAAATAATAAATAATTAAATAACTAAATAATAAATAATAATAAATTCCATTAAATATTGACAATGTTTTAAAAGAATTCTATCCAAGAAGATGTAATCGTTTGATAAAGAGTGGCTTCCGATGTATTTGCTTAATGGGCACCTGTAAATCTAATGGAAGTGATCACGAATTTTGACAAAAATATTAATTAATTGCTCGTAACGTAAATTTTCTTATCTTGTATATAATGTGTAGAATTAACTGGCCGAAATAAAAACATCGTCAATTACAAATGGCCGAGTTCGTAGGTTTGTTGGTGTCCCCAAACTTCAATTAACCTCCATCTCTTAAGTGGGGAATGAACACTCATCATTTATCATGTTTCGTTCTGCGTCTGTTTCCGGTAACAGTGTTTCCTAATAATAAATTGTTATTAATAATAAATTGTTGCCAAAAAACAACTTAATAGCGCTTAGTGGGCTTCCAACTTATCCTCTCTACCAGTATCGCTTTCTCCTAATTCCAGCGTAATACATTGCAGGAGTAGAGGTTGTCCTTTGAGTTGCTGTTTTTAGCTAAAATGTTAATTATTTTAAATGTTATTCGCTGCAAAATTTTAATTTTCTCAGACACTCTTTAAAATATATTAAAATATAAATACTTTTAAATTGATTGTAATTGTATTTTCCCATATAAATGCTAAACCTTGTGCTTGGCCGGTGCGAGAGTAAATTTTAAATTGAATTTTATAAACAGGACAAACCGGCTGTGGCTTAATTCCGATTGGTTGGCAAACATTTCAGGAGTTTGAAGCGAAAAAAGTTTTCTTTTTACATTTTTTTTTTAAGTTTGTTTTATAATCTCTTTTTCCATTTCCTTTTAGATTTTATTTTCACTTTACCTCTTTTGGCACTTCAGAGAAGTAGCTGTTCTATTTAAGTAGAAAAACAAAATAACCACTTGCCATGGTGGCAGCAATAGTTGGCAGAAGAGATAGCAACAGTGCTAAAGATATAGAAAGTAAGTGCACGCAATTGAATGTAAGTGTGTTAGTTATCTACGGCAATAATAATGTTACATTATAATGATGTCACATCTGTTTGTACAGAATTTAATTCGCTTCAGTGGTAAATGTCATAAACCAGGACATTTTGCAATTGTTGTCCACTGGCAGCAGCATTTGTAAAAGCAGCAGCAACTACAACAATAATATTTTCTATAATTTACTAAAACAATACGTGTTGGGAGTTTAAGCAAATAGCGGTTGTAATCCCCTTTACCATTCCTTCTATTTATGGGGGTCAATAATACTGTTGCCGCTGCTACTGCTGCTACTACTGCTGCTCCTGCGGCCACCGCAGCTGCTTTTGCTACCATAACAACTGATACTTGTTTTGCAAATAATAGTGGATTTTCGTTAAATTTGTTTTTAAATAAAAAAAGAAAAACTAAACAAAAATACAACTACAGGGAAATATGCCATCTGTAGGCTCTATTTCGCTGTAATCTTAGCAGAGTTGTAAAGGAATGAATTGTTCCACGCTTTGAACAAAAGTTTCAGTGGTGTTTTATGGTGGAAAAAACATTTTTATTTGTAATTTCCCTTGATTTACTGTGGCATAGAGTTCGAAAATGTGCTATCTGCCATACAATATATTAATGAATATATACTTAATTAATTGTAGTGAAACGCAAGCTTCGCTGCAAGCTGCGCAGTAACAGATATTGCAGGTAAAATAACTTCGAATCGATTCTAGTTATGTGCCACATGGAAAAATTGTACAGTAGAAACTTTTGAAGCTGTCATTTTAACTAATTTATTAATTTAATAAAATAAAACGCCTAAAGAAGTGCGCTGAGAAAATTTTACGGCGTACAATGCATGCTGATCCTTGAACGATTTGAAAATGAGAGCGATAATTAAAAGCTTAAACGTTGTTTCTAATCTTCACCTGTGAGGTAAAGTAGGGCCAAGCTCCCATGTCTGGAGGTATACCTTTGTGCCAGTAATTGGAAAAGGTTCTAACCTC
This sequence comes from Ormia ochracea, assembly GCA_963402855.1. Classification (NCBI taxonomy): domain Eukaryota; kingdom Metazoa; phylum Arthropoda; class Insecta; order Diptera; family Tachinidae; genus Ormia; species Ormia ochracea. The sequence continues at coordinate 31,906,320 of OY727107.1, read as the reverse complement.
GCACGCTGGCTGCAGACACAAGCTTTAGAGATGATGTTACTATTGGTATTTAGGTTTCTGCGTAAGTTATGCTGACCACAAATTGCTTGGCGAAGTTGGTTAATTTACAAATAAATAACAAATAAATCCATAAGATGTAAAGAAATTTCTCCATTAAAGTAAAGACTTTTACCTCGGCACTTAAAAACTCAGCCGTTAGTTATATTGTCGAAAATACTACGATCTGTCTCTCAAAGGAGAGCCTATTAGGGGTTTCTTTTGTAAGAGCATTGCTCCATACCCGCTTATACGTAAACTATACATGTTAGTCAAACAATAACGCCGTATATAATATTTGGTTGGTGCAGTTTTCAACGTCAACAAAATTTGTCAACCAAATACGAGGATCTAAAAAAATTTATAAAATTTATCCTATTGGCTTTAGTATAGTTTTAAAAAATTACTACTAAACGAATTTTATTTTGGTTTTTGCAAATATTAATGTCCATAGTGCAATATGCAACATCCTCTATGAGTAATTTTCATTCAAGAACTTTTCTCTCCTGATAAACTTTAAATATGAACTCTTTCCTTGCCACATTCATTGTTCCACCATACATTGGTCCCACAATGATTTTGATATTATAAAATGTATATTATTTTCAGAAAGTGTTGTAAACAACTTTTCTGCATTCTGTAGTTCATTTTGAAGTGTTTATACGTTGTGTCCGTTTGAAATAATTTCGAACTAAATAAAATAATTTAAATAAACCATTAATTTGGTTCCAGCGGGTTTTTCGGGAGTACATATGAAATTCATTTTTTTGTTGTTATTTAAATTACAATAAAGATACCAATAATTAATATTGATCAAAATAATAAAACTGTAATGAAATTGATTACTTCGAGGCATCAGCTGATTTCGTTTTTATATAAATTTGTTAACGTCAATTAATATAAAAATTTAAAATTCAATTTTATGAAAATAATAAATAAATCCTATTCGCTTTCGAATATTCATGGCGATGCTACGCAATAACACTGCAGTGATGCAAACATGGCGGGTTATGGCACATTCAACTTAGCTGTGTGTTTGCCATCATAATTTCATGGCATTCAGTGCTGTAAAGTGCTCAAGAAATTTTACTCACAAAATAAACCTTTGGAAAGGTTGCATTGCCCATATACTTCAATTTCAGAGAGAATTTAAAATAAATTGCCTTGTAGGAATGACCGATCCATAATTTGTGTTTTAAATGCCTTATAAACCGTGCAATTGCTCAATTTAGCAGTACGTCTGAACGGGGTACTATATTAGAACAAAGAAACTTGCAGTTTAAAGTGTGTTGAACAGATCTTTTAATTTTATATAAAAAAAACTGTTAACATATCTTATAAAGGTTCTATATGGGATTCCATATTCAACCGTAAATCCACCTGATAACCATTTTTTATACAATCAATATTGAGCAATTTTTAAAAAAGCCTTTTCAGTTCTAAAACAAGAATAATAATACAGTTTTAAATATATTAAAAGGGCTCTGCAGTGAGGAGGGATGCTTTTAAATAACATCGTTCTGAGGAACTTGACAAATTGAACTCATTTAAGGACATGTATTTGCTTTAATAATATTGTGCAATTTAGTCAACAATGGCTGCATGATTAAGGAGATATTGTGCGATTTGTCAGTTGCACTACCAGCTCTCGGTGTATGTAAATATTTTTGTTTAAATTTTGTAACCGTGGAAAATATCCTTCGGTCAGATGGTTTTGGTTTTGTATTAGCGTTGATAACATTACACATACACATACATATACATAACCGTATGTGTGTGATTTAAATACAAAGTAGTCAGTTGCCATAGTTTATATAAATGCGTGTGTGTGTGTGTGTACTGGTATGTGTGTAAGATAGAATGTCAAAATGTTTGCATAAATTTTAGTGCTTATGGCTAAACTAAAAGGGAGAGGGGCGGACTGACCATGCCGCAGAGAAGGCATTCATTTAGAAAGTTTGTCGTGCAATTGGCAATTAGTTTGCATTGGCCATAAATCTGCTTTTCAGTAAATAAAGTCCTGATTTTGTACGTCTGTCTGTCTAGTTTCTAATTCCTCTCTCTCTGTGTCTCTCGCTTCTTTCCCACATTTCATTTTGTACTTCTGCTCTTTTTTTTTTTTTGCTTTTTTATTGAATGTTGCAAATATAAATTGCAGTACTTGTAGTTTTATGGTAAATGTTGTAATGTTAGCTGAAGCGTTAAATAATGGCCAGTTTTATTAAGTGGTGGACGTGGTTTAATGATAAAATAATATAATAAATTTAATAATATTGATTAAAATGTAAAGATAAACATGTTTTACATAAATTAAGTTTGATTTTACTGCATGGCATTGAACTTTGTATGAAATAAGCGAAAGACAATATATTTTGTGTATGCTGCCCTTATGTGCAACACCGATGTGCAACCAATGCAAGACAATTTATTAAATGAATAAACTGTGAATGTTTTTATGCTGCAGAACACTAAAATAAATATTTTAAAAACAATGATAAATTAAACGAACTCGAAATCAATGTCATACCACAATGCCCATCTACTAATAAAGATATAAATAAATATATATATATATGTACATATATAAGTATATATGCTATACAAAATGTATATAATCTCCGGTACATTTACATACACATGGTCCCATTTTGTTTTATTGCTGATGCCACGTTCTTCTACAGCAAGTAAAATTTGTCAATATGTATATTGAAGTCCTTGAATACAGCAGACTATGAGTTCACCTATAAATAATGGCTCGAGTACTTTGAAATATATTTATTTCCCAAGTATATTATTAAACAAGGCTGCAACAAGAGCAATGTCGGCTTTGTAAGATTGTATATCACTATCAAATGTGTGCGATTACAAACTAGTTGATACACAACACAGCCTCAGTAAGGAACTGGGGGCATTTTGCATCTATTTGATGCAGGTATGCTTGAATTACTATGCGATAACAGTAAATTGTCAATAAAATTTTTAATAATTGTTTTAAAATAGTTATATAGCAAATTAGTTTATTGCACAGAAATGTTTGCAAATATACACACTTTGCAAATAAATATATTTGAAAGCAATCGAGCCATTATTTACTAATAAACTCATAGTCGGCTGCATTCAAGGACATCAAAATGTTGACAAATTTAACTTGTTGGCAACATGTGTATGAGAGTAAACTGGAGATTAGAGCGGAAATCAAAAAATTTTCTATACTGACAGATTTATATTTTATTATTTTTTTTTATTTTTCATATTTTTATTCATAAGAAAAAAATGCAAAAAATATATATATTTTTATTTGCAAAAATTGGCATGAGATAATTTTAGTTCAGGTTGCTTCAATATCAACTTTGAAATTGATTTGCAGAAGTGATATGACCCGGCCTTCATCCAGTGCTGATTTAATTTTTATGGAATTTTACTCGGCATAAAATATTGGCTAAGAATACCGAGCCATTGTGCATTCGAGGTACCGGCCAGGGTTTTGGAAATTTTAGCGCTCGGCTAAATTAAAAATTTTTAGTTTCTCAAAAACTAATTAATATGAACGTGCGTTTAAAATGCCTTAGAAATTAAAATGTAGGATTTTTTAGTTCATCTGGTTTTTATTTTTTTGTTTTATTTGTATGTCATCGCAGATTGTTAAGCAACGACGTATCTTACAAACACAAAACGGTTTTATAAAAACTGCAAATATTTAAAAACTGTAAATAGCGAAGAGGATAATCCCTGCTGGTTAGATTTGCTAAATAGATTGAAAGGTTCAGTTAAACTGCAAGTTATCGATATTTCAAATTTGCTTTCACTTACATGACTCATTTATAAAAAAAATTAAGAAATTGATTTTCCTCTGAAATTTGTGATTTTCTGTCCCCTGAAGAAATTATCCAAATTTACAAACTATGTGATTGCCCTGATGAGGTCATACGTTTGTATGCCCACTGTGGCGGCAAAATTGAAATATCATAAGTCAAATATTATTTAAAATTATTTTTTACTACAAAATATTGAATGAAATATTTTTGAAAGTAATTCAATCTTTTCGAAGCCAATTTATAGGGTGTGCATATAATGTTTATCGATCGCATTGTGAAAAATACAAGTGTGATGGTAAAACGTGTACAAAAATAAATATTTAGTGTTATCAGACGATCACACTAGTTTACAATCCCCTGATGAAGTGGACAAAAATCCACGAAACGTTGGGAGAAATGAGCAATAAAATTTAGTTTTATTGGCATAAAAGAAGCCTTACAAGCTAAATACATGTGCAAGTGGCACATTAAAAAAATATACAAATATATAAATATTTATCGCCGATGTCCTCAGCAGTCAATGCTTCTACTCATATTGTAATTATATTCATACAATTGTTATATTGAGTGAACAAATATTTAAATAAATATTTATATAGAAGAACAATTTATTAACAAAGTTTAAAATGGCAAAAACTCGTTTTATTCTTGAATGCTCTATTTTATTATTTTTATTAAAATTTCACTATGTGGTGATATAAATTATGAACTTGCACTTTTATCTGCAGATTTTCCATCTTGCCATGCCGTCTCTGCAACACAAAACTTGCACTTATCATTTGTTTTGCATTGCCAGTGCATCTACGGATGAGTGTCAGAGTCTAGATTAATGAATTTTAAAGTTTTTAAAATAATAAAGTTTTGTGAGCATTTACGTACGTACAACACACATACGAGTATTTACAAACCATTCGCATAAAATATCTAAATGCAAACGTATCACTGATATGCAGTTATACTCCCATATGCAGCTGGCTGTGTAGTTACTTTGCATATTGCACAAACTGACTGCATTTGGCTGGCAGCAAATGCATGTAAATGAAAATTTATGTCACAACTATCAGTAAAACAAGAACGAAACATGTGAAAACTTATACTCCTGTATGTATGTGGGCTGGTGTGCTGGTGTGGTGGTGTGTGTTTTTGTGCAACTTAACACAAAAATGCATTCGTTTGCTTGCATTCGTTTGCATGTCTGCTGGTTTTACTTTTGTAGAGTTAAACGTTACGCACCGGACTTCACTTTGACACTTTACTCAACTGGCGGCATTTCAGGATAAGAACAGGAAAAAATTATTGCCGAACTTGACACGGTACTAATGTTTTTAAAAAAATTAAACCCCCGCCCGCTACCACAAAAGATGTGTTGCAACAACCATTAACGGCCATTTAAAGTATACTAAGGAATATATTTCTTATACCGCCATCCTGCCAGCTGTTTGAAAATCCTGTTGGTATGTTTTCGTTCTGATATTAAAAATGAGCGCAGTAAGTGAAAAGCTGTTGCAAAAAAAGCACATAGCAGAACTTCTACATGATGAATTGTAGAACAATCAGCAGAAAACCAAAAAATGATATATTGTATTTTTCAGAAAATAATTTTTGTTATGTTGTGTGCAATAAAATATTCATATGCTTCCATTAAAACAGCAGTATACCTTTGCATGCCGTAAGCGAGTGTACGTTTGGATTTGCCACACCAATTGGACACCCATTTCTGGCTGGTGTTCAAATACACATGCGTATTAGGGCGTTTTCTGTCTTGTGAAGCAGTTAAGATAACATACCAGTACATACACTCTCAGCTCTGTTAAATCGTCTATCAGCGAAACATACTGTTTCACAACTGGCAGCAAAGCTCACTAAATAATTTGGCATGCCAAACTTACGTCCAATTGTGTTTTAATACATGTTACGAAAAAGGACTAACGTTAATGAATTAGTCCTGGTTTATGACAGAAAAGCTTTAATCAGTTGTGAGAAAGCTAAATCACAATAATTGTCGCTTAGTTTTCAGTAGTGGCATAAGCAAGACGGAATTTTAATAAGCCTGGGCCTCCTTAATACACACATTAATACGCTTTCGAATGGTATCCTTAGCAAACTGCTAACAGGCTTAACGTTCACTCTCATATACACAAAAGAAACAGAAAATTTACGAAAATCAGATTTCACTTGTCAGTGTTGCATTAGGGGTAGCCATTTGGGTAGGGGTGCTGAGAGACCTGTAAATATTCATTAGTGGCGCTGTTCTTGCGCAGCACCCTGTTCAGACATACAGCTAAATTAAGCAATTTAACGTTTTTCTCAAGCTGCGTCTCAATTTAGTAACCAAATTATTCAATATCTAAATTGGCAATTAATTTCAAATTGTGTCATGAATTGAGTAAAATGGGCGGTGTAACGTTTCTAAAGGTAGCAAACACAATAAATTATCGCACCTGGAAAATCATCAATTTAGTTTTAATTGCCAAAATACCGCTTCTCAAAGTTTTTTTTGTGAGCTGAAAAATTTTTTATTTGGCTGCACTGGCTGAACGAAAATTAAAATGTCATACACAATAAAATGTATTTGATTTTGTTTGTCAAAAATAATACAAAAAGGGTTTTTCGTAGTTTGTCCCACACAGTCATACGATTGGTTAAATATGGCATCCTTGCTGAAAAAATAGGACACTGAAAATGACAATTTTCATGTGATCAGAGTTGCTTTTACTTCAATCAGCCAAGCAAAAATTATTTCCATATTTTTTGTATGATAGTATGGCACCAGTAGTGCCATGTTGATGCAATTTTTTAAAATAGGAGGGTATTACTATCAGATTTTTGTGTGAATGAATCCTACAACTGTGTAGAAGAGTAAAACAAGGGCTTGATGGTGAATTCAGAGTGCACTATGAATGCGCTAAAATAAATTGTTTACATTTAAATTTACGGTTCAATGGTGTATAAACCAATATTTAGTGGGCGTGGTTAGAGGAAGTTATATTACCAATTACACAAGCCAATTAGACTACTGTGGGAAAGTGTAAGAGCATTACTGTGTAACCACATATTATTCCCGACGATATTCCTCCGAAAATCAATAAACACGGTAAAAATGATTTTTCTTCGCCAGAATATTTATATGCAATGCAACCTTCAGATATAAATAAATGATAAAAACTTGAATGATAAAGACTTATAAACTTATAAAATTCAGTTATTTGAGTTCTTTCCATAGAAATTTTAAATCCTCATATCCGAGCTGATATAATTTATTAATATATATCAACGAGTTCCCTAATCGCTTTGTATATTGAAATCCTTTTCTAAAGAAAGAAAAGAGATGAAAAATCCTTCGTCCTACAGAGCATACATATTTGCAATTCAACTACATTTTTTTTTGATTTATATAATTTCTTATTGTTACTTTAACCAGCACGGGCCGAGTTGGATTAAAATACTCGTTTGTACGAGTGTTTTTTTCCTAAAATTATAATTCCAATTTTTGTACAATTCAAAGAATTTTTATAAAAATCAACAACAAAAATGTATATGTTATTTTATATTCTCCGTAAGTGTACATGGCTTCGATGTAAGTGAATTACGTCTTTAATTCATGTTTTATTAGTCTAGAAATTCTAGAAAGTTTAGAAAGTTTAATGTTGTAAATACTACTAAAAATATCAGATTTTAAAAACTAAAAGAATGAAATCCGTGAATACGTTTTTACTGAAAATTGTCGTGCTAAAAGAAATAGTTCCTCTTAATGCAAACCCTTAACGTAGTTGTGCTTAAACATTTTTATAGAAAGCGATTACGAGAACATACTACACATGACTCAGCAGTACGTTTAAAGCATGTAAATCGTTAAAAAATTTGGTGGGAGTTGACAAAGAGAAAAATAATTCACCGTTTGTGAGCCATAGAAATGCAGTAGCAAAGAAAAAAATTGACACACGTGTGGGCATGTGTGAATGTGTCACAATTGTGGCTTGTAAAGCTCAAGTTCAACACTGTTCTCTTACTCAAGCACTCAGACAATGATGCAGGAAAGTTAAATAAGAAACAAACAAAAAGAGCACAAGCAGGCGACAATGAGGAAGGTTGCAGTGTGTTACACTTGGAAAAAGTTAGCAACAGTTATATTCACACGCAAGCTGACAATGAAACGACAGTCACTCACGAAAGTTATACGCACCGAAAACAGTGCGAAAACGAAATAGCATGTTCATACATTTCCGGTAAAATACGTTTTCGTTTCCGTTATTCTTCTTACTTGCAAGAACTGTCCGTAACTTGACGCTCAAAAGAGAAATTTCTCTACGACTTATAAAAATTATTTCCTTGTTTCTCCAGCAAGCACCACACAAGTTCATCGTGCCTTTTAAGTAAGAATCAAAAAAAATCGTAGGTGTCCTTTCTTATTATTTTATTTATATCTGGTGAGTCAATAACTATTGACTAAAAGCCAATATTTCTGAACGTAAAAAAGCTTACGAAAAATAAAATTTATTTTATACTTTTAAATCTCGTACGATTTTGAGCAGCTGCACGCTTTAAGCACAAACAGGAATGCGACAATAAAATGATTGCTTGCCCCTTACTTTTTGAAGACTGCCTGTTTTGCCCTCAGGAATATTACAAGATCATAAAGAGATGAACGACATGGATTTTCGATCTTAAAAATTTTTCCAATTCTTGGTTTCACCAGCTGATAAGATAAACTCACTTCTAATTAAATTATACGAAGGCATAATTTTCCCACAATCAAATCTTGTTTCTAAGTGGAAAACTTTATGAAAAAGATTGAATACAAATTCGCCACACTGTGCTTAAATAAGTGTGAGTATTTTATTTGCACTTGTATATGTTAATATAAATTTGAGTTTGCTTTTATTTTACGTTAACCATTTCGCAAAAGGTCTTACAAAACGGACCCAAAGTCATCTGATATGTCCTGTGCTCAAAATGTGTTATTCAAATGTGAATCCTTTAACAGAATTACATGTGAACACTTTGCAGCCCAGAGTACGCTTTGCAATAGTATGTGTGTAAATTTTGTCAGATGGTGCTTTCCAAATATACATGTTCATTTTTAACACATTCATTGTACTATTTTCGTTTATTTTTGGCTTTTCCATAGTCCTTTAACAATCACAATAGCAGCGCATGTAAACTGTAATAAAAGTTGGAAGACATTTGAAGGAATTTATTGTTAAACTACTTAAATTTATATCTCTGTAAAAGGGACTGAGTTTACCTTACTTATCACTACAATTATTTTCCTTCATACTTATGGTGTTTTCTTTTCTATATTAAAAATGTTGCCGTGTGAAAAGGTCCCTTTTTAAAATGTTTTGCCCGCCCTGTGAAAGTGCAAATTTTTATATGACGAGAAAAGAACACAAATTAGAAAAAAGTGCAATGTCTTTTTTGAACAGCTGATAAACAAACATTTTCTGTATATTTTATGAAATGTGTATACAAAAATGTTCAGTTGCCAGATTTCTAATTCATCTGCTTGAGAAAACAAAATTTGCTCAGGGCCTTTTGCCCTGCGAAAGGGCAATATTTTTTAGAAAACAAAACGCAACCCTTTCACAGGGCAACAAATTTTTGAGAAAAGAACACAAAATTGCCCTCCCTGCGGGTAGTGTTGCCTTTTTTGTAGAAAAGAAAACGTCATTAAATTCGTTTATGGTCGTTTTCACAATTTAAAGTGGTTCCGAAGATGTGACATGAAAGCCTTGATTATGCTTGTGATTGCAATAAATATCTACAATAAATATCATTGCAATTAATTTTCTATTATGCTTTTTAAAATTTGTTATTATTGCATTGGATAAATATGATGGCCGGAAAAATATTAAATTCTTTTACTGTTCTTTCACATAAATATTCACATGTTTGTTTGTAGATTTATTGTGACATGCAGCAATTTTTTCTCTCGTTTACTTGACTCCTTCTCTCTGCGATAATGGTTTTGTAAACGTTCATGTAATAAATCAGTCAAGGGAGTTTAAAGGATATTAATTTCTCCTTAAAGTTGTATTCCGTTGAACTCGTTACGTTCTTTACGTTTTTTGAATAAGCAACCCAGCAACATAAATATTGCGCAATAAAATCACATGCAATTGTAGTGTTGAAAATATTGACAATTTATTCCAGCTTCGCTAGATATACATATGTATTCTGATGCTCTCATTCCTATGTGAAATTGTATAGCATAGTGCTGAGTCATCTCCTGAGGAAGAGCCTAATCCACATTATAATATTTTATTAGATAAGATTTTTATGAAATTTATTTCGCAATAAATGTGTAAGAATTTTTTGAAAGGTTCTTGAAGAATTTGGAAAGGACTAAAATCCTTAAATTATCAATTAATAGAATACAAATACATAAATACAATATAAGAGTCCTCATTTCGTAAAAAATAACAACGGTTGGGCTGACGATAACATAAAATAAAAGACCAACAGCTGATTGCCGCTGACCGCGAATATCATTAAAAAATTTACTAAATAGCAAATTCGATAACTTTTCGTTATATCTATTTATTTTATCGATACGGTTATCGTAAAAAAAGTAGGAGATTCGCATTATTATTAAAGCAATAAAAATTGGTTTATCCTTTTCCCTGGAACAGGAATTTGTTCAAGCAAAAATATCCCATGTGAGTCCGTGTTGCCGAGCGATTATCATTTGTGGCATTGCAACTTCTGTGTTGCCACTTATGCCTAATAAAACAGTGCAAGTGGAACTATCTTTTTTTTAAACCACATTTACTTTAAAGTGTTTTTACCAATCATGTGATTATGGTAAATGTCAAGTTTGTGTAAAAAAATAAAAGTTGAAAAATTGTATTTTAAAGTTGTTTCTTCATCGGACGAAGAGCATCGGTATGAAGATCAAACATTTTGTGCCTAAAATTTGTTTTGAATAAAAATACTTATAAACTGTTATTTGACATTTTTTGTAGTGTTACCAAATTAACTTGTTTCAATTACGAATAGCTTAAACGTAGAGTGCTTTATAGAAATGAAGTTTAAGCTGCATGTAAATAAATAGAGTTTAAGCCTTGACCGATATATTACGCATTAGACAACCTTCAAAATGTAATATCTAGTCCTTATATTAAAATAAAGTTTTCCTTGAGGAGATGGACGCAACAGCCAGTGCCTCTACTCCTATTGTGATTATACTATATTCATATATAATTATCATATATAGTTATATTGGTAGAATTGACATATAAAGTCAATAATTAAATATATAAATTTTTCTTATTCTTGTTCAAACTTTCGCTTGGTTACTAAAGTTTACACACAAGGATGCACGCTCATAAGCATACAATCACATATGCGTACACGCACACATACATTTACTACATATTTTTCCTTTGAATGAGTATTTTATCGTTTTGACATTCTGCCTTTTTTACGTAGCGTCGTTACTTTCAGATCTATTGTAACATGTGTACACATCCACATGTGCACGTGCGACTATACATGAATTCATATAAATAATGTTGTGGTATGCGTATATTTAAAGTTAATGTGTACGAGTGCGTGTGTATGGGAGTGTGACTGGATATGGGAAAAGTGTTAAGTAGCGTTGTGTGCGTGATAATGCCTCTTGTAAATGTTCTGGGCGTTGAAGGAAAGTGTTGCACATTTCATTTTATTTTTTTCTTCTTCTGCCTGCCTTTCTTTTTCAACAATATGTTACAATTGTTTAATGCTTTTTTACAATTAAGTTTAATCTCTATACGTGTATGTAAGTATGTATGCAGTTGCATACGTATGCATGCAAGTGTATGCCATTTTTTCCTCACGATTTTCTGTTTGAATAAATTTACAAAATTTCCTCGTCGAGTTAAGTAGAAAATAATGTTAATTTATTTATAATTTATCATAATTCCTTTTTAGGTAAATGGGGGAGTCAACAAGCTATTGAATATTGTGTTTTTTTTTTTTTTTGTTTGTGAAAATAATTTATTGAAAAGATTTTTTTTGCGGAGAATTCGTTTTGCTTTTGACATAATAATTTTTGAAATAGTGTTTGGCCAAAAAGTTCGATGTGAACTTATCAGTAACAAAAATGTTAGAAATTTATCAACAAAATGATTTTTTTTGCTTTTTTGTTATAAATTTTCTTTTCATGAAAGCTCTTGTTTTGGGCTCAGTAGCCGTATTGCGACATTGTCATGTAATGCAAGTTGAGGCTTACGACTCCTGTAGGCGACAAGCAAGCCTGTATTAAATTCCGGATAGTCATGTATTGTATCTTCAAGATATGGCAACCTTGTTTATGAGTACTATTCATTTTTTTTGTTTTGACATTTCTTTTATATATATACACACTTGCTTTTGTTACCTTGTAATACAGACACATTTTGGAAATTAAAAATGAATTAATAATTTAAGTTAATAAGCGTGTATCAATTGGGAAAAGACACAATAGTCATGTATTTTTTATGTTGAATCATGTAAATCATTTGAATTTTGCCTTTTTCATTATTTAGTTATTATTTTTTATATAAAATTCATTTTTCTTTTGCAGGTAAGATGTGTAATTGAACGTTAACAAGCCTAATATGATTTTAAATATTCGAGGAATCTCAAAGCGAAGCTAACAACTTAATAACAGAAATGTGTCTTTCAGAGTTGTGAATAGTAAGTCGAATAACTTGTTTATAAAATCGTAAAAAATTATCTTGTATCTGAAAGGGATTGAGAAGACGTAGACAAGTGACATCATAACATCCCATTGTGCGCTGCGTAGCATTTGGCTCTGTTAATTTGGCAGAAGGATTTCGATCTCGTTTTACTGTACTTTCTTTTAAAATAAACCCAAATTTATATTACGTTACGTTTTGCTTTTGGAGACGAAACATGGTTATTATTAATTAATTTAATATTATTTAATATTTAATTAAATCACTTATATCAAATGATTTGATAAGTCTCGAAAAAATCATCTCTTAAGGCGAACATTCCTTTTCTGTTTGCTTCCAAATTAGTCGTTGCCAATAAAATTGCTCTTGGCATTTCCTGAATTTTTAATTTTTAACAAATTTGTTTTAACGACAATAAAGAACCCAAATCAGCTGTTTGACCGTGATGTAGAAAAAGAACGCCAAAAAATTCCCTCCGTTATTATAAAAACGTTCATGATTTAAAATCAGTGTGATATTAGAAGCGATATGTTACTTGTTTCGATATTTATCTATATTTGACTTTAGCGCTTTTATGCAAAACTCCGTATTATGACTTTAAATAATACCCTGAAGTCCTGACCTATTATTGGGTATTCCCATGCTGGACATTTCCTTTGTGTTTGCTGTAAGAAAATTTTTTTTATATATTTTTATTTTAAAATTAAATACTTTTTTTTGGTTCGGCCATAAGAACACAACAAACGGCCTCTAAATGTAATAAATAAATTGTAATAAATAAATGCATATAAATATATGCATGTATGTATGCATAGACGGTCATGTAAATGAGCATGAATAAATGTAAGGCAGCGTTTGTGCAGCTGCAGACAGTCTTGCTGCATTCTTAAATAATATAAAGATTTGCATATTCCAACGTATAAAGAAATTTCTTAATGCATATGTGTGCAGTAGCTGTGAAGTACGTACTTGCAAAAAATTTTACTTTCTTTATTTTTTAATGTCACACACACACACGCACACACACACACTCAAATCCATAAATTCAACTATATAAATGTATGCAAGTATGCAGCACCGTTGTGTATTTGCAAAAGGACGCTTGAGGTCGTTTACAGTGTGCTGAAAAATTTCTTTTACAAAATTGTTACGTCTTCGAACCACGACACAGCTCTACAAAGTTCGTTTTCCTTTTAGGAAATTGTTACTTCGCGTGGACAAACCCGTTATTTTATATTAAATTTAATATCAAACAAATGGGAATAATACACAAGTTGCAATTGACATTTGCATCGTATTTCACCAATAATTCTTCCAGTCGGTGAATGATCGTCCTGGAGAAGTAACTTACCGGAATCCCATTGTGCACTGTGTAGCACGTAGCGCCGTGCTACACAGTGCCAGTTAGTTGAGGCTTATCTTCAATCCTTGTGCGATAACTCTGCTTATTAAAGTATCCACTATACCAAATATTGGCCAAATTGTACCAATTTGTCAGAAAATAAAATTTGAATGGAAATTCAATATCAATATCCAATATACACTTTTTGTCTAAATCGAAATAAGCAGAAAATTAAATCAAATAAATAAGAAGAATTCAAGAGAAGAAATATATGTAATAAAAGACAAATTTGTTCGTTGCCTGAAGTTGAACCGAAATGAATTTGAAGTGGATGATTTAAAATAAGTGTAGCAACATCGGTAGGTTAGAAAGAATTATTTGGACTACATGAAGATACCTTTAAACATGTTCCATCGCATAGAAATATTTCCAATCGTAACAGATATTGGCACCTGTACCAACACCTTTGCACCTTCCACTATAATATCGGGAATGACACTTCCATCGGCAACTTTTCTTTGGCGGAAATTAAAAAGTAGAAGTTTATTTACAACTTGTGCTATTCCAAAGATATACAACTAAATTTTGTCGTAATTCAAATGGATTTGTGTGGGCCGCACTTTTACACAAAATATTTTCGGTGTTAACTTTATGCCATCAATGTCTAAAGTAGCAACCCTGATCGCATAAAAATTGACCATCGCATACTTTTTAAGTATACCCGAATGTAAAGCAGGACTTACACTCCTAATGCTTACTTTGTTTCAACAGTTTCTTGATACCATGTAAGTAGCTTAGACGCTCTTTACATGTGTGCGTGTGCATAAATCATTACCTTTTTCTTTTAATTTTCAGATATGCATACAAGTGTTTTGCACATTAGGGTGTCCCAGTTATTGTGCTAAAAAAATATGTTTATGAAACAACTATAAAAACTGTCGATCTGGTAGTTTCATCTCTTTCATTCATAAATTCTAGTTCATGGATGGAGTGATTGAACAACTAAAAAGTCGAAGTTTAATGCTGCTTGATTTATTATTTTTTCATTGATTTATTATTTATAAGCATCCCAGCAAGCATTTTTGTTTAAATAAATTTCAAATTGTTGTTTTAAAATTTTTCACAAAATTCCTTACACTGTCATTGATGGTATGAATATCCTGTTTACATGCAAAATTGTAAGGAAGTGAGAATTTAACAATATTTTTTTTAATTATTTATAGAAAAAATATTTTTTAATATTTACTGAATTGGTCTTTTTTTCAACTACATATTCGTAATGTTTTTTTTTTGTTTTGCGTAGTAAATTAATCAATTCATCTTTTTGTTTGGATTGAGCTGATATGGTTCATATAATAAGGATTCTGAAAGGATATTTTCGTTATTTTCAGATACACAATTTGAGGCTGCTGCAAAGAACTTTGGCAGTGCTTTAGAGGTCGCCCTAATGCACAAATTTACGTAGATTTCATTGCTGCTTTTAGGTATTTTGTATGTAGTTGTTGGAGCTGGAAAAAATATTTTCTTCCATATACACACATACACACATACATGCATGCATACATAAATATATAGGGAGAAAATAACTAGAAGGGGAAGTTTTATTTTATGTTTTTTCTCTGGTGCATTTTGCTTTTTTATTTTGTTTTTGCTGCTTTTGCTTTTGTTTTTATTTTATTTTTTTTATTTGTTGACATGCTTTACTTTCAGCTTGTTTTGTTTTTCTTTTCACTTTTCCGTCACGCTTAACAAGAGCTGTAGTAGATGATTCTCTTCAAAAGACGTCGAACTCAAAAACGGTTTTGTTTTTATTATAATTTCTTTTTTATAAGTTCTATTTTAATTTTTTCTCTATTTTTGCAAATTTGCTAAAGAATTTTTTCCTTTGACTTGTAATCTGCAGGGGTTTATGCTGTCGTATATTTGTGCGGTTTAGTTGTAAAGATAATGCAAAAAAAGGATCAAATCAGGACTTTACTACTGTTCCCCAACTCACTGCAAAGTTAAAGCATTTATTTCTATATATACATATATTTTTTCTCATGCAACGAATTAGAAGCGGTTTTATAGCTTTTAGTTTAAGATAAAGCTGCCAAGTGTTAACACATACCTCACATTTGCTTGTTTTATTTGCCTACATAAGGATGTGTGAGTTCTTAATTTTTTTTTTTTTTTTTTTTTTTAGATTCTTTTTAATTTGTTCGTTTTGTGCTCAAGAGCTGACAAAGATTCAAGGAGACGTGTAATTTCCATAAGAGCTGAAAATGTTATACATTTTGGTTGTTTTTCCCAGCTATTGTCCCAAGTTGATTTTCATTTCTACTCCTTCTATTACAACAAAATATTGACTTCAAGTGTTTGCGATTTTTATTTTTTATTTCTGTCAAATTACTGCTGCCGTAAAAGTACAACAAAAAATTTGCTTTGTTCGAGTATAATTTTCTAACCCTAATAACGGGGGGGAAACGTAGGCGATATGGAAAACCGTGGCTGGAAAACGCCGCATGGTTACACATCAGATTTCTAGGCAAGCGGGCATAATAGCCTGTGAAAACTTTATCAATGCTTGTGTTATCATTAATTTGCCAAGTAGAACTATTCAAAAATAAATCAGAATGAAAAAATTTCAGTTTTTTTTTTTTGTTATATGCCACCGTTTTTAAGTGGCTTCCACAGCAGCGGTTTTCTTAAGGAAAATTTTTATATATTTTTCAATTCCATGTTGCAATTTTTGTAACTGCAACGATTTGGAAATGATTCGAAAATGATTTGGAAAATCATTTATTTATTATATATATTGAATTTTCTTCACCTTCCAAGTTGATTGTGAGGCAGGAGCTGCTCCTGCCTTTCATCTTCGTTGCAAAAATACTTTAAACAATTAAATAGTTAAGCTGAGCTGTGTAATTTGTTATATTTTTTCTACTACAACCAGCCAAAGAAGGTGAACATGTTTGGCGCGCTGTAGACTTGTTCAGTTTCCTGACTAATTCATTTGCAACTGCCAGAGTTGCCATTGCTTTGGTTTTTCTTTCAATATTAAATGTAAATGTAAATCTAATAATTACAAATTGTTGGCCGAGTCCTTTAAATTCTTGATAATTTTATTAAAGTATTCCAATACTTCGCCGTCTTACATACAAAACATTTGCTTTTCTCTAAGCAAGCCAAGCCTGGAACTAAGGAATTATTCGGATAATTTAATACGTTGGAAGAAATGGGGACTAAATGTGATGCTGAAAGTGATGGAGACGTTGTTTTATAAAATGCTACATACTTCTAAATCTGGCTGCTTCATTGTCTGTGCATGGCCTGAGCAGTTACTAAATGTAATCGAGGATATGCATTTTATATCTTCTCTACTGCCATGCCTTATTAGCAACTCTGTAAATGCAGTATGTTTGCAAAATAATTTTTACTTTATCATGATTCTTTGTTGCTTATAAGCATTTTATTTTAAAATAAAGCGAACATAATAAGCGCTGGGCTTATGTTCGTAGCCTAAATGCCAAAAGATTTAAATGGAATGCAATATTGCGAGAAATAGATGAAATCTTTTCTAATACTCTGCTTCAAAGCGCATGTAACATTTTCTAATCTTAAAGTAAAGACACGTTTTCAGCTATTACTGGCATTAATTTCGATTTGTGAAATAGTGACATTATCTGGGAAGAGAATGCATTTGCAAATAACAATAAAGTTGACGAGATATTTTAGCTGCTGAAATAAAGAAAATGTAAAAAAATGGACGAATATTAAAAGCAAATGCAATGTGTGATAACACTCATCCTTTTAAAGAATAGTAACAGCCACCAGCATGCCACACCGCACACTTACTGAAACGTTAATGAAAAGAGAAATGGAAAAATGAGACAAATAAAAGTAAAACTGCGGACTCATAATGAGCAAAGTTGTTGCTCTAATGAGTTTCAGTTTTACCAAATTTACATGACGAGGGGAAACTACTAAAGATTGTGCATAGACATGCATGTGTGAATGTGTGCTTAACATCTGTTTCCCATTTCCAAAAACTTTTACTGTACCATCAACATATACAACATGTTTTGCAAAAAAGCAAAAAAAAAAAAAAGGAAAAAAAAACTTAAAATTATCGAAAAGATTTCATGTGCTTAATGTTTTAAGTTGTTGACTGTGGAAAAGGATCTCTTTAGTTTTATTCATCCTTCCGTTAGTTCCTGCTCATGTGCTTCAACTGCATTTCGAAATAATAAAAATGGTGATTTCCAACTTTAATGAGCGATATTTTAGTCATAATCATTATATAAATAGTAGGCGAGATATTACTTACTTGCTATATTTAGCAGGATTTACCAAAACGGCAAGTTCCACTGTTGCTTCTGTCAATGGAGGTTATTAGCCAAAAGCAGAAAGCAGTTGTAAATGATGTATATTAAAAAGGAAATGGGCTTTACTCGTACGACTATTCGTATGCAACATTTCCTCCTGCCTGTGCAGGGAACACTAGTGCGATTGTTCCACAAACGTTCCACTAGTCAAAAATAATATAATTTATTAAAATAAGAAAATTAGCATAGATTTGAAATTATATATTTTTTCATAGCTTGTCCGTAAATTCATATTTCTGTGACTGATTTCTATTGTTGGCGCCCTAAATGCACATTCTAATGAAAATTATAGTTCGAATATCAACCAACAGTTGTCGTCCTTGTGATTTTCAGGTTGCAGGTTGCAGGTTTGGTATTTGGAGTCGATGGAAATTACTTTGCCAGATGCCGCCATAAATTACAAAACTGTACAAATATTGTCATCTTTGCTCTTAATTTGCTTTTTATGGATATTTTAACGAAAGGAAAATTAATGTTCGATGCTTTAATTTAGCGTGCAGCTCTCTAATGGCATCTTGAATTTACAAATGTCTAGCATTAATCTCCTGTGAATTACCAATCTTTTATTTTTAATTTTTTTTTATTCTTATTTTATTTATTTTTTACATTTTCATTTTTTATGTTCGGACATAATTTTCTGTAGAATTCAAACGTGAGGTGTTTCTGCGCCTCGTGTTGGTAGAGTGTGGTTGCCTGTAGTCTACAAGATTTATACCGAATATATAGGCATTGGTTTTCCAAATGTTCTTGTTCCTTTTCCCTTTTTTTCTTTTCGTATTTTTTCCTTTTTTTCGTTTGCTTAATTCTTGTGTATGGACAAGAAGAATAATAAAAATATAATGAAAATAAATATGCGACAGTAAAAACAGGTAACAAAAGATTTAATCAATGTTTTGTTAAGCATGACACTGTCCTTCCTTTATTTTAAAGAACAAAGTGTTGCACAGTGGGTCGAGGTATAGTATAAAACGATCTTCCACAGATAGAGCTTTTTCGTTTCATTCTTAATGGGATTTTATTTTTAAAGGAAATTGAATGTGGAAAACTTCTGCTTTCTGAATCATTTGTTTTTGCAAGTTTGCAAAACATATAAATGTAATCATTTTGCAATGACATCTAGTGGTTTAAAACTTTTCGGTTGATAAAATATTTTACAATTTGGTTAAGCTTAAAATTTGATCATTTTACTTTAAAACGAAACAGTAAGACAGAATTCTTTAGTTTTTCATTAAGAAGTAGCTGTAAAAAAAGTATGTTTCTCATTTCAAAAATTATTATTAAAAAATTCTAAAACTTCAGATAGATTACACTGTGTAAATTGTTACAATTCTCATTTAGTTTTAGTATCTCTTTAATAAGCGAATAAGTGATCCAGAAGTTTAAAGAAGATGTTGAAAGTAAACACTTTATTCAGTGAAATTTAATTTTTTTTTTATTTTGTTTTATTTAATTTTTTTTTGTTATAACAATTTTGTTTTCTAATTTTATCAAAATAATTTGTAAATGCTAATTTTTTAAAAAGTGATTGCGTTTTTTTTTCGCTGTAATCTTTTTATGAAGTTCGATTGGATACTACATAGAGAGAATGAACAGTTTCATTCAACTGATGATTTTGTTGTTTACTATTCATGAATTATTAGATTCGGCCAAGGATTGATGTGCGCCAATTGGTTGCTTGTACCGAAATTTTTTCTCTTGTAAAGAGATTTTCTTAACTTTTATCAGCACCAAACTGGCTTATTTTGTATAACTGCTTACTTTTTAATTTTTGAAGATGAATTATGTGCTATTTTTGTTTTTCTTACACACATATTTGATTATATTTATAAATGTCGACCTGAAGCTAATAGTATATCATTACCAGCATTCTTGGTCAAGACTCATTAATACAGCATATGCAATTTAATGAAAGTATTTCTTTCCAATAACTAACCGATTTAAATCAATAACTTGCAAGAATAATAAAAATAATAAATTTACAAATTTTTCTTCTTGCCATCTGAAGCTACATTTTTCAAAACACTGTGGTGACAATAAGGTTCGAGAGAAACCTCCACTCCTACTTTTTACTGCAGGTATTTCTAAATTCTTGTAATTACTACAAGTACAAACGAAAAAACGAAAACGAGAATAAAAGTAAAAATGAGCACAAGACGTTAAAATTATTTTCCTGCCAAACTCATACATACAAACGAAAATAATCTTCCAACTTAGCCGATTAATGAATGCATAAATCTCTCTAATTACATAAGGCTCCCGGGGGCAGAATGACTGCCCCATTGCTTAAATAAATCGAGCACAATGAATGAAGGCATAAGCAGCAGCCGCACGAATGGTCACTACAGCCACACCGACATCAACATTAAGCTCAAGTTAGCAAAAGATAAAATATGAAAAGGACAATAACACCAGCAACATGAAAACGCTTACAAGCAATGCCGATGACTTTCTTGGGTACACAAATTTACCCACAATCTATTAATATACAAAAGAAGAACCACGGCAAGATGATTAAGTGGTCAACATATATTTAATGGTATTCGTGCATAAATGTGAATAATTACATCAATATTCCAGCAAAGCTGTCATGTCGTGGCCATCAAATTGTGCAGAAAAGCAATAATTTTTCTTCAGATATTTTCCATTTCATATGCTACAAAATATGATTTTATGAATTGTTACCAGCTAACAAATGTGAACTTCGCAATGGGAATGCGTGCTGACATCAGTGTTGCCAGTTACGCTGATTTATTTCTATTTTGCAGACTTCCATCTCAGCATTTCATAGTTTTCCCCAGAATTTTCCAACTTTTTTACAAATAGCTTTTTAGTTTCGAAGTCTAAATATTGTTTCCACTGACAGTAAATTATCGTTTTCTATATTGGCTTTCCATCTGTCGTTTATGGTAAAAGTTTTAAATTCATTAAGCTTTTTTTACCTAAATATTAGATTTACTGCATAAGGATTTAATAGGAAGTGAGAATAGAAATCGCGTATTTAATTTCAAATTTTAAATACTTTAAAATTCGCCATAATTTGGAAATCGAGAAAAAAATATCTAAAATTTGGTCGCTGTAGTCCACAAAAAAGGTACACATCAAGCAACACTCGTACTGTGCTCCAGATGCTTTCGGTTGACGTGCAGCCCAGAAGCTTTCCATTCATATTAATCATCTTCGCCATGTCACGCTAGAAGAATACACGATTTTAAAGGCCTGTTGCTAGCATTGCACCCTACGACGGGCTACATTGCTATTGCAACAGCATAACCACTTGACAATGAAGCCACTTTAAAAAGATATTCATTTACGAAATTAACATTATTTATTTAGAATATACTAAAATCGTCCAAAATTCAATAAAGATTTTTCTGGATTTCCAATTCTTTTCTAATAATATTAATATTGGAATATCATTTACTGTCAAATAAAATAATATAATATCAAAATCAAACAAATTTATTGCACTATTTTTGATAATACTGGCGGCACTATTTCCTTCCATTGTCGCTCTTCAAAATAAAAATCAGCTTAAGATGGCAATAGCTGCAATGCGGAAATGCAGTTTTGCAGTCGTGATGACTTGAAAATAATCATTTGCTTGTACACACATGTATTCTATTTATATTCTATAAAATATTGCAGAGCTTTTTATTAAATAGAAAAAATATTTTAATAATTTTTCTTTTAATGGTTTTGCCAACCATAAAATTGTTTGTATGTAAAACACAACATATATTTGACAATGTTTGATGCGTTGCTAATATACTCGTATGCATTATAGAATTTGTGTGTAACTAAATTTAAATAAAAATAAAGTTTTTTTTATAGAAAAATAAAAAAGGTCAAATTTATTTAATATTAATAAAAAAGAATCTTTTCAATGTTTTATTTCAATTTTTTTTCAACAAATGTATTGTATTATTTTCAAATAAAAGTAACCCCATAAAAGTAATGTTGGGTTTATATTTGAGAATATAATTCTTCCTAAATTGGCAATTGGTTGTAACGCGGCAACAATGGCTGTCATTAAATTTAATGTTAATGGAGAATGTGAAATTTGTTTTAGTTTTTCTTTTATATATTTTTTATTTTATTTTATTTATTTTCTATATACACTTTTTTTAATTAATTTTTCAGCAATTTTTCCGATGAAATGTTTTATTTTATTTTGCTTGCTGTAAAATCCATAATGTGAAATTTAAGTGAATAGAGATCGCAATCGACTGGCGGATACCAGCAAGTACAAATGCTTTCCTCGGAATGCCAGTACTGAGCAATGCCAGTACTGGTAAAGGTAACCGGGAGGGCTCAAAACGTTTTCACATCCAGGCAAAACTGGTCGTAAAGCTTAGCCGCACCAAAAAGGCGGGCTAAGTTGTCTTACTGACATCAATTTGTCAATGTAATCAACTACTGAGAGAATTTCAATTGCAGAAAGTTTATTAATATTGTGGTAAAGACCTAAAATTATAAGCTGCCCAACCTGAGTGCCTTCCGCACCGACTGCCAATAATGTATGTATTTTGGCCAAGTTGTCAGTAGAAAGAGTTAAAGTATAACAGATTCTATATGACTCGGTGTTTACCAAAGTCAAGGTAGTTACACTAACCGACTGCTCACTTTACATGCTTCGTATGCGTTTGTTTTCCGCAGGCCGTTCGCTTTGGCTACGTGTATCTTCCTTCTCGCTTTTCATATAAATTATAATAAATCATCAAAGATCTTTGACTAATGATATAATTTAAATAAAGTTTAACTTATCGCGGCACGATAATTTCAAACAGATTCCAATCTTATTAAAGGTAATTTAAAATAATTTGTGTATGCCTCACATGTTTCGCTTTCGTGGTCATGTTGCTTGCTGGATCGTTTGCTTTTGTGAAAACAAATATTTTATTAAACGCCACACAAAACGGCACAGAAGTAAAATAACCAGTAGCAATCGAGCTCCACATTAAACTTGAGAAAATCAGATAAATGCCGCGATTGTTTTTCATGCATTTACTATTTACTCGTATTTATGTACACGGTTCATATTTTACTTCATTTTTTACTTTGTCTTGTTTCATCCATTTAATGTTGTTGTTAACTCAATTCAATTAATTTCATTTATGGGGATTCCAGCGCAAAAAAAAAAAACAAAAAAAAAAAAAACAAAAATAATAAAAATTAAGACTGCGGTAGGTTTAGAAGTGACACAAGGAAGGCAAACCACACATGTATGAAAATAAAGAACTAAATTTAACTTCAAAGGAAAAATGTAACATCACTTGTCAAACAACAAAGAGAAAAACGCCGCCAAGGAAAAGAAGCGAGTGATTACTTTGTGCGCGCTTTAGTTGTTTTACATTAATTTTCGTACGACTTTTGAAACTAATTAAGTTATTTGGAATTGAAGCATTTGTGCCGCAATGTGTGGCAGTAGTTTAAAGTTCTGCCACTTTCCGCTTTTATGTATTTGAAGCATTAGAAAAAGGAAAAAAAAAATTAAATGAAGTAGTGTTAAGAGCGTAGAAATGGTTGACACTTGTTGACCATTTATGGTGTGGCATTTATAAGTGTAGAAACAAATAAAAGAAATGAGAATTTTGTTGCAGCAACAACCAACTGCAGAGTAGTTTGACTCAAGACTTCTACTCTTGATCTAATGGGAAATATGGCCGACTTAGGACATTCGGTTGCTAATACAGAAGAGCCATGATATAAATAGATTCACTGTGCAAAGCGAAGCCCACGGTATAGCAAGGACTCAAGCATTACATTCTACCAGAATTAAGAGAAAGATATAGTGATAAAGAAGGAAGCATTTCACTGATGACGAACTGGTACAGAGACATGGCGAAGGATGGCGTAAATACTCGTTGTGACCGGTGACACTCTCTTCATAACTTAAACAATTCCGAATTGAATTGACACACCAGATACTGAACCTTATTGAATTCTCGTTTAAATTCATAAGTATTTTTTTTTTCATGTTGTGACTGTCCGGCGGAGGGCCCAAACCCACGACGTTAGAATGATGGGCAACATTTTCAATTAAGCTGACAAGTATCAGCTGCTTGGCCAGTTATGCGCTTGATCAGCCATGTAAAAGAGTGCATAATTTATAGTTTATATTAATAATGTGGAAAAAAATACTAGAAAACTGCGAAATAATTATGTATGCAGACGATAAAGTTATCTTTACGGAAGTTTATCGAATTTATCGGTTAAATGCGAATAAACAACATGCCGATAGAAAAAGTAAACAATATCAAAAATCTAAAGTTTAATGAATATATAGACTATATTTGTAAGAAAATAAGAAGAAAATCGGCTTGTTTATAAGATTAAGAAATAAGGTATCTACGATGATGTCAATAAATGTATATAATACAATTATTAAAGCACATTTTGAATACGGGTCAACAATTCTATATTCCAGTAATGAAGCCAATATTAAAATGCAATAGATTTACATCAATTAACTATATGCTTAATACATTAAGGTGGCTCAATATTACCTAAAGTTTGAAATTGAATACAGTAAATATCATTAAGAAATAAAAATGGGAGATGCACCTGATTACTTGATGGAACAGACAAGATATGTAAGAGAAACTCAGTCATATAACCAAAGAAATGCTAATGATTTTAGACTACAGAAAGTTTCCACGGAAGCGATGAAAAGAACTCTATTTTATAAAGAGCAAAAGTTATACAATCAGATGCAGATTGAAACAAAAAATGAACAAAATAATATAATATTTAGAAAAAGTGTTGTGAACGTTATTAAAGACAATTTATTTCAGAACTTTAAAATAATTATTTAAAATGTATGTATGAATGGTTAAAATTAAAGTATAACTAATATTACTTAATACTAAAAAAAAAAATTGCATTTAACTGATTTACGTGAATTTCCTGTTTAACTTCAATTGGAAGTTGAATAAATACCCAGTTGCTGTAAGGAGTATTTGCGTAAAGGTTCTCTGAAGATCTGTTCTAGGCTGATACCATGGAATAATCAATTTTAATGACTTTATATTTGGAATCATTATATTGGAATCAAAATCTCATTTGCATCTAAAATATCAATGTTGAACTATTGGCAAGAGGAAAGTTAAAATGAAGGAAGAAATTCAAATAAATATGACTGCGAGAAATATTGGGAGAGAAAGATAATTTGATGCTTAAAGAATACATAAAAATTTAACTAAATGAGAATTTCATGAGTTACTTAATGATTCATATTCGTAAGCTTGTTGTATACAGCTTACTGAAAGTGGCTGGAGCATAACCAGTAGCTTTACTCATCAAAAATTATCTTTTTAAGTTTCTTTTGGGAAAATGAAGTCTTTTAAAGGCTGAAATCCCCAAAAACCGATAACAAAATATTGAGTGCACAATGAACGGAAACAATTAATAGTCAATGACTTCTATCAAAAATGTATAATTTTATTAAATCAAACCGTAATCATCTGCGCCTATATTTCATTTATTGATTAGAAAACTATAAAAATATGTGAATGGATTCCTTAATGATTCTCTTCTAAATGTTGACTTGTCAATGACTTTCTTTAACAGTGTCACATTCCTTTATTAATGCCGTACCTGAAGATATCAGTAGTCAGTTTCTAACATTTCCATCTTTCCGCAGAGCTGTCGTTACTTGCGGTGCTACTTTTTTGTTGCTCTCCGCTTTCAAATGTTTTTAGTGGCCACCCATGAATTAATTCTTCACATTTTACAATTTCAGTTAGCTTGGTTGGCCCTCTCTCAGTGTAATGTCATTATTCTTTGCTTATTGTACTATTTAGTATTTTAGTGCCACCTTTTAGTAACGCGAGAAGCCATAAATTGTTTGGTCATTGTCCTTTTCAATGTTTGTCTTTCAACTTCTATTGCCTTGCTTTCCTGCATGCAACGTTACCTAATCGCACCTTTACAATAATGTTAAGTTCTTTCCTCTATAGTTGCCATTATCTTCTTATTTTCTTGTTTTTATCTTGAGTGTACGGTGGATTTGGTGCATTTCTACGTTTCTTTTTACTCAAATGATGGTTTAAGCGTTCCGTTCCATTCATAGTTGTGTGGTAGACTCTTTTTTTATCATTACTAACTTGTTACAATTGCCTGGGCCAATAGTGTTGCAGCTACTGCAGGTGCACCAAGCATGATTGTTTCCCTTTTTTACTTAACCGAAGGATTATTATAGATTTTTCTCAACGTAAAAAAGTATGATTTAAAAAATTTTTAACGTTTGTATACCACCACAGGTTAACATGAATGTTGTGGTATTGTCCACTCGTTCCAATGCTAAAGCTACTGACAAACTCGTATGGCTCCTGTTGCTTCCGTTTAAGGTTTTTTCTCTCCATTTGCCTTTTTTATATTTCAAATGACACAACGATAAGATACGTTTGCTATTCCAAATATGAATGGACTGGCTGGTTGTAAATTTTTAATATGACCAACTCAGTGTTACTGGTAAAGCATTTCCTGAACCATGACATTTCAAAAATATTTCAAAAATATTCCATATCTATTCAATAATCATATTTAATTATCATTTTTTTTTATTAAAAAATTCTTTATTAATAAAACAAATTCAAAATGTATAAAAACTTCATCACAACACTGGAATTGAAAGGAAAAAATTTGAAATTCTCTCAAATACAGCGGAAAGCTAAAAAAGAAAAATGTAAAATAAATTGTTTTACTAAAAAACTATAATATTTTGTATTCTAATCGATGTTAGTAAGATCATCTGTTTGCGGATGCCCCTTTCTTGTGCATTGCATTATGACTTAATGCGGAAAATGATATTTTAAGATTATTGGATGCTTGATTTCAATCCTTAAATATTAAATGTAAGGGGGAAAACCCTCTGCAGAGGTATTATGGCACAAGACGATTACTCACGTAGAGAACGAATTACCTCGCTGCTTCTTGGCGCAGTTCTTGGTATAAGGAAAGTACATTTCACTATAGTTATAATAAAGCATTAAAGAGCTTTTAATTAGAAATGGGCCTTTTGCAGTGGAGAAATAACTGTATGAATTCTTTGCAATACATTTCACTATATTTGTAATAAAGAAAGGCACAATATATTCCATAATGCTGCAGCGGTAAAGGTAGAGCAACCGATGGCTTTCTTCAGCCAATCCTTTGCCCTTTTGAGCAACTTCGAAATAAACTTTCTACTCCATTTTGGATAGGATGCATCTTAAACAGTGTGGTAAGATATAATACCTCCCCGTGATAAGAATATTTATAAGAAGTTTCTGGAGATAAATCGGAAAATATCAAAAACACAAGTTTCTTTACTGACCGCCCAGCTCCAGAGTAGTCCCCACTCAACGATGTGCAAGAACACAAACCGAACTTTATTTGGGAAAACTAAAATTTCGTTTTTTTCCGAATGTTGGCTTCGCTAAGGCAAAAGTATTGCGAAAAGTACCACATAAGAAGTACTATATACAGGGTGGGCCAAAAGTCACAATGGGGTTTAAAAATTTAATAACTTTTTTGTTTATTTTTTTTTTATTTTTTTTTTAAGATTATATAAATAACATCTGGAGAATAAATAATGGAGGGATTTACAACTGAACAAAGAACAAGAATAATAGAATTTTATTACTTAAATCAGCGATCAATTATTTTAACGCAAAGAGCATATCGTCGCCATTAATAATTTCAAGAAATTCAGAAATTAATTGGCCAGCGTAAAAAAATTTCCATTTTGTGTATTTCATAATCTTAAAAAAAAAATAAATAAACAAAAAAGTTATTAAATTTTTAAACCCCATTGTGACTTTTGGCCCACCCTGTATTTAAATGTGCTGGTCACATTTAAATGCTACAATTTTGCTTCATGGGGCTTTCACAATTCTCATATAGAAAACAAATAGCAAACATTTTCATAACTTGCATTCATACAATCACGTACATGTCAATGCAAATGTATTTGTGTTTGCATACTCAGTAATAACATTTATTTGTGTACGCACACATACTGTCGTATGTATTCATATATATAAATCTAATCCTTAAAAAATAACATTCCCTTTTTTGCTGTTACCTCTCCTTATAGGATCATTCGTCTTCTGAAATGCTACACATTTGCATGAGAATGCATACATACACACATGCATATTTCCATATGTATATTTTTTTAATTCTCTGTAAGATACGTTTGGACGTTTTGTAGTTTTTGTTGTTTTATTGCTTTTACTGCGGGCTTGTTTTTGTTCTAGCTGTGAAACTAAAAACTATTTCCATAAACCGAACATCCTTTTCAAAAGCCTTTATACGCCACTCTGTTTTTATGCTATTTTGTGGATATTTCGCAGGGTATGGTACGGTACTATTCACCCTCCCATTCTCTCTCTACCTCTCTCTCCCTCACCTCACCAGTGTTTCAACGTATTCGTATTCGTATTCGGGTCATTTTAAAACAATTATTTACAAAAAAAAGAGAGCAAAAACAAATAAAACGGCAAGAATTTATATAAAATTATTACATTTATGGAAAAGTTCTTTGTGCGAAAAGAGAAACACGCTGTTAGTTTGTATAATTTATTTGTATATTTTCATTTAATTTTAGCCGTTTTATACGCTTTTACACCAGCAAGTAAAAAAAATATTTACTTCTCTGTGAAAATGGATTACTATAGAAATTGTCATAAACTTTTAAATGGCGGTTATTTAAGTAAAGTGATAAATGATAAAATTTATTTACTAACACAAGTAAAAATATTATATTAACTTCTCGTGAAACTTTTTTAAGCTTAACCAAACCGCAAGGCAAACTTTTTTGTATGAAATTGCATCAGGATGAGGGAAAAGTTTCTATCCTCTTAATATTACAAATTTTTGAAAAATCTGTTTATATACACAGTTAAACTGTGCTTTTTAACGTTTCCATCAATCCACATATAAACTGCTTCCTACTTCATTCTACGTGGTATTTAGCTTAAAAATTAATTGAGTAAAACATATGACTTCATATGGCTAATTTAAGATAACTGCTGGATTTGTATTGCCGATAGGAAAGTTATTAGGAAAGCATGTTGGTGCGAAATTAGATAAATCGAAGTAAATACGCAATAACTAGATGAACTAATTAATTTGGACTCTAGAAGCTATAAGCCGAAGAAGGCGGCGAAAGCTTTTCGATTCTGGTGATTTAAATTTGCTAGCACGGCAAAATGTACTTTATTATTTCAAATTCAAGCAGTTAAAAAGAAGGAATTGAGTTCTAGTCAGCATTCCTAAAAATTTCTAAATTAATTAATAATTGTAAAGTAAAAAAGAACTTATTTTAATTGCAATTATAAAATATTTTCTCATCTTAAAAACTTTTTTTCTTCAAATTAAAAATAAATAAATAAATTTATGAATTTTTAACCCCTGCAAGAACTCTACAATGATATATAATATCAGGCCGTGTTTTAATTCACGTAATTCGTCTAATTAAAAATATAAGATTTGTTTTTGTTTTTTATTTTATTAACTGAAATTAAAAGAGAAGAAAGTGACTCGCATATTTTTGAAAAGTACACTTCAAGAGCTCTCCAATGATATATAATATGTCATAGATTGTTGCCCTGCAGCATTTTTATAACACTTTCAAATGTATGTACACAACTATACCTTCTACGCGCTTCTGATATTATCAGCAGTATTTTCTATATAAAAAATGCAAAAGCCTGGAGTTTTTTTGTTTTTTTTTTTAGCATATCCGTGGCATTTTCTGTGGTGGAGAAAATTTTTTAAAATTTTCCTTCCCGTTTCACTCATACAAGCATAATAAATAGATGTAACGGTTAAGGATCACTTTGATAGTGGCTATTCAGCTTTAAAAAGCCTTTTTGGCCCATCGAAAAGCGATATTTGTGAAATATAGGTGTGTACTGGAGAATTCTCTGAAGCTAAATGGTTCGAATTTAGAAAAATAACTTAACCGATTTACAGGAAACAAATGAGCACTTACACCATCCTTAGCCATTGTTCTCTACTAGTTCGTCGTCAGCGAAATGCTGCAAAACTCGCCGCGAAAAAAAATCTTCCTTCTTTATTTCTATATCTTTTGATCAGCAGATGAAGTAATACGATTTTTGAATGGGGCGAAGATAAGAACGTGGAGTTACTCACGTTTATAAAAATATCGCAAGCGGTTTTTTTTCTCGACATAAATAGTATAAAATCGGTTTAGAATTTCACAATTTTTTTTGTAATTTTTTGTGGAAATTTCGTCGTTGCATCTAAAATATTCACCCTTATTGTCTTTGGCGTTTTCGCGGCGAAAGTTTGGCGTTTTTTTAAAATGCTACCGTGGTTGGCGAAAAACGCCAATAAATACGACAATTTTAAAATCTATTACAAAAACCATACCGTGTTTGGCGTATTCGCCTGTCAAATACACAAAATTTTGTCGTTAAGAAAATTGATCACGACGTTATCAAATTTAATTTAAATGGAGTCAAGCAAAATGTAAGTATGCAAAAAATTAAAATTATTGACATGTAAATTTCTTTTTACATACATATGTGGCTAATGCTGGTGTATATTTTAGAATAAAGATTACAACTGCCGCACAATTTGCCAAATTAGTAGAAATAATGGAGCAAAAACCCTACTTGGCAAAGGGCTTCCATAAAGGTGTAGGGAAAGTCAATGTTAAGGAAGAGTGGAACGCTATTTCGGAGGATTTGAATTGTATGGGTCCTCCATCGCGTTCGGGAGAAGGTTGGATGAAGGTGTGGGCTGACTTTAAATTTAAACTAAAAAAAAAATAGTTCATAATAAAGCAGAAAGTCACGCCACTGGTGGCGGGCCATTCAAAAAATTCAGTTTTTCTGCTGTCGAAGAAGCAGTTATTAGTTTATTAGATATGCGTGATGTTGTGTAACATAAAGATTCCTTTGGAATTAAAAGAACGATAACTGCATCACCAGACCCTCAGCCAAATGCAGATATTAACATCGACATTACTGAAATGGAAGAACATGGTATATCTTCTACGCCACCACCGCTTAGAAGGACCAAGGTAAAAAAAAATAGAAACCAAGACAAATTTGAGCTGTTGGAACAACAGGTAAAATTGCAGAAAGAGTTGTTCTTGGATTTGAAAAACAAATTATCCGAAATGGAGAAATACACCCGGAGAATATGTAAGGCCAAAGAAGAGAAACTTCGTTTATATAAGGAGGAACTAAAACACAAAGAAGAAAATAGAAAAGCTCTATTAGAAATACGGAAAGCTGAACTAGAAATTAAAAGAAAAAAAATTGAACTGGAAGAAATAAAAAGTAAAATGATGTAATATTTTTATTTTATTTATTTAGTTATGTAGTTTCTAAAAAATATCTTTCTACAGAAAAAAATGTGGATAATATTAGCTTCATTCAAGAACTTTAACAAAAAAAAATTTGCATACTGTTATTTTTTTGTACAAACCATACAGCGGTACCTTACCTTATTTTTTGAACAGCCATACACATTACAACAACCTTTTAAAAAAAACTGTAAAAAATCGAAATGGTGTTATAAGGTACGCTCTAGCGGATAACCAGCATCACCTAAAAATTAACAAAAATTCAATTCATATTGTAAATGTATTCTATTTAAGAAAATGTGTTTAAAATATTTTCTCCAAACACGGCTTTAAACCAATCAATGATTTTAAACTTACTTTTTGTTTGGAAGTGCAAAAATGTTTGTTTGCTGCCTTAACTGCTTCCTTACAGCATTTATTTCATTAATGCTGGCTGCTTCTTCATCTTCAGATGATGACGATAAGTAAAAAGCTTAACATTTTCCACAAATAAAATTACACTAAAATATCACCAAATAGAAAAATAGTTCACTATATGTACTCTTTTTATTTAAAAATATACACTTGTTTGACTGATCTTTACACAGGATGTTTCAAAGAAAATTAAAATATCGTATTCTTTTACATTGCTAATCTTTTACAAAATTTTGCTTGTCGAAAATTTTAGACGGTAACATAAAATTGAAAATACGACAGCAAAAACGCCAGCTGGCGTTTTTCGACTACGCCAAAGACAATAAGGGTGATTATTCCCATGCGGATCAACCCTATATTAACATGAAGGCAACAGATTCTGCTATTAAATTGCGTTTATGGAATATCTGAGTTGTGTTTCTGAAAGGTTCTAGAAGTCTTCGCCTTTGTGCAAAAGGTATACGAAGTACGACTATAATTGTCTTCTGAGAGGAATAAGGCCACTGCAGCCGAACCATCCTTAGCGACTAAAACTTATACGACCATGTAGGCAGTATACTATGCTATACAACTGCATTTATTGCATTTTTAGAATCCTTTGAAAATGTGAAAAATACTCATATTACTGACTTCTGTGAAGAATATGCAAAATGTAGCCAAGCGATTCTTCTGTAGCGACTAAAGCCGCCATTAGCATCAAGGAAACTTATTATGATATTAAGGCTACGCTATACTGGTATGCTACAAATTTTTTCAAACATTCTTCCTTAACGGATCAAACCTATAAATGGTCATGAACAGCATGAGCTATTGAACTGTATTTACAGAATATCTGTATTGTATGTGGGGAACATTTTAGAATATTTTGAAAATATAAATTAGCGCAAAATTACAAGAAAATGTAAGGCTGCCGAATCTTAAAACTACATTAGTCAAAACTTACACCGATTTTCAGTATAAGGTAAAATGTTCTCTTCAGCGCAGTAGTCTGTATTGCCACAAAATTTCATTTTTAACGAAATTTTTTATACTTTAAGAGGGTTCATATAGCTTGTAAAGAATTGCGTCAGGCAATAGACAAACTACAGGCGAAAATTTTGAATTGCATATTTTAATTAAAATCGTGAAAGCTTCTTCCAACCAATTTTTTAGGTTGTGCGTAAAATAGACCGCATCGTAAGATTGGTTTAGCGTTTTAAAATCGAAAGTATGAGATTTAAGCGATAATCGGTTTTCAAAATGTGAGAGAATATTTATTTCCCACTACCAATTCGTCTAAGAAATACCAGACAAACTGCTGCCATGAAACCCATGACCAATGATTACTTTCCGAACTTAAACTGTGAGAATTTCTTAAATAATATATTTATTAAATATTTTATTTTCTCTTGTCCAACAACTCAATAAAATCCCGCATAATGTACTTAAAATGCCATTGTTAATATTTCGTTTGTCGTAATAAATAATTTTTTTTTTGCTTATTAAAAACGTAATTTTTTCCAGAATTTTTCTTTTATTATAAAATCCTTTGCAGATAATAAACAGAGAGATTATTATAAAATATTTTTATCAAAAATTTCAATCTCACTTAAAAGCACATTTTTTTGTGTATCGTAACAAAAGACGTTGGTTGACAAAAAAATGTCATAAGTTTACAATAAGCACTATTACGTAAAACAACAATTTCATACTTCGTTCATACCAGCTGCGGAGGCTAAATTAACAAAATTGAGACTGAAGTGGAAAAAAATCATTTTATTGGGATGGGTGATATGACACATGTTCAAGGATAAGCCTAACATTCTAGAAGGACTAAAATTCTGAGAGGACAGAGAATGCAATGCACTTAAATTAGCTTTCGTAGAAAAAGAGTTATAGAAAATTATTCATATTTATTTTGTGTAAAACACATTTTAAAATTTCCCATTACAATTTTTAAAAAGGGACTCCAAAGTTCAAGAAACACATCTATTTGATATGCAATGTCAACTTTAAATATTAATTTTGTATTTATACCCACACGAGGAATAAATATGGGCCTGAGCTGCTTAATTTTGGGTTTAAAAAGAGCTCGCATATAAAACAGCTGATGAGGCGAACGAACAATTTTAATATAATTGCAATTTTATTTATTAAAAAGATTTAAATTAATTACAAAATTATAATTCTGTTGACCTCGATGGAAGCAACTAATAAATTAATTAATTAAAAATGGGCGATAATTTTTTGGGGGATAAGGATCCCAGTACGACTAAAAACTCTTACACCATTCTAAACTTCCTATTAATTTTTATTTGCGAAATGCACAAAAAACTATTAATAAAAATAAAAAACGGAAGTCATCCGTTCCAGTAGTCATCTTTGTTGTTATTAATGGTTAATGGTGGTTTACTCTTCGAAATACTCAGAGTTGCAGTTGGATACTCGTCACAATTGCAATGTGGACAGCTGTTGCTTTTCTAAATATGCCATGCATCAGAAGCTCTTTATTTCCTGAAATATGTGGTACATTTAAGGATTATTTCCCAGATCCTGTTAATAATTGAGCTCCATATTGAGCTAAAAAGTCAAAATACTCTTCTGTCTCATAACAAAAAAGCGCCAATGTAGATTCTTGAGAAAGCTATGCGCTACTTGATAGGGAACCTGGTAGAATTTTTGAACGAGATACAGTGTAAACGTATATTGGCAAGGAGTGGATTTAAAGGCAAATCAAAAGAAATTCATGGGGACTGACTAAATAGTAACTAAACCCTCGAAAATTTATTGGCAATTTGATAAGCCGGAAATGGATGTTAATTTATAATCTGTGTTGTTTCCTTATGCAAGTTCTGTTTTCATGCTCTACTCTCCTACGCAGAAGTTCTTATAAGACGACTTATACGCAGTAATTAAAATGCGGGTACATGTATCATACTCCACTTGTCTTATTTGATACCGCCCATTCTAGCGCGTTTCCTGGGAATAAATATTTCTGTACAATCTAACCTTAAAAAAAATCTCATCGTATTCTTAGTTGTGACATTGTACTGGTCGGCCATGAAGAGTATGTTTTATCACCGATAAAAACGATATACATCCTTAACAAAATGAAATCATTATTAGAAATTCATTAGATACTTTTAATAGAAGTTTTTTATAAGCTATAAGATAAATAACTGCTGGATTTTTCGTTTTATAAAATAATTACTTAACTTATTGCAAACACGTTGTAGGGCATTGCCTACTTCGTGTTGGCACTCCTCAGGCACGCAGTCATCCTTTAAACTTTTAGCCTTGTAGCAGAGCTTATTTAAACGTGTTCTATAACTTGGTTTTCTTATTTAATAAAATAACAT
The DNA here is from genome assembly GCA_963402855.1 of Ormia ochracea. NCBI lineage: Eukaryota > Metazoa > Arthropoda > Insecta > Diptera > Tachinidae > Ormia > Ormia ochracea. Next base: position 31,871,021 of record OY727107.1, on the reverse strand, counting down.
CAAATTGTTTTGTTCTACCACAACCAATACAAGTGATGCAGTTTTTACTACCTCTTAAAGTATTTCGACAATAAACTTCTTTATTCGCTTTTGCCTAGTGTTGTTAAAATATTCGAGTTAAAAATTTGGCGATTTAAAAGCTTTAATATCTACCGATTGGAGCGATCAAATATATAATTCTTAAAAAACAAAAAATTTACAAATTGTATTAAAATGGCTGGACTTAACATACAGTCCTTCCAGTTCTGAAGTATTTTTTCGCATGAAACCGGTCGAATTTCACCATTGACACACAAAATATTCAATTCCAATGCGTCAATTGTTTGCGAATTATTCGAATAAGCCCACGACTTTACGTTACCCCACAAAAAGTAATCTAATGTCATTGGAGCTCAAGATATTGGCGGCCAAGTTACGGGTGCAAAACGTGATATAAACGAATCGCTAAATTTTCCCATAAATCCTTCGTATAACAAGCTGTATGTGAAGTTTCACCTTCTGGTTGAAACAACATGACATTAAGATCATTTCCATCCATTTTTGGAAAAAAAAATAATCGTTCAGCATTGACCGATACCGAACTTCATTAAGGGTAACGTTGGTGTTCTATCCGACTTGTATCCAACATGAAGAGCACATCAGACCGTCACTTTTAATGAATGCAATGCTGTCTCGTGTACTTCATATGAATTAATTTTGCCCCACATGAGCGTATTTGGCTTATTAAAAAAGTCATTCAGCGAAAAATGTGCTTCATCCGAAAATACAATTTTTCGTAAAAAAAAAAAGGATCTGTTTGGAGCAGAACAAATTTTGAATCAAATAAATATATAAAATATGCATTTGTTTGCCAAAACAATTACTGAAGCACGTAAAGGGTTTTACAAAATATTTTTTGGACTGAGAACAAATAAAAAAAAATAAATATTATACATTTTTCAATAAAGATACAGATCAAGGATAATAAAATTTTATAGAAACATGTAGGAGTATGTAGAGATTTTTTGCTTATTCTAATTATCTGAAATGGGAGCAAAAAAAATTTTGCAAAGACAATTAAAAAGGATACTAAAATATTCGAATTGCTTTTATTCGAATATTATCCTCATCGGTGTCCTTTTAAAAATGTAGCATACTTTTTCGCTAAACGTTTGGGACAAGCAGAATCATTACATGTGTATTAGTGTAGACTAAGATGTTGTAATGACACATTCATTTAGGATTATGCTTTTTTAAACTTCTAAAAATGTTCTCCTCACTATCTCTATGTGGATCCTTGTCTCTACTTGCGGTGGAGCAAAGCATCCTACTTCATGCCTTTCTCAACTCAGCCTTAGCTGTTAGCGTCAATGGCATCTTCGGAAATCATTAAGTTCATTTGCACTTAAGAATATGTTTTCTTCTATTCAATTTGTTTTTATTTTCCTTTTCTTGTGCCAACATTTTGTTGTCTCCATTTTTTGGTGTACCAGCATTCTTTTATTTTCCGTATTTTTCTTAAGTAACTAACAAGAAAAATGGTCATTTAGAAAGCAAGTAATGAAAATAAAATTGTTAGTCGTCTGAGAAAAAAGAAAATAAAAATAAAATAACTTTATTTATTTATATTACTCGATGCTGAACAATAAGCCTTGGGGTCATTATTATCTGGCTATTCTATCAGCCATTTCCTAAATAGGAAAACGTCTTTTGTTGCAAACATTTTTCTACTCTTAAGTATTTTTTTGTAAAATTCTGCGAAAGAAAAAAATTGGAAAACACAAAAACTTATAGAAGAATTAAAATTATTATTTTTTTTTTTTGCTTTTTATATTTCGAGACTGTAGCAAAAAAATTTATATTCGAGTAATTTTAAGTTACGTTATAAAGGCGACACAGCGATAAGGAGAATATTATTATTATATAAATTAATCAGAGTTTCCGGTTTCCACTAAATTAGCCAAAAATAGGCGTACTTTAAAAATTCCAAAGAAGCTGGCAGTAGTAGGCTGCAAGGGAGAGTGGTGGGCTTATGGAACGAGTGTACAATGCTAAACTAATACGCATTCCTTGATAACGACTTTCTGCTGTACGCCCGACTGGCAGTCTTGTTGGAAACTAAGAAAATTGTCAGTGACAATTTCCTAGCATGGCCAACGGCTCTTATGGACTCAGCTCTTATAAAACACTATCAAACAGTAGTAGGCTGCAAGGAAGAGTGGTGGGCTTACGGAACGAGTGTGCCAGCCTTAAACTAATACGCATTCCTTGATAACGACTTTCTGCTCTACGCCCGACTGGCAGTCTTGTTGGAAACTAAGAAAATTGTCAGTGACAATTTCCTAGCATGGCCATCGGCTCTTATGGACTCAGCTCTTATAAAACACTATCAAACAGTAGTAGGCTGCAAGGAAGAGTGGTGGGCTTACGGAACGAGTGTGCCAGCCTTAAACTAATACGGATTCCTTGATAACGACTTTCTGCTCTACGCCCGACTGACAGTCTTCTTGGACAATTTCCTAGCATGGACTCAGCTCTTATCAAACAATAGACACGTTTCTTTACGTGTCCTTGATAGAAAGAAAAAGAATCATTGCTTTGTTTTATATCTCATTACACAATCGGACTTCAAATTAATTACTTTCCGCCAGCTGGCAACGCATGCCGCCACAATTACGGCTTGATGTATTTAATGCATTTCTCTCCATTTTGCTATTCCTTGTAATAGAAACGGGAATATCCTTACAAGTATTCCTTTAACATTGAAGGAATAATATAATTTTCCTTTTCCCACTTCTCTGTGCAAAAGACGAGACAGATTTTTTCCTAACGATAACTACAACTGCGAATGCAAGAAAACACATCCTCCAAATGAGCTCTTATAAAAAGGAATAAAAAAAAATATCCTTTCACTTTCAACTGGCACAGCATTACAATAATTGTATATGTTTCTCAAATATTACTTTCTTGTTTCCTTTAACATTGATAGAAATGCCTTTAAGGCATCATTAATTTTATTTAACGTCTGTGAAATTTGCATTTATAAGAAATACATTCAACATTTATGTGGTTTTATTAAAAAAGTTAAGAATGTTAATAACGCGTACAACAACACGAAGGCGTTGTCTGCAATTACTGGTTGTTAAAATAATTGTTATTTAAATTATTCTTTTAACTTCCCAGCCAGCTCGCAAAGTGTGTGAATAAGTGACAGTTTATGAAATTACTTTGAAAAAATTTCGTCGAATGCCCGTGAGGACGATGTTTTAAAAATTTAAATTTTTAACCAATTAATCAAATGGCTACACATGCTTTAAACAAAGTAAAGTTTTTAAATAATTATTCCTTTTCCCTCTTCATTTTATCAAAGAATTAATCAACGTACCCTCTAAAAATTGTTGTAGAAGTGTTTGTATGAATCATGAGGTTACGAGGGCGGTACTGGAAATGTTAAAGTATTTTAGAGTTGAAACGTTCTGTGTAGAACTCATTTATGAATTTAAAAATTATCTGACAGGACTGTTGTCCGTCAAGCGAAGAATGGGTGAAAATGGTGGCAACACTGCAAAAAGTGTAGTTTAAATTTGGCCACATTCATAATCGGCCTGCTGTGCAAGAAATTGCCAGGATTATACAGAAATTCGAGAAGCCAGCAGGTGTTACAACTGTTCTAGACTTTGATTTTTTTTAAAGCTCTTAAGAACAGTGTTGCCAACAAAATATTTTTTATTACTACCAAGCGATTAAAATTGCTATTAAGAGAAAATAGGTGAAAGATAAAAAGCTATATAAGATGGAGTGGCAAATCTTCACTCTGCAATTAAAGAAATTAAATAATACTGTAAAATATATCAGAAGGCAACGGAAAAGCCTAATTTCTAGTCATAAGCGGCAAGGCAATGCGGTAAACTTCAACACTAGAATAGAATTCAATACAATAATATTAAATTCGCTTGGCAAAACTAATCTTCTTGGTCCCTTTCAGATAAAAATATTCAAAAATTTTTTGAATTTAAATCTGATCAGCTTTCGATTAAAAACATTCCGATTTTACTTCGCTTCACTGCATAAGACTTTGCTTTTTCCTTGACTAAAGCATATTGAAAGCACGTTGGTCACATTGAAAAGGAATCATTTCTGGCGTATTGTTAAGACGACACTTGACGGCGATTTCTTTCGTCCCTCCATTTACTTTCTTTCTGATCTTTTTGTCAGCAAATAGAAAGTTGCCTGCAGAAGAAGCGATCTAATGAAGTCAAGTCAAGTCTACGCGCTTTGATTTTAAAACCTGAGAATAACTTATAATAAAAATCGCTTTAAAGAAAATACTCGCATTATAGTTTTTTTTTTTTTTTTTTGGAACAAATTTAATACTTTTGGTACCTCCTGCTTGCTATAATTCATTCTGAACGATGAAATTGATAAGAAGCAAATGTTTTCCACCATTTTCCAACATTCAAATGTGTGTGTGTGTGCGTGTATGTGCATTCTGAATGAAAATTCCATTTTTAATAGTATATTTATTGTCTATCATTGAATTGTTCTATAATTTGTCAAGTTGATTATTTCGAATGTGCTTGACGTACAACATTCTCTTATTGTTTCCTTTAATTTTCCTTTTTATGCTGTCGGTGCTTCGTTTAATCCCACATCTTCTAAGGGATTATATGAAATATTTTTATTTGTCAAGATAATGTTAAATTGGAGTCATTGTAAGACACGACAACATCAACAAGCCAGAAAAAACAAAAATGTTTAATTTCTTCCAACAATTTAAGATTTGAACATTTTTCAATTTCTCGTCTTAATGTTGCCCATTAATTTACTCTCTTCTGCCACGTTTCATTATAAATTTTTTTTTAAATTTGATTTGATGTGAGAAATGTGATAAATGAAAAGTGGAAAATGTCAAAAGGATCTCTTTCATGATATATCTCATTTTTTAAATGTTGATATATGAATAAGAAAATTATCTACCAGAATACTTGATTGTATTGATGTATACTTGTTGGAATAAGAAAATTATCTACCAGAATACTTGATTGTATTTCTAAGATTCATTGCCGACTTGCTTAATTTTCTATAAAATTTTAATCACTTATTTATTGATTAATTTTTTTATTACTTTAGAAAAATGTATATTCCAAATAAATTTTCTAAACGAAAATTGAAATTGTAATAAATAAATTTTCCCTTTTTAACTGCATTATTTTAATTTCGCTTTTAATGAAAAGCTTTTCAAGAGAAATCAAAAACAACAGCAAAAAATTCCCCTGATTAATATTTTATTAAAATGGGTTGCTGCACTAAAATTTTTATTTCATTTTCAAATGCCATTCCATAAAGCAACACTAATTTGTTCCACTCCAATTCTTAAGTAATTGCATTTCCTTTTTTCTCCCCCCTCTTCTTGCATGATAATTAAAAGGAAATTAAGAAGATTTTGTTTTGGAAAAATGATGCAGCGGCCTTTTAGCCAAAAGCCTGAACAAACATCAACACCAACATGATTTAAAGGTTTCCGCATTGTGATTTTTTCTTAATAGTATATATTGTCTGCTTAATTCGACAAGATGTAGGGGGTAGAGGGTAAAATAAATTTTATGTAAATATTTTAAAATGTGCTACACACTATGCGTCTAAAGTAAGTCTTAGCATTTATTAAAAACCGCAGCCCCACGGCCGTCAGAAAGACTCTTCCATAAATACCAACCCCCTTTATGGCTCAAATCTTATGTTACCTTCTGGTGATATTGAATATAAAGGTACATCTACATTTGAGATCGCTCACGAAAAACGCTGAAATGTGTGAACTCGATAAGTCTACTCTTATCTATACCAAAAAGCATAAACTTTGACTTACATTGACAGCTCAGTGCAAAGATGGCACCACTTAAGAACAAAAGCTACGGGTACAAGTTACTTTTGGGGTAGCCGCTCTTATAAACATATATGGAAATAAACCTGCAGTTGCCTTAGCCATGTGAGAACAAACCTTAATACGCAAAAAGAATATATTTTTCTAATACTCTTAGACCAGACTAATATCACCAGTAGTAATGGTCAGTGCAATGGTGCAGACCATACAAAATGTTTATTCTCTGGCTTTGTCCTCTCCTTTAACTCACATATTAACAAAATGTAAAGCTTCTAAATTTGCGAACCTTGTCACAGACTAATTAACTCTACTACTACTCGGTATTTGATTGGCTTCGCGAGCACAATTTCTTCTGAACTTAAATATTTTATAGAATATCTTCTTTTCTTACTCTGATGTTATAAAATGGAGATTATAAAAATAAAATACATTATCAATAAATACAACTTAATAAATAATAATAAACAATTAATTTAGAATTAAAAAAAAGTGATATATTTTACTGTTTCAAGGTTGTGGGCTAGCAGGAAAAGAAATAAAAAGACAAACTTAATTACATTACTATTTTGCTTCCATTTGCTTAAACTTTTAATGTCCTGCAGCTGTTCCTGAGCAGTTTAACTACACTGCACCGAAATAATCTTAAATTTTAAAATAAATACAAATATTTTTTCTTCATCGAATTACGCCACACACGCTTGTTTAAATCTATTTTACATTGAAACGTGTTGCTAATATTGACGGACAAATAGGGTGATTCTAAAGTAATTATAAGACTCTAAACTATCTGTGTATAAAACAAAATTGGCGGGGTAGATTTATTCAGGCATCTCCCTTTATTGAATAAAACAAGTTGATTGAAAGTAAAGTTCCGATAGCATTTTTTTTTCGGAAAAGCACTCCTAATGCGAAAGAGGAGTTTTGAAGTTTGGCAATTGAACATGCGATTCATCGTTTTCCACATGTTTTCTTTTAGGAGCGGGAGTTAGAGTACTGGGGCTATTGTATTGGAATTATGAGAAACTGATAGTGATAGAGAAGACGCTGTAAAACGATATAAAACTATTATTTCACGTTGTCGTATTAATGGTTGTCATTTCGCAGATGAAATACTGCTGCAGCGTTCATGTGTTGAGATGAGTTTTATAAGCCATATAAATTATTTTGTCGTAAATGCTAAGTGACTTTACTTGAGATGTGAATAACGGGAATTGGGTATTTTATCACTCTCTCGGATAAGGATCGATCTGACGATCTTAGCTTTTTGTGCGTGATAAAGTCATTAAGTCTACAACTCCACTATACGAATGTACCAAAAAAATTAAGTTATGCTCTACACATATAAATTTCATACGTAAAATGTTAGTATTTCCTTAGTATTTCCCTTAAGGTTTTAATATATTTCTGATTTCTATAGCGATTATTTTATGAGAATTCTAAGGGCACGTATAACTCGACAACAATCAATTTCATTGTATTTTTAGGTAAAATTTAATATTTTTTTTTCATGTTTATGCGATTTGAGATATCAAATAATATCTAATAAAGACGAGTTTGTTGTAATAAAACATTCGTTGATGCATTTTCTTGCAACTGAAATCAGATTTTACCAAATAATACCTAATTATATGACAATGAGGGAAGTAACACCTAAATAATCATTTAGGTATTTAAGAGAAGTGCGTACAAGTAATAAGTTTATGTAGATGTAGCTCGTAACGCCAAAGGTTTGGCCACCAATTTGCCAATAACAAAATCCTTATAATTAAAAAGAAAACTCATCTTGACGATCATTTTAAATCTAAATAATTGACGTTATAAAAGTCTTGCAAAAGCATTAATATAAAACTGCAAACCATCCGTTGGAAAAGTTCACGATCTTAATGGCTTTCTTAGGATATTTGCTTAACGAAGAGTAATTTTAAATTAGAAAGTATCTCTCTCAAGTTGAAAGAATCCGATGGTTTTAGTGAAGCATTTTACTTTTTTACTGCTGCTGTGCTATATAATGATTTTCATTTTAATTAATTATTTTACTTAACAAAATGTTGAAGATTTTTGTGATCCTGAAAATAGTTGCTGAAGCTTACAGGTAATGCGAGCACTATAGTAAGACTCGTCTTAATTGAAAAGTTTTAGGATTAATTATAGACCATGTGCTGGCATTTGTTGCTACAGAATTCAGAAAACGTTAATACCGCGTAATTACATACAATTTGCTCAATTAAAATTTCGTGTTTTACTTTTTCGTTTTAACCGTAAATTTGCTTTAAACTTCTTTTGTGGGCTCTTTATGGCATTTTACAGTCGTCGTACAAACAGATTTACAAATGTTGTGTGTTTTGTAAAATTTAAGTAATTTATCTTTTGTCAGCGAAAGATCACAAGTAAAAGGAAATAATTGCCAAAAATAAAACCACTTCTGGGAAAGACAAGCAAACAAAAAGAAAAGCAACTTGTTTTTCTGGGGGAATAAAATTCCTTGTCACAGACAATACTGGCAGCAGATTTTATGATCCTAAATTAGTATGTTTCATAAAATAAATACCTGTAGCGAGCAGCTCTATAAAGCACACATATAAATCAATCAGCCAATCAAAGCAACAACCTTGTCGACGATTAAGTTCGCTAAGCAGTAGATGCTCTAAGATAAAGTAAGTAAATATTTAAGTGATTTAGCCAGTTAGCAATATTCGTGCACGAAAAGAAAGTTTTACGCATTGCTTGTTGTTTGGCTGCTGTAAATAATGTTTGTTGCACTGCATTTCGTTCTCTGAAATTGTTGTTACAGAAATTGTCGCTTTTTATAACTTTTTATTTACAAAAAAAAAAAAAAAAAAAAAATTTATTATGTTTTGCGAAAACTGGCTGTTGTAGTAGTTGCTAATAATTTACATAAGTTATGATAGGAATCAATTTTTACATCGATCTAAAAAAATTATTATCGTTAATTATAAGGCATTAATTTAATATTCAGATGGAACGCTGCAGTAACAACGGCACACATGACACATTTCCCCCCCTACTTCGTTTTTAAGGTTCGCAAGTATGCCTGTACGAGTATGGCTGTGGTAATCGTGTCCTTCTTGTCCGTCTGAATTTAAGAAGAAAATAGCAATTTTGTTCATGTGAAAAAAGATGTCCACACAGCCGTAATTATAGGCCGTATATATATTGCTTTATTCGCCTACCTTTTCTTCGGTAAAGGGTTGAAACGAAATATCTCCAGCTGAAGAGCCGCAACGTGACCAACTCGAAAATTGCATTGGGTATTTTTAGTGGAGTATGAGATATACACACATTGAGAAAATTATTAGCTTCTGAAAAACGCTAGAAGTTTGGAAATATTGCCACCTACTCCTTGAAAAGCAGCTGCATCGTGTTAGGTGGTTCCCCTTTAAATTTTTAAAGCTGAAAAAACTGTGAAAAGTTTCTGTGGGTATTTCACTTTTGCTGCTCCTTATCAGAATGCGTTGATAAGGCCTCGTTCCTAAAAAGTTTCTGCCACATCGCACGACAACAGGTTCAGTAAAACTCTACTGAGTATTTCACTTTGGCTGCTTTCTTATCAGAGTGCGTTGATAAGTTCCTGGATACTGAAAAGTCTCTGCCATACCGCAGGTTAACAGGCCGGCTGAAACTCTACAGAGTATTTCATTATGGTTGCTTACTTATCAGAGTGCGCTAATAAATCTCTGGATCATGAAATTCCTCTTGATCGTAAACTACTGTCGGTAATTTCATATTTACGCATGCATTACTAAGCGCGTGCTATAAGGGGCTTAATGATCAAACTCTCACGAAGGAACTGTATATATTATATTTGGTCACGTGGAACCCTTTCTATATTACCCATGGCCAACGTATATAATCTATACAGTAATCTTTTTTACTCCTTGTTTTATATGACATATTACGCTTTCAGGTTGCAACAAATTAGACTTCGAATGTTAAGGAGTCGAAACAAGGTTTCAAATGCGATATTTTGTTTTACATTGAATGCACGGCAACAATGGCAGTGAGTTTCTAGTGACCGAAACATCATTTAATATGCGCCAACGTTTTAACACCATCTTCATTTTCTGACATAACTGTGACTCTGTTGATCCATGTTAATGAATTCAATTTATTTCATTTGTCTAGTTTGCAAGAAATAGTTTTCTTTTAAACTAAATTAACTTAACCTGCAAAGCTTTTTTGGGTGACCGCAGAAGAACATCCAGAGTCTAGGAAGAAATCGAACCCGCGACCTCCGCATTAGTAGGCTGCGCCCTATTCATTCGCCTATGGAAGCACGCATAAGGATCGTATACTCGCATACATATGAAAATATAAAAGCAAAGATGACGGAATATATTTAAAAGTTTAATTTTAAGGAAATGAGCGATTGCAAAGCGCCTGCTGTAGAGATTCTGCTCTGTTAGAGAGGCCAAAAGACAAGAATTACCGTTCGTGGTCCTTTTAATCACTTTTTAAGTAAGAAAGCCGAAGCACTTTTGAAGAACTTTTCAGTATTAAAACAGCCCAGAATAAATGTCATATGCAAACTGTTGAGTTATTTTGTATCCAACGAGAATAATTTCGGTTCACGAAATCCTATACGAAGCCTATAAGAGGGGTAGAAATTGTTCATTGCAGAGTAGACCACGAAAATAAAAGAGGCTTATCATAATTGTTTTATATAAAACGTATTGGAAAGGGTTTCCATATTGGTGTGATTACGGTGGCGTAGCAGGTTCGATATGTGGAGAGATTTGGATGAAATGGAGATATAGTAAATATAGTTTTATTCCGCTGGTGAAGTTAAGCCATTATTATGTGTTCGTTCCAGTTAAGTGAGTTCTTGATATAGCTTGGCATACGTGCACAATACATGCTTCGAAAGAACCAATTTAACCTTCTTGGCGGTGCGCCGTCAACAGTGACTTTGGTCACATTAAGTCAATCATTATAGTTATTACACGATCCACAAAACAACCTTAACAAAAGCAGCCTGAAGATTTCTTCCTCAGCTAATAAATGGAGGATGAACTTTACGCATGCGTATAAATGGATAATTGATGTCTTCGTAATACATGTATGTATGTATGCCCATGCACAGCCCAATACATTTTTACTCGCATACGAGTACATCCGAATAGCAGTTTCTCTGAAAGACAGCAATGCAAGAAATTATATAAAAAGAAAAGGAAAATAGATGTTGATGTGTGTGTAGTGCAATGCAGATTGGCTTGGTGCTGCGATGCAGCTGATGTAGCGAAAAGTAGCATTTTTCAGTAGTTGAAATTCAGTTTAAAGGCATACGAGTACAAACCCCAGCATGTTCAATTATTTATTTACTCGTACTGCAGCAGTTGCCCCCCCCCCCCCCCCCTAAAAAAAAGTAGAACATGCCGTATGTTTTGCAACGCTTGCGTTTGTGTTTTCTGATTTTCGTTTAGTTTTGTTTCGACTACATCATGTTTCATTTTGACGAAAATTATGCAAATCACGCACCACAATGAATTATTTATGAAATATTTGAAAGCACATCATAAATTGTCTTGTTTCAATCACCGTCGATACAAAAGACGGGAGCTGTTCATTGAAAGGTTGTACCCTTCGTATACTTAATTTGAGTAATTTTTACCTAAATGTATTTTTATAGTTCTTGTTTTGGAATCTTTACGAGTGCATACAATTTTGTGTGGTGCGGGGTTTTGTAAAAGATTCCAGCTCAGTATCACTTGTAGTTTTTGCATTGTAGTTGTCTTTAAGTTGAACACATATAAAAGTTATAAAATGACAAAATTCGCTTAGGGCTTTTTGGTAAAAAAATATGTAAAAGTGCTCTGGATCTGGGAAATGTGCACGAGAAAAATGTACCTCAAATTGTATGAGGGTTGATTTGATTTTGTATGCCTTTTAAAATAAAACGAGTCCACAAAGTGCTTCGACTGAAACGGTAAAGGTATATTTTTATAAAACTCTTTGGCTTGAACGTTCCGTATTTTTAAGCTCCATTCATTTCTTTTGAAACGTTTTAAAATTACTTGCATATTCCTTTTTAAGGAACTGTTCAGACTAAATCATTTTCAATGGCTGATTAAATGGCCTGGCAGTGAAAGAATAGTTTTTGGGGTTTTCATAGAATAAGAAAATTTTTAAAATTCTCGGTTAAAAATGATTTGTTTTCGCCGTGTCATGGCACTTTCGATTATCTTCTGACTATATACATATAAAAATATTTTTTACAGAAAATATTTTCTTAAAGAAAGTTTTTTAATATAATTTTTCCAATATTTCGTTAACAACTCACTGATGTCGGTGCCATCATAGAATTAGAAAATGATTAGGGAAAGCTATTAAAAAACTTTTGTATGCGACTGTAAAATCTGGAGACATTTCTGCTCCGATAGAAAATCTGCGATAGCAACTTCAAATACATTTTTGAAAACCAGACATCGGCGTCTGAGAAGGTTTTTTTTGAGGGCGGCCAACTGCCGTTGCTCTATTCGTACCTCAAGCTGGTTCACATGCCAAAAAAAGTTTATGCCAGCATATGAAATGAATCGGTTCTTGTACTGCAGTAACATGAGCCAGAAAACAAGTAATTTTTGCCTCCTGCAGAGCATACTCGTATTTAAAAAAGTTTTAAATGTTTAGAATTTGTATGCCTGTACATTTACCAGCGCAGAAATATACGACAGCTAATTAACTCCTCAATGGAGTTAAAAATGTGTTCACCTTTATAGTTAAACAATTTTTAAATTGTGCAGCCCGATCTACAATCTAATAAGTTTTGCTGGTTGCTTATTAATTCCTCTTGCTTTGCAGCTCCTCTCTGCTGATGGTAGCAATTTTTTGAAAATCAATTAGATATGAATTCCTTTTGGATAAATGCAAGCTGTTCAACCCGCAGTTTCTTTACCGGATTTGGAGTAGTTATTGCTTTATAAATGAGTATTGAGCTTTTTATGGAAAAGCTATTTTTAAATTTAGAGAACTAATTGTTGGCCTTTTGAAAATGTCTGGCGATAAAAGTGCGGCATAGAATATATTAATCGGAGACTATTATTTTGAATTTTGTATTTCGTTTTCCTCTAAGCAATCGTTAAGCAAATAAACGAGTTTTAGTGGCAGAATTTCACGTTTAGAAGCGATAAATAGCGCATAATGGCAACCGCAACCATATTTCTAATTTCAACTGGTGCAGAAACTCTCAGCCAAGTATCTCTTTATTAATGCATATGCAAAAAGCTTGCACCTCGTATTGTGAACATGTTATTTGATGGCCATGTATTTATCTTAACAGCCAGAGCAAATCGTACTGCCAAACTTTGCTTTACTGGAAAAGTTTGTGGTCTTAAGTGAACACAGCGGTGTGCTGATTTGATTTCATTATTATTTGATAATCATCTGTGTAGTCGTGCGTAGTATTTAACATTTACACGTGAAGATTTCTTTAGTTAAGTTGTAGTTGATTTGCCAAGGAGACAACTCGTGTACCTAGAACACATTACAGACCTGAGAATCGTTATTAGAAACATCAACATCAACTACGTAAACTTTCTTTTGGAGGCAGTGTCAGCAACCTTTTCTTATCTCCGTTCGGTAATTAATAAAAGTATTTCTTGCTGTTTAAAAATGATTTCCTTTTTTTTCTCTACACTGATGACATTGTGGGCTTGCTAGCACGCTCACAGTAAGAGTACGAGTAAATTAAAACTGGCAGCATAATTTGATCATTAAGAAAGACAAAAATGTTACCGTCTTATATCATTTGTCTCCGCTAAGTAAGTATCTGATGTCTGCTGAGCTTAACACTCTTGTAGATTAGGCTACCGTTGTGGCAAGAGTTGCTTTTTTCACAAACTTTTAACAGTCTGTCGTTAAGCTAGGAAATCAAACATCCAACCATCCCTGATAACCAGCATGCTAACCAGTCAGCTTTGAAAACGCATACTGAGTCCACCACCATACTACCACCACAAGCTCCTCGTAATGCAAGCAAACAAAACGAAAAAATAAATTACGAGCAAAGAAATCACAAAAACAGGCATTCCTTTTCCAACTTCTACTGTCAAGACACTTTTACACACACCGTCTACAGTCGTTTTGAGCACAATGCGATACGCAGCAACACGATATGGGAAGCAAAACAGTCATAGTGAGTTACTTTTATCAGTGGCGATATCGAAAAATGCAAGCCGGCGACAGCAATGGCTAAATGCGCGCTTGTCAATGATTAATGGACTCCTGCCAAGATGACAAATGGAATCACTAAGAATCCAACATATTTATCAAGACGCCAACTAAAAACTGTCTCATACCAACACCAACATAAACTCATCTATTTATTCATTCATCCATTCATTCAGTTAATACTCGCACTTCCACTGTCTCGTATACAAAACACTGCGTAACACAAAAAAACGCAACACAAGATAAATAAGTAGAGTATTTTTCAGGCATACGAAATCAACGAACGGTGAGCCAATGCAACTGAAAATTGTTTGCTTTTGTTTTCTTATATGTAAATTTGATGAAATTTTTTAAAATTATGAGTTGGAGGTTTTATGCGATACAATTAATTGAGTGTTGAAGTGAACATGATTATTTTCGCGGGTTTTTTTTTTTTATTTCACAATTTGATTATTCACGTATTTTTGCTAGTACGAGTATTTTTCTTCAAATTGTCATATATGATTTTCTTAACTGTTTTTTTTGTTTTTCTTTTCGTAATCATTTCTTGCGTGTTTCGCTGCTTGAATCATTGATCAATCGATTTGATGCAGGAGCTGTTTTAAGAGAATTGATAACGGTCGCGTATTCTGAGAGCAAAAGCTCTGCGAAGTATCCTTCGCACAAATACCCAGAAAATATATAAACTCTGAATATTCAAAGAGCATTCTTTATGAAGCTTCCTTAATCCTCGAACTGTATTCAGCTTCCCAGACGCCGTTTGATGCAGAAGAGCTGTTTTAAGAGAATTGATAACGGTCGCGTATTCTGAGAGCAAAAGCTCTGCGAAGTATCCTTCGCACAAATACCCAGAAAATATATAAACTCTGAATATTCAAAGAGCATTCTTTATGAAGCTTCCTTAATCCTCGAACTGTATTCAGCTTCCCAGACGCCGTTTGATGCAGAAGAGCTGTTTTAAGAAAATTGATAACGATCGCGTATTCTGAGAGCAAAAGCGCTGCGAAGTATCCTTCGCACAAATACCCAGAAAATATATAAACTCTGAATATTCAAAGAGCATTCTTTATGAAGCTTCCTTAATCCTCGAACTGTATTCAGCTTCCCAGACGCCGTTTGATGCAGAAGAGCTGTTTTAAGAAAATTGATAACGGTCGCGTATTCTGAGAGCAAAAGCTCTGCGAAGTATCCTTCGCACAAATAGCCACAAAATATATAAACTCTGAATATTCAAAGAGCATTCTTTATGAAGCTTCCTTAATCCTCGAACTGTATTCAGCTTCCCAGACGCCGTTTGATGCAGAAGAGCTGTTTTAAGAAAATTGATAACGATCGCGTATTCTGAGAGCAAAAGCGCTGCGAAGTATCCTTCGCACAAATACCCACAAAATATATAAACTCTGAATATTCAAAGAGCATTCTTTATGAAGCTTCCTTAATCCTCGAACTGTATTCAGCTTCCCAGACGCCGTTTGATGCAGAAGAGCTGTTTTAAGAGAATTGATAACGGTCGCGTATTCTGAGAGCAAAAGCTCTGCGAAGTATCCTTCGCACAAATACCCAGAAAATATATAAACTCTGAATATTCAAAGAGCATTCTTTATGAAGCTTCCTTAATCCTCGAACTGTATTCAGCTTCCCAGACGCCGTTTGATGCAGAAGAGCTGTTTTAAGAAAATTGATAACGATCGCGTATTCTGAGAGCAAAAGCGCTGCGAAGTATCCTTCGCACAAATACCCAGAAAATATATAAACTCTGAATATTCAAAGAGCATTCTTTATGAAGCTTCCTTAATCCTCGAACTGTATTCAGCTTCCCAGACGCCGTTTGATGCAGAAGAGCTGTTTTAAGAAAATTGATAACGGTCGCGTATTCTGAGAGCAAAAGCTCTGCGAAGTATCCTTCGCACAAATAGCCACAAAATATATAAACTCTGAATATTCAAAGAGCATTCTTTATGAAGCTTCCTTAATCCTCGAACTGTATTCAGCTTCCCAGACGCCGTTTGATGCAGAAGAGCTGTTTTAAGAAAATTGATAACGATCGCGTATTCTGAGAGCAAAAGCGCTGCGAAGTATCCTTCGCACAAATACCCACAAAATATATAAACTCTGAATATTCAAAGAGCATTCTTTATGAAGCTTCCTTAATCCTCCGACTTTGTTTCCTTTCCATTGCATGAATTCAGCTTTCGTAAATATTGTAATTTTAAGTAAAAATAATACTGTTTAATATTCATTAATTTTTCTAAAAAAGATAATATTAAAAATATAAAAAATTAAAATAAATAAATAAAATAGAAATAAATCTTAAGCTGCAAAATTAAAGTGAAAATATGAAAATGGTGTAAATAAGTTAATTAATTCTGTCATATAAAGATAAGTTCGAATCTACTTCCTATCTAAAACTTGCGGGACCTTTTCGTTGATACAGAAGCATTCCTTCTTCTCCTTTAGTACTTGTAAGGGATATTCTCTTCGTGGTAAGTTCACATACTTCAGAATTCATGTTGGCTGTAGAATGTTCGGAACTAATTTAAGCAGCATTTAGAACATAATGTGAAGATAATTACAGCTAGTACTTTATATTTAAAGAATTAACCTGTAGAATTAAAATAGTGGTCAAGTTCAGCTTTGTATTTATCTATGAGTAAATATTGCAGTGTAAATCGAATACCATTTTTTAAATGGTAAACCTTTCGAGTGGCTATTTTTATTAAGACGTTATCTTTCACCAAGAGATCTTTCAACACTAAGAGAGCTTCCAACTGGTTAGAAATTTAGCAGGGGATGGTATTTCCCAAAGATATTTTTTGTTACATATGTAACGTGTATAATGCGAGCACTTTCCCGACTGTAACCAAAAATTTTATACCTTTCAAAGGCGAATTTTTAGAATATTTTCCCAGCTCTGAAAAAAGCTACTTTAGCCACATTGAAAGAGAAGAAAAGGCAAACTATGGAAAATCAGCGGAAGTCAAGAAATATTTTTGAATTATTATTAATAAGTAAATGTGAAGGCGAAAGGCATGTCTAAAGGGCTTACCGCACTTCTGTAAATATCCGGCAATATCTATACTTTAAGAGATTTATTTTTAATTGCTGCTGAACTACAAGTGCGTTCACTATGCAAACAAAGATGCACATTTGCCCGATTGAACGCCAAATAAATTTTTTTACATTATTTACATTTACATTTCGTTACATAAGCAAACAATACGCCTATTTGCATTGTTCAAGGCAATAATAGAAGTATGATTCTTAAAAGAATTATATATGACTTTTTTTCTGCTAAGCGTCCCTAAATGTCTTTTCTTTTAAGACTTTTAAGCTCCTCAAGATACAGTTTATACTCGGCAATGTGTATAATTCCTTCCGACCTGAGTGGGTGCATGACTATAAGTATAACTATATTATATCTACGCATTTATATATATTGTAAATATCTATATTAAAAGGCAGTAAAAAAAGATATTAAAATTTTGGAACTTATGAAATCCATTTTGTGTGAATTTCATATCTCTGCCACAATTTTGAAAACTGAAAAGCTATTTTTAAAATTGCTTATAGAACACATAATATCACCCAAAAATGTACTATAAAAATGATTAATCCAATAAAGGAAAAACTTTTCCAGAGAAAAAAAGCAAATGCTTGGCTTAAGGACGAGTGCAATCGAGACCCACTAAGCGAACGCTTCTCTAAACAGAAATAGAAATTATCCTCTCCAACACTCCATTTTTATATGTTGCTGACTTTTACCACGTACACATTCACTACTTTTTTTATACAGCAGGACCTCCTTAGGCTAATGAATAATGTGCAGACCACTAAACCGCATGTCGAGGATTCGATTCCTGCCCAGGCTCTGAGCGTTTTCCTGCAGTTTGCGTATTTTATCCGGTAAACTGCTTCTTCTCAAAATTTGAATGTGTCAAAGTATGAATAAAATCTGACTTTTACCACGTACACATGCACTACTTTTTTTTATACAGCAGGACCTCCTTAGGCTAATGAATAATGTGCAGCCCACTAAACCGCATGTCGAGGGTTCGATTCCTGCCCAGGCTCTGAGCGTTTTCCTGCAGTTTTCGTATTTTATCCGGTAAACTGCTTCTTCTCAAAATTTGAATGTGTCAAAGTATGAATAAAATCAAAAAGCGACAAATTAGTACCACCCTAAACAAAACAATATCTAATTAGAATTGATATGGAAAAAAGCTTCAGATCTTATTACACCATTTCCAGTTCAGTATATTTCACCGTTTGATGACATAAAAGGCGTACGTCTGACTTGAAATATCAATCAAAAGTAAGCAACAGCCAGCAAGAAGTCACATCCCTTCCATCACCACACCTTTACATATGCATACATGCTGACAGACATGTCATTGTTTAAAATTGAAAATCTTAATCCATTGAAAAATGCGGATTGACGATCGTATTTTTTTTTATTCAGACGGCCTTTATTTTAATGTAATTTGAATAACAATAAAAAAAATTAAATTACGGAAAGACAAAGAAAACAGAAGCATGAAGATGCATTATTTTATGGGAAAAGGGAACTTAATGCCCTTATGTTTTGGTGGTATTAAGATGAAACTGGCTGAATGGACAATTTATAGAACAAAAAAAAAAAAAAAAAAAACAAAACTGGAAAACTTCGTTCCAACTTACTTAAAACAATCCCTTGAAAAATAGCTAAAACTTAAGCTCTTTCTCTGTCTGTTTTTCTTTTGTCATCCAAAACGATTTGTCGAGTCTTGGGTAGTTTAGTTGTCTTGTTGTCACAGTTGTCGTCCGACTTTTAAGTACAAAAGCAAGAAAAAAAATGTCCACAGATTAAAATTCAGATTAATTGCATTTGGAACGTAAATGTTGAAGTTGTTTTCTTCTTTATATTTTCTATGCTCCTCTGCTTTTGTGCTTCTGAAATTTTTCATTTCATTTTCTTTTCGTTAAAATTTCCTTTTATTATTTGTGCAATTTAAATTTCTTCCAATAAATGGCAGTAGCATTTAAGGAGCAGTTGTGAAAATGTAAAAGAATTAAATGGTATCAACGTTGTGATTACTTTGGAGTGGGAGAACAGTTCCTTTTTTTTGTAATTACATTCTCTTCAATTACTGGGAGTCTTCATGAAGACAAGTAAGGACAATGTGCGGCAGCTTAATGCTTAATGAACGCATTAAAATTCATAACAAATAAAAAATAGAGATTTACTGCCGACTTTATGGATGTTGCTTAATTATCTAATACGTGTACTTTTACCCAGCTGGCACGTTCCAGACACAGCCATCGCTTATTAAAATTTATTTAGTTACTTAGAAGGGCTTTAACTTCACAGTCAATACTCTCCTTAACATCAGCAATACGAGGGCGTAAGTTTGGCCTATTCCGCCGACCGATTTGCTCAGTAATTGAAGTTGTTCATTGAACAGCAGTTATTCGTCTATGCTAATAAATGTCTGCTATGCTTATTAAAACTTTAATTTTTTTGGAACTTTTAAAGAACAATCGTGTCGAATTCTGTATGTGAAAGTTATTATTATTCTTAATAATCGGTTTCAGGTAATAGATGACTAGACTTACGTGGTAACCATGAACACATTTTCTTTCCATTTTAAAATTCCATTTAATAAATGTTTTGTAAAAAATATAATAATTAAATGGTATATAAAATTAAGCAGCCTTTTTGGAACGTGCAATCGTTTATCTTTGTTGGTGAATGGATGAGTTTTGAGATTTGCTAAAGTTATTAACTTAAACGGGTTCCATCTTTTGTCATTAATGCGTTTGTCCAAAATTATTTATTTATTAGTTATATTATTATTTATTGAGTTCGTAATTGGATTTCAATCGCATTCTCCTGAAGCAGAATATTGCTCGGCTTTCCTATACTTAAATCGATCTAAAAAATTTTGGAAATCAATTTCCTTTGGATTTGAAAGCTAAATAATTTATTAATTATTTATTGTATGCCAATTCAGGCTTCGGAAATTCTTTTTTAATTTTATTAATTTCTACACACTAGTACCCCGTTCAGACATAAAGCTGAACTTCGTTATATCACATGTTTCCCAATGTAAGCGCAATTGCATCTAAATTTATCATACAATATATTCAATTTAATAATTAAGAATTTTTTTAGTCTATTTAGAAATAATAAATTGCTTAAGATGGTAATTGGAACTCTTCTAAAACCATTTTAAGTTTAAAGAAAAGTAACGCTGTAAATGTCTTTTGTTAACATTTAATACCCTGTTCAGACATCAATTTGTATGTAATAAATTTGTTTGCAACAATTCACCATTCACACACGCCATTCCCAATATTTCACTTAAGACGAAAGCAACTTTCGCCGCTGCTATTCCTTGCTGCCAGCTACAAAACTTCTCTCGCCCACTAAAGGGACTTTCAGAAAGGCTGCACAATTTATGAGAAAATTTAAAATAGATTGACACTTTATAAATTAAACACTTTGGAGGTAAATTTTGAACTCAATTTGGACTTAAATGGAGATCAATGTGAATTTTCATAATTTGTCCGATTGTACGAACAGAATATAATAGACTTATCTGTTCTTACGCCAAATGTACTGCAGCTGCAGATTAAATTTATCCTTGCAGTAAAGAGTGCATATAAAATAAATGTCCGAATCTTTTACAAAGTATCAGTAGGAGAGGAGTACGTTTCGCATAAGTATAGTACTCAGGCTGCAGTTAAGCATGGAGGAGGGTGGGTGATGATCTGGGCATGTGTTTCCACTGCAGGAATAGGAAACATTAATTCCATAGATGGTAAAATGGCTAGATCCAATATTTGCACATTTTGAGAAAAAATTTGGACGATCTGAAGCAAACTTCAAACTTTGCGAAGACGTAACTCAGCCATAATTGTCGATTAAAATCTCTATAAAAACACTTTCTACACAGAGCATCGGCTGAAGCATGGAATTTTACGCAAATCTCGTGCATTCGATGCCCCGACGTTTGTTTTGCTTTCAAGTAATGAACTTGCGTTTTATATGTGACTCCGCAATTGTGCGTTTGACATGAAATTTTTCGATTTTGCTGTCTTTCTTAAATCTAATTATGATTTTGAATAAAAATTCTCAGTATTATGTGTTGGTTTAAAGGGTTTTTCAATAATATTCCACTGTGTATCAAAGTTTTTTAAAATTATTTTCATTAAAGTGTTCTTAAATTTGAGCAACTGCATATAATAATGTTGTGTGACCACATAATTTTTTTTAAAAAAAAAATGGACTCCGTTCAACTCTACGAGTGAACATTTATTATGAGTGGATTCATGAAGCTCCTCTAATTGACAGAATATAATTTTCACCTCAAACATTAAATTCCTTTAAATGTTCAAAACCTCTGTGAAATAAAATTAATTCTGAAATGTTATCCAGCAAAAGGAATAAAAAAAAATGAATTCAAAACAAAGTAGCAAACATTGAATTCTTGTGTAAGCTGTCCAGACTGAATAGACTAAAAGCTCTTTGATGAGAATGTAGTAAAGCTTTATTTTTTGTTTTAATTTGTATTCCTAAAATGCAGACACACATAAAAATAAAAATCTCATGCATAAATGTTTAAATGCGACAAAACCGTAAATTTTGAATATTTTTGGAGTTTCCAGCTTCACATATTTTTTGTCATTCACAGCTGTCGTAGTCCACTTTTTACTGCTGGTGTCTGGTTGGTATTGAAGTTAGATTTTATAGAAGCCAAATGCAGGTTGCTTGATTAAATCCCTCAGTTTTCCATTTTGCTTTTCGCAATCACCTTGTTATTTCTTCATACACACGCATATGTATGTATGTATGGAAGTGTGTGTGCGCACACATGTACGTAAACGTGCGGCTGCGAAAATGCCATCTAAAAATTGTCCTCTTTGTTGCACAAACGCCACTATTTCTCTTGGGCTTAAAATTAGGATTTTTAATTGGGCTCGGTGTGAGGAAAGAAAAAAAAAGTCGTGCGCAACGACGGATTAACAAATACAATTAGAATGTAATTGAATTGCAAGTACCGGAAAGCTATGCTTCTGCATACTCGGGTATGTGTGTGCACATGCGTATGTAAGGATGTGGGGATGTATGCAGTGCTTCAGGATTTTTGGATATGCTTGTATGCAAATGGCCGTGTACAGACGGATATTACAATGAGGTCTCTAGGACTGCCAAAGGAAACAATTCGGTTCCTTTTTAAAAAATGTACGAAATATTCTCTTATTTTTCACTCTATAAAAATAATATTACTCCTATCGATTTAAAGGGGGTTCATTTATTTCAAGTGAAATAACATTATATTCCGAGTATTGCCACTACACATTTTTTGTTACTCAGTGTAATCTTTCATTGCCTTTTTCTAGTTCTAAATTAATTGTTATATGTGATAAATGCGTGAACATGAATAAATCTGATCAAATTTTTGATATTCTTTATACATGCATATACATATGTATATAAGTATATGTATGTGGGATATAATGTGGGATATGTGTATGCTTGTTGTGTGTAGATGCATAAGGCATGTATGTAAAAATCGATTACACTGTAGCATGTAAATATGTATGCAGATGCCCAGATATGTATGTATGTAGATGAGGATGTTTGTAAAGTTAAAGAAAATTATTATAATTATAATTAAAAAAATTAGGAAAAATTGGTAATCTTGCTACCATATTATTTTCTAAAATGGATGATATTGGCGACATATGCAACAGACATGTTACAAATTACAGAAAACGAATGCGAAACTCGACAATACGTAACTCAAGAAATTTATAAATAACGGTTACATTTTTATCACACCTCGTACTTAAATGTGTGAATATATAGATGAATGTATGTGTATGAATGCGTGTTTGGATGATAAAGTATTAAAGAAAAAGCAAAAAATTTAAAACAGAGTATTTTTTGATCGAAATTCAATTTTAATTTTATATACACAATTCTGCATCCTTGCAGATCCTTTGAGAATTACTTACACTTCTGTATATACACATGCTACAAAAATGAAAAAAATATTATTTAGTTTTTAAATTATGAAGCAGAGGCTTAACGGGACAGGATTTTTATTTCATTTATTAAAAGAATGTAAATTATGTTACCACATTTGCATTGGCAAAGCTGGTGTGAATGCAAGTAAGAACGGGAATAAAAGGATGTATGGATAATTGTTATTATTATATATTTAAAGTGAACAATTATCCTACTACTTTTGCTTTAATTTTGGAAATTAAGCATTGTATTTAGTACAATTGAGATCATCAATAATCCAGAATCAATTTATACAGTGTGTGTTTTACCCCACAAAGTGGTCAATCATCGAATTTTTTTTGCAAAATAAAAATAATAGAAAAGGGAGATTCTTTGAAGAGTATTAAAATATAATGTACATACATACATGCATACATACATATATACATATATATATACATTATTTCAGTATATGGATTGAAAACGTTAAAAAAATCTATTGCAAAAAAATTACATATATGGCCTTTGTAATTCAAACCAACGCCAGACATACATACATACTCGTATGTGTATGTATTACAGAATTATATATTATGCTCATGTAAAATCATATGAGCATGATATGTGCATATGTGTACGTACCTTTTTGTACATAGTGCATACGTATGCGTGTGGATGTGTAAAGAATGTTTTTATGCATATGGAAATTCAATCGTGTTGTTGCATGTCTATAACTGCGAAAATACTTGCAAACATACATATATACGTTTGTATGGGCGTGTATTAAGTATTTCTGGTAAATATACACACATAGATATGTGTGTATGTACTCGTATATCTAGATATGTGTGTACATATCTTCTCATATGTTCATATATACAGCCATTTATACATACTCGTATGTATGTATGTATGCATGCAAGAATACGCGTGGATGGTAATTCCGAATTAAAAATTTGGAGATAATAAAGTAATATTATATGTACGTATATACAGCCATGGACACTAAATTAGCACAAAAGTAATCTTAAGTTTGATTAACCATTTTTTGAAATTTTTTGACTGAGGAGTGTATTTTTTTTTATGCACTGTCAAAGCAGACCTCCAAGCTTCTTTCACACAAGAATTTTTTACCGTTATCTCTCTTCGTTTTTGTTTTATTTGCTAGAAAGTGTAATGGGCATTTTTTCTTCTGGACAGTAAATTAGCACAAAGGGAATAAAACAGACGTAAGATCGAAAGTAATTTTTTTTTTAAGTTTTATATAATTAAACTAATTTCTGTTAATAATGGGACTGCGAAAAACAAAATATTGCAAAGCGTTTACCCTTTGCTGGAACCTATAGATCAAAACACCTCTCATTCTGGAAAAAAATACTTTGGAGTGATGAAACAAAGATAAATCGAATGGGACCAGATGGTAGAGTGATAGTACATCGCCATAAACGGCAGGCACTAGATCCTCGCTACACACAAAAGACGGTTAAGCACGCTGGAGGTAGCATTATGGTGTGGGGATAATTTTCATGGCATGGTGTGGGTCTTATTGTGAAAATAAATAGAAAAATGGACCGTGATCAGTATTTGGATATTCTCAAGAACGAAATGGAACGAAATGCTTTTGAACAAATGACAATAACATTCACATTCACGCAGTACAATGATCGCAAACACACCTCAAAAGTTGTAAAGGAGTGGTTTGCTGAAGCGGGAATCCGTGTTTTAGGGGGAATCTGTGTTAGATGATCTTTGGACCGAAATACAAAGTGCATGGTGGTATTCCATTCCCAAAGAGCGTTGCCAAAATTTTATCAAAAGTATGCCCCGTAGATACCAAGCCGTAATTGAAAATAGAGGTTATTCTACTCAATATTAAACAGATTATTTAAAAATATCCAAATTTTTATTAATTACTAAAAGTTTTGGTTTCTTAATTAAGAAATTTTAATTTGTGCTATTTTAGTGTCCAGCTAAAATTTCACATTTAATTAAAAGATGGCTTCAACTACCAGACGGCCGAGGACTTTTATACAATATTGTTTATTTTTGAAGTAGAACACATATATTAAGTTTTTATGATAAAGCTTTTTGTTATTTGAAGTAAAATAATAAAATTAAGTCTATTTGTTTTTGGGAGAAAGTTTTGTGCTTATTTAGTGTCCATGGCTGTATGTGTGGATGACTTTATGTATGCATATGCAATTGTACATATCTACTCGTATGTGTGTTTGTAAAACTGTACAAGAATTATAAAAAATAAAATAATTAAAAAGTGAAGATTGAAATAATCAGGAAAGCAAAGATATGTAAAGAAAAGGAATTGCACATGTATGTACATATGCATGTACTTATGTGTATGTATGTATGCATGTGTTTGTAAGAAGCATGCTTGCTTGTAAATAGTTTGTGTAGTGATGTGTGCCAAAAGTGTTTTAAAATTCTGTTTTCGGTTCGTCGCTAATTAAATTAAGATCCTGAGATCTGAGGTGAGCTGTAAATGGTGGTCAATTTGGTGTACTTTATATAACAATAAGAATATACATATGTATGTATGTGCATGTATACTCGAGTTTCGCGACAGTCTATCTTCACATGAACACAACAGTTTCCATTATTGTATAATGTGGTAAATACATATTTAAAGATGTTTATATGCAGATTACTGCAGGCACCTCCATGCTGCCATCCGAAACAGCTGGATGTGTTTTCGAAAACTTTCTCCTAAGTATTTATTACACATCCTTTTTTATTGTATTATAATTGCCCCTGCTATTGTGTGTGTGCAGGACATCATGCATTTATTCGTAGATGGAGCAATTGCATAAATTTAAAGACATTAATCTCTGGAGGTTCAAACCTTCAACTAATACGTAATAAAAATGACAAGTAAAATGGAACTGATGTGGAATGACCATGTACTCCCCACATAAATATTGAAATGTGAAAAGCAAAAAACTGGCTTTTAAGTAGAAAAATAACTTTACATAACTTTCGGGAGCAGGAGCCACCGAACGCATTTTAAAAAACTTTTTATAATAAATTATTATTATGGTCACTTTATTGTATGCGAATATGCGAAAACTTAACCAACGTTCGCTTTAATTAATTTTATATCTCTGTAAAAGTTTAAAAGATATTTTATGTTTGAATATTTATAGAATAAGAGCAAAAGAAAAAAAAACACGAAATGAAGCACGTTATTTACTTTACCCAGGAAAATTTTATTATCTTTGCCAACATATCTTCAACTTAAAACATTTAAAATTTCCTAATTTGAAATATTGTTAACGTGCTTCTGTTCCATCTTCTTCTGGGAAAGTTGCTTTGTTCGGTTTCTTCATCTTGTGCATTGCTTTTGTAATTTCTCCAGCCATAAAGACTAATTTATATGCTCCCGCGTGACAAATAAAACAAATTAGCATTATGTTAATTAATTTTCACAAAATAACTGTTATCATTATATTACGCCACTGCCACTGCCACTGCCACTTCCACTGTACTGCTGTTACTTGCAACTTGAACGCTACTTGCTGCTTGCTTGCTACTCAACTGACATTTTCCCTTTAAAAGATATCTAATGCATACTAAAACCTCAAAAGCACACAAGAAAGAAAGATTTCATTTATATTCGAAACTTGGGTTAATTTTTTATAAAAAAAAGTTCAAATAAACTAAACTAAAGAACGAAAAGAAAAACAAAAAAAAAAAAAAAAAAAATAGAAAAACAGTCAAGACCTAACCGTATAGGAATGAGTAGCTTTTTCGCAATATTTCGTTATCTTGCTCATGGTAGAAATAGAAGAGGGGAATGAAATAATATTTTAGCAATTAATTTGCGTGAACACCTCAACTCGTTGTGTTAAACACACTAACTGGAAGTTTTTTGTGGATCCTGGTGGTAACCCAAACTTCAGCTTCATCATCTTGTCACCATACCGCATAGCGTTAGATGACGTTGAAATGCGTCTGGCGTGCAAGTGCCATACAGAAGAAATGTGCATGTGTGCTACTGAGCTTGCAAAAAGCTGGTGAGACTAGTGCGCGGTTGGAGTTTATGTGCATATTTGGAGTCGTCTGTGGCAGAATGGAAACGACTGTTTGTTGTACGCTGTTGCTTGTCTGTTGTTTTAAGCATTTGACTGGCGCTGCTACGTTATACTGCTACTTAATCTTTATTTTTTTCTTTATGCGTGTCTTTCATTTTCTAACCTTCTTATATTTCCATGCTTTACGTTACAATGCTTGACAAAATTTTCCCTCTTCGAACGGTCTACGGGAAACTTAGCCAGGCTTATAGATTATGCCAGCAATACCACACCGCTGGCAACGGCTTCGATTACCTCTTTCCTATTCTTTACTTAAAAAACCTCTCAAAACTACATAGGCATTTCGGTATTGAAAATCGTCAAGAGCAAGATAATCCACGAGGTTTTTTTTTTAAAGTGGGCCACCATTTTCGTACATTATATATAATTATCTGAAATATTTTTAACTCAACTCATTCATATAGCAATACGGTAAATTGAAGACGCCTTTGGGAAGAATATTCGGGGAAGTTCAAAGAAATTTTTTTTCAAGTGATTGACTTTATTTGCTATAAAATATACCGCAATAAGTCCCGATTTGCGGAGGATTTATTTCTTGTAAATAATCTTCCCCTCTTACACAAAAAAAAAAAAAAATTACTTAATGAAATTTTGTAAAGTTATAATTACAAGTAGAGTAAATTTGGGAAAAAGAGCGTTTACTTAACAGATTTCATTTTTCCGAAAAGAATTCTCAGTGGCTACATTGTAAAATTCTTCTTCTTCCAAAATTATATAATATGCAATCCATTTGCAATTAAATAATTAGAAAATCTGTGATAAATTTTTTTTTAAATATTTGCATCAGCCCAGGATTTCTGTTTTTTTAAGTTAATTTAACATGGAAATTTTCCCGCTTGTCCACATGAAAATATCCAGGGACTAGGCAGGAATCGAACCCGCGACCTTCGGCTTAGTAGGCTGTTCACTACTCACTCTACTATGGAGGCAACCAATTTTAATATAGGAAAGGAGACCGTTTTAGCAATCTTGCGACAGGGGAAGTACCTTTCGGAAGTAACTAGAGACCTTGTTTACTAACCAGCAAATTGTGGCTACAGGCGGGAATCGAACCAGCGGCTTCGAAACCGGCTTATTAGTCGGTTGTTCATTATTCAGTCTCCTATGGAGCCACCCAAGTTTAATATAAAAAAGGAGTCTATTATAGCAATCTTATGACAGGGGAAGTACCTTTCGGCAGCGGCTAGAGACCTTGTTTACAAGCCAGCAAGTTGTGGCTTCAATTCCCACTTACAACGCGGTTGTTTTCTCTATACAAGCCAGTAATGCAATCGGCTTCAGTATTTTCATAACGATGCCGACATCAAGTAGAGTGCACTAATAATCTTGCATCACACACAATACCGTTCGGAGAGCCATTTAACTTTTAAACAAAAGTGTATCTTTCCTAATAAAAAAAAATATATATTTACACACTTTGATATTTTTTTAAACTCATTTCGCTTTATTCCTTTTTATTTGTCAGCGTCTGCGCTACAAGTAGAATAAAATAAATCAAGATTATAATTCAAGACAGGAG
The DNA here is from genome assembly GCA_963402855.1 of Ormia ochracea. Taxonomy (NCBI): domain Eukaryota; kingdom Metazoa; phylum Arthropoda; class Insecta; order Diptera; family Tachinidae; genus Ormia; species Ormia ochracea. The sequence continues at coordinate 31,842,363 of OY727107.1, read as the reverse complement.
TCGAGTTGCAAAACGGAGCTTTCCTTCAACACGCTTGTTTCAATTTTAATTAGAAAATTGTTAATGCTGCAGCAGCATATCTCTCATTCCTGCTTCTATTTCATTTGTGAATATTTTATTTCTGTACGATTACAAGCTTAACTGAATTGTTTTGCAGAAGGATACGCCAAAAGACAAAAAAAAAAAAAAAAAAATCAGCAAATGCTTTAAATGTGTGTAATGAATACTGTTACTGTTAATGTGAATATAAAAATAATTTTTATTTGCCATTATATTTCAACGTAAAGGAGCAATAAAAATGAGTTACACAATTGTAAATTACGCGAACAGTGAAGCTTAAATAATTTATACTTAAAACAAAATGACTAGAAAATGAGATGTTGTGAAAATAAAGAAAATGTAACGAAATACCATTTTCTCCACGTATTTGAATAAGAATAGATAAAAGTAAGAGAAAGTAATTTAATGCTTGAATTATGTTTGGGGCACATCGTTTATAATTCTCTCATTACGAATGGTTGAAAAATAAAATATATTCATTTTGATATACAAATTAGCCCTTAAAAAAAATTCTTCTATTTGGCATTAAAAAAAAATTAATTGGAAATATTGTGTGTGCCAACGAAATGAAAACGTTCAGATTCACAGTGGGGCGTATTTTATGCCAACAGCAACTTTGCAAAAAATACATTACATTTCTTATGCAAGATTTATAATTTAAAATTATATTTTTTTAAAACGATATTCCATTCCTTTTAGGACAGTCTGAGAAACATTCCAATCACTACGAAGGAGCTCAGCTGTGCCAGAGTTATTCGGGAGAAAAATAATTAAAATTTATACATTTGAAAAAAAATGTTTCCTTTTAAAACTCATTACAATGAGTTGTATATGAAAAACGTTCTGCCATTTCTAGATTTGTAACAAAAATTTCAAAAAATTGCTTGAATTAGGATTCTTGATATTAAGACTCTTTACAGATTTGTTTAAATTTCCAGCTTAAAAATAGCCCAAAAAAAATAAATACATTTTAATATAAAAAAATATTTCAAAATAATTTATAAAATTTTGAATTTATTAAATTTAAATAAAAATTACAATTAACTACTTAATACTTAAATACACCTCAAGTAGTTCATTTCTTTGCGTTCAAAATCTTTCCTTCCTTCTTAATAAGTATTGCTTGGCTGTGAGGGAATTTTTCCTAAAACTAGCAAAAGGAGTGTAAGATATTTTCAACGTAAAACAGGCAATTAAATTCTATTAGAGTTAAAAAGTTTACACCTGATTAGTTAATAATTTATGGTCGCATGTTCTGAAAATGGAATGGTCTGCGAACCGAAACATATTAGCAGGAATGCTTTTCAGTAAAGTAATATGAATAAATTATTAAGAAGAAATGTCCTTGGAGCCAAATTGTTAATTATATTTTTTAGAAAATTACCTTTTCTTGTGTTTTTTTTTTTATTATTTTTTCTTGTACTCAATACTGAGTTTTCCCAAAATTTATTCTTGCGGGACTTATCCGTTTTAAAAAGCTTTAATAGCTTCAAAGGAATTCAGGCAGCCGCTCTTGGATCCAAGAGACAGACTCACAGGCTCCTTTCCTTTAAATGATGTGCGTGAACTGTAAGCCTATTTCATATATTTAGGGTCTTATTGCAATTGAAACTATTTAGCAAAGACGCTTTTACACAGCGCTTTTTTAAAAACTAATTTAAAGTTCTTAATAATCAATTTTCGTAACATTTTATGGAATATCTGCAGAAAATTGCTTCTCTTTTATTTTGCTGCTGCTTTGGGTATGCATTTGCTATCACGTATTTTATTTGATTTCATTTTTTTATTTCTTTTTCGTATACAAAATGTATCCATATGTAACGATTTTATATCGATCATATTTTATAGCGTCCTACGTTATTGTGTTTGAAATGCAGTTTGCAACGCAGCAAAATAAAAAGCAACATTTACGACAGACAAAAGATATCGGCTTCAAGCCAAGAGGAAAAAACTCCTGGCCAAATGATTAATAAAATCAACGGGAGGCCACTGAAATTAGTTTCATTTAATTCTTTTTTTTTTTTTTTTTTTTTGGTCATATTGTTTTTATGTAATGATATCAAAAGGATGCAACAAATATTTGTTTACGAACTTTACATCAGTATCAGTGGCGAGCAGCTTCAGCAGGTTATAAAAATTCATAAAAGAATGAATAAATACAAAATTGAAAAAAGGATTAAATGTGGATATACGTTCAATACTGCATACTGGTTAGATTACCCGGTACGCATATGCACACACGTCTACATACAGACAGAGAATTTAGTGCTTGTCCAAATAAATCATGGTAGCTGTGTATTTAACCCACCAGCCAACCGCTGGAAGAAACTAACATTGTGCCAGACTCCAAGGGGCAGACTGCAAGTATCTATAAAATAAAAATCAATGAAATTTAATGATCAAAACTCCCTTTTTTGTAACATAAATTTCAGGGTTCACAAAAAAAAAATCGAAAAAAAAATAAAAAAACTCTTCAAAACTAAATTATATGAAAAGATACTGCGTGCTATTTGCCCTGTTCAGTGCAACGCATGCAACACATGCTCATTAAAATGTCTTACTACTCGTAATATTGAATAGTATAAATAAAAATTGAAAATAAATAAATGAATGCCAATAAAAATGACATAAAAATTCATCTCTTATTGAGTACAGGAGCATTAAAATATATACTAACTCTTTCCCAAACACATCACAAGCAATTCAGTTAATAAAATTATTTCTTTCCATGCGCTCAAACACACTACTTACTTATTTGGTTTTATGTTGGTAACCTGGTGCGTCGAAAATGAAAATCAATTTCGTAAATTGTTTAATAATGCCAACGACAGGCTGGCTTGTTTGTAGAGATTTCTAAATTGTTGATAATAGACATTGATATTAAAAATTATATGCTTTTATCGGAAATGAATATGTTGGCAATCGAAACAACGCTATAATGACACCCAGCAAGACCAAACTGTGAGCGCATATAAAAGCATTTTGAAACTTAAAACGCTTTTTCTTATAACTATGTGACAATAAAAAAAAGCACTATTAAGAAACAAATTTTATATAGTTCACTATCTGGCTATAAATATATTTATCTGCACTTGGACGACAATGGATGTATACACATGTAAATGCATATTTACATATCGGTGTCATATCTGTATGCTCAGAAAAAAAAAATACTTTCAAATTTAGTGTTTTCGTATTCAGTAATTTCTTAACACTAATTGGCGGCTCTTTTAAACAAAAAAAAAAATCGTTAATTTACAGAAATTAACACCTACAAGTTTTGTGCTCATTATTTTAACGACGAACTTTCAAAATGTTTCAGCACTTTAATGGTAACATGGCGGTTATTGCCAACACACACCATTGATCCAAAGTAATACATCCCAGCGAATTATTTCCAAATAATAATAATGAAATATAAATAAAATAAGATAATGATCCTAATGGTTTGCTTAGCATGTTTTTTCATTGGCCAGAGTGAGCTTTCCATAATTGTGGGCAAAGCTGTCACAAGACTGTGTCAACAACAATTTAGCGAATTGGCACAGTATTAGTGCCCTTTCACAAAGCCTTTTACTTCTTTTGCTTGATGCATATACATATAAATTTGAAAGAAAATATTCCCTGATTTTATATAATAAATGCACATGGAAGGGCGCTCATACCCCATAACAGACAATTCCATAACTGTTTTTAATGCTGCTTAAATCTACATGTAAAGCAAATGTTTGGCTATAAATGTCGTAAATAAAATAAAACATTTCAATTATAGTTTTTAAATATACATATATGTGTGGATATATAAAACTTACTGGAGCGATAAATATTACACTTTGTCAGGTCTACTATATTAAATATTTACTTAAAAAAAATATTAAAAATTTTACTGCTTTTGATGGATTTTGTCACAAAATAATTATTTTTACTTTCTTAATTAATTTGTATTTAGGAAAAACGTTATTCTATAAACTAGAGGATAATTTAGGATAGAGGATAATTTCAACGCCATATGTTCACCTTTAGGTTCCTACACAGAGCTTCCATTTTCAATCTCTTAGAATTCAGATGGCCTTATAATGGTATCCTATCAGTAGGTGTTCTCTGAAGATTCCTCTCCATAGGTCTGGTGACCTTGTCATAATTACATAATTACATTAATAATAATTAATAATTAATAACATAATTAATTAATTATAAATTACATAATAACCTGTTACATAATTATGAGTATAAGTGGCTAGCAAATGCAAAATTACGCCTGAATTACAACTATAGACTTTGGCCAATAATATCCTTATTTCTTCCTTTCCGTGCGTTTGCATAATGTACATACAGGAAGTCGTCGAAGACTACAACTTTTCCGAATCAAGGTGTTGCGTGCATAGAAACTTTTGCACTGTTGAAATATAAATATATATTAGACATGTTTTAAATATGTTTCAAAATTTCCTGGGCGTCTTACATGGCATTCTGGCCTTTTTTGTACCAAAAATTTCATCAGCCCGGCATTTCATTTCTGTTTTTGTTTAAATGAAGCTTAAAATCTCACCTTTCCAACACTATATGGTATGCCGCAATCGGATTGGCATCACTGGACATATACGACTGCAACTGCATTTATTAAAATACTTTTTCGAGTGATATGCTGCTGTTTGTCATTCTGCAAGCAGAACAAATAGAAATTGTTTATTTGGACTTCACTGACTTTACTGTACAACACAACTCCCTAAATAATAAATATTAAATAATAATTTTAAAATTTTATATTATTTTTCGACAACAAGTGATTTTTCACGGAATAATGTTTGTGGGCATGTGTGGTTTCTTTTGATACGGGAATCCCAAAAATCAGTTCGTTATATAGAAAAGTGTATTCCCAAATGCCAGATGTTTCTAATTAAAAACTGTTTATAACAAAGTAACTCCCATTATTGGATTTTCTGTATTTTTTTCCTCCATCCAATCCGTTTAATCAAACTATACGTAACTAGTCAGATTGTGTTAAGTTAACATTGTTTAAAATTAAATTCCTGACCGCTGAAATGTTAAACAATTTTATAAACTTGTGTGTGAGCTGAAGTCATAAGGATACACAACTGGGTGCAACGCCTTCTTATTAAGTTATCACAGGTTACTAACCAAACCCTAAATCCGGCGATTGCACTAAACACAACACTTAACGTGTATAGACAATTATAAGACTTTAGACCGGGGCGTTATTTGAATTATTATACAACATGTAACGATATTTGTGATCTGAAAAATAGAAAAATAGTAAAATAGAAAACACAAGTCTGACCTCATAAATATTTAAAGTCTTTTGATTAAATGCAGTGAAAAAGTCCCAAAACTTAAACTTTGTTAAAAATTGGTTGAAAATATTTAAGAAACCGTGATTAATTTCGGGCTAATGAACAAATCAAAAGGGTTTGGAACATAAAAGGTTGCATGAAGTCGTTACTTAAAGCGAAACTAATTAATTAATATTTTACCATATTTAGATTTATTTCCATAAAAAATTATATACAATTTTTTTTTTTACTGCATAATTCAATTTAAATACTCTGAGCAAGTTTCTGAGCCATGCCATCAATAATGAATTTTTTCTGCCCAAAACGAAATTGATTTATATCGATATTTAATATTATTTCAATAACCCTTTAGTTGGCGGCTACATTTTTATTCATTAACTGAGACAAACGACCATTTAACTAACAGCCAGGCTCAAGTGTTAATAATTCTGCTGTGGTTCTTTTGTTGCTGGGCTTTAATAGAGCCGGTAGTAGAAGTATTTTAACCGCTGGCACCACACTTTTGCTAAATTGGCACAACAGCCATGCTGCCAAATGGTTTAATAAATGAATTTAGAAATATTGTCACATTATGAATTAAATAAATTGGCATAAATAAGTAACAACAATAGCGAAAATAATAAAAAAAAAGTTTAAAAAAGTTATACGACTTCAGGTTTCCTTACACACAAACAAAAAAGAAAATCTATAATCCATTTGAGCAAAAATGTGTGCAGTACTCGGCATTGGTAGTTGAAGTTTTGAGAGAAATCAGATGGTGTCCTGTCAGCAGGACATCTCTAAGGACTTCGTCATCAGCCAGCTACATAATTTAAGACTCCAATATTGATCTGACATAGTTGTACAAACTATCACCTGAGTCGTGTGCATGGGTATTTCAAAGCCACATGTTCACTAGAGGTTCCCACACAGAGATTCCATTTTCAATTTCTTAGAGTTCAGATGGCTTTATAATGGTGTCCGGTACTGTCAGTAGTGGTACTCTGGGGATTTCTTTGCAAAGGCCATCTAAAGTTTGGCTTTGCAACATACATTGCCCTCTCAGGAAAGTATCGTAGACTCCAACTTTTCCCCTCCAGGTCTGCTGTCATAGTAGGCACAGTTATTGTTATGTACATAGAATGGTTTGACTTCCTTTGCACTGGCCAAACAAAAGAATTTTTATATTAGTGTTCTAGTTAGAGAAATAATTGCAGATGGAGCAGAGTGGTTTTCGGATACACGTCCACACATATTTTTAAATAGTTTTAAGGAATATCTTGCAGTGTAACAAATATATTTTTGTGACGTCTACATATTAAGTTGCGCTTAAAGCCAAGCTGGCCTGCCACTTTATATCAGAAATCGTTCAAAAAAACAATTTAAAGAAAATTTAAAATTTAATTTCTCTCTCTTTTCTTAATATTTTCGAAACTTTTAGATCAGATAACTTCATAAAATAGACTCTAAAAAGTTTAAAGGCGAATGCAAACAGATGGAAGCGGAGAATAAACACAATCAATTTGTGATCTGAAATAGTTTGAAAAGTAGGTTTTATTGTGTTCCTATGAAAGAAAATATTGGGTAGCACCTGCCTTAACTTGTAATCCCCTCTAAAAAATTAAATTTTGCTTAAATACAAAATGTCATCGGGCCCATCACTACGTCCTAATACAAATCAGCAGGCATCATTTACCTAGAACTCAAGGTTGATGTGAAACTTTCACATCGAAATCTTTTTTGGACGCTTCAAACGCTTCATTGGCGTTACTTAATTAAGTTTAAGCCAAACACTCTAGAAGATTCAAATGTAGATAATAATATTAGGCCGACAGTTGTACATACATTCAGTTCACTTTAAATACACTCAATAGTGGATTAGACGTGAAAAATGTAATAGTGTGTTGGAGTTATTTGATTTGTTTGTAGCCTGAAGCTTCATCCTCCGTTGCCAATTCATAAACGTACACGTATGCAACGGTGAGGTTTGGTCGAGACCTTATTTAAACGACATTCAGTGGTCACATACTGTGCACGGCTCCGAACATTATAAATATCAACTTTTTTGTGCGCCATTTCGATTGTCAAACTTGTGGCAGTTTATTTGCACATTATTATGTCGTTAATTATTTTTTGCCTCGTTGCTTTTACGACACCATTCATACTTAAAAGTTTATTAGTCCATACATACTTACACGTTTTGCAATAAATTTATATATATTTTTTTTTTTCTTTTTGCACAAATTACAAGCGGACAAACTTCAACATTCAGTGATGTCATCTGAGCAATTGTGCATTTTTGGTACAATGAAAACACAATTTTGTTATAAAATTTCAAGAATAACGCCTTCGAACAGGGCTTTACCGCTGCGTAACTCCCTTCCTTTCTGAGTTTCATTCATTAGGAACCTGATTTTCGAATTACATATGCAATTAAAAATTTCGAATTTTAAGAAAAGTACCAGGTACTTTTTAAAAGTACTTTATTGCCTCTTTTTTAACTCGAGTAAGCTGTAAATACTATTAGAGAACTCTACTATTTGGAATAATATTTCCGGGCAATTTTAAGGCAATTTTTATATATCTCAGTTACTCGGCTCTCACGGTTCCTCCACGTTATATTAAAATGAAAGAATTCGTTAACTTATTAAACCCAAAAGTCCCTAAAAAATTTAAATAGTTTTACAACATTTCTTCTTAGAGATAAAATACAATAACTTTTTTCCCGGTGTTGCCTAATGTGAGAGTGCTTAAATAGTGGACTATGAAAGAATTTAGATTTTCTTGAGTATCGACTGAAGGGCTCTTGGAACCAAATTCCAAAATACACTTTGCTTATCAATGTCTCATATTTTTAAAGGAATTTTTCACCGGTTTTTTGCCAATTGTATGCCAGAAGGAGCTACGGGTAACTCCGTAGGCGAGTGAATAATGCTCAGCCTAATGAACCGGAGGTCGCGGGTTCGATTCCTGCCTAGACCCTGGGTGTTTTCCTGTGGACAAGCCACAAGCTTTGCAGGTAGAGTTGGTTAAAAATACAAAAAAAAAAAAAAAAAATTATGTGGTAAAAAGTCTAGGCTGACATTTTCAGCAGCAAACGCACACATACATTTTCCCAAATTTTTGTTACTCTTTTACTAACTGTCATACAGGTGGCGTGTTCAACTCATATTTGTCAAGGATCGTTTGCGGGAAATATCTAGCTGTTTTTGCCAAGCTATTATTTAAAGACGCCACAATTCGTTCTGAAAGATCTATTTTAACGTACTAAAGAAGTAAAGATACATACATAAGGGTGCAATATACAAGGGGGAATTACCAGAGTTAAAAAGTTGTTATTTTTCTATAATCCCGAAATAATAAAATCGCATGTATGCAGAGAAAGTAGACGTAAAGCACGCTTAATGGAGGTTATCAAACAAAAGACTCTACTTGGCGAATAGAAGATATGCAGATAATCGGGACTCAACTGTACATGCATTCTCGTATTTGCGACAGTATCGTTATTATTAATGCATGTAGTACATGAGCAAATAAAACAGTGTAATTATTATTGCCGTTCTTGTTGTTGTTGTTGTGTTGTTGTTGCTGTAAGTGTTTTAACTCGTTATTTTACTGTGGTTGCTGTCTTTTTTCGTGACATAATTTATGCAATTGCTTTAAATATATTTCGCATGCATGATCTGCCAGTGTGGCGAACACAAATAATCTTTATTAACTTTGCTTTTATTTGTTGTTTATTTGTATGTATGTATGCTGTGTGTTATGTCCGTATGTTTGTTGTGAGCTAACTTGCCGTTCTGCTGCTGATGTGAAAATTTTTTTATTTGCACAGCGATCTGGGACCATAACAATAATTCGGTGACAGATTAATGCACGAGGGGGTGGCTCATAATTCAAATGTAATACATGTTTATGTCCGTTGTTGTAGTCTCAAAAGTGCTCTTTGTTAGCTGCTGCCCAGTTGACCAAAGTTTTCGCTATTGATGTTTCATAAAACGGCACTTAATTAATACAAAACGTTGGTTTTCCTTGACAAGAAATGTGCCAAAAAGCCTTTTCAACTTTAGGAAAGATTTCTTCGAACATAGAAAAGTAATTTTTTGTCTTAGAGGACACGCCAACGTTTTGCTGGATATCTGAGTCTCAGTAACTAAATTTTTGTTTTTATTTATTATTTTGAATTAAATAAAATTTTTGCTATTAATTTTGAACAGTCCTCTTAACTTTGGCCTTTAGAGCATATGGGTAGGACCATAATGTTGTGTAGGGAGGTACAAAAATCAGCCTTGGTGTTATTTACAATGTTCAGTAAATATTAATTTTCACTTGGAAATTTTTATTTAAATACATGAATGTGTGCTTGCGAACACCTTTCATTAAGTTAAGTTTATAGTATGTGTGAGAGTGTGAGTTGTTCTGAATACCTTAGCTTTTCCTTCGTTGTTGTCAAGTCAGTAGTTTAAAGCAGTCAAATTTGTGCTCAAAGTGTTAGAAGTCTAACGTTTACTTTGGCATCGATATATTGCAAGCCATGTTGTCCATAAATCTGAGGAATAATTTTTCGTAATGGCTAAGGAAGTGCCACCGAGGGGTGGAAAGTACAAAAACTGCATTTTATCATTTTCGATTAGTCCCGATGCGCGAAGGTTACAGCATCTAGAATGATGACTAGGAAGGCATGACAGGGAAGAGCAGAAAGAAATCGTTCAAATGTTTTTTTAATTTTTAGTTAATGTCCTGTACAATGTCCTTAACAATCAGTATTATTTTTGTTCTCTTCAATCCTTTTCTAATGTTTATAAATGGTGAGGACATGCAACAGAAAGTAATTGTGAAAGAAAAGTTGTTATACATTTAAATCCATTAAATCTCCAATTAGTTAAAGATTGGTTCCAAGATACAGTAGTGATACTCTGACTGGACTCCATATGGATCCCTTGATGTATGGAACCACCCCATTGAAGATGTGATGTGATGCCTTGCAGAACTATCTCATCTAGAAATTTCAAACAGTTTCTCATTTTAATTAGCAAGTTCGGAATGCTTATTATATTTCCGAAATACCAAAAGTGTTTGCAGTTCATAATTTCGTTTGTACACTTTATCGCCACTGCACTTAAGTTCTTCCAATAGGAGTACTTTTTCATGGTACTTTTCCAGTATGGCTCTCTCAGTTTAGACAAGAGTTTTAAATACGTTTGCAACGTACTTCATGAAAATTAATGTCATTTACATTTCGTAGTAGTAGTAGTTGTTGTTGTTGTTGTTGTTGTTGTTGTAGCTGTTGTTGGTGCAGCACTTTGTTTTGTTTGTAAATTATTTTCGCTTTTATTGCTGTTGAATGTATTTTTATGGCTTTTCATGTTGATTTTTTGTCATTTATTTGAATTGCATGAGTACGTGTGTATTCAAAGCAAATTTTTGATTGTGTAAACTGCTTTTACTGCCGCTGTTAGTGTTTCTGGGGCGGTTGTTGTTGTTATTGCTGTTGCTGCTGCATCAATTGCTGTTGATATTTCTGGTATTAAACGTGATATTATTATTGGGCTGATGATGCTGCTATTGCAGTGACTTTAATTGTTGCACATTTTAAAATACAAATTTTAATCCACACTGCTTTTTTTCTGTTTTATATATGAGTTTTTAAAATTATCAGCAATTGTAAATAATTTGAATTTATTGGTCTTTACAACATAAACATGTCAAATTAGCTTTTGCTGATATGATAATTGTTTATGGCCAGCAAATTTTCATTATCTGAACAATAAAGCAGGAATAAGGATTTTAACAATTTTTGAAATTCAATCCCACATATTCTGTGATATAAAGCAAAGTAATTTCCCTTTTTTTTAGTAACTCGTGTTTGTTTAAGAGTTGTTTAAAAATACTAGAGATCATTCTATGTAAGTTGTGAGAAGGTCCTGCTTTCCTAAAGAACGCCGAAGCCAAGCCGTGGGCAACGCAGAAACATTTTATTTCACTCTTCAAAACATATAAATTGTTTATTTAATTCTTCTTTTTCAATTTTTATTAATCTTTTTTAACGAAGTTTATAAGTATTCCTAATGAAGTCAAACGAAAAATCATTAGCTGATTCAGATTAATTGGAATATATCAATCTTGTAATATATTGTCTAATAGCACTCTTAATAAAAGCTTAAGCAAAGCGATGAGGAACTGAAGCAGAGGGTTCCAGTCTGGCAATTAATTGTGTAGATAATTTTTAGTGGTAATTAATCAAAATTTAACTTGCTTAAGTTGGTTATGAATCTGAATAAATATGTTCGTGCTGTGTTAAGTCAGGCCTATTTGGTGTAATGCTTACCAAATGGTTTTCTCCTAATAATCTCTGTCAAAGTGTTTTCGAGATGTTCATATCCATGCAAGCACATACACATACATATATAAATTTAAGTATATATAAATTTTTTAAAATTGATTGATTTTTTTTCTTCGGTATACTAATTGATTTGGGTATTATTTTTTGTTTTCAAGTTTATGATGTGTATGTATGTGTGTGCAAATGTTTATGGGAGCAGTAACGCTAATAGCACAAACGTGTCATTTCCCCTAAAGCAATAACGATGTTTGTAATGAAGTTGTTTATTCTGGAAATGACTGCAAGCTTTTTTTTAGTTTTTTGTTCTAATTTTTGCTTCTAAAACTGTATTAAATATTTTCTTCCGCCCCAAAATATAAAGGGATATATGCAGAAATCGTAAACAAAATTTTTGAATTGCCACTAATTAGAAAGCTTACTTAGCTTTTAAGAAACACTTTTTATTCCTTTTTCGCTTGGAAAAAAGAAGGTTATTCAAAAAATTTTCTTTTCAAATTCAAATCTCCGTACATGTTTTTTGGATGGAGCAAAGATAGTAATATAAGTTTGGTACTTAAATGGTTAGTGTGGCAAGACGCTACACTTTTTTTTTTTTATTTTTCAAATGAATTATAAGATGAAATTAATCAGCTGCTCCTTGAATGCATTAGTTAGTTGTCATTGGAGACAACTTAAAAAAAAAAGTTGTCATTTACTCATCATTTTTGAATATGTGCCAAGTCCATTTTTATGTTATTCAAACTTCACAAGTACAATAGAATATTAATTTTTTTATTTATAAAAACATTGAAAAGGATTTTTTCGATCTATTAAGAAATTTCAGGAATGGATGGCATCTTAATAAATAATTGAGAACTTTTAATAACTGTTGTGAATTGGTATATATTTAATTTTAAGTTTAATGGAAACTAATTTCAAATAACAGGAACACCTTAATATTTGTTATAAATAGCAATAAATTCAAGCCTTCTAATTAGTATTCACTAGTATCTATGGACCAGTACTTAACAAGGTCATAATTAAGTTCCCTGATTAGACTAAAATTGAATTATTACAGTGGAAATGTAAAAGGCAACGTATTTCACTTAGACATTCAGTATGAGCGAATGCGACTATAATCCTAGATTCAGACTGAGACTCTAAAATATTCGCCAATATAATCCTTGTGAACCTAAAAATAAAACTTAAATTTCCTAATAGATACTGTTCTTCGAACTTCATTTAATTTTTGAGTTTGGATTTCTATGGAATCGTGTCGGAGGTTTTAGAAAAATATTCTGATGTGCGAAGTGTTAGAAATGCAAAGCAACGTTCAAAACTCCATTTGCATACAATTTTACCACTATTTTCTCCAGGTGAAATTCAACCTTAACACATTCAACTTTAACATTATCTGGTTAACTGTAACACATTATAGAAAATGTTGAGTGGGATCAGCAGCTCTGGTTGCAATCATTTATATTATTCCCCACGTGTGGACAATACGATGATGGCCCTTAACAGCGATATCCATTTTGATAAAGAAAAATACAAGCTTTATAAATATTGTAAAAGATCCTAAAGAATAGCTATTTACCAGTACATCATTTAAAGACTGCTTAGTTCTTTAATTTCCAGCTGATTTTGTAATGATGTCGGGAATAATCAATTTCGACCAAAAACGTTGCAAGAATATATAGACAATGCTAGACCACCCACAACTTTGATGACTCGGGAAAAACTGGAAGAGCGTGGCTGATGCCACCGCCATATAGCCTTGACCCTGCACAATTGGACTACTTTGTTTCGGTCACTGTAGACCTCCCTTAATGGAGTAAAGTTGTCTTCAAGAGAAGCCTGTGAAAATTACTTGTCGTAAATTTTTCGTCGAGAATCCAGAAAAGTTCTACTCTGATGGAATAATGTCTTTAGCGGAAAAGTGCCAAGAACTAGTCTACATATTTAGTTCATTAAAATTCATTATAAATATAAAAAAGGAAACATAAGTTGACATTTGATTAGGAATACGAAAATACTTTTTCGACTACCACAACCCACTCACTTTCCTCACAGGCAAAGTTGCTGCTGAAAGCGAATAAAATGAGTAGGAAGATCAGAGTACTTTAATTATTTATTTTTCTTATTAAAATATTTAATATTTCTGGGAATGAAAAATATATTGGAAAATAAAATTTATACTTTTTATGAAGTATAAACGCTGGAAATATTCTTGTATAGGAGTATGCAAGATTCGGCCCAAGCCAATAGACACCTTCTACTTATACTTCTTTTGTATGCAACATGTACCTAAAGGATTAAACTATTGTGAGGTTATGCGGTCACAAGCAATGCCACATCCCAAATGGTTGGTTAATATATCAATTTGCTCATTTAAAGAAGCTTAAATGAGAAATTCGATTCGAGTTTAATTCGATTTTTAGTTTGTATTCAAACTACTTTCTTTGTATCGAAAATGTAAGAACGTCTGGTTAAAGCTCTCGAATCATCGTACTTATTTTTATTCGTTGTTATTATCATGTTTTGTTGTCTAGCGTCCGATTGGCGAAAAAAATCAGCCTTTAATAACACAGTATTATAATTAATAAATTGCTCACAAGAATTACTTCTATATAGTTATTCATTTTAACTTGCAAGTAGTTGCATAAACTTTCAAAATTTAATCTTAATCGTAAACCAATCTATCGTAGCCGTAGATAGTACAGATATTTTATATTGAAGCAAATCTCTTACGAACTGCTTGAAAACTTTGCAACGTTCCCCTCTTTCAACATATACTCGATTATTTGTTACACCGACTGTACATGTTAAATCTAAATGTAGATTTAAATACTTCTGTGGGTTTGGTTATACAAACAATTTACACCTCTTAAATATTACTTGTTGAGTTCAAATTATATGTAGATAATTTTCAGAATAAATTTTACACTTATAAGTTGTAATGAGTTTTGAAACAAAAACAAAAAAAAAAACCAAAAAAAAATTGGAACAAACCGGCAAGAGTAACAAATAAAATAAATTAAGCAAACAAGTAAAACATGGGTAATTTGAAAGCCCCCAAAAATAAAGTCTCCCGCAACATTGCTGCAATGGAACTGTTGTAGTAGTTGTGCGGTCTTGTACTAATACATGGATACTGACATATCAAATTAACTTAATGACATAATGTTACACAAGTTATTCAAGTGTCATTCATACTCGTTCACCAGTGCGATACACAGACAAACGCTGCTCTGGGAGTCGGTAACTATAAACATACAATTTGTATGTATGTATGTATGTATTTGTGTATGTATGCAAGTGTATATGTCCGTATGCATAGATACACGGGTACATCTTACATACACCACGTACAAATGTTTTATATACGAGCACTTTACACAGTTTGCAGTAGTAACAACATCTAACTAAATTGAACATGTTCCTTATTCTTGTTGTCGTTGCCTTTTTATACATTCTTATTTTATTCTCTTTGAGTCAAATGACACCCTTTTGTGTCAATGTTTTTAACATTCTGTGTTAGTTTGAGTGTTCCTTTGCCATACTCAACTTGACTTGGCATTTTCTCCAACTATTATATTCTTCAGCACCATGCGATACGATGGATATAATTTTGTTGATTTTGCTTACTGAGTACTACGACTCGTACACTTAGTTTGTACGAGTATGAAAATTTCGCTGTCAACTGTAAAGGTCTAAAGTTCAATTTTCGCAAAAATAGACAAATTTTAGTCATGTACTAAACACATACTACGTACAAAACCTATTACAGTAAAAACATGATTTTGGACTGGCAGAGGCGAGCAGAGTTTTTAAGGAATTTATAATTCGAATAAATGCTCTTTGAAAGCCATGTTTATAAAATCACGCAAATTCCACATTCACATGGATTACATTATGTAAAACAAACAAATTGCTTGTGTAAAATGTTTTTATAGAAATGTAGCTTTATGTTTTCGTATTACTAATGGCTTCTTGCGTAAATGAATTGAATGTCTTTTACATTTCGAAATAAGCATGAGAAAATGTTTTCAACAAAGTCGATTGGCGATTATACGCAGAGCAAATAAATGAATATTTAGAGAAGACCAGTTTTTCTACAGCAGCAGGCCTACAACAAAACTTTCAGGTGATAACAAAATGTCTGCAACAAATTAATTTAAAATTTAAGTGCTTTTTGCCACTCTACAAGCTTTCATGCATATAAATTTTTCCAAATTCCAATGTTTTCATTTGGTAATCAGCTGATTATGTAATGTAGTTCTACGACAGATGTCGAGAGTAAGGAAAAAGCAAAAAGGATAGAGGTTTGTAAGCCTACAAAATATACATACCCTGGATCCATTTAGGAAGATAATTTAGTTAAGCTTTGTATGTTTGTCTGCCGGTTCTCGCTATTTTTAAAATTTAATTTATTTTCATTTAATTTAAAATGTAAACTGTCATGCATATAAATTTTTTCAAATTCCAATGTTTTCATTTGGTAATCAGCTGATTATGTAATGTAGTTCTACGACAGATGTCAAGAGTAAGGATAAAGCAAAAAGGATAGAGGTTTGTAAGTCTACACAATTTACGTACCCTGGATCCATTTAAGAAGAGAATTTAGTTAAGCTTTGTCTGTTTGTCTGCCGGTTCTCGCTATTTTTAAAATTTAATTTATTTTCATTTAATTTAAAATGTAAATTATTTTTTGCTGCTCTACAAACTGTCATGCATATAAATTTTTCCAAATTCCAATGTTTTCATTTGGCAATCAGCTGATCAGAGTCAGCAAAATATTTTTATTTATATCCCTCTCTATTAAAAAGGATAGTTTTGATAGTTTGGAAGTCTGCAATGTATACAATTTCTGGATCCATATAAGAATGGAATTTAGGTAATTTAAAATGTAATTAATTTTGTGCCACTATACCCACTGTCATGCCAAAAGAACTGCAAAAAATACTTATTGAAATTTTTTTAACTTGTTTGGACTTAATCCGAAATTTTTCTTCTGTTAAATAAGTAAACCGGAGTAAAGCTTAATTGTTATTAATACTCATATACTATTTAAATTTTCCATATCATTCATTTCACGCAAGCAATTGATAATTCAGTTCATTAGCTGCTTTCAACTTGCTAATTTTGTCTTCCGAATATTTTGTTGTTGTTGCTATTGTTGCGCTAACATTGCACTAGCTTGCAGGTTAGTTTGCTTGCGAAATACTTCAAAGTGAAACACAAACTAATCGAGTTAATAATAATATATATCTTTTATAAATACTCTTAAATGCAAGCGAAATATTTCGTTGTTGCCATCGGCCTTGTAACTTTGCAAAGCGTCATTAATTTCTATATTTTAGTTACATACAAAGATCCCATTTGAGTTCTAAATGTTATGAAACTTTTAAAAATTCCAAATCTTTTTTTCATTCTAATTTTGTATTGGTTAAGTGAGATCGCATTCCTTTCAATTCTGCCACCCACTAAGTTTAATTTTCAAAGTATTTCATAGTTTACGTTTTAAAGCTAAACTCTTGCATATTCACTGCTGTATTTCAAGTTGCTGCTCCTTAAGCCTCACAGAGTAGACTGTAAACTTAACAAAAATTTTTTCCAAAATTCAAATTAAACTCATACGTACTCGTATACTTACACTGTTCTACAATGTAAGAACAGACACATGTATGCTCGTACATGTTGAAAGTTTGTTACATGCTCGTATTAGGCTGGCTTAAATAAATTTGATTTTTATCACGAATTCTATAACATTAAATATGCATATTTTAGTTATTAGAGATAATTTAAACAATTTATTTTGTTGAATGCTTTCTTTGCCAATGATACTCACTCGGATCTCCCTGTTTTCTTAAAATAAAAGTTTTACAGCTTTCTAAAGTTTTGTGAATAAGCTTAATGTTGCTTTGTAGCCCAAGACCTCAGCAGCGAGTGCTTCTACACAGATCATAATTATATTCAGATAATTGTAGTATGAAGTAAATAAATAAATAAAAATCATGTTGCAATTTTGTATCCCACAGTAGATGGAGAGTTGCCAGTTTGCTTTTAAAGAAACTAGATAAACAATTTCACAACTTAAGGAATTTGAGCTCTTTTAGTCATGCCTGCTAATAAAACTAATAAGCCTATAATTATTATTTCAAAATCTTCTATTATAAATTCTAAATAAAATACGTAATTTCAACTACCATAATTTAATATTCAAACAATAGCAAGTAATAAACACAGCATTAGATAAAGCTGTTAATATACCTGCATTATAAGATTTTACATTTTGAAAATAAATTACTTAACAATAAGAAACTAAAAAAAAAAAAATATACAATATTTATTTTTGTGAAAAATTATATATAATTTTAGTCTAACCTCGCAGAAATGCTTCCATAAATAAAATAACTGTCACTTGTAGTGCGAGAATAAAAATTTCGAAACGAAAGGAATATATAATGAACAGTGATCTCAAAATCAGGGATGCTTCAGATAAAATTTATTTTCCTTGTAGAGCTGTATTTTACATATGTACATCATATAAAGCTAGTTTAATTAAATATAAAAAAGTTAGCTGTACACTGAAAAGCTATACCTGCTAGATATTCTCAAACCATTTAAAAGTTGAAAGTTAAAAATGTTTTTATGGGCTCACGTAAGCACGGAATACTTGATTAGGTTTCATTTTATAAGACAATAATTTACCAGCAAGTGAAAATAATATTATAAATTCCGCTTCGGTTTTCTTTTTGACAATAGTAATAATAACATTTTTTATATTAAGCATTAAACAGCTATATTTGTATCTTTTAAGAAAGCTACATTGCTGTTTTGATAGAGACAGCGACAACATAAAGCCACTCTCGAAAATTCCCTATCACTACCAATAAAATTATTTATTTCAAATGTACAAAATTGTAAAATTTGCCAATTGATTTGTAACATTAATTTTGTAATACATTTTTTTGTTGATAAATAAAACCATACAGTGTTAAAATCGCTTATTTCATTTTTTTATTACGCTGTGGCATCACTGTTTCTATGTATTGTTGCAACAACTGCAACATCCACTCATGTAGTCGAGTTGCAGCGAAAATAATCATTTTCATGTAAACCAACATATTTCGGCACGGTGTAATCGGTAGCCTGCTGTTTCCACTGCATTAGATGTTTTATTAATATCTTTACTAATATCAGCATCAGATGCTTTGCGAATGTCGATCGAAATGAATAGTGTGTAAAAAGAATTGAAATGGTCAGTACATATAAATAAATTGGGGTATATGTGGATCACAACATAAAATGGAAAGTTCAATTAGAGGAAGTAATAAGAAAACTTAGAAAAGCCTTATATATGTTGCACCACATAAGCTACTGCAGAAATAAAAATAATTCTGAGACAGTAAACCCATATCCGTGATGGAATTACAGCCTGGGGAAGCTCAGCTTATTGCCGAAAACTGTAAGATCAATAAGCAGCGTAAGCACTGTAGCTAATAGTTGCCTCATCCTGAACGTGAAAAATATTTTCCATACCAATCTAGCAATAGAGTTTTATAAGAATCACAAATATCTACAGAAATTAGATCATGCACATACAACCACGATGAACGCAGAGGGAAGATATAATGTTCCTCATTTCTCCAACGAATATGGGAGAAAAAATTTATCGCTCCTACTTCCCACAATATTCAACAAGATGCCATCGAGGTCCTTAACAATGCCAGCAGCAGCTCAAAATTAATCAAAAAAAATCTTTAAAAACTACTTTTTATAACAGCAAGAATTTTACACAGATTAAAGTTCATTTAAATTGTTTTTATTAATTTTTTTTTTTTTTATAAAACACATGCAAATTAGTATTATTATTATTTTATTACATTAACTTTTTTAATTAGCCTGCAGATAAGCTGAAATGGCTCCGCAATGATACCTTTTAGAATGAAGTGCAAATTTTAAAATAAAATAAATAAATATATAAAAAAAAAAATAATTATTATTATTGTTATTAATATTATTATCAATTTATTGGCAACTTAACAACATGATGGAAAAAATTGGAATTTTTTCGCAAAATGTACTCGTACGAACATTTTTAGAGAAACTAAAAAAATCAAATTAATCTAGTTAAAGGATAAAAAGCTGCATCTAAACTAAGAAAAAATGCTTAAAAGTGGTCAACCCTTTTAATTCTTTAACTCATTCCGCCATTTATTTCAAAAGTTAGACGGCCAACTTGTGGATTGATGATAAATTCTCAGTGTAATTCTTTTTAATTAATTTATTCATTGAAATAAAATCTGGCTTGAAATTTTAGCAGCTAAAATTTTCTATTTCGCCTTGATTCGTGTCTAATAAGGACAATTACTATGTGAGAGCTATATGTTCTAGATGCAATCACGCTTCCATTGATGCCACTTGCAATTGTTGTTCCTGTTGTTCATATTGTTGTTGGAATGCATTTAATGCTTTAATATGAGAATTTTCTAATAAAAGTACAGACGAAAACAAGTCCATTTCTTTACTGAAACTACTATAAGATTTTTTTGAAAGTCTTTACACTTAGAAAAAATTCTCACTTCCATCAAACTTTAATAAATTTCTAATCCTTTAATACTTTGAACTTCATTTCGCCAAGAGAATGTCTTTACATGACAAGCCTATTGAAATGTGTTTAATTGCTTCTCTACAGTGAGAGAAATCGGTTCTAACTTGAACTGTTTGTTCGAATATAAATTTGTTAAAATTTAATGATTGTGAGTTTAAATAATGTTTTCTAAAAGATCTCAGAGGTGTTAATTAAAACAGTGTGTAATTAAAAAAAACATTTAACATTTTTATTTATTGATTAATTCACACTATGGATCATCATTTATTACTATTAACACATTCACTCGTTTATGTGCGCCCGTATGGCTTAAGTATTTGCGTGGGTAATGCAAGATCGAATTAACAAACGATTTCACAAACCAAAGTCTGAAGTGTTAAACAACTTCAAAGTTAATGACAGCTTAATATCAAAGTAATCTCTTTCTGTACTTTAACGATTCCATTAATAAATAAATCACGTTCGGTTAGATAAAATTATTTGAACTTAATAGAGTTTCGAAAAAATGGACTAAAAACTTTCCAGTAGAAGTTTACTCGGTTTTAATGAATTGCCGAATTATTTAATTGCAGAAAATTTATTTAAAGTAATTTTTTTGTTACAAATAAAATACAGTGTGGCGGGTCTTGTAAATCTTATAGGATCGTACTTATTTATTTTTATAATTTTTAAGTATCTGATTTGTAGGTTTTATTAGGAAACTTGCAAAAAAAAAAACGGAAACACTGTATAATATAAAGTTTATTAAAGTAGTCAAAAGAGTTATTTGAAAGACAAAAAGAGAGAATGCAGTCAGAAAGGAATTTTTTAAGAAATAATAATCAAAATCCTTTTAAATGCATTTAAGTACAACGAGAATAAAAATTGCTTCAGTTACAAATACTTTGGAAATTTTTCTCTCACCGATTTCAGCTCGTTGCTAATGAATTTTATTTAAATTTAATTTTAATAAAAAGGATTGATAGAAACTTTGATCGAGCAAAGGAAAAGTCGAGTCTTAAAAATGATTGTGGAATCTTATTAAGTTTTTGATTATTTTTTTTCGAGACCAATGTCGGCAATGGAATCTTGCGACTACAGATATAAAACATCCCCGAAGTAAATTGTATGCTGGTAAATGCTAATAGCATATCAGATGCTGAAGCTTTACTCGATTATCTTGAGTTTCTATATTCTTTACTGCTGGAAGTAGTGAGCGAAGAAGCATCCTTAGCCGTTTGTTGTTGACGAACTTAACTACTTTAGCCACTGGCAGTCTCCCATTGTAGAATACTTTGCACAAAATACTGTAAGATATTAGTTATGTGCCATAAACGTTACATTCATAATAATATTAGCTTTTCTAAGAGATTTTCGAAATTCAATTTCAAATAAACATTAATTCAGTAAGAAAGAAAATATCGGAAAGATTCATGAATTTAATTGATTTGATCCATTTGTTAGAAAAAAAACCATCAGCACTTTTGAATAAATTTTTTCAGTGTACTTATCAAAGCTTTTTCCTTCATCTTGCTGATCATATTTCCAAGGTTGATACGATACGAAAATATATGCCGGTATGCATACAGCATTCTCATATTTATTGTTAACCTTTCTAACATCAATAAAAGTAAAAAGTTTTCCTTTAACTGCCTTTAGCATGAGGCTACTATTTCAAAGTTACTTCGTTTGTGTATATAACAAGTACGGGTATGAAAGTGTATGTAAAGAACAATCACAGTATAACCAAAATATTCTTACCTTCACTACAAGAAACTACAGAAATGCTTCAGGAACTTTCCAGTTACACTATTTTAGCCAAGCACCCCATGAAATGATGCCTCTTACATTTTTCTATATAATGTTTCCTTCGTTAGTTCAGTTCTACCTTGTAAAAGTATTAATTTACAATAAAAAGTTCAGTATTTCTTAAAAAAGTCTTTTACAACATACGACTACATAAACACGGTCTGCATACTTATAAACACACAAACACATGTACCTATTTCTATATGCATGCATATGTACGTATGTATGTATCTATGTGATTGGGATAAAAAAGTGCCGTAAGATGTAGACATTTATAATTTAATTAAATTAATTTGATTGTCAGATTTTATGAAATAATCAATATTTAATAAGTTTGAAAATAATCTGCTTGTGATGTTCCTGCTTAGAAACAACAACTGCAAGTGCAAGAAATAATTATTATATTTCCCACATGACAATTATGTATACACCTATCCCCCGTTGTACACGGTAGATATGTTCCTGAGAAAAACGCGTAAATCGAAAATTAAAAATTTTCAAGTTAAAACAATGTAAATCGAAAAGCTTGCAGAAAATGCTTAATTTTACTATTAAACAGTTGTGATTTTTTTTAATATTTTTTTTTTATTTCGCTTTCGTAAGCGATCCAAAAATTCGATTTTAGTTTCTAAAGAAATAACTTTTCGACATTACAGGCATATAATTTTTTTTAATTCATGTTAAGTTATAATAATATAAATTATGCACTCACTTGTAATTTACGAATATGGAAAATTAAATCTTTCTGAAGCTGTGAAACTTTCTTTCAAATACAATTTTCCGTAGATGAAACTTTAATTGTATGCGAAGAAATACAGACACAGTGTGCATGTGCAGCAAGTCAGTACATTAGTTCGGGATTCCCCGTGAGATGTGTACACAGCGCACGTGTTTAAACATAGTAAAATTTAATAGAGTGCAATAAAAACAAAAAGAAAATTATTTGGAAAACCGTGTAAAAGCGGAAACGCGTAAAACAAGTACCGTGTAAATCGGGGTATAGGTGTATTACTAACCCACATGTCTATCTCTATGCATACATACATGCTTTTGGCTTACGTACTCGTATGTTAATGCAAGCACGCCATACTTGCAGATTTAAGTCTATAAATATCTGAATGTGTATTTAAGGGCGGTAACCAGAAATACATTTTGGGCTCTTGTAAAACCTTGTGAAACACATTCTGAACCATCAGTAGGACGAAGCCGGAACCATGTATCTTGGGACCGACTGCACGCCATATTGACACAGTAAGAACCACAACTGGTTCTACTTTATTTAAATTTATATCTTTATATAGTTTGTCGCTTATATCATAATTATATACTGTAACACTTAAAAGTATGTGCGGTGCATACTTTTGAAAATGTCCCGAATGAGTAACGCACAGCTTACTTAACCGTACGTCGTGAGTTCAATTCCCGCCTACACACTGGGTGTTTTCATGCGGGCAAGCCAAATTATTTTATGATTATGCATTTCAGTTAGCGATATAATGATATATATTTAATGATTATTAAAAAATTATATATTTATAAGATTTCAGGAAATTGTAAAAATCTACAGGCAATTATTTGTGAAACTAGTTGTAATATCCGAAATCGGATTAGACAAGCATTATAAGAATAGTCAGAACATTGCATTTTAGCCTTAATATACCGTGAATGTAACAACATACGCGATGATACCTAGAATGTCATGAATAAAATAGAGTATCTCTCTTCAATATTCCACCAAAAATAGAATATAATATTTTCCGATGTGAATTACTGGGCCCGATACTTGATAGCCTAGCCGACATTTAATGGCTATCGGTTTCGCTCAAACGGTTTCCTTCCAGCTTTCTGACAAAGAATTCCATCTTTGCTACATCGCGGACTTCACACACCATGTCCCGACTACATAAGAGGATGAAACAAGTAAAGTTATACGATTCCTTTATCTGTTATTTGTAAAATTGCTTATCGGTAGGAATATTTTTTTTAGCACATTTTCCATTTCTTTAATTTGGATTAGGAGTAATTCCACAATTTCTTTCGTTTCCGACAAATATGGGCTGTAAATTTACTGGAGCAGTTTCCGTTTATATTATAGTTTTGAGGTAATTGAGTTTAAAAATTTGTACTACTTTTGTTTTAAATTCGGATAAAATTTACAAAAAAAAATTATTTATTGGTCACTCTATCGTATGATGCCAAAGTTTGTGCTCAACTTTGGTTGTGTTATGGAAATTATTAATTAGAAGGAGGGAAATATTTTCTATGTCCTGCCATTTGGCATATGACTTTTGCAATGTCCTGTTTTAATAATTGGATATTATTTCATGATTGTGCATTTCAGTTAGCGATATAATGATATATTTATTATAATAACAATGTAATAAAATCGATAAAAGCCGTAATAAAATCTACTTAATTCAAGCTTTCTACACACATACACACATACACACACACACAAAACATTTCGCAACGAAGGGATTGTAAAATAAAATGCCAGAAGATGTAGAAGAGAAATAAGCAAACGGATATTGGCAGTAAGATTTTCTTGACATTTGTCAGCAAATTTTTCCATTCAGAATTGCGAATTGATTTTAATTCTTTTGGAAAATGAATTTGCGTTCGCAAGTGAAGAAGAAAAAGAAAGATTGAGTTTAAATTGAATGTGACAATGGCTCAATCCTGTGCAATGAGTGTATCATTGTGTATGTGTAATACGTATGTGGATGCGTATGTGTAATACGCATCCACTCATGCATACTCGTATGTATGTACATGCATGCATGTGCACGAGTACGGTTGTGTTATTCCTTCAGGGTTAAGAAAAGGCCACTATTGAATTTAAAGATGCCAGTAACGCTGACAATGAATAGAAACTTTCCTTTAATTCAATACGTATTGTGTGTTAAAGTATGTTTGATTGTATATTTTCGGTAAAATGATTAAATGAACGAATATTAGTTGGCATCTGGAGTTATTTCTCGCACAAAAAGAAGCACTCCGGTATGTTCGAGCAAATGTATGATGCATGTGTATGTATTTATGTGGGTGGATGTCACAACAGGTGAAGTAGTAGACACAATAAACTAAACCGATTGAAATAAGAAATTGAAATGTCGTTGTACACTTGTTTTTTTTATCATCAAAAGAATTCATACTATTATAAGGAATATTTTTGTTATCTGCATTTTTGCGTCTACATAAACGTTTTTTGGGAGTAAATAATTCTATAAAACATGACATTTGGATTCGTTCTTGTGTGTGCATGCATATAAAATGTGTTTTGCTGTTCATACAACTTTAGCCGGATGATGTACGATACATACGTTATTGAAATATTTTTAATGGAATTTTAGTTTTTTTTTTTTTTTTTCTTATTATTCCTTTTGCATGAATGTGTGAGTGCTTTTCTATGTATTTGTGAATCTGACAGGTTTTGTGCTTATAAATATAAAAAGGAAGAAGAAAAAAATTAAAAAAGATAAAATAAACATTTGAAAACCACAAATACAAATGTGTGAATGTATACGTTAAATTAAGTTTCTATTATGCAGTTTTGAAAATGGCAACTACAATGCGATAGACGCAATAGAATATTTTATTACTACTAATAATGTATACCAGTAGTGCTGTGTACATACACACATACCCATGCAAACATAAATTGCTCGCATAACAAAGTGGCTAAGAGAATATTGGGGCATAATGCAGGCCTAAAGTTAATTCAAAAGCGGTGTCTACATGAATATATTTGAAAAATAATTTAAAACTATTTTAAGCCAATTTACACATCTACGTATTACAATTCTTCTATTACTAATATTGTCGAAAATGTCAAATTTCATAAAATAAATTGAATGTTAAATAGTCCATGTACAGTGCGAGCTCCATTTGCGTAACTGCCGATAAGAGTCTTACAAGACCAATTGAAAGGAATTTTCTCTTTGAATTTATTTCTTCAGAAATGTTGTTTTAACAACAAAAGCAAATAACCCATCTTGAGAGTAATTTCTCTAATGCTTGAAGTTGGAAATAATGTTGGAAAGTTTTTACTAGGGAAAAATGGATAAGGGCAGATGAAGACGATGTGCCATTGATTTGGTTACGGGATCAGTTAGCAGAAGAATAGGCTTCAATTACACCATCCATTTCAAATTCGTTGCAGAATGTTTTACCGGATATAAACTTATCAGATAGTGACATTGCAGAATGGATCAGAGGAAAATGTATGTGATGTTTCAGACGAAGAAATTGTAGGAGCTATACAAATCGAACATAAAGAAAAAGTTAAAGGCGATAACTGATATCTCTAGTCTTTAGGCTTTTTGATATTTATATGGAGTGGGCAACAGAAAATTATATATCTGCGATTTTCCAAAAAGCTAAAAAGTCTAATACCGTAGACACACGACAAAGTTAATGCGTTTTAAAAACTTCTTAATGTGCATTAGAATTTTACCCTGATACACGACGGTTTCTGCATTTACTAAATAACTGTTTCCTGTTTTTATTCATTTTTGTTTGTATTTACATGGAGATCAAATGAAAAATACGATTAGCAATGGATTACAATCTGGTGAAAAATCAGCATTTATTTGAAAAAAAGAAGGGCAAAATTTCTTATTTTCATGTGGACTTTTTCCCCAGTAAATTTGTTGCCTATTTGTATGGCAATTTCTTTGTAGATGTGCCCATTTGTTTTTGTACTTTGACGATCGGCGGCACAACTCTAGCAGAACCGGTGCATTGCTTTCTTGGAATTCTTAAAATTAATATTAAAATTTCTAAAATTCTTTTTTGTTTTGCTAAAAATAAATAAACTTTTCAGCGTTTGAATCTCTTTTTATTTCGTTAAATGTTAACAAATTTAATGACGGCTGATTGATTGTAGACGGTATTGCCATATTGAAAAAGCTAAATTCAGTTTAAATGCAGTTGAAATTACTGCATAAATTTGTGTCTTAATGCACATTGAAATGGAGATAATGCATACATTAAATCTGCATTAAAGCTGTTAATGCGCATTAACGCTGTCGTGTCTACCCTGTGAAACTCAAACACACATTCCCTTCAGCTGAGGGCTTAAAAATATATTCATGAATAGAATTCATATTTATATACACGCGTATATAAATAATTTTTTATGTTGAAAATATTAATTTAATGCATGTGGGGTAAATTTTAAGTGATCATTCATAATTACTTTTCGGTGAGATCGACAACCCCGCCTTCGTTTCATTTGCTCAAATCGAGCTCGTTTCGTATACTCGTATCCCACTATAGGTTGTACGCATGTTAAAATGTATCGATTGCGGAAAGTGACCTTCCTGAATTTTATCTTTACTGATGAAACCATTGTGTTTAGAACGTATTATGTAGCGTTAAGCCATAAATAGCACTGCACTGCAGAAATGGAAAAATGCAAACATAAAATAAAATCACCACAATTTCATATTCTGATGTTTGAAAAAGTTTCGTACTGTATTTGAGTTTACATCCCAGCAAACATTTGTTACATATCATTTCTTAGGAAGAAATCATACTGATGATAATGATGATCATCTAAATCTGCAGTTGAAATGGGAATAGTTTTTGAAAGGTAATGGGTTTTAGGAGCATCAGAACCCCTTCACTAGTAGCAATACACTAGTAGCAATATACTAGTAGCAATACACTAGTAGCAATATACTAGTAGCAATACACTAGTAGCACTGTCGTAAATACTTTGAGTAGCTCAGGAGTCTGAATAATACGACCAAATAGAGCAGAGATATTTTATAGACGTGAGATGTAGAAAGCTCAGGATCGATCCTTGATACAGACGGTTCTGCTTTATAATCTAATTTTTCCTCAAAGTGATTGTTCCACCTTAAGAAATAACTCCATGCTGATATCGAGATATATATCCTCCACAAGGAAAAGCGTTTAGAACTATCAGTGGTAGATACTCCTCATAGTGACATGAGAGCTGTCTTCGAGAAGATTAATCGCCAACAATGTTCTCTTTTCCACGTTTATGGGTATAGAATCCAAATAAGTTTGTTCAAATGCTTGTACAATAAAAAAAAAAACAAATATATAAAAAAATGTTTGTACGTAATACATAAATAGTAACTTTGAGTTGTGTGGTCAGTGGCATGTAAAAACAACATAATTTTCAACGGACAAAGCTGTGAAACGTGCCAACTTTGGATTGCTTTTGAACAGACGTTTTTCACTTGTTCATAATTCGTTTCAAAGCATTCTTTTTTCCTTACATGCGAATAGTTTAAATGCCACTTACAGACTTTGAGCGCAATATTTAGAAAAAAGAAGAAGAAAAGTGAAACGACAAACAAACATTTTCACACAATTGCATTGTTAACCGCAACTAGGACACATAATAGGACACATGCTTGTATCTACATTCACGCGTTTCCTACAATGTGCATACATGTTACACTTTTACTACCGAAGAGGTCCTTTCCCTCTTTTTCCAGCAGTTATAATGTGTAATTTCAGTAAAAGATTTTGAAAATGAAGTCCAAGTTATAGTGGTGGTAGCAGTTTGCAAAATATGGCATAAAGTTTTAACAAATTACTTGTACACAACAAATTCATTTAAAATTTAAAGCCGGCATGATGAATTTTCATTTGTGTTCTTATTAAGAGTACCGCATTAATTTAATATCTCTCGTGTTCCAAACACTGTTTGGCAACGAGTATCAGCTGTGGTGCTTTTGTTTCCTCTTACGTTTTTCCCATTCTCCCTTGTTACTATTAACACTTTTAGTTGAGTGTAGTGTAGTGTTGTTTTGGCAGGAGTGAGTTTTTGGGTCAGTTGCATTTACCAGTTTGCATGTTGGTGGTGCTCATTGGTCCCCAAGTGGAGATTTTGTAGATTGGATCACGTCGGTTCATATGAGTTATATATACCGCAAAACATTTATTCATTAAACTACTTCCATGAATCACTAACACATGCTTACATACTGATGGCGATATATTCTGACGTATAAAAGTCCTCTTCATAAGTATACAAATGTAGCAAAGATGTGCAAACATGTAAAACATTGCACAGTGGTCATAAAGGAGTGAATATCTATTGCTATTGCTTTGTTTTAAATTTCACTTATGCATTTTCAATTCCATTCTTTTTTAAATAAATTATAAGTTTGCTGTGAAAAACAAGAAATGGATTAAAATTTATTCCCAGTTGTATCCAATTTAACTGCACTAAATTGGGATCTCGAGCTTACTAAATATTTAATTTCTTCTTTATAAAATTTATAAATATATAATCAGGTTTTAGGTCAGCTTAATATAGTTTATTTTCGTTTAATATAGAAAAGCAAGATCACATCCACACGCATCCTTTTCAGACGTCTTACTTCATCACTGTTATCTCAAAGAGGTATGTCGAGATCATTTTCTTGGCTGCTAAGGCGGTTCAAGTAATATTCTTTTATTTCTTCCTTCACTTTGGGAATTACGAGGTAAGAATTATAGAAATTCAATTTATAAGTATAAAATATATTTAAAATATATAAAAATATTTACAATAATCTTAAATCGTTTTATTCCGATACTTGATAGATGAAACATTAAAATTATAATTTTCAAAATTTATTTTAAGGAAACGGCTCTGAAATGAAAAATTTTAAAACTTTTACAAGCTTTAAACTGAAATTATATCTTTTTCAACCTTAAATAGTTTTCTTTCAAAAATAGCCACTTTTGTCAAATTCACCATATTACGAATTTGGATTATCCCATCCATCATATTCAACTTAATTTCAAAATTATGTTTATTGTTTATAAAACAGATTTCAGTTATTTTAAAACTCTGGTTTAATGGAAATTTTAATTTCCTAAAAATTGTATCTAATCGCTGTGCATTATTTGTTAATAAAATTGCCAGCTCTTTTTTTGTCTACGCTAATTTTTATTAAAAAAATATTACTTGTTCTATGGTACCAAAGATGTGAAGTAAAAGTTCCCGAATTATCGGTATTGACATGTAGTGAACAGTTCATAGAAGCCACTCTCTGAATAAACCATTTCAAAATAGTTTGAAATAAAGAAGTAGTAATGAAAATATTAAATAAGTTATTAATTTTAAAATATTATTTTTATATTTATTTACCAAATATTACAATTATATGAATATAATTGCAATATATATAGAAGCACTGGCTACTGAGGCCTTTGGCTTTTGGCTCCCCGGAGAATTGAACGCCTGACACCTGCGTAACAGGCGGTTATACTAACCATTATACCATCGAGGGGCTTGTTTTATTTTTATATAAATATCCCCAAACTATTAACTTTAGTTAATTATGTTCATTTAAGTATCAAAATTGAAATAAAAAAAATATTTAGAATAGTATTAAGTTTGAATAGTATTAAATTGGTCGATAAAGCAACATTTTACACATTTTGGATGCCTCAGGCTAACCACTTTTGCTAGATCATCGCTGTAATAAAAATTTATGTAAAATTTAAAAAATTAAATGAGCAAACTTTGCTTTGTACCCGAGCCCGAATATCCATATCCTTTTGATTTCATAGTAGTACTTTATTCACATTCAATTTACATAGAAAAAATTAGCACACTTTCTATAGAAAGTGTGGGAAATAATTCAATTTGCAATACATTTATTTGCTGCCACTTTTTTTTTTTAATTTTTTTTTATCACAATATATAAAATTTAATTTCATTCCGCATCACAGTGGAGAATCTTATTTACGAGTATAATACCCGTTCACACATACAAGCGGACGAACTGGCCTTTTGCCATTGCGGATTATATGGCTTGTGAAATTGACTAAAAACGTAAGAATAAGCGGGTTAACAGGGACTTCAAATATATACATATAAAGAAAATATTAACATATAAACACATATGCAAACATTAACAAAGTGTTGAAAGTAATTTTTAGTATAATAAATTCAAACAGTCATACAGATGTGCTAAACAAAAAATACTCAAAAGGAAACACATATTTTGCACGAGCAAGTGTAAATGGCAAACTTACACCAAACGGAGAACAGAATGTAAAAGCTATTTTTTAAAAAGTGAAAAACTATTTCAACACCAACAACAACAACAACAACACACCCATGCACACACGCACACACACAATATCCTTTATTGTAGTCGTATGTTTTGTTGCATGCCCGTACGTATGATTAATTTATACAAAAGCAACTGTGGCTCTTTAAGCAGCACCAGCTCAGGCACAGGCCATACCACACACACACACATAAATATTTCATTTGCATTAGGAGTGGCACATTCACACATAAAATATATGGGAATAAAATAGAAATTTGGTACTTTTCTGTTTTGATTTATAAAAAGAATTATTAAGTTTTGGAGATTAATATCTAATTCAGATTTTAAACTATTGCAGTCATGTAATTCTTACAAATTATCTGTTCACACTACGATAAGTAAATTAATTAATTATTTCAACCATATCAGTCATTGGTTTTGGTTTGAGGATCCAAAATATTTATCTTTACTTGCAATAAAACGCTAAAAAGTCATTTGAATATTTTTTTTCTCTAAATCTCATAGCAACGCAGATATCACACAAAAACCACTTTGAATTCACTATTTCGAATGCTATTTGATGAATTCATTTCGCAGGATATTTTACTATGTTCGTTACGTTCGTCTGTTACATAAATAACGAGCTTCTTTTTGTAGCCAGCCTTTTTTTGTCCTATTGTCTAAGGACAATATTCAGTTCACAACTGTTTGATGATGAATGTTAAATTCAGCAATTACATCGTTGGTTATGTGACGGTCCTGGTTAATCTTCTCCATAATCTTATTGACTTTTTCAACGGTATATCGACCAGAGCGAGCTGCATCTTTCACAACGGAATTTCCAGAACGGAAGCGAGCGAGCCATTGTTGTGCTACACGAACTGATACCGCATCGTCTCCGTAAACTTCACAAATTTCATTGATGGCTTGCTTGGCATTCTTCCCTTTTTTATTTTCACCAAATTTTGAACAGGTTAAACTTTTTTGAGCTTCGCCTAATTTAATTTAGGAGTAGTAGCTAATTCCTGGGTCACTTTATGGCAGTTATCCTACTTTGTGTTTCTAAAGAGGGCATACATTGCAGTATAAAAATCTTAAAATCTCACCTCTCCAACATTATATGGTATGACACTTTGTGATTGGCAGCACTGGAGATACATGTACGATTGCAACTATGTGCAGCTATTAACAAAATTCGAAAATACTTTTTCCACTAGCTATTATTAGAATATTAATAACTTCCTTGTCTATTAATACTTTCTTTGTCTAAGGACAATATTCAGTTCATACCTTGAATGTACTAAAGAAAAGCAATTGCAAAATAAAATGCGAGTTAGGGTCTTCCCACTTGAGACCAATGAGGTTCAGTTCTTTTTTTTATATTATTTTATTCAAAAATATGGTGGGTCGAACATCAGTAACTCCAACTTTGCCGCGAATGAGAGAACTAACGAATGTGATTTAGAATGGGGAGTATTAGCGAGGATTCGCTTAAAGAAACGATTTATCTATGTACTAAGATACACCATAACTGTTGAGCACTGTAAAGCTTTGAGCTGTTTATTGAAAATAGAATATTTACCACATATTTTTACATATGAATGTCTATAAAGGCCTTGTTTCACTACCCCACAGTCATAGAATTCATTCATATGAAAATGTGATAGTGATACTCTCATATTTTAAGAAATCAAATCAAAATGGTGTTGCGTTTGCCACAATATCATTCAAATGTGATACAAAACCAGATGTTTTCTGGTTGTAAAATATACAAAAGTAGAATTCATTGCACTCGTATTTGCTGCTGTACAAAATGGTTGATTGTTATAATAAATGAAACTATAAACTATTTTTCCGGGTTTTTCTTGTTTTCCCTCATAAAATCATAATAATAAATATACTTCTAATAAAAGCAACTCTGATCGCACGAAAACTATCATTTTATGAAAATTTTCATAAACTTTTACTTGTCATAAAAATTGCATATATGCCAAATTTCTCAAATCGTACGGCTGTGTAGGACAGTCAAACGAGGCCTTAGCATGCATGTGCATATATTAGCATATATGGTTTAAGAAGAAGCACAAATGATAAATTGTTTAATCAAATTAAGAATGGGATGAGAACGAATTTTAAGGCCGATATTATTAAGGCCTTGTCATCTCG
Source organism: Ormia ochracea (assembly GCA_963402855.1). Taxonomy (NCBI): domain Eukaryota; kingdom Metazoa; phylum Arthropoda; class Insecta; order Diptera; family Tachinidae; genus Ormia; species Ormia ochracea. Next base: position 31,809,084 of record OY727107.1, on the reverse strand, counting down.
ATGTCTCTGTACCTGGTTTTTTTATTTTTAATGCTAATCCGAGTTATTTCAATTCCACGTTATTTTAATCACAATTTCATGTGATATCGTTCATGTCATACTACATACATATCAAAATATTTATCAAGAAATATTTGTGGACTAATGTGGCAAAGTGGTAGGTTGTTCCTGTAGTGAAACGCCACGAAATGAGAGCCTATTTTTTTCTCATCGTCAAATGTCTCCGGCAACAGTTATCCAACCGCGAAAAACTTTTGAAAGACTTGTTTCCCGTAACACTTTTGTTTTTAACGAAATAAGAAATGAATCGCAAATATTTTTGCAATTTCAAACAGAATAGTAGGATTTACACTGCATTCCAAGTAGGCGATACCAGATGTTTGTACCTGTAGGGGTCTTATAATTCTTTCTTAATTTGTTATAATAACAAAATTGGAATCAAAATGTCCATAATGTATGTTTTTTGCATTATTTTGCATGTACTCCTGTGCGTATACGTCACATGGGGTCTCATATTATGCTGCGTATAGTATGCGCTGCAATAAACGAATTAAGAATTTATAAATATTCCTCAAAATGAAATATTTTTAAAGGCAGACAAAGCATAGGAATGGAGTAGACTTTTGGAATATTATCTGCGATTCCTTCTTTTTCACCTTCGAAGAGGATTCTGTTCGGGCCATACACAGGATTTAGAGGGAATCGTTGAGGTGCCCTGACTGGCTGTTGGCTAATGGATCACAACTCAAGTAAATTTGTCGATGTTGTCTAAAAAGGGCTTTCACCCATTTTTTTCATATTTTTTCTTTTTTTTTTATTATATTTAATATTATGAAGCAAAGAGAAAAATTGAAAAGTACCTGCCATCCTTTCAGATTTTCCTTTTACTATTTTTGATATACAAATACATTCATATGTAAAGTTAATGCTCCTTGTCTATGGAAATATTTTTTTATTTTATTTTGTTGCTTTTTTTGTTTCAGTGTTTCATTTGGTTGTTTGTTTCCTGTTTGCTTTTATTTGTGTTGTTTTTGCTGCTGTTGCAGCAGTTGTTGTTATGTATGTGTTTAACCGGATGAGAAGTTGAGCATGTGTAAGTGCTAAATAAAAATGATGTTTCGCTTCTTTTTAAGATTTCGCACATAAGTGCTCTTAAGGGCGCTCTGCAGAATATTAAATGCCTTTTGTTACTCGTATATGTGCAATTTTCTGTTGATTCTGACAACAATTTTTCAACGAAAAATTTTTACTGACTTTATCTTTTACTTTCTACAATATTCATTTGTTTCATTGTTTGGATATGCACGCCTGCAAATTGTTTTCCCGTTTTTCTTGCAGATTTTTCATTTAGTTGCGAAAATACATCAAATCTTAATTGGAACTTTTAATGCTGAGCCATATTAAGATCAAATTTTTATTTCAATTCTATAAATAGAAATGCATTTGTGCAAAAAAAAATATTGCACAAACATTACAAGCAATCTTTTTGTTTTCTTCATGTGCTTCATAAACAAAATTCCTCACCACAAAGTGTTGTTTATTGTTAATATGTGAACGTTTTCACTTTAAAATCTTTTTAATATTTTCCCTAGAACTGAAATTTCCCTAGAACTGCATTTGGCTGCAACAGTAGAAAATGTTCTACTCTAATGTGACCTTCCACATGCCTCAGTGTTAAAGGAATATGCCAACCAAATGGCAAAAAGATTTTAGACTTTATTTACAATGACAACAATTGTTCCATCTCGTCTTTCTGTTGAAATGTTTGTGTTTTTTAGTAGGTTACTCTCTTGAGAGACATGAAAATGTAATTTATGTAATGTCATTCCTTCTGGCTTACAAATCCCAACATGTTGCCTTATTTAATAAGAAACTGTTATGCATATAAAAAAAAAATTTTATTTTCTTAAATTATAATAAAGCAATCTTTATCATTGAGAGAAATGTCGATCATATAAAGGAATGTTTGCGGCCAGCAGTAACTGCAGATCCAGTTGTGTGTATTTCCTATAATGCAAACAAATTCCACTTCGCTTTGTTTTTTTTTCAGTGTACCAACAAAATTGATAGGCAGGCATGTGTGTGTGTGAACATTTCGGTGCATAATATGGCCAAACTGCAACATTGTCTTTCAACAAAACTGCAGAACTATCACTAATGCTTTGAAATAAAAATGTATACACAAAAGATATATTCGGTTGCATATGCAGTTGACCCAGTTTTATAATGCGTCGCAACTCACATGGCTGGTGTATATTTAAAAGGGGCTTAATTTTTGGCCATATATGTATGTTTGTGCAGCATGTAGGCCCTACTGACCATGCAGTGCTTAAAGTACCAAAACGAAAAAAGTGACACATAAACTCAAAAACATGCTCCAATTGAACACACCAACCGAAACCCATTTAAAAATGGCGAAATACTAAAATGTGTATTAGTTTTATGGCGCAGCAGCCAAGAAGAGTGCAATGTTAAGGATGCGCAGCAAATTATGCTAAATAAACTTTGCCCTTACATGCACACACCCATACATACATCGATACATATAGTCACTTACAAGCAGTTAAATGAAAAACAAGGGACAAACTTGACAAACAATCAACTTGTTTATTATAAAAATGTGTGCCAGATAAAATGGACACTGAACGTTGCACGTTATTGCATTGTGTGCATCATTACAACATTCCGCTCGCTACCGAATCTGTATAATTATTAAAGCTTATAGCTGTTTAAGTAAGCTTTTATGTTCAGCTTCACCGTTTATATAAATGGGTGCATGTCCGATGTTGTACACGTTACACTTTTGCCATTATTAGTTAAATGTAATGTCAAGCCATGCCATTTGCAGCGGTTACACTGCAACGGCTAATGCAGAAATTACAATTGTGTTATTTTAGAGAACTTTTAGAGAATTTGAAAAGAGAAAAGCAAATTACAGGATAACCTCCGATTCGTATTCAGTTACAGTTACTAGAAATATTGGACAATATTCCCAACAACATTTTCAACTTACAATTATGCAGTACGAAATTGATTCATATGCGATAACCATTAATTGAGGAAGCGATTTTTAAAGCCAAATATTTATTTCAAAGACACTACCGTCAACTTTCTTTTCTTTTCTTTTTCATTCGCTTTAATTAGCTTTCTGTTTAATATCTCATACTTTAATTAAATTTTAAAATTTTCCATTCCTAATAACAATTCCAAATGAGTGTAATTTTTGTTTAATAACGAAATCGTTAACAAAAACTTATTTTCTCAGTGTAAAAACTGGTAATATCTTTTCATTGAAGGATTGTAATATTTTTCAATCTTAATATAGCAAACACCGACCTCGTACTTAATATGAAAATAGACAAAAATATTTACATGCATCAACTTACATTCAGCTTACAACAGAAATTGTTGGCGATCAGCACCACTGTGCAATATCTGTTGAGGCAAAATGTCTGTAGCTGTAATGTAAAGCCTTCCTGAATATTCATTGGTAAATTTGAATTCAAAATTAAAAAATTATTCTTTCAGCTCCGTTATAGCCATTCCCCTACAACTTCCGCTCCTCAAGTAGAGTTAACAGGCCTTTTTAATCAAATGCAAAGCTTCTTTAATTTTTAATTTTATGCAAACTGACAAACAAATATTACAATTTAATTATAAATTGCTGACATTTCTCAAGCGAGTTTAACTGTAAATAAGGCCAAATAAGTACAAAGACATTAAATAATTGCAGCTAATTTAAAAGAAAATTACAATTTGTCTTCTAGCAAAAGTACGTAGAAAATCTATACGAGTGTGTATAGGAAACGCCATCAGCATTACGTACTGTATTGTCTTATCGCGAATTTGTTATTAAAACACACGTAAATAGATTGGCTGGTAAGGGAGGGGAGTGGAGGGGAGGGGAGAAATATTGGACGAGTAAATAATGGCTTGTTCAAGGGGCGGAAGAGCGTAATAGCTTGTTTCTTTTAAATCTATGAAGCTTTCTAAGTGCTTAAAGCTAACAGTTTTATATTTATAAACCTTTTTACAAACAAAACGAAATGCCTGCACACACAAACTGACTTACAAAATAAATTCTGTCTATTCCATCAGTTCAGTTCATACCGTCTGAACGGTATGGTTCATTTTATTTCGTTTAGTCTCGGTACCTTCTTCAATATTAACAGCCAGTAATTTATAACAACTGCAGTCATGAAGGCATTCGAATATGTGTTTATTTATTTGATGATGGTATCACATCCCTCTTTTATGTTCAACATCACACGAAGAAGGATACACATTCTTTCACTATTTCACTTCCAAATACAAATAAAGTTGAACTTTTTTTCTTTTATAAACGTAATTTTTCTTTTATAACTCCCCGTCTTAAGCCAATAAATTGTTGTTGCCATCTTTGTTGTAACATTATATTTTTTATAAATAATACGAGTAACAGACACACTCAACTATCACTGCAAATATAGCAGAGAAGAGAAAATCCTTTAACGAAAAACGAGGGATTTTTATACAAATGCAAGTACTTTTTTTCTATCGTATAGTTTTTTGTTGATCGCAAGTTCAACTGAATGAGAACTGGATGAGTGATTGGTAGTTGTATGTGCTATCTTTTCTTGCCTATTTATATTAGTCAGTCCAGTAGCCGCCATAATACATGAATTTCGAGGAACACAGTGTAAAACATCGCTTCCGTGAAATGATTACAATAGATTTATTCTCTCAAACAGGGCCGTTTAGATTTAATATTTTGTCTTATTTCAAATCTCTTGCTGAAAAATTGCACATGGAAAGACCTTCTAAAACTAGGACTGGATGTGCGAGAAATCAAAATTTTTTATTATCCGCTAATTAATAGAAATAAATAAACGGAAAGTAAATTCCTGCACCCCTTTAACCGACATTATTTTTGTATAAAAATAGGACATACGAGTTCAAAACATGAAATCCACATTCAAGTCTGGAAAGGTCGCATTTTAAGTACATTTTGTAAAGTAAGAAAAATCATGAAGACAGTCCCATGCCTGGTTATAACCCCAAATAGTTTCTAAATAATATAATTATTTTCCAAAACAATTAAGGGATTAAAGAATGATTTTTCTATGGCCGGTTGTAATGGAACAATAACAGTGACTTGCATTGTAGTAGATGCTAACGGATGCCAGGCATCGTGCTGATGAGTCTGAAAGACATCAGCTGATTGCACAACAATTGTATTTGCCATTCACATATTTTTCTCATAAAAATGCACCGTTCCCATATCATTACCATTCACTTCATCATTCGTCTTGGACCAGGCTCTCTTACCTCTATGTTAAAAATAATAATTACAATTTAGTACTTTTTAAAATTGGTACTTTTTTACACTTTTATCATATGCGGTAAAAGAACAACAATTGCATTTGGTAAACGAGCGAAAAATAAGGAAAGATGATAATAATTTCGATCAGGCATCAAATTGTCTGCTAAATTGCCAACCAAATGTAAAGCCATTTCACGCTTCTCATACGGTTTGTAGCAATAACCTATGAAATATTTATTTAAAGGTGCGTGTGAGTTGTAACTCCCAACTCTCACTGTGCGTACGAGTACGACTACAGAAATGAATACTGAATCATGTTAGAGAAATAATTTGAGGATGGAAAGACAACAGCATTGAAAATGAAAAAATATTTTGGAAATAATCGAAAAATTTCACTCTTTTTTTGCAGCAGTAAAAATATATTTTTAGCTTCAACTTTGAACTGACAAATGAAAGTCACACTTTCTTCACACATTTATTTATTCATTTCCTGTATCCTTTCTTGGTGTGTGTTTAATACTCAACGATTTTATGCATGCTTAAATGTTTACATTCTTTCTGAATTGAAAAAAGAAACCGATTTCCATATGCATTAAGCTGAGACAATGTGACAGTGTTGTATTGCCACTTATCAATATTCCTCCTTGAAAACTAGTTGGCATGTGAGGATTTCAAAAAGTTTATTTTTCTTTTAGAGCTTCAAACACCGGAATCTCGCAGATTAAATTACAGTGCTTTGAAAGAGTGTATAAATACGGACTGGCCACCAAAGATGTTCTGCATTATCCTTCCTGCGTATATTTAATTTGGTAACAAATCATTCTAATCAAACGAAAAGTGTGCTGCACTGAAATCCTCTCTATCAACTCAATCTTTTGGCGTGTATGTATAAGAAGCGATGTATTGAAGAATTCAGCAGCCCATTGTGCATATTTTAAATATTTCAAGCTTCTACTTCAGTACAGTTGGATTTACTGTGTGCATCAATTAAATCGCTCCTGTTATTCAGTGAATTTGAGGCATTCCAGTAAATCATTCCAATTATTTCTGCTACGCAAATTATTCATAAATTGTTTCATTATTCAAATTCTTCGTGTTATTGCCGCCCTTTTAATTCCACATTATGAAGTCGCTTGCATTGTCGATAATTCCAAAAGCAATTATTCCGCTGGCCACCCTCAGCGACATTTGTTACTTTAATTAAATCCTGTGCTGGCTCTAATTTGTACACTAATTTTGATTTCCATTCCTCATAGAGTTTTAAAAAATTTACGTTTCCTTTTCAATTGATTAAAAAGTAAAATAAAAAAAAAGCGATGAAAAAATGCAGCTGCAATTCCGTTCAGTAGCAATTTTCCATAATGGAATCCCTTATCACTTGTGATTATTTTCATTACGCCATAAACTTTGTGAACACTTTTCTTTTCCATCCAATTATTTGCTGCCTTACATAACTTGCCTAAAGGAATGCGTTTGTCAGAGATACGTTAAAAGGTTGCTTTAAGATGTTGTTACTTACTTTTGAAACGACGGTGCGATAAAATTAAAACAACGAAATTCAAGTTTAAGCATGAGTGACAAATAATGCGATAATACGACTTATTATTAGGGAAGACTCAATTAAAAATAAAAAATAAAAAATTCGGAGAGGGAAAATGGAAACGGAGCTAAAATACATCCTTTTATCGTGCCGATGATGTTTAACTGAAAATGTTGAATCTAAAACGAACGAAAATTACAAAACGAAAAAACAAAAAAAAAAACATGTTCGTAAAAAGGAAAAAGACAAGAGATTAGACGGTTGCTTATGAGTTTTGGCTTATAACTTATAATAGACTTTGTGAAGCAAAGGGTTATATTAACCCTAAAGATGGCCAACTGTAGGTGAATTTAATTAGACCTCTGCGTTTTCTATTTCGTTGATGGTGCTGCTGCCGCTGCTGCTGCTGCTTAAACTCTTAACTATTCTGAAATTTAAACTGATGTTAATGCCACAATATGATAAATGCCAGCGGCAGCTTAACACACAATACAAAGGAGAGGTAAGTAACATCTTTCTATTGAACTGAGTCGTTCTCTAAGTTATATCTTAATGCCTGCGCTTGTACATGTACAAACGTGCATACAAGTGGCTTTGTAAGTGGTGTGGTCGGTAGGCGATAAGAATAAAAATGGTCTAATATAATATTAATGAAATGAATTAATAAAATTCCTAATCACTTTATTCTATTCACTTTATACAGCCAAGTGCTAAAGAAAATGTATTCGTATTATTTATATTCTTCATTGGGGTCAGGGTTAATGAAGTAAAGGGACGCCAGTTGTTTTAAAGCAGCTGGCAGGTGAAGAGGGGTTAGGGAAACATGCTAAATGAAATTTTAAACCGGCCTACCAAATAATTCTTCTGGTAAAGAGTATGTACAGCCTTACAAAAAGTACGTCCGACGTCATAACCGTAAGTAACAAAGAATAGTTACAAAGCACTGGAAAACCATACGCTAATGCGTATGGTTTTTTCGACCAAAATCTTCGATATCTTCTTCAAATATATTCTGTTTACTCGCCTCGAAAATCATACAAACTTTAAGAAAACTAAGAAACTTCTATATATCCTTAGCGGCCCATGCTAAAAAATTACTTCGACAACATGTTGTTGTAATAATTATCTTTATATCTGTTATCGTATGAAACAACTCTGAGAAAACAATACAGCAGACGTTCAAAAAAAAATATATTTATTTCCTAAAGCCGATGGGGGTCAGCAATCTGGCAATCGGTCATCTTTACTTGTATATTTCATAAGAAAATCCCATGAAACTTTTGAAGTTGTTGCACTTACATTTTATCGTAAAAGTTCTTAAACGAAATTATATATAAAAAGGGTACAAGTATATGCAGAAGGGAGAAGAGACTATTTAATACTATGCTATATAGTATATTAGTACTTTCCGATCAAGATAGATGGAAAACCAAATGTTTTTAACTTGCTTTTAAAAAAGTGAGGAACTCGCTTTTTCATAATTTGGTTTTATTCTCATCAAATATAAAATTGGATTTCCATAGGGCGGGGAATCCTTCTAAAAATACAGCTTTTGAAAGGCAAAGATAATACTCGTGATATTGCCAAATCAATATCACGAGTATCATCTGTACAAACTACTTCTCAATTTTATTTGATATGCGATAAAATTATGGAATGAATATTTTTTAATTTGATATAATTTAACAAATTATTATTTATTTTTTCTTCTTCCTCAAAATATATTTTCAAAAGGTTGTGAGCCGAGTTTTATATACCGCAGTTTCTACGTAAAATATTACTTTGCAATTCTGGAGTCCTACTAAAATATTCTTTGCATATAAATCGTCTTTTTTTTTACCGAATAAAAATCTTTTATGTTTATTTATATTGCTCAAAACTTGTTGAGAAATTCACGCAAATATACGATCGATAAACAGGAACTTGGATTCTATTCGAATGATTAATCTTATAATACATGGTGGGCTACATTTCGATTGAACCGGGTACGAATTTCTCAACAATTTTCCCCACACTATGTGAAAATGCAGCTTCAAAGTCTTTTGATGACTTTTATGATTCTGCTTTATTGTACCTTCGTGAGTATATCTGCTGGGTCTTCATCAATTGTGAAATCCTGTACTGAAGTACGTTCTCTTCGAACTGCTGCCGGATGTAGTGGTAACGAATGTCTATATGTTTGCTTTTCGTTTGAAGTCCACCAGAAATGCTAATAAATAATACAGGTGTTGCTTCCTCGACACTTTTATTAAACACTATTTCTTTCAAAGGGCCACGAAGAAAAACGACCTCCTGGCATAGAGCAATATATTCGACCTCCATGGTACTAAGAGCCAGCGCAAGTTGTTTGCACGACTACCATGCTATAAAACCACCAATTATAAGCACAATGTGGCAATAATATGACTTTTTGGGGTGTGTGTCGCTCCAGGTTTGACCAGTTCCTTATGCGTTCAATTTTTCCATGCCTGCAATACAATTACCCATCGTACGAGTACGTATGTAAATTTTCTTCTCCAGCTCCGGATATACGAGTGTTAGAAATAGCAGCGATTCCTTAATAACTTAAACTTGTATGTATTACTGGTCAACAGGCTCCTTGGCCCATAGCCTTTGACATGAATTCCACTTGAATGTACTATTCTTCAAAAAGAACTACATAGTTCGCTCAAAGGATTTTATTCGATTAAATATTTTTACAATACATAATTGGCTGCATTTCGATTGAGCAGGGAACGAATTTTACAATACCCGTCCGCAGAGAAAACTTATTAAAAGCTCAAAATGATTTTCGAAATTATTTAAAAAAGAATTATTAAAATTTTTGCTATTTATTAGTTCCCAAAGATGTCATTCCAGTCGCTACAACAACAACAACACTTTCCAAAGGGATTATTTAGCCCTGTTTATTGCATTTGCCGTTGCTATTTTTAATCCTGAATTTCAATGAATGGATTTACTAAAGCGCTTATTTAATTAATGAGTGCTTTATAGACTGTAGTTAATGTTCATTTATTTATGCCTGCCTGGCACACAAAGCACAGAGCACAGAGATAAAAAAAAAACACGTAATTAACATCATTTGTTAAAAATGTTTTTAGAAGAAAACGTCCAATAGTCATTAATTAACTCTAATGAACTTTTACTAATAATTAGAAAGCAGCCTGTGTTTCATTATTTTTGGGGCAAAATTGTTTCCACTTCTCCGCTCGTTGGTGGTATTTTCTTTATCCTTATTTCTTAACCCAAAAATTAACAAAATTGTCGATACAGGGAACCACGTGACTTATCTGTACTTTGCATTAATCTTTAACATTTTTCAACATGTTTTGCCAAGAACAATATAAAAAGTTTTGTACGAGTATATTTTTCTTCTTGATTTTATTTTTCGCTTTTGCACTAAAGTTCTTTGACACGTTCGTTAGGATGTTCTACGTTCGTGTTTCCTTTCTTCCCCCTTACCTTGCTAGATGAACATTTCGGCCACGTGTCACTTGTTAAAAAAGTCAGCGGGCTAGCAAGGCGAAGCTGGTTAAACAAAGTATTTTATAAAATGTATTAAGAGTAGAACAAGCTACAATATTGCAATTCCTTCAGCTGACAAGGACATGGCCAGTAAAATGGCTTATCGCTAAAAACAGTGACAGCACAGTACTAAACACTAACTTGAGCGTAAAACTTAAAATATTTGATTTATTTTGGTAGCTTTTTTTTTACTATGCTGGTAATACCGAATATCCTGGCGAGGATTTTATACACACTAAACGAAAATTTTCTGCTCAACTGTATTTGACTTCTAGTTTATATCGGTGATGTAAACACACATGTAATCGTACATGTATTCATACCGTGTATCCTTGGTAGTTTCACCTTTCTTCCTTAAGTGCATTCCAATTCGTACATTTTATCCAATTTTTCACATCAATACTATATTTTGAACTAATTTCAACTTGAAATGTAACACGAAAAATGTGCTGTTAGTTTGCTTTGAGTTGTGTTTCTTATTGAAAAATATGTAGAAAGCTTCAAGTTAAAGGATTCATTAAGTTTGTTAGTCAGTTGTTGCCAAAGACGTGATGAAAACTTCTTTTACTCCTTGATTGCTGAAACGTAATTGTATTTGCAGTTAAAGTAAATCTATATACAGTATTTTATTCTATTTCTATTGGAGAAACTTTCATGTGTATGCATATCGAGCCTCATCCTACGAAAGGAAAAGGATAAGTAAAATTATAAAACAAATATAAAATTTTGCTCATTAGCAATTCTGTAGGCCAAAGTTGATTAGTTGATAGAGTTTTGCAAAGTATGTTAATCATTTTCTTTTATTACATTGGTAAAAATATTACATTTTACTTATAAATCTCACAAATACATTTTATACGAGGACAAAGACAAATTTTACTTCAAAAGTAATGAAATTAAGATTAAGGAAGCATCCCCTTTTTAATGGAAAAAATTTACAAAGATTATCTATCGCAGGACCAAAGTAAGTTATGAGAAAATCTTTCACTAGGGTAATTGATTATTGCCATTAACTTGCTTCTTAAAAATGTTGGTTTGTCATTTTCTGCTCAAATAGCAAAATTTTCCTTTTCATCTTGAGCCCATTTACATTAAAAGGATATCAATTTTTAAAACATGTAAAGGACTATTTATGATTATCTGCAAGCGTAATTCAACAACAATATATTATGCCAAAAAAAGGATCCAGCATGAGCTTAGAATATTTATTGTGGTTTTTGCCAAAAAGTCAAATCCTCTAAATAGGCCAAAGGACAATAATACCGAAAATTATGCAAACACAATGCATTCACTTAAATAAAATATGTTTATGTAAATTATCTTTTTCTTACATGAACATCACATGACTGCGCCTACTAAATACAAACGCATGTACATTCGTGGGATTAACATTGACAAAGATAACAAGCCATCATCACATACATCCATAGTTAAAGGGAAGCGAACAATTATAGCAGGCTTAAAGCACTTTGTTTCAGGACATGCATATTATTTATTATTCTTCAAGAAGGATATCCTTCGATAGGCGGAGATTTGAAAACGCTGCAGAGAAACGATAAGCCGAAAACTCGTTACAAAATATTCTGTTAGAAGTGAAAACTAAATTGGACAGAAAGTTATAAGTAATTCTGAGTATCGAACTCCAAATGACAGTGTTTGAAACATTTAGGATAAAAGCTGTTCTCGTATTTGAATCAAATATTTTATAACAATTTCTTAAACGCGTTTAGTTAAGAGTCTCCGAGAAATGTATTACGAATGGAATTACTACTCACTGTAGTTCTTATGAAAATAACAAACGAATCTTCTTTTCCAATTTCCACTTAATTTCTTTTGTTTATATTCTTATTCGAAATTTCATTTTCGAATAATTTTATGTCTTTATGTTGCATGTTAGAAATATCTACTAAATCCGATGTCAGATGTGACTCAAAACTATACTTAGTTATTGTTAAGGGGCGATGTTAATTGTGAAATGATTATAATTTCTTTTTGTTATGTTAATATGGTGTGGTTCAATGATTTATGGAATAAAATGGCCGCAGCGACCTTGGCGATACATCTCCACCCGATAGTAAAAATTTTCAATGACACTGCGGCCTAATTGAAGTTCTATGTCGTTAATGTATCGATTTATTGGATTCTTACTGGCTTATCGACATACCCATTTTCCTTCAAAGAACACCAAAGAAGGATGTCAAACGGTGTCAAATCACGTGACCATGTAAGATAACGCGGCCATAGTTTCGTTAGTTGCATAGAAAGTGGCACCGTTCTACTGAGACCAAATATCGTTCACATCGATACCTTCCATTTCAGGCCATGAAGAATTTCTTTGTCATCTCACGATAACAAACACCATTCACAGTATGGTATGATGATGCCGCCAGCCAATAAACCGCACCAAACAGTCAGTCTTTGTGGGTGCCTTCGTTTTGGATTATCATTCGCCCAAAGCCGGCAATTCTGCTTATTATTGAGGTAAATACTTGTCACATGCCACAAATATAAGAATTATAATAGTACGCAGAAGCCGATTTATATCACCATTTTAATTTCAATCAATTTTTAATGAATAATGAATGTTGATTCCACGATTCCATTTTGGAAAAAATACGCGCCCATAAACAGCATCAAACAGTCACTCTTTGTGGGTGCATTAGTTTTTCGACAATCGCTCTTGGATTGTCATTATTTACGATTTCGGTGAGGTGAAAATGTGTCTCATCGCTGAAGATGATTTTCTTCGTAAACTGATCATACAGTGTTGCCACTGTTCATGCCACCATTCTGACCATTGACGACATTTGGAATGGTCCAGAGGCTGCAGTTCATCGATCAATTGCATCGATCAATTAATAAGCCTGAAGAATTTTAACGCGTGGCGCGATTGTGTATCGTTTTTCAGTTCAAATTGAGTTAGTCTGAAATTGAGAAATGATAAATGAAATTCAGAAAAAAACTTTACGTTTAGCCGTGGTTCACATTCAGCCTCGGCCCTTAAACTTTAACGGCCCCCTACAACGAGGAAAATGCGGAAAAAATTATAAAATGTTATTCAAGTTTCTGGTTATTTCTATTAGTTTAAAATCTTTTGTTATAAAAAAATTTTTAATTTTTTTTTTATTTTTGACAATTTTAAATTTATTGTATTAATGTGATATATACGACTATACTTGTGTATATATGTATATGTATATATGTTTCCTGATAAAGATACACAAAGCGTAACCAAATATCGGAAAAATAAAATATTATTAATTTTTTAAAAAAATATCTAAAGCTCAAATAAAGATTAATTTATTATTAAAAACTTCTTTTCTTTTTTAAAATTAATTTCCTTTTAATTTTTTTGAATTGTCTTGCACACTTACTGTCTCACTTATTTCATCGCAGCCAAAACCAGCTTTTTGGAAAATTAACATTTTTTTTATGCCCCACCTCTTACTCCTTCACTTTCATTTTTGACTCTCTTTTTTTTGTTTTATTGTGTGAGTGTTTTTCTTTTTCTGAATTTATTTAATTTTTGCTATTATTTTACACGCTGCATTACATGCGAGTAAAAGCATTTTGTTTCAGAGACAGAAACTTTTAAAAAGATGTGAATAGATGAAATTTAAAATTAATATTAAATCCGCAACCACGTTGTTGTTGTTGTTGTTGTTGTGGTTGTTGTGTTGTGATTGTTGTTTTTTGCGCATATAAAATTTTTCAAATATTTATTGTTAAACATAAAGTGAGCATTTGTCGAAATTTGCATTTTTATTGCTTGACCACTGAAATGTTTGTGTAACGCAAACGAATTACCCCCCTCTTTTGGCTTTTTGCGGAATGCTAAGCTTCACTCAAACAAAAATATCATTATCGATACAGTTTTTTATTACATATTATTTAGCATAAAAAACTATTTTACTTAATTTTTATAATATCTGCGAAATATTTTTATTTTAATTCCATCAAACACACACATGCACGAGCATGCATGTGTTTATAAACTCTATTAAAATGAAAAAAGAAATAGAGAAAATTCACATTTTTTATACGGGGGAGGAATCATGAGATGCAAAAGTAACCGAAAAGGCAGTACCGTCAATATTTATGTTGATGGAATTTATTTTTCCTTTTTCTTTTTTTCTCCTTTTTTTTTGGTTTTTTTTATTTTTTCTTTTGTATTTTATGGCACAATCGCATTAAGCAAAAATTTATTGCATCACTGGGGCAAACGCTGACGACGAAGGAGCGACTCTATTTACAATACAGGTTGTATGCTTTTGTTTTGAGGCTGTTGCCAAAGCTAATGTCGGAAGGCTTTGCAAACATGCTGCTGCGGCTGTTGCTGTTTATGCTGGTGGTGTCAGCGTTGGTGCCGTTGTTGCCTGATGATTCGAGGGAGTTGTGTTTTACGATCGTAGGTAGCTAAGGGCCGACAACAATAACAACTTTGTTGCAGCAAAGTATCTAAAACTGAACTAAATAACCCATATGAGTATATAAATGGAAAGTATCAGCTCCGCAGTTCAAATGCAGAAATTTATTTATTTTTTATGTGCTTTATTTTATACAAACGGATTCTTTTCGGAAGAATACTTAACAGTATTTGACTGTTCTTTTATTTATTTTACTTTGGCAACATTATTTTGTGCCAGCCGTTAAATTTGGTATATTTTATAATAATTTCTTAACAAAAGGTCTCCCAGGGGAATTAAAATATTGTAAATATGCAAATTGCTAAAATACTAATACAAGTGCATATCAGTATGTACGAGTAAATACCTAAAATTTGAAAAAAAAATTTCGTTACGTTTTCGCAAGTGTATGTGAATATGCCAGTCTGTCCGAATTGGCAACAATAACGTTTGCCAGGGAAACATGTGTAAATGTCTAGAGATGTGAGAATAGACTCCATTCTTAATTTTCCTGGTAATGGCAACGGAAGGAATATAAAAAATTATTAATTGGTGAAGTTGCAAATATAATGCACGCTACACTTTTAATGAAAATATGCTTACAAAAATAAGTATCGTCATTTGGGAAGTTGATTTTATTATCGAAATTTATCCTTCTGCATGGCAGCGACACTTGACAGCAACAGGTAAGGATTTTGGGTAATAAACTAGAAATCATGAATGAACAAATCAAATAAATATTAGTTTAAGTGCAAGTTGTATTTCGTTATTGCCCTCGCCCCGCTAATGCCTAAAAAATATTACTATCAATCAAGAGATTTACAATTTCCACGCATCAACTATTTTAATGCCCGGATTTGAAATTGATGTATTTCTTATATAGTTGTTGAATAATATAATATAACAAATAAAAAATAAAGTAAATAATTAAATAAAGAACCTTCTTGTAAGTAATGATAAGGATAGATTTGCTACTTGGTGAAATTGAAAATATTTTGCACGCTACATTTTCACTAAAATTATACTCATATTATTAACGAATAATTCAGTCTGCTAAAACCCTTTGAAAAGTTTTTTAATATATAATTTACTTACTATTTTTTTTATTAAATATAGGAATATATGTAATTATAATATATGTAGAGACTGCTGAGACCATCGGCCAATCTTATTTCAATTAATTCAAACAATCTGCTCCTGAAGGATTGATCTGCTCCATTTAAATAGAAAAAACTTATCATTATTATTTTCCTCTACTGCTAATGCTCTGCTTTTGCATTTTCGGCGCATGGCCAGCCGCAGTCACTAACCTCTTTACCGGCTGTAGAGTGCAAACTGAAAACTTGCACTGGATATTGTTAAAAACCTCACAAATAAAGCAACAACTTAATCTTATAGTTCTGGGACACAATAATAGACATTTAAATTGTAACCCATACTTGCAAAGTACTTATTTTTATTGTAAATTGTATGCTATTGTGTAGCTGACACAACAACAGAAATAACACGAGCAAAAATTGGAATCGCTAAATAACAACTTTATTTGCAATGTTTTTTTAGACTTTTCTTTTCTTCTGCCATTTTCCAAATTGTTCTATTACAAAAACAAGGCAAAACTTTTCATTAAAGCCTATATTTGAGTTGCAAACAATTGCTGTTCTGTGAAATTGCCTGCAACATCGTGTGTGTTTATGTGTACTCGTACGTGTGTGGTTTTATATGTTGCACACTGCCATATCCAGACTCATACACAGTTTTTACTTTTTTCTTCTCATTGTTGTTGAGTTTTAAAAATTTTAATACAATTCTCTTTATCTTTCTCAACATTTGTTGAACAAACCAAATTAAAATCAATTGTATGCGAGTTAACTCGGTATTGTTTGGCTACGGTATGCTGGCTACGAAGAGGAATATTTTGCTGTCTTCCTGTATAAAGTTAGACACGCATGCTCATTGTCAAACGCCCACGTAAAGTTCTTGTAAAATATTCGCTAAATTGTGACACCCATAGTGTGAAAGTCGGGTAGGCGTTTGTTTTAATATAAATAAATTTAATTTCTGCACACATGCACCCCTCAAACTCATGCATACACGCTGCTGTGAATATTTCGGACTACGAGTATTTCTAAAATTTAATTCAAATTAACAGTTAAATGTATATTTAATTGGTACAGGAAATATGAAAAAACGTTTTTTAAAAGCAATATTTGCCAGCTCACAAAGTCTTCGTCTTTTACTTCAAATTAATAACTTATTGATACGTGAATAGTAAGATACGTAAGAGTTTTATTTCATTGTTGCTGCGTAAAAATATGAATAGAATGGAATAGAACACCTGACGTAACTGGTCACTAATTAAAAAAATTATGTGTACGACGGTCGCCAATTTTTCATTGAAGTGTAAACGAACAAAATGTTGAATTCAGTTTCAAAATTCAAGATAAAATTAATATTATTTAAAATTCTTGTTTAAAAATCTCTTAAATTGCAACAAAATTTACTAACAAACACAAGCTAAATAATTGAAATTAAAAAATAAGGATTTTATTTTAAAAGGATAAAGGAATTTTTTTTTGAAAGGGGAATGCTTGTATTTATTTCGTTAATATTTCCGGAATGTAAGAGTATACAACTGATAATACGTCCATTGAACTTTGACCTGTTTCGAAATAATGTATGTAGTTTTGCAATGAGAAGCGTGAATGCTTCATGTAACCCATTTACAGCTCCCGAAACCTGTGCAAAGTGTTGCAAATTAGAACCACTACAATCTCCGTCAGCCACGCTCCAATTTAGTTTATAAGATTTGTCACATTTCTCTAACTTGTTAAGTTTTGTTTAGTATTTAGAAAACAATGTTCTCAAAGTATTGTTGGTATTTTTTTGGTATTTGAAGATAACGGTTTAACGAACCCTAGACAGGATGCACTCATTCTCATGCGTACATATTGCCACCAAGTCTGCAAGCCATCGATTTCATTGAATTTAAAGTGGTATTTGTTAGTTTTTTAAAGTATTATTAATGTTCGCAGTATCGTACATATTTCAAGGTCATCCTTCCTTCTCAAGGACTTGTACAGTTCTGTTTCTTCGGCAACCACTACATTAATGTTTTTAAACGCTTTACTACTTATTTTTGTTATAACAAATACCTAATTAATGAATCAAAGCGTATTCAAAATTTATTAGATGGCATGTAAATCTAGTGCGCCTTTGAAATATTAAACCTACCGTGAGAGCAATGACTTGCCGGTATACCAGCTGTTACTGCTGAAACCTACGAAATCTTGTCTTTAATTCCAAATTTCTAAATGTTTTATAATAGAATTCCCTTATTTGGCCTTTTAAGCTGGCATTGTACACTGTTTCCCGACTACTTCTACCGAGCTTAATACAAACGGTATAAAAATTTATTTTTTTTTTACTATTTTTTCCTTTTCGATTACCTTAATTCTAACTTACAACTTCCATTTCAAATTTAAATGCGTAACGTAATACGTAAACAAATACTTAAGAAACTTTTTTGCTTACTTTCTTTCACCTTAATGTTGATTTACAAATTGTTTCACAGAACATTTTTACACGGCTCTTGCACACAGCATTTGCATTCCGAGAGTTCAATTTTTATTTCAATCTGTATAAAACTGAGAATAAATGGAAATTTTCCTTCATCTTTTGTTCGTATACGTTCTGTTTGATATTCCTAAATTTCATTTTTGTACTCCTTATTATTTATATTTTTCCGCTTTCAGAATTATGAAACAAATGAATAATAGTTAAACAAAATCACAGCGATCAAATAGAGTTTCCTTCTACCTCCGCACAAATGCAGCAGGAGAAGTAAATCCGAAAGAAGCCAACAATACAGTTTCAATGTTACGTTTGAGATTCGTTTATATTATGACAAGAATAGAGCCGCATGTAAAATTTACTTTGTAAGCGCAAACGTATCTGGTATCATCATCACGTTCTAATAACAAGTAAAATCGTTCGGTAAAGCGAGCAAACTTTAACAATGGAATTATCGTAAAATTATCTGTTTTCAAACGAGGAAAGGAAGAAAATTAAACCGGCTGAGTTTACTCGCTTCCATTTTATGCCAATAGAAAATTCCTACTCCTCATTCTTTAATATTTTGAATATTATTTTACATGCATCCTGTACACACTTTTACTTTACTTTGCAGCCCTGGTCCAAAACTCTTCAAATCCTTGATGAGAAATATAGTGTAGGGGAATTGCCAATTGCAGTTACCACTCTCATATGTTGCAGTCCTGATCCGGTACTCTTCAACTTCTTGATAAGAAATTTAGTGTAGGAAATTTGCCGATTGCCGTTACCACTCTCGTATGTTGCAGTGCTGATCCGGTACTCTTCAACTTCTGGATGAGAAATTCAGTACAGGGAAATTGCCAATTGCAGTTACCACTCTCAGATGTTGCAGTCCTGATCCGGTACTCTTCAACTTCTGGATGAGAAATTCAGTGTAGGAAATTTGCCGATTGCCGTTACCACTCTCATATGTTGCAGTGCTGATCCGGTACTCTTCAACTTCTGGATGAGAAATTCAGTATAGGGAAATTGCCAATTGCAGTTACAACTCTCAGATGTTGCAGTCCTGATCCGGTACTCTTCAACTTCTGGATGAGAAATTCAGTACAGGGAAATTGCCAACTGCAGTTACCAATCGCCGTCAGTTACCAAACTGCAGCCAGTTGCAGTCTTGGTCCGAAACTCTTCAACTCTTTCATGAAAAATTTAATGCAAAGAAATTGCCAATTGCCATCACCACTCTCAGATGTTGCAGTCCTGATCCGGTACTCTTCAACTTCTGGATGAGAAATTCAGTACAGGGAAATTGCCAACTGCAGTTACCAATCGCCGTCAGTTACCAAACTGCAGCCAGTTGCAGTCTTGGTCCGAAACTCTTCAACTCTTTCATGAAAAATTTAGTGCAAAAAAATTGCCAATTGCCATCACCACTCTCAGTCGTTGCAGTCCTCATCCTGGACTCTTCAGCTCCTTGATGAGAAATTCCGTGTGGAGAAATTGCCAATTAGAATTACCACTCACATACTGATGAGAGTGGCTGATGAATTTTGCTACATTAAGAAACTCAAATAATTTTTTTTTCAATGTGTGGAATTAATTTTTCTTTTACTCATGTTAAAGCTCATTCAATTTTATTAAATATAGCTTAATTAGTTTTAAAAATAATGAAATTTAAATACCCCTCCTGCTCGTTGATGCATGTGCGGGATGTGGTTCATTACTGCTTGGAGAGTTGAGACAGGAATAGGCGCAATTGTTTCTCGAATGGATTGCCTTAGTTCATTCAAATTTGTTGGTTTTGCTTTGTAGACTTCCTGTTTGCAATAACCCCACAAGAAAAAGTCAGATGCAGGAAGGTCAGGCGAACTGTGTGGCCAACGGAATGTGGAGTTTCTGCTTATCAGCTTATTGGGAAATTTTCATCGCAATTCTGTCATAACAGGTTGGGCTATGTTAGGAGCTGCACCATCTTGCTGAAACCACACAGAGTTGAAAGAAATTCTCATTCGGCGTAATTCTGGATAGAAAAACTCTCTCAACATGCTCAAGTAACGGTCTCCACTAACCGTAATGGTGTGACCGTTTTCTTCGAAGAAGTAGAGCCCGACAATGCAGCGTGGTGAAACACCACACACCACACTGTGACACGAAGTGGAAGCAATTCCGTCTCATGGAGTATCTGTGGGTTGGAAGCACTCTATATTCGACAATTTTGTTTGTTTATGTTGCCGTTTACAACGAAATGGGCCTCGTCAGACATGAAAAGACAGTTCAACATGTTTCCAACCGCTTCCACCATTTGAAGCATCTTCTGGTAAAATTCCAAGCGAATCGGCAAGTCTGCAGCATTCTGTTTATTGGCCAATTAAATTTTATATGGGAATAAGTCCAAATCTTTGTGCATAATTGACTGTAATGACTGTCTGCTTATACCCATTTGAGCAGATAAGCTTCTTGTCGAAACACGTGGATTGTTGTGTATGGCAGCAGCTACAGCAGCGATTGTTTCCTTCGTTCGAACTGAACGGTTTCGATCCTTTCAAATCGTCCTTTTATATTTGTTAAAAGAACATTACGAATAATAAGGGCATATCACATATACAACTTGGAAAATAATTTAAATCTAGTGAAATTTAAAGTGAAATATTTTAATTTTGTTATTATTGCGGAAGCAAAGTAATTTAAACTTATTAGTCCTGGACATCCTCTTGAATTTGAAATACAGTTGCATATCTAACCTGTGAAAACTCATTTCTTATTTAATGCTTTCAATGGCATATCCTTCGTTAATATATTTCGTTTCTAACTCTTGAAGAACTCAACACCCCTTGCCGAAGAAATATTTGTTCACTGCCTTCAAGCTCCCGATACAATAAACATTCTCTTCGATTCACAACGATAAAAATATCTATGTCAGCTTTTAGGAATTTCAGAAAAAAAAACGCAAAATTGTTCTGTTATTAAAATCGTTACAACTCCAAAAAGCTTAATCCAGCTTTTTGAGACTTATTATAAAAGAAGAAAAAAAAATGTTCTTCTTCTGCGAACGCTGCACCTAAATATTTAAACTTTGGAAATAGAAATAAATTTTTACAAAATATTATTTATTTTTACATGATAAACAAATTTAAATAAAAAAATATTAAAAATTTAACATGCACAACACAAAGTTAGTTAAATAAATATAAATAATAATCTGACTTGCAAAAGTTTTTAATATATATATATAAAAATAAAAACGAAATACCATTTCAGCAGTTTATTGATTTCAGGAACCATGCAGGACTGCGAATACTTGATTTTCTCCGAAGAACGAAGAAGAAGAAATGTTTACAAGATCAAAATTTATGCCAAAAACTTTTCTACCCCTCTCTGAATTTTGAGGAAACTCATAATTGTATGAAGCTTTTACATTTAATTTATCTTTATGCAAAATACACTTAAAAGTGGAAGAAAGGGGAGAACTTGTTCTTTATTTCCACACGGAGTTTGTGGGGGTTATATTGGCGTTACCGAATAGAGTTTACACTTAAAGGCTTAGAAGCATTTATGCGTGGTGTGTGTGTGTGTGTGTGTGCTTTTATGTGCCGCCAAATATTTGGAAATTGATGAATTTGTTTCGTAGTTGCATTTTAAATTTATTTATGCTCAATAAAAAAAATTCTGTGGTATAAACCTTTTGTTCTATAAATAATTGATTCCTAGAAAATTTATTTTTATCGATATTGTATGTTTGCTTTCGTACACAATCAAAATTTATTTTTTCAGCACAAAATCTTTATTAGATTAAAAAAATATTTTATTTATGGTAAAAACATACAACAATATTGATGTGCGTCCCTAAATATTTTCCATTAAAATATATGTATAAAACAAACTTCGCATGGAATCAATAATAAACATGTAAACAATTTTTGTATCCTGTTGACGCCACAAGAAATATTTATTAACTTGTATTCTAAAGCAATTTCTTGTCAGTATCGCTTAGCGTTTAGGGTGGCCCACGCTTAGCAAAAAATTCCAATTTCTGATTCCTAACCAGAATGGACACTTAAGTAGCAACAATGATTTATTGTTTTTCTTATAATCACTTCCTAATAATCATTCTTATGCAACTATTTTTCGAAAGGACACGGGGTAATTTAATAATGGCACCCCTTGCAGTTAATATTTTTGTTAAGGATATTGGCTTTATATTTGGATAAATACACCCGAAACAAAAGGAAAGTTTAAAGCGAACATTCCAAATATTATTCCACATATTTGGGATAGGATGCCATGGTTCAACACAATGCACCAACAACCACCGGATGCATCTTCAATTTATAAACACAAGCACATGCACTTTCACATTAGGGCGAAAAGTCAGCAACAATTTTCCACATTATTATCAGTGAAAGAAACAAAACTTAAACAAAACTTTATGTACACAATTTAACATGATGAAAAAAATATCATATAAAAGCCATACAACTGCATCCTGCAAGCTTTTGCTCGTTCGATATGACGACGAGAATCTCATAAAGTTTTCATGCATTATGTGTATTTGGCTGTCGCTCACTTCTTTTCATCTCTTTTCAAATAGAAGAAAACGGGTGAACTTACCATTTTTAACCAATTCCTTTCAAGCGGCAGCATAGCGAGGAAACCTTCAGGACACTTGGAAAAATTTGGAACCGTACGCGGTTGTATGAGTGTGAGAATTATATTCTTTTAAGCACATTTAAATTTGTTTTAAGCTTTTTTAAAAAAAAGTCAATACCGTGTTAATTCGTTAAGAAATTTAAGGAGAGATGGATTATTTTAGTCAGGACTGCACAACTGCAGACTTGTTAAAAGGAATGGAGGATATGCAAAACAAAACACTGCTATCAGCGGTGCTACAACAACGTGTCTGCGAGTCATGTCATCGGTCGTTTAAGTTGCAGCACTCACTGAAAGATCCAGCACATCTGACATGTGGTCTTATATCATCCTTTAACTTCAATTTATTAACTATTTCTTAATCTCTCCAGAAGTATATCTCGCCCACAGCTGTTCATACTTATATGCGTCACATTTATATTCTCTCATTTCCTTTCGTCTATATATTTGAGTTTACAAAGAATCAGGCAAGAAAAAACGTGAGTTTCTTTGAATTGCTTGTTTGTGTTTGAAAATTTTTGTTTATTTTAATGGGAATTTCCAATCTTCATTTCCAACGATCCTTATTACCAATTTAGCAAACAATTCTCATATAGTTTTACATAGAAAATTCACATTCTAATTAATTCTGTTATCGAGATTTTTGGAGTGATTCCAATATCTTAACTTTTGCCATTTTATTATAAACTTGTATCTATTAAAATGTTCAATTGTGGCATTGCCTTCCAACTGCACAGGATTTGTATCAATTTGCATTACTTTTGCATCAGCTGCAGAGCGGCAAATTAGATTACTGTGTCACTCCTACAAAAGAAAAAAAATTTCGTTTGACAATATTATTGCTGACAATTTTTTCCATAATTCTCGTTTCACGAAAATATACAAAATTTCCTCAAGAAGGAAAATATTTGAAAAATTAATTTAATAAAATTAATAAAATATGCAAAAGCTGAAAACAAACATTTTAAATATTTCCAAACTGACAACAATTTGATAAATTGGTTTGTGAGAGTGGCAGCAAATGTGTACCAACATTGTGACTGGATACGTTTCAGTCGCCTATTTCTAGTTGGCTGTACGAGTGTTATCGATAAAATGTGATAAAATTTGTGAAATACACTTTTAGAAAAAAATGAATTTATTTTGAAATATTTAAAAAGCGGTATTGAGAATTAATAAATTGTTAAGAATTTATCAATTTGCAAAATTGGGGAATCGAAAAATATTATGGGGTCCTTGTTAGCATTTGATTTGTTTGAAAATGATTCGTTTTAGCGAACACCGTCAGGCTTTCAAATTAATTCCCTGGCAAATAGTGCCAGGACTTGCAACTGTTTTCGCTACCTGTAATACTTTGACTTTCGGGGAAAAAGCAGCGCATTTTGTATTTTAGGTATTTATTTTTGCTAAAAAAAAATCCTTTAAAATCCTTTACACACTAAGTTTATGCTTATAATGGATAACATATTTTTTATATAAAAGTTTACTTAAGCAGACACACTTTTTCACTTACTCATTCATTCACTTACTTCATTCTTATAGTGACTCGAAAAGAAGAAGAAGAAAAAAAGGAAGAAACACGCAAAAAATGAAAACGAAATAAATTAAAAGAAAAAATGTTTCTGCATAATGCAATATTTGCTTACGGCTCTTTATAGGAAAATAAAAGAATTTCATTTTCAAGGATGCAAATAACTCAAAAAAATATATATATGTTTTTAGGGATAAGAAAAATTTTTATTTGGGGGATAGAAAGAAAATCATTTAGAATGTAAAAAGGCAAGTACTGGTAGGGTAGGACTTGCAATGCAACTTACTTGTATATACTGTGGGGTGATGACGCTCAGATTTAATTCACGAGCAGATTAAAGCTGTGAACTTAAAAGAAGAATAATTTAAGGAAAAACTAATTCCTCGAGTTTCTAAAAAAATAACTTATAAACGAAATTTCCAAATAATGCAAAAATGTTCATCAATATTGTTGAGATTTGTCATCAGCCAATAATCAATGGCAGCAGCATTCTTGGAACGTTGCAGTAAACACATTTACCACAGACGACTAGGCGACACAAATGCCTCTATTCTATTAGGTTGTCACAACTACTCGTATATACGTTCATTTCCCTTCCCTGATCTAGT
This sequence comes from Ormia ochracea, assembly GCA_963402855.1. Classification (NCBI taxonomy): domain Eukaryota; kingdom Metazoa; phylum Arthropoda; class Insecta; order Diptera; family Tachinidae; genus Ormia; species Ormia ochracea. The sequence goes on along the minus strand of OY727107.1, from coordinate 31,783,976 downwards.
GTCTAAAGATGGCAAATGGAATTACTAACGAAGAAGAAGTCCAGAACTTTTTAAATTAGCCTTAAGGTCCTTAAGTAGCCCTCGTTATGATTTTGCAAGGAATTACATATATCCATGCTTTATATGTCAAAATTGTTTTGAAAACAATTGTTTTACACTTTTGCTCCACTGTTTATTTTCCACTGTCGAAAAAGAAGAGAAATTGATAGCAACGGCAGCTGATACAGCCGTAGGTTCAATGGGAGCAAAGCCCACATGCATACACACGTAAATATGTGTGTATTCTACAGTCAAACCTCGATAAAACACTAATCCATAAAAATTCAAGACGAAAAAAGATTTTAACTCATTTTGCCGGGTGTAGATTTTAAATACAGTGTATTTTGCTTATAATCACATTTGCTACTGCATCTTAATTTCTTAGGAAGTACTTACTTTCACTTATATGCCATATAACGACACTTTCATATGCTAAAAGGGTTTGGGAATGGAGAACACAAACCAGGTTGCAAAATGTACCCAATATAAGGAAGAAGACCTTTAGTAATGTATTCCCTAAATTTGAAATATTTCTTTACAAATTTATTTTTCTTAACACAGAAAACTTTGCAAAAAAAGCAGACATAAAAATATTATTCGAATTAAAATAGACTACGCGGCGTATTATTTTTTTTTGTAATAATTTTTTTTTAAATTAATTTTGCAGCTGCCTTTACCAATTCATTCTTGACATGTATTGTGGTGTAACTGAATTTACATGCCTGCCTCCGTCTTGTGTCACAGCAAAAAGCAATGACACTTATGATCCAGGCGAATTCAAACAAGGTGAAGGCAGGCAAATTCACATTCAAATGTAAAGAAAATCATTTAAATTATTTTAAATGTCAAGCAGTGGCCGAAAAGCTTAAGTTTTGAATTTAAAATAAAATATGGAACCGAAATGAAAACATTAAAAAAATATTAAACTATTAAATTAAATTAATTTTAATTTTAACTCCCACAGTATCCTCTCGTTTTTTACTACATCTCTTGATTCAAAGTGGGAACTCGATCACTTTCTTCTTCTTTTTATATACCTTCAAAGAATCCAAATAGAAATTTTCTTTTAAACATAAACTATTTGCAGTCTTATTGCTGACATAGTCAATCATATGTTTGCAACTATGCCCATTGACTCTAAGCGAAATGAGCTGTACTATGGGCCAAAGTAATATCTACCGGCAGTAACGTACTAACTACATACACACATGTATTCCCATAAGAAAAAATTTTTAAAAAAGAATATTCTAAGACACATAAGCACTTACGGCATACAACACAAATTGCATGTATAAAAGAGCGCCGGCCCGATAAACAAGTATGTTTGTTCAATGAAAGGCATTCACATCCTTTTGTCCTCCAGTTCGTTGTAGTGTCGTTGAGCTTGCAACATAGTTGCAGGCACACAAAATTAAATTTTTTTACTTCTTTTTTGTGCTTTTTTTTTTGGAGTGAATTCAAAAGTTAAAGATTTTACTTAAGGTGTTCAGTGTTTAGTGTGAGGGTTGAGTTTGGATGTTGAGTAGAATAAGGGAGTTGGGGCTTCTTCTGGCTTTGTTTCCATCCTTTTACAAAGCATAAGTTATAAATTAAAAACATAAGGAGTCGCAGTTTCTCTGTTAAATTTTTAATGTAATCACATTTTGTCAAATAAAAGTCAACAAGAGCGGCTCTTTGGTTGCTTGTTTGCTCGGTTGCATGCATGGTGGCTGTGCTGGCTGTCAACTTTCTGCCATATATTTTTTTCTGAATTTTCAGGTATACTTTTTGGTTGTTAAATTAAAGGAAAATTTCTTTTTAATGTTGTTTGGGCAAAGTGCTTTATGTAATATTGAAAGTTAAATACACATATTATAAAAAGTATACATAAATATTTTTCTTTTTATGGTAACTTGCTTGCATATACTCGTACGAGCTGATTTTAGATTTGATTATATGAAACGTTATTTCTTGTTTTCAAGCCTTGCAAGGACTTGTTTATATTTTCCTCTTGATAGATAATACTTTCCCAATAAACGAACATAATGAAGGAATGGGAAAAGTAATCTTTCAAAAGTATACGTTTGCGATAAAAAGGACTCGCCACGTTAGAAATTCTTCTTGCAACACTAATTCTGCATGTAGTCTTCAAAATTATATGCGTTCTACACATTTAAAAAAACTGCAACAGATATTTGTTTTCTATTTTAAGGTATTGATTAGACAAATCAAGAAGGTAAAAAAAATCTCTGGATACATTCATTAGCGAAATAAGGATCATTTATAATAATTATGTAGAGAGAAGTGTAGTTAGTTATTCTGAAAATTTATTTTATTCTTTTACTGACTAGAACAATGTACTTTTGCAGTTTTTGGTAATTTAAATAAGTATTTAGAACATCAAAGTGTTTACGGCTACTCATTTTAGAACATCCAGTAAACTCTCTCTGTCGCCCCCTTTCTCTTTGTCCTTCCCGAAGTTTCCATCTCTTTGTGCAATATCGAAAGTGAGCATAATATTGATATTTTCCGGCATTTAATTAATCATTGCTATAATAAAAGTGTCAAATGTATAAGCCGTAACGACTTAACAACAGTATCCTGCTAAGGTCCTTATACTCGTAGTGTTTATATTTGTATGTTATAACAACAATTAATTTATAAACTAATCGCAACAATAACTTGTGCAACTAAACACCATTAACACTCACTCTCAGGCTCACTAATGTTGCCACAAAACATTCATCCGAGTTGTGGCAGAAAATGGCCCGAAGCGGAAGCTTTACATTGCACCTGTGATTATGTAAATTTTGATATTTAGAATGTGCTTGAACATACCAAATTGAATATTTATACATGTATGTAAGTGTGTATGTATGCAATCTATGCAATTTGTTTGAATAATTGTGAATGCGACTACAAGCTTACGATTTAATGAAGGAGTTTGCACGTTTACAATTTTACACGAAAGATCTATTTGAATGCGTTTTTAAAAAAAGCCACCTTTAGGGCACACATTTATTACGCGGCTACCCATGTATATAGAATTTTAATTTTAAATACGCTCAAACACTCACACACATCCACACACACACAAAAGGAAATACAATTTGTTATATGGTCATGCAAAATCTATACATGCATAAATATGCATGGCTGTGTGTGTGTGTGTGTGTGTGTGTGTTCGAAATTTAAGTGAATGTCGTATTTTGTCTAAAATAGAGTCTGTGGTGTGCTGTGTTCGCCTGATTACAATTCAATTGTTGTAATGGGTGCTTGTTGCAGATATTTAAAAGAATGTCATCCAAAATCTCGTTTATAAATTCAAATAACTGAGCACTTCTCATTAAAGTCTCTGAGGCTTGTATTCAACCAACTCGGGCTACAACCCGCATATAAGCTATTCACAATCAAATTCTTCAATCCTTTTAGTTCTTTAATGAGTGGGACTCTTCTCATTAGCAGTGCATTATATACAGTAAAATCTGCATTTCCAGTTTGTGAAAGAGAGAGAGAAGTAGAATTTTAAGGCGCACTGAAACCCATTTTTTATAATTTAAGTGTGTGTTTTTTAAAGACTTTGAATAAAAGCATTATAACATAAATAAATAAAGCTTAGCCAAGAACCATCTCCTTCTGCTTTTGAAATAGGGTATAAACATCAATAATTAAAATTCATTTAATTTTTTTCTCAACTTTCTAAAATGAAAATTTTTAGAAAATATTCAAAACTAATAATAAAATGACTTACAGCCAATGTTCTTTGTTCAATAATCTTATATGTGATTCGATATTATCGAAAGCTTTCTAACAAAAAAAGCTTTTTCCATTGTTGTTTTATGAAAACCTGTGCAATGGTACCAGAATCCATAACTACGCTGTTTACATTTCGTTGGCATAGAGGCTTTAGTAATTGCTGTATTCAAGCTAAGTGACACTGGAATGTCATATCCGCCTCTTTGGATCTGTTCTTTCTGAAAGTAGAGCAGAGCTTGCTCGGTACTGCAGAAGCTACCACCATGAAAATATATTACCATGATATCAGGCAAATTTTGAATTGCTTATGAAATTACTTTGAACTGCACTTCACAACCCATTTTTACATACAATTTTCAACTTTCATAGGACACTTATATATGCATTACAATAAAGCTCTTGCACAATATAAACATAATTGAAACTATGCATCCCTACGCCCATGCAAGTGGGGTTGTGGTATCCACACAAGTGTACACTAAAATACAGCTATATAAAATATTAGAATACATGCGTAAATACAATATACTGCTTCAGTGTAACATAGAAATATTTTTGGTAATAATTTGCAATTTGCGCTCTTTATCCTTGAGGCCTTCTGTAAAACAAACTGGTTAACAATGCCATAAACTTGAATTTTACATATAAGCTCCGGCTATAAATGACTTGTTTCGCATTCGCTAGCATTCATTGCACATCGCATTTTGGCTATTGAAATCATGCAATCATAAATATAAATCGCAAGTAAAAGAACATTCGTATCTGGCTCAACACCATATTCCAACGATTCCACATCCGTCTATGTATTTATGTTAATGCAATTCAAATATTTATTGGCAAAGTTTAAAGGCAAAGCTATATTCTTGTAAGCTTGTGCATTTCAATTCAAGTGTACTCGTACTTGTTGTACGCATAATTATATTTGTAGTTGGAGATTTATAATTTTGGTTTCTAACTTTGATATTGATTAATTTGTATAATTAAACAGAACCCCTTACCAAGTAATCTTCCGTGGTACACTGTGCAGTGCTGTGCTGCGGTATCCTCCATTTCTCCAATTCTGCTCCATTTATTGCAATGCCCTGCCAAAACATGGAATTAGATGTTAAATTGGACAATATTGCTTATTCATAAGTCAATTAAATTTTCGCCCGTAGGGAGCAAGAAAATTATAAATGCTCGCACTAGTGCACTTTGTTGTATGCCCATACAAATGTTTTCTAAGAATAGAATGCATTCCAGTGCACTGAACAAGTGCATTTTATTGTCACCAGCCAAGTTATTCGCCCCATAACATTCAATGTTTGCAAAAAACCGCACGACATATTATCTGTAATCCCAACCTATAAAACCACAACTTATTAAACCGCAAAACATGTTATGCAACCAGTAAAGAAGTAGCAGAAGGCGATTCTTAAGCCCTGACTATGCCAATAACTTACAATCATTCAAGGGAAGGAAGGAATCAACCGTAACCATCATACAAATCTTTTCCTTTACACACATTTCATTACACAACTATATTGTCTTCATTCCAATGAAATAAGTCTCAATTACAAATATTACTATAAATAGTCAATTCTAAATTTATGTCTTAATGGCTTCGGGGCTTCTAAGCAACCCAATAAATAATATCAATAAATATTTATGCATTTAAAATAGAATGCTGTATCTTGAATTAAGAGCTTTGTGTGTGCATACGTATGAACTTAAATTTTTAAACTTTGGGAAGATAAAATACTTTGGAGACCTGCAGACTCAGAAGAGTTGCCAACCAAATAGTGGATGCTCGGTCCGAGCGTTTCATCCAAGAAAAGGTGAATAATATAAATTTATCGAAAAATAAAAGCAATAAAAGCAATAAAAGCAAATTAGCGGTTTCCTTTCTTACAGGATATCCCATAATCACGAAAATGGTTTTGATATAAAAACGCGAGCGCAACTAGAGTTCCTTACAAGCGCTGTCTTACAATTAATTAACATGAATTTAATTACTTTTATACTTGCTATACATATTATCCTTACATGCCATTTATATTATTCAATTTTAATGATGTACTTCGAGTCCCTTCTAAAATACAACTATGAATTTTAAAATAATATAAAAGTGCTTTACATTCCGTACCGCCTAATAGGATGCGCTATTCGTCTTGCATCACGAACGGAACTTTTAGACTTTTATTGCTTGTTCATTCGGAAAAAAGAGGATATAACAAAATACAAATGTGCATCTAAGGAACATCTAGAACCGAAAGTAGGGATCAGGCAGATATAACAAAAAAATTACAGAATAGTAACAAAAAAATGAGCAAAATTGGTATATAAAAGTATAAATCCAAAACCACTTGATCTGAATGAAAATTGCTTTCGGAAGTATTTAATTGAAGAAGTGTACACTCGTAAGCACACCCGAATTTTCAAGAGATCTCTGTATATTCACAACTATTGGTTCCAGAAGCTGGTCATCTCCAGCACAAACTTTTTCATAAAGAAAATACTTAGTCGGTTATAAATCGCTGGTAATAAAAAAAATCGTTAAGTGGCAACATTGCATTTCGAAGGCAGCTGTTTTCTTTGCTTCCTAATAAAGCTAATGGCGCAGCTTTCCCGATAAAAAAAAAATTCTTTAACAGAAATAATATAAAATAAGTTGAAAGCTGAGAAGACTTTATGAGAATTAAATTATAAAAAAATATCTTGCAGCCTACAGATTAGTTGTCGGGAGTACTTTCAACGCAGATGAGCAAGAAAGCAAACATTGGTTTACTGGACGACTGGTGGAAAATGCATCAAAACAGCATCATATGGAAAATATCAATGTCATTCCCTTGCTTGCTAGATACTTTCAGAAATGAGTAAAATGAGTTCTTTTGAATGAGAAAGCTTATGATGCTTTCTGCGTCTTTTCTTTTTAGAAAATGAAAAAAATATATAAAACTTAAGACGATCCCTTTCAGTTTTCCGTAAAAAACGACTTATGCAATATATATATATGAGATGGCCTTCATTTTGTCAAGGGAGTTCGTTTTCCAATTGTAAATAAAAACTTTTTACCTCTCGCAGAGGCGAAGTGTTTTAACGTAACAGACGTAAAGGAAAAACTGAAAAATTTCATGATGAATTTGCGTTAATGAATGGCATGAACATGTACTTAAAACTTCGAGTAAATCTGACGAAGATTTCAAAAATTACGGTTTTTTTGAATATCTTCCAAAAGTATTTATTTATTCATCAATAAGTATGTTGTCCCTTCAAATTATTCCCCCTCAGATATAATACACTTATACGAGCGTTTTTTTTAATCCTCGAAATATTTCTGAAACGCGCTTTTTGCTATTGCCAACATCTCCAGTTTATCTCCTCAATCGTAGCAAACGCTTTCCTTTCATAGTGGCAAGTTTTGGGAAGAGGAATATGTCATGGGGGTCCAAGTCCGGTCAATACGAAGGAAGAGGCATGATTATAGTTTTGTTTTTTGCCAAAAACTAACGCACAAGCACAGATGTGTGAGCTGGTACGTTATCATGGTGCAAAATCCAGATTGGTTTTTCCACAATTCTGTGCGTTTCTGACAGATTGCTTTCCGCAAACGGTGCATAACTTCAAAGTAATATTCCTTATTAACCGTACGACCTTGTTCAAGAATTCATGATGCAAAACCTTCACACTTTGCCGAACTTGATGTGGTTTTTCGGTCTCGGTTTTTCTGCATGCTTCCTTTAGAATGATTGCGCTTTGGTTTCAATGTCATTACCATAAGCCCATGATTCGTCATCTGTTATGACGAAGTCCAACAAATTCTGAGCGTTGCCCATGCGACGTCCTTTTTGATCAAAATTTAGCAATTTTCGGAACAATTTTCGCTCTACGTTTCATCCCTAAAACATCCATAACCATTTCGTGCCATGAGCCGAACGATATGCCAACAACCAATTATTCGACGATTATCCAAAATCATTTTCTTCACTGATTCAATGTTTTCATCGGCAGTTGGCATGCTCCGGTAACTAGAGCGAGAATCATCTTCTCGGCCTTCCTTAAACCGGTTACTCCACAATTGAACTTGTGTTTTACTCTGGACTTTGTGGACTTTGCAAATGCCACAGTCCACCTTTCGAATGTCGTTTCACATTTAATTTCATTTTTTACGGAAAACTAAATACAGTTTCTTTGATCTATTTTTTCGAATAGTAAACAATAGTAACCATTTTATATATCAAAAAAAGGTGAAAATCCAAAATGGCTGATATTGCCAACATATACATATAACCTATATGTATACCAACATAATAGAAAACAATGACAAAATCGAACATCTGTAACTTCAGAGGTTTGAAAATAACGGCAAGATATACAAGATATTGAAATTTGTGTAAAAAAAAGGGAAGAATGCCACGCAAGCCACCAATGAAATTTGTGAGATATTTTTGATCACACCTCGTATGCTTCTACATTTGGGTACCGAAATTAAAATAGAGGAAAATATTATTTGCTTGCACTACAATCGCTATCCCAAAGTTTATCTCTTACCATGCACTCGAGAAATGTACTCGGCGTGCTTTCACAATATTTTCGAAATTATTCCAGAGATTTATTAGTACAGGGAGGGGTTACTTTGGTCATGGTGGGTCCTTTTATTGCGAAAACTTTTCAAAAGTGGTCTACTCGTTTGGAGTATTTCACTTCTATGCAATGGAACATGCCAAATAACAATTATAAAATTGCAACCATCTCAAAAGTTTTCTAATTGAATCGAAATAAAAATTTAATTACAAATTGTATCCTTGAATTATTTCGTCGGTGAATAATGTGTTTTGTCATTGATTTAAATGAAGATCCTTTTTATCCATTTATCTATTGGGTTGCCTATTTTAAAACTAATCAATTAAATTAACTTGAAATGAACTTTATGATTGGTTTCTGTTAAAATTTAGCAATTAATTGTAAACCCGTACACTTACATTTGCAGGATAATAAATCAAAGTATAAAATCTTCTTACTGACAAAATACTTTCGCCACTCACCACGTTTTTGTTATGATTCTTGTTTAATATTTTTACAAGTCCTCAAACCATCACCTCATCCTCGTTATTATTATAAATGCAAAGGAAAGTTTATTTTCTTAGGAGTTGAGTTAATTAATCATGTTTCGAAGAAAATCTTCTTCCTTTTTTTCTTTTAAGAAGGAAAAAAACATGCTTAACAAACTGTCAAAAGTGCCTTTTAATACACTTGTCAGTTAGTTTTCGGGTCTACTTCATTTATTAAGTATATTTCATTTTCAATGTGAGTTCGTGGCGGACGCAGAGTTGGAGTGTAAATTACAAGGTTCGCCTGTGCTATGCTTTGGTCACACAAAACTTCTTCCAGAAATAGCACTTTTATGCTAAATTTACAAATACTTAAATTCTATGGGATGGCAGATTTGTTTGGGTTAACGAACACAAAAAAAAAAAAAAAAAAAAAAAAAAAAAAAAAAAAAAAAACAGTGTTTTAGGCAAACAGAGATTGACTCTGCAGTGCGCCTCATTCAACTTAAAGCAGGCAAATAATTTTATAAATGAAACTAAAAGGAAACTGGTTCGTTTTTTTTTACATCTGCGCCGGTTCCATGGTTAGGAGCGGTTTGTATCTGTTTATTGTTGATGCACTGTGGGGAGGTTTGCTTTTAATAGTGTTACGTGTTTTATACAATATTTTGTGGAAATGAAAATTTTTAAAATTAATTCAGAAAAGTTTTTATTAAAATCGTGTGAATTGAATTATGATGATTGTATCGGGTTTTCCATTAGGTACGAGCACACTCTAAATTTAAATGAAACAAAACCTTTATAAGTCGAATCAAGGTAATTATTATTTTCCCCCCATTTTGAGAATTGAAACTGCAAATGAGAGCGCCTACGATCGCTATGCATACGAGGCTTCCAATATTCAATTCCAATACGTCAATTGTTTGTGGATTATTCGCATAAACCGGCGACTTTATATAAAGAAAAAGTAATCGAATGGCGTTTGAGCACAACATCTTGTTGGCCAATTCAATGGTCCAAAACGTGAAACTAATGAATCGTGAGCTGTATTGCGTAGTTGCATCGTCTGGCTGAAAGGACATGCCATTAAGGGTTTTTTTCTTTGATTTTTGGAAAATATAAATCACTCAGCACAGACCTGTACTGAACTCCATTAATAGTAAAGTTGTCTCCAGCTTAGTTTTTGAAAAAATTTGGCCCGATGAGACCACAAGCATCACGAGTGCCCATAACAGTCATTGTTAATTCATCCAATGGTGTCTCGTGTACTTCATGCGGATTCCTTTTGATTCCAAAAATAGCCATATTTTGCAAGCCATGTAGCTAAAAATGCACACACAATGTTTCCATCCAAGAAAAAAAAAGGATCTACTTGGAACGATTTGAATGAAATTGTCTTTAAAGCATAAACCCTGATATCTGATATAGCTTTTGGCCCGTAATGGAAAACCCATTATATCAGTTTTCACTTTATAGGTGTAAGGGGGCTGCTAGGTATCCAAACACATTGTTAAATATATCTCAATGTACAGCATAACCGTTCATGACCACTTTTTAATGACCAACAACTTCTTCTCTACTCCCCTCAATGGCACTTTCAATCCCAGTGTGTAATTGTGTAAGTTTCTCAACCGTATTGTAATTTGTAATATTTACTTTTTTAAACTTGTAATTGGCTCAGAAATATGTATGCACGTATATACAATATTTGTTATCCAAAAAAAAAAAAAAAAAAAAAAAATATTATGAAGTAGATAATGAAGCTACTGGATCATAAATCATATTGTCAAAAGGAACTTAAACGTGAAAATTCGCATTATTAACACCAAAAAGTAAAATGAGCAAAATCTATGGGCAGACAAGCAACTCAACAAAAAGATAAAAGCAAAACTTGTCTTTCAAAGAGGGTTGTTTCCAAAATGAAGAACAAAATTAAGCTTCACAATATTGAACAACGCAAATAGAGAATTTACAAAAGAAAGAAGTCTTTAATTCAGATTGCTACTCTGGTGGATAAAAGTTAACCACACTCTAGTGGACCATCAACCACCTCTATAGTGTCTTACTTATAAATATGTAATTCCAGAGGAAATTTGTGCTTTTTATAAACTGGTGCTGAGGTATTCAATAACATATAGATAATATTAGTAATTTAAAATTTCTTTGTTCTTCTTACCCTCTTCAAACAATTTGTTACTAAAACTTGATCTCAAACAGCACCAGGGGAGTAGAAGGGTCTACACATTTAATCAAAATCAGAATATATGTTCAGCAGGGGAATTAATTTTTCTTAAAAGTACAATGCAAAAATATAAAAGACTAATTTAATTTGTATGGTTTGTTATATGAACGTGCTTAATGCAATATATCACATATTCTGCATTGAGCCACTAAAGCATTTCCTTATCCTTTTCCTACATCCCTTAGAACAGTACAGCTGACTAATTTAATTTGTAAAGTAGAAATAAATTGCTTTGCCCAGCACTTCTTGCGAAGAAATGTTTGTTTGCTGCAAATGGTTGCGGGTATTCACGTACACATCGATCCCTTACTGGGAGCACCTTCCGAGTAAAACTCTACCAGCGAAGTTGTCAATTTGTACAAATTAAATAAATTAAAAAAATTTAATTACAATACATGTAGGAATTTATAAGAAAAGAATGTAAGATAATTTCGATTAAAATAAAAAAAAAATAAATGTGGGGATTCCCAAATATTGATTAACACTACGCGACACTATGAAAACTGCAGGGATTACCAGCAGAATATGAATTGCACCAACTCCCTCTTGTATCATAAAATACCGCAACAAATGTCATCTATACAAGCACAACTAAGACCCTGCAAAAAAAAAAAATTAAATAGCACTGAAACTGGCTCAGGAATTCGCCACTACTCCTAAATTAAATTAGTGAAATTAATAAAGACATTCGCTAGATATTGAAATTTTTGTATAAAAAAGGGAAGAATGCCACGCAAGCCACGAATGAAATTTGTGAAGTATATGGAGACGATGCGGTATTAGTTCGTGTGGCACAACAATGGCTCGCTCGTTTCAGTTCTGGAAATTTCGATGTGAAAGAAGCAGCTCGCTCTGGTCGACTTATCGTTGATAAAGTTAATGAAATTATGGGCAAGATTAACCATTTAAAAATACTGGCTACAGAAAGAAGCTCAATGTTTGGGTACCATATGAATTTTCTGTGAAAAATTTAATGGATCGATTTAAAATCTGCGATTCTTTGCTGAAACGAAAAGAAGTCGAACCATTTCTGCAGTGAATGGTAACAGGAGACGACAAGTGTATCAAGTACGGCAATAATGTGCCAAAAAGATCATGGTCCAACATGGAAAAGGTCAACAAATAGTCTCAAAGCAAGGATTGACGCCTCAAAAGGCTATGCTGTGTGCTTGGTGGGTTTGGAAAGGAATCATCCAGTATGACCTGCTCCAGCCTGGTCGAACGACTGATTCTATATTGTACTGTCCACAACTAATGAGATTGAAGCAAGCAATCGAAAAAGAATGGCCAGAACTGATAAACAGAAGGAGCTTCGTCTCCCATCAGGAAAATGCTACAGCAAACACATTTTTGATGACTCTGCAAAAACTGGGAGAGATGGGCTGAGAAGTTTTGATGCATCCACCATATAGCCCTGACCATACACCATCGGACTACCATTTGTTTCGGTCAATGCAGAACACCCTTAATGGAGTAAAGTTGGCTCCATGCGAAGCCTTTGAAAATTACTGGTTGCAGTTTCTCGCCGAGAAACCACAAAAGTTATATTAATACTACAAATGTATGCATGTGTGTATGTATGGATGTGTATGCGAAGTAGAAATGTATATGTGTTTTGTTTCTGCATACAACCGAAAAGAAGCTGTTAAACTGGACAGTACGAAAACTGTCTGGGTCTAGGCAGGAATCAAAACTGAAATTTTCTGCCTAGTTGATTACATAAATATTTATTTTAAATAAAATAATAAATCGTAATAAATAATAATGTAATTATTTTGCGAAATAAGTATATTTTATTGATTTAAGAGAAATATAAGAAGTCTAAGAATTTTTGTTCCATACGGTCATGAACAAATCTGGGCCTACTTTTTTGCTAAGAATTTGTTTCTCTGTTCCTATTTGTTTTTTTTTTTTTTGCAATGAAAATGTTGTATTGTTTTCAGACTTTCGTGACGCACACACACACACACACATACACACACACACTCACACACATCCTTGTACATTATTAGCAAATTTAAAGTGCAGTTAATTTTATAATAATTTCCATGTTGACGTTTGCCGTGTCTCTTTACATGTACGTAACAAACATTTTTATTCAAAGTTGACATTGAAATTATCAGTTACAGAATTACAAAATTAATTTTTGTTAGTTATTTTTTAAACTTTATTAGTTATTAATCCAAGTAAAATAATGTGATTCGATTTCAACTTCTGATTGAGGCAATTTATCGAAAAAAGTTTTCAATTAATTTTTTATTATCTTTAAATTATTTATATTTCTACTTATCCTTCTTGGAATTTGTCATAATAAAAATTAATTAAAAGCTAGAAAATATTATTTTGGCAATTTTTAATCTTCAGAAACACATTCCGGATATCAACTCGAGCCAGATTATTTCGCATTTCCACATTTTCCTTTACTTGATTTGGTATGTGTGTATGTGAAATATAAATATATTTGCTTCTTTTTAAACTAAAAAATTTGCCAATTTTTATAACAACAACCAGACTTCCAGATACGGCAAGATTTTTTGTTTGTGGTGCAAATATTTTTTAGATTGAAGTAAAAGTCATGCAAAGAATGCCGTCTGTACGTCCCCTCTTTGTTATATCATCCTAGACAAATTATGTATAGTGCGAGCTTTCAAAAGCTTTAAAAATTCCACCATTTATATGCATCTCATTGGTTACCATAATTCATATCTATTGTGTCAACGCAATAACTGCACAAATTACTTTCATTCTTTTAGGCAAACCCAGCTTGAATATGTATTATTGTGTGCTTAAAAAAAATTAACATTTCAAACGTTTAGAATTTTGAAAAAGCTTATTTTGCTCAAACTGTGTCTTGTGCTTCATTATGTATGCAAGATTATTTTGACAATTTTTCGGTGCCTCTCTATTTATCTTAAGAAGATACTTATGCCGGTTTAATTCTAGACGGCTTTCTCATGTTAGATACGGTTTGATATATGTATTCATCTATGTATGAAAATTAGTATGTTTGTATGTGTGTGTGGATTGGCTGGCTTGGTTCGTAAATGAAATTCGAATAAAATGATAAAATATTTGAAACGGACAAAAATACACTGTAACAAGGCTTTGTGCCACTAATCTATGTACCCATATCTATACATATTATATATATGTATAGATATATATTATATATATTCTTGCACACATATAGCAAATAGAATTGTGTTATATGTAGTTACTAACTTTTAAGTTGCATTTAAAAGAAAAAAATAAAAATAAAAACAAAAATCTTTCTTGACATTATCCTGAGTATGTTGCTTTAATGTCCTTGCATTATTATCACATGAAATATTTCGGAACGATGCGAATAAACAAAGTATGGCTATTTATCATCTCGCGTAGACTTTCCCTTATTCTTCGAGTAGAAAATTCTGATTTTTTTCGCTCCTGTATGAATACTAAGATGAAATTTTGTTGCATATATTAAGGAGACATGACTGGTTTCCGGTTGTTCACTTTTTTATGTTATTCCATTTGCTTCTTGATGGTGTGGTGTGTGTGTGTGTGGTTTTTATTTGGTCTTTGGAAGCAGCTTGGCTGGTATTACATTGTCAAGATTATGTTTATTTTTTTTTTCTGGTCATATTCCTGAACGCTTTACAAGAAGACGTTTTTTCTTTGTTTTCTTTTTTTTTTTTAACTGAATAAAAAATTGGACATTTTTGAGGCAATTTTGTATTCATAAGATTGTGTTATGAAAATGCCAACGGAAATGAGCGACACACGTTGGGAATCTCAAGCAAGCAAATCTCTTTTAAAAAGAAGTAGTAGCAAATTCTGACAAGTAAAATAATAGCTTTCACGGAAACACCGTTTCCAGGAGCATGGCTTTAAATTTAAATTAAATATATACGTAATTCCACTTTCATAATGGCGAACTGGGAATTAAATTATGAATATTTCAAATGCGGTATTCAAGTGGAAGTTAAAGAGTTTTATGTTCTATAGGAGTGAGCTTTAAAATTCTATTCGATTATACTTTAATGCTCATTTTCATAAATATGGTGTGTCTAACTGCAATGATATTGCGAAGATATATATTCGATGAATTTCCATCAGATGCATAATTTTGATCTTTCTTGATGGCCGGTGAACATGACGTCTGAACTGAAAGCTGAACTTTAAAAGCTTTAATGCTAAAATGTCCAAATATTGAGAGAAATATTTTGCATTTTCCTCAACACTGTACAACACAACTTCAATACTTTCAGTTTTACTTCTACAAATTCTGTCTCCTGACTACCGCACAAATTTTACAATTGCTGGTCGAGAAGGTGTTTTACTTCTTTTGTGACCACCAAATTTTTGCAGTGAGTTTTGATAATTGAAAAACGTACATTAATTAATAACATAATAAAGTATTGGGTTCAATCCTAGCTGTGCAGTCAGCAAATAAGCAGTTATTATGAAATTGCAGACATTTTAATTGCGGACTACTGAGAATAGATTCGCTTGCAGGTTGTAGCTGACATAAGGATTGTATATCCTGTAAGTTTTTTTTTTAAGTCATATGTCAACTATGTGTAAATTTATATATTTACATACTCAAAAGTTTACATTGGCGTTTACGCATAGTGGAAAATATTTTTAATAAAAATTTGAAAATTGCCTTTTTTAAAAGATTTTTATATTTTGTTTGGCTTTTTTCTGAGACAAACTTGAATAAAAATTATCTGCCATAATGGAATGGTTATCTGAAACTACATTTATAATAGAATTGCGTATTGCACTTCTCGATAATAATTCTATATTCGTTACGCTTTCAGTGGTTCATTTAATTTAAAACAAGAGTTTGTTTTAGTTAAGCATACAGCAAGGACTCCTTAATGCTTCAATTTTTTTTTCAAAATTTAAACTAGAAAAGGTGTACTTCCTGCCCTTAGAAGAGCTTACTTGATTGGTACGTTACAAATACCGTGCAAAAGGTTTCATAATTTATAGCGAATAGAAAAATATTTTCCTTTAAGTGTATTTGAAGGAACATGAACTGTTCCTTCAAATCAATTCTCCATTCCTTCACTCAGCAAATCTCTCACCTACTTATACCACGCATACACAGATACAAGTTGGAATAAAGCAATTTATTACCATTTGTGGTGTTATAAATATATTATAGTTGAAATTGAAATTTATTTAACAAATGAAATTATGAAATGAAAAGGGGTTGGGGTTGTGCTACTTTAAATACAACATTTGTGAGTTTAACCTCACAATTTATCTCTTAAAAAATTACATTTCAACTAAATCGGAAGGATTTGAAATTTATATTCATTTGAGTTAATAGTCTCTAAAAGAAAGCAACATTTTGTTTCAATTTCCCAGAAATATTGTAAAAGGTTTCAGCTCTTCGTTTCAGGACACAACATTTTAAAGTAGTGCGTGGATAGCAAGCAGAAGCGTACTCGTATGCAAATCCTTAAGAGTTGCTTAAAATTTCAAATTCCATTTAACGAGATTAGCGGATAGAATACGAAATCGCAGCAAAAACTGCCTTTAGTTTAGTGAGATAACAATTGTATGCTTTTTAAAACTCCTGTTTCACTTAAAGGCGTAAAGTGGAACATTTTCCAAAAATGAAAGAAAAACACGACCTATCAATGTATGGTAACGCTATTATGAGAAGGGGGTAATGGTAACGAGAGAATAAAGGTTTTTACAGAGCCCCCACATCTATTACCTATTTTCTTCGCCGTTGATATACTACTTGAGAAGAAGTGAAGGAGGCTGTGTGTGCTTAGATCTACAAAGTTTGGACTACTGAGTAAGCCTTCGTTCCTTAAACATTCCAACAACGAATAAGATAATTTCATGAGAATTGTTTATTTTCCGACTACGCATCCACTTTAGTCGCTCGTATTGCCTGAACTTCCTAACATGTTAGTTTGTTATTATGATTCATAATTAATAGTATTATAAATCCTATTAAGCATCGAAATGGTTACCTTCAATGTGATTTAATTTTTGTTAATTGTGCGGTTAAGCTAAAAAAAACAAAAACAAGTTGATCGCTTAGCTGGAATAATAATAATTTTAAATTACAATAAACTAATCAAAATAAAATTCCTTGCCTTTACTTCACTTTACTCATGTATACTTTGCTACGCCCCTGACTTTTCTTCCTAAACCAGAACATTAACCATTTCGTTTATATTTATGATTGTGACTTTTATTTTATATCACTGTAATGAAGTTAAAAAAAAATACACATAATTCTATTTCCATTTATCAACCGGAAACGGAAAGTTCATTTTCTGACTTACACAACATAACAAAACCAACATAAATTTTCTAGCTTCTACTAACCAACCGGCCAACATTGTCGACAGGACAATCTCATAATAAACAACATGCAATACGAGTAAGGATGAGCATATAAGTAGAAACCAAAGCCAAGCACGACATAATATCCTTGTCCGAATACATTCTACTAAAAAAGCAATTTGTCATAATTTAGTTTACGACAATTTCCAGCCAATGAAATCAAAAGAAGAGTAGACGACATTTCTAATGTTTTAATCACGATAAACAAACGTAAGCAAAATATTTAGCAAAATTCGAACAAAAGGAAAGAAATTAGTTAATACAGAGACTGTATTTGCCATTTGTTTATCTGTTAAGATAAATGCTGGTAAAAACGCTTAGTCAGCTCCTAAAAATGTTCCTCCCATCACAGTCGAGGTTTTTTAGTTCTGCTGATTGTTGTTTAGAGTCTCGTTTATTTCAGAGTGTAATTGTAACGAAGTTGCGCCATTTCTCAACTAAATTGTTTGTTTAGTTAATTGAATAGTGTGATTTGTACAACTTACGAACGACCTCATTAGTGTGATTTATGCAATAATTTATTAGAGTGAATATGACAAAAAAGTTTTCCTAAACTCGCTCATGCATGCTTACGCTTGTAGCCACTCGTGCGTATGTACGCTGAGTTTATGCAGCCGCATTGGAATAGTTGGCAATACATCTTATTGATGTTTGCTTCTATATTATATAGAGCATTTGAATTTTATAAATTCCATTTGAAAAAATTGTTTTATTTTGCAGAATGTTGAGCAGTTAAAAAAAAGAAATTTCAGTTGCAGTTGCCAGAAATTGTGGTTTAAGAAAACAAATATTTTGGGCACAATATAAAGATATCTTCTCTATTTAAAAATTTTATGATATGAATTTTATGAAATATGAATTTCTGTTCTAAACTCATGTTTTGTTTCTTCTTCCAGATCAAAAGTCAGTTGCCTTGGTAAGTGATTCATATCATATCTTGAGAAATTTTGGGGTAAAAAAATGTATTATTTACTTTTTGACTCTTCTCTTCTTTCTGAGGGATCTTTGCTTTATGCCGTATCTACCGATAAAAATTGGAAGTGTTGCTAACTTTCGTTTTTTAGTTTATTTTGCAGGTTAAAATGTATACTGCGGGCAATACGTTAGATGAAGTAGTCTCTCTAGGCCGCAGGGCATTAAAAATTAAAAAAAGAGAATTCTAGGACGAACGCATCTGTAATGGGGATGTATACAATTTCGACATTTCTGATTGTCATACAACTTGTTGTATTAGATTTAATACCGTATGGGATACGAAGTATAACTGAACTTGAAGTGTCGGCTGTTTGAGACCCCTGAACGCTTTGGAATTTACAACACAGCTTATTGTTGTCGTGCAGGCTACATTTGACTATAGATTGTTCCTATGGCTGGTGGTGCCTTGATGTCCTGAAGGTATGATCCAAAAGCATCATGAAAATTAGAATTGTTGCCGGTCAAGTTCTGCAAAATCGATAATTAGTTGCACTGATTGGCATGCACAAAACTAAATTATGATTCACAAGTCACATTTTCGGAAACGAGCCCCTTTTGTTCGCAATAAATTCTATTAGGAAATGTTTCTTTTGCAACTTTCCCCTTAAGAGTCGCAGCAAGTTGCGAAGAAAACAGAAAGTGGCAGGAGTGACTGCATGGAGCTTCCATTGCAACAAATCTCATTTTAAAATTGTAGTCGGAAAGCGGTATGTTTAATAGATAAAAGAGGGAACTATAAAAAAAGTGAAACATCTGTGCTGTTAATGAAGTCCTTCGTAGCAGATTGATCACAGATGAGAAGGACTCTGTACAAATTTCGTGATTGTTCGCGTTCCTCTTTCTGATGCGTTTGTCGTAACGCTCCGTTGCTCCACACTGCTATCTCGCGACCTAGAATGGCCGACTCATGCCTGTATTTTCCGCGGTATATATATTAAGCTGCTTGTTTTTTTTTACAAAAATTCCAATTAAAAAATAAAGTAAAAACGAAATTTATCAACACTTCTATAGAGTTTTAGTGTATCAACCATTTTCTATCTGTTATTCGATTTAACGTTGTTGTTGCTTTGAATTTCTTTTTTAGTTTAATCTGTTTCATGTGGCTGTGCACTCTTGTCGCACTATTATGATTTTGTTTAGGTTTTACGATTAATACTCTTATCGAAGTAGATACAATTTGCAGTGCCCATCTAGTTTTGTGCGATTGACAAACGGCAATTTCTTGTTTAAATTTTTTGTATCCGAATTTTTTTTCAGATGCCGCTTTGCTGGTATTAGTTAACAAAAGCTTAAAATGAAAACTAAATTGGATGCGTACGAGGATACTTTGAAATCGATTTACTTTATTAGTTAGTCTGGTTCGAAAGTCAGCGAATTTTGAAACTGCTCTCGTATCGGATATTTGGAAGTGTAAATAAAATCCTTTACAGTTGCAGTGGTTACGGTGAAGCTGCACGTCATACCAGCATCATGTTGGCTGTCAAATGAAAACAGAATTTGAAATTTAGAAATTTTTATTATGCCGTGAAAAACTCGCACATATTAGCAATTTTACATGTCGAATTTCTAATACATACGAGTATTTGTTGTTGCAGGATGCTGTTGTTGCATCTGGAGCTTTTGGTCCTTATCAAGCCGTCAACAGGCAAGATTTGATTACACTCGTACAATTGTTGTTTTTCACTTCATTTTTGCTAGTTTGCCTGAATTGGGAATGTACGGGTGTGTGTGGTTGTGTGTGTTTGGATGGGAGTGCAGAGGACATAGTTTTTGTTTTGCATGCCCGCATTCATATGCTGCCTAATAGTGGACCTGGACACAATTGTTATTTTTTCATTTGCCCAAATGGCACATGAAATGGGCAAATTGTTTTCGTTTCTTATTTATTTATTTTAAATTTTCTCGCTAAAGCTTTTTGTTTTCTTTTTTTTAAAGTTTTGTATTGCAGTAACTTTCATTTGATGGCACAACGGCAGAAATGGTGGGAGGGATTGAGGTTGTTGCGGTTGGCATTAAAGCCTTTTTTCAATTTGCAAATTTTATCTCTGATGTATTCACGTTAAAGCTTTCCTGCTACGGCTGTAATTTTTTCTGTTAGTACTGTTTACGTTTTCAGTTTTCAGTTTTCTGTTCTCTGTTTGTTTCATTGTTTCGGATGTGCCTTGTCGATTTATTCAAATGTTTTGAAAATTCTGGAAAATCCCTTAAGGGCTGGTGTTGAAATACACGTCTAATAACGATGATTGTGGAAGAGCATAAAACTGAATGAATAAACGACTGAATCCCTTGACGCAATCCGAGCCATCATCGAATTTGTAAAAGCATATATTCATACATATTTAGTTTTTCCCCTTAATTGTTTGTTTGTCGCTTTTGTTGATGGCGGTTTGGTTGTTTGGTGGTTTAAAAAAACATTAATGGCACAATGAATGTTGGAGTGCTGAAGTGTTTCGCAAAAAATAATAAAAACAAATTTAAATTAAAGAAAAATAGTCCTCAAACTCCCATGCATTTCTAACAGCCGCAATAATATTGCCAGCAACTGCCACCGATAATAATAAAACCTGTACTCGGAATAGTAGGAACGATAGACCTGGCCTATAATAACGATAACTAACGAGCAACCTGTGTGGCGTAAACATTTCCGCTATAGAGATTGAAGCTCTGTACAAGCAAAAGGCGATGACAAACACGTAAATATTTCGTGCGGCATAACATAATATCCTGCTATTGTCATTTTGCTCGTCCTTTTCAAAAATGTTTTTTTTATTAAATTATATTTTTCTCTACTTTCTCTGTTGACGTTACATTTTTTATAATTTCTCGTTTATTTGTTAATGCAATTGCGTAAATTGTTTTTAGAAGCTTTTTTGTTGCGTTGTGAAGAGGTTTTAATGGCAGTGATTCCGCTACTTTGCAATTTTGATTATGACAAATAATACTCGTGCAAGAACAACAAACGATACGGCTACGGAAACAAAAAGTTTCATTGGCAACATCTGCTTCGCTGGCAGTTGCAATTCCCTCTATAAATGCTTATGGGTAAACGAAGAATAATTAATGGCGACTGCAGGCAATGAAAATTATATTTTTAAAAACAAAAAAAGGTTTCCTGGATTGAATTTTATGATAAAATTAATGTTGCTTTTTTAACTTTAAATGGAAGAATTGCTGAGCCATGCTTGCATTAAATTACTTGGAAAGGGGTAGTCACCCAGCACTCATGTAATGCATTACTTCAGGATTGCAAGAAAGGGACTGTGGTAGAGAGGGCAGTCTCCGAAGAAGTTGGGAGGCAGAGCTCTGGTGTTAAAGTAGTACTTGATAGGACGTTGGCAAATACTTTTATTGATTGCTTTGCCGTGTCAATTAAATGCTGCTACACAAGACTGACAAAGAAACGTTCGTGTGCTCAGATTTAAATTATTATCGGTGTTAATTGTTTTGACTGCAGAGTGTAGAGAGCAAATCCACTACTTGATTCCTTTAATCGTAGAATGTGGCAGCCATAATATTTTTTATTAATATTTTTTTATTACTTATTGAATATATACTCATGTAAAAGAGATTTTGGACTGTAGCTGGGTTAGCTTTTAATAAGTCATTGCCGCATGATGTCTTGTCGCTTGGCTGTAGTTATGATGTAAGCTGGAACTCTAGTGATCTCATAAAAGTAATTGAGTTTGTATTAAAAAACATATTTGTTTTTAGACTTTCTTTCAAATTTAAAATGTTCTAATTCTTTTCGTCTCAAAAAAAAAATTTTTTTTTTTTAAATAAATGTTTTTAAATTGTGTGTATGTATGTAATTTTTTAGAATTAATATTTTTCCGAACGATGCTACACAAAGAAATGGAGGAATATCGTGAAATAAAGTTATATTATATGCATATTTAAAATTTTATATATAAAAAAGAGAAGGATGAGTGGGAGTGAATTAGAATTTTGCAAATAAGTTTCCTTCAATCCTCCTTTTCTAGCTCTTGCGCTTTTTTACTCTTATGTTTAAATAATTGTAATCAAGTGTCTTCAGGCTATGCAACGATTTACAACGAATACTTCTTTATCAAAGCGTTACAGAATTAAACAGAATTAAAGAAAAGGAATTCCAGCTCCTTTTATCGATACCAAACTCTACTAATCATAAGAATATCTCGCTTTAATATCTCACGTGCTGATGGTTGTCGGAATGTTTGAGCGATGTAGGCGCAGTCACTGCTCACTTATCATATCGTTTAATTAAATGCTACCAAATGACAGCTTAACAGCGCTTGGGTTGATATCAGACTAGCTGTAAAACTCCGGGGTTTCCCCTTTGATGTTGGGTTAGTATTAAAAAAACGAAAGTTTTGTGAAAAAAAATTCTTTAGCTTTACTCACCCGTGTTCGATCCTTTTTTAAGTAAATTGCCTGTTAATTAATTCTTTTAATTTCGCTTTATTTTTCCTCTTGGTTTTATTTTTATTTTTACTTTTTTCATTTTTATATAATAACTACTAATTACAATTTTGTTTACCGATGAAACATGAATAATGAGTTTTATGTTAAACTTTATTTTTTATTATTTTTTTTTATTATTTCCTTAAATTTCATAATAAAATTGTTAATTTTATATGTGTAAATTAAGCCTAGTTTAGCCGAATAGCCAAGTGAATTAAGACAGCAAAATAATTTAAATTCAGTAACAAAATTCTCTTAAGCAGTTTAGTAGATATTCAGAAAAAGATCGTTTTCTGAAACTAAAAAAACTTAAAAGCATTTAAAGGAAACTAAGTTATACCAACTAATTATTAAGGATATCAGTCTTGAAACGTGTGCCTCCTTTTGGAAATATAGTAAGTAGACTTAATTAAACCAACTTAGACAAAGAATGTAACAGGTTTCATATTTTAGATTTAGTTTACTTTTTAGATGAGCTTAAGGTCGGTTTTACATTTCTTTTATTTTATAATTTTTATATAAAGTTTTTATTCTTTTGTTTATTTATTTATTTATTTTGTAATTATTTGTTGACAATGATTGCTTGACTTTGTTTGAAACACACGCAGACATTATTTAAATTAATGTTTTTAGTTTTTTAAACTTTACTCTCCACTGTTCATTAATTAATAAATTAATTTTATATGCTAATTTGTATTCTTTGTTACAAAAGAGTTGCATTTTACCGTTTGTTTGTATGGCTGATATTTACACGATTTAAAATTAAATGTACTTATTCTTTAAGTATCTTAACTTTAATATCTTTTATATAAACTGCTATAAATTTTATACTAATCCGATTTTTTTTTTGATTTCATATCTCGAGACAGTTGCTTTATTTTACAATTTTTTTGAATTTTCTTTTGAATGGAAGATATTTTTGATTTTTTTCATGGTATTTTTTCTATAAATTTATACAATACAAATGAAAAATGGCTTTTTAATCATTAAAAAGAAAAAAAGAAGAAAAAAAAATCAAAACTTTTAAAAGCAAAAACACAGAGAGAAAAAGGTTGTGAAGCAACATTTCCAATTCAAATGCACAATGTCGTACATACCGACAAATTTCATACGTACACATTTCTTTTATGGTGACAGTTTTGGTTTAAGCATGTTTGAAATGTAGACGAAAACGAAAAAGGAAAGAACAAATAGAACAAAAGCAAGCATTTTTATCAACGTGATTAACATTATAATTCTATGATTACAAAAATTCATACTTTTGCTCTCAGTGCTTCTTACACAAAAGGACTAGACATCTTACGCGCTACTTTTTCCAACACATTCCGCAAAAATCATTCACTTCAATTTACAATACTTTTTAGGTTTATTGCGGTGCGTTCTGTATATATTTTATCTTTTTGCTTGTTTGTTTAGGTATTGCTACGATCTGACCTGTTTGAGACTTAACTTTACATACAATATTTAGACTTAAAAAATAAATCAACAAAAAGCTTTTAAAGTTTAAGCAAATAAATTAACACTGTCAGGTAAATACGGCCAAATCGCGGTTTTCTATTTATTTATTTAAATATAAAGTCGGTAAAAAACTTTTTTTCTTTTTGTTTTTTTGGACTCTTATTTACTGTTTCACACAATTATCCTCTCACACGAACTTTCACGCGAGCAACCTAATTAAGCTTTAAGTCTAACAAAACTGAAGCAAAATAAATATTTACATCGTGGGATGAAACTAAATTTATTATTTTACTTTCTAATATGCTGTATTTACACGATCACATACACTCAAGAAAATTGAGAGAGAAAAAAAAATGCCTAAATTATTTACAAATTTATACAATTGATTTTCAAAATCGTATTTAAATTTACACATGCAATGTGGACCGCTGATCGGTAAGTGGGGATGATTTGTAGGAACTCTGCAAAGACGCAGGGTTTATGGGTAATTGGCTTGGCAGCACTTCTGTTTGTATAAGGATTTGCTTATCGAGGACTGAAATTTCTTTGCGTGCTGGACGCATGAAAAGGTACAAAGCAGTAACTCCCAAGAATAACACTATCGAGCCCAAAATCGCAAACAGCAAAGACTGGTTAAGAAAAGCACTACTTTCGTTTATTACATGCAGGCCAACTGGTTTTGTTCTCTTGGTTACGACCTCATTTTCAGCCGCATTACGTGATTTAATATTGTTGGTTGAAGGTGTACTCGAGCTTGTTTGGGTGGAGGCGGTTTTGATATTTACGTTGGGATTGTAGGGTGTTAGGAAATCCTTCGAACTATCCTTTAAAATACGCATTCTAGAGTCAGATTCGCCCGATGACGTTGGCAACGACTCAGCACTATAAATATTTGGCAGATTTTTGTTGCTAAATGCAGAATCCACGGCAATGGCTTGCATGCCAGTGGCTGAACTATCGCCCAGTTTATGTGTATCCACTATTAATTTGTAAGATCTGCGCATTCCTCCGGTTTCCTAAAATAAATCAACAGACGAATAGAAAATATTTATTAAGTTGGAAGAAATTAAAAGAAGATATATATATGTATGTGGTAGAAATATTATTATGTTGAATTGAGTTATGATACATTACTAATATATGTTATGATATTAATTTGCGTTATAACTCATGACAAATCATTGGCTTGACAGGTTTGACTTCCAGCTGAACAACTAATATAGACAGCAATAAATTAATAAATTAAATGTCTTTATTTTTATATTTGTTTACGTTACGGGACAATCATCATCAATCTTATATCATGTTTGCGCGAAATACCTCTCAAATTTTATATAAAAGTAAATACCGATACTAAATACCAGGCCATTGTTAAAATAAAATTTGATTTGTTTAAGGAAATTTAAATACACTAAATTTCCCAACTTAATACTAAACGCAAAATATATTTTTTTATTTAAAAATAAATTGAAATTAATTATTATTATTATTATTATTGGATGTTCCGGCAGTACTTATAACACGTGCGCCAGCATAGATGGAATGACATGCGAAGGCAAGACACTAATAATGTGTGGGACATTTCGAACTTTTTAACCTCATACTACCTAAGGATGCCCTGGATTGAGCAGTCAAAAGTATTTCAAATCCAATCTACCGATCTTTGCTCTAGAACGAAATTCAATGAAAGCCTGCAGATTGATATTATTCCTCCAAGTTCTTCTTCCAGCGGTGTAAAGCCCACCGCACAATGTACAGTTCACACGAAGTGTATCAAAACTTAGCAACAAGCTTGCCGTGGCAAATATAATCTATTTAACAACTCTGAAAAATAAAGAAATCTGTAATCTTTTCGCTTCACCTTGCAGCAAGACGAACGATGGCGATTGATTGGATCACTGAAAATAACCAGATATCTGTAAAATTCATTAAAAATTTACTTTTTTCTTTTTTTATAAACATATAAAAAATGAATTCGAGCAGCATCTGCATCCTCCAACTGTACTAACTGTTGCCAACATATCAATTTTATTTTAACAAGATCAATTGATCGCTTCTCGTTATAATCATCAAATGTCAATACCAGTTTAGCAAACCACCTGCAATCTTAATGTTTCCAGATTAATTCCTTCTTGACTTACATACATACAACTTCTAAATGCAACAAAGCAGTTGAGTCTAAAGACAATGAAAAACATCATTAATAACAAGGACTTCAGGAGCCTTTCTCAAGCCAACTTCATTCACTGTTAGTAAATTATTTTATAAATTGTTGCGTGTTAATGTCAAAAACGTAGGCTCCAATAATCTTAAACACGCAAAATGTATATGCATATGTATGTGTATGATGGGTATGTGTGCGTGTGTGTGCATGCATGTATAGAGTGTGCACATTTGATGATATTAATAAAAACAGACACATGAAGCGAAACTGGCAGACAGACTGAAATAAAAAATTACTCTTCGACACTAAAAAAAATTAAAGCCACTATAAATTGCATTTAAAATCCGAATGAACCACAAAAATAAACAACAACAACAACAACAATAACAACAACAAAAACTATTAAAAATGAAAAGAGTACCATAATATTGACTATTTGATTTTGGTATACAATGTGATTGCATGGCATGATGGAACTTGGCACGCTATAAGGAGGACGTAACGACTTCGACGACAATGACTCCAGTAATCATGCAACATTTTATGGCCAGAGCTTAAATTAAGCTTTTATTTTTGTGCATACGAATATTGCAGACGCATTGTTGGAAACATCATGTTTGAAGTTTGTAACAAAATTGTCAACAGCTAGAAGAACACTGGTGTAATTAGCCAATTACTATGGCTTTCACACTACTCCATAAAAACCCTAGACTTGGAGTCGCAATGCCAACTGCATATGGTCAATATGAAAATCACATTTTCACACACACACACACACACACATACATACACACACATGCATGCATGCAAGTTAAGCAAACAATTGGTGGTCTCGTGCAACTATTATTGGAAATAAAAATTGAATAATGGGAATTTTTCTTTTAGCAGCCAAGTTGCAACATGATCGTTTGCTGCAAACAGGTAAGCAGAAGAAGAATTATATTTCTTTTTGTAAATTATGATGATCACGATCATTGTTTGTGAAAAGTTTGGTTGGCTTGCCTGCCAAGATTTATACTTAAAACTAGCAGATGTTTTTGATATCAGCTTGGCATTACGACTTGATTCTGTGGCTAATAATCTGGTCGAGCAGATTGCAAAATAACGTTTTTCGAACTTTATAGAAATAAGCAACGAATTCAAGAGAAAAATAAGATGTTGTTTAACACTAATGAAGCCGCCATCAATAAAAAAAACACCATCAAATAAACAAAAGACTTGGCCAAGGTTAGATAATGATCATCGCCATCACAATCATCATCATCCTCATTGTGGCGCTTAACTGAATGCTTATTTATATTTGCACAGTAAAGGCAAACGTATTTGTGGCAAACAAATCGTTTTGGATTTTCTTTTATCTTTTGCCCGAATAGAGCTCATTGTTAATTTGCCTGCACTGTTTTTTTGGCTGTTGGAATTATTAAGAAAATAAATCTTTGCTTGTGATTCTTTTTTCGTAAGCGAAACTTACCTTATGCTTGCACGTAACTTGTACGTGATATACTGTGTCTGACCAGAGAGATAATTCTACAGTAGAACTATCAGTCAATAGGTTGCCCATGAGACCGCCTCCAGAGACCTCCCAAGTAACTAAACATTGTTTGGATGCATTCGTGATGGCTTGGTCCCAAGCAATGTCTGTTATCACCAAAGAGCCTTGGCGCAGAGCTGAATTAATATTTAATGGAAATGGGCCCAATTGTTCATTGCAATTATTCCAACACTAAAAAAGAAATTAAATAAGAAATGTAATTATTATTAAATTAAATAATATATGCTAATGACAGATAAAAGCTTAGAAAAGGGAAGTGGTTAAAAAGGAATTCACAACTGCTTTAGAAAATTTTGCATTAAATTCCTTAATTCTTTACAAAAGTTTTTTCCCCTTTCCCCCTCATATTAACTTTAAAATAATATTTAAAGACTTTTAATTTTCAACTTTCCATTTCTTCAAAATGCCAAGAAGGTTTTAAAATACAGTTCTACGCTGAAGATACAAAAGCTTTCAGCATATTCTGCTTTTTCTGTCCATTGTACGGCAAATTAAATGTGAGCTGTAGTTTTTGTGCTTTCACACAAATTGTCTGCAAGAGTTTTGCGGTGGCGATATTGTCAAAAGTTATATTTGTGGCTTATATTGCACACACACATACACATACACATACTCGTACACATGAGCACAAAAGCAAATGTCATCATTTCAAATGCACATAATTTGAAAATGGCAAAAACACACGGTTAAATGTTTTTATGCATAAAAAAGAGCAACTGGCAGACAGAATTGTATATGAAATAGATATTCGTGATGCATTGTGGATGCCGTCTAAGATAAACTGAAAACACTCGATATGGGAAAGTGAGGCAGTGCAATGAGTTTTGCTCAAGATTTAAAATCACAAACTTTGTTTAAGGACCAACTTTTTTGGGTACTAAAAAAACACTAAAAATATCATACTTTTTGCCACAATTCGCTTATTCCTTTCAATGGAACGGTAATTTATCATGAACTTTCAATTTTATATACAAAAATTTTAAAAATTCTGCGTTATAAGAATACATTTGCTAAGAATAGTTGTTTTTGCTAATGCCAGAGTTGCAACCGCATGACATTTAAATTAGAGAATAAACTAATAGCGTTTTCTTTTCTACAAAAAAAAGGCAATACCGCCCGTAGGGAGGGCAAGTTTTCGTTCTTTTCTCAAAAAAATGTTGCCCTGTGAAAGGGTTGCGTGTTCTTTTTTAAAAATGTTGCCCTTTCGCAGTGCAAAAGGCATTGCACTTTTTGCCCTGAACAAATCAACAGCGCAGAAATTGCCCTGTAAAACACAGCGTTACCAGACCATGTTCAAAAAAAGTCTTTTGAGTTGAAAGAGTCAGAAAATTAGATTTTAATAACTATTTTTATATTTTGTATCGTATAAAATAAACAAATGACAACAATACGGGCGCTTAAATATATAAGATATTGAAATAAAAAATGTTTGTTTTCTCAAGCAGATGAATTAGCAATCTGGCAACGGAAAATTTTTGTTTACACATTTCATAAAATTTAAATAAATGTTTTTTTTTCATCAGCTATTAAAAAAAGGCAACTCACTTTTTTCTTATTGTGTTCTCTACTCGTTATATAAAAAATGGCATTTTCACAGGGCGGGCCAAACATTTTAAAAAGGCATCGTTTCACAGGGCAACATAAAACGCCATAAGAAAGCATGTAATGCCAGAATAACAAAATTTTTCTTTTTTCTAACGAACTCGAGCAAAATTTCTCAATGATTTGTTAACAATTTAAGAAATAGCTGATAGTCGTTTAGACAACTAAAATTTTTTATCAAAATTATTAAAGTAGTTTACGACTTTATTACAATTTAGGTCTTAAGACAGTGGCAGCCATAATTACTGAAACAGTCCGAAAGAATTTTTGCCACTCAAATTTTTCGTAATTAGTTAATTTGCGAGTGCAAATTAGGTTTATGTTTATACTCCTTGGCTTTCTTGTATCTTTTCAAGATAATCTGTTAAACCAGTACGACGCCATACCGAGAATATAAAGAAAAAAGACTGAATTATTTTTGGTACAGTCTACTCTCTACTTGCTTTCTGGGATCTTTCCTCACACTCTTATTGTTCTTAAGACAAGTTAACCATGTTGACAGTTAATTTTGGGAAAAGTGCTGGAAGTTTCATTTGCGAATAAAAGCAGGTCCTTTCAATAAAAAAATGCATAAGCCCGTAGGGGAACTTTGTTTTAGGAGCAATGGCGCAACACAGTACCACAATGTTATCAAGAGTAGAGTTCCTTGCAATTAGTGAATCAACTAAATGTCCGCTTTACGCAACGTGCAATGAGAATTGGCATCCTTAAATGTATCCTTCTAGTTCGAAGTACTAAAGTCCGCTTTTTGGCCACAACTAACATGCCATCCTTGCTTTTGCTCCCACTACTAAGAGGGCAATTTTAAATAGTTCTAGTGTGCACAATGCTGAAATTCGTTGTGGGGGATAATAAGCCTTTTGCCACCTGTAACTTATCTAACGTTGGAAAACTGATTTCCTTTGCCTTTGCTGCAACGTGTAAATCTGCTTTCAGTTAACTAAATGAATAGTAAGTGGCCCGTCTGAAATACCATTTTCTCATCCCTGATTGCAGTCAAATAAAGTTAAAATTAAATATTTAATGAATTAAAAAAAAGACAAAGTTCTTATAACTTCATAAATGGCGCCATATCCTACAAACACGATAAAGACAAATTTATTTTTTATAAGCATACGAGTGCAGGCTGTAGTTGTTATTTTTGAAAGAGCGAAAAGGAAAATAGTCAACACATACATACCTACATATGTATGGATGTGTACATAGACGTATGTGCTTGCATGTATGTGCAACATATAGTTGTCAGAAGTGAATGCATCTTTTTGCCGTCATAGTCATTACTTTTTACGACACCATTAGGATTCTGATTACTTTAAAATTCAATTGCAAGCTTATTTTTGCCAGCAGTACGTTTGCGCCCGTATGCATAAAAGTATTTTATTTAAATAAAGTAAAACAATTTATATGCAACACCAGCCATAAACATGTTTTATAATATTTATCATAATCCATAAAAGTTAAATATTTTTCATACATTCTTTTGTTTGAATTCATACGGAAATAAGTAAAGCGAAGCAAAATTGTTGCAAAATACAATTAAGACATTTTGCCCATTAGAGCGGTATGACCAGGCAATAGAAATTTGTATGTATGGATGCACGAGTATGTATGTATGTGTATGCAGTAAAAAGTTAATTCAGCACAAGTGATGATTAAAAATACAAATGAAATTTATGGCGGGAAAGAACTTTTGAGGCACAAAGAAAGAAATATCATGAAATGAAAGATTGTTTTGTTTTTTATTATAGAAGATTTATGTGTTTTAAGCTCTTCTAAGGAAATGTGGTTAAGCAATTCTAATGTTATAAAGCCAAAAAATATTCCCGAAAGTGCCTCCACAAAATTCAAGTTATTATTAGTAAAGGTATTATATTACCAAAAACTTTTATTAATTTAATAAAAATTAAATACTGACGGCAATGTGAAAGAAGAAACCCCAATATCAAGAATTATGTAAAATAAAATAAAATTGAAGCAGCAGTTGTTTAGATATGATAGGATGATCTGCTAAAAGGATTATGGGGGATATCAGGAGCAATAACAAGATGAAGAGAAAAACAAACAAAACAAAAAGCCGGATACTGATATTAATCTCTTTTGGCAAGCAATCCTCTAAATTTAAAGCTTTAATTGTTTTTCGTTTTAATATTGGCACTCACCAGAAAACTGAATGCTTCTGGGATATAACTATTGATATTAGGTGGCGTGATGCACATCTGTAACGTAAAAAAGAAGAGATGTTGTTTGTCTTTGAATTGAAATAATGCTTACTTAATATTATTTTATTAGTTTAATTTAAATAACACATCAAAAGCTTAAGTATGTATGTATTTATAATGATATGCGTGATAATAAAAAGAGGTATTTTTTGTGAGCAAAAAGTATCGGTAGGAATAATGTTAATTAAAAAGAGTTGCACAAAAACAAAAAGGAAAACGTACAAAATAATTAGATAAAGGAAGCAAATAAAATAATGTGCAGGACATACAAGGGAATTGCAATAAAAATTTAATGGAAATACAATAAAGACAAAAGATTTATGACAAGCATGCAATGTTAAAATGTTGAAAGCCTAAGCAAAGGGGAGGAGGAGCTTGAAACGGAGTGGTGTCTAGACGTAATTGCTTGCATTTCTATAAAATAATTTAAATACAATTTTACAAGCAGACAATTTTTATATGATATATAAATGAGCAGAAAAAACTGTATTTACTTTTCATTTTTTCTGACAGTGTAAAAATTTGAGTAATTATTAAAAATATGTATTTCAGTAGGTTCGGTATGGGGGACTTTGGCACGTGGCATGCAGCGGTATGGGTTTTAAATACGATAGAACTTACTAATCAACATTCTACATTCAAATAAAAATAAACTTATTTACTTAATTATTATTTCATATTCGACTGTATTAACAAATAGAAAACAATTTAAATTTAACTTAACCAACGATGAAAATTATAATTAAAACATTAAAATATTTTGTTTAGTCGAGTAATTGAGACAATAATGAAATTAATTCAATATTTAAGATTTTCATATTGTGCGGACAAACCAAAAGGTTAAGATGGTTAAAAAAAAATTTCTCTACATCCTTGAACACGGGATCCTTCCATGCGCTATGCCCGTAAAGGAGTTAAAATTGTTAATTTAAGCAAAACTAATTTTTTGGAAAATTCTTTATAGACATAATATAATTTAGTATTTAATTAATCCTCTACCCGTTGGTCTTTATCCTGGAAAACGGATAAAGCATAGCCCCCGCTTTTTAATAAAGCATAGCGTCCGCAAAAGTTTGAAATTTATTAATTTAAACAAAAGTTGGTTAAATCTGCTACGATATGGCAAATAATTTTGTATTATTAATATTTAAACAAACCCTCCCTTGGCCCCACCTTGCAGTGGTGTAACTTGCACGAGCAAGTAAGCAGTATTGCTTACTAGGCTAAGCAATACTGGAGAAATGTTTTTTCAAATTCAAACGCTTATGAGGGCAAAATTGCTTTGTCATGTGCTTCGTTTCTTGTATCTAAAAGGCTGCGTATAATTGCTTTCTTTTTATGACTCCAATCACGAAAACTGCTGCTGTAGCTATAATTAATATTTATTGAACAAACTGTTTCCCGGTTTCATTAGGAATATAATCGAAACTTGTAAATTAAATGCTGCATATTTATGTATTAAGCTAAAATGTCATCTAAACATATTTTATGTTTGTTCTGAAAACGTTAACAAAAAGCTGCCAAAGGCATTTTTAACGGTTACAAATTATCGAGTGAACTATATAGTTGAATATATTTTATGTATCCAGTTATATAAAACTGGTTTGAATATTTAAGATTGAAGAGCAAGTACAAAAACTTTCGTATTTTATTAAAACTGTGTATTAGAGAAATAGCTTTGGTTGCGCTGCAAGCTTTCGAACTCATAAATATACTCGTATACGTTCGATTTTTTAATAGAAAAATTAAAATAAACGTTGTAAAATATTAAACTTTATGGGTTGTACGATGTGTCAACACGTTGTTCGTTTAACATATTTAAGTTCAAAATAATTTATTCAAATCAAAACGACACAATGCTGGAATGTATTCAAACGAACAAAAATTGATTTAAATCAAGAAAGTAATAGGAAAACATGTTCCATTTGGAGAAGGTTGGAGTGGTGACGATTTGTTAAGTTGCAGCACAGTGTATTTTATTAAAAAGAAAACTTCAAAGTGGTTGTAAAACAAGAATACCAAAAAAAAAAAAAAAATAATATTATAAAACATTTTAATAAGAAATGAACCAGCTTTAGTTATTTCTTGCTTTAATTTAAACTAAATTCTCAATAAATTATAGTTAGTGGGTACATTTGATAATGCAGCATATTCGCTCATATTGGTTATTTGGTTTTAGTTAATAATTTATGCAAATTTGATTGGGATTTGATTGCATTTCCAATAATTAACAGAGCTGTTTTATTAGTTTATTATACATTTTATTTGGTACAACCACAAACACAGCATCAATCCAACAGCTGTTCAAATAAACACGCATGTTGATTTTTGGGGAGCCGGTTCAGCATTGGAAATGTAGAGCATAATATTAACACAGAGATGGGGGCACGCAGCATGCAGGCACATACACGTACACAGCCACCCGCCTACGACCATTTATTTAAGTATACAAGTGGGGATGTGTGTGCACATGGCCATGCATTTATAATTTATACAAATATTGTTTAATACACCATTTAATTTGTTAATTATCAAAGTATGTGCGTACAGCTAAGAAAAAATTAAAAGAAAAAAAAATTAAGCAGCACTAAATTTATTGCAATTTAAACTAAATAAAATTTTAAAAAATTTTAGTACTTTTTTCTTAACTAAATTATTAAAGTGATATTGTGTATGGGAATGTAATGTCTTCAATCGTCTAATCTTGCAGAGTAAATTTAATCCAAAGTCCAACTAAGCGACTGCCGACAAAAAAAACCGAAACTATTTTGCAACACCTCAAGCTTTGAAAACAAAGAATAATGACAATTTAACATTTAGTAAGTTGCATATTCTTAGAAAACATTCCCCATCAACACCTTTTGGGTAGGTGTTATAATACAGATTATCAGCTAAGTGGGCCCAATGATTTTAATTTGTACCGGTAGAAGCCAACCAATAGTCCTCAGTAATCAATTTTAATGTATTTTTATATCAAAATAATATTTGTTTTAAATACAAAATAAACGAAAATAAAATATAGTAGACGTTTAATTTGGAGCCCTTTTGGGGGGCCTGCACAAATTCATATGCCTATGGCGTTTTATAATAATAAGAATGCTAATAAAGAAAAGTAATTTTTAAATTTCTTTATTCGAAAAAGGATCAAACCGAACCCTGTGCTGCCCTAATGGAGGATTTTAGTTTAGTATTTATTTATCAAATGAGGGTTTCGTACACCGAATTAGTTAATAGATGTCCTAACGACAAATGGCTAAGGTTGTTGGTTCAATAAAATATTAATCTCATTAATTAAAGTAATATTAAAGTAGTATATCTGAAAGTGTTTTTTATTTTCCGTCACCTGCAGATAATTTACAGGGATGCAAATCTCTCCTTTTTCGCTTCTTCTATATCCGTATATACAGACGTAGTGTTTTGGTTCATGCGACAGGCACTCCATAAGTCTACTCCGCCTTCTAAAGCTCTATCTCTTTCTCATAATGCAGCCATAATACAAGTAGGAGGGGCTTTTCCTGAAGGATATTATGAGAAGATCTTTTGTTAACAGGGAATTTGATTCTCACATTTGTCCATCGAGTATTCTTTTTATGGTTTCTAATTTAAACAGATGCAACAACGACGAATAAAATAAATTGCACAAAGAAGTTCTTATTTAAAGAAACTAAAATTTCAAATATAAATCTGTGTTTTCGTTTGACGTTTCTGCTTTAAAATTATACATGTAAATTGTGACAATTTAATGCGGTTCAACAGATTTTTTTTTTTCAAAATGGGTGTGTCAATATGCATGTACGCGTATACCACAGAGTACCACTGACCAACAAACCACATAATCTTTTCAATAGAATTACTTTTACTCGCCTCCCACAACTTTTACAAAACAATGTTGCTGGAACAAGAAATTCAAACCAAAAAAATCACATATTGGACAATTTGTCAAACAGAAATCTCGAACCAACCGACAGCAGATTCTTGTTAAAAGGCAAAAGAAAATTTAAGTGAATATTTTCAGCTGATAGCAAAAGTGCAAAGAAAATAGTCTTAAAACTATGCGTGACATACAAGCCAATTTGTCACGTTCAAAGAAACGTTCTCAATTTTTTCTTGTTTACTTCTTTTTATGAAAATTTCAGAATGAGAAGAAACATTTACTGATTGTGGAGAAATGAAAACATGAAAATTTAATTATACAAGAAAAGGAAAAAAGAAAGGAAAATAATAACCACATGTTGCAAAGTGCTTTAATTGCTTTAAAGATTTCTTTTAGCAGCAATAAGTGAAATATAGACATTTGATTGACATGTCGGGTGATCTGTTATAGATCACCACTATCTAAAGTTAACAAGTTCATTTAAACAAAAAGAATATTCCCAAAGAGCATTGCTAAGCTCATTAAGATTGGAATTTTCCTTCAGTAAGCGCAACACACAACTACACATATATGTTTTCATTAATACATATTTATTCGTATGCAGATACAGATGTAATATTATGTATAAACGCTTCAGTTGGCTGATAATGCATCATTTAAATATTGTGTTGTCTTTAAATCTCAGTTGTGTTTTGGGTTATTAAATGAGAGCAGTAATCATTTTACCCCTTGTCCACAGGATCCATAAATTGTACAAATACTCTTGTCGATTACAAGCAACTAAAGCAACCCCCTTAATTTATCTACGTCAACATCTTGCACTTGAATATATTTCATAAATAGAACACTGTTTCCAACAAGAAACCGAAGAAAATGTATAGAAAAATGTTTTAGTAAATTCATGAGCAACTTTAAGCCGCCACTTCCCATCATGTATGAGTATCTGCGACACCAAACACACTCGCACTAGCCATGATTAGAATGCACTTCTCCATCAACACGCGCAAAAGTAATTTGAAAAAGTATTACAACTGAGCTGAAGTAATTATTTAATTTCATTGTACAAAGAAAAACATAAATAAATCACAATACTTTAAATTTTAAATAAATTTTGTTTATTCAATAGTTGTACAACGATTCCCATGCTGGTTCCTCATTGTTTAGACGATCATTTAATTGTTTTTCAAGTGTGAACGTTTTATATGTATATTTTGATAATTACAAAAATGATGATGGATTTGTTTGGCTATCAAAGCGATTGCAGCCCCTTGCCGTAATAAAAACAGAACGACGACAGGCAACAGCAAACATCCATTCCTTCATTGTTTCATAACAACCAACAGCAAAAGAGTGTAAATATTGACATGATATTTTGTCGGCTAACAATACTTATAAAAATTCAAACAATTTTATGTACTTTATTTAATACTTTTGCCTTTTTTCTTGTATCAAAAATAAAATATTTATTCCTCTCGTATATTATTGATGTGAGTATTTAAGGCCACACACATACACGGATAAACATTATAAACAATTGCTTAAATTAAATAAATACGTAATACTGGAAGAATGTTTAAAAAAAAATATATACGTTTGTTAAATATTTATAAAAAGTATTTGAAATATTGTGAAAGCAATAACTGTCATCACAGAAATAGATTTCGTGTGCAAATACTCGCATACGTCCACCAGTGATGCTGGAAAGCGAATAGTGGCGCTGAACAAATTGATTGCATTTTCCTTATAATTATTTCTTTTTAAGTAATTTAGAATTGGTTTTGCTTAATGTCAACATCGCTTTGCAGAAGGCAACACTACAGCAGGCAGTTCAAAATGCTCTAATCGGTTACTCATCGCTAGTACCAAAAAATATAATATAATATATAAAAAATAATATTGCGATTGATTTGTGTTTGCTCGGCTTGAAAATTGTATGTGATGGAAAAAATTGTGTTATAATTTATTAATAATATTATAATGTGGCAACTATTAGTAAAGCAATGGACTGAACTTAATTATTTTTAATTTTATTTGAATTATTTTAATTTTTAAGAAAAACACGAAAAAATCTGAAGAGTTAAATAAAAGGAAATGCAGCTTTTAAACACTTATAAATAAGCTTCTGAATAATTTTGTACCCCACTGTGCTGCTTTAAATGATGATATTAATATTTTTAGAAAACTTGAGCCTTTTAGCATTGAATTTTATTTAGCTGTCGCAAATTATTCTCTATGTATACATTTTTTGCTCATATAATTCGCATCCTTTAGCGGCAGTGCATCCATATGGTCAGACGCATATGTTGCTCTACATTATTAAGCATATTTGCAGGTCATTTCCACTCGTATTTACAACCCGTAAATTATTACATTTAATTTGAAATTGCTGCTGCAGCCTTATGATGTCACACAACACAACAAAAACAACAACACCAACAACAAAAACCACAACAATTACCAGCCAATGCCAGAATTACTCATTAAAATAATTATCCATAAGGAAACACTATTTCTCACAAGTATCCATTTCTCCGTTCGCCTAAAGAATCAGTAGTCGCACCAGTCTAATTTTCTTCATCACTTTTCCCCCCCCCTTTTCACTTCAGTTTACTTTTTATTTCACATTCTCAATGCGTACAATCGTTAAATGCACATTTAAACAAGGAGGTAGAAAAAATGCAACATGCAACTTTGCATCCTTAATGTTTGAGGGGAGGGGAATAAAGGAAGTCTTAATGGTAAAATATAAAATAAATATTTGCCAAATGTGATGAAAAGCAAGCCTTTTACAAATGGAAGAATGGAAAACACAATTCAGATTTAGTTGATAAAAATAATAACAGAAATAAGTATTTGAATTGAAATCAATTTTCTGTGTAAAAAGTCACGCGCCAGTATTTTTGATAAATATAAAAGGAAAGCAAAAAAAAAAAAAATATCGATCAAGAGCTGGATGAAGTGGACAACTAAATATTTTATTATCTGTATCTTCTAAATCTGTTTTTTCTCATTAAGCAAACGCTTGTCGTTTGCAGAGTGAGTGTGTATGTGTTTTTAGTATTAAATACTTTTCTTCTTGTAGTGATTAAAATCTGATATCGGGGAGCGGACACATGTTTGCTGTAGATTATTTGGAAATTTAAGATTTTTCCTTTTTTTCCGACTATTGCATCTAAAAGCTTAAGGGATGGTTATATGGATCTTAGATTAGTTTCCAATGGATGCCAATTCTGCTTAAGAAAAGTTATTTGATACTTTTTGTGATAGTAAAAAATTAGAAACGAATAGAAACTTTTTCAATTAGTTTACCAGCAAAAATATTTAAGGCGAACCATTGATTTGGAATGATGAAATACTCGTATGTTTGAAAAATGTCCAGCCTTAGCGCGTTACACGAGGGGTGCATTGAATGCAGCAATGAAAAAAGCGATTTAAAAAACTTCGAATCTGGCAGTCTTTCATCATTTAAAACTGAGAGTTAGAGAGAGCAAAACTAAAGTAGTGCCATCTTACCGAGGTCGGGAAGTAAATTTGGACCATTATCCGACTTGGACTTGGTTTTAATGATATATTTATTATGGGAAAGATAACTTTGTTGTGTCTTTAAGTGCCAATATGTCGATTGTGTTACACACTTCTAACACTTTTTTGTAACATATTTTCTAATTTGCCGTTCTTTTTCATTTCCTTTGAGGTTGACGCATAAGCTTTACTCGCTTTATTCGAAACTCCGTTTTGAACCTCTCGCCAATAGGAATTGATCAATGAAATCCACAATTTAACAAATTATTGTTTTCCAACAATTGCAGAAATGTCCGCTTTATATGTATAATGATTTACTATTTTTTATAAAAGACCCCACCTTAAGATATCTTACAAGTATATCGGACTTAAAGCTTATCATACAAGTTATTTAAAATATTTTTAAAAAACATTTTCCTAACATTTCATCTACTACAACGATTTTTATTTATATTTTAGTACAAATTAGATTTCCTTGAAATGCAATTAATTTAATTTAAAGTAAAAAGGAAAGAAACATATTTCCGCGAAATTTGGTTTTTGTCCTTTTGGCCTGATAAGAGTCGTATTGTCGCAGCAACATAGGAACAATAACTTCTTGTTACTGAGTTATATTTGCTAGTTAACCTTGTTTTGGTTTTTTTTCCTTTGCTCTACATAGCAAACGGAGCATACTCGTAGTGCTCGCAAAAAAAAAAAAAACAATAAACAAAAAATATTTTGTGCTTTATAGCTTCCTTTTTATGAATAAGAGCAAGAGCTCTTCCTGTTATGCCTTTGTGCATGGCAAAGTCATCTCGAATTATTTTTTTATTTATTTTTTTTTTTTTTTACTTTTTTCTTAATATGTGCAAAGTTTGCATGTAAAATTTTAAGGCCGAAATACCAGCCCTCCGTTTGATTGTTTTATTTTTTATTCTCGGTTTTATCGATAAATTCTCAATTGACCCAATTCTACAAAGCAAAATATATACCAAAGCAAGTACACATTCAGACATACATACATATAGATATATATATATACATTTTTTATTATAGTTTAGTAACGAAACTATACTTTTTATGGCGACTTGAGCAAATATTTCGATGGAAATTTCGAAGAGCGGCTTTTCGGTAACCCAATTGTAAATACACTTTTTTATTACTTCGTTTCAATTTCCATATAAATTTCTCTAAAAGAACTATTTTGAAAGGAAAAAGACAATGACTTTATCGTCAATTGCATTCACACAATTCATTTAAGCATGTCCGCTGTTATTGCTTCTCGTTAAAGGGAAACCTTCAGGTTGTTGTTGTTGCAAGTTGCAACAAAGAAAGGAAAAGAAAGCGGAGTGAGTGTAGTTGCAAATATATTTATTG
Organism: Ormia ochracea; assembly: GCA_963402855.1. NCBI lineage: Eukaryota > Metazoa > Arthropoda > Insecta > Diptera > Tachinidae > Ormia > Ormia ochracea. The sequence continues at coordinate 31,743,405 of OY727107.1, read as the reverse complement.
TATCTAGTCGGTGGTCGTGTTTGATCATTTAAAAATACTTTTCAACTTCAGCCTATTTTTTTGTTTTGTTTTGTTTTCTTGTAATTCCCCAGAAAAGAAAATTTGTTTCAAAAATATTCTCTTTCCGGTAGGCATGCAACTGTTGGAGGGCATTTATGATTCGTCTGTTCACTTCCAATACGGATGCCACTACAGCAATAAATTTAGAGGAGTGTGAGTGTGAGTGTGTGTGTGTGTGTAAGTGGATAAGAAATAAGGACAAATGTTGAAAACTAATAACAAAAACTAAAGAAACTAGTAAAAAAATAAAAGTTTATATATTATATTATACAAGACAAAATTCCGTGAAAATGTTATTATGAAATCAGTCTAATAGAGGCGAAAAATAAATTCCTTTTCGCTGTGCCAAAAATTTTCCAAAATTACATGTAATTATTCAAATATAACCTTACACGCTCCATCAAAATTAAGGCTTACATACACAATTTCGCATCAAAACTCATCTATTTGCAACTAATTTCTTGTGTTTCAACATTCTGTGCGTAGGGAATTTTGGAATAAAGTTTTGTACATGAAACATTAAACATCTAGTGTGTCATGCTTATACTTCGGGGGTATATTTTACTTTAACAAAGCAGTGATATTATATTTATAAGAGATTATTTGTAGGTACATATAAATAAATTAAACAAGGCCACATAGATAATTATTTAACAATTTCAATACTTACATTTTTACAATCCTCAAAGTCCATGCAATGATGCCAATCTTGAACAAACTGCAAGCAAAAGAGAGAGAAAACAATTTTCAAAAATTATATTCAATGAATTTTACCTTTAGCCTCTCTGGCCAAACATCGTATTAAATAAAAATTTTACTCGAATTGCAATTCTTTCTTTTCTGTGTGCATGGAGAGTAGAAAAAGTTTTCAATACAGCAAAACCGCCAGTTACAATGCAATCTAACGCAGTCAAGCAATATAATCTTTTTATATTTTTCCCCTAAACGTTTTTTTTTTTAAGTTATGAATAGAGCAGACAAATTGTACGTTCCACAAAATACAAATTAATAAATATAATAAGAAATAAAAAATATTTTATAATTATACCAGTAGAGAATAACCAAAGCTCATTCAGTGCAACTGCTCGGTACGGCAACACTGAGTTGAACACGTTTTCTTTTAAATATTTTCTTTCGAAAGCATAGGTGTGCGTGGAGTGCGGTTTATATCACCTCTCCTCAGGTGTCGTTTAGCCAGAGACACCAAGAACTTTTAAGAGTTTCGCCATAGTGCTAAAACCGTGTTCTGTCTTGTAACCAGATATGTTTTGGCATTTTGGTACCAGAAAATTGCCGAATAGTACCACATGTAGTTAACTAAATATATGTACTAAAGAATTACGATATCTTCCAACATAAAAACAGAATTGCGTTTCTAAAAATATATTAGATTTATTTAGCCGGTTTAACAATACATTTATAATTATAAATAAATATATTAGAAACAACATTTAATGCTTCTATTCCGCTTCTATTACTCTACTTTAATTCACTCTGTATAACTGTGTTCGACTCCGTATAACTGTGTTCGACGACTCCGTGTCCCTTTTTGACAACACATATTTGACAGAATATAGTGATGATACAATTACATTAAAGAAACTGGTGGCACAAGTGATGATACAGGTACATTTGTATTTCACTTTTCTTTACATATACATATATATATAAACTTCCTTTTGTAGACTTTCTTAATTACGTTGTATATTCTTGATTAGCAAGGCATCTAATACTTATTTTTTTTTAACAAACTTACTTTAAATGATTTACTAAAGAATGAGTTCATATTTGAGCTTATACAGGCTTTGACTGAAGGTGATTTTTTTGCAACAACAACTTAGTGTTACATTATTGCCAAAGTGGACTTATAATAATAAATGACACTATTAAATTTTTATTTTTTAAACTAACTTAACATGCAAAGCTTTCGGCTTGACCGCAGGAAAACGCCCAGGGTTTAGGCAGGAATGGAACCCACAAACTCCGCTTTAGGAGACTGCGCATTATTAAATAATATTTAATAATTATGCTCGTCATAATTTCATATTCATTACTGAAGTTAATGCCCCATAATAAATGACATCCGATTAGAAAGGGCTACGGGCGACCTCGAATACTCGTACATATAATTTTCTAAATTTTGAAAATGTGTTTAATTAGTTTCAGTTATTAACCACATAATCTAATTATCTTTAAGGGCTCTTCAATTTCATATATATTTAATGAAAATATCAATTCCCCTAATTCAGTGCCCTAAGATACTTAGAAGCCGTTCATCTTTCGGAATGCTTATGTGTGTCTTGTCGGTAGGTTCTTTAATATTTCTCTTTCCTTTTCTTTTTTTTTTTTTTTGATAAGTATTGATTGCTTTATTATCGTAATGATTAATTTATATTTAATATTTTACAAGAAGACACAAAATTGAAATATTTCAACACGAACTGCGTAACAAAATAGATTAATTCTTGCAGCAACTAAATATGTTGTGTTACAAGTGGACTCAAAATAGCCGAAAAGCGACAATTACAAAATACAATTAATGAGAATTCAAGCAGCCAAATGCATAACGCATTAATACTTTCCAAATAAAAGGGCATGTGTATACCCTTCGGCTTTCCAAACAGCCATCCCATAAATACTAAAATATAAATCATTATATTAATTCAAATAAATTTTATTTTGTTGCCTTCCCCACTTGTGTTACAGTTCTGGCAAGAGTGGAGAGGAAATTAGAACACTACTAAAAGCCATACATATATATATATATATATTTTTTTTTTGGTTTATTTTGAAACATCTTCATGTGTGTTTTTGTATCTGAAATACTTTCAGCATGTGTTACCATTCTGTGTGCCCCCCTTTTCTATTTTTTTTTTTGTGAATGCGTTAATTTGAAACAAAAATATAATTTAATGTTTGAAATATAAGTTTTGTATTTGAAATGAATCCATAACATTTTATTTATATTTAAAGTTGTTTTTTATGTTTTTATGGCAAAGTTAATGTGGTGATTATTTAGCCTTTTAATTGGTTGGGAGCAGGAACGTTTTTATTTCAGCGTTGATAATGCCACCCTGAATGTTGCATACTCACGTACTCGTACAAAAAAGGTTATGCTCCAAATCTTTTAAGTGTTTACAATTTGTTCTTTTTAGCCAGTTTTATGTATTCTTTTTTCTGATTTAGCTGGCTTTTTGAAATAGTGGTGGGGTATTATGCAGCTGATGGGTGTTAAATACAAAATACAAATGCTAAAACCACCTTCATTTAGTTAAGACCTGCAAACAGCATCGTCATCATCAGCAGTTGACATTATTTATCACAAGCAAACGTTAAGGCAACATAAAAAATTCAATACTCTGCATACAAGCGGGAGGAGAAAAAAACCTGAAGAAGATTTTAACTTCATTTTGTTAGATTTTTATATTATTTTAAGAAAAGGAAAACTCAAGATGAAATAAAGAACAATGTTTATATCCTAATTAAGTATGTCAATGTTTCCGAAAGGCAAGAGAAAGACGAGCATTGCAGGCCATTAAATGTTATTAAATAAAGATGGAAATGAAAGCTGGAACACTTCAAATTACGGACTGGGTTCAAATGCTCTTCTTGAGTAATAGTTATAAGATGTTACATTGTATAATACCAATCCAATCAATCTATTTTATAAATTGCATTTGTGTCAAAAATTTCTGTCAAACTCGCAGAAATTAAAATTGTGCCTCGCAATGCATCAAAGCAAGTATGCTTTTTATGAGTATAAATTGGTAAATTATTTTACATTTTCTGATAAATGAAGACAAACGGCTAATGCAACACTTCTGAATGCTTGTTTAGCCAGCTGAACTGCATGAAAAATAAAATGTGGTAAGCAGTTAAAGAAGTTGCATATTTTAATTTGTGTATGTATGTCACAAACTGTTGTTTTGCATCTCTGCAAAACAGCTGAATGCCGCTTACTTTGACACCCGAGGTTCCGCAGGTCTGCCAATACAACTTACTGTATGAGCAAAGACTAATCGTGTACTCAGTCTGTTCTTACAATTGTAAATCTTTAAAAAATCTTTTATCTTTCTTAAGAACAGCCCCCCTTCTTCTTATCCCAAGTTGAAATGTAAACATTTTAAATTAATAAATAATTGGCGTCTGGCTTCTGCTTCGCCTATTAAATTCAAAATTTGCTGAGACAAAAAATTTCATTTGTGAATGGACTTAAATCTCTGCATTGTGCAAACTTTATTTGTGGGCTTCACTTCTCCGATGATCTCTCTATTTAGATAATCTTTACCCAAATGTAAATGTTTGTTGGGAAGGCAATTTTTGATTTCGAAATTATCTGATTGTAAAATGTTGAACTTTATAAAGCAGTTGCTTATTATTCTTATTAACGAAACATAAAGATATTGATAACTAAATTTAGGTTTTATACAGTCATTAAAATTATTATAATGTATTCTTAAAAGATCGGAAAAATTGTATTAAAAAAACATAGTTTTTAACCCTGCAACTCTTGGAAAATGTTACCTTCTGTAGTTGTGAAAATAGATGGGCAAGAATGAAAATGAATAGCTTGCATATATTATGGCAATTACACAGCTGTTGACATAAAGAAGGGTTTTAAAAAATGTTACACACTGTTTATTGTGTTACTTTTTTATGTGTATTTGCTGTTGAGCCAGAAGTACGCATTTCAGTAGAGCAGATATTCTTAATCATTTTCATTGTGTTTTTTCCTTTCAAAATTACGAATACGATAAGGAATCCGAATTTCATTAATTCGACTACCAAGAAGTGATCTTTTCTAACAAAAGAATAATTTGAACAGAGAAATTGTCACAGACAAAAGGTTTCTGATTTCTGTTCGGTAGGTCATGACATTTGGAAAAAATGTATGATATTTCGTATTCCAAGGATTCTTAAAATTTGGATTTCTTCTTTTTTTTTTTTTTTTTTTTTTATTGTATTATCAATTTATATTTACAATTTATTTGTTCGCTTTTGTAATCATTTGAGTTTATCAAAACGCTTTATAATGCCTGATAGAGAAAAATACATTTAGGCAGAAAGACTTTTGTAAATTTATATCGCATTTTGTATTTGATTTAGTCTGAAACAAAAGGTCAACATCGTTTCCATTTTTCCTCAGCAGTCAGCAGTTGCGATGTAAGTATCTGTGCTAACTACCGTTTAGGAAAAGCATGCCTGCCTGCCTGCATGCACACTGGCATGAATGGAGGGGAACTGAATGAGTATTCTGCATTGACTGTGTTAGCAATTGCAACAAAAGGATATCCAGGAGTGAAAAAAAAATTGGAAATAGTTTAAATATAAATTTTCGTAATTTCTTTCGTTTTGGTGACACGGGGCATATCGGAGTGAATGAGTGTTATATAAAAATTAATTTCTAGCATCTTCAAATGTTTTGATTTGGCAGAAAGCAATATTGGACACTGTCATTCCAAAGCTTCAAACTGCCATATGGTGTCATTTTCATAAAAAATTAATGATGTTTTGCCTCAATTACTGAAACCTGAATTTGTGATGCAGGGTAGTAGAAATTTATTATACATTTCAAACGTAACTGTGAGGATTTTTCTTATTTTTAATAAGTACAGCCAATGCAAATGCCAAGCCCAAAGCGAAATTTCTCTCTGAAATATATTTTGTTTTTGCACATAAAATTAATCATTTGTTGTAGCACGATAGTCATCATTTTATTTATATTTCTGTTTTTCATTTAACAAAGAAATGAAAGAAAAAATCATTTTTTACTGTTTCATTTTACAGAAATATGCCTCCGTAATTAATGGCTTGATAACTCTTAATGTGTCAATTTTTTGTTACACTTTCTGTATTTTAAGAAATTTTTTATATTTGCCTCTGCTACATTATACTTAATAGACATTAAAAACAATAACTGGAGGCTTATTAAAATAAATTGTCCAAAAAGCAAAGTAAAAAAAGGCATATTGACAAATAACCGTCATCAGTTTGAAGACCAAAAAAAGAAAAATGTGCTTGAGATATCAGCAACGCAGCATATCGACGTAAAATATGAATTTCCTTTTTAACACACAAGCAAGTATTAATCACATACTCGTATTTTTGTACACAAACCCGTACATATGAGGGATTCAATTCAGTTAAATTTTCATTAAAAACTCGTTTCAATGGCCTGAGGCAATTGTTTATGAACGCAAAGCAAAAAGATGAATCCATGCCAGAGTGTTTTACATGCACACGATAACACTTCATGGCAAACATTAAAAAAGTATTGAATAGTTCTTTTTATGACAATTCGTGTACTCATACTTATTTTCATATGCAAGTGATCAAACATGTTTGAAATTATAATTGTAGATAAACGTTGACATCGTTCCTGTACAAGATGGAACAGAACAACAATTAATAACACATGAATGTGATGCCCGCCATTCGAGTACATACTCAACACTACCAGATACCTCTTGTTTTTCCTTTTGTATGTAAAAACATGTATGCCCTTTTCTCTTTAAGTTATAAATACATTTTTCATAAATTCTTTAAATATTTTGTGTTTTTCTTTATTTCTCATACACATATTTATACCATCATGGCGAAGCCTTTTCATAAGTACGCATGGAGAGCCAATCAATGTTGCATGAGCGTAAATTAAAAATTATTACCATGAATTGTTGGTGCAATTTTGACTGAGTTCAATTGATACTTGACTAATAAAATATCATGAGATGTATTTTTTTTTTGGCCTTGTTGCTCGAAATTTTATTAAAAATCTATTACATTTATTGCAGCACGACGTCGAAGAAGTAAAACTTTAAATGATTTTCGTTTATTGTTCAAATTTATGTGAATTGTCTGGCAATTAGAGCCGGAGTAAGTAAAGAAATTTGTATGACATTTGATTAATATGAAAGAAATATTTTATTGAAAAAACGCCATCATTCGTCGCATCAAATGAAACTGCACGAGGTTAACAAGTCGAAATAATCAAATCATAAGCTTGAAATCCTTAAATTATTTTAGCTGAACAAACTGTACAAGAAATAGGTCTGCTATAGACCAAAATGTCTCCACATACATATAGTAGGGTGCATAAAATTAAGCTACTTCATAGAAATTATTTCATTCCTTGGCATGGTATTCTTCCAAGCCATATATATAATTTTTTACGCGTGGGCGTAAAATTTAAAATTTTCCTCATATAAAAAACTATAATAAAGTGCTTAAATTAAATTAAGCATTCCATTATAAAATGCACTCTTGATAATTCTAAATATAAATGTGTGTCCATTCTGCTGTGCCTATTTAAAATTTCCAACACTAAATAAAACACCATGCTAGAAATATTTTCTCTCCTTCTTCCTCTAACAACTAATAACATTATAAAAAGTATGTTGTAAAAAGCAATATGAGGCCACCGCGCTGATCTCCTAATCATGGAAAGTTTAAGAGATAAACTTCTACAGTGCCCAGTGAATATGAGTATACTTTGCTAGGAAATTCATCAATTGCACTGCTTAATATTCTCTCTTTTCTCTTATCTTGAGCTTCTGCATTAAATCTTGTCAAATAAATAAATAAAATTTGTAATTTCTCTGTATGAGGCGTATTTAGATTGATTGTTTCAACATCACTTGAGATTTCGTAATCCTTCTCACTTAATTTTTCTCTTTTTTTTTATATAAATGAAAACATTCCAACTTTTGTTATATTCATATAGAATCGATAAATATTTACTCAAAAATGGGATAATCGCTTGATGAATTCCAAATTGAAATCAACATTCCAACTTTTGTTATATTGATATAGAATATAGGTTCCTGGAACCTCGTTCACTCATCTTTTGCTACAAGACTACTGTATTAAAATCGAAAAATTTAAAAAGGTGAAATGGAATATATTTGAGATATTCTTCCGACTTAAGTCTGAAAAAAGTAAATTGTGCTGCATTGAAAACCAGCATACTATTATGAGCCAATTGTGCTTGAACTCGGGCAAAAAATATGACAAGAAATATTTACTGTAAACACAAACTTATCCATACACATATTTTATTATCATACTTAATTTGTTAAAAAGAAAAAGATTTCTTCCAGTTTTATTCTTTGATGTAGTTTTCCTTTGGCCCTTTTGGCCCTTTTGATTTTTATGTTTTTGTCGGCTAATTAGTAATCGTAAATTCTGCGGTCATAAATTTTGTATGTTGCAGACAAAAAAATGTCTACTCAACACATTTGAACAAAATAGATGAAAAACGGAAAACAAATTGTGGTATAAGGAAGATAATTCACAACATGTTAAATGCCGTCATATAATCATAATTATAGGCGTCGTAAAAATAAGTTCGGGGGAATTAACATTTGGCAAATAAATTAAACACGATAAAAGGCAAAATAGAGAAATTGTATCTATTTAGCGTGGGATCTTCATTGTGATCCATATTGACCTTCGACGCTGCCCTAAAACTAGTTCATGTCATCATATGCGTATGTAAACCATGTGAATGGATATTTATTTAAGACTGCCAAGCAAGAGGCAGAGGTCTAATGATAATTTCACCGAAATACAATTTTTTCAAAAGTATATAAATAAATTATTTGGAAGCAAGTGAAGTGGCAGGACTAGGCAGAGAAGCACGTTTGATTATGGGATCTTCCCCTTGAACGCAGCTGCACCTGCGATTTCTCTTGATATTAACCTTTATTGCTACTCGTGATTACATAGCTGGAACATTATTTTATTTTAAGCATTTTAGGGTTGGTCCTCGTGTATGTATATATAAACGAGCTATTTTTAAGCGTTCCTTCTTTTATATATGTACTTCTCAACTGTCACTTTTTAATCAACGATCAAGCTGACCGATTTCGAAATATTTTTCTTTTAAAAAAAGTCTCTTAAATTTTATTAACATTTCCTTGTGTCGGCCACAGTACTCGCAAGCATTAGCTTAATGCTCAACAACATATTATTTTCACAAATATTAAATAGAAATGATGTCAGAGGAAACGTTTGAAAACTTTAATTGGAAAAGAGGTTTTTTTTTATTCTACTCTTCTATATTTGAATTACCTTTAACAGCAGATAAACTTAAACAAATACAACTAAAGTCAATATAAAATATTCTGATAGATAATAATAACAATGGTGTTGTTCTAAAAGTAGTGTTTTGTTTATTTAACCAGATAGTTATACGAATGTCTATGATTACAAACAAGTTGGATTCACAAATACCTTGGATGGATGGACAGTTAACATTGTAGAAACTTAATATAAGCATTCATAAATACTTTGATAATAATATTTTGTTCTTCTTGTTTGCTTTTTATATAAAAAAAAAAAAAAAACTATAAATATAAAATATTTAATAGTGGCATTGTATTGTTTTTATATCTTTTAAGTAGTACGTGCTTAGAATTATAATGGCATAATATATTAACAAATGTGAATACAAATAATTTGCTTTTATTTGATTTTAAATTTTATTAGGTATGGGAAAGAGTATTGGTCTGCTGCAAACATTAATTATACTTGTGTGCAACATGTATAACGATAAGAAAACTAGAGCTTAAAGCGATTAGGAAATGTGTAATGAAGCTGCAGGCTGCTGGTCATTAATGTAACTATATTTCACAGTATTATTAGGATAATTACAAAAAAAAAAAACAAGAACAAAAATGGAAAAGAGTTTAAAGTATAAACAATGCATAATTGGTAACACAAAACAAAAAAATAGAGGTAGCCAGTGAGTCTGCAAGGCTAAAAATACTCGCAAAAGTTGATCCTACTCTTAAATTATACAAATGCTTTTCAAAAGTTATATATCCCAAAGACAGATAATTTAGAGTGTTTTTTGCAGTCATTAAATAAACATATAAATCAATAGAACTTTTTCTAATCGATTGATTTGACTCCTGCCTAAATTTAAATAATCAAGAATTCTTTTGTTCAGGTCCTTCTAGAGCTGGGAGCAAATGGAACACAAAAGCATCGTAGAAAAAACTTTTGTTGCAATACTTTGCAAAGTAAAGGTGCAACTTTATAAAATGGGAAACGAAAGCAGCAAAATTATCTGAGTGGACTATTGAGATTTTTTTACAATTTTTATTGCGATTTGTTTAAATCTGCAGTTGGTAACAACATGTTAATTGTTTAATCAGTTACTTTTGTTCTTAGCAGTGAAAGCAATAATTATAAAATGTATTTATTTTTTTCTAAATTCATTACAACATGTAGATTATTTACTTTAAAAAAATCATGTTAAAATTTTTATTAACCGTGAAAAAAATATGTTTAATGTGCCTCTCACAACCCTATTGGAAAATATGAACAGTCCAAATGTGCATATCCCTACTGAGTAACCCTATATAAACAAATTCAGCGGGCACATTTCTTACAGCAATACCTTTAATTTTCAACGACCATTCCTTACTGCCATGGGGTTGCATATATGAGTAGATCAGCTGATGATTGTCTAAAGCATGTGTTCACACATATACATATGTTCTTTAAGTACGAATCGGCAAAAAATTAAGCTATGCGAATTACTGGACATGAAATTGGAGGTCCTGATACATTTAATGGAAATATATACAATTTATCCTTTTGCTCTTTAAGCAATAAATGTATCTTCATTCAATACGAGAGTGAAGAATCGATTAATCGCTTTTCTATTTCATCATGTTTCTCAGGCTACGTTTTCTTTGGGTATTCATTTCTCGTACCCAACATTTGCAACCTCCACTACAATATTCATTTTCATTACAGCAATAATTATTTTTGTTAACACTCTTTTGCACACTGTTGTTTTGTACTCGCAACACCCCTTCTAACCTCGTTTTACTATGTTTTCTATGCATTTTCTAAGGGAAATGTTAGTTTGTGCAAAAATCACAAATAAAAATAAGTCTGAAATGAACTCGCTCTCTAAAACAGTTGCACATTATAAGTACGAGTACAATAAAGAACAGCACGGTCTGAAATGTGCAACCCATTATTATAGAAATGAGTGTATTATAAAGTAAGAATGGTTTACTTTTTTCTATTTTTTATGAATAACTTTTGTAGCATTAAAATTTCCCTCATTTCCGTTGTTTGCATATGAACACAGGAAGTCAAGCACCGCCTGTTAAACTGACTTTCTTTTTCATACATTTTTTCCCCTTTTTTATTAAAGATCTTTGTTTATTTCAACACACTTTGTTTGCAAATAAATGCCATAATATCAGAATTAATAAACATGAAACTATCCAGCATTATAAATTCTCTGACAAAGTTTACGTTCACTACTTACTCGCAGAAGTACGAATCAGCATGATGAACTCAATGCAAAAAAAAAAAAAAAATTGGAACAAATAAGCAGCTTAAAGGCCGCCGTTAACACTACCACAATTATATATTTTCGGCATTTGGAAATCTTTGCTCTCGCACCACACCACCCCTTGATGAAAACCTACCCTGCTTTCAACATCTACGAAAGCAAAAACAATTTGAACAATTTCAATTTAAGAAATAGAATGAAATCCAAAATACCGAAATTAAATGCAAATTCATTAAACAATTTCTTCAAGAATTTTCCTATTCAAGAAATAATTTGTAGAAGAATAAATATCATCTGTGTGTTATTTCTTTATATTTAAAGATTTGCATAACTAATGAAACCACCTTCCTCTCGTCCCAGCCCAGACTAAATGCGTTTGCTAATAAAAAAAAAGATCTTCAACACATTTTGCTGCGTTCTGTCCCCTCAAATTGGGGTGATTTTGTTTACGAGCATGTTTAATGCAAAAGTTTGATACAAAAACTTTTATATGCTCGTAATTTCACCTTTTTGGCTGATGAAATTCTTAAAATTAAATTTCTTAAATTCTGTTTCTCTTCACTCGAACAGAAGAGCATAACGAATGCAATTTGTTTGGGCTTAATGTCTGGATGCATATGGCGGAATATTTATTTATTTATACGACAGCATCGCATTCATTAAAAATAAGAAATGAAAAGTGTACCACCTTAAAGGTATCATAATATAATCTTGTAAATGAAGAAAGAAAAGCGTAACATGATTTCTTTACTTTCCGTTTTTTTTTTCTCACTTCTAAAAAACGAATTTAAATATTTAACATAAGCAACCGATTGAAGAAAAACGGTTTTACAATTATAAACCTGAAATTCCAAAAAAAGCCATTGAAGATCTTAAGAGGCAACCAATTTGAAAGAAGTATCACTTACATAAAAGCAAAGTGATTACGAAAAGGATTTTAGAAAGAAAATAACATGAATGACAGCGCTTTAAATTAAGATAATAACATCTGTCAAGCGTTTAAAGTCACTACCCTTTCTAGCCAACGCTTAGCGTAAGTAGGCCGCATAACTCACTGAAGTTGGGAAATTAAGATTGCTGTCTGTGGTTTTCCTTTGCTTGTTACTCACTTTAACTGTAGTCAGCAGCTTAATCGTGTTGTATTTGGATAGAGGGAATTCTCTGAAACCGATTTTTCAAATACTTTACTTATAAAAATAATTTCAAACAGAGTTTGCAGTAAAATAATTTTTATTTCATTACAAAATACAAAATTTCTTCAATTGTAAATTATCAGCGCCCCTGCTTTCTTTAAAAACTGTTCACAATTGCACTCTCTCACGTATGTTTGCATGTAGTAGTGCCCAAATGGACAAGTAATTCTGCAAGCTAAAACAAATAAACCACATTTAGAGGTATTTTTTCAGTGGTTATGCTGAAATGAAAACCTAAATCGTTTGCCTCGGGCTAAAACTAAAATAAAGATCCCATGTGCCATTCATTTTGAGCAATATCAGGACATACATACTCACACATATAAAAATAACACATATTCGTATATTAGATCGGTTATAAAAAATATTAGCACAAAAGAAAAAACAAAATTAAGCCAACCTCTGGCAGAGTTAAGTTAAGGGTTCAAAAAAGCTCTTCTTCATTTAATGTTGTTTATTGGCAAGAAAATAGAAACAAATAACTGGCCAAGAACTCAACAAACCATAAAGCCAACCAACCTTGCACAAAGCCAAGCAGTCAAGCAGCCAACCAACAATGCAACCGACATTCATCCATGTTATGCATACATTTCTACATTTCTAATTTTTTTTTTTTTTGGCCAAATTGTATATTTTCTAATTTTTTTTTTTTTTTTTTTTTTTTTTGTAATACTTGCGTTGCCTTAATTTTTCCATTTGTATCTTGTTCGTATATTTTAAGCCAAAAGTGGAAAACTTAATACGATTTGCCAGCTTTTTACATGTAGCGCATTTACACGGTGAGTATTTACCATGTGGCAAATTTGTGCACCCCACTGTAATTTCTTCCTAATTACTACATGTTAAATTTTAAAGCACTGAAACATTTAATAATATTTAAATCTCATATGAATGCAAAAAATAGCATTTCATACGATAAATTCACATCGTGTGATCACAATTGCATTACATCTGAATGAATGTGCTGCTTGCAAGGGGAACTGCAATGCTAAAAATACATGCATACGAGTATAAATTATGTGTATGCATATAATAAGAAATAGTTCTCTTGGCGTTTACCTTCTTGTTAGTGGAAAAACTAATTTTCTTTTGTTGGTATTTTATGGTTGGCTTTTTGTTTTTGGCACTCACGTTTAACTGTACGACTGCATGCAGCAATAATATTAATATAAATGCATATGCGATGCAGGAAAACAAAGTTTAAAACAAAACAAAAAAAAAAAAACGGAAAAACACACGAATAATTTTAAAACTGACAAATAAATTTGTGGGTTAAACTGAACTCGAAGTATGCGGTATTAAACTTAGCTTTTACGGGTTTTCCGTTAAAAATAAATATTTTTGCATTTAATGTGTATTAAGTAAAGCAAACTAGACACTTTAAGTAGTCGGATCGGAGTATACACCCATGAATAAGCATACTTGCACATCTTCAGTTCTTTTTTTTTTTTTGCAAAACTTTTCTTAGGGCAACATACGCTACTGAGAGATTCCTTTAGGTTTTCTTAGCTAAAGAGTGACAAAAGGAAATTTATATTTTGGTAGTTCATGAAATAAAACACAACTTATTTCTAAATCAAAAATTTCTTAGTGGTTAAAGCTCAAAAGCTTTTACTTTTATTTAATTTATTATTAATCCTGCGGCTCACAAAATCGCCGAGTTCAAGGAGTCATATGAACCGAAAGGCTTCTTTTAAAATACACTGTATAAAGTTTGATGCCGATATTGTGTTATTCTTTTAATGCAGGGGAAAAAATACAGGGTGAAAATTGATTACTAATCCATTACTTTGAATGTACATTAATTTTAAATGCCCCTGCAAATTCCAATAAACAGATTTTATAGGAAAGTTTTTTGAAGTAACAAATTTATATTTTCCGGCTTCCCAATTAATCCCTAAGCAATTGCTTTATATTTTAATAAATCAGATTAAAAAGATCGTAAAGCGATTTACGTGGGCTAATATCGTAATAATGGAACTGCCTGAATAAACGTGGCGTTAGAATAAGAAGTAGACACGGCCAATAACGTGAAATTCTTAAGAGAAGATTTTTAAATCTCGTTGAATTGTGGAAGCTTTTATAGAGAGTTTTTCCCTTTTCCTACACTGTGAATTTCATTTATTCCCTTTTTAGTGTATTTTCATCAACACTATTGCATGCCACTTTTGCCCCCTTGACCTTTTGAAAGAAAGGCCTCATTTGTGTAATTGGCCCGACTCGTAATTTCCTTCATTTCACATGCAACACAAGTGCTCGTATTTCAAAAACTTTGAATCGTTCTTGTGTCAATGGACAATTCTAAAATAACTTTTTCATTTTTACTTCTAAATTTAAATTATGTTAATTAAATGAATTATGAAGATACGAATTATTTTACAAACTTCTATTTATAGCTTGGAATACATAAGAATCATGAAGCCGATCCGAAAAACGATAGCCGCATGATGGCTCACACACAGGAAACAGAGAATTTCGCATGAGCAAATTAATATTTCTAGTTTCCCATCTATTATTTAAAAAAAAAAAGCTCATTAAAGCTCATTTAATTAAGTTGCTATTTGATGGAAGTTTGTAGAAAACACAAAAATCATTTCCTTTCAATTTAAATATTCTCTGAAAAATAAGTGATCTTCACATTATTTTATCAACTTAATTCAATGCTTTTCCCAGACATGGAAAATTATTAAAATTCGATCAAGCCACAAATTATTTATTGTGTATAAAAACGCAAAGTGACCATTAACTAGATCAACGTATGTCTACGCCAACTGACTAAACGGCCAACTATCGCAAGCAACCAGCCAAGAGAAAAAAGGAGTCTAAATTACTTATAAATTGTAATGCCTGTAGCTTAAAGCTAAAATTAAGGCAAAATAGATACTGACAAATCAATTAAAGAAATAGTGTAAGCCAAACAAAAAATTAGCTTTTGATAATTTTTTCGCATTCTGTTGGAGTTGTTTCTTGCACAGAAACCAACAAACTACAATCGAGTAACTTAAAACCCATAACATTTTTTTTTTTTGATGTTTGTTGAAATTTTTAAAGCGTTACAGGGTTACCCCGCTTTAAACAGGAATAAGATACCAAATAATATTTTAGCTGCTGCCGAAATGAAAAGTTAATTCTCGACAACATTATTAAAAGTAAAAAAGAAGCAGTTTTCAGAGCTGCAGGAAGAATTAATGATTTCAGTTGGCCACTCCATGTTTCCATAGCGAAAAACTTTAGGCTAGAAAACATTGTTAAAAGATCAAGCCAACGTATTTGTTTAAGCCTCAAAGAAATCAAAAAAGCCTTAACACAAAGCTTTAAAAACCAGCACAGGCCACAACTGAAAAAGCAACAACTATGAAAAAAAAAACTTGAACAAAATGATCACCAGTGGAGAAGAAAATTGCATTCGTGAGTTGTTCTTTATTAAATTTAACTCCCTACTCCACATTTGTGTAGAGGTTCCTCTTACACAAAACACACAATCGAGTGACTGGTGTTTTCATTACTCACAAGCAACACGCATGTTACTTGTAAATGCAGATGAATTTTCTATACTTGCTATCGGATAGTGGAATAAACTCCGACTTGAAGGCAATAACCCGACTAGATTCGTAAATTTTAGTGTAGAAAAAAATAAAAAAAAAAAAAAAAAAAAAACAATTTAATTTCAATTGGTTTCTTATGAGTCAAGAGCGAAGCAAATAATTGCACGCATTTTTCCTTTCCTTAATTCATATGTTGCTTGTAACGAGGCAGCTTAAAAATTAAAACTGGCAGTTACAATTCTCGTATTTTGGAATTGAAGGAAGCAAATAAAACAATTATCTGTTTTGCATTTTAAGAAACTAGATCTTCAGACTCCCACAGTGCTGACATGGTCGCTCATTTAGGTTTTTGATGTTGATACCCAGTTCAACTTTACGCATGTTCAAGTTTTAAATGACGTTGCATTAAGAAATGACATTAAATTATGAAACTCCATACAGTTCATGGTTGCAGACGTAGACTTCCTAGTAAAAAATAAATTATTATTTGCAGTTAAATTAATTTTAATTTGCGTTCAGAAGTCTCGTGGCTTTTATTCAGAACATTATATATGCAAAGCGCGTAAGGATTGGTTCTTGTTGGCAAAGTAAATGTTATTTGTGATCAGCTTAAGAATATCATGAGAATGTTTACGTCTCATAATAATTCTCTGGCAGCAGTTTCAAATAAAAGAAAGAAAGGAAATGCCAATCATAATTTTGAAAATACGCGTAAGCTACTAAAAGCTTTCGCAATAAAACACATGAAAAGTTATTGATCGTAAATAAACGACTTATTAGGAATTTTAAATTGCAAGCAAATATTAGAATTCAAGGAAAAAGCACATTTAATATTACAAAATTCGTAGAATACTTTTTTTTTATTTACTAAAGGGATATGCGAGTACACAAAATTTAAGTTACACAAGTTATTTAAGTTGACTTCAAAATGAATTTTTATTTCATAGAAAAAGTGCTTCACGGCTTTGATGAAAACACTTTATGTCAGAATGGAGAATTTTTATTGTGTGGTTTAAGAAATTCTTGAATAAAACAAAATAAATTAAATAAATTTAGCAAATGGCGGAAACTTCATCTAATCTCAGTTGAACAAACAACAAAAAAGGGACCATTTACTTTTGGCGCCAAATTTACTAAATGAATCTTTTATTTAATTATTTCCGAAGTTGGGCACATACTGCTTTCCTCTGTGTTACAATCTATCTAAATTGGCGGTATCTACGCGCTTTAATGGAATAAAATATTTCTTTAAAAAAATTCACAAAACAGAAAAAAAATAATAAAAAATAAACAAAAACTGTGGACTTTCAATGGCTTGTGTGCACCACTAGTTAGAGACGTCCATGGAAATATAGTACGAGGGATATCCAAATTTGTACCCGCCACTACTGGCAAGTCGTAGATTCTGCCGTGCTAGCGGTCATAGAAAATATAAATTATTTTTATTGATTTGGGCAGCCACCTACATGACATGTTTACTGGTCTATTCTGTGGCAGTGTTGCCATGAATTTCATGCTTATAATTTTTAATAAGTTCGAATACTGAAATGCTTAAAACGTTCCTTGCAGTCAGCATATGTACTTTATATTTGTAAAAAAATAAATTTTAAGCAATAAAACCTTTACAAAGAGATTATTTTGGGTGATAACAATATACTTTTACTTCTCGTATTCTTTTTTCCCAACGAAAGGCGGGCATGCTGTGGGCTATTTAAATTGGTTGTTAAAATTTAATTTCTTTTCACTCATGTATAATTCCCCAAATTTTGTTAATAAAAATTGCTTTCACCGATAGAATTCACACTGTGGTTGATCCTGTGAAGTCCAGTGACTGGGCAATAAAATTATTTTAAATGAAAATT
Organism: Ormia ochracea; assembly: GCA_963402855.1. Lineage (NCBI taxonomy): Eukaryota > Metazoa > Arthropoda > Insecta > Diptera > Tachinidae > Ormia > Ormia ochracea. The sequence goes on along the minus strand of OY727107.1, from coordinate 31,725,428 downwards.
TTGAATTTGTGAATAAAAAAGTTTTGAAAACTTTTTCGTCATTTTGTTGAATATGAATCCACATTTGCACACTTATACTTAAAGTTACATCCTATTTTTATCAGACTTTCGCCAACGAAAATATAAAAACCAACCAGTCATGCAGACTTTCGATCAAGGAGGCCTGATTCGTAACAGAGAACAACGTACAAACTTATTTTGTCTCCACCACATTTCTATTTTTCAACGGAACCAACTCGAAGGCAACATACTGCATGGCATACATGCCAGGCTGCCCCGCAGGCTAGCGCACAATAACATGGCTGGGAGGTCGTAGGAGGCTTACTGTACAGACCGTGGTTGAAAGCTTCACAGTTTATGTTTGTTTAAGAAAATTCTCATTTCGCATCCGCCGTTCTGTGAAGCCTCGCGGATGTTTACGAGATCTTTTGTAAATACTGGCACGGCTATCACTTCAAAGGAATAAAAAAATCAACACACTTTGTTTTATTTAAATTTTTAATGCCACTCAAATTTCTGGAATTTACTTTGCATTTTTAAATTAAAATCGTTTTAACTCGTATTAGTACGTACAGTAACGAATTGTAGAACAACTTTTTCCAAATTTGCAATTTTGTTGTTTAATGTCAATAGAAAAGTTTATTATTTTAATTGAAACCAACAATTATTTATTAAATTCGTGTTCTACTCAATTACTCAATAATTTAAATTGCCAAGAGAAATAAGAATAATTATGCATTAAACAGTGATGAGCAAAAGAAATATATATTTGAAGATCTCCTCTAGCCATTGGCTACTGGTAGCACGATGGTTTTCCAATTTTCATGTAAAATTAGAACCAGGACCTGAAAGTAATAGTTCTTTACCAAAAATGGACGATTAGAATCCACAGAAACTCAAACTGAATTCAAGATTGATATAGTTGGTAGAGCTGATTAGTGCTGTATTTTATTACAACATGATAGTAATAATTTAGCAGCAAATACTGTTCATTTCATAGTTGTTGAATATTCTTGTGGTTTTTATTTCAGATTTTAAAATTTAATTTTCGATTTAAGATACCAGCTAACATTTGCATTACTAAATGACTAAAAATAAATAATTGAACATTTAGTAACCATTAAAAATCACAAATACAACATAAATTATCTTCACTATTGCTGGATTTCCATTTATATGACAATTATTTACGACTCTACTAAAGGTGGGAATGTAAAATTTTATGGCTTCTAGTAGCATTAAATGGAAAAAGTTTTTGTATTTTGTATTGAAAAAAAAAATATTTATCACAGTTCTCATATTTATGAAATTTCCGTGCACATTTTCTTTGTTTATTCAATTTTTTTTTTTTTTTGTCATACAACCCGTCAGTTTTGGAGCTGCCTGCAGAACTTAATTTCATTTGTTTATACACTACGAAATGTTCACTGAAATTTCAGTCATCTGAACCACATTTCATCACACTGCATTGGGAATATAATATTTTTTTAAGATACACGTATTTGAGCACACACTTGGAAATTTGTTTTTTATTCATATTAGAAAGAACAAAATACTTTACATAAATTATTTAGGTTCTGCCTTGATTCCATACTGGTGCACATAAAGAGATTCATTAAAATAACCGATGAGTTCGATTGTTAAACAAATAAACACAAGAATATTCCACACTTGAGAGGAAACGAATATGTTGTTACGTTATCCAAATCTCTATTTATACCAAATTTAAAAGTTACACTTTTTTATCCTTTTTTTTTTTTTTTTTTTTTTTGTATTTGTCTGCGGATTAAGCAGTGGCAATAAATTACAGTGGATTAATGCGACGACGTTGTTCTAGCAAGAGTGTTGGAAATGGAAACTAGAAAACGGAAAAATTACAATACATAAAACTTCAGAGGCTTTTTCATAGTAATTGGCTTAAATTATTTCTGTGTGCCATCCTTTATTAACGGAAACATGTTCGTGCAAGAAATTTTATTAAACAGTTCATGGCATCTAGACTAGCACACATAAGCAGATGACTTCTTTGCTATAAATATTGTTTGAATTAAAATTATTAACCGAAAATCTAAAGTCGGTATGTGTATGTCATGAAGCATTTGCTATTTAATGGTATGACATATTCGTACATATAAAAATTAATTGCCGGAAAAGTATTTTCCGGCATCATTATAATTATGCCATCAAATGAGATATTACACAAGCATACTCAGGGAATCTCTTTAAAATTTTTAGGGCTGGAAATATAAATCCTGCTCTGAAATCGATCTTTCTTAAAGAAACATGTACAACTCATCGCGTATACATTTAATTTTCGTCATAAAAGGATTTTATGATGGTGGGATTTTAATGCTGCTAAAGTCACGTGCAGATCGCAATCTTTTACATTTCCATACTCCACACTCGTACGTACGTTGTAGGTACTTCATAAATAGATGTTTTATTTTATACATTGTAAGTAAGCATATGCACTAAATATGTATCTATAGCTCTGTATGCCTGATGTCCTCAAGGTTCAGTTTTACTTTTACTTCGTTTTGTTTCTTAATAAAGAAGAAAAGTTTATGTACAATTTTTTGTTTCATGTTTTGGCTCTGAACTGGTTAAGTCTTGCAGTAATGGAAGTGGAAATTTTAATCCTTCTATTCAAGTGTCAAAGGCTTTTGTCTAGCAAACAACACACAAAGAAATACACATACACATTCATGTACGGAGAGTCAGTAGTCAGTAGTCAGTTTTCAAAAACATACCTTCTGATAGCAACTTTGGCGGCATCTAAATAGATCCTTCGATCCAACTGCCTGGGCAGATATAAATCCAAATAAAATAATGGCGGTAAATGCCATAAGGTGTGTATTGATATTTTTACAACACAGCATTTTTTTTTATTTTATTACAACGGCTAATGCTGGCAATTTATTTTAATAATTTTTTACTGATCCACACAATTTTCCTTTTAAACTTAAAGATTTTTCAATAAAAACGCATGCATTCATAAATAAATATGCATGTGTTTCTTTAGCAAGTTTTTATTTTTTAAATTAATTTTTGTATCAATTCTCATTCATTGTACGTTTTTTCATACACATATAATATTTAACTTTTCAAAGTTGTAGCGAAATTTAACACACGCAAGTAATTCGGTTTCCCACAGTTATTTGCTGAAAATTTCGTTTTCTGACGATGAAGCAATTAAAAACTTAATTCCACCGCTCACACGACATTTATCCGCAAAACCTTATTGAATACTAAATTTTCTTAAAGTGAAGACAAAACATTTTAACATTCTGTTCAATTTGTTTTTTCCCTCTTTGCTTCCATATACTTAAAAATTTTTTTTTAGATCGAACATCAAACCTTTTTAAACTGAAAGACACACACAACGTCAAACTCTCCGCAACCTATACAAGCCCAACACAAGTTTTTCTCCAATTGCTTAGTAGTGGTACAGTAATTTAAGGAAATAAATGAGGATACCGAACCTGTTCGAGCTTACGGCTAGGAGAGATACAACGAAGTTGTAAGTGATTTTTTTTGCACGGAAAAAGAAGCAGTTGAAACATGTCTTAAAATGTCATAACGAATAGGGCAGTTTTGCAATTTATTTAACTGAATTATTTCACTTTTTTTAATGATTTTTTTTTAGGAATTTAACAAATAAAAAAAAATTAATATTTGTCCTACAGTAGTCATAATTTTATTCATATAATTGTAAAATTATGTAAAAAAATTAATTAAAAATTAGACGACTATACTCTTTCATTGAAATCAAGCATATATTTCGTTATGTAAAAGTATTTAAATTATTTAATCACCAGCCGGTTATATAACTGGGACGGTTTGGCTACGAAGTTTTGATGCTTCACCATATAGCCCGGACTACCATTTGTTCCGATCAATTCCGAACTTCCTTAATGGAGCAAAGTTAGCTTCAACTTGTCGCAGTTTTTTGCCGCGTAACCAGAAAAGTTTTACACTAATGGAATAATGTCTCCAGCGGAGAAGTGGCAAAAACTGCCTGACCAAAATGGTACCTTTTTGGTTCGTTGGAGTTCATTATAAATATACAAATTTATTGGATTACTATTTTCATAATAATAACATCCTTAATTTATAATCTACAATTTATTGAAAGCCTTCAAATATTTCTTTATATTTGATTAAACCTCTAGTAGCAGTATTTTATGGTCTGCGCGATCTTGGTTGTGAATGCATCGTTGTATTTTTCAGTTTTGCAGTAATTTTACTTAAATTGCGATTTGCTTAAATTTAAAGTTGTAACATGTTGCATTTGGGGTTGCTTTAATTCTTTTTTTGTTACATTTAACAACAAAATAAAAAATAAAGCACGTGTAATTGTACACAAATTTCAAGTAATACGCAAGCGTTAAAAAATGTAAATAGAACAACTTTTAAGATGGAAGTAATTAGAAGCACCTAAAACATAAAATAAAACAAAAGAATCAAAAAGATATAAACACAAATCAAGTATTTGTTGAGTTGAAAAAGCATTCTGTCTGCTAAGTTACATCAAACCTCTACTTGGAATTGAGCATCTCAGCAATGTTTGTTCGTAAAGACAACAAGCAAAGGAAATCTGCAAAGCAACAAGCGGTTGCAAGCGGCATTCAAACGCATTACTTAAGAATCACATCAAATGCTTGGCAAGGAAATGTAGATAAACACAACAAAGATAAAAAGACGACTTTAGATAAAAGTTGGCAAGTTTGAAGCGAACACGTGCCAAGTGAATCATATAACGTACTTGTGCATACATTTAACAATTTGTTTAAATGCGGCGTTCTAAAGATATTTTTGTGAGATCACAGCGAACACAACTTCAAGTGTTACCAAGATGGCATACTGGAATTTTCATAAACATTTCCTAAAGAAACTACTCAACACCAAGTTTATTTTAATTAAAAATAAATATATTCACAGTATTTTTCTATTTTTTTTAAAGAAGCTCAGCCTGCCATGCTTTCGGACCTTGTACTTGGCCTGCGGTTCAGTATTCATTTGCCTGCGGAGGGACCTCTTTACAAGCTTATGGATGTCTGTAATCGATATCTGAAAACGGAAACTGCAGTAGGGCGTAAAGATTAGTCAAATAAAATTCTGTGCATTCAATTACAGCTTCACTTTTACAACAATACAAAATCATTTCAGTTACACAATTACTAGAGATTTGCAATGGCCAACATTACTTATTGGCAAAATAATTTTTTGAGCAATATTTTTCTAATATTTGATCGTGGGGATAACTCTTCTACAAATTTATAATCGAGACTTAATTCCTAACGTAATAATAATTTTCATTTCGATTTCCCTGATTTGTTTTAGATCATTTTTGCACTCAGACAACGAAACGGCAAGTAAAGGAGATACAAATAAAAACTTTTAAAATGTTATTTGTTATCCGTAGAAATGCTACTCCTTCAACAAAGGTAATATTTCTCGGATTAATTAGAAAATAGAATTAACGTTCATGTACGAGTATTTATACTTAAATCTGTCACATTTTTTGATATTAAAGTATTTATCTAAATGAAAACACTAAAGTTTTTTCAATATTAAATCAAGGAACACCCATCAGTTTGAAAATATTAAAGCATTTCTCTGCTGTTCACTGAATTTGTAAAATTTCTTTTATAAATTGTATCACATTTTACAAAACAATTAGTTTGAGGAAAAAAACTTTAAAACGACAACATTGTTGCCCATTGAAACACCGCTGGAATACAATATTTAAGCATCTGTTAATTTCCACCTCTCATCAAACCTCATGTTGCAAGTTCGAATTACAGAAGGGGAAATACACTTTCGGAAATCTCACATACAATTTGTTTGATGTCAAACAGCTTCAAAGCTTTCCAACATGTTGCCACCTCACGTTTGATAAGTTGTCATTTATTGCTACTAAAGAGTTTGAAGGTCATTTCAAACACTATTTTATAAAGCACTTCCCTAGAAAAAGGGAACATTTTGTCTATTCTCAATTTCACTTTATCGACAAATCGTGGGCATCCATAAGTTATTTAAAAATTTTGTTTAACTAATAGAAGATGGACATCAGTGGCAGACAATTTCTTGTGTGTCTATTATTTTTGGCGTCACTAACAGTTGTAAAAACAATAACGAAAAAAGGAAAAGATACTTTATGCAATTGTTTTCAATTTTTATTGCAGACAATAAAGCAAACAAGGCGGTTTCGATATCTGTTCTTCTGAAATTCATCAACTGAAAATTTAAACTCACAAAAACCGAAACTCACTATCTTAAGTAATTTCGGAAAGAAAAACATCGAAATCAAAATAACTACCTGCATGTCTCGGAGTAAATGAAGTTTTTGCTCGGAAATACATCCACGCATTCGCTTTATTATTTACAATCTATTGACAGCCAATTTCAAGGAATTGCCCAGTATTCTTTACATACATTTTACAATTTATCTTCTTGGCTAAAACCGTTACAACTAATGCCATTTCAAATACTATTTTCCTGGTAACGTTGTATTAGTTTTTTACTTGTGAGTATGAAAAGGTAAGACAGCGAATGGTGCAGCGAATTTGTTTTTATATATTTCTTTTTCTTACACACGTTGTCAATTATCAACAAATAAATTAAAATGCATGCATGAAAGCTCTTAGGAGTTGCATAAGCCTCATTTATTTTGTTGTAGGTGTTTAGCTAGTAGGGAACAGATATTTAAATAATTTTAAAAATAGTTTTAATCATTTACAGTACGCGCTCGAAACACGGGTTGTGGCTTTTAGTGAACCCTTAAAGTGTTGTTTATAAGGACACCACTGTTTTGCTCAAATTCATTAAATTTATTTTTTTTAAGATAAAACCTCGTTTATAAAGCAAAATGCTAAAATTAACGTTTTACACATAAATAAAGAGGAAAATAAAAAATAATCATTAATATTTTACACGAGCACGAGTAAATATGTATGTATGAGAGTACATATGTAAGTTGATTTTTTTTTGGTTCAAGCTTTTTAGCCTTTTGGGAAATTGGCTGCTTTCTTGAACTTTTGGAGAGCGATTAATTTTTTTTAAGAAATGTCATTTTCTGTTCAACATTCCATATAAATGCCAAAGGACTTAATGACATCATCTACTTTAATTTTTGTATAGTGTCTAGAATTTTTTCGTCTGAAACACCAGCTACATTTGTTTCTGAATAGTCTTCTCTGATCCATTCAGAAATGTCACCACCTGATAAGCTTTTCCTTTATACTTAAAGACTGTTCTTCTGTTTACTGATTCCGTAACAAAACTACTGGTACATCATCTTCGTCACTCCATTGCCCATTTTTTACTAGTAAACCGTTCCAATATTTCTTAATGGGACCGGTAGAATCTTTACTTCATGCACTAACTAAAACAATCTTAAGATGGACTATTATTGTTAAATGAAAGTTTCTGAAGAAATCCATTCAAAGAAGAAATTCAATTCAAAGAGCAAAAGTTGCCCTTATCGAGACTGGTTTGTGGAAAAGGTTGCATTTATAAAGACTCTAATGTGGGAAAAAAATGCGTGAGGGGCTATACGGCGTGTTGCAGTTATTGCTAGTTTCACAAAGTGAGGTCGTACTGTATTTTTTCAAAAATTCAATTATCATTATATAATTTTTTGTGTTAAAGTTTGTTATCTTCGAAAAAGTTACCAATTTTACAACATAACGAGATCTCCAGCCGAATAAAGACAAGCCTAACATTCATTGACAAGTTTTTACGCGGCTAATTAAAATTTTTGTTTGAATGTTTAGTAGCTGAAAAATTTATTCGGCTGACATTTTATACTTTGACACAATCGTAAAATAAGTGAAAAAAAAAAATAAATATGTACTTTCTTTTCTAAACCGCATTCGTTTGTAAAAAAGATTTTGGCACAAGAATCATATTTTTATATATAAATTTGTGAGCATCGTAATGAAAAGCAATTCAGCTAAATGGAAGTTAAGTCCACTGTGCATAAAGAAACCAGCTGTAACCACTGCAAGAGTCTACTCTCACCATAATTTTAAATAAAATTTTTTCATAAAAAAATTTGTTCAAATAATGTTTTTTAACTCAAAACAAAATTTAATAAAGAACGACAAAAGCTTACATAATAGCAATGGAAAGAAATATAATAATTGGAAAAAATAACTTATTTATTTCTTTCGTATTCCTGTTCATTCGAGGCCTGGTGTTTTCCTCCGTAGTATGAACTCAATATACTTTTCCACTGCTTTCCAAAGGGTTTCACACTCCATCCTTTATGGTAACAAAGTCTTCGGAAGGGAAGTAACCAATTTAACTCTTTAACTCTTCAAATTATATGCGATCTATATGGTATATATATAAACTATATGGTACAGATATTTCCGAATGTATTCGTAGCTTGCGAGAAATTGGAACAAGAAATTATTGAAGCCTACAAGATTTATTTCGATTCACTGCTGATATACTGCTGGTGATTCCCTACGCATTAATGCAAAAAGCTCGAAAGGAAACTGGGACTTTTTTATGTTTTTCTATGGAAATGCCTATATCAGAAAGTATTGAAAAAAATTGATCGAAATTGACTTTTTGTCTGTGTTCCAATGTTAGAAACGCTGCTGCGAAATTGTTGATTAAATGTTGTAATTGATTTAATCACTACATTTTGTAACTGTTTGTAAAAACTTAAGTAAACTTTAATTACGATACAAGTAGCGTGCTTTAAAAGTTTAAAAGAATTATAAAAAAAAAAAAAAATTTGTACTTAACTATTAAATGGGCCACTAGGAAATTATAAATAAAAACACAGTAAAGAAACTATGTATTAAAAAAGAAAAGCTGAAGAAGTTGAGGAGAGAGAAGAAGAAAAGCAAAAGACAAGAAAAAAACTTTTGAAATAAATTTATGATGGGATATAAAATGGCTGCGAATTTAAACGATTATCGGAAAGGGGGAACTCATTGTCTTTCCCCATGATATTAATTATTATATACATTATATATAACGGGTTTTCTATTGGATGCCTACACACTTTGAATTTAAATAAAACAAAAAGTACAGAAGGTCAAACTACTAATTTATGTTTTGAGGACAATTTAGTTGAAATTATTGGACTTTGGGGCAGCTCGAACCACATCCATATTTTTGATCGAAAACTTGTGTTTCCGGATAAATCAAATTTTTGGCTGAATGGCTTTGTTAGTAAGCAAAATAAACGCATTTGACACAAACGTAATCCAGATGAAGTACACGAGACATCATTGAATCCATTAAAAGTGACTGTGTGGCGCGCTCTTCAAATGTAGCAGGAAACAACGTTGACGTTCATGGTTCCGTATTGGTAATGAAAAATAACTACCCAAATCCAAAAATCGTTTACTTATTCAAAATGGCCCACGGAGCTCACAATAAATTTACCTAAATAGCTTCTTTTTATGCCATGATTGGCTCCGTTTAAAATAAGGCATCAATTAGTCATACTTAGAAATAAATTTCTATTAAAAAATAATCTATTCACAGCATAACCGGAACTTTATTTCTTCCCTGTTTACATTTTTTTTTTATCACATTTGCAGCGTCGCAAATTGATCACACAAGATTCTCTAACACTGCTAACGACTGTTCCACAGTCTGCATTGTTTGCAATGTCGCTTCAATGCCCCCCCTAAATTTGTCGAAATATGTGCTGTGACAAATTAATATAATATTTTGTAAAATGGGAATTGCTGGAGTGAATTGTGGCAAATATTCTGTAAGATTTGAACGCAGCAACAAATTAAAAAGGCACAAATTCTAGAGATGTCAGAAAATCGTTTAAAAAATATAACTGCACATGAAAGCAGGCATACGGACCGAAAGTAAAGCACGTTTGCCATACTCGCATACAGCCGTAGCAAATGAAAACGTTTTAAGTTAGAAACGTACGCACAAGATTTATTCAAATGAATGTTCTGATGTGTGTAACGAATTTTATACGTGTGCAGTCTTCAAATGCAATGACGGGATGCCTATATAGTATAAGTAGACCTGTGCGCGGTATACAACATATGATGACTGGCATGGCGTAACTACAACAAAGCATTGAATTCCATCATTTTTGTGATGTACTATACAGGCGATATAAATTGATTTTCAGGCTTTTCTTTTATACATCAACCTTTAGCTGCTCACATTTATTCACATTAAAAAAGTGAATTGAATGTAAATGGGTGAAAAAGTAATCAATTTATGTATTAAATACTTATTTAAATACCTTCCAACGCGCATCTTGTCGATAAGGTAAGCGGACAGCACGCACAGCCGAAACGCTGCTGATTGTTGATTCTCATTGGCAGAGGCAATTTATTAAAATGGGTTTTAGTTTATATCACATGTTTGAAACATTACATTAATTCGAAATGGATTATGAAGCAGAATTATAATTTTAATGTGTATTAAAAATTAAACTACGGCAACAGCAGCAAAGCTAACCAAATAAATATAATGCTGTTCGACCATCACGAACTGTGAGCAATTTCAAGTGGTAACGACAGTGCAGTTAGTGTGCTACTCGTGTAATACGTGTGCAGGCGTGTGTTTGCCAGCCTTTACTTTACCTGCCAGTGATAGAGGCACTATGTGGAGCTTCGATTATATTGTGCTATTGTAAGCAATATTTCTCACTCTAGGTGGCATGATTAATCTGTATTCCTCCATACATACACACACACTTGCATACGGACGGACACGCTTAACAATAACAAATGCAACAGCAACAACAATACCAGCTGCACTACCGCGTGCAACTACAGTAAATGATTTAAAGTTGATTCCACTTGGCATAAATTTATTAATACATGACCACAGTAGAGGGATTTGATACCGAACTTTTCCCTGCATTTCCATTCGTATTTTATACTCTTTCTTTGCGTGTTGTGTTGCGCTGTGTTTCATAACTGTATTTTATTGTTGAAAATGCATTTTTTGTTATAGTTTTTTTTTATTTCATTTCTTTTTTTTTTTTTTTTTTGTATTTTTAGCCAATATCGGTAATTAAAAACACACCACAAACGCACATCACCACACACCCTACGCTTGAAATCCTATTAAGTGAAAATTTATATCCCTGTTCAAACAACAACAGAACATTAAAAATCACATTTGCAGCGTTATTAAATATTCTTCATTACACAGTGAAAAGCAATAATTTGTAATGTTTCAGTGCAGGTGAGAAAGTGAATGCAACCAACTATTTGACTCCGATTGCATGAAGATATTTTGCAAATAAAACAAGCCGCGCTTCACTCACAGTATAGTATCTGAATAAAATTTACAATTATTATGTGAATGCTTCAATTGCCAAATTGATTAACTCCATTTTTGGAAAATTATTAAATTTTGATATCCAAGCACTTACTTGACTCCCAACCGTTCGTATTCAAAACAAATCTGTCTAATTAATGCCACTAGTTAGTGGGCAAGATCCTTTTAGCCACTGAATAATAAATAATTTATGTCAGAAGCCCATCTGGTAAGACATATAAACTCATTTGCCGGAGGCACAAGCCACTAGAAAGGATCTTCTAATCCATACAGAAAATATCTAAATCCGGACTTAAATATCAAGAATATGTAAAGACTCTACATGGTTCAAATGACTCTTAAGGACTTTTCCCTACAAGTACTTTAGAAAATTCTATCAATAGCACAGCAGCAACTTGGCTCAAAACTCAGTGGATAAGTGTAGGAGATTCGAAACGCCACATGCAAATCTTATACAATTTAAATTTGTCCTGAACGAGATAGCGAATTTAGTGCCTCAAGTAGACCACTGTGTGATCTATGCCTGTACTGCATCCAACAGGCCGAGCAGTCATAATTTATTCCTCTTATTAAACAGGAGTGTTATAAAACTTTAGGGACAAATCGAAAGAATGGAAGCCGAAATACAGCTAACGAAGATGACATCATTTTATAATGATGGTAACGCCATCTAACCAAAATCGGAATACTCGTAATATTATGTAGGAGTAACAGAATGTTATGATTCACTTCGGATAAAATAATAATTCCAAGACGGCATTTGAATTAACTTTCACTTGGCAGATCGATTAAGTCCGTTAATCACGAAAAGATTGTTGTAATAACAACCAATACTCGAAGTATATTCCATCTTATACTTTAAATATGCCGTCAGATAAAAATAGCGTTTATCATATTTTTCATTTTGTAGGTTGGAAAGAACTTTAAAAAGCAACATTTAAAATTTTGTCCTTTTTCTCTCATTTCAAAGGATTTGTCAAGTTAAGCATTCATATATAATATATATAAGCAAGCCGTCGCAAAATTTTTTGATGGACAGAAAGTTTTCTACTTGGTAGGACAACTTATACAACAATTGCAATGTTGAGGCACAAAAAGGAATTGCCGGCCTTGAGTTTTCCAGAAGAAGTTATTATGATTTACGTATACATGCATGAACTCAGTAGTATGTATGCAAGTATGTGTATGTATATGTGTGCTCGTAGTTATCTGGTCACATTATCTTTCACATTGATCACAATTGATCTGCCCGCATTTTCTCCCTTATCCTTGCATGATGCATTTCTTTCAATGCATTTTATCTTCAATGCCTAAATGCTCGTTTAACACGAGCTTTTTACAATTAAACAAATAAACTTTCATACATCCATGTATTGGTAATTGTCCTGCTTTTTTTTCTCGCAAACTTATTAATTAATTATGATTTGTGAGATATTAAAATTCTATAAGCATTATTTTATACACTCAGGCCGGCGAAGCAACACATGCATGCATGCACATGTTAAATTAACCCATACAGGGTAAACACATGTACGAGTATGTGTGCATTTGCGCATAATTATGCAATAGTTTATTGAGCATAATTACGTTTGTTAGTAAAATGGATAATAAGCAGATTTATACGATTAATTAATTGTATTTTTTTTTTAAATTCCACATAAAATCGAATTTAAGTTTTCACTTATAAAGTTTTTCTGCATGCAATCGCTTTAATTACAAATGCCATCCAATAACACAGCTGGGCAAATGCTGCACTAATAAAAAAAAAGGGGAAAATGAAACGTATTTATTTCAACGGATTCTTCTGATCAGGTTAATTAAATTTGCAGCTTTAGATTTATAAGTATGTGTGAATTTACTTTTCATTTGCATACGCGTTGTTAATGTAACGCTGTTGCGGTTAAAACGTTTTTATATTTTTAATGAAATTAAAGTAAATATTGTGCTGTATATTTTGCTAACCGAAGTTTATTTTGTCTAGCCAAAGTTGATTGCGAAAATGAGGACAAGGCTTACACGAATTACCAAATAATCGATATGCAATGCAAATATTTAATTTATTTATCAAAATTTGTTTATGGTAATTTTTAGACGGATTAAGCAATGCAAACGTGAAAAAAAAATTTAAATACCAAGTGAACCAAAACAGAGGGGCTGAAAAGGGTCAGGCCATTATGTAGAAAGTAAAAGGATGGAAGCACACAAGTAGAGCACATTCCAACGAGCTTATTAAATGATCTAGTGATCAAGCGGCCACAAATGGCTGAACTGTGTGTAGGCGCAAATTATAAATTTGTATAAAGAGATGCGGATATTTTATGGAATTCATCAAATTTATTTCAGATATATTGCAGCTATCAAAATCGTGTGTAGCCTGATAAAATGAGTAAAATTCTTATAAATTGGCCTTATCCGTAACTAGATTTTTTGATAAAAGAAATGAATAAAATCAGACCTATAAGTAATAACATTTAAATTCTTTTCTTACATTTGAAATATCTTGTTCGGTCCAAATCGGATCCAACCGCCAATAGTCTTTATTATGAAGTAAGTGAATCCAGACATACTTGAAATTTTCCCAAGTTTGTTGGGAAGTCCCACTTGCGACAGGATTATAGCGTGTTCATACTCCTGCATAAACATCAATCTCATTCGCAACTTAATCAATATTTTGTTAAGTGCTTGGAATACCTGGCCAGCTTATCGTTGGATTATAGGATTGTCGTACCACAAAAATAAGATATACGACCACATCTCATTTATAAAGTTAGTGTGTTTGTTGCAGGTTTAATTGCTTCGCATTTCGTTCAGTACATCTTTAATCGAAGAGTGCTGTAAACACCAAAACAAAGCCCAACCTTTTCTGAGATCAATTGAGAATTACAAATGAATAAAATTGCCAAACTCTCATATTCAGTACGATCGTGGCGATTTCCTTTCTGGCTAAGAAGCACGACTTTTTACATAAAAATGTTCTGGCTTCAAAAATATTTCGCATTGGGCCGAAAGCAACTTTACTATTTGCCGCACATGAGTCGAATATGATCAAACTACAATCTAAGAGAGAACTCTTACTTTTTCGATGCGGTAGCAACGAACCGGTGCAGGACAGTCAAACAGTAAATTTTCTATAAAAATTATATATTTGAAAATTATTGTCGTACGAAACAAATATCTCAAATATTCAAAATCATATTGTTGGGAGATGATCTCTGATGTTCAAATAAAAAGCTTTTTAGGTTTTTTATTGCTCGGCCTCTTTGCTTGTATATCTCGTATATATGAATCTGCATATATTGTCCAAGTATAAGCAAAAGTAAATCGCTTAACAATAATATATATTACTTAACTATGATTTGATGAAGAAATTTTATTCTCGTCAAATGTAAATTATCATTGTTACAGAGCGGGAAACAGTTTACAAATGCAACTTTTAGTAGGGGAACCCCTTTAAGCATCAAAGCAGTATTCAGTTCTTTTTAAAAACTGGTTTACAAGAACAAAAAAAAAAAAATGAAACGTTAATCAGTGGAAATGAAAAGGGCCCAAAATTATACTTTGAAAGGTTCCTTTGAGATCATTAACACAACTGATACGTTGATACATTTTTACTATGACAAGGAAATTTATACCAAACATTGCACACTGTTAATACTGGGTGTCCATCGGGAAGGTATACTAGTTCGTATTTGGTAGTCGTGGTAAATTTATTATGGAAAAACTTTCGATGGGATTGATATGTTATCAAAATCAGTCATCGATCACTGTGCCGAAGTGACAGTTACGTTAAATCTTTGGAAGAAAGGACGTTCCAACAAGACACACTATTCTTCGGGTAGTGAAGGATTTCGAAAGTGCTGAAAAACAATCCATCAACTCAAATTCGGCGCTGTCCACAGGAGCTTGGTCTTCAAAGAACCACTTTGGTCAGAATCTTACAGAAGGACTTGCATTTATTTCCATTGACAAGAATGACATATCAGCTTGTTCCAGGAGCGCATTTAAGCCGATTTTCATGAAAAACTCATAATGAGTGACAAGCCATATTTTCATTTGAATGGCTCTGGGCTAAGGGAAACCCCCAAATTATTCATCAGTCACCTTTGCATCCATTGATCACGAGGAATCCTTGGATCATACTTATCTAAAACTGACGATGGCGTATCGGTTACTGTCAATGGGGAGCGACATTGTGATGTGATTGAAAACTTTTAACGTTACAACTTCATGCTTTGATCTTGATTAACATGTGGTTTCGGGAAGACTATACTACAACGCCTACAAGCAGGATTACGGTGAAATTACTGCGAGATCTCTTTCCACAAAAAGTTATTTCAAGAAATGGTCTTGAGCTCAAAAGAGCTCGCATTTGCGAGGTCAACGGAGTTGAGCATTTATGTGATATTGTCTTCCATACATAATTGCCGACATTAAATAAAATATTAATCAATACAAGATCCATTATCTTTCATATAATCAAAAATTATAAACAAACAAGGTAGTATACCTTCCCGCCGGACACCCTGTATCTTGCCTCCTATCAAAACTTTTTATGTATAAATTACTAAGTGTAACTCATTATTATTCTGCACTTTCTAACAAACTTTCGGCGCGTAACGCATTTCTTGCAACGGATCGGCAAATAAAGGATATAGGGGCTACTTTTTACCGAAAATTACCAAACCAATAAATTATTTCCTTTTGTTGCATTGTTTGTTTGTGAGTTGCTTTTATTATTTCATTTCAATACTTGTCTTCGGCCTGTTATTTATTAGTATTCTGCCATTTTAATTGAACCCTTAAACATGGCTGCCAACAACAACTTCCTTCGGCTCCTTTAATAACTCTTGCGCAAAAAATTTAAAAAAAAAGGAAAAAAAAAACGTAAAGAAACAACTTTTGTACTTAAACGGCATGTCGTATCGTGTAGATACATGTTTATCCATTTAATGTGTGCGTTTTTTGTATGCAATAAAATAATACAAATGGTACAAATAAGGTTCTGGTGACATTAATAAGGGCAAATTATGACAGAGGGTATTGTGTGTAGGGATAAATTTTCCTTGAATTACAAACAACTTATCAAAGTCGTAACTCTTTTTTTTAGCTCTTTTTGCTTTGTACCCTTTTTGTGCTTGTGAAATTTGAAACTCCCTACTTATGGATTGGTGCGGTCTGTGCTAAGGAACATTATTTTCTGCTGATTGATTTGTTTGTATGTGCGAGTATTTATGTGCATACGTATGCTTTTATAGGAGTCTACAGAAATGTACAATTTAAAATTGTAAGTAGCTGAGAGGCGTGGCTACGTTTCCTCCCTTTTTTAATTTCCAAAGGTACTGTTGCATTCTGAGGTTATTAAATTGCATGTCGTAATGAAATCGTTCGAAAAAAAAGCAAAAATGAAAAATGTGTATACTTGCAAATTCATTTCCGCTGGATACAAAATAAAACAAAGAAACACATAATACGTACATCACCAATTTAGACATGTTACGCTTGGCTTGAATCAATTTATTCAGCCAGATAGACTATCAAAGTTAAATGCAGTTGTATACGAATTATAGTTGTGCCCTACATGAAGCGTATGATTTTATTTCGGCGTACCAGTTTGTAATCCTTTACAAATTCATGAAGTGAAGTAATTTTAATAAATTTTACAAAAATTTATTTCTTAAAAGTGAAATTTTACGTAAAAGTTTTCTAATTTAATTTAAATCTTACGTTACGTTTTCTTACGAAAATATATTTTATATTTTTAATTTATGAAAATATATTTTTCTGACGATGTTAAGAAACTGTAAGCGGATTATTGAAAGAATAAATATTAAGTGTATATTACAAACCGACCTTCATCCCCAAATAAACTTAAAAAACTGAACAACGGCGTTAAAACTAAACAATAATTTTTATTTAAATGCAATTTTTAGCGATAGCTACCAAATACTCGGTAGTCATATGCCATGAATTATCGAAATTTTTGGGGAGATTTAAAACCAGGAGTCGTGTTGACTTCTCTAAAAACTCTAAAAACACTACTATCATATAAAGTAATTCAAATGAAAAAGGTTTTAAGACTGTATAAGTTCGGGAAGGAACAAAAACTAAAAGTCAATGAGAATAAAATCGGTGCTGAAAGTAACATATAAAATGAAATATTTCTTATAAATATACGAGTAAAGACTTTAACGGATTCTAAAGTTGAACAATCTTTTTTTTTCTTTTTTATCGCCTCTGTGTGACAGTCAAGAGGTCCTTGCAAAATGGGAGAAATGCATTTTCTTAAAGATCATCGAAGGACACCCTAAAATTATTTAGTTTACTAAAATGGAATTTAGACTATACTTCAGATTGCCCAGAATTTGATAATGAAAGTACAGCAAGCACTACACTAATAACGAGTTCTTGCGATCCATTCCCAATAAGAGGAAAATATTATTAAATTTTCATATTTGAAATGCAACACTTCCTTTTGTTTTTAGAAAAAACTTAGTAATCGCTTTGTAGCAAAATGTAGATCATAAAGTTTTATATCTTTATAGTTTTTAAATATTGTTATGCATTCAGTCTTAACCGCCTAATGACTAATAAAAATTACTACCTTTAAATGTTACCCTTTTAAAGCTTCCATTGTCATAACGCTGAAAACTAATGTAGTCCTATTGGCGAAGATGATACAGTGACTTGCTTTTAACTTACAGTTAGAAGCGGCACAAAAAACATTGCTAACCCAAGCATTTTTGGGAGTTCTGTGTAGCCATCATGCACTTATTACGAGTTTTGTGAGACAGCCTTGGATAGCACAGAGAAAAACTTCGAATGTAAGATTCTTTTGAAGGGCTTTCACTGTTTCTCCCTCCGCATTTTCAAATTCCATCGTAGAATTTTATAAACGTCTTTTAATTTTTTTCCCCTCCACAACTAACCGATGTTTTTATTGCATGCGATAAAATTTTTATGTAGAAGAAAGAAAGTCACTCACAAGCATGCATGACTTCCGTCAATCACGTAAGCTCTGCTTATCTCCGTTTA
Organism: Ormia ochracea; assembly: GCA_963402855.1. NCBI lineage: Eukaryota > Metazoa > Arthropoda > Insecta > Diptera > Tachinidae > Ormia > Ormia ochracea. Next base: position 31,707,101 of record OY727107.1, on the reverse strand, counting down.
TACCAGTTACAGCCAATCATTACAACAAACTAACAAAACAGTTCTGGTTATTATTTTTGCATATTACAAATATATTTTACAACAGGAGGGTATGAATGAAGCTTTATAAATTCAGCTACACACCACCCAGCCAAATACACACCTGAGCTGTAAAGCCATCCATGTAGAAGCAAAAGAATGGAAAAATTAAAATGCTTGTAGTAATAAAAATGGCTGACTTTTATAGTGTAAACTGATATGTGCCATGTGTTTATGATAATGTTAATGAAAATGAACAATTTACAATTTTATATTCGTACTCGTATTCATGTTACCATTTTGCTTGCTATTCTGATTAAAATGCCAGAATATATTTAATGAGCATTGTCAACTACAACAAAGTTCTCCTTATAAATATGAGGTTTTTATTATTTTACAAGAAACAAAGACAAAAAAAAGAAAGAGAATTACTTGTGCTCATGTAACTCATACACCATACACCAGCGCAAGTTTATTAGGCACCAGCCACGCTGGAAGAACAGACTTAAAATATTTATGTTCCTGCTTGCCAGTAGTATGGCAAATAAGGCACCTCCTCTCTTTTTATTTGCCGTACTCTTGCTTTCTTATACAGACACTACTGGCCAATTATAAAATTGTCTTTGCATGGGGGTTCTTACGTAAATGTCTGTTGATCGAGTTGCTATGTGTCGTTTCACCAAAAACAAGCCATAAAAACTTTTATTATTTCGTATATTATTTCATTTTGCGTACTTTTTCTTAACACTCGTACACGAACATTTATTGTGCAATAAAATTTATATTGAAAAATTTTTTATCAGGACTTTTTGCTGCCAGCTATACATTTTTTTATCTCAACATGGTGGTATTTAGTTCTGTTCTTAAAGCGATATTAAGGCTTAAACTTATCGCACGGTTTGCAAAATTTTTGATTACTACTTGTGGTTTTATCCTGCTGCCAGGGATCGGCATGCGTGTAGTCCTAAAGAAATTAACAATATCGTACTCTCATGCAAAGACATCTGCTTTATCTCAATGCAAAGTATAAAGCGATTGTTTTGATTACAATATTCCTTTACAAGTCCAAGAAGGCTATCGGTATTTGAAGGGTTCAATTTTAGTTTTTATTGAACTTTTTCTGAAGTAAATTTTTGCTCAAACCCTCTTACTAGAGATGACACGCTAGCCAGGCAGCAAAACACGAAAAAGTCAAAGAAATTTAGTGCTATTGGTTGCCTCTCATGATTATCGTTTTGGCTATTGGCAACTTAAGTGGCACTCATTCAGTTGGTCATTGCACGCGGTCTTCATCGCATTTTTCCACGCTTCAGTTGTCGAGCTGCCTGCTCGAATTATACAGCCAGCCGGGATTTGCTCACTCAGTTAGGTTTGACTTTACAAAGTTAAAATTACACAGTGATTTTACTTAGGCTGGGGGGGAAAGAAGTATTTAAGAGTAGTAACATTTCACGAGATCCTTAATCAGGATGCAGCGAAAATCATTCTTCAAATTTACCATACCCATAAACCTGCATTGTAGTCGGAACCTCTTATTTATCTTTACAAAATGTGCGCAATTCCAATAAACCAAAATTTTTAAATACAAAAAAAGGATAATGGAAAGTAAAAAAATCCTTTTGATGAGTGTGAAGAAATTTGAGATTTTTTAATTTCATTTCAAATAAATGTTCAGTTAACAACATTGTTGTTTTAAATATTTGCTGGAAACGTGGCCGTAAAATGTCAATAAGAAAATAACAATTAAATACACATGTGTGCGTAAGTGTGTGCATGTGTGTGCATGTGTGTGCATGTGTGTGCAATTAAACAAATGCCAATTAATAAAGTCTGCAAAAGTAATAGTGTCGTCTACAAGTGTGCTTGATATTTGCCACACTCTGCTGGTAAGCAACATTTATTAAAATATCGATAAATAATATCTGCTGGAAGTTTAACGCAAATTCTATTATTTGCTGTCATAATAACAAACTGACAGACTAACTGGAGCAAACAATCAATATTTATGTTTCTATTTTGTTCGCATGCCAATAACGACGTATCCATAACCAGCAAACCAACAAACCAGCGTCATTGAAATCACAACTATCGCCGCTTACCCTGCACATTATTATACATTTTGAAGTATTATTAAAACAGGACAAAAATCTAATGAGGTTTATGTTGACATTAGAGAATACACTTCATGATAATATTAATTTTCTTTTAACCCTTTAAGGGCACCATTCACTATAGTACACAGTCGAACGAACTGTCAAATATATCAAATGGTTATTTCCACGCGATCAGAGTTGCATTTACTTCAAGCTACTAACACAAAAATTGTTTGCAGCTTATTTGTATGATAGTGTGTCATCAGCAAAGCCATTTTCATGCTTCTTTTTAAATTGTATTGAATCAAATTAGATTTTCGTATGAATGGATCGCCCGACAATGTGGGATAGTGAAGCATGACATTTAAAGGCGCAAGGTTTTATTACAATTGCGAATCCTTTACAGATATTAAACAAATGCATGGACCGCTTCTATTCCTGCACGTTCTTTACACATACAGAATAGTGAAATGAATTACCAGGATTAAAGATTTGTGCGTCCTCTAATGGTAATAATTTGATATCGAAAACTTGGCAAAAAAATTAACAAATTAATTAAGATACACCACTGGCATCTATTTCACTTGAGATTAAGCAGATCGATGAATAAAGTATTGCTAAAGATTTTAACTGTTGCACAGACTAAAAAATTGATTTGAAATATAAATTGTTATTGCAAACAAAAAAAGTGTGGAGATACACTTTCGTTGTTAAATACGCACTACTGGATAGTGAGTAGATACGGCCAAGTTAAACAAGCAACCAGTGCGTATCTCTGGCGGTCCTTTGATTTACTACAGCTTTTTCTCGTGTTAATAAAATCGTATATTGTTGCTGTAAATACCATGTAGCATGATATAAATTTACAATAACATTAATTGTGCTGCTATAAAGAATTTATAACTACCAAAGTTAGTGTGTAGCAAGAGAACACATCGATTTCAAAATATATAAAACTGAAGCTCTTAGTGAAGCCAATGGGAGGGGAATCTCTTACTTAAATTAGGTTTGATTGCGATGCTAACGAGGGCAGAACTATAATTTTTCTTTAAGATTTTGCTTATAAAGCTGTAGCAGAACGAGCTGTAGCTGCACAAGATCCGCATTGAGCAACGACCAATTAAGGATATAGAAAGCCGTCAACAGATTAATTATGAATTACAGTTATACTTTTTAGAATATATAAATCGGTTTTTTTCTGTATTTAAATTCGTGATCTGCAGCCGTTAATTGAACATCGACTTATTTCTCATTGCAATTTAAATTTTATAGACTCTTCCAGAGATGTTTAAATTTCCAGAAAGAGTTTTCTTATTTCAACAGGATTCTTATTTCCATTTGAGGAAATACTTGGTAGTCTCATTATTTTCATTTCATAATTTAAATTGTTTTAAATAGTCTAGTAAAATTCATTTCTAAATTTTTATGAAAACTTTCAAAAATAAAGCGCAGCCTACTAAACCGGAGATCGCGGGTTCGATTCCCGGCTAGACACTGGCTGTTTTCCTGCGGTCAAGCCGAATGCTTTGCAAGTTAAGTTAGTTTTAAAAAAAAGAAATAAATAATTTTGTTTGTGCCATTATTTATCTTAAGTCTGTATCTACCGGTTGCCCTGCGTAACTGACGCTATAGCTGATGCTTCTCTGAAGAGGTGTAAACATTTTCTTGTTGGCTTTTCAATACTTGAAATTATTTTCCGCCAGTGCTTAAAGTAGTTTCTACTCGCCCCTGTTAATCAATCTAAATTCTAAATTGTATTTTGCCTCTCTCCATTGCAAGTCAACATACGTAAATGGAACTAAAATAATACTATTCTGTATTAAATTTATAGACCGTGTGAGCTTTCCAAAAGTAGTACAAATTTCAACTTTTCAAACTTTTCCACATCTGCTTCTCTTTTTTAGCCTCCCTCTATCTAAAATAAAAAATACTCTTTTCTAAAAATTTGACATTTTTTTCAATTAATCTGAAATTATTAACTATATCACGATATCAACTTCTACTTAAAATTTATTCTGATAATTCCCGCTTAAGCCCTCGTACGCTGTGCTCGCAAACACTTGGAACTTCTCGTATATACTAATATATCCTTCAAATATTCTTTTTTTTTCGGAAAAATTTAATTAAAAACTTTATTGACGCGTACTCGTCTTCAACAAAGAAAAAAAAAAAAAAGAAATAAGAAAAACTAATTTTATATAAAACCAATACCAAAACATTCATTCTATTGAAAAACCGGAAAATTAAAAACTTTAGCTTGAATATGGGGAAGCAAGTGGTTAAATATTTAAGGCAAATTAATCATGTGTTGAGAAATATTTGGGAGGAATGCTTGTATTAAAAGCAGCAAAGTATAAGAAGTTTAGTTTTGAAGTATACAAACCGTTGCCAAGAAAGCTTCAAGCACTGCATTAACCGCATTGTTTGCAAATTGGGTGAATAGTACAACTATAAATAAGGAACCTCGTATTGCTTTCTGCGAATCGGTTTGCAAAGTTATTGATTTTACAATTTTTAAAATATGTACGTGTCAATAAGAGTTTAATATATTTTAAAAGCTTTGTGAGTTTCTAATATGTGATACTCGCAATGGCGAAGAGAGAAAAAATGGTTGTGATGTCAGAAATGAAATTATTATAATTTGGGTTATGCATGACAAGTAAATTCTATTACTCTACAGAGACAGTAGTGGCAATTAGCCATTGCAACTTGTAATTTTTATATTCGGATGGATTGCTTTCGCCAATGAATCTGCCACGGCAACGGTAATTGCAACTGCAACGGCAATTGCAACTGCAACTGCAACTGCATCCGCTTATTATCATTACGATCAATGTAGACACTGTTCTTATTCTCTCTCCAACTATCTAAAGTTCGTCTTATTGAAATTCTTATTAAAAAAAAAAACGGGAGGCTTAAAGCCTTTCTGATTTATTGCATCATAAAATCCACTGTCGATTACAATAAAGGAAAATGCATCTTCAATAGAACAGAAAATAACAAAGCAGGTGGTTTCAATTGGAAATTGGAAAAGAAAAGTATTTCTTTATCAATATTTATAGGAGTTTTCCATCTTATCATTGACATGGAAAATCGAAATCTAAAAGATTTTACACACACACACACACACACACTCTCACACAAAAAGATATAAGGATAGAAAGGAAAAAGGATTTCATTGTTAAGCGATCACAGGTGCAAGTGAGCAGCACTAGTAAATTACCGAAATTGTTGCATTTCTTTATACAAAAATAATATAAAACCAGACGACAATTCCCACGTTAAAAAATAAAAATAAAAATAATACTGAAAAATTATCTGATCTGCTCATCATTGCGAGTGTTGCAAAGATATTAAAACAGCAGTCCCACCAGACAGTCACATATTTCAAATGCTGATGATACATTTCATTTGAATTGTACTATTTACATCAATACATACATACATACATACATACATACATACATACATACATACAAACATACAAAAATACATACATTCATACATACATAAATACATATGCACATACATACATTCATACATACATACATACATACATACAGACATACATTCATTCATACGAACATACAAACATACAATGATACGAGCATACATACATATTCATGTATTTATACATACATACATACATACATACATACATACATACATACATACATACATACGAACATACAAGCATTTAATGATACGAGCATACATACATACTCATGCATTCATACATACATACATACATATATACATACATACATACATACATACATACATACATACATACATACATACATACATACATACATACATACATACATACATACATACATACATATATATACATACATACATATATACATACATACATTCATACATACAACCATACATACATACATACATACATACATACATCCATACATAAATACATATGCACATATATATTTTTGCTGGCATGTCACAGAAGTAACGTTGGAGAAGTAAAAATGCAAAGTAAGAATTGTAAAAATAAAAAATGATCATGTGTTTTCTTTTCTCAAAGAAAATAAACCGGAAGATACACATCAAAGTATACAATATGCAAGACACTGTATCAATAAATATTCGTAGAACAATATTATTATATAATTTTATTTATGCCTCTGTTTTTCTCTAAATAATTTGTACCGGAAGTCATTTGTAATGTGTTGCCTCTATTTGCTTTTTTTCTATTTTTTTTTTTTTTTTTGTTGCCAACACAGTTTTCTTGTGCGGCATATGACAATACTTGTAATATAATGTGCAAGGATTTGCCCTGGTACTAACTTTATTGTAACGTCGATAAGTTTTTCGTTTGGTTTGGCATAGCATTCTTAAAAACCGTACAAAAGTTGGCATTGGTCGTTTGCTGGAGTCGTAGCTGGCAGTAACCAGCAAATGCCAATTGGAATTATGACTGCCAGCTACGTATTTCCAAGAAAAAATAATATAAATTTATAATTTCGTTCACCTGAGAGCGACGAATTGTCTTCGCTCTGTTCCTTAACTCTAACTGGAACATTTAAATAATAAATGGATTTAAATCTGAACCAGCCAAATTGTTACTTCTATTTGTGTTTCATGACAATTGCCATTTAATATCGAATTATTACAGTTTTGCTTACTTTTTTTCTTGGCTAAACTAAACCAGAACTTTAGATTGGGGTGAGACTTGAAGAAGCAAAATCACAATTCACATAAAATTTCATGGTTGAACTGTTTGAAAATTGATTTTCATATACAGTAGTTGAGCTGATAGAAATGGCCGTGGAGTTGCTTAAGCAAAGCTAAACATTTAAATTGTTGAATTAACTTGAAGCAGACCTACAAAGGAGTAGAATCATTTATATTCATTGCTGTCTGCAATTACATAAAAATCTCTCAATTACAGAATTATGGGAAAAAGATTACATTAAGATTGCTTATTTTAATACATTAAATATGGAAGTTCGAGGCAGGGAAAGTAGAAAAGTGTTCAAGGTTGAGGGAGAGTTGACATTATGAAATTTTTTACCGTGTGTTAATTCCTGTGGGCAGAATAATTTTTTGGATTTTTACCATGTCAAACATTGTTGTTTTCCAATAAAAACATTTTACATTTTAATTTTTGAGGGATTACCTCGAAAATTGCAATGCATATCTCGGAGATAAGGAAGTGGAAGAGTATAAAAAAAAGTGTCATGTAAATTTATCATCGTGGAAACATTATCAAAGTCTTGTAAAAGATATAACTTGACTCTACATTGTATAAAATCGATATCGGCATAATTGCTTTGCCAGCATTCATTAAAATATGCTCATAGCATTTGGATTGGAGTCAAGTACCTCCGTAGTTGAATTAATTAAGCACAGCCTACTAAGCCGCAGGTCGCGGGTTTGATTCTTGCCTAGACCCGGAGTGCTTTCTTGCGAACAAGCTAAAATTTTTTTCAGATTAAATTGTTTCCGAAAAAAAAAATAAAAAAATTAAAATGCCTGATACCCTGTTCCGACCTAGAAATAAGTAACGCAATTGGATTTTTTATTTAATTTACAGCTTAAGTGGTATAAATTTATGAGAAAATCCAGTAAACTGCTAAGCGTAAGTTCTCTGTTGAAGACATAAAAACAAAAAAATATATTACCCGCACTTAATGACATGAAAATTAAAATGTCAAAAATAGTAATAGCTGTGACTTTCCTTGATTTATGTATGCCAATTAAGAAAAAGGTAAGTTGACAATGTGTTATAGGAACGCTTCAATATTCAAAATAAATTGACTAAAAATAATTGTATGTCTGAATAGGGCACAAGTCTAGTAATGCAAATTATTTGAATATAACTCGAATTCATTCCAGTAAAGTTAAAAAAATAATTCATTTCAAAACTCCTACTGACGAAATATCTTCATCTCAAATGCATATTTTTTAAATTATAAAATTTTGATTGGGCTCGGAAAGAACTATAAGAAAAATTATATTCACCAGTGTAGTGATTGATAGTAAAGTTTTAGTAAATAGACATATCGTAGGAGACGCCATAGAACTACTAGATGATTTTACAAAATCATCGTGCTTTAGTGTTTTTATGTGTAATATGACTGCGATTCCGCTACGCATCCGTGAAAATGCTTCGGAAAAAGTTTTCCAAATTAAATTTTTATCATTACAATAAAACACACATTTAGTATTATCAGCGATTCCAGCGTGCTTTTTAAAATGTTTGAAATATTCCTTCTACTCACAATATTAGTATTTGTTTTCTTTAAACCTTTTTCGAAGGATAACAACTCAGCCACGTTGTCGAAGGGAAAAAAGAACCTAATCGCAACATTATGGGCTTGTAAGTATAAAATTTTAGCTGCAAAGAAGTGATTCCATAAGACAACTGTTTATTAGCAGTAACAACTGCAGTTGTTACACTCGTATTTTGGGGTTAATACAACATCCCAGTAATACAACTCGTGTTCTGTTGAGGTGCTACAGGCAGGTGCTAACTCTACTCGATTTCGAAAAATCAAATAGCTTGGCAAAAAAGAAAATATTTTTACTACGGTTCAACGAATATTTAACTAAGTGGCGTATATCACGCTCGCTCGTTATTAAATCCAAAACAAAATAGGAACAAACACACCAACAGCAATAACAAGAAACAAACATTACAATAACATTGTCGTAAATGTTTGAACTGTTAAGGAAACAATATTAAAGCCAAAAAGTTCAAAAAGTAAACTTTTTGTTAGCACTGCCTCTTAAGAAACAATATCACTATGGGTAACGTTTGGTATGAATGTGAAAAAATTTTCAGACATACAAAGACATTTGGGTTCACCAATTGTTTTTTTTTTTTATTTTGTATTTATTTATTTGTTTTGCTTGTATTTACATGTCCAAACTTTTTTATGTTTCGTTTTCGTAGTTCTTTTGCTTGCTTTTTGTTAAAATTCATTGCTCTGTATCATGTTGGCTTATACTTTAATGTCACATGAGGTTCAGTATTACAACCCACTAAAGGAATAGATATGTAGATAGACAGATAGGGATAGCGACAGACATACATATATACATACATAAGGTTACTTTTGTAAGAGAACGGTAAGCAGTTATAAAACATTTTATTGTATTTGGTTATAGTCGGTTTGACCATACCCTTCAACCTTGAAGGGAGCTAAACAGTTTATCCTTAGCATAAAATCGTCCCAGATGATGAATGCGCAAGCAGGAGTTCACTGATTCAAATGCTAGATGTGGGTTACTAATCAGTTAATAGATATCTGAAAGGAATAACTTTTTATACAGCAAGTGAAGGAGGCTCTTTGGTTGCCCTCTTCCTCTATAGAAAGTGACCTCAAATAAATTTGCTGTTCTAGTGGAACTGGGTAAATAATTTAGTCCGTACTTGGAAAAAATTTTCAACATTGTAATATGGGAGCTGCTTGATAATACTTTTGGACTCTCTAATATGGAAAAATATTTACATGTTAAACCGATTCCTAGAAATCAGATGGTCTTATTTATTATATTTGATATTTCATATTTTTCGTATTTATTGACTCGTTCCGCAACTGGTTAGCAACGCCTTTAATAGCAAACGTACAAGGTTAGTTCAGCATAGCAGGGCAGGAGAGGTTTGTTCTCACTTAATGGTTCTAAAAATTATGATGTTGTTGTATTGGCTGTGCAGTGAGAAGGATGAATGAGGGTAAAAAAGGAGATCCAGTGGCACAGAGATGCAGGACGTATAAGATAGAGTAACAGATTGGCTGATCTAGAGAAATTAATCAGTATGATTGAATGCGATTACCCAATTATTCAGGTTTTGATTTCTGTCTCCTTTTTTTTCTTCTAGTGCGCTGCATAGGAAATGAAGTTGAACGATATTTTGCTTTTCCACCACATGAAAACCTTTGAAGTAGCAGCTTTACTAGTTGTGGATTAGATTCAGCTTTTCAGCATAAGGCCTGAGTGGATATTCTCAGTTAAGGCAATTCAAGAGCCCTCTTGGGATTATCCTATCTTTTTTCTGACGTGACTTTAATTCTAAAATGATTCGTCATAATTATGAAATATTAATTGCAAATTAATAGTGTTTTCACACCTAAAGTTAAAACCTGGTTTTAACTTAAAACCTACAAACAGCTGATTTTGTGTTCACATACAATTTTTATAAAATCAGGTTTTATAATACAGTTTGTCAAATAAATTTGTTAATGTAAAAATACATTTTTTGAAGAAATAGATGTGTTTGTTGTAATTATTCTTCCCACATTTATTTGAGAAATTATACGACAGCTGTTATGGTATATATAAAACATAAATTTTAAAAATGTGTATCTAAAATTGAAATGATTTTACATTTTGTGAATGAATATTTGTGAATTGTGAATGAATTATCAGCTGTTTTCACTCTTTCTAAATTGGTAGCACTGAATAAAACAAGGTTGTATGTTATAAAATCTACTTAAACCAATTCAAAAAAGGTATTAAGATGGTTTTATGAGAATTATTTTGTATGGTAAAACCAGGTTTTAAGGGTTGGTTTTATAGTTAAAACCAAATTTTGTTTTAAAACCAGGTTTTATCCTCAGTGTGAAAACGCTATAATACACACCTAAATTAATTTATTAAAATTTTTTTTTTATTCTGTGAATGTTTTTAGTATAAAGTAATCTGGATTATTGCCAGTAAAACAATCACTTTAAAATTCAGATTTAACATTTTAGATCTTTTTAATATTTAAGTAATATTTTATTTTTACAATATTTCGTTAGAAAACGTTTAACATGTAAAAAAACAGGAAAACTAAAATTGTCCTATTGTCCTCTTTCTGTAATAGAGATCTGTACCCCGGAGCCATATTAGCTACATCTGATTCAAAATTAGTTTTTCTAGATGATGCAACATTTGTGATATCTAACATTTCTTACCTGTAACGTCGTCTATAATGTCAATTATGTAATATTATTGACTAAGGAGTAATTTTCGGTTCGTATTCCCTGTTGGAGTCTGATTTGTTACTGGGCCCATAAATATGAAAAAATCATTCCTAAAACTTGTACTGACAACTTGCACCGTTTGCAACGTAATCAAGTTACACCATGAGATAGTGTAGCGCCTTGCAATCACATAAATTTATAAAAGAAAAGTCTATAGTTTTAGTGAAAAATCAAAAATAATCGGAAAAAATTGAAAATGCATATAAAAACACAACAGGATGATGGTGTGAATGAATCCATTGTTTAGTTCGGTTACGGTCTAACAATTTTCGTGTATTATTTCAACTATTTTTTGACAAAAGTTCTTTCTGCAGCAGACTTAAACTGACTTCTTTCGGCAACAACAATGCATTGTTGTCTTAAAGCAAGAAAACCAAAATTAAAAATATACAATACATGAACGTACTGATGTAAAGAAAATAGTAAAAAAAAAAAAATATTATATGAAGAATGAAGGAATATTTAAAAGTCGATTTGAAATGAATTTCCTTCGTAAGTTTTTACAAGTCATCATTTATTTTAATTATGATTATTTTGCTTAATATGAGAATTTCTTCTTGCTATTTGCCAGTTCTTTAAGTAAATAATTTAACAACAGTTAATTACCCATAAAATTTAAAGGAAACCAGGGAAACGCACAAGTGGGGAGATGACAAATTCTCTACATTAAAAATAGGCGTCATGTTTCAATTTTCAATTCTGTTTTTAGTTGTTCTCTTCAGTATTATTTGCTTTGCAAAGTCCGCTCACTCCTAATGGTGCTATTCCATTCAATTACGTTTTGTGGCTCTAAATTAGGCGACATAAAATCATATTTAAGTTTCCTATTTCCATTTGCTATTCCCTTCGGGCACTGTGTTGCGTCGCAATGAATTTTTAACAACGACAATTAATTTTTTAATTACTTTTACTTGTTACACATTTCAGTGTTTTACAACGTATTAAAACGAAACAACCAAAACATAAAAAGACTCATTAAATTGAAATGTAATGCAGGCAGAAGAAGCAAAGTTTGTACAAGCAAAGTGGAATACTAAAGTAAGAGATGAACCGTTTTTAGGAGCAGCGAAAAAGGTTTCTCTGTGTATGACATTTGAGTGTTCATCACAAAATAATTGTTGAAACAATCAGCGATAAATTAGGACAGAGATAAGTAACGACTATAAATAATAATACATGTGAATTAATCAGAGACTGCTTGATAGGAAAAATATTAAATTAATTAAACCAATAAAAAACGATTAATGGTGCTTCAAACCCTTCCCTAATTTATTTCCTTTTAACGATTCGCTTCGTTTCAAACTTTAAATATGAGTGCACCTTAATTTCGCTCTTCTAAGCATGGCCAACGAATTGATATACCGGCCTTCCAAGTCTATTGCATTCCATTACTTATTGCTGGTTAAAATAATGCATTAAAATATTTCGAATAAGGATGCATTTAATCGAAAAATAACAATAAACAATAATATAAATAACTTTTTTATATATCGCTTCTCTATTTTCTGGTTTCATTTCTCAATTTCAGACTAATTCAATTTGAACTGAGAAAAGATAGAGAATCGCGCAACCCGTTAAAGTTGTTCGGGCTTATTAATAATATCGGCGTTTCATATCAGTGGATTCATCTATGAGTGGAATTGCCAAAATTGATCGAAGAACTGCAGCCTCTGGACCATTCCAAACGTCGTCAATGGTCAGAATGGTGGCATGAACAGTGGCAACAGTGGATGATCAATTTATGGGGAAAACAATCTTCAGTGATGAGACACATTTTCACTTTGGTGGAATCGTCATTAACTATTAAAACTTTATTGAAATTAAAATTGTTATATAAATCGCGACCGTGGGAAGATAATGCTGCTTTCTCCGAACTATTATAATTCTTATATTTGTGGCATGTGGCACATTTTCACCTCAGTGGATTAGTCAATAAGCAGAATTGATGAATGATAATCCAAGAGTAATTATCGAAAACCCAATGCACCCAGAAAGAGTGACTGTTTGGTGCGGTTTATTGGCTGGCGGCATCATCGCACCATACTGTGAATGATGTTGGCTATCGTGAGATGACAAAGAAACATCTTATGGCCAGAAATGGAAGGTGTGGATATAAACGCTTTGTGGTTTCAATAGGACGGTGGCAATTGCCATACTACTAACGACACAATGGCAGCTTTATCTCACGTGGTAGCGATGTCAATTGGCGGTAAGGAAAATGTGATTTGACACCGTTGGACTTCCGTCTTTGGGATTGTTTGAAAGGCAGTAAGAATTCAAGAGCTGAAGGATAAGATAATTCGGCACATTAATGGAGTAGAACCTCAATTATGCATCAACGTCATCAAAAATTTGTACTGTCGGATGGAGATGTGTCGCCGAGGTCACTGTGGCTATTTGTATCGCTCCTCAATACTTTTTCTCACAATATAACAAATTACTTTTTGTCATTTCGCGTCTTCATTTCGACACTAAAAGGCAATCGGAAAAGAAACTGGTAAAATAAAAAATTTCAAAAATAAAACCAGAACTGCCTCTGTTTCGCTGAGTGTATGAATACACCCAATCCGAGTACGCCACGATCAGTACGGAAGTGCATAGTACGCATTGCAGTGCTTGCGAGATTTTTGTAAAAACGGTGACAGACTATGAAAATAGGCTTCTACGAAGATAAGGCCATAGCAAACCAGTGTAAGCTTGATGATACAAGTCCTTCCATTCCGTAATGGCTTTAAATCTGGATCATCTTGAAAGAGTTAAGCTGCACGCACATAAAATTCAATTTGACAGTGATAAGCTATACTTTGTAAACCAGGCAATGGGTCACTTGCCGCAGTTTATTTTCATCCAAAACCGAGGCTTTGGGAACTTAAACCTTTTTAGGAGGCAAAGGCTACTGTTGTGTGGAAATATTATATAATTTTTTGTTCATAATTGTAACATTTCTGTGTGTTTAATCAAAAGCAGTTGTAATTCTCGTTTGTGCAGGCTATAAAGCTTAAAATTTCTATTTGTGCCCGATAGTGCATTCAATAATTGTAACATTTCTAATCTATAAAGATCCCCCTACTTGTATTCTGAATTTAATGTGGGCAGTATCAAACGCGACCTTGTAAAGCAAATGCAGTGGCTGGCAAGCATGCTTGATTTGCCCTTGAACAGGTCAATATTCGATTTTCCTCATTTGAATTTTTCTAACGCGCTTCAACCGCATTATAAACGATTCTGTCGTATAATTTAAATCACAAGAGACTGTCTGATATTAAGTTGCTCTTTTTTCCTCATCTCGTGTTTCATTGAATCCACTTCTGTAATCATTTCAGCTCGTTTCAGTTTCTTAATAAAAAAGAAAAAAATATTTTTTTTTTTACGCAATACTTTCTTAGAAGCAATAAAAGTTTTTGTTTTTTACTTTTATCAATTATTATTAAAAGAATTTGTTATGAAATGCTTGTGTATTTGTATTTTTCCATGTATACGATTAATTGGTTAGAAAAGGCTTTTCTGAAATAATTCTAATTCTGAATCGAATAAAAACATTTAAATTGAAATCACTATTTTTTGGGAATTAAACAAAAACGAAAATTATTTGATTTTCGTTTTAAATGCACACATTTTTAAATTGATTCTCAAACTCAATGAATTTGAGTGACTTTTGATTTTCAGCTTCTTCTAGAAACTGATAGATAAACTTCTTTTCAAACTTTGGGAAAGTCATTAATTCGTTAATTGTTTCATTGTGTGTTGTGTGTTGTAGATAACAGGGGAAAATGATGTGAGCAGTTTTGTGCGGGAACTTGCATTTGATAACTAAATGTTGGGTGGCGTTTCCAAATAAACTGAAAAATTTGTTTGGAACTAAAAAAGGTGCTGCATCTTCAGACTATAATTAAATTAAACAAGTGCAATAATAAAGATTTCAAATAAAGATATCAAATGTTGTAGGTGATTGAAGGGAATCAAACATGTTTCTGTAAGATTTTATTTTTCATCAAAAAATTGTGAATGCCTGTTGGAAAAGCTTGATTTTAATGATTTGATATGTTCCGTACGTATGAACGTCTTTCAATATGGAGAGATTCTCATGCATGACTACTGAGTGGCATAGCTGGAAAACTGTTCAGCAGTTTCTGTTTTTTATTTCATTATTGCTTAAGAAAAATTATATTTTAAGAATTTTAATACTTAAGAAAAATTGAGTTGAAAACTAGGAAATTTGAGAATAATGTTATTTTTGATCAGCCCTCGTATACAAACACATATATAAATGTCATTTAGTGACTTTTTTAACAAAAATTCCGTTTTACGTGGGCTTAAAATTTCTACGCTGTTAAGACACCTGATTTTATACTTTTAGATGTACGAGGGTGAGGTGAAAAATTTCCGGCCTTATATAGAAAAACCACATATTTTCGATTAATTCACTTTTCACAGCTACATTGATCACTTTGTCGCTGCTCTTAAATTTTTTACATTCAAGCCATTTTATAACGTTAGGAAACAGATAATAGTCGCTGGTGAATATGGATAAGTCTGGTGAATATGCTGACTGATGAAACAATTCGAACTTCAATGTGTTGATTTTAGCCATCTGAAAGAGCATCTGCATTGTCCTGATGAAACACGATTCCTTCCCTTTATCCTTCAGTCCATCCGGAAATGATTACTCCCACCCTCGCTATATTGTAATGTACACATTACTTTTATTTTGTGTCGGTACACAAGCAAAAGCGTTACAAAATGACATACCAAAATCGAAAACCTAAAATCGCTTTAATTTGCTAGTTAAAAGTGAGGAAGAGGCGGGAAAAGGTAACTAAAAATTATAAATACAATTGAACAGAAACGCATCATGTGCTTGACAAAACCGATAGATATTCGTGGATTGTGTTGAAATGAAAAAGTACACAAACAACATAAAAAGATGAAAACAAAATTGTTGTGAGACAGTGCAACTGCAATGACGAAAGTAGCAAATTGCAGTGAAGTCCACTGTTTCACTTTGGAGAAATATTGGCAGAAAATGTTTACTAATTTTATTTCTTTTCATGGAAAACAAACTGCATGCGAGGACTGTTCGTATTTCATATGCGTACATTCATATCCGAAGTTACAAAACCTTCCAACCACCAAATGGTCGTTTGGTGAGTTACGTCTGTGCCCAAATGTTTAATAGTTTCTTTTACTTCTTAAATAATGAATGGTCTATAAATGGCGGAGTATATATAAGGGAGTGCTTGAATTACGTACTCGTTCACATCTACTTTAGGTTCATTTTTTCCTTGATGAAAAGTGATGGCGGCGGTGAAGTTCTAAAAGTGCAAATGATGAGCATTTGCTGGCGACATTGAATAAGAGGATGTAAAATTATAAAACAATTCAACATTAAGAAAAGTGAAACACAAGTTGACGCCATCACTGGATTAGATGCAATTAAGTACCTCAAAAAGTGTTGAGTTTTAACTGAAAAATAAAAATTCCCAGCAATTTAATGCTGCACATTAACTGTAGTACATGCCATTGAAAATACTATTTTTAAACCCAAAAGTAGTGTGTAGACAGACAGACAAACAAGTGCGTGTGTGCGTGAGTATGTGTACGGATGAGTAGTTCTTACCAAATAAATACAACACGCCCTAAAGAAACCTTTTTAACATGTGCATGCACGAGTAGAGTTTTGTAAAGGAGAAGTACAGCTACTTCAGCATTTTACACTGGCGGCTTGCTTTATGTGGCTCTACTCATTTTTCCAATGTCCTTTTTCCTTTATTTATATTTTCTAAAAACCTAATTATTCTTGACAAATTATTGTAAGAAAATTATTTATTTTCTCAAATTGATAACAAAAGCTAAAACATTTTCTCTTTATACTTTTTGTTCAAGCCTTAAGGACAATGGGCGAGATGTTACTGTAAATCGTACCACTATAGAAATTCCTAAGCGAATCGAAAATAGACTTGAAAATAGAATAGTAGACTTGAAGCTTGACTATGCGAAGAATATCTAGCCAGACAGATAGAAACTCTTGCACAGAAATTCTTAGCATAAACTACAGTTGAATCTCCATTATATGCACCTGTGTAGCTGGTTTTATTTCATATCGTCTATTAAACCAGCTGTTGCTTTACTTTTATATTTCTATTACATATTTTCCGTATGGAACAAACGGTTTATTATCATTTTATCCACATAAAGAAATAATTAATTGCCGGGTATTCCCACTGGCTTATTTAGACATGCTTTTTCATTATGTGTATTAAATTTAATCTTTCAACACTACAAATGACAACTTAACGGATTGTTGGCAAATAAAAAAACTGTCTGCGGTGTAGGAAAAATATAAAGATAAAAGTTTGGAACATGGGTCCAAAACGATTTTAATCGAAGCTAAAGAAATCTATTTTCAAATGCCTTGAACATCAGAATGCTTTAATGATTCCCAATCATACATGCCAAGCGCAGACGGGTGGAAACGGCATAATGGAGATTCAACGCTACAAAAATCAATTATTCGTTCGAAGTGCTCTCAAACAGTACCATTTAGACGCCGGTAGGAAAATTGTGCGTATTTTATTATGGTTATTATTATCGCTACATAAGTGTACGGATGACAGTTGGCTCATTAATTTGGTCTTGTTGTCAGTCATGTTCTCGAACTGTTCGTTAGATTAACTGATGCATTAAATTGTCCTTTTTTTCTTCTGCTGCACAACATTCACATTTTTTCAAAGATATATATGACATATTGTTGCACTCACTGCATACCCGTACGCCTCTCTAATGTTGTTCATCTTCAGTTCACTGTTGGTTGGCCTAGTTAACCTTTTGTCTAATTAACGCTGTGATATATGATGTGAAAACATTAACGGAAGTGAGTTTATAGTAAAAGAAAACATTGCTGGAAATACTAGTAACAACCACACACGCATGTCTTTCTGCTACTGTGTTAAACAAATAAGGGAATTTCTGAAAACGCTTGAATTAATAAAAAGAAAAAAGTTATTTCAAACGTTTTTATTTGAAAAAAAAACTGCTGGCCCGATATTTATTTGGTTTAATTATTTTTATCAATTCTTTTCACTTTATTGAAGCAATCAGTCTCTTCAGGTTTAACTTCCGTTCGGCTACAGGGCTTTTCCGTCACTTTCTCAACAACGTGCGTGTAAATCTTCGTGGCAGTGGCATCATGCAACTTTAACATTGTTTCAAATGAAATAAATGATGATGAGAATTGTATAAAATTCTCACAGTATAATTATAAAGCCATTATTGTTGCTGGAAATAAAAACCATAAAATTATTATTAACTTTGAGCATACACTTAAGAATTCATGAGCTTTTGTCTAATTTGCGGACATCTGCAAGATACACACAGTTTGGTTATAAATCGCTGGTGCTCGGCGAAGGGAATATGTGACCGATGGCCATAATAAAATTAAACATGTTTCGAATTGCAATTCGCAATGCAGTTTTGTTTCAAAGTAAGCTTAACCAAAAGAAAAATGTACATGAAATATGGGTCGATGGCAGTGTGTCCATGTGTGTGTGTGTGTGTTGTACACGCACATACATTATCAATATCAAATTCCTTAAGCTCTCGTGGTCCATCTAAATGGGTTTTTTTCAGTATGTTCTTTAGGAAGGCACTTTATTCTGAGAGATAAAAATAAAAACCAAATAAAAAAAGTTTTCTTTCAATTGATGTCACCGCTTTGATACACATTTGCATTTGTATGTGTATGCGTGCGTGCATCTGGTGGTATTTTTGGTCAATTGAATTGCCTTAAGTACTTGATTTGAGAAGATTATGTCAACATGCTCTTCGTCCTGCTCAAATTTTTATTATTCCTTTCATTCTACCAGCTCGAGCAATGTATCATATTTCGTTAAGGGTGTGGTCCAAGTGCCAATAACATCAAATGTGGCATGCACAAAATGTTGCATAAACACAAGATTTGACCAAGAAGCAACATTAAGACAGGAGAAAAGTGTGTATGAATATTATATGTCTGCACAAAAAGTTAAAATTAAATCAAATTGACAACGAATACGGATATTGAGCGGATGTTTACACACACAATTGAGGACACGCGTTGAGATGTGAAGATTGAAATAAAGAAGACTTTTATGTTCACGTATACGTATACGACGATCTGACAAAGTGCGTACGTACGTACGACTATGCAGAGGTAATGCAATGAAATTTGTGAATTTTCATTTTAACATTTTAACAATTGGAAATAAGTGAATATACTTGTAAATGGGATGCAGCAAGGAATGTAACAGTTGGATATTTTAAGGAGAATATCAGTCATCACTTATCCGTACTACGGCAGTTTAAAGTACAAAACAAAATGAATAAAAAATTGTTTAACAGTTTTATAAATAAAATCAAAAACAAAACAAAAACTCTGTAAGTGGTTTGTGATTCAGAGAGAGCGCACCATCGTAGTGCGATACGAGGGTGAGGTGAAAAATTTCCTGCCTGATAAGGAAAACCACTTATTTTGGCATTTTCTCGTTTTATTTTTCAATATAATATCCATCTATTTTTCATAGGGATGTTTTGAAGCAGCCATACCATTTTTATGGTGTGATCTCAGACAGAACACAGCCTGATAAAATTTTTTATGCCTTCTAGGGGTCAGTTCAACCGATTCAAACCATTGTTTCGAATATTACTGGTTGAAACCAAATTTCATCCAGAGTTATAAATAGCTTGGACAACTCCAAATCTTCGGTTGAACTAGTTTTTCGCATCAATATTTGATCGACCTTTAGCAAACGCTGGATCCAACTAGCACGGAACTTTTCCATGCCCACGTATTTATGTGAAATATTGCGAACACGTTCAGCTGACATCTTAGTTGCATCAGCTATCACACTCACTTTCAATCCGCCGTCCTCCATCAGTATTTTATAAATTTTTCCAAACCTGAGAGGAGTTGTGACCTGTATGGGGATTTCTGAACGTGCTTCTACGGTACTGCTCATACGATCTTTCATAAATTCGGAAACACATTCTTTAACTGTTGAATATGATGGCTTGGAGTCTTTCAATGTGAACTCCAGCTCTTCTTTAATTTAAAGTAGTAATATGGCAAAACTATTTAATAACTACTCGCTTTTCTGATTTCTCCATTATCACGTAAGCAATCTAATCGTCCTTTTGAATCGCCTGTCATATATACACTAATTAAGCAATCGTTTAGAAAATTTTGATTGAGACCTAAAACAAAAATTGAATTCAAAAAATTAATTAATTACTTAAAATTTAACCGCAAGCGTTATATCCAGGTTAGGCCGTAAGATTTTCTTTCCACTCTCGTTTAGGGCCCCTAAAAGTGTAGAGAGCAAGCAAGTGAAGAAGGCGTGTTTTCGCATAGTGTTAATTCTATGCCATACTGTTCCTTTATATACCAAAGAATCGTTTCCAAAGAATCATTTTCAGCATAATCCTATGAAACTCTTTTATGCTTGTATCCTTCAGCCTTGCAATCAACAAGAATAAAATTCATTCAAATTCTAGTCATTAAAATAAAGATAAATAACAAATTTTCAAATGTATATTTGAAGTCTGCAGTTTTAAGAAAATTTACTGCAAAGTAATTAAGAATAAAGTAGTTAAGAACCGAAGGCAACTGCAGGTGCACCGACAAAACTCGTTGAAAGTCAACTGCAACACTCCCTTCATTACATTTATTTTTGTAAATCGCCTCACTATATTTGACAAAGTAAACACTTATTTGTTATTGGAAACAAATTTCAATAGTGATTAAACGTGTCCTGAGAAAATAAACACGTTTCCTGATATTATTATTCACACGAAACAATTTCAGTTTCCATATGATATGAGTGCACTACTTATTACTCATACAAACTAAAACAGCTTAAAGGATTTGGAGCGGAAAAAAAATTATTCAAAAATAAAACCGCTTAATTAAAAACGATGTATAACATGTGCATTTATTTGGCGAACATTTTCAATTTGTTGTGTCCACCATGACTACCTTTCCATACATTAAAAGGAGAAAAATAAATAAATTCGTGAATGCGATAAAACAGTTAAAAGGAAATAACACGGAAACACTAAAACAAAACGCATAAATGCGACTATACTGAAAGTAATTATAAATCAGACTCTGTTTTGCCTGCATTTCATGGCTGAAATTAAGACAGCAAATGATAAGACCATAAAGCATTTTGAGTAAAACTCTATCAAAGTTACTTGAAATTTAAATGCGCGCCTTGACAGCTTTATATCGCAAATGGCACGCAAAACCGAAATGCCAAAGACAATATATGTATACACCAAACAAGCAAAGTAGAATGTTTTAAGCATTCGCACTAAAACTTGAGAGACGCCAAAAAAAGGCAAAAAGATAAAAATGCATACAGATCCAACAAAGTGCAGAGGAACAAAGGAAGATGCTGTGCATTTAGTTTGGGCTTATCGTAAGTAAAATGCATGACTTTGATTACTCGGTTCGCACAATTTACATAGCAGACATTTTGGAGGAGAATCAAAGTCTTATCGCGGCATTTCGCAGGCCGTACGACTAAAAAAATACTTAAGTAAATGATTTAACCGGGCAAGAAGTTAAAATTAAACTGCAAATCGAGGCGAAAGTTTAGAAACACTTCAAATTTTAGTTTCACGTTGTAGGCCAGTTCGTCATGTGACAGGATACTCCTTCCGCCAAAAGTTCTTGCCAGTGTCGTTAGCAAGTCTGGGCCATATTCGATATAAAAATGGGCCGATATAAAATATCGGTTATAAAAAATACATGAAAGACTTCACACTTCAATTTCTAAAACGTGGCGAAAACTAATATTTCACTCAACATGTAAAATATTAAAATGTGGCACAGAAGTTATAAAATATTAATACAATTTTAAAGGAGGCTAGAAAAAGGAATTGTAGAAAATAATTTTAATAAAATTTACATTTACAATTTTAAAGTTTTTTGTAAAAGTGAAGCCTAGCAACATTTTTCAACACGCTTGTATTCACTTATAAAGCTTTTAATACCAGACTGATATATATATATATATATATTAATTTTTTTTTTTTTTATTTAAAACGCACCAAATTCTATACTTACGCTCCTCAATTATCATTTTTAATGTATTTCCAAATGACAGCAATTAATATTATGCCGAATTAATTCTTAATTAATTGATTCTTAATACTCGTACATTAGCATTCTGCTGAATATTAATTTTTCGGTGTTTACTGTGCTTTAATCATTAAGAAGCAATTTGGTTTAGAATATTTTTGGCTTTTTCCAATATAACAAGTTTTCGTTAATAAGCACCGCGCTATAAAAAGCTTTTTGTTAAATAAATTTTACGACTTCAAGATTTAAATAAATAAATAAGCAAATTTATTTTGGCAAAACAAAAATCTCTTTAGTATTGAGTCTATTCATTTAAGCTTAGCAGGTATTTTAAGAATAGAAAAAAAGCGCGGAGTTATGAAATTAGTTTTATTAGTGTTTCTAAGAGGCATTTCCTAAACCTTCTCATATGCATAATGCCTGTTACCAACAGCAAGTGCAACTGATTGCACTCTTCAAAATCTATGTAGGGTGACACTTTACAATCCATTGTGTGTGAAAAAATGCATTTAGATCGCGATCTTGGTAGTGCCTGCACTTACTTAATTAAAATAATACTAAAATTGCGCACAGCTGAATTAAAAGGAAGAAAAAACAACAAAATACTTAAAGACGAATAATAAAGCAACAACAACAGCAACAGCAACAGCAAAAGCACAACATATGAATCAGCAGCAGCATTCAGGTGTCCACTAATGGGAAGAGTAGCATTTGGTATTTTGCTATTCTGCATCACCCAAACACACATTGGCGTTGCTTTGTACAAGGTAGTGTGCATCTTTATGGCAACAGTTGGCTGGCATTCTCGTACACCTCAGCGAGGCAAATTAAAATTAAAGATATACATTTCAAAAATTCTTTTCCTGGCAACTTTATTTCCTTTGCGCCACCGCCGTACAATCGAATTAGCAAACCGGGAATTCCTGTACGCGCGTATTTAATAACTTACTTTGCTGGCTGGCCAGTTGCTCGATGATGGCATTATTGCTGGCCAATTGAATTCTTTTAATCGACAGCTATTGCGTAATTTAAAATTGTTCTTTTGATAATTTTGGCATATTTGAGATAAGCGAAAGCATGACAAATGTATTTTAAAAGAAAATTAAAATATTTAAATGCCACAGAAGCTGCAAATTTTATGGCGAGCAAAGCAGCAAATGTGCATTAAAAGAAGGAAACAGCAGAGCTAAAATGAAATGAAAACCACAAATGCTTTTACAAAATACTCACACTTGCTTCTGCTCCTGCTTATGAATTGCGCTGATGATCATTATCATTATCATTAAGATGATGCTTGTGCTGTTAAAAAGATTCCACAAAACCATTTCTTATCGCAAAATAATGACAGCCATAATATAAAGACTTGTTTCTTTATTGCTGTTGTCTTTTTTTTTTTCGTTCGAAATTGTAGCACAGTCATGATCATCCTCATCTTCAAGGAAGGAAGAGGAAACAAACGCAACAACGGCAGCAACAATGTAAACAAAGCAACAAAATCACGAAATACAATAATAAGGCGCAATTTCCACTTGTTGGGATTAAAGTGTATATTTACTGCGAACAAATATCTTTCATCGCCGCCCACCATATTAAATGTACAACTCTCGGCTCGAACTCAACTCACAGTGGAACGAACCACAACAATAAATTTACACACAAACCATAAATATTAGGGGTATTCAATGAAGCTAAAACAATAATGCTTTCAATGCTATTATTAATAATAATGCTTTTTTAACTACTTATTTTGTTGCTGACGTAGCCGCATGGCATGACCTTGATCTATTTACTTAATCATAATTACCAGTATTTATAATAAAAATGTGTTCCACACACCCATGCATGCCATTTTCTGACTAATTACACATAATCCAGCATAACATTTTGGCAATTTTCTTATTATTTATGTACGTTTTACTGTAGAAAAATTGAAACCAGTAATGTATTTCCCTAGAATGGGCGGGACAAGAAAATATAAAAATAAAAATTTTAAAACAAATTTCTTGTAAAAGCTTTTTTTCTAAAATACGTATGTTTTCAATTGATCAAAACGGTTAAATTTCCAGTTCGATTAGTTCACTTGATATGTGATATAATAGATCCACAGTTGAACTTTTTCAATACAATTCAATTGATGAGGAAATATTTCCTTTATTCTATTGTAGCCAGCCGAAAATTTTTATGTCAAAATTGTTTCCCCATTCGTTTTTCATTTGGTTCGACTTAAAATAAGTTTAAGTTTTCGTGTTTTAAGGGAGTGCAGGTGACTGCCCGATCTTTATCCATTTGTTAGAATAGAAATTAGGTTTACTTATAAGAAGTCTTATGTCAGGAGACGAGGACTTCTGGGTGATTAAAAGAATTCGTGGTTCAGTGGCAATTATTATTATTGTATAATCATGGGAAGAATTAAGTATGATTTCATATGGTTCGTAAAGAAACTGGAAATGTGCTAGAGAAATATATCTGGCGTGCATGTATATATGATGCATTAAAATAGTGCTGCGAAGCATAAAGACAAGCATATGGCACATGCATTGGATTTGGCCATTTCAAGTGCATGACAGAGGTGTCAAGTGACAGCAACTGGTGTGGAAGATTCTAATGCATAATAATGCTGGCAATGATGGTTGCTGTGACATACGGACAGTCTAGTTTGCCCTACATTCTGTTGCAATTAGCCTTCTGCTGCTTAATTTTATGAAACAAATATTGTTACAGTGTAATGGCGGCTTCAGGCTCCACGTTATTATCAATATTTTTCTGCCGAATCAGACATGAATATGTTTATTTGGATTATTAGTATTTCCCTATAGGATTGTGACAGATACGTGAGAGATATATTTTTTCAAGGGCCAAAAGCGAAGCAGGGAAAAACGTTACCGTTCATGGAGTTCAACAAGACGGTGCAGTTCCACATAAAGCTGGCGATCAAATGAATCATGGGAAAATTAACGATTCATTAATTTCATGTTTTGGACCAGTAAATTGGCTGACAAGATCTTGTGATTCAACGATATTGGTTGACGTTTTATGGGGTTACGTGGAGCCGCGTACAATCCACAGACAATTGACGCATTGGAACTGAATATTAAACGTGTAATGGACGAACTGCCGCTTGCTTTATGCGAAAAAGGATTTCCAAATTGGAAGTGTCGTATACAGTATGTGGAGCGCAGCAGTGGCGGTACTGTGTATGAAATTGCCTTCAAAGCATAAGCTAGTAGTTTCTTTATTCGAAATAAAAACCCAGTTAACTTTTTTTTGTTTTATTTAAATTGAAATTTCATTTAAACTTCTACGTCGATTCCATTAACTGCCTGTAAGTTGCTTCGAACTAAGATGTTTGTATAATTTTCTTCTGTAGAACTGAAAGATTGGAACCACTCTTGTCATCACAGCTGTCTAAAATACATGAGTTTTCTTTCCTTGCAAACCGGACTTGCTAGGAAAGATATATTCGACTAGTCTATATAATTGTAGTTCTAAGATTTACTTTGGTAGAATACGATGCAACTGAAAAATCTAATGAAATCTTTTCTAACTACGAGTAAAATCATAATTTTTTATTCTTTGAAGCAAAAGAGTGACTCAACTTCACTGCGACAAGGACCTGCAATTATTGTGTTTGTTTCCTTTTCATCCATGCGACTTTCATACAATTATGAAATGATGATTGTTGGTTGTTAAAGTTATGAGGGGGTGTAGAGATCATAATTTTTGGCTGCCTTTTTAAGCTCTTTCAGTATTTTCGTTTGTATGGTGCTGCTTCACATTTGAATTCAATGGCAGTCAAACGTGAGTGGAAGCCTCAGAAAGTTTTCAAACGGCGTAGACAATGAAGGCATCAAAGTGTTAATGTCAATATTGACAGTACCACTAAACATGATCATACGAAAATTTCAGACATGAATTGTAACAAAGCAGCAATAGCAACAACCATGGCAAATGGAAATGTGATGGAGGAATGCATGCATTGCTACCGTTTACCCGCAGTTGGAGACAATTTGTACGGTAGCTTTTGTTGAAACGCTGCAGCCGTTGCAACAGCTAAGAGGCACTTGACAACCTGCAAATTAGAATCAATAACAAATGTGATTCTTTACTTTTCTTCTTTGTCTACGGATGGCTTGGAACGTTTGCAACACTATTTTATATTTTGTAGTTTTTTTTTTCTTTTCTGTCATGTCATTTAGTAATCGAGTTGATTTTTGTTGTTTCGAAAGTCACTGTTTTCTTTAAGATGAATAACAAACGCAATTTGCTAAGTCGCCATCATTGTTTGTTTCCTAATCAGCGCAACACGATTGCTGTTGATTTTAGTTCAACAGAAGAAGGAAGAAAAAAGAAAACACACACACACTTATACACACAATATAATACACACAATATAATAAAATAACAATTCAATGTTTTGAGCTTCGTAACACCATTGGCATTTTATACACTTAGAGGAAGATGGACCCATTAAAATGTATATGGGCGGACGTCAAACTGAAATAAAGTTTTTATATAAAATCACTTCACGGGATTTTTTAAATGTCTCGTTTTTTTATTAAACTTATTTGTTGCTCGTTATGGAAAGAAAGGAAGCACTTGAGTGCGAAAGGTGTACCAGAAGACGTTTTCTGTACATTCTGATTAGAAATAAATGTAATTTCTAGTATTATTTTGAAAAATAGCAAATGTTTGAAGCTTCCGAATTAAAGTTGTATTCAAATTATTTAGAAAATCCTAGAAGAGAAAATTGAAGATCGGGGACATCCTTTACAGAGGACACCATACAATATGTTGTCAAGGTCGAGGTAATAAGAAATATGTATAATCGTACATATTTCAAATGAATTGGTGTTGTGCGTTTGGGAAAGCAGTGCACTCCTTAGATATCCTTTTTACGCGGTTCAACTTGAAAGTTGACGGTTTTTAAATCCTCGATTGCCGGGAATTTTTCTCTTCTGATTATGTATTTGTGAATTCTCTTTTATTTTTCTTAGCATTTATTTGATTATTTTCTGTCAGTGTGTTGTTTTAAACAACAATTTTGTGAATATGCTGTTGCTGTTGTTACACTCTTAAGAAGATGATGGTCTTTTCATTTGAGACAACATATTTTCTTTCAAAAGTGGTTGTCAAAATATGCACTACAACTCAGGTCTCGCGCTGGCAACATTTTCAAGACAGGTGATGGCGATAATGATGGCTCTACTTTTAGAAATAAATCCAACTGGAAGAAATCAAAAAACAAAATATTGCAGCAACCTCTTAACGAAAGCTTATAAAATAAACAAACAGAAATGGTGGTGATGATAAACTTAAGTGTATGCGATTGTTGTTTATTTTTGTTAAAGCAATCAAAATTGCTTATTTTTTATTTCATTTTATTAAAACGAATGCCCATAACAGTAGCCATTGCAGTTAAAATAAACTTTAACATGCGAACGCTACAAACAACATAAAGGGCAGATTATTGTTCATTTCATTATCTTTAAGCTTAACTCTTGGAATCGTGTGTGTTAACACGGTAACAAAAAAAGTCAAATTAAATTTTTTTTTCTTATTTATTTATGCCTGGATGTGGTGAGACAATAAGTGATCATTAATTTTGTTTTAGCTTTTGAAAAAGTAAAATGTAGCACTTTCACGCATACCAGGAACACTGATATTTCTTAATGATTTCAGTATAAATCTTTGTTTATGAAATCTTTGTTTTACTGTCAATTATGGCTTCAAAAAATTTGACCTCTAGCCTCTCTGTGCCGCTCTCCGTATAACTACAAAATTTAAGAAGACAATCTTGTCATGCACTCTGTTTACTTTGTTACAAAGTATTAAGTACGGCTTCGGGGTCGTTTTTATATGGGGAACCACACATAAAAATATAAATCGGTTCGGTTCTTTTTCAAGGTCCACGATGAAATTGGTTTTTGATAGTTGATATCCAGCCTTTGATGGGCTGACGATAAATAGAGAACTCCATTCCTTAGAGTCATTCTTTCCGTTTTCGGTCTACTCCCCTTTCGCATTAGAATTATCTCTTCATGTTTCACGGTATCATCAATTTCAGACGTCCTAACTTTTCTTCCTATAAGGAAAATTATGAACATATGCCAAAAACCACAGGAGTTAATGTCCATTTTATAAATAAATAAATAAATCAATGGCCATTGCCAGTGCAAGCAACGCCTTGAAGAAACTAAAACAAAACACTTTAAATTCATTCAGACAGATTGTTTTCGTAGGGCCTGCTCTAAATCCAACTTGTAAAATTTTTCTTCTTTTCAATTTATCACCAGCATTAAATCTCATTTGAAACAATTTTTTTAATTTGCATAACACAACGTTTTGATCTTCAGCGGACATAATAAATGTCTCTAAGTAGCTTTGATTGACAGCGTGGTAAGAGTGAGTATAATATTGGTTAGCACAGCACAGCACAGCACAGCACAGCACAGCACAGCACAGTTACGAGCACAATATGAGTCTTCATGATCTGCCAAATGTTGCTGTACAATTTCTTGGTTTTTTTATCTGACAATGGCAAACATCCATAATGTTGTTTACAGTGAACGTTTCGATGTTGTTGCCGTTGTGTAGGTGGACAATTGCTTGGCAATGTTAGATGCCAACTAACAAATGAATAAATGAACGGCCATTATGTGTGCGCGTGTGTGTGTGCATATACATGTTATAGACAAACACCAATAATACTTACTGGCTAAGATTGGGAACAACTGCGAGCATAAGAAGATGGAAATTGTACAGTATGAAGCGAATAAACAAATAGTGGTCCAGTGGGCAGGAGCCATGCTAGTCTCATACACATATCACATTTCACAAGTCATAGGCAACATTCATGACATAAAGAACGCAAAAGAGCAACATAAGAAAATATTATACAAATGATCATCTCAGCAGTTGATTGTTGTTATTGGCGATTGCCGCCAATCACTAGTCTCAACACCAAGCCAGCAATAATACTGCATATATTAAATATTTTATTTTTCATTTCTATTTTTTTAGAAAACAATCGGTTTGAAATAGCAAGAGGCATGTTACAGTTGGTAGGGAAAAATTCAAAAAGTTGGCGGAGAGAAAAGGTGTTGAAGAAGTAAGCGGAAATACGGACTACTGAGTTTTGAGTGGTCGAATTTTAAAGGATGCGTGATTTTACATTTTCTTGTATCTACATGTAACCTCATCGAGCAACAAAATTTGGGAAAAAAAATTGGGCAAATGGAGCTGCAATGCGACTTACTAGACCGGAAAGAAGAGATTTTAAAAATTTCAAAACAGTTAAGTTTGTAATCATTAAGGCTGTTGAGTAATTGAATTTTAAAGGAAGGGAAATTCCACCTTCCAATGTTTGCAAAAATGACATGTTGCTGAAATACGGAATACTTGGTTGGAAAGGAGAGTTCTCGAGCATTTCAGAACACTTTTTTGCAGTATAGGTTTTGAGTAATCGAATATCTTGTATACTTTCCTAGTACTTTTAAGGTGAATATAAGTCGACTAATTTTTAAAAAAATTTTCATTGTACGAGGTTGTGTAAAAAATGCTCACACAATGGCTTCCACGAGTGTTGGCTCGTCCTTAATAGTATCTTAATGGTATTGATTACCAGTAATTTAATTTAATTATACTTTAAGCAAAAATCTTATGGAACCACTTCATTTTCTTTAGTTCAAAATTTATAATAACTTTCTTTAGTTCTTGATTATAATCTAGATATTGTTCGATATTAAATAGAAAAGACAAAAATATTTGTCCGTCTCTCAGACTCTTTCTCACTCGAAAGTATTAAAACAAAAAGTTACTACTTCTTGAAAGCGAAGGTGAAGTTTTCTTAGCAAATACAAAGTCATTCGCCAGTTTTGGCTTGTTATATTAAGCTCAAAGTTAAGCTTAACATATTCAAATGGCGTGACAAAGAAAGGCAATGGATTGTGTCACCTGGAAAATGTATTAAAGTGTAAAAAATATTTGAAAATTCGAATTTTTTTCTTTTTCATTCACCTAAAGAAAATTAGGTCAAAGGAAAATATTTCTTACCCCCACCAATATTCAGAACCGAGTGCATATAATACAATTGGGTTGATATTGCTGCTATTTTTCAGTCTGCTGTATTTTTACATTCTTTATACAAGTTGTCATTTGGGCTGTCGTTGTTAATAATAATGTTGGCAATTTATATGCCATTTCAATTTTAATTTGTGTCGCAAACAATTTGGTCTCGATATCTTTTATAACACATTGTGGGCAAGTTATAATTGTAGGCTTGCTGTTTCTTATTTTGCCGCTCGCCAAGACACAATTCACCTTGTAAACCTAAAGGAGAGTTGGCTTAAGCGCGAGAACAACGGCTTAAACACCACCATTACAATCCTATCAATGGATCAGCTATTTTCTTAACTATGAAATTATTCACAATATTTTCCAGTTAACTGCAAAATATGTTACTGTGCAAGACTATTTACGATCATATAGAAATATTTATCCAGATTAATTCAAATTTTTGTGGCTGGGCTTTACATTTTGCGCTGACATGTGATCTTTAATTAACGCTCCATTGTGTATGTCATGCGGTATTTACATTGTTGTTCAATCACACTTAAACACATACAATTTTAGGGAGTTGTTTGGCTAGATTTGTGACATTCGTTGTCATTCATATGCGAATACAATTGCAAAATTTATTAACTTTACCTTTGCCAACATTTATTAATTGACTGTCAATGGGTTTTGCAACAAAATACTAAAATACACAGACAGCAGCAGCACCGTAGGCATAGCGGCAGCAATTGTCTGATTATTGTAGCATTGCATTTGCAAATTGAAGACAGTTTTGTAATACTCTCTAGTAGAACAAAATCCGTCAACGTTGCTACGCTTGATTTTTACTTAGCGGAGGGAAATCTTAAAGAAGGAACAGCAGAAAGACAATTTCTGCAGCAAACCGCATGTCACGCTGCAACATTTAAATGATCAATTGTAGACAAGTAGTTCTATCTGCCAATGCCCGCCCGTTCCTTCTACCACGTAACCATATATTCGCATTAAACAACGAGAGACACACACAGTCCATTGAATACATAATTGGCAATTGTTTGATCCAACTAAATTTAGCATTTTACATCTGTAGATAAGTAAATTTGCTTGCTACTATTTCGTAGCATTATTCACATATATGCAAACATTATTTTCACTTATATTTATAAATATACATGTATTCTCTTTTTGTTATTTATGCTGTCAAAGCTGTCACAGTTGGCCAGCCTAATAGCCAGTCTGGTCAGCCGTCATTTAAATCTAGTGACAATACATGTACTGGAAATTAAAGTAAACAAGTACTCGTATGTGCCACTTAAATGATCATCGCGACAAAAATTGCAAAGAAAACCGTCTTTCAAATAAAAATGTACGTTTTTGCAGGACTTTTTTGTTTTTAACAAAATTATTCACATATAAATATAAAAAACATAAAAATAAGAAAACCAAGAAATTTCAATCATAAATTTCAAACGCTCTTTTTAGATTCTCACTGTGACTTGAAACTTATAACAAAATGAAAAAATGGCATAAATTCGTTTCTGTTTCTGAAATTGCAAGTGGAAATACTTGTAGTATCATTACTTAGCATTTTTGATTCCTGCCTAGACCCTGGGTGTTTTCCTGCGATCAAGGCGAAAGCTTTGTGGTTTAAATTAGTTAAAAAAAGAAATTTGTAGTGTCATTTATTATAAAATTAAAGTCCACTTTGGCAATACTGTAACACCAAATTTTTGTTGCATAGAATCTCCTTCACCCAAAGCCTGTATTAGCTCAAATATGAACTTATTCTTTACTAAAAAATTATTAAGTAATCATTTGTTTAGATTTGCTGAAAAGTCCTGCAAAAGCCTACATTTTTATTTGAAAAACTTTTTCATTCCAATTTTTGTCTCGTGAATGCTGGGCGATGATCATTAAAGTGGCAAATACGAGTACTTGTTTATTTTATTGTCACTAGATTTAAGTTGGCTAGACTCCGGAGTTTGCAGGTTCGATCCCTACGACAAGCCAATAATTTTCCACTAATACGGAAATGTGAATGGACTTTTCACAGAAAATTTAATTTCATGTCTTCATGCATCCTTTCAATATATGAAGAATACTCGTAGAAGTATGAAAACTTTTCTGCTTAAAATATGGAGAAAGTAGTTGTGGAAGGCTTTTCGAACTTCTGTTCTGAAAAGTTAGCCTTTCAGGTAAATTTGCTTGAGCAAAGCGTTTAAAAAACATTTTGAAATTACTATTGATGGTCCGATGAAAACGAGCCAGTTCGATGATTCTGAAGGGCTTTTGGTGAAAGCTGCCCAGTACACAAATGCGGAGACATTGATGTTCTATGGAATTCCTATATTTAATATTAGAAGTGATTTGTTTTAAACTAATCAGAATAAATTTTAAATGTAAAGTTTTCGATAAGCTGCAAATAGTGGAAGATAATGATGATTTTAAAATGCTAGAAAATAGTAGAAGGGGCTTTGTTTTGTTTCTTTGTGGCTTGTGTGCCACCATCACTATGAGAAAAAATTTATATATGTAATAGTTATTATAACTACCTCAACTTTTTGTTTTTTAAATAAAGACGTAATTGCGTTTCTTTAAATGTTAGAAAAACAACATTTAAAGCCTCTCAATCTAATTTTGTTCAGAAAAATTTACATTTTACATTCCATGAAAGAAAGTGATGGCAAGGTGATTGCATCTGTATCACGCTTTCCTATATATATGTATGTAAGTGGAAATTTGGTTTATTCCCAGCAGGAATGCATATTACCAGCACTGAAGCCTTTGAATGAACCATACAGTTCCAAAGGATGTGACTAGTGAGTATTCGATCACAAAGTTTTGCTTCATTAACTTCATCAACTTTTGCTTTAAATAACTTTTTAAATAAAAATAAATATGCTTTTCGCAATTTTCGCTTGAAATTGGAACATCTGCCTCAATCTAAAGAGTGTAATACCTGAAGCACAATATTAATTTTATATTCATTTAAAACAGATCATTTTTTCACAAAGGGGTAGATGAACCAGTTTGGTTTGTTTGTTTGTTTGTTGGTTTGCCTGCTTTGGAGCTTTTTTGAATTTTCGCCTACTTAATTGGTCGAAATCGAACACGTGATAAGTGTTACAAAATCCACACTCTACTCGTATTGTTGTGTCGATATTGTAAATTTTTGTGCGCGATCTAATCTGAAGTGTAATAAATAACTCGCGATATATTTGACTTTTTAATTTATTAAATTTAGTTTAAATAGATAAATTAAGTGGAAAAATAAACAATCTTATTAATAAATGCCACCATTTTAAATAAAAATTAATGCTGATTTTAATAGTAAATTTAACAAGTTGTATGTTTTTCTTGTGCTTGTTGTTGTTGATAAAAACAAGCAAAATTAAATGCTTGAAGTGAGACGTGGAGTTCACTTTATTAAAATGATTTAAATTTTGCTTTTGCCTTACAGTGTCGTTGCAGCTTGAATTAATGATCCGGTTTGTTGAACGAAATGTTTGTAAAAGAGCAATGCAAGTGTTCCGTTTTCAGGCAAACTCGGTTAAAGTTTTCATTGAAAAGATCCATGGCTGCCGGTCCAATAGAAAGAAAAAAATATAAAATGACACTTGAATATTTCAATAATGTTTGTATGCAGATCATAAATCATTTGAAAGCTGCCTGTACGGTTCGGCTATTTATGCACTGCATAAACCGAATGTTAAGAAATAATGCAATAAATAAATATTAACACAAAATATTTCAATGCGAAATTTAATTGGAATTAAAATTCAAGAATTCACACGCGAATATCAGCCAACGTATAAAAAACTCGATTTTTGTTAACTTTGAAGTGTAACAACGTGTAAATAATACGACTATGCGCAAAAGGCTGTTGTACAATTGCGCAATGTGTCACGCTCAACATGAGCGTTTGATCAACTACCAGCCTTTTAATTTTCCAAAGTTTTGCAAACTTTGTAATTTGTTTAAATATCAAATGACAAAATCTTTATTAGTCGGCCAAAAATTCTGTGGTACGCAATTGTTGCTGTCAGTACTCGTATATCATTTTGCTGTTGCCGGAAAATTATAAATAGCACCGTATCCAGTTTTCCATTTTACAATTGTCGAACCAATGAACTTAAGCAGATAAAATGTCTGAAAAGTAAATTATTTATTTCGTTTCTGTGGGCATGGGAATTAAGCTCGAGCAGGGTTTTCCAATGCAGCATTTTCTGCTTTTCCTATTTAAATATTAATTTATTTGCAATTTTTATTACAATACATTTTGTTTGTAATTGCATGCATTTTGTTAACACACTTTGTTAGCAACTCTAAAAGGTTTTAGTTCATGTGCTTTGTGCCACAAAACAAACAAAAAAAAAAGAGGAAAAAAGAAAGGAAAATGCATGGAAACCACAAAATAACTAAATTTGACTTAACAAAAATATAAAGTTTTTCTCTGGCATGCCATCGCTAGTTATTATGAACTTACAAACACAATGGAAGAAATACTTTGAAACTAATAACAGGCAGCTATAAAACTATTTTTGTTGTTGTTGCATTCACTTACGTTACCACATGCTAGACATCTGCACTGTTACATTGCTATCAGGTCCGATGAATACGAGCGAGTTCGATGATTCTAAAGTTTAGAAATTGGGCTTTTGGTAAAAGCTGCCCAGTATACAAATGGGAAGACACAGAGATTCTATGGAATTCCGATATTTAATATTAGAAGTGATTTCTTTTAAACACGTCAGAATAAATTTTAAATGTGAAAGTTCGATATAAATAAATATTTCAAAAGTATCGATTTCCTTCATCTATTTATTGTGTGTTGAAATTTAGTAACGCAAAACAATTGAGAAATCGAATGTGCCACTTTTAACAGGTCCGATTGACAGGATGTCAATCGTTACCGCATAGTAAAAAAAAAAAGGAAAAATTTACCAGTAATTTAGTAAAATATTGCAACTCACATTTTGCTTTTCTTATTTTATTAAACAACATTGACTCTCTGTCACCACTCTGACTGCAACTGAAAGTGAAAATTTATTAAATACTTTCCAATGAACTTTAAAAATACAAATTTTATGCGAAATTGCCTGGAAAATGTTCAAGATGGCGATAAAGAGGAAGTAAGACTGTAAATTTAAACTTAAGTAAATTAAAAACTAGTTAGTATAATTTATGTTTTGAGGACAATTCGTTCCAATGGGCGCCACTGCTGCGCTCAGCATAGTGTATACGATCCTTCAAACCTTGAAGTACCGTTCATAGATGAAAAGTTCAATAGTCAACTGCAATGCGTCAAATCTTTGTGGATTGTTCGCATAAACCAACGAATTCTAAGAGCGGCCAACTAACCAGTTGAATCGTTGAATCTTCTACGCAATAGATTAGTTATATCGCCAGCTATATGTGAAAGGGCACCGTCTTGTTGAAAGAACAGACCAGTGTAATGTGGTCTCCTACTTCGTTTTTGATAAAACCCGCCAGTATGAAGAGCTTACCAGACTGTCACTATTAACAAATGCAATGGTGTCTCTTGTATTCCATATGGATTAATTTTGTCCCAAATGCTCATATTTTGCTTATTAACAAATACATTCAGCGAAAATGCGCTTTATCCGAAAACCCGTTATTTTTGTAATATAGTTTTACGATTCGTAGACGTGGGGGAAAAATATGTGTTATGTATCTTTAACAACCCTTTTGCAAAATATGAAAAATGCAAATAGGCATGATCCCAATAGGTACAATGTGGTAAATTTTAAATAATATCTGTATTAACGACCAAAAAGGTTTTTCGACATCGCAAAAGTCTAAAAAAACAGAATACTTGACAAAACGACAAGCATGAATCCAATTCCAAACAGCAGGCTACGGACTACAACTTGGCAGAAATATGTTACTAGCCCCTATATAAATATAATTACTTTCACGATAAAATGGATACATGGTAACCCTGCCGTCCTTGGAACTGTGCCCACGTTAAGGTAATTAATTTTAAGAACGAGAATGATGACGAATTCCAGGAATACCTGCTTGGGAAGAAAGAATTCGTGACAGCCATAAAGTATGAAATATGAACACTACCATAGTGATATATATGACCATAATGCTGGACATGAGATTAAGAGTCTCTTATCAAGCATTCTTGGAGGGAACAATCCAATCACATATCATCCCCGACAATATTTTTAATTTAATGGTATCATTAATGGAGATCTGGAATTTTGTGAGTACCTTCTCAAATTGGTATTAGCACTAAAGTGAATAGGAGGAAGAGAAAGATCCACACTGATACAACGACTTTTCCAAGTAATACTGCAGGTAATTCCAAAGATAAGTGCTTAAAAAGTCTACCAACTATTGCTTGGCCTAACAACACCTTGAGAAGATTTCCTACTTCTAACATGTAAAGATTTAAAAACATTTCTTTAAAAAGAAAATTCTAATAAGCTGCCATAAAACACTCAATCAATTTGCTTACTGGGTGAATTAAACCAGCACCAATTTATTAATATTGTGGGTATGAGCTGAGTAGACATCCATTAACTGATCTTCTACCGCGCCCAATTGTTAACGAAAAATATATGAAGTATTAAATCGACCACAATAAATAAATTCACTCGTGGAGAAGAAAAGAACCAACAAACAGAGGAGAACGAACGTATTAAAATGATGAATTTGTGGTTTCCTTAAACGTTTAACCACACATTTGAAATTTGAATTTCGAACTATAATTCCTTGCATCACCATTCCCGTTCATAAATAAAGCCTCAATTGACAAAAGGCTTAAGAGAAGCCAACAGAAAGAATAAAATGTATTCATTTTGCGTGATATTTATAAAACACGAGTGAAATTTAATCAATAGATGATTGACAGTTGATGAACATCGAACGTAACTAACGCTCCGCCTCCACCTACTATAACTGTACATTTGGATTTGATGATCGAATTTAATTATGTTCGATTCTTACAGCAGATTCTTAACGCATTAGCTGACCCAGATCTTATTCCGTTAAACGATTTCAACGTTTAATTTATTAAAAAAAAGAAAAAATAATAGTAAAGAAGAAAATTTTGAATTTGACAGAGGCGAGTAATGGAGTGAACGCTATACAATCATGTATGCCTTTACCGTTAACGCGGTAGTTTGGTTCAGCACTTACTTTGATTACAAGGAGGGCGGCGTATGAAACGTTCAATTATTTTCTATTTGTATTATTTGATTTGAATGTTTGTTTGATGAGGTTTTCTATTGGATTTCTCCACTGCCGGGCTTACAATTTGGACTTCTGCTTAGAATGTGAAGAAGGCACAACTTAATTCGAAACACTCTGACAGGCAAGATCACGCGCCACATAACGATTGATGATTAATTTGATTCATTTTCAGGAAACGAATAACAAAAAGAAACAAAAGAAATTAAAAAACAAAGAAATTAAATATTAAATTGTAAATGAATAAGAAACGAGGTCGTTTTGTGATTAACTGAATAAAAAGTATTAAAAAAACCAGATGCACGACTCTGATACAGTGAATAGTTTAATTAAAAAAGAAAAAAATTTTGCGTAAAGATTATGAAAACGTTAGAATGACTTGGATTAATTGCCGCACAAATAAGAAATCAGTTGATCTGCATATAAAAAATGGACTGATAAAATATTTAACTAGAAGATCAGTTAAAAACCTATTAAAGAACACATTTTAATACGAATACACAACTAATTAAATACACTCAGAATATTTGCGTAGTATTGGCTTAATGTACATCCGAGAATATCGGTACAGAAGTTTGTAAAAAGGATACAGCTTTTGCATAGCAAGAGTTGCAACTGGTTTCTTACGTAATTTATAACTGCTCTGAATTTTTCCAAAATTAGCCAGCCTTTCGGTTCTGTGGCAAATTTTAATATGGAGAAGCATTTCCTCAGCTAAGTTGAACAATAATTCTCAAAAATTTATAAACAATTTTAGTATTAAAAAATCCACATAAATAAAATAAAATAAAAGCAAAATATCCTCAAATAACTTAATACAAATATAATTACAATTAAAGTACAACTTTTTAATTTACGCCCAGTTGCGATTGCTAGTAAAGGGGGTCTATGCGGGGAAAAGAAGCTTTCGGTAATAATTTATAGGTTCTAAATTTAAATTAAAATATTAAATATTCCATTAAAATATTTTTCGTCGTTCTTCACTAGGAATGTGCCAAAAAAGAAAAAAGTTACAAGCGGCTATTTTTTCTCAGTGTAAAATATAAACAAGCTTAAGCCAGCCTTACAAGAAGTTTTTTTAATTGTTACAATGCTGAAATCTAAAGTAATAAAAGCTTGTAGGAGCAAAAAGTTGAATAAATACAAATAGCAAGTGAGGGAGGTAAAACGCACGCATGCGATCAGTCATACCTAAATTTTTGTTTAAACAATTCATGAACTCCAACTGTGTCAAACGAGGCGCTGGTCGTACTATACGATTTATGCCCTACTCGTAAGTAAATAAAAGAAGAGGAAGAAAAAAGTCAGCAACAAACAAAAGAGTCATTGTTTTTTGTTTGATATGAAGCCAGACAGACAAACAGACATTGGCCAGACTCTGAATAAATTTGAAAAAAAGGAAGCGGAGCGTGGTTTTTTAGCACCTCCTGTGGTGCGTGGGTCGTTAAAGCCCACAATTTCAACAAAAAAGTTAATAAAGCCAACAACTAAAACATTTACGAAAAATGCCAATTCATATAACAATAAGAATTGTTTCTCCATAAAAATAACATTAAAAAATATTATGAAAGAAAACATTTACATTATACAAGTATTTTGTTTATTGAACTTAATACAAGTACTTGATACACCCTGTATCGAAAAGTATGAATTGAAAACGCTGAGTGCGTTAAATGCCAACAAAAAATCGTAAATAACATTGAGATAATTTTTTAATAAACATTTCTGAAATTGTTGCTCTTTTACAACAGTTGCTGGCTGTTTGCAATGGTTGCGCCACATCGTTAAAATGTTTCCCACTAGACCTGTTCGTTTAAGAAATCTTGTGGATGGACTGCACACTCAGTGCTCATTGATGACGACATGACAATGAAAATGAAATTGAGTACTTGTATTCAGACAAATAACTTTATAGTCTTAGGAAAACCTGTGCATGTACTATTATTGGTGTTTCCAAATGAACATGAAAGAACATGAAGAGGGCTTTAATTGTAGTTGTGTACTTTTAATATTTTTTAACCCGTAGATACCTCAAGTGACCAATATGGAGTTTTAATGTTGAACTGCCACTGAAACAGGCGTATTTCAGATTTATAATGCGAATATATTTCTTACAAAATACGCCTGTATTTGTATAGTTGCTCTAGATGGCAGACACAAGAGTGGGTCTACTAAATGAAGTTGGAGAAGTTAAATAGAAATTTTAACTCAGAGAATAATTAAAAGGACGGCAAAGGAAGCTGAAAAAATTTCTAAGTATAGAGACAATTCTGCTGCAATAGAATTGGTTCCATGACAAAGAGTTGAGGAGTCGTATTACATTATAATTTCGATATTTCGTACAACTGAAAATCCGAACAAAGCGATAAAGCGGAGGCTTAATTTGTTGCCATTAAGTACTCTATAAGCCGGATACCATTATTTTATCTAACCTCAGGCAGCAGATATTTAATCACTTATTTCATAAAGTACAGAAAACTCGTAGATGCTACTTTTTGATTTGCAATGGTTAGGATAAAATTGGGGCAAATATTCTTAAAAATGCTTTACTAAAATTCTTTATGACGGCGAATGTGACACAGGCGAGGAAGTTCCTCTAGCAAGACTGACACGAAGTGATTTGACGGAAGAAATGGATTTACTTGTTGATTTAGTACCTGACATTTATAATTCTGCTGAGGTAAATGATTAGTTGAATGACGTATTTGAAAGGAATGATGATGAGATAATATTCCAAAAACACAGCATTCTCAAGTCATATCTGATTTTAATACATGTATAACATATTGTGAAGAGCAGGAGCTGCCTGCTGAGGATATTTTAAAACTAAAATCCTGCGAGATGCTGCTTACAAAAAGCAAAACGGTACTAAACTTCGAATGATGAAAATACCCAACTATTTGTGAAACAATTAATATAATAATTTTATTAAAATTTTTTGTTTTCATTATTAATGGCGTTCTCTTTTCTACATTAAAAATGTTGCCCTGTCAGAAGGTGCCTTTTTAAAATGCATTGCCCGCCCTGTGAAAGTGCAATTTTTTATATAACAAGAAAAGAACACAAATCAGCTGATAAACAAACATTTTCTGTATATTTTATGAAATATGTATACAAAAATGATCAGTTGCCAGATTGCTAATTCATCTGCTTGAGAAAACAAATTTTTTTTTTTTTAATATCTCATACAAATCAGCAGCCGCATAGTGGTCTTTTGTTTGTTTTATATGATACAAAATGTAAAAATAATTATTAAAATCTAATTTTCTGACTCTTTCAACTCAAAAGACTTTTTTTGAACATTTTCTGGTAACGCTGTGCAAGAATAAAAACCATGTGTTTCCCAAGGCAATTTCTGCCCTATTGATTTGCTCAGGGCAAAAGTGCAATGGCTTTTGGACTGCGAAAGGGCAAAATTTTTTAGAAAAGAACACGCAACCCTTTCACAAGGCAACACATTTTCGAGAAAAGAACACAAAATTGCCCTCCCTGCGGGTAGTGTTTCCTTTTTTTTTGTAGAAAAGAAAACGCCATAAGTTTTTATATTAAAATTAATTTCTTTTAAATAAAAAAAAAATTTGCTACACACAGTATATATATATTTACAAGTCCACTTTAATTTTTCTCTTGCTTCGGAAATTCGAATATTTTGATATTTCGTACACCTGTTGGTTTTTATTTTTCCAGACTATCGAGATTATACTGTAGTATCTGTTGGGATCTAAATATTCCAAAATAGAATAAGAAGAAGCCGAATTAGCTGTTTTTAAAAAGAAGTAAATGTTGCTTTCTCTGATTTATTTACAAAGGCTGAAATGGCTGAGACGTTACTGACCCGGCAGCGTTAAAAGGATATTTGCATCCTCCTTTAAGCTATAACTAACTCAAATGCTACCAAAGCTAGATAACAACGATTATGCCGAAAAGAAGTCTCTCTGATATGCTTGGAAAAGCGAAGTAATAGAAGGTCTTGTGCCTTATGTGGCAATGTATAGAACATATATGAGTAGAGCACGTCCACTTCTGGAGAAAAGGCATTTGCCTTTTTGTGCCACCTATATTTACTAGAAGCCACTCGTATGTACACACAACTTTGTATAATTTTCTAAACAGAATCTTAAAATTTCACTGTTTAGAAATACACAATCAATTCAGCATTAAAACTTTCTAATTAATAAATATCGTGGCTTTTGTAAAGTTTATTTATAAAATTAAAATATTTTAGCAAAACTGAAATGAAGACTATAAATAACGATTTAGTTGCGGAATGAGAACTCGAAAGAAAGCCAAAAACTCAACTGAAATGTGATAAATCTTTTTTACAAATTGCTTAAATACATAATTTGGCCATAAATTATAAATTTCAAAAAATAAAATTAAAGTCATTTAATTGCTAATGCATTTGAATAACAAAGGATTTTTTCTTAATTCGTAAAAATTCGTAAAAAGTTACGAATATAATTTGTACTTAATGGAAATACTATTTGCTAACAAAAATTACATTCCATTACTCTGCACTGATTAATAAAATTTAAGTTAAATTGTTTATAATGTTGTCGGGACTGAAAAATGTCAAGTGCGATTCGTTGGAATTTTCCGGTTAGAATTTGAATAATTTGAATTAAATCAACGATTTTAAGAGTCACATTTTAAATACAATTTAGTTTCGAATGAAGTAAGTAAATCAAAATATCTAATCAATTGTTTTTT
Source organism: Ormia ochracea (assembly GCA_963402855.1). NCBI lineage: Eukaryota > Metazoa > Arthropoda > Insecta > Diptera > Tachinidae > Ormia > Ormia ochracea. The sequence continues at coordinate 31,664,886 of OY727107.1, read as the reverse complement.
TTTTTTTTTGTGTTTTGCGTCAGAGGAAAAGGCCAACCTTTTAAATCTTAAAGATTTACGTTGAAAATGAGACAGACAGTGCGATTAACATACGAACATAAATAACAATTTGATTCTTTTTCTCTATAACAGTTTGTATTTAAAAGGGAAAACAAAACATTTATCGATAATAATCGTCAATTTGACTACAATGGGCCGTATACAATCGATATCTGTAGCAGCCCATCAGTAAAAAATAAGATGCTCAAGATGAAAGTCAGTAACGTTCTTGGCTCAAATCTCTGTACGCACGAGTAAATGCTGCTTAATTCCAGAGAACTGCACGATGCCATAATAAAGGAGTGTTAATTAATTTAAAAAATTTCTGGGAAATACACAACAAGTTACGAATTTTTCTCGTTTTGATTTTGTTGTTGTCGTTTCATGATCTTGTTTGCTTTAAATCAGTTTACAATCTGAAAACATGCGAGACAAATTAAAGACAGAAATTTAAAAAAAAAAAAATAAACGAAACAAACTTTATTGACACTTATTACATTGAGAAGGGTTTTGTTGTAATTTAAGCAGTGAGAAGGACAAAGCAATGCGGACAGACAGACAGAAAGTTTACAATATTTGATTTTATTTTATTATTATTTTTTTTTTTTTGATCTGTCACATCAAATTGTCACTGAGAAATAGAGGAAAATGAGGCAAGAGTTATTAATGGCTTTAGGCGTTTTCTCCGTCGTTGCTTTTCATTCTGCAGAATGTGCAAAATTAGATTTAACTCTAAAAAATAGTCCTTTTTGGTGATATTCCAAATCTACCTTTCCGTTGCCAGTTGCGGAATGTGAGCCAAATTTATTACCTCTACTTTCACTTGGTTGATGGTGAAGAGACAGTTTCGAAAAGAAAAGTGTCTCACATTAACTTGGTGGCAGTATGTGTCACCTTGTTTTTTAAATCCCATTTTTCCTTTTGCCAGATACAATTGCTTTTCTGTGAACAATCGAAAAGGAAAAAGAAACTAAAGCAGAGGTCAGCAAAATAATAAGTAGAAACGTTGAAAAAATTACAATAGAAAACCAATGAACGATGAACGTCGTCTGGCGCAAAAGTCAATTTCTATAGCAGAGACAATCCCTTGTGTTTTTCTGATAAATGCATGATGATACACGGTGGTGTTGGGCACAGTAGAGTGGAAGAAATTCAACGAGAATTAGGACTATATATCTCAATATAATTTTCATCCAAACTGTTGGATGTGAGTAATAAGTTATATATTGGACCCGGTGGAGCGAGTTGAACTGTAAAAGTGCAGTTGTGAACCGTGTCTTTTGGGAGTGGCGTTGGCTGAGGCAATATGCTTGATCCCCAGACTTCAAAAAAATTCTCATGGTACTTTGCTCACGTACAAACATTTAAATTTAGTTTTACTTTAGTTTTCATTTCTGAAGCCCACTGTACCGAACAATAAAAAAATATATTACGATACAATTATTGACTGGAAAAGATTTTTATCTAAACAAAAAATGCCTTTCCTTTTTGGTTTTATGTTTGCTGGTGATACTCTGTTGTTGATTTTAGTTTTCTTTCAGTCGTTATGGCTGGCTAAATATCGATGTCCTGTTAAGACTAAAAAACATAAACAGTTCAATTCTCCATACATCAATATATGCTACATTTGATTTGGGAAGTTTTTGATTTTCTTTTACATGGATTTCGAAAACATGGCAATATGTGTATGTAATTGTTGTTTTTGGGTGTGACTGTAATGTTAACGCCTGCAATAAGCGATAAACTATTAAAATGCCAAAAAATTCCTGCCCTTCGATTAATCTTCGGCTGTATTATCAATGTTGACATCAATTTTTTAGCCAAGCCAAATACAAAAAAAGAAAACAATTTTTTAATTTTTATTTGTTTTTTTTTTTTTTTGTTATTGCATGTTGCGACGGCTTATTACAATATCATTAATGTAATTTTACTTAATCTTGTTACTTTGTCTTGTTATATACAAAATTCTTCATATGCGACTATAAAAGTAATGTAACAGAGAGTATAAAAGTTTTCTCACCGCTAAGCACACTGTCTGTTTTAAGCATCCATAGAAGGAACACAGTATCGTCTTGATATCGCTCCCCGAAATCATTAAACAGCTGACCGATTACTCATTTTCATTGCATTTCTAATATTCTGCTGAATATTAATTTCTGTGACTAACAAGTCAGAATTAAATGGCAAAAAATATTTATTATCTTCAGGTTCAAAGATTCAAGATTTGTGTGCATGTCCAATGAAATCAAGAAGAAACAGCTGATCAAAAGTCAGCTTTACAGAAATCTCCTATTTACACAATTACTAAAAGAAGATTCTTCCACTCAAACGAATTTTTTTTGTATTTTTTTGCAAATATGCATTCCGTTAAAAATTTTATGTGTAGGTACAAATTCACTTGAGACAATTGTATCCAAGGGAGAAACGAGAAGGCTGAAAAAGGCAGCAAATAGTCCTGAAAAAAAGTTTACTTGGTTCGCTTTTAAAAATAGAGTTAAAAAGTTGTGATTTTAAGGGAGCGCAGTTGAGTGCTCGATCTTTATTTATTTGCCTGAGAAGAACTTGTCTGCTCAAAGGTTTGGATGATTCTCCTTGTTAGAATAGAAATTAGGTTTACTTATAAGCCGTCTTACATCTAGTTGAGTGACTTTCTAAAGTCGACTCAAATAACTTAAAGTACTCTCATTAATCTTAACATTAATTATTCGCCAAATTACCAGGAGACGAGGACTTCTGGGTGATTAAAAGTATGCGTGGTTCAGTGGCAATTATTATTATATAATCATGCGAAGAATTAAGTATGATTTCATATGGTTCGTAAGGAAATTTGAAATGTGCTAGAGAAATATATCTGGCGTGCAGGTGTATATGATGCATTAAAATATGCGCATAGCACATACATTGGATTTGGCCATTTCAAGTGCATGGCAGAGGTGTCAAATGACCGCAACTTGTGTGGAAGATTCTGTGGAACCATAATAATGCTGCCAATGATGCTGCAATGTTATGTATGACAAGTCATACCGAATATATGTTTTACACTACAGTCTTTCCTTATTAGCGGTATTCAGTGCTCAGTTTGAAAGTGAGAATGTAAAATTCCGTTACTTTTATTAAATTCCAAGAGTGAAATTTATAAATTTTTATTCACAATGAAATGGCGTACATGGAATGCCAAATTGCTGGTGCGTTGTTCTTTTAACGTATCTGGTGGTTTTAAACCTTATATTACAACTGCTAATCTGTATAGACAATAAATTTAGACTTTCCTAATAAATAAAATACGATTAATCTTGACATAAAACAATACAGGGTTGTATGAAAATATCGCAAATACGAGTAATTCAAGAATTTTTGATTTAAATAAATATTATATGCATATAGATAAATAGCCGATACCCACTTCTTCTACTTATCCTATAATTATATCCAGATAATTCTAACATTAAGTAAATAAATAAATGATGTAGATATAAAGTGCGATCGAGATTCTTAATCGACATGTGCTTAATCCTTCTAAAATGCAAAATCTCGCTCTTTCCATTTCGCAAACGTAAACCAAAAAAAAAAATTTATTTGCCCTCTTGATTTCACAAGCTTTATCTGTTGTATATCCTTTAGTTAGGATATATATATATATATTATTTCGTTTACACAAATTTGAAGTTGATCAGCGCAAATGTAAAGGAGATCAAGGCACTTGATAAAGAATTAAGGATTTGGTCCAAAATCTGGTATAGAAGTTTTTCATTTAACAAAATATATTCAGTTTTAGTTATTTTATTTTATATAATTATTTATTGGGTAGATAGATTGGCTGCTGACACCATCGGCTGCATTCATTCAGTTTTAGTATCTCTATTTAGTGTGAAAAAAGTTCCGAGTGATCGGCATTTGCATAGCAAACATCTTGCAGTGATTAATCTCGAAGATTGTTTTTCGATTTTATAAAACTTTCTGGATTCGTATGTTAATTATTTTGTTATACTTTTTTTTGATATATTTTTGAAAAGATTGGAATTCTTCTTTTTTTTCATTATCTTGTTTGTAAGTTTGTAATCTTAATATGAATGGTAATCAAGAGTAGAAGGCGTGGCTTTGCAACAAAATCTCTTTACTTAAAACTTAGTACACACAGAATATTGTTCTCTTAAGCTGAAAAGAAATTGTCCGGCAAAAAAGTAGGATGCTCCTTGGCAGTAGAGGTTTCTTTATTATGCATACTTACGTATTTATGGCCGAATTGCCGAAACAGTAATAATCAAAGGACTGTATAAGATTTTTCCAAGTTCATGCTTATAAAGCTTAAAATAAAGCAAAAGTAAGAAGGATACAAAAACTAATTTATAATGTGAGAATAAATACCAGCACACATTCTGTTACTACTCAAACCCAAACCATTCATGCGTATTTATTACCCAGCAAACTTTAATTATCAAATGCGATTTTGCATGCGATGTACATTGTGTTAATATCGTTAGCTGCGGACAGGAAAGGGAACCTATGGTAAAAGTCAGCAAAATATCGTAAAAATTGTTTTAATATTTTGCTAATAAAAAGATTTTAACTCTAACTTTTTTTATTTAACTATAATATATTTAATATTGATTTGTTAATATTTTCAAAAAGTTTTAAACTTCTCTACAGTTTCTAAGCGATAAAGTTCACTCCTCAGTATTAATTGAAATCTGCCTTTATGTAAGCGATTGTAGGAATAAATTAGATTACTAACAAAATAAAATTCAGATCAATTCTGCCAAATGTAATTTCCGAATTCGTCAGCAAATCAATCAGAAACTCTAATCAATTCAGAATATAAAAATCCAACTTTTTTTAATGAAATAACTTATATGAGGAAAACGAGAATTTCTGGCTAACATATTACTAACACAAACTTCGACAGCAAATGTTGGCTGGGTTACTGGCATGTGTGTTTGCATGGTGATATACCATGTATCTCTAAGTAAATATATATGTTTATGCTTCAGATAGTTGTGTGCTTGTGTGTGCGAACGGCCGGTCTTACTCTTAATTGAAGTTTTAAGGTGATTTATGTTTACATTTGCTAATCCATCCCTGGAAAGGTGTAACCATGTGCACACATGTTTAAACGGTCTTACGTTTTACTAAAAACCATTTCACATTGTTTTTGGGGATTTTGCAAAGGCTTTAATTGCTGGATTTCAGTAAATTAAGGTTTCCATTTACGAAAAGTTTACAAACATTGTAAGCAGGATAATGGATATTGTTATATTGTTGAATTGACATTCTGAAATAGGATGGCAACTGATGGCATCTCTTCCATGGGATCTTAATTTAAATAATATGTGATACAATTAAATTGTTCAAATATAACTTTTATGGGATCAAATAATAAGATTTAAAGCTTCTAACATGAAATTCCTTAATTTAGGCCACTTAAGCAAAATTATATAAAATGTCAAGGATATTACATGGTAACGAATCTATGCACTCTAGACCGTATCGTTATAAATAGTGGAGGTAATTATTACGGTTTATTTAGAATTTTCTATGTCTCTTCAATGAAATAAAATATTTTAAAACCGAAAAGAAAAATAATATTGACGGCTACCGTAAGCCAAGGGAAATATTTATATGTAATGAATATTAATATATAATGATTTTAATAATATAATTATAATTTATATAATAATTATAATTTTAGCAAAAAATGGCTAAAAAATACCTGTACCTGTAAACTTAAAAATTCACATTTAATAATCAATAAGTTACAAATCAATAGTCTTTAAAAAATCTCTTCTGTCAAGTATTAAACTCTTTCACATTAAAAAAGTTTTCGTACACTTTTTATATCTGCTTGCCGCTCAGCACTGCATCAAATATTTTCGAAATGCAGTGTAATTTTTTTCTATATAATTTTTGCTCAAAGGATTCACAACTTCGAAAATAACCAACCAATTAACATTTTTATAATAAACGAAAAATCTCAACCTTAACGATTTCTTAATTTGCAGTCATTTAGCCTTTTAGTTTATAGTTTTATTTAAGTAGAAAATATAAAGAAGTAAGATAAATAATGAGGTATATAATCATGCTCATCAGTGAAAGCATATGCCTAGTTCCATTTTAAAGGAACTTTCGTTTATAAGGCTTAAGCAATTCCAAATTATTGTGGCCCACTATTATTAAAGCACTCTCGGAGTATGTAAATTAAGCTTAGCAAGGCCAATAACCTTAATTTGCTCTTCTCGTCCTGCCGCTACTTGTTAAACATACATGTCCTTACAGACTAGCATAAATAGTTACAATTTTTATTTTTGAAATTCTCAAATACAAATTGCAAAGTTTAAGTGTATTCATATATCAACTTTTGTGTAAAACGAAACAAATTTTAAAATTAGTTATAAAAAGTATTTACAGAAAAAAAGATTAGAAACGTTTTTTAAAGGCACTTTAGTTCCACTTATGAATTGAACACGAAACACTATGCTTTTGCTTTCTGGTGTTCGGCAGAACATGTAACAGCAACTGATTTCCCCGAATGAACCACCATTCCATCATTGTTAACGTGCTGATGTATGACAGATATGCGTGGGATCCACCATCTGAATGCCTGTTAAGACAAACCTTTACAAAATTACAATCCCACTTAATGCACATCCAACATATAATACATGATTTTAGATTCAATTTTATTAAAAAAAAACTATACAATAAAAAAACAAGAATTAATATTTTAACAATAAAAAGCAATAAAAAAATGTTTGTTTGTAAAACAATGGGCCTGTATGCCAATCTTTTAACTTATTTATACTTTTTTTTCGATATGAGTGAGTGAGAAAGTTACCCAATGAACACTTCGTCTCAACGACAGGTAGTTTCTTACTAGAGTGGACGGTTATAAAAGAGAGTCAGAGAAGACTTATTATGATATATTTATAATAAAGTGTCACTCTTAAATTACAGTATGCAATACCAATAAGATTTTGTCCAATATTTGAAATAAATTACTACAAAATGTTTGCTGGGAATGCCAATATGAATGGATGTGCCTGAGAGTTTGTGATTTTTTTTAAACTTTATTTGTTTGTGCTTTTACTTGATTGTTTTTCCAAATCATTTATATTTTGATTAATTGATTTTTTTGGAACTTTTGCCTAATTTAAGAATTTCAAATAAATTCATTAACTCACACCAATACAGAGGCACGCATACACTTCAATTACTTGCACTGCTATTGAAAATAAAGCACGACACGGCGAACAGTGGTTTGTTACAGTAACAAAGAATGAATAAGATTTTCTTTCTGGAATTACTGAAGTATGAAACTTAAACGTGGAAAGGAAATTGGATACGCCAATCCCCCCCTCTTTAGCTAAACTGCAAAGTAAAACTGTAAAGTTTTATACAGATGCAGACTTGATCTTCTAGTGCTGTATATTATAAAAATTTTCATTTGTATAACCAATCTTAAGATTTGAAAGCTTTTGGATTCAAGTACTTCTTTAAGTATATCAGCAGCGATATTCAGTAGTCCACACTGATCAGTTACTAAAATTCAAATAATGTATTTTATTGTTATTTTTAAATTATCCCAAATTATCCAGCATTTCGAGGATTTATTTTTGTTGCTGACTGCTTGATTTGATTCATAAAACATCATTTTAAAAAAGCGTTACTTAACTTTATAATTAATTAATTAGCAACAGAATGTCATGAATTAAATTCTCAAGCAATTTTACAAAAAGCAAAAAGCAAAGGAAACTGTAAGCGAAGCACTGTGCACCGTCAGTCATTCAGTTATTTATTTGTCAATTCTCATATTTGTCTGTCTATTCAATCATTTATTTATCTGCTTACTAGTGATTGGATACTACTGAAGCCACAGTCCGAAGGAGATAAATTAATTTACAATGTGGTGGCAATGGGCGTTAATAATGTTTCAGTTTTTTCTTTCTTCTCAACGATTTTTGTCTATTCGTGTGTGTGTGTGTAAGGAAAGCGTGGTCGCACACAAGAATTCAACAAGTATTGCTTTTTATAAGTATTATTTAAATTGGCCATTTACACAGGCTTCCTCCCCCCTTTGGATAAATATACAAATTTGCCCATCTGTGTCTTGCTGGCTGTAACTGATTTTTAAAGGCATTTTTTTTACAATTTATCAACACGTTCATGCTAAATTGCTGTCACAATGAACTTCCCACTATTTACTATAAAATTGTTTCTTGTTTTATAGACTAATTAACAAACATTTATTCTAGAACAGTAAATGAATGTTTAACAATTCATTTAAATTTTAATTTATGTGTAATTTAGTATAAAAATGTCATTGACAGCGGAAAGAGTATTTACGGTGTGGTAAATTTTCCGCGGCTTAAATTGTGAAAAGAGTCACCAGCTGGTGGCATCGCTTATTGCAAAGTCGTTTTTCTTAAAAGTAAAATCCATAACTTTGAAGTTACATTCCAAAGATCTGCTTTGCTGCGGGAGCCAAACAGTGTGATGTACGGGAACGGCTTTTAGTGAACCAAACACATATGCATGTTTGTGTGTCATCAAAGAAAGCAATGAAGATAATTCGATAACGTCTTTTTAAATATTTGTTTATAGCAATGAAGCAATTTTAAAAATAGACCCATCAAACTTTTAAATTTTTATTTATTTATTTATTTTGTTTTTTTTTTTGGTTTTCTTTGAAAGGATATCTTGGTTTAATGTTTCTTACTTTTCATAAATCAAAATCATATTTGTTTGGCATTTGATGTCGTTTTATTACATTTAAATACAAAGATTTTTATTGTTTTCCATTTAAAATTGGGAAAAACTCGTTAAAAATTTATTATCTCTGTGGGGTCATAAATATTGGCTGCAAACAAATGTGGTAACATTGTAGAATACTGAGTGACTTCTCATTGTTTAAATACCACAAAAAAAAATATATATATATATATTTTTATATATTTTTTATTGTGATATTTTATTTGCTTTTTATTTAAACTTAAAACAATAATAAAGTATATATTTAATTTTTTCCTTCAATAAAAATTGTATGCCTGAGTATACACCGATATTTATTCTCATTTTATTTTATGATGTCTTGGTAATTTATAGCTTTTAAATTGCCCCCTTCCAATTGGATATAAATATTTTTGTGCATTTTGAAGGTGTTTTGTTTCCTTCCAGCCTGACTGCAATTTCGTTTGACAGCTTATGGCATTTCAATTAGAGCCCGACTATATAATTTTCCTTTTATGTATTTTGATTATCTGTGGCTGGCATGAGCCGATGAATTAATAAATTAATGCATGGATATATATGCTTTTAATTTTATGTATTAAAACAAGTGTCAAATTATGCGGCTGAAGGAAAAAATTTAACAATGAAAATTTCATTTTATAAACTTGCATGATATGTGGACCTTTAAAGCAATTAAAAAAAAGCCATTTTATTCGAATATTTTTTAGTTAATCGTGCAGGCCGTAAAATATTTATGAAATCTTTTTTACATTTTTACGGTTTAAATATTCAACACAAAAAATATAAATAATGAATTTCATTATTTTTGGTATAATATTTAAAATTGCATTGTTGCGCTGCTAAAGGCCTCGTTTCACTATCCTACACAGTCGTGCGATGTGCTGAAGAAAATAAATAGTGTGACATAAAAATGTGGGGAGTTGTTACACAAATCATAAAATGATTGCTTTCGTGCGATCAGAGTTGATTTTACTTCAAACAGCTGAGCAAAGACTTATTCCTTTGCAACGTAAAACAAGAAAAACCATGTAAAATTATATTTTGATTTAAATTTTGTTTATAAAACTTAATACGAGATGAATGAATTATATTTGCATATATTTTAGAACCAGAAAACATTTGTATGTTTTTCTATTACACTTGAATGATAGTGTGGCACCAGCAATGCCATTTGGATGCGATTGCTGTAAATGAGAGGGTATTACTATCACATTTTCGTGTGAACGAGTCGTATAACCGTGTAGATTAGTGAAACGAGGCCTTCAGGCTTGCTCTTTTCTTTGATGAAATGCAATGGGGATAGAAGAAAGTGATAACAGTGAGGATGATAACTTTGAAACACTATCTGATATGGACAATTATGATGAAACCAACCCATGTAATAAAAAATCATATAATATTGCACAGAACGTAGATGTTTTTTTTTTTGGGGGCATGTTGTTCACCTTGGCGGGACATTTTTAAAATATTAAATTTCTTCTATATTTTCTTAAGGCAGATGCAATAAACAGCAATACGTTCTGAATAGAAATAAGATATGAGTTTCTAGTTCAGTACCAAATTAAAAGGAATTATTATCTGAGCAAATATTAAACAACGATAAATGAAAGTTTAAAATTGGCCCGCCCCTCCATTTCTTAGAATAAGCTTAAATAATTTCTATGGCTTTCGGTGTTTTATAATTCGCTTATGGCTGCTAACCGTAATAATTTGAAATTTTAATATGCCGTCCAATTAAACACGAGCACAAACTCGTAGGGCTGCCTTCGTAATAGAACTTTTAATTGTATGTAATCTTTGGCAAACAATTTCATTATTATTCATTGTTTTTTATGATCTTCCGCCTATTTCGAAAGAGAGATCAGTGGAAGGGAAACAATTATTATCAAGATTTTGGATATTTGCGTTTCACACCTCTACAAGGTATCGAGAATAAGTGTTTTTACCATGAAGTCATTGTTTAACTACAACACTTTTTGTTTAAGTCTTTCAAATCTCTAAATATTTATATTTTACACCTCTTCTACAATGTTATCTTAGGATCACATAAACATATATATGCATATATGGGAAGGTAAAATTAGAAAGAAGGAAAGCGAGAAATATTGAGATGCGAAGACTAGAGTTGAGCAAGTGCTTTGGTTGCAATGTGTGTTACATTAATGCTAACAACAAGATATTTTAAAAAATTTTGTTTTGCGAATCATTTCTTATAAATTTGGGTCTGGGTTCTGAGCTAAGTATTTCCACCAATATATTTTCTTTTATTAGAGTATTCATGAACTTGAATAAACTTCAAAAATCTGTATTCAATATACTCGTACTGCTGAGCTTACAGTATAAAAATATTTTGAAATTTTTTGAAATCGAAAGAATTTCTACTACTTTGTGGGACAATTTCTGTGTTGTTTTTGCACACATAAGTAGTACACATACAGTGTTGCGCAAAACAGAAGCAACAAAATGTACACCAGATTATAAATACATCATTTTCATAAAAACAAAATATTTAAAACAAAACTTTATATTTATTTTCACAGAGTTATTATTAAGCTATAAAACCAATACAACACAACAACAACAACAATTGCGTTTAAAACAAATATGAAAAAATGTAGAACAGAGTCGGAATTCGAATTGAACGATTAGATATGTAGTAAATCTCCTCATTGTGATATCGATGAATAGAATTTAGTCGGAAGCAAAACAACCCGCCACCAAATTTCCCGTTGATGCGTCCGGGAATCATCCTTTCGCAAAGGCGACGTTTTCCATCAAGTGGGACGCTTTCCTGTTACAACAAGAGGCTAACCTCTCATACTAGGAGCAAAGGGTTTTCAAGCTGCTAAATAAATAAATTAAATTAAAATGCACATGAAATTTTAAATAAACACCTTGAATGCAATTTAGTAGTCAAAGATGCTGGCTTGCAAATAAATAAATAAAAATAAATATTTTTTAAATTAAAATTAAGTAAGCTGGTAACGTGAACTAGAAGTGATTCACCTGCTCATCTTCAAATGTGTAGAGATAAAAATCACTTGTTGTACTTAAAAAGTTCTTCAGTTGTACAAATACACAATTATAGAAAAAATAGATGCATTCATGTTATATCGAGGAGGAATCTATTTATACACATAAGCACATACAGACAGTACTCGTATGCATACGCAAGTACTTATAAATAATAATAAAATTATAATAAATCATTTAGATTTCGAAAAAATCACGTACGAAAGCCAAATATTAAACACCGACATCTGTCATTGTCATCACAAGCAGGCCATAAAAAACAATTAAAGCGGCAACACATGCTAACTGACACACTTACTTTGTAAAAAAATTGAATATTTTCTTATACATACACAACGTGGGGTCCTGTCAGTTAGTGTCAACATGAATAGTTGTGTGGCATTCTAAAGAGGATACAAACTGCAGTTGTTGTTGTCGAGCGTTCCTATTCTTAGACTGCCAGGTTATTTGTTTCGCCTGCTTAGAAATTTAAAAACAGAAACGCACACACTCGCTTTTTCCTTCGGAAAGTTTTTTTCCCCTACTTCTCTTGAAATGGTAATGTAGACAAAAAAACTTTATGTGCTTAATGAAACATAAATATTGTTTAGAATACGATAAAAAAAAAGTTAACAATTTATCAATACTAATAGGGATTAGCTGAAGGGGCAGCGGAAATAAAAACCCAAGCATAGATTGTATAAGGGCAGGATTCTAAACTAGTGTTCTTAATTAGACCTTTTATGTTTTATTTTATAAAGCAAACTTGCTTTCAACTAAACTGTTAACACGACATTTAATATTTTGGCGTTCCTTTGAAAATATACTCGTATTTGCGGCCATAAATGGTTCATATACTGGAATAATGTGCTATCCGGACTAACATGGTTTCTTGAGGTCTAGGACGGGCACAACTTATGTAGTGCAGTGGAGGAGAGTAAGAAAGGTGTGGCTAGGCAGAGCAGTCTCGCAGCGCTTTTGATTTAAAAGCAATCGCTGTTAAACTGTAACTGTAGCCACAGAATATCGCTGAAGGAACATGTATGAGCTCAAATGTTCACTATAATCCGTGGAAACATTGGAAGCATTGATGAGCGCGTGAATAAATTCGGTTCAGAAATACGAATTACAGCTGAAATAAATTTAATGTAAAGAATATTTATTTTTTTATTTAATTGTTTGCAAGGGACCCTACTGTACGCCCCTTTTTCGTTTCATGTTTACCAATTGTTTGTCGAACTGGTCATTTTAAATTAGAAATCCGTTGGATCGTGTCTAGTTGGTGGTCACAGCAAACTGCACAGTTTTAGGCTTATAAAAATCAGCTGCTCTAAATAAATGCTTGCAAATTTATTTTAGTGCAAACATTTTTAAAATGTATTTGCAAGGCTGCTGCTCAAGGACTTTGTTCCTTTTTGGAAATTCTTATTGCATTCGCATACCAACATGCGTCATGCTTGAAAGAGTTTTTTTTTAAACTGAGATAACAAACGTTAAATATGCTCGTACATTCTAAATAGCGCACACACACACACACACACATACATTAATCATAAACGCTTCACGTAGAAATGCTATATTTTCACTTAATTTTACTTTTTGCTCACAGCCATTTGTTTATATTTATTTGCTGCTGGTATGTGAGCACATACAGTGTATGTGCATGTGTGAGTTAGTGTGTGTATGTGTTTCATAGGTGTAAAGAGTATTTTTTTATTCATACACAAATACAAAGCGTTTATTATTGCATTCGCGTGTTTACATCCTTTTTTCACTTCGTGGCGTTTAATTTCTTTGTGTTGTAGCAGTTGTTGCTTTTTCCGTTGGCGTATTTAAAGTTTATTTATTATGCTTTTGTCCTTCACTGGATACAAATGCAAAAACACAAAACATTTGTGTGAATGTGTTCTGTTCGACCAACACAAACATAACCGACTCAAACGTATGTATACACGTAGAGAAAATATAAATATAATAAAAATTAAATGCTGTTGTTTATTATTTTAATTTTTTATTGTAAAAACACCTCTTTGTTTTCAGTTTCAATTATTTATCAACGTTTAAAAGGCACCGAAAGGGAAAATATTTTGACGAATTACTAAAAAACTATCTGGCAAATAAATTTAACCTTTATACGTATGTATGTATGTGTGAATGCTTATGCATGTAAACGTAACATGCAGTTTGCGGTCAGTTGTTGAAAAAAATTGCTCGCTTAAAATAAATTTGGTTATCACACTTCGAAGAAGCTGTTCGGAAAATGTTTGCATTTTTTTATATAAAATTTTATTAAAACGAAACAGCCAAAAAAGGTATTAAACAGGGTGGTCAATAATTATATTTTTTTAACTATGAAGAAACATACGATGCTTTGAGCTGTCTGTTTTCCAGCAAAAATTGCAAATATATGGAAATTGAATGCTTGTAATAACAAGTCAAATAAAAGACGGAATATTGTTAAAAGCACGTTCAGGAGAACATACTCGTTCTTCCTCGAAAATGCTGACAAAAATTATTTTAATATTTAAATGGTTAAGTTTCTTTAGTTTAAACATTTTGCCGAATTATTTTATTACTATTTATTTTCAGCTTACAAAAATGACTTGTTTCTTGCCTGCATTTAAAGCACGAGCAAATAAAATATTTGAAACAAATGTATAAACAAAAGAATGTAATACAAAATTTAAAAATAAAGAAACTAAACATTATGCGTGAGTTTGCATACCAAATGGACTTTATATTTACTTTGCGGTCAGTGCAGGGAAACTGGTAAAAATGAGGTCACAGAGATGTGGGCAGACAATTAAAGAAAATAGGAGAAACTTGAAAATACAACATGTGCAATGGAAGTCATGCAGATGCAGATAAAATAAATAATAAGCTTATCTTGAGAATAAAAAATTAATGCACAACAAAAACGTGTTAGTGCAACTATTAAAAACGAGTCCTAGATATGGCAAACAAAATGCACGACTCATCTGTGTTAGAAAGACTTCAGAAACACACGAGGCGATGCAAATACTGTCCTTGTACTATTTTCAAAAAGGAATTTTAAAATGAAAAAATACTTTAATTGGTAAGCAAGTGGTGTGTTTATTTAGCATCCTTTTAAGAGATTTGTCTTTTGTACACAGGCAGCTGTTTGCGATAGGAAATTTTAGATACATTGAAGGATGCACGTCCTGCAACCAGCATACACAATTATATTCTTTTTACAGGGCAACTCCTATGAAATTTATTATGGAACAGCAGTTGATAACATCCATAATTTGGGGCTGCATAGATGTTGCTGAAGTAATTTATTTTTGATATCTGACAACATAATTGCCGGAAAAGCAGGTTTCATTTGCACGAAATGCAATTATCAAAGATTTATTTTAAAGTTCACTCCTAAAATGCAAGTGCCTTTAATGATGCAGGTGCTGATGATACTGGCAATGCACCCTTATCAGTGAAAACAGTGGGTGGGTAAAGTCACAGATATTGAGTCACTTTATAGTTTTGAGAATTTGAGAGATAAATGCGAGAGGATTTTAAGATTAATGGTAGACAAGATTCCGTTTTTAACCATTTGGAAATGGAAAAGGTATGGCTAACTTACAGTACAGATTTATATTGCGAGATATTATTATAAATAAGAACAAAATCTTAAATGACTAAATCATGTTATGAAGTAATACTGTTATGAAGAACACCACAGCGAGGTATAACTTCTCATCGGTGAAAAAAAATTAATAAATTTTTTTACAAAATGTTTGACTTTTGCTTGTCATTTTATGACAGAACATTGTTTGCAAAAGAAAAAAAAATACATGCGAGAGGAAGTTGCCAAAAAATTTGTTTCTTTTCCTGCAAACAATAAACTAGAATTTTTAGTGAAATTTATTTTCTTTGAAAATATTTAACAATATTTATGGAAAGTAAAGGAAAAATTACTACTGTAAAATCACTGCAAGGAAACAGATATAAACCAGCAAGTGGAAGCAGTGCTATTTTGTAAATCATTTATTGACAAATTTCTTTCGGAACGTCTAATGGCATGTATAATAACACCTTATATTGAAAAGTAAAAAATTGCTCACTACGATATAATAAATAACCATTTTTAATACTTAAAATTTAAATTATTAAACTAAACTTAAACTTTAAAGTAAAAGAAACATAATTTATTTTATTTTTTTGGTTTACTAATTTTTATGAATTTTTTGACTTTAATTAAAACCAACATTTTATTTTATAAACTATACATATAAAATGTTGGATTAAATTTTTTTGTATAAATTAAATTGAAGAGTCTGTCATATTGAATAACCGCGAAACGGAGATGGTGTACGGAGAAAAGGCCAACGGCCGCCTACAAGTGAAAAAATTGCAAGCTGTCCGCAATGTGTGTGGCTCCAATCGAACTTCTCAAAATTAAATCTCTTATTATTTAATTTAAGTAATTATTTTTTCATTTTTTCCAACGCGTATAAATTCGAGATTAGGCAGACTTTTAGAGAGACTCATGTAATAACATAAAATATACTTTGTAAGGAGTACTAGTTGACTGGACTCTTAGTAAATGTCGAACTTTTGTGGAAAAGTTTCTATATGAAAATGAATATTTCTGAAATCATTACATCTGGAAAATATTTTTAATTACCCAACTTAGCACGCTTTTTTATTCTCGTGTTCCACTTTTAGTGTGAATACCACTTTCTTGACAAATCCTTTTAATAACTAGTCAGCTTTATATGCCCCTCTTAAAGGAGAAAATAATTGCAAATTTCTTAATTTTTATTCCTTTGCTTAATTTTTTCGTTGCTGTGAAACATTTGACAGATCCAATGAACTATCCAATTGGCATTCATAATATTTCCTGACACCTTTTGGTCTCATAAAAGTCAACATTAAAAACCAATATTCGTATCAACAAACTTGTTATAGTATTCTCAATTGATCAGCTTAAAAATAATAATGAAAACTACGTCTCGAGGAAATTCAATTTCATAAATAATCTGATAGTTTTTTACTCTAAAACCAACAACAGTCATCATATGAACATTAATAACGACCACCATTTGCGTTATAAGTCGCTGTGAAGTCCCTCGAAAAGAAAATATAATAATCTGAAAAAATGAGGTGAATATATATCGCTGGTTTATTTTCCTTAAGTCCGCCACCAGCCAACCTGTCCACTAGTCAATGGAAACTTGACAAAACATAAAATAACTACAATGCTACCATTATTCTTTTGCCACAATTCGCCACACACTTAATCTCATTAAATTAATAATGGGCTCCACTGGATGGATGATGGGAGTGTGCATTTGTGGCATTGGTGTAGCAGCCAAAGATATGAATTTTTCATTGGACGAATTGTGGGCATCGCATTTGGAGCCTTATGAATAAGCAGCACAAAGTAAAACTGAAAACAACCTGACATGGGTTCACTGGAATGATGAAAGATAATCTGTAATAAGTCGCTCGATTTTTTTTTGATTTTTTATTTCACTGCAACAAAAACTTTTAAAACAAAAATAGTGAGAGAACTAAAATTTCAATCTGCATTGTTGTTTGCTTTATATTATTTTAACAATGGCAATGGCTTTGTAGCCTAGTGTTTATTTTTTATGCTTTATTTATTATGGCAACTATATTTTTTAATATTTCTTTCGATATTGACAAATAATAAAAGAATTATCATTTGTCAATAGACAAAAGCGACATATACCTACTTATAAATACCCTAAACAAATAAATAACGACCATTATACACCTTAAATTGGTAGTAAACAAATTAAAAATTGTCACGGCAAAAAATGTGCTCTTAAATTCATCCATAAAGATTTGCGGGACAGCACAGCAGTGGCAAAAAGGAGAAGCCAATGAAAGTATTTAGTAAATTTGCAAATTGAAACCCCTTTTTCGTGGGCAAAAAGAGAGAAGTACCGGCTTAAAGTAATTGAGGAAGTTAATATTTAATGTCGCTCACAGGCATCCTTCTAGTCGATCCTCTGAGTAACAACGAAGATTTTCTTTCCTTTAAATTGCCGTAGGCAACTAAATGTACTTTCATGGAATACGTGTACATATGAGTGCGTTCTTAAGGCATCTTAAGAACGGATTGTCGCCTCTCCTTCATTTCTGTGTTGTAAATAATTTAGAGGAAAACTTTTCCCACAATTTCTTAATTGCAATGAAAAACAAACGATTTTAGAAAAAATATTAAGTTATCTTTAGAAAATATTTAAAGCAGTCCAAAAACTCTTTCCCACATATACTTTATAACATTTTAATAAAATTTATTTTATTTTATTAATTATAATATGGGTAAGGCACTGGCGGCTGACGCCATCGGCTACTTATTAAAATATTAATTTTTATTATTTTATAAAATTCTCTAACCGGTTAGCTTTGTTGACTACAGACTCTTTAACTCTCTAGTTTCTTTAACTTTAATTATTAAAATGCATTTCCACACTCAGTGTAGAAAACAGTCACTTTATTTGAGTATTGAAATACATACTGAAAATGCACAGAAAATTTATTCTTTTTCAAATAAGTGAGTGCCAGTTGAATTAAAAAGATTTACATTATTTTTATCGACAATTGATAACTTCATTGTATCTCATTAAAATATTTTTCCCCAAGAAATTAAAGAATTTTCACTGAGTAATAATTAGCAATTGCCTAATTCTTAGAAATACTTTACTTTTTACATCATAAGACAACTTTAAATTTATTATAATTCGGTAACCATTCCGAGAGATTTATTTCTGATTCAGATACCATTTTTTAATGTTACAAGTCCAGCAACTAATATGTTGTTCGGTAGTAGTGTTCAGCTCGTCCACAAAACCAAACGAACACGAATAAATAATCAATAAATATTAATAATAAAATTGGAATTAAAGGAATAGCCAAGCACGACAACACAACGTGCATGAAAATGATGATGAAAAATAAGCAGTGCCATAATTTGAGATTGTTTCTCCGCCAGTAGCAGCTACACGGACAAAAGATAATCCAGTTTATATAAAAAGGAATTTCCATTTCACTAAGCAAAGCTTTAGAAAATACACTCGTCCATACACCAGCGGTAGTCGTACTACAATAACAATGACAAAGCAAGCCCACCAGCCACTTCCATAAAAAATTAGCTCATAGTTAAAGATCAATGTTGAATGTGGAGCCATTTTAAAATTTATCTCTTGCGACAATATTGTGGCATCAGAAACAAGAAGGGGGAATGAATGCATGTACATGCATACGTGTGTCACAAAGACGGGCAGCAAAAATTGCAGCAACTATTGTAGGGCAATGAGTTACTCTTTCTAAAAGAATGTTACTGATGAAATTGTTTGTTAAATTTCAATAACAAAAAAATTCTTTTTTTCTTAAATTCAAATTAAAAAAATAATAATAATAAATGTCACAACACACCATGATTTTATTGTAAAACAATATTTTCAATAAACAGTAGCCGGCTTTTAGCTGCTTTCATGGATTTTATTCTTGCCCAATAACAAGTTTGGTGCACGAATAACCCTTTGATGACCCACAGGGTCTAAACTATTTTTATGTTATAACAGATCTTGATCACCGCGGCAGAGTCGCTATTAGAAATTTACTAGCTGAAAAACCTCCTAAAGTACTAATGCCCGTTTTATTATTTATAAGAAAAAAATTCTTAAAACGACCTTTTCTTTTATTATTTTTAAACGTCGTCATTTTTCGCATTTTAATAAGCTGAAGCAACGCACGAGCTTAAACTCTATAAAATATCGGTTTTTAAGCCTTCAATAATATGAAGAGTTTGAAAGGCAAGCGTGGTCGTCAACGTAATAAAAGCGAATTTAATCTGTTTATCTTAAGCACTGACAATCAATTTATAAACTGGACAACAACAGATTTTTTCTTTTTCTGTGAAACAATTGTTGGCAATCACGCAATCAGACAGACATCACAGACATTTTTATATGACTAAAATGGCTTATCAACTTATAAAAAAAAAAAAAAAAACTTTTAAGTACATTTAACAAATTTGTTTATTTATTTATTTTATTTAATTTGTTTTTGTCATTCGAGGATTACATAATAGGAAGAAAACTATAGAAAAATTTAAGCATTCGGTAGTCTGTACTCAAATCTATTTCTTCTTCAGGCAAACAGCCTTTTAGAATAAATCTCAAAGTGATGTAGATCCAATATATATATATATATATTTTTTTTTTTGATGAGACTAAATTCTACAAGAATTAGAATACTACAATTTCTAGTCGCATTTAAATATACTGCACTTGTATTGGTGGAAGGATTTTGAAATACAGGAACACTAGCAGTAAGTGCAGAGAAAAGAGTAATACAAATATTTCATATTAGAAATATCTTTCTTTTTTTTTAATTACCTGTACACTTAGAAAATTCAGTGTGGACGGTGGCAGCATTTGCAAATTAAAAGCTCCAATTGTAGTCATACCTTAAATGTGAATTAAGGTAATGCTTTATTAAATGCATTTAAATACCGAGAAAGAAGTTTGTTGTAGAATATTTTTTAAGTGCACTGTATTGGAAAATCATCCAGCATAGATGACCTTCATTTATCGCTGTCTCATGGACGACTTAATTACAGATATTTAAAAAAAATTCTCCTAAAATAGTTGCTGCAATTTTTGTTGCCCGTCTTTGTGACACACGTATGCATGTACATGCATTGATGCCCCCTTCTTGCTTCTGATGCCACAATATTGTCGCAAGAGATAAATTTTAAAATGGCTCCACATTCAACATTGATCTTTAGCTATGAGCTCGTTTTTTATGGCAGTGGCTGGTGGGTTTGCTTTGTCATTGTTATTGCAATAGTGAATGCTTAGTGAAATGCTTAGTGAAATGGAAATTCCTTTTTATTTAAACCGAATTATCTTTTGCCGTGTAGCTGCTACTGGTGGAGTAACTTTTTTATAAAATTATTATAAAATTTACATACTTGCTTCTTGCTTTACTGGTTTGAGGGATTAGGATCACAGATCATCAAATATCCCTTCTTCTCACATTGTGATATATGCTTTATAATTTAAAAGTGGATATTTTCCAAAAATTTAAATTATAAAAAAAAGTAAGTAGAGCGCATGCCCAGAGAGATATGTCTCAGACTTCTTATTTTTCCAATTATGCACTTTCAATCACTTTCAATAAATTGAAATATTTAATTTTTTCTATAAAAAGGCTGGAATTTTTTCCATGACCGCTAGAATCGTACTCGGGTAGTAATCAAGTCATTTACATCAACATCATAAAAAATTAAGCGCCACAACTGTTGCACGCCAATGCAAGCAATTGCGAATAAAAAAAACCCGCTGGAGCAACACAACGATATTTGGTTTTCCAAAAAAATTAAAATTCTAGAAATATATTATAGACGCATAAACATTCTGCTTTTCGTAACCGCATGCAGGGAAAGAGCTAGAAATCGTAAAAAAGTCTTGATTGAATAATTGCATCTGCTGTCGTGCTGCCCACAGGGCGTGGTGGATTTATAACCAGCAACAACAGCTACAGCAAACAACATGCACAAAATAAACTCATCATACAGATTGACAATTAACTTGAACAATCATAAAAGTCAATTATGCTCATCACGAAAAGCAAATCGCTCGTAAAAGTTTAACGACAGCAGATGCGTATGTGTCTGTTCTCTTGCTGTTTGTGAAACATTTTGCTTCACTTGCAATGCAACATGCACTGGGAGAGTACCATGGCAACTATTTTATGAGTTATGAATTCTAATTGTTTATGTTGCCAGAGGTGCGTAGCCGATTTTATGGGTTTGTTCCAAAAGCACTGCAGCAACGATTTTTTTTAAATTACTGCTAGTTGGCACACGGCATGCATCTGTCATGTGGATTGTCAAATTTCGATACGTGTGTACAGCAAGTCTTTGCTTGGACATTTATTTAACTGCAGAAGAGTACAAGCAAGACTTATGCAGTGCATGGAAATTTCAATCATAATCAGTATAAGTTCATTGTATTTCAATCAAATTTTATCTTGCATCGGTTATGTCGTAAAGTTGTATTAAAGATTTTGATAAATTTGAATTGGTAATGAAATGGTTTCTCTTTGCGGAATTACTTTTTGCATTTGAAAATTAATAAATGCGTTTCTTAAGTGCACTATAATTAATTATGCCGATAACTAGAAGAACAGAAAAATGTTATATTAAAAGAATATGCACTTCCATGGATGGAACAGCAAGTTCTGAACACAAAATTGCACTACTCAGTACAATATTGTATTAATGTGTAATTAAAAATATGATGAATAATGCTAATCGTGAAAGCCCAGTCCACTTGTTGTTTCTACACTAATCACGTCCAAAAATTACTCCAGTATTTCCTTTGTGTCTGCAGCAAAGTATTGTTGTGATAAATCAGACTTGAAGCGTTGGATATTTTGAAGCAATTGGTTTTTCCTAATAAGGATGTTTCAGCCAAAATAAGTTGTCATCGAAAGGCCTCAACAAAATGCATCAACAGAATTAATAACACATATTTGTCCATAATTCGGGGGTTTCCCTTGCAAAAGCCTTAATACCTTGCAACCGGTTGAGGTTCAGTAAGAGAAGGACCACGTGCTTGGGCCACCAAGCGTGTTGTAAGTTCTTTAATCTTGCAGTTGATAAAATCTGCGATGACCCATTAAGGTTTTGTTTCACTCTCCTATGCAGTTGAACGATTCGTTCACATGAAAATCTGATAATGATAGCCTGCTATTTTAAAAAATCGCAACAAAATGGCGTTGCTGGTACCATTCCAAACAATTTTTCTTTGCTGATTGGAGTAAAATTTCATAAACTTTTGCTAGTGATAAAAATTTTACATTTTAGGCCACACTTTTCTATTTTTTCAGCATAGATGCCATATTAACAAATCGTAGGACTGTGTAGGAAAGTGGAACAAGGCTTTTGCCAGTATTCACTTGATGGTATGGATTGATAATACTTTTTGCAAAAGAGTTTCAAAAATTATTTATATTCTCAGTGTACTACTTTGCATTTGTAAACAAAAAACAGCTGATTTAATGACACACTGATAATGCATTACCATATCATGTTAGCAGTAGAACACTTTGTTAATTCATTATTATTACTGTTTTTTCACTATTCTGTTATTCTCTTCTCTGCAAGTTTCAAGAGAAATTACAATTTATATAAAAAACAAAATTTTTTTCTTGTTATTCTCGCATGATTATTATTTTCTTGAAATGGTTAGAAATCTAATTTAGAAATATAGAAAAAAGTAATTACACTTTAATTTTTTCTTTCTTAAGGAAGAATTAAAAGAGAACTAGAATAATTATTAAGCTAATTTTAGCTGTAGAATTTACTCCTTTAAGGCTCTTTAATTGCATTAATGCCGCTCAAATATGAATGGACTTATGAAAAAGTATCATCATTCTCTCAATATTCTCTTAAATATATTTTTTTTATTCATATTTCTAGTATTGTCTGTGCATCTGATCGCACATTTATATCACGGCGACTGCAGCAGTGTCAGCCGTAGTGGCTAATATTTTATGGCTTCAAAATATTTAATTTATGGCGGTTCTGGTTGATTGGTGACACTGATAAGACACACTTTACACTCTGAAAATATGTGGTAGCCATTGTGGGTGATTGCATCAATTTTGTTTGGGTTTTTTAAGGTAGAAGCATTACCGTAATCGCGCATGTGTTGGTTATAATCGTGCTAGAGCTAAATATGGAATGCCTTTTTAAAATACAAATACAATCAAGATCGTTCCGAGTTGGCATACAGAAACAAATGGCTGAGGGGAGAGCGCCAAAGTGCATGGTTCGTTGGGTCTTTATGGTTTAGGCAAAGCACAGTTATTTAGTTGCACAACTCATAAATCATAATATTTTCTTTCGTTGGTTTTTTCTTCACTGGCTTCTAAGTGTGCGTGTGTATGTGGGACTGTATTCAATTGAGAGCATTAAAGCGACAGGAAGAATACAGTAAATATAAGACATTACAAAAGGTGGGGCTTAATAACGAAAAATGTTAAGTCTACGTTTAAAGCCACAAAATTATAGAAATTAATTATAAAACTTATATAGCTACGCAAAACAAACTGATACTGCTGCTCTTATAAAGCAACAGTCTGAGCTAAACATTAACTCTTCTTTGCAGAACTCCACAATTTGCTTTGAGATGCAACAGTAATATTAGAAAAACGATTTAATTGCTTTACCAGGATGTTCCAATGTGTTGGCCACTTGTGTGGTGCAAAACGTGTCGCCGACACAACAGTATTTTTAAATACTTCAATGAAAATGCTTATAAAGAATTTTTGCCGGTTGGCGGCACTGGCAGATCTTGTTAAAACAATGTATTTTGCACGCCCTGTGATTCAGAGCTGAGTTTTTTCAGATTTTGAACAAAAACTACGTAGGAGATTACCAAGAAAATTGTTTTATTGAGGATTTAATGCTTATTTAGAAGATATTTTACTGGCAATTACACTTGTTTGAGTTCAGTCATTGTGTGGCCGTTTCAAAGAAAAGAGGACATTGTACATGCATGCCGCATTGGCAAAAGGGAGTTACTGTTTCTTTACTTCAAACACGCACTAGGCTGATTGAACCGGAAATGTTTAACAAAAAGATAATTTCACACTTTTTCTCCTCTCCTTTTGTTTGTTCTTTTTTCTTTCTTCTGTTTTTTTTTTTTTTTTTTGTACACAATAATTTATAAAAATTTCTCTTACTGTACGAGTATTTATGCTAATGAGAGTGTATGCTGGCACATTTTCAAAAGTATTAAATTAATTGCAATTTGTTTTAATTAGGTTTAACCATTTTTCCTTTTTTCGTCGACAAGACATACAGACAGACAGACAGACAGACAGACAGGCAGTTGTTTCCTGCTAAATGTGTTGCTGTATAGAACGAGTACACAAAGCAAAAAGGATTTATCATCAAGCAGGTGAATTTCTTTTTATCCTTTAATTAGATTTTTATGTCTGTCTAGGATAGTGCTGTATATATTTCTCATCTTCTCTTTTGTTTTTATCAGGAAATTCCATTTAATGCAAATTATCTCTGATGCGGGCGTATCTTTACCAACATAATCCATTCATTTGTATTCACATTAATCTATAGCGTTTTTCAGAGACGCCATTCAAGGGAGCGCCAAACTGATGATAGCGGGAATTTAAAATAAATTTGCTAAAGTGGACTTCCTACGGAAGACTGTAAATTTAAGGAAATTTAAAAAGAATATTTTTTTATATGTACGTTCTCAACTCAAGAGCTGTAATAATTTAAACCAATACATGCTAAGAAAAACATAATTTTGAATACAATTCTTAAATAATAAAATAAATAAAGTGAGTTGCTTTTAAATTCATTTATATTTTATTTATAATTTATCTTTCTAGAGGCGATTTTTTAATTGAACTTTTTTTAATTTTACAATTCCAAACACTGGCGAGAACATTTAATTATAAATTGCCCAACATTTTTATAAATTAATATTTATTTCAATCATGTATCATTTATTTATTATATTTATTATATTTACAAGAGTGTAAAATTATAAAATTTATGTTTCACAACCATTCTACACGTTGCCCCTCAACTAATTTAAATTTAATAAGTGAAATTGCTTGCTACCACTAGTTTGGTTTTTTTTGATTCTCGTAAATAATAGAAATCAATTTTAAAATATAATTACGGACTTCCCAGCATACAATGCGACCATGGAAGACAATAAGAGATTTTGCTGACTCCGCACTGTCAATCTTAATTGCAACCAGTTGAAACTGAGATTTAAAACATTCAGTTCTCGGTTCGAAAGAGAAATTATGCGGGCTTATTAAAATAATAATAAATAGAAATGAAACCGTATATGAAAAATGCTCGTACAAGTCCAAATGTGTGAAGATGTAAAAATAAATAAATTTTAATATTTTATTTTGGGAATCGCTACTCTGCAACCCCGTAGTAAACAATTTTAAAGTATGTTTCCTTTTATGGAAGAGGAAAGAAATAAATAAAATTAAAATAATATTGAAATAAAATTTAATTGAATTTCAGTGGTATTCTTTTTAACTGAATAAAGAAAAGTTTATAATTATTTATATATCTTAACTGCAAACAGCAGCAGGAGTTTGTATTTTAGTTTTTCGTGAGAATCTTTTTTCGTTTTTGTGCTAATTAAATCAACGTTAATTTATTTTTAACCAATTTTTGAATAAATAAACGTTGGAAATGGCGTGCCAGCTTGTTCCATTGAGCTTACAGAACGTATGCTGTGCTGGATCCAAGTGAAAGCGGCCATAAAAAACTATCGTGCTTGTAGAAATATTACTTTTTGTTAAACGTCATATTTCAAAAACTTTATTTTACGGTTTTTAATTCCAGCAACTATTATAATATCGCTAGTCGAAAAAGCCTTTTCGTATTTCTAATCAAACTTCAACTTATTATTTTTTTATTTATATTTATAATGAACTCTAATGATACAAATAAGTTCCATTTTGGTCGACCTCTCTTTGCCAGTTTTCCACTATAGACATTTTTCTATTAATACAGAACTTTTCTGGTTTCTCGGCGAAAGATTGGGTCAAGTAATTTTCACAGGTTTCTCTTGGAGCCAACTTTACTCCATTAAGGGTGTTCTGCATTGACCGAAACAAATGGTAGTCCGATGGTGTATGGTCAGGGCTATATGGTGGATGCATCAAAACTATTCATTCAAGCTCTCTCAGTTTTTCGCGAGTCATCAAAAATGTGCTTGCTGCAGCATTGTCCTGATGGGGGACGAATCCCTTTCTATTGATCAGTTGTGGCTATTTTTTTGGTTTGCTGGCTTCATTAGCATTAGTTGTGTACAGTAAAATTTAGAATCAATAGTTCGACCAGGCTGGAGTAGGTCATAGTGGATGATTCCTTTCCAATCCCACCAAACACACAGCATAGCCTTTTGAGATTTCAATTCTGGCTTTGTGACCACTTGTTGACCTTCGCCATGGTTGGACCATGATCTTTTTCGCACATTATTGTCCTACTTGTTATACTTTTCGTGTCCTGTTACCATTCGCTTCAGAAATGGTTCGATTTCATTTCATTTGATCAAAGAAACTTACATGTTAATTCGGTACACTTTATTTTTCACAGAATGGAAAGAAAAGTTGAATCGAAAGCGAAAAAGAGTTAAAAGAGGAATTTGATTTTAATTCGGAAGGCAATAAGGCATTAACTGACTCTGGGCAGTAGAACGAACTGTGAGGTGTATGTCCGCGCACATGGATAATTGGCTCACGCCACACCAAGATCAATTTCAAGAAAAATGTGCTTTGCTGCCATTTAATTCATAATATTTAAGAATAATGTGATTCTGAAATACACCAAAATTTAATTCTGTAATTTGAGAAAATGGCCACACAACTATTTTGCCGGGCTTTTCCCTTCTAATCGCTACATGTAATTTACCGGCAGTGTACAGTTAATTGTCAGGAAAATACCAGACTGCTAATACTTTTGAAAAATACTGGTTAATAATTAAAAATGATTAATATCTGTACAAAACTGACAATTCAGTTTTATTTCGCAATTCTTTACAAGCTAATTAGTGCCAAAAAGAAGAAGAAGAATATTTATGAAACATTTGTAACAAATGTTACGTGCGTAAAGATTTTCAAACTGTTTGATCTCTTGCAAAGCCTTTGTTTTCATAAATTGATGTCACAGAATTATAGTTTTTGCCAAAAAAACACAAAATTTTCGAATCGTTTCATTTAATTGCGGATGTTTAACTATTGTTTTTCCTTTTCCAGCTGGTACTTTGTATACTCCGGCTTCGTAAAAACTACAGTGATACCAAGACAAAAGGAAGATGCCACAAATGCATGGTATTGTAAAGATTGAAAGGATTTTCAGGTAAGCAAACGTTTCTGTATATAAAACAATAACTTTTTCAGCACCAAACAGGATAACTAAACAAATTGTATTTGACAAATTTTTAGTCGGCATTGTTTTCTGGCGGGGAACAGAGCAAGAGATTAAAATTGATCGATCATTTAAGGTGATCTTTGATCCAGGTTAAATGCTATTTTCATCAATTCTTCAATTATGGCTAAAATGTCGTTTGGTTTTTTATTTTTATTTTTTTCACATTCCTTCTCCTCGTACATCCTCGTCTATTGGTTTGTATAACTGTCAGTTTATTTATTTTTCCACCAACAATAATAATATTTTCGTAAAATTTTCCATTTTAATTCCTATTGTTTGATTTGATTACATTTTGGATTTTCGACAAATTGCTACAGAAATAAAAATTGCTGCAGACTACGAGTACGGTGTATTGTTGCCTCTTTGGCCAGCTGCTTGGGATTTGTATGTTGTTTGATCAGTCATCATTATAATAATTATAAGAACTGTTTTCATTTGTCCGACATAATGAGGGATTATTAGTATGTGAAATTGTTTATATGTATGTATGCATATGTGTGTATATGGAAGTGTGAGTATGTGAGTAAGTGAGTGAATGATTATGTAAATACACATGCTCACGTACTTTTATTACTGCTGACGCAAGATAAAAACAGCTGTTGAAATTGAGGGGCTCATGCGTCAAACGGCATTGCATAACGTTGGTTAATTTTATTTACAGAAGGCAAACACTTAAAACCAGGCAACGTGTGAGTTGGCGTTTTTTAAAACGCGATAGTTCTTACAAACATACTCGTACATGTTGGTTTATAGTTTTCAATCGCTCTAGCTGATTAAGACCATGATTCATGATCCTGCACAATCGTACGATGTACCACGTATGGCATATGTGTTGACCAAGTAGGATAGTGTGTCTTTAAAATTCTTGTGTGTAACATTATTTTTAAAAACTTTATGCAAAAGCTTATGCAGATTTGCAAAAAATTATAATTTTCGTGCGATCAGGGTTGCATTTACTCTAAACCACCAACACAGAAATGGTTTGCATCTTATTTATTCATAATAGTGTGGCACCAGCCACGCTATTTCCTTGTGATTTTTTAAAATAGTTTGGAATATCTTGGGATTATGGTTTGAATGAATCGTCAGACTCTGTAGTATAGTGAAGCAGATAGCACTCTACGGTCCGTGTCATTACACATGGATTAGAATCCCTGCAATAAATATTTAAAATTTTTTTTTCTTATATGCCTCACGAAAGTATACAAATTATTCTGAAGATTATTAAGATCTCTTACCTGCGTGAAATTTTCCAAATATTTTTTATTGGAAATATTTTTCAAAGTAATTAATTAAAATATGCTTATTTCGAAGGCATCACGTTTAAAAATCCCCCCATAATATTAATATTGTTGAGGTAATCATAAAAATCAACAAACAATTCCATAAATAATATTTTGCAAAGCTTTTCATTAGAGAAAAATGTGATGGTTCATTTTAATTCTGTCAGCCGCAATTCATGAGCTAAAGAAAAACATTGTGCGTTGTATTGTCGTTGTGACAATAATAAACAATACAAAAATAAATTGCTAAAGGAAAAAAAAAATAATTTTGTTTTAATAGTGCTTACTTTTAATTTGTTAGTTGACGATATTCCTTCAAGGGTACAAAAATCAAAAAAGTTGAGGACGAAACGTTTGTTGTTGTCATATCTGGAAATGGCCGCAATCTCATTATTTAAGCAAGAAGCTTATTTAGTTTGAATATTTTATGCGGTTGGATTATTATTACGAGCAACGCAAAAAGGAAAGAACAAACAGTCCTACTTCAAGTTGAAACTTATTGTTGCCCACAAATTAGAATTTTGTGTGTATTTTGTGTGTTGTGCTTTGACGAAAATAAGCGGAAATCGGTTTATGTTAAGATGAGTTCCGGTGTAAGACACAAAGAAGGAAGAGGACAAACAGAAAAACATTAAAAACAAAACGCATTTGTAAATAAAAGTTTGTTTAATTTGTAATTGTCGTTAGCTGTATTTGTGGGCGTGCGGGGGGAAAGTTCATTTGTTTGTGGCTGGTTTTGTGCTTGCCTTTGTGGCTTCTTTTTTTGAGATAAAACTTTTGGCTTGTACATTTAATAATAATGTCCTTGTAAACGTTGTCAGAACAAAGATCCTGCCCGTGTTGCGGTTCCCATTTATGAGCTTTTCTTCTTTGCGGCTCGTAATTGTTTGTAATATATATTTTTTTTTTCCGTAAATGTATTTAAAACTAATTATTCAAGACTTGAGGCATTTCAACAAGGTAACAAAGAGACACATACATACACAAACAATCAAATAGGCAAACTGAAAAGTGCTCAGAGTTTGTGGAGGTTCTTGTCTGCATTGACAATTTTCCCAAAACGTAAAAGAAAAATTTTATACTCGAATATAATATTACGTCAGTTTTTTTAAACGGAAGTTACAACTTGAAATTTATTAATAACTTTTATAATTTATTATTGGGCATTAAGATAAGGTATTTTATACTGCGCCAGGGGCCTAAAGGCCGTACAAATCTCCTAATGTATACTTACGAGTAATTTTTTAAAGACACAGTTCCTCCATTTGCTGAACGAAATGTACGAACTAAATTTATTATGATTTTAAGATTTTAGATACCACTTGTATGTAGGGGATTGTGTGAAACTTGGGATACACATTTCAGCCGGAAGTGTTTTACATTTAGAAACACTTTGCCAATACAATAAAATTTTATGGTTGTTTTTTTCAGTTTCACTACACATCTGCGTTGTGACATCTGTTCTAGATTACTCGACAGTTTTTTTATCGTAAGTTCGCTTAAATATAGATAGAAAATACACGTTACATGAAATTATTTGCGCAATAAAAATTGTATAACAAGCTTTGTAATATTTGATTTAAGGTAAGAGGTCTACTATCCAACGTATAAGTTTAATAAATTTAAAGTCTAAATCTGAAATTTGATGTCCCAGAAAGAGTATTAATCTGGTTAAGGAAAATGAAACAATTATTGAATTTTATAGAATGCAATCACGAAGATATTTTGGGTCTTGCGGCAAGGGAAATTATAATAATTTTAAATTAATTAATTTAGTTTTCATAAATAATTATTTTCATTAAAATTGGTTCCGACTTTTAGTACCCTTTACACTTTAACAGTTCTTTTTTAAGTCAAACGTTAGTTTTGAAAATGGACCAAAATCTTTTACTCGATTCACTTGACTGCATTGTGGAAACACGACATTATTGTACAGCAGTGATGTCTCGAGGAAAAAAAATTGGGGACAATAGTGAATCTCGGCTGCCTTAGAACGGCTCTTACACATCTATTACTAAGGGCTTAGTCATGTACTCGTTGTACCAACTTTTCTAACCTATTTAGGTCTTAAAAGGGATTTAAAAAAAGGAATAAAATTGAAAGAAAAGAACAAACATTTTTAAGTAAATTAGCCTAATGATTTACAAACGGAACAAGTTTCCTTTTTAAGATATAATTAGTCTCAGATAAAACAATTACGTGATTAAAATCATTAAAATTTCAGCATACTTGTCGAAATGAATGATTGTTAGAATAAACCGTGCGATAATATTTTAAATGGTGCAGCTGGAAGTTACGAGTGGGACATTAAAGAAGAAATTAGAACCCGCATCATGACGTATTAAGCCATACACACAAATATAGCAATTAGCATTTCTCTTCTACTTTCTAGAGTAGGCGGCAATTTGATAAGTCCTAGTCTAGAGTCATATGGAAGACCTCTTAAGCAAAATGGCAAAAACAATTTTTGAACAGATCCGATGTTATTAATGCATATGGCGAAGTAAGGATCCCTTTTGATCGATCCATATTCCAAAATAGAACGCACCATGTACACCATATCCTTTATTTACAGTCATCGCAATATTGTCAGAACATTCAAGCTGAGGATCTAATAAAATTCCATCAATTTATTTATCAATACTACTCTCATATCTCCAACTTGAAGGCATTTATCTCTAAGCGTAGTTTATAAACTCATTTGAAATAAATTTGTATTAAATTTAAAGAAAAAAAAATCCAAATAACTTCCTTATCTCATGTTAAAATGGAGACAATTGAGAATCATTATCTCAATTTATTTCATTATAAAAATTATTTAAAAAGTATAATTTTTTCTTTTTCGCTGGCGAAGAAAAAATTATATTTATGTTGCGCATATTCACAAAAGAATAGATGCGATTATTAAGTAATTGTATATTATATACGATTACAAGTATTTCACAGTGTAAGTTGCGATATACAACTATAAATCTTGCTGGCGTAGCTCAAACTTTAATTACACGCTTTGATTGAACTGCGACGTAAAACGTAATAAATTTTTTAATTTTATTTTCCTTTGTTTCATTTTCTTACAAAAAATTGCAAATATCATAAACATCTCCTTTGCTGTTGCAAGTAGCAACAGCATTAATAACAATTCTTAGGAATTGTGGCAAAAAAGCGATGTTCGAATGCACGTGTGTATACGAGTATGCTGTCGTAGCAGAAGCAAAGATGAAATGCTTGTTAGTTTTCAGCAACGAATCCCTAAATTTGGCAGAGAATCAAATAAATCACAAGATAATCAGTGGCCAAAACTCCAAACTCGCTAGTTGGCTGGAGTTTTCCTACTTTAGGATGAGGATCTAACAATAGCCCATGATAATAATGAGTATATGGCTGATCATAATAATGATGCGGTTAGGAAATATTTAAAAATAGCAAATTCTACTGCCGCTAAAAAAAGCGGCTTCACAACTTGAATGTTTTGTAAAACCGAAAATTTAACTTGAGAATAATAAACAAAAATACACGGTAGCCAAGTAAGCAGCTTCGATTTAATTTTAGTTTTAGCTAAAGTCTTTTGTAGCAATAACAATAAAAATGCATCAACAACAATCGTGATTGACATGTGCAGCGTGTATGTAACAACAACAATAACAACATAAAAAAGTCCAAGCGAACCATCATCAGCCAGATCATCAGCTTGAGCAGCCAAGCAACCAGACATGCCGGTTGGCTTGTCGGCCGACTGCTGGTATACAAACTCCGTTGGCAGTAAGTCAACCAGACCTCGGCGAAGGAAAACAAAATGCCTGTTGTCTTTTATAGCCCACAAAGAATTCTTGCTTGTACTCACTCGTACTCTGGCCCATGTTGGTTGTTGTAAAATAAAGTAGTTATTAACTTGAGCGCTAGTAAACATATTTAACCCGTAAAATAGTAGGAAATTAGGCTAAAGATTTATGCTCATAACCATTATCATTTATCAGCAGCAAAAGCATTAGCGGCACCAAACACTGCAACCAAACGAACAAAACAGAAAATAAAACAACAACAACAAATATTTACAACAATATTTTTAGCAACAGTAGCAAACTATGAATTAAAAAAGCCATACATTTTTTTCATCGAAATCTAAGCAAAAAGGAAAAATCAATTTGGAGTTGCATGATTTTTGTGTTCAGTTTGAAAGTGGTTTCTTTTCAATTTACTTTGTGTCACAATAACGATCATAATTTTCCCAGCAGACATTTTTCCCCCTAAACTTATTGGCTCCATTTTCAGTTACGACAACCATCGATAAATTTTTCTCAATACTAATTAAAATTGATCGATGTGTTATTGCGAGTATTTATGTTTGCGGCAATAGTGAGTCTGAATTAAAGGTAAAACGAGAACGGGAATTGAACCCATAATCTGTGAAAACTATACAGAATTTTCTACAAAAAAAAAGCACACACACTATTTATTATTGCTGCTCCACTGTTTAGCAATTATATTATATTATCTTATTTAGTTGTTTCAAATAGAAGGCATTAAAAAAATTTCAACTTTGTAGTGGATTTCGTTTTCGGAGGTATCGCTTGCTTGGCCAACATGACCAATGTTGGCACCACAAAGATTATCTCTGCTAAAGTTTTTATTTATATCATCATAAAATAAGCCTGAATGAGCTGTTAACAATTGTAAATATTTTTCATTAGTGCATCATATTGAAAAGCTATGCGTTACTACCCTGAGCCATGCTATAGATTTCAATTAATTTCAAAAAGAAACACTTGTCTGCTGCCCATAAGTGAGCTGAAGCGGAATGCATTTGTAATATGCAAAAGGAGCAACTGCTTGGAGGTGGGACAACAAATATTTGAAATAAATAAGCACTAGAAGAAAGGAGAACTATCGTGTGCTGTTTTGAAAATTTAAACGCAACCTTCAAGGAGAAAAAGGATTAGAGATGTTTTTTCATATTTAAGGGGAATTTAGCATTTCATGTCTGCCATGAGCCGTTTTCTCGAACGAATCAAAATTTCTAAATTAATTTCAAGACAAGAACTTTAGTACTTATAAATTTATTACAAACAGAGTGCCGAAATGCAAAATTTTTGCTTACTCGTATATGTGAACTCTGGAGAAAATTTATAAAATTTATTTTTTATATAAAATTAGATTTTTTCTCTGCGCATGACTCACAATTTAATAGAATTCAAGCTATAACGAATGTTAGAAGGTTGTTACTCTTAGAACCGAATTATCGGGCAACTATTTCGCTTTTATGCATTTGCACAACACCAATTTCGAACTCCCTACGCGGTAATATTTATATTCAACTGTGCAGCAAATATTCAAATATGATCGCATAACTTGCCACACACCATATTAAAGGAATTGTAACGCAGCAAAAAGGGAGACGAAAGAAAATATTCAAATCAAGTTAATTTGGGCTTTTATTTGCACCACAATGACTACACAGGCAGAGTGATTAAGATTAAACGAGATGACGACACATAGTCTAAACACCTTTTGACCATGTTGACTCATGCCAGCTAGTCAGCCGGAGAAGCCATAATTCTTTTTAACTATACACCAACGACAAGCCAGCTGCCTGCCAGCCTGCCTGCCAGCCTGCCACCTCAACCTTTGGTTCAAAAAAGTTCCAAAATAAATAAAAAAGCAGTTAATTTAAACTTATAAAAAATCTCTAAACGTAAGAAAACAAAAACAGTGTGAAGTGTAGCCTAAAGAGGACTCGGTTAAAAATTGCATTTGCGCGGGTTGTGAAAATTGTATTACGGCACAATTTAATTTTATTTATACTGTGCAATCAACGCGACAAAACATAAGCGATGCAGATTAGTCGCCGATTAAACAATCAAGCTGCGATTCCAAGATCCAATTTAATGATTATCTCGCAAAGAAATAAATAAATGCTTAAGCCTTAATAAGATACAAAACATGTTGGCTGCCACATACAGACTCAAAGGCACACTTGTTCGCATGTGTGAATGTTTTCCGTGTATACACCGGAGAAAAAGAGTAGTACTGAAATTGCACAAGCTGTAGAAAAAAGTCAGATGTGTGGAGGATGCTTATGATACCAATAACCATTAACCAACAAAATACAGTCAGCCGTTCATGCAGCCAAGCATATGCAACAAGCTAACTGGCTACAATACACAAACTCTTTTTACCACCAATATTGAACTACAGAAAGAACTTAAAAAATGAACTTAAAAAAACCATTTCAAGGAAGGGCTTGGCTTTTTGTTTCTTGATTTAAAAATTTATCAAACGAGTCAGGGAGTTCGCCTGTTTATAATCTGCATA
Organism: Ormia ochracea; assembly: GCA_963402855.1. Lineage (NCBI taxonomy): Eukaryota > Metazoa > Arthropoda > Insecta > Diptera > Tachinidae > Ormia > Ormia ochracea. The sequence goes on along the minus strand of OY727107.1, from coordinate 31,629,501 downwards.
AAGACAAAAAAAGTGCAAATCAATTTAAATGCAAATTATGGGCTCTTTTCGTTTTTAATTAATCCTCAAATAACATCACAAGAACTCACACCATCGTCGCGTTTGAATAACTTTTTTTTATCTTTTTCAGTTGCTGTTTTATTTTGTACGACTGTTTGCTTAAAAATATTGTGTAGTTATAGATTCCGAACACCCTACAAAGGCCTGCCAGTGAAAGCAAAATATCCTTAAATATCAAGTATCATTAAAGTAGAATGACAATGTTGAGAACAGCAGCTTATCCTCCTGTCCTATTGTGATTTCAGTGATCAGTGGTTTTATTTTTTTTGACGAGCAAACTTTAAGTGGGTATTTCGGGCAATCAGTAATGAACACATTCAACTCTTATTCGATTAAATATTCAATAAATCTTTTAGTTTTGCCGAACCAGCAACATGTTCTTTGATCGCTTGAATGATAAAAGTATCCACGAGGATATTATAGAATATTTAAATTATTTAATGAAATCACTGGACATTAAGCGGAGAAAAGATCTTATTTAAATAGTTAAATGCATCCATAGAATATGCTTAACGAGGTAATAATTATAAGATAAGATATAATATTTAATTATTCAACACCTTTCTAGCGATTATTCAGTCACCAGAAATAGTTTTAAGAAATGTATATGGCTGGTCCATAATAATACAGTTCACTTTATTTTTATTAAAAAGCTTTCTTTTATTCGTTTAGTAAATAGAGTGCTAAATTGTATTTTAAAGCTCCTTAATTTGCAAGGCCAACGAACTGACTTTAATCTATGCGAAAAGTGGTAAATGGATGCTTCGCTTGGCAAAAGGGTTATCTCCATAAAACAAGAAGAAAAAGGAGAGAAAATTGACAAAATTTTAAATGTTGCTTTTTAAAGTTCTTTTCAAGCTACAAATGCAAAAATACAATGAACGCTTTTTTTATGTGATGACATATTGAAAGTATAAGATGGAATATACTTCGAGTATTTGTTATTATTACAACAATCTTTTTGTGATTAATGGACTTAATCGATCTGGCAAGTGAAAGTTAATTCAAATGCAGTCTTTGAATTATTAATATTGAATTAATATTACGAGCATTCCGATTTTGGTTAGATGGCGATTTTCGTTAGCTGTATTTCGGCTTCCATCCTTTCGATTTGTCCCCAAAGTTTTATAACACTCCTGTTTAATAAGAGGAATAAATTTCCACAAGTGCATGATATCCTTCCTCTTTTTTTTTCTTGCCACTGCTCGGCCTGTTGGATGCAGTACAGGCATAGATCACACAGTGGTCTACTTGAGGCACTAAATTCGCTATCTCGTTCAGGACATATTTAAATTGTATAAGATTTGCATGTGGCGTTTCGAATCTCCTACACTTATCCACTGAGTTTTGAGCCAAGTTGCTGCTGTGCTATTGATAGAATTTTCTAAAGTACTTGTAGGGAAAAGTCCTTAAGAGTCATTTAAACCATGTAGAGTCTTTACATATTCTTGATATTTAAGTCCGGATTTAGATATTTTCTGTTTCGATTAAAAAATCGTTTGTAATGCCTTCTGCATGCGGGAAATGAGTGTATATGTTTTACCAGATGGGTTTCTGGTTTCCTGCCCTGACATTTCTAAAGTGAGTATTTGCAAAAAATTTGTACGGGACTACTTAACTAACAACATCTGCTGCACTTGTATCTGAATTAGTTTTGAGTATTTTATCTTGCGTTCTCTTTGTTACGTCCTTGATCAAATCGAACGATGGTGGATTTAGTACAATTAGACTTTTTTGCCATTTCAATAAGTTGGAACGTTCATGGATGCCATGACATTAAGCACTATGTAGTTTATTAAAACAGCTGGCCTTCTTCTACTTACCATTATTTATTTCAATTCACGTATATTTTTTTAATGCAAAATATGTTGTTGGCAACCAATTATATCGCATACCATTACCCACCCACCCACGTAGGGCTAGAACGAAATAACTATTCGCCACATTCTTCCCAGCCAACAATTTGCCATTTTTCATTTAAAATGAATTTAACTCACGACACTAAATAAAATGCATTTTTTCAAACACTATTATTGTTATTACTTTTTAGTTTATCAACTTTTCTATTAAATCTGAAGTAAATAATTAAACAAAATCTATTTTATTTCTCATTAGTGCTTAATGTCATACAGTCAGCAACAAACGAACTAATTGAAAATCAGGAAAAAACAAATAATAAAGTAGTGGAATAAAAATATTTATTTGTGGTAAAGTTTTGTATTTTCAATCCGTTTGCAGAAATGGAATGATATGAAAAGCCACAAAAGAAGTAACTTAAATCGTTTATTCCCAGTCTACGCTAATTAGTAATTAAATGCTTCAATGGCCAACAACTATGGCAAAACACTTAAATGTGTGTATGTATGTACGAATGTATGTATGGATGTATGTGTTTGCGTATGGATGAAAGTGCCTAAATGTATCGGCGAGTAAGTGTGCCACATGTTAGAGAAGTTGTGCGCCAACCATTAGCATAGATGAAATGAACAAAGAAAATATTGAAAATGGAGCCAACGGTGCTGCCACTTAGCTCAGTTTAGATCAAGCTCCCAGATGTGTGGGCAGGTTTGTGTCACTCGCTTTATTGAAGTTTGTATAAATTTGTATAGATTTGAGGAATTTTGTTTTTAAAACAAAACTTTTTACTGTTAATCAAATTAGTTTACAACTATTTGTTGTATTTCAACAAACTCATCAGTTATCCTTCTAACAAACCGTGTTGACGAATTACTCCGAAGCTCGTTATATTATGCCCATACTCTCAACAATCAATTGAGAATTTTTTAAATACAGTCATCTAGAATACACGTAGCTTCACTATATACAAAGAATCTCAAATCAGATTTAAAAATCTTGCCACGAATGACAAGATGGTTTATATCGATTACCACTCTATGCTAGCAGCCACTCAAGTGTTGGAGGCGACTCATTTATTGAAATTTATTTTACGTTGGACTCAACACTCTTTGAAACAAATCAGCTGAAGAAATGCTGTATGGTTTGGTCTTACGGATGAAGATTATGAAAAAAATTATTTCTATTATAAATCATTTTATATATATTTTATTTGGAATTTATGAATTAAATTAAAAAAAATAATTTAATTTCAAACTGAATGCTGAAAAAAAGATTAGAAATTAGATTCGGAAAAAAAATTTATTTCAAAGTGAGAATAAGAAAGTGAAACAGTGTTACCATATTATCTGTTTTCCAGTTAAGTTTGGATTTATCTAACAAAAGAAGTATTACAAAATGGAATTGTAGTAATGTGCATTATACAAAACACCGTGTGATAGATATTTTTGGCAAGTGCGCGATTTAGAAAAATGCACGGAACTATTGATGAGATAAGAGTGGCACTCATTTCAAGTATCGGACAGAAAAAATTTTATTTAGTCACTTCCGTTTCATAGTGTGACACTTACAAGGCCATACAGATTGATTTATTTGTAAATGAATCGTGCGATTATGTAGCATAGTGGTAACTTTCCACAAATTAGCGCATATTCAGTGGTGTAAAAATATATATATCTACTCTAAAAAATGAGAAATAGATTGGTGTAGCGATGCGATACGGTGAACTAATTAATATATTATGTTAACAACGTTATAGAGATGTATATGTTATTTATATGATTTATATGTTACAACTCAAAGGTATCATTCCTCTTAGTAAAGTCTCTGAAAATAGAGACTATGGGACATTTTCGAGAAGTTAAAAACTCATCAAATCAGATCCTGTTCTGGTACAGCCTGACTTCTCTAAGAAATGTACAGTGAGTGAATTTCATCGTAGATGCGGTTGAATTTCCCCTTGAGGCCACGCTGATTCCGAACGATAAACATATTTATTATGCTAGTCGATCACTTAATGGCCACGAACAAAACTATATTAATCTGGAAAGCATTTTACAGTAAATACACACCTAGACCCTGCGTGTGGCTCAGTAATGCAAAGTTGTAGGACTGGAAAATAAAGTTAAACGCATTGGGGTTTGACCCACTGATCAGATGGTCTTAGACGAATTATTGGCGGTTCCGATGATAAACCAGTGCTTAATTTTTGAACGAATTTTTTGAGAACGATATGTGAAAACTGATAGTAATGAATTTGTATAGATTCCGAAAGTCCGCTGAATGGGTTTTTAGAATCAACTGATCTCTAGGTGTACCGATGGACAAAAATATTGAAAGAATGTCATGTTTAAAAGGAAAATTTCAGATGCATAGAATGTAGCAAAGGAAAGTGATCCCTTCGAGATACTGAAGGAGAAACTTCCACATAGATCGAGTATATATATATATTAAAGAATTATGTATATGTGAACATTTTTTAAATGTTTACCTAATTTTACATGCATTCGTATAACAATTAAATATTTATTAAAGCTAAATTTTCTCTTTAGCTTGCCCAACTATATGCTTTTATATGAAGTTCTATTTGCTTAGTTTGACTTCCAGCTTTGCTAGAAGTGTAATACATATAATACAATTTTTCCTTAATAAATAATTTAGAATTACATAATACTTTATTTAAATATACATTCGATTTCTTTATGCGATAAAGTTGTCTAAATAATGATAGCATTAATAATGTTTTAACCAATATTTGGCTGCTAATTGCCTTCTGTATCTTTACTCCCCAGAGGATTCGAACAGGATTATGCTGATCGCAACTGTCGCACTGATCAATCTGATTAAAAGACCCTTTTTGTTCCATAAAACAATTTCTCGTTGATTGAAAAGAAATCTGCGGAAGGAAAATTGTTTTCAGTGTGGCAGTTCCATTAGCAAACAAGATTCTTGTTAGTAAGCAAATAAGACGACAGACAGGCCTGCCAATTGTTTGATGACAGAATTGCGTGAGGAACTTCATTTAAGCGAATATTTGCGATACGATACAAATACTCTTATAGTTAGTGTTGATAAATTTGCATAGAAATATAGAAAAGCATAAACACGTATTAATTTATTACATGTACAATGTATATACTGACTTACAGCGCTTAAGCTAAAATAATGCATGGCATGCTCACACAGTGGCTCCTATTAGAATAGGAAACATTTTAAAAATTAATAGAATCACTTTAGTTAAAGCGTATTATAAAATATTTTTATGTCGAAATCGTTTATAGATATAAATTTGAGTAGGAAACTCATTCTTAGTGATAAAAATATTTCTTTTTCATTAAATTTTCATTAACCTAATATTTTAAAAAAGGATTTTTTTTTTTTTAATACATGGAACTTGAATTTGTATGAGTAATAAAATTAATTCAATTTGTATATCGCGCTTTGCTTTGCAAGAATTTAATATAGAATAGAAAAATTACCTCCTTCTCTTAGTAGAAAAATATTTTTATATCAACTTTAATATATTTTGAAGTTTTATTCTGTAAGCAGCGTGAGTTTTGGGAGAAGCTATAAAACGCCTTTGAAAACGCCAAAAAGCAATTTTATTTTAATAATATGAGGTCAAATGTTACGAGTTAATCCGCAATATATTGCAAATATTACTGCATTCCAACTCACTGTCACTTTTTTTTACCAACATGGCCTATAACATGCATATAAAATAAATTTAATTCGAAGGTGTAAATAAGAACGTTAATGTTAAATTGTGTCAATCAAAATAATGGCGAATGAAACATGAAGACCAACAACAATAGCAACGACAATGTTAATAATAATAGCAAAAAATCGTGCAAATTCAGACCAAAAAAAATAAAAAAATAAAAAAAAAAGAATGAAATCATAAGCAACAGCCAACGCCATTAAAACAGATTTGGCAAAAAGACTTGAAAACTAAAAGAACACTCATAAATAAATAGAAACAAAACAATTAAGAGATTTGCAAAAAGGCTGGAAAACGATAAAAATAAAATCAATTGTTAGAACGTTCGAGTGTACGAGTAAAGGCGACAACAGCGACAACAATTGACGGACATTGCAGTTTTGTGTCTGCCAATAAAGCCAACAATTACCGTCCAATATATAGAAAGAACGTGACTTAACCACCAAACACAAGTGGCTAAATAGTTTTGCAATTTGTTGTTAATATAAATTAGTCAATGCTACTACTGCAGCAAATGCACTTTGGGAAGTACTCGTACGTACCCGTATGGTACCGTCGTCTCGTAGTCATACAGTTGTGAAGCAAACAACGTAAACAACAGCTTTACACAATAATAATAAACATTATTTTTAGTAAAATAAGAAGCTGTTTGAAGAAAATTACAGAACAGGAGATGCCGATTCTGAATGCAGCGAACACTGAGAAATTTTTCTGCAATACTTGCTAATGAATGCACCTGCAATTTAAGCTATTATAGTGACTTTTAGGATTTATTCACTTGTTTAAACATTCAAATAAATATTTCACAGTGTACTTTTTGTCAATTTTCTCTACTTATTATAATTGTTTTTGTTAAAGTAATTGGCGAGCAGGCTGGTTATGAAGATGCCTTCTGGCAAGCACTTGCATGGGTCATGGACCGAAACACTGTCAACAAACTCACTGCAGATAACAGATAATCAGCAGATAACAGAACTCTGAGAATTCGAAAAAGAAATACAAATTTTCTGTTATTTACTCATTGAACACGTATAAAGTTTAGTAAAAACTTTGACTCCTCTCATAAAATTTTGTCAGTGTACGACCTGCTTTACAGATTTTTACGCAGTTAATTTTTTGCTCATTCCAAAAGCAAAAAACAACTTCAGAAAACAAATTATTTAACTATTGCAAACACGACATATCAAACTGTAACAATAAAAACCACTCGGTTCATATCAATACGAGTAGTCTACCGCCGATTTAAACTTCTTCCAGGTAAACCTTGTATGTAACCACAATCGCATAATCAGAATAAAGCGTAAATTTGTACAATAGAACTTTAAAATATGCCAGCTTTCAGAATAAAAGTTTTAGTTTCAGTTGTAGTGGAAAATATTTAAAAAATATTCCGGTTGTCCCAAAAGGATTAAAATATATATATATATATATATGTATAATTTCTTTATGAAAATAATGCTAATGATCAATATATTTAATCCAATCTTTAATCCATAAATTATTTACTAAAGACCACTTTTTTCTGAATAAATATGCCGCGAAGTTAAGCCCAATAAGAAGTAAACAAATAAAAAAATTAAGAGTACAAGCATAAATGAATTCCTTCTTGTGAATTTAAAATGTTTATTATAAGAAAATAAAAATAAGAATATCAATTACTCGTAATACCTTTTCGAGTTGAATATAAAAACTCCGATTTTTTAAGCTTTTTATATGTGCTAATTAAAGCAAATACTCGATTAGATTTCTTATACATTCTGAGTATTTTTATTGACTTATTTGAGTTACCCTGTAGTTTCTGCAGAAATTTTGAATTAATTTTATTTCACTGTGAAGCATTAAATATTAATGGACTGGCAAAGACTATCGGTTTAATTCATGAAATATCAAAGTTGAGATTTCTTTTGTGAAGATCTTAAAGGGAAGATCTTGTATATATCTGATTTCACCGTGTGCAAAAAGTTACGGTCTGGAATCAGAACTATAAACCGATTGAAGACAGGCAATGATTTGTCACTGACATAATTTAGCTTTTCCTTTTAGCAGCCATTTTTCCGACACCACCAAAAAAACATATCTTGCAGACATGGCTGCAGCCAAGTCCCTTTCAAAGGTTCTCTAGTCACAGCTCGACCACTGGCTCTTTTATAATTATGTGAAAGACATGTTTTACAATGGAACTTTCATTGCGATCAGAATGTTGATGCTACTCGTCAATGGATTTTCGCATTGTCTGTTTCATTTGAAGTAATTGCATGGAACATTACAGATATGTCTGGCAACCGATACTAAAGAATTCCAAGAATATCACGCACAAAATACAAAAGTCGCTGCTTTTTATTTTCAGGTTATTTCCGATATCAATGTAATTGAAAATCTGAAAATAAATTCAATTCGCTTGTACTTCTTTATATCACACAACGGGTTATGGGCATGTCCAAAAAAATTCGTATCTAAAGGATGTGGATAACAGCAAAGGACTTCCAAAGGACTTCTTATGATCGGTTTTTAAAAATATTTTAACACAAATTGTTTCTATACTGAAAATATGTAATTCGTTTGTAAAAGCTTTTACTAGAAGTGGAAAAAATTTACAATTCTGAAGTTTGTGAAAGATCTAAAACAGTTGAAATGTTGTTTGAAGAAAATTAATTACAGAAGTTTTTTTAGATATTTAAAAACATCTATAACTTCTTCTTTTTCTGGTTTTACTGAACCCATCGACTTTTTTCAACTACTCTGTAAATGTGCCAAGAAGAATCTAAAGCGGTTTACCAATTGGCTTCCAAACACTTTACGTACATCTTTATTACTTTAGAAATATTTCGTAGAACAAGACGCAACAGAGAGACTCAAATGGACTCTGTAATATTTTATTCATAATTTTTTTTTTCTTTTACCAATAATTCACTTTGAACTGTTTTTGTTTTAAAATTTACTTTAAACTGTATATTTTTATGGCTCGTAGCTGTAAAGTGTACACTCTTTAAATTTTATTATTCTTTATTATTTGAACGTGTGCTCATTACAATTTTCATCGTTTGACAGACAAAATTAACTTTATTAAGCTGACTATGAAACGAAGAGCGGAGTAAAAGTTCTCTTATCAACACGTTATTTAAATTTTAGTAACGAGCCTTTTATTTCTACTAGAAATACTTTAAATAAAAATTTCAAATAAAACTGTGTAACAGTAGTGGGGTAAAATTGCTTAATCAGCCAGTGTAGTCAACTGAACAAGAATGGCTAAGGAACTGTGTACGATTATCTGTAGTGTTACTTGGTGTTAGTTAACTCTTATATATATGTAGTTAGTATACAATTTAAATCGCTCCTCCCTTTTTCTGCAGCTGTGTTTCATCGGCAAAATAAGACAGTGGTCACAAAAAATACATCCACGCTTCTACTTCAATGCTAGAAAGTCTTTAAAAGTGCTCTTTTCAGCAACATTCTCACTAAGGGAGTTCTCCACCACTGTGACTCTCTTCTTATTCCGGCCGAGTAGTGTGGCCGGAAAAAAAAACAATAAATTTACAAAATTTAATATTCAATATTTAGGTTGCACTGTTTCATGTAAGAATTTGCTGTAAAAGTATTTATATGTGCCTCGTAGCAGTAAAATATGTGCTCTATAAATGTTATCATGTTTTCTATATAAAAATGTGGTCATTATAATTTTAACCGCGTTTCCCAGAAAAACACTGAATAAAAAATTAACTTCAATAAGTGGATTGTGAAACGAAGGCCGGAGTAAAATTTCTTTGTCAAATTTTTTTCAATTTAATTTTTAAAAAGTATTTCCAATGCTGTCCTTCTGGGAATTTAGGAGCGTTTGCGCGGTCCGTCTGGTGTGTTTGCCGTGGCGGACCGGAAACCTTGAAAGGGTTGGGAAGGTGTGCTTCCGTAGGACGACAGCACCTTCCGTGGTGCTTGAAGATCCGGCTCGAAGAACCAAAAATTGTTTGCGCGATCCGTTGGTGTGTGCCGTGGCGGATCGGAAACTTAGGAACTTGAGATGATTTTGTTTAATAAATTCAAATGAGTCAATTTGATATGATTGCTTGTTTAGCCACTTTTATTTCAATATTTCAACTTTATAATTTTGTTTTTTTGATAACTTGGACGGTTGATTATAGAATGATAATGATGCTTAATGAAAGAATAATAAATGAATAATGAGAGAATAATGATACTGCCGATCGCTGTCGTCCTTTTATCGCGTGATGGCTTTACCTTCGTGGGCGTTGTTACATTGCCGACCTTTCGCTGCAGAGGTGAAAAAGTCAGCGCGCTGCGGCGAAGACCGACAGTGTCGCCAAGGTGAGCAATCACGCTGCGAATATCACAAGTGTTCATTCCTGGCGTAAACAAGGAGCAAAAGATTTTTCATTTAAAAAAAAACTACGAAGTCGTATTTGCAAGAAAATTGTTTTAAGTTTTACATATTACAAAATTTTATAAAGATTAACTGTCGTATAAAAAATAATTATTATTTAGCAATGATAAGAAATCTTTTTTACCATAAATCATATAATTAATGATTTGACATTCAAATGTCTCTGTGTGCTTTAAATGTGTAGCCAAAGTAATCTGTATTAAATTTAATAACTCAGAACTAATTGGGAAACTGTTTTTTATTTGGTCTAAAAAATGGTGAAAATTCACAAACATTTCATTTATTAAATTCTTGAGAAAAAATTGAATTTTTATTTCGAAAAAAGTGCCCTTGCAGGCATTTTCATGTAGGAATTGTCATAGTATATTTGGCGTTTATTAAAACCAATTTTGGATAGAACACTGTTAAAGCGCCTCAGCTTGTGAAGTAGGAGCGTGGAAGTATTTTTTGTGGGCAATTTGATTACTGCTTTCATTATGAGCAGATGTACGGTCTGAGTGAAGTAAATTCTCTACTAACTGTATAGTTAGCTAACTTGGGTCTCCCCAAGACCCAGTAGCACTAGAGATGTATTGATCGTATCCACTTTCTTGGCCATACTCGTTCAGTTGACTAGACGGATTGCTTATGCAATTTTCCCCCCTTATTTTGATACATATAAAATTAAACATAAAAACTTGTATTTTTTCTACAGCAAAATTATGTTTGTAATTTTTAAAAATTTTTGATATTGTAATCATTTGAAAAAGTTTTTCAAGGCGGCCCTCGCACAGGGCATTATTGCAAAAAATTACAACGACTTTATATTATTTCTCCAATTCCCAGAAGTATGAAAAAGTTGCCAAGAAAATAATATAATTTAAAAAAAGAAATGTATGCATATTTCTATTAAATTCTTCTAGCTCGTTGATAACGCAAATGAAGCGATGAATTTATTTCTAGCACTCAAAGCAAACGCAAACACATAAAACAAATAAAAATAGAAAGTAAAATATAAAAAATAAAAATGAGAATAAATAAGAATAGCATGACAAGTTCGCAGTAACTACAAATAATTTTCGTATTTCGACTATACGCCAACACCTTTTCGCTTCTGTCGACTGATTTAATGCTGCTCCAATAAATATTAAACAGTACAAGAGAAGAAGCGAATTAAATGCGAGTAAATATATTTGGGACCACTTGGTACTGATGGACGGCCTGGGCTGACTTGTCTCTTTTTTAAATTCTGACAAACTGACATGAAAAAGGAATGGAGAATGTAAGACTTTGTACTTATTTCGTAAAATTGCTTTACTTTTCCTTCTCATTTGTTTCATTTAAAAGGGCAAAAATACCGCAGAAACCCCAACTTGCATTGGCCCAAACGTTGGGTAGAAGTTAACAACTGCAAATAACAGTGAAATATTTGAAATGTAAATGCTGGTAACAAGCATTGAGTCGCAAACTTAACAAGGATGTTTAAAAAATGTAGAAAAAGTGGGTTAGTTATTTATAATATTGGCAGTGGTTCTCAATGCGTTTTTACTGGCAGATGGCGAAAGTATGCCTCGTTTCACTGTCCTACATAGCCGTACGATTTGAAAAATTTGGCATTTGTTCAATTATTATGACAAGCAAAAGTTTTTGAAAATTTCCATAAAATTATAGTTTTCGTGCGATCAGAGGTGCTTTTACTTCAAGCAGCTGAACAAAGAATTATTTTTTTAATGAAACAAAAAATAAACAAGGAAAAAGCGGAAAAATTATATTTTTATTAAAATTTATTATGATAATCAATCATTTTCTATAGTACCAACTACGAGTATAATAAATCATATTATTAATAAATGCTAGTGTGGCACCAGCGACGCCATTTTGATACGATTTATTAAAATAAGAGGGTATCACTATTATATTTTCGTGCGAATGAATTATACGACGGTGTAGGATAGTGGAACGAGGCCTTTAAATTGGTTTTGAAAAAATGCGGCTTTGGAGAAATGCTCTTCACTCAGGTCAGAGAGTTTTCACCAAATCCAACTGCTTGAAATTCACTTCAGATTGTATTCCAGGATGTCAGCAGCTTGTGTTCGTCAAGGAAACACTTCGCTCCCACGGACCTAAAAACAAGCTATAACTTCTCAGAAATGCTGTATTCCATGCTTCCCCACAAATATAAACTTTATCATTTTTCTTTAAAGTTGTATTTTTGCTTCAATGGATGGAACGTACAAACTGCAGCCAACTAAACACACAACACGAGCAGTTAAAAAATGGTAAGAAATAAAACAAATCGCATGGAAAGTGTAATCGCACCTTAAACTTCATCATTACAACGAAAAGAACGTTCAGAAAAAATTAAGAAAGAATTGTAAGCAATAGAATGCAAACAAGCAGAAAAATAAATAAGAAGTTAGAAAGGAATAGAGAAGAAAAAAATTATTAGAAAACCTTGCAATGGCTCACACAATATTGTTTATTTTACTTGTGGACGTTCAGTTTTAAATTTCAGCAAATTTATTGAGGATTTTGTTTTATGTTCCAAATAATCTTTTTGTTTTCTTCCCTCTGTGGCTTATTGTTTTCACTAACGCTCTACGATGGAAGAAATAAATCCTGCCATTTTTTTTTAACAGATACACGTTCACTTAAAAGAGTGTTTTATCGATTTTTAAATTTCTTAATTTCACATTATCCATGAGTTAAAGTGAAATCAATTGCACAGTGGTGAACCCAAATCATTATTTCCAAAATATAATTCGGAAGCCATTAAAATGGTGATAAGACTCGATGTTCTTTGTTTACACCACAAATTTCTAAAACAAGCCTATCAAAACCATTTTTCTAGGACAGAGTCAATAGCAAACCAAACGGTTCGTTGGAGAGCAGTTTTCTTTAAAAATAATTTTCAACTCCAAGATCATTATTATAGAAAATATCAGATATGAGTGAAATTAAATTTTAATTAGTTTCCGTTGCCACTAACAAAACCATCCTGGTATTGCAAGTCCAAATACTGGCGGCCCTGTTGTCTATTGAGAAAAACTCTATTGAGGTAGTTTTATAATTTGGCATGCGCAGTAGAATTACTTGTGCGATGACATGGAAAGCTTTAGCTTTTTGCGCACAGCTGGAGGTAATAGATCACCTAAAACTATTATATATCCCACCCATAATGAGTGCAAGACACGACCTGTGTAAGCAGACAATCTCCAACATTTTTCCTTCGAAGCTCCCCGCATTATTTTACAAGCTGATTAAAGACTTCATCATTGCAGAGGTCTGCACTCTGAAAATGAATTGCAGTTTCATATTTTTTTTTTTCTGGAAATTTATTGTTTTCACTTTTTCCTTTTTCGGAAACTGAAAAGGTGTTGTTGGCGAAATCCAAGTATTCATTATTATTGCGCACAATTAAGCGCACATTTTTTTCTAGAGGTGTCATCTTACACAGAAAGCACATTCCCATCAAATGTCGTAAACACACCATACGCACTAACGAAATACTTTTTCACAAAAAATTTTCAATATCTCGTATACACGTCGTATTCCTTCAACACCTGTAAAACACTGTTACACAGACTTTGGCTTTAAGAGATCTTTTTATTTTGGAGAAGAATTGTACTGCGTTGGGGCTTATAATTCATAGAACACACTTCTTGTATCAGAATTATTCATTCGTCGTCTCTTCTTTTTGTTTTCTGTTATAATTTCTTCAATTGCCAGAATTCTAGAATTTGACACCATTTGTGTGTCAGATTTATTAAAAGTGTTACATATCAGTAGTGCTTAATAAAAAGTAAAATGTTTAAAACTTTGCCTGCTGCAGTGCAACATGTACTGCTTTTAGTTCATGCACAGAATTTATTTTTTCTTCTTGAATCGAATCTTCTAACAAGGCAAGAAAGAAGATATTAAAAAAATTTGACACTAAACTGACATGCAGAAGACGGGATCAGGATTATTAAGGAGCAGGGAATGTATTTATGAACGTGTATGCATTGAAAATAATTACAACATGTTGAATGTTATTTCTTTTTATCAATTTGGAAATTGCAGCGTGATAAAATGCCGAAACCAGATATTTAAGGGAATATAAAATTAAAGGCAATTTTAAGAGGGAAGTTTTATCCATTTAATGGACAACGCATGTAGCAAATCCTGATAAATTATTATTGTGTTGTGAAAGTGTAACATAAGAAAGACTTATTGAACAAAAGAAATCCCTTTGCATCTTAAAACTCGAGGGCAGATATAAACGAAAGTTCGCAGAAGCTGAAGTTGCTACCAGGAACTGAAAACTAGCTTCAGTGGATGTACTTCTAAAAGGCTGTTTTCTCCTCCTTTAATGTGTTGTTATTTACAGGGTAACAAGAAAGGATTCTGCTTAAAGTATGAAGAACTTTTGACGTTTCAATGCTGTATAAACATTTTATACAACTAAAAGTTTCCATTCTTAAAACGTCCAAGCCAGTCTACACATTAGCTTTTGTCATTCCAGGACAGCCATGTCTGGGATTGACGAACCATCTGCAAATACGATTATGCATGGGAATAGAAAATAGCAGAATAGAAAATCTCCCACTATTGTTGACATTTGAATTGATGGAAACAGCTGATAAAATGTTAATCCTTCCTTGCTCACCGGTTTTAAAGACGATCTGGGAAATGGAATGTCGTTTCTTCAAATTTTATTTTCAAGTTCTTGAGCGCATCTAGCACATCTAACTCTATACCACATTGCCTTGTATTGTGGAGTGCATTTCGCTGCTCTAAAGAAGTCAGGAAAGTTGTTCGCAAGTCCGCACTTTTTTCTGAACGATGTTTGCTTTACCGAGATCACATGCTTTTGTGGTTTATGCATTAATGAACCCCACCGCACACTTTCGACAGAATTCGTTCTGTGGCCGAAACAGTGCATCTGTGCCGCAGCTTTTTTGCAATTACTTTTGGAAATTTCAAATAAGAAGTCCTCAAATGCCACTTCCCATAACTTGCTTTTCCTAATAAGAGTCTTTCCAGATATCGGCAGAATGTGTTACACGATATTTGATATCTGATGTTTCCTTTCGCAGTTGTACAACGAAGTAGCCAAATATTACAAAGAAAAATGTTTTATTTATTTCCCTCTACGGGGAAAGAATTCATCTTGGAATGCTCTTTCGTATTAATATAATTTACACTTGTACGAGTGTTTGACCAAAATCCAAATATTATAATTATTAAATGATAATATTGTGCAAATGAATAAATAAAATAGTAATAACTATTTTTAACCGTAATTGTCGAAAACAAATGAACAATTTTGCATCATAATCGCACCGCAACGAATGAATAAACAGAAAACAATAATTGGAAAAGGATTAGTCTCTCATTGCCACAGCAATAATAATGAAAATTAAACTTTTTGCAGCGAATCAGCAGAGGCGTTCGAAATTATAAAATATTGAAATAAATTAAAGGCAAAATTATTTACATATTTATAATTTTTGGCGTCTCGCTTGGTGTAAATTTTTGTAAACATATATTATTGGGGAGCTTAAATAAAATAAAGTTCAGATGCATTTTGCGAGTAATGAATAGAAAATTTTTTTTCATAATGTCTTAATTCCTGCGAGCGTAACGTACTTTCCTTCATTGCCGAATATTGAGGAGGTTGAAAATGTATTACGGCCATGTAATAAGCTTTTACAATCAACGGCGGGTCACAAAATTATTGCTGGTATACGAGTGAATAAGCAGTTTCATAATTATAGAAATAAGTGAATGAAAAGCATTTAAATGAGCCCTAATAATAATAATTATGAACTATTTAATTATTTCCTCGATTAAGTGCGCTTAAATTTTTCTGCGGATGTCTAAAAATCTTTCCAATTTATTTCGTTTTTTTAGGTAATTTATTAGTAAGTGAATTGACCTTTTTCAACAAAATTGTTATTTTATAATTATATTCTATTCTATTTTTTTTTTTTTGTTTTTTTTTTTTTTGTTTTTGTCTCATTATTGTAGTGGGTTTTAATATTGTGGCTTGTGGACAAAATGTTTTTAACAGAATATCCATTAAATGTATTTAATAGTTATTTGCTGTGGCAGAGCTTTGAATTCCGCTAGTTTGAGTTTATTTATTTAATTTATATTTCATACAATTTATTGTCTAGTTTATTAAATTCAGAATTTATATCATAGATTAAACTTAATCATTAATTTTATTTAATTATTGAAATTTGTAATATAGATTACATAAAAAATAATTAAAAATACAATGGCTTTTATAATGTTTAAGTTTGAACATTTTAAATTATTCAGGCATTTGCTTTAATCTTTATTTATTTAATTGTCAAAAAAAAATCATAAAAATTAAAATCTAAATTTAAATTTGCAGAACTTAAATAGACGATTTAAAGTTTGTTTATTTTATTTCAGGATGCTGCAAAAATATACGGGATATTATTTCAAAAACTAGTTTTAATATTCGAAATCTAATTATATATGCATTATAGGAATAGTCAAAACAGTGAATTTTATCCGTTATATATGTACAATCAATGTTATAGCATCGAGAAGCATTCACGTCATGCGGCATTAGTATGAAAATGAATGGCAGAGCATTCACGTCCGTGAAATTGTCAGAAACATTATTTTTAAAAAGGGTTTAGGGTGCGAACAGAGTGTGCGCTGAAGGCCGAACCGAGATTGTCAGTGATAAAACTGATTACATGCAAGTCAATACAAATAAGCTTGTGTATAATACAGTGAACAGTTGAGAGCAAAGCCGATGAGTGCGAGAAAACAGTTTGAAAGCGTTTCGCGTGCTTCTTTGCATTGTTCACATATATTTTTTTTTTATCATAAAAGCAAAATTTCAGCGCTGATTGTCGCATTCACTGTGTTATATACAAATTTTCTTCTCGCATGAAAATAAACGCCAATAAGTTCGGCTCGGCACCAACCCATCAAGTGCATCTTCTTGCTTTTATTTTATAAATGGTTCTCATAAATAATTTAATGAATAATTTTTATTTTTATGCAAAAAATAATAGCTTAAATGAAAAGAATGAAAATATTAAATGCACCCACTCAAAAGCTAATATCTCAAGGACCAGCTAAAATTCACGACCAATTGGTATAAACCCAATTTGGCATGTTTGCACGAATATGCCATGTTTTATAAATTAAGAAAATATATTTGGAAATATATTCATTAAAAAGCATTTTGTATGAAATGAAAAATGTCATCACCATCAAGTTTTGGAAAGCTTTTTTAAAATAATACAGTATTCCAGCTTAAGATTTTATTTAAACAGATCGAAGTTGAAAAATGGAAAATGTGACTGCTTCATTAAAAGTTGGAAACGTTTACTTTAAAAATATTCTCGTAGATTCAAGCTTAGAAATATTTTTTTAAATTTTCTTATAAATAAAATAGTTTTTTTTTACTCTCTCATTCAACGAGAGGTTAATCCAACTTTCCCGCACATTTCATTTGAAACAATGAAGCTTTTAAGCTTAATTACTAATTTTAGTATGAATTTCATTTCATCTGTGTAATAAACTGTTCTTCTTTATTTTTCCAAACGTGTTGCCGTAACAAACACAGTGATAAGCAAAATCCATTTCTACCAAAAACTTTTGGTTTGGGTAGTTGAAAAAGTCTCTTCATAGTTGAAGTCGTATATCTCCAGTGCTACCAATCACATTGCATCATATCATACAGTGTTCGCGAGGTAAGATTTTAGGCTTCACTTAACCAAAAAAAAAAAAAAAAATTATATTAATAGGAGTTGAAAAAAAGTTACAACTTTTCAAAAATGAGAGAAAATAATATAGAAATTTGCTATATATTGAAATTTTTGTATAAAAAAGGGAAGAATGCCACGCAAGCCACCAATGAAATTTGTGAAGTTTACGGAGACAATGTTATACCAGTTCGTGTAGCATAAAAATGGCTTGTCCGCTCCCGTTCTAGAAATGTCTAGAAAGATGCACCTCGCTCAATTCGGACATATCATTGAAAAAGTATTTATATATCTACGCTGAAGCTTTACTTCGAACACCGAAAATCTTTTCTTAAAAGAATGAAAAAATGTTCGTCCTTTTTTAATTCCACAATATTATTAATTATACAAAAGATATAAACATTTAAAAAAAAAATTTATTTTAATTTTCGCACAAAATACATAAAAAATTATCTGAACAAACCAGCAATTAGAAAATTAAGAAACAAAATTTGCATGCAAGCCGTTTGGAACTGTGAACATTTTTCCATAGGCCATAAGGCATTACGACTGTGTTATCAGTACGATTTTAAACATAAAATTAAAACGAAAGAAAGCTTTTTTCTTCAAAAGGCAAAAATAAATGAAAATTTTCTTAAATGAACATGAACAAGATTTAAGCACTTGAGTTTACCGAAACCAATATCAGCAGAAAAATAATACTACAATGGCAAAAGCAGGAGGGGGCTAGTTTGCAATGAGAGGAGCTAAAAACCGGTGGAATTGAACACGACCACCTTTAATTAGTTGGGGCTTTACAAAGGTGCGAATAAACAATGACAACTGCTGCAACAACAAATAACAACGACGATGACAACAGACTAATATTAGCAAAACTAACATGGCAACACAACATACTCACCATGCCGTACAGTGCAACACACGTCTTAAATACGCGCACAACTTACATATATGCAGTAATGATGACACAAACGTGCACTGATATGCAATCGTGTTCAATTTCCCTCTAATACCTTCTGCGCTGTCTTTTTGTTTTCTTTTTTCTGGTTTCACAATAGCGATCACTGATCTAGACGTGTGTTCGAAGCCGGTTTTTTATTTACGAGAAATGAGAAAATCGTTAAACTTCATTACGTATATAAAAACTCACCAGTTTTGTAGGCCTCTGGGCAACCAAAATCATTCTTTATGCAGGTTCTAAGCAGGAAGCGAATACACGTATCATTATCCATTCGCTGGCGGAGATATCCTGAGAAGGAATTTGCTCAGCTGCTCGTTCTTTGGATTTCGAGGATATATTCACAAAATTTGTAATATTTTCACCCAGTAGGTCTCAGTTATGACATCTTCGAAAATTTAAACATCCTCAATGGCGAGTATTTTTAAAAGCGGTTTGCTTTTCTGTGGAAGGCTTAAGAGACGTGCAGGAATTTATCTTTCCTGTAACAGGTCAAAACGTTTCACCCGTTGCTGAATAACTATCAAAGTAGATACTTGAAGCCAGCCACGAAACGTTTTATGAAAACTCTTTATACGTATTTTTATTATTCTTCATGATCAATTTAAATAAACATTCCAATTTCCGCTCGGCTGTAAACTAGACTAATACTTCTCTCTCTCTCTCTCTCTATCTCTCTCTGCGTTACCAGCCGTTCTAAGGAAGTGCTTTTGTTTTACTAGAATATGGTTGATACAAATTTAGAATTTAATTCGTAATTTAAGTAATTAAAAACTGCGAAATTTAGTAGACCTTAAAGATTTTCAAATTAGGCAATTTTAATTATGAATATAATTTTGTCAAGTTACTTCACCATACATTGCGCATCTCCTTCGGAAAAATAAAAGAAAAAAATGGAAAAGTTTTTCTTTATGGAAATGCCCATATGCATTTCATTGAATGCATATTTTCTTATTATGTACGTTTTCCTTAGCAAAGAAAAATCCACTGGTCGAATTACAAGAGAAGCGGCGTGATTCGCTTCAGTCATGCAAGTCCTGACCATCTCTAATTTGTATATTTTTAAGCACCAAAATACATACTCTATTCTAAATAATGTACTTTACAAATAAGTGTGTGTGCCGTTTGAACATATGAGTAATGAAAACTTTTCTATGGAGTTAATGAATGTACTCGTTTTTTTAGTTTATTTTCTTTGAGAACAAAGTTGCTCAAAATAAACAACAAGCGACAAATGCTTTAATTGGAGTTGGTGCCAAAGTTACGATTGCACACTAGCGTACATGCTAAAGAGGCAGACGGACAGGCAGATACTTAAACATACGTACATTATTTGTAATCGTCGAAACAGTAAAGATATGTTCACACTTTTCCATACACACATACTATGAAGGCATGTGCACGTATGCGTGGAGGTGTGCATGTATGTGGTTGAGAATGGATTTGTTCAGTTGTTCGTTATATTGAATTCGAGGGTCTATTCATAAAAGTTTTGATCCGAAAACACATTTAAAAATTCATTATATAAATTAAATGTATAGAAATATTTTTCATTCCCTGCGTTTAAAATTGTAATCTAACTTGCCTTAAATCAACACGCACTTGATTTTATAACCGGAAGTTAATCGCGATTTTCACTGGACATTTGTAAGCTGTTTTCCCATTCGTTCATTAATTAGAAATATTGTGCCGCTAGTGGACCCGGCGAAATAAAAAAAAAAATATTTAATTTAAATTTTTTGAAAATAAATTAATCGATATGCAGGCAATTTTATATTCTTGCAAAGAAAAAACAAGAAATCCTTTTGCAAGCAATACTTTTAATTAAATCCAATTTTTTTATTAAATTATTTATTTACATATGATTTTTTTGTGCATGTGCCAATTGAAAAGATAAGCGTAAACTTTACCCGGCTGAAGCTTGACCTGAAAGCTTCCTATGAAATTTCTTTTGTTTTCCGTTTGCGATGTACATATTTAGCTGGATTTACCTATTGCGTTCTCAACAAAATTTTTGTTTGAAAACGTATAAACAACTTTCAATTTTAACTGAATTGTTCGCTCCATCATTTAATATTTGCATTAGTGAAATGCAGTTGTCCAACTTTTGCATTTCTATGGCCTTCACCAAACGGATTCTTCTTTTTTCATCAATCGTTAGTCCATCAACGGTCGATAAGAATGAAAACATATAGATGTGCAATATTTGCTGGGGAAACAGATAAATCTAACGTGACTGTTTCACGCTTGGCATGAAAAAGATATCCTGAATATTTCCTGTAGATTTTCCTGTTTTATTCTGAAGTATGCACTTGACGTAATGCCATATCTAAATGTCAGCTTATGAGAGGCTGGCTGATGTAGTGCATAGCCTCCTGCAGTAACAAAATAAAATTTGTGTCATATTCACTTAGCCATACCATAGAAATCGAATTCGAATTTAGCGATTTAAATTTTATATTATATGTAAAGTAAAGTGATCGTATTTATTTTATCTTTTTTCGTTATTAATAGCATTATGGATTACCTTGACTCGTGCCCAGTTAGGCTAATAATTTCGCACATTATTTACAGTCAAGCTTATGATAACTAAACTAATATCACGTTTATAACTTTTGTATGACTGTTTTTTATTAATATAAAATATCTAATCTTTAGTGATGATGGACAGATTTACGAACTATTGGACCATAAGCTTAATTATTATAATATTTGAGCTTTGCCAGCTCGTACTAAGAGTTGTTTAAGGAGTTGTTTACTTACTACCATAACAGGAGGTAAAAGTCCTATATTCAGCATTGCCGAATCTTATATACACTTCTTATATACGTTCTCTCGAAGAGAAGTAACAACAAGGAACATAGTAAACCAATTATTGGATTTATTCCGATACAAAAATGGCGGAAGGACAAAGCTCAAACAAGCCTCTTCTTATAAAGATTCATAATGTGTGTATATACTTTATGGATTCTGAAGTCCATATTATAAAAATTTCATTCCCTATATCACACCTATTAATACTTTCCATCCTTTTTGAGGAAGGCTTTAAAAATTAAAGTAATACAAACTGAAAGAGCATGTACTGAACTCCGCATGGCGATGAATTTCAATTAGGAATAGTGACAGCTTTATATCCATATCAATCTCCTAATGTGAAGTATAAGATTTTTAGATGGTTGACTCTGTTGATGATTAGTGTGACAGCCTGTGAGATAGTGATGTTCCCTTCTGCCAGTGGTGCAGTACTTCTTTTTAATGCAAATTCGAATCCATTTCGATAGGAAGTCACAGAGATAATAAATAAAAGTCTTTATAATGAAATTTTCAATTTAATTTTTCTCTAATGAAGTACACTTGCTGGTAGAACTTTAATTCTATTTACATTTATTTTTTGTTCATGTCTAACTTTCTTTCGATATGGAAAAAGAAAAGTAATGTGGTGAGCGATATTAATTTAAAAATTTTCATCATTTTAAATTACACCACTGTCGTTTTTTAAGTAAACGCAACGCATTTAAGCGGTGCAGTAGCAAACGTAATGAGAAATATAAAAAATGAAACAAGAAAGTAATCATTGACCGATTTTAATTTTTATTATCCTCTTTTAAAGTCTATACATTTGAACTATTCGTTAAGCTTGAGTAATGAATAGTTTAGTGGCTGTTTAGAAAGACAACATTAGTACGTGAACAAGCCACCAGGTACATGTATTCCATTTTTTGCTTGCTTGCTTCGTAAGATAATAAATGTTGCAAAGCTCGGTTTAATGTTATGGCATGTCATTGTCATGTCGTGTTGATTACAATTAACCGAACTACCGAACAGCCAAAACAAGCAACTCAAATAAACTGTAAAATGTGGAGATTTAGTTTTTCATTGAATTCCTTTTTCATTCTCTTTCTCCTCCAGCCATGCGAATGTATTAAATTCGTAAGATGACTAAGTAAGAGTAATGTTGTAGCTGTTGCATGCCACACACATCTACATATACGAGTACACATGGACATCATAAAAGTCCTTTTAAGTATTTCTGTTGCGTTTTAAATTTCTCACTTTGTGTTGTTTTTCTTTCTTTTTTCTTTTTTTTTTTTGGTAAATAGAAGTAGAGAAAAAAGAAAAGCTTTGAATAGTTGCAGGTAAAACAATACTTGCTAATCACACAAAATAGTGAAACCAACAAAAAAGAAGAACAAGAAGAAGAAGAAGAAGAAACGCTGCATAAAGATGAGTTTCGGTTTTTGTCTAATTGCGGTAGTACAACTTCAAATGGCTTAAAGGTGACAATATCCCTTAAAAGGTTTGTTTTTTTTTCCGTTCGCCAATAGTCGTAGTTTTTATGGAATATTGTTGTGGCCAAACAATAGGAACGTTTTTGGTTTTCAGTATCGTTCTTGGTGGATAATTAAAGGACATTTTCGGCTCAGTTTGTTTGTCTTCGAGCTACATGTGTGTTTCTTAAAGAGCCGAAAAGCAAAGTATTCTTTAAAGGCAACAAGACAAAAACTTATTGTCTAGATGTTGCTGACATATACAATCTAATGGATGTACTGAAAGTAATGAGGAGAAACATATTAAATATAAGAAAATGTTGCCTTTAAAATGTGAAAGTTAAATGTACATGATTCAAAGTGAATTCGACTTTAAGAAAATATTTGACAGCTTGAGACCTTTTGCAGTTGAAGCGAAACTTATAACTATTTAAATATTTTTAAAGAAACCTTTCAATGCATGTTTGAAAATCTGACGTAATTCCGTCCAACTTTAAATGGCATTGTAGGTGCCACACTTTCATACAATATATGATAGAAACAAATTTTTTCTTTGCTGATTGAAATAAATGCAACTCTGATGGCATGAAAATAATCATTTTATGAAAATTTTCATAAGCTCTTGCAAATCGTACAAATTATCAAAAAAATCTGTCACACTGGTGCATTTTTAAGACAAACTTTACTTTTCAAGCCGACAAGTCATATTTGTCAGGTCGTACAATTTTGTAGTATAGCTTTCACATTTTTGAATTTTTTTTTGGCGCGAGTAGTTTTTTTTTTTATTTTATGAATTTATTTTCATATCCTTTTTTATGGTTTCCTCGATTGTGCATTGAATTCAATTTTAGATCTTTTTTGTCTACGATTGTTTGGAAATGGTAATTAAAAGTTTTATATCATAAGTCTCGTACAGATGTGATACCACGTTGAATTGGCCTAATGTACCATACATATACGAAAATTTAAATGTATTATTAAAACAAAGTTGATACTTCATAGTGTGCGGACTTCACCCTAATAACTGCAACAGAACGATCTAAATATATTTTCCAATTTCTTCTTATGATGAAAATGAAAATATAAATGAAATTAATTATAAATTAATAATCATACTAGGAAAAAATTTTGTACTGCTTCAATTTTACCAATCCAATTTAGAAATGCATTGCACTTCGCAAAGCCCTAAGTGTTTCCCGCAAATAGAACCCTCAACGCCCTTGACTGACGTACTAACACACTCCACTACCAGTATGTATGCAAGTATTTTTCTGTTCGTACCTTTTTATCTACATTGAACATTTTAAGACAAAAAATACAATTTTACAACCTCTTCAAATGGAAAAGTGTTGTATGTGCTTTACATATGAAATTGAAACGATTTGTAATACCGGCGCTTTCCTAGAAGAGCTCATCAAATACTTTATAATGAGAGGCAGTAAAATAGATTCTAAAATCGTGCCATGAAACAACCGGAGCACAGCACACAAGTGCACATGTCTACAAAACTGTCAAATCTGACATTTGATGGCGACAATGAGTACGGCGTATGTTTGCTTTGCTCTACACAGACAGTTCCAATGGCAACTGCAGTTACAGTTTGTGAACAGCGCACTTTAGGGGCACTTACCGTACTAGAGATTAGTTAAGATTTTGTGTATTTTTGGTTGATGTGCTTTGCGCTCATTTCTAGTACGTGCAACACACTCGAACTGGAGTGTTTAAATCTTTTTTCCACTTCCATCATTAGACGCAGTGTGACGCTTATATAAAATAAATGAGCGGATGAAAGAGATGAAAATCTGAGATAATGAATCTGCCACGAAAAGTGAGAGTTTAGTTTTGTTGCAATACTGATACATTTATTATGAGCAGCCTTACAAGTGTTCATTTGTAGAAGTATCAAGTTTATTTTACGTAATTGTAGTTTGTATTTTGTTTGTTGCGTTTTTTTATTTTGTGAAAGTGCATGGATTCGTATTGTTTAACCCATTACAAATGTATGATGCTCGTAAGCAACACACCCGTAAGGATTTTGCATTAAAAGTGAACTACTCGTATTAATGAAATATTTATTACAGCTCTAATGCTCTATGAATTTATAATATTTTATCTGTAAGAGGCAAGATACACCCTACGGCAAAAGTAATATATGAAAGGAACATTTTATCTTCAAATTATTATCTTTTATTTTGCACAATGGGGTGAATGGAAGAGGAAACTGGTGTATATGTTGGCATGGACGATCTGCACCTGAAATATGACTTAATAGCGTGTTACCAATATCTTCTCTTTAAATGATAAGGCAAAAATTATATATCGCCTAAGACTTGAACTTGAACCCTATATTTTGTAACAAATACGGGACACTTTCTTGTGTGGTAATTGCGGAATAAATATTGCATACTTCAGTTCTTTCTAGGCTGAAAAACTTAAAGGAATTTTTTGTCATTGCTCTAGAGCAAGACATTGTTCCCCGTTAATGCTTTTTCAGAGTTTGCAAATGCACAAGGCTCTGCTCATTCCCTAATTTTCCAGCAGAGGTGTAAATCACAATTGCACTAGTCTAATACATAACATCCCGTATTGTGCATTCCGTATTGTTTTGCAACAACACTGTTTATTGTTTGAACTAAAATCTTTAAAGCGACCCCGAAAATTAACAAACTGTTTCGTATCCTCCATAAATGGCGTGCATTTCCTACGAACACAAATTTCATAATGCCTTTTAGCGTTACATTTAACTTGAAAAGGGTTAAATTGAAGAGCAACGAAAGGAAAAACAGCAAACAAATATAATTTTGTTTGTTTGCTTACTTCTTCCACTCTTATGGATGGACAAATAAAATACGTATACAGCTTTGCTTTTGGGCTGTGCTGTGCCTTAAATATTTATGCGTAGGCCCACAGCAAAGTGTAACTTCTGTCGGTCCCAGCACCACTTTATGTCAGAAATGTTCTTTTTGTGTAACATTTTTCATATTCTTTATTGTTCATACTTGCCAGCCTTTTTCATATTTTTGTGCTCATACGTTTGAGGCCAAGGTCTCAATTTGCATACATATCCAATGATTGTATGATCTGTAAGAAGCAGGACGGATATGAGCCAAGAGATGAAACGAACATGAAAACATAGTTACTGCTTGCACATTTCACACTACTGCTTTATTGCATATGCGAGTACAACTTTAATTATTATTTTTATTTTCAGCGAGTTTTGTTATTTTTACATTTTCATAAAGTTATTAATTTTAAATGACATTTATTGCGACACAAATACGCACACACACATCCACATGCACACATAAATATGAACTTTTGCATACAAATGCACAAAGAGAATATTCATGTAAACTGCAGCATGAAATAAGTATTTGCTTTTATATGTAGTTGAAACGGGATAGGAAAAGGACATGATGTCCTTTATTGTCATGATGCTGCCGTTGTTACAAAGTTTACATTATTCGTTACTTAATTGCACTGCGGGAATCATTATAACGGAAAATAACGAACTTTTCTTTTGCACTACTTTTTAACTCACTTTTTTTCTTTTAATGCATTCATATTCCCACAGCTTTCTTCTCTCTCTTCATTTAACTTGCTTTAAGTCTATACGCAGCCTGAATGCCATTGAATTCACATTTTGGCTTTAACATGTTGAGCTTCTCACAGTGCCAACATCAGTAATTGGAACGAATCGATAAAAAAATAGAGTATGACTGCGGATGCGACCAGCCATCAGAATTTAACAAATTTAAGCTTTTCTCAAGCCACACTTTTTCATTCCCTTATTGTTTCAAAATTTTCTTATCTCTCATCCAGTATCTAAAATTTATAATTTAATCGTGTATGTTTTAAATAATTTTTAATTTTTCCTAAGAATTTTGTAGAGGTTTCAAATTGTGGTATCACTTGTTCGTTAATCCTTTTTTAAGCAAGTCCTTAATGAGCGCACCAACACATGAATGAATAACGCTCTCCTGCTGTTATTATTAGCGAAATCGTTACAGTTTCGTCCGTTTAAAATTCTTACACGCATTGCATGCGTGATTTTGCCAATCATAAGCGGGCCTTGTGACCGCAAGAGCTTTACGAGGCCATCATTTGTTTTATAATTAATTTCATTTTCAGCATCATGTCACCACATTATAGTGGGGGCAAAAAGTTGAGTGCACAAAAATTTAAATATGTTTTTAATGGCAGGAGTGGATGCATGCTCTGCTGGCAACTGCTGTTCAGCTGCTGCTGCTCTTGTTTCCAGCGACTTCTTTTCCTTATTTTATACTTTTGTGCGAGTTTCGCATTTAAGTTTTTTTCCTGTATCTTTGAACATTAAATTAAATATTTGAATAAAATATGCCAAAAGTTTAAATAAAAAACCACACGAATTCCTTTCGATGCACTGCATTCTGCTTGATGCGTTAACAAGGCAAAGAGCAGAAAAACATTTCAGAACATTCTCAAAAGAAGAAATTGTAATTTTCGTTCGTCCTGTTTGAGTCAAAAAGTCTCTGAGTTGCCAAGGCAACAGTAATCAAATGAATTAACCCCAGACGAAATTATTTTAATAATAATTTCAATTAGGTCAGTAAATGCATTACAGGCGATGTTGGTGTGGGCATAATGAATTTTTACAGATACGTTTTTCTGTGTCAGTTAATAAATAAAGAAATAATTTTTAAAGCATTAAATAAAGCAAAGTATTTACGCATGTATGTATATTAAAAATTATATTCGTAAACGTACAAAAAAACAGTTGCAGTTCCTTTCCATTGAAGTTTATATTTAAAGTTTGAATACTCTTTTCAATTAAGCAAATTGCAGTGAAATCTTGAAGGTGGTATTTGGTTAAATCTTAAAAAAAAATTAACTTTTTATTCCAATTATTTACTATGGTGACCAAAGCACATAGCAGGGATATGGCCTGATATGGATTTATGCATTTTTCAAAGTGGTTATACTATTTGTATAGAGTGATTCATCAAGCCCCTCGAAATACTCATTAGCAGCATCGACCACTTTAGTGTTGCTCGTTCATTTTTTACCTGCAGCCCATATTTTAAGGTTGGAAATGAGATAAAAGTCGGTGGTGGCTACGTGTACGGATTATGGGTGTTGCGGGAACAATTCAAACTTCAATTCCTTGAACATCGCATCGACCGAAGAATGTGTAGGTGCATTGCCATGGTGATACAAAATTTTTTTCCTCGTTAGGTGTAGTCGTTTATTTTTTCACTGCGTTCTACCAACATTGCAATAACTCTGCATAGTATTGATCGTTTGATGTTTTACTATCGCAAGTCCAAAACGTTGTTCACCGATAAAAATTTTTTGGTCTTAATAGGGGTCCCTTCAGCCAATCCAATCCACTGTTTCGACTGTTGTTTAAATTCGGCACTTTAGTGGTGAATCGAAGTTTCATCTGCAGTTATAAATCGAACCAAAAACTCGCCCTAAATTTTCTGTTGCGGCAGTTTTCCGTATATATTTGTGATGGACTGTTAGCCTACAATTATATTCCATTAATTATATTTCATTAATTTTGTTAATATTTTTCTATTTCTTTAATAATAAATCAAATAATAATTTAGAGACTCTCAAGCAATCATTAAAAATTTAAAATCTTATCATTCGAAAAACTTTCAGAAAATGTCTTGGCAGTTAAAAACTTTAGGACACGCGATTTGTTGTTAATTTTAGTTTATGTTGTATAAATGGCTTTTTGAATATGATTACCAGTAATGAGTACATAATCACTTTACGTGTATCATTAGTGCTGAAATCGCAAATAACAATAAAAGAGTAGCCAACGCAAAGCCTTAATGCATTTTGAAACCTTTATTAGTTAATTTATCAAGAAATTTATACTAAAAATCGGTTTTTGCCCTGAAGATTTTAGGTTGCGTCTGACAAACATTTTACATCCTGCAAATTTGTTGATTGTTATTGTTCTCCAAATAATTTGTAGAAGAAAAATAAGATTACTAGTAATAGTCCTTATTATTTTAACTTATTTTTTTTTTAACCAACTCTACCTGCAAAGCTTTTTGGCTTGTACGCAGGAAAACAAGCAGGGTCTAGGTAGGAATCGAACCCGCGACCTCCGGTTCAGTAGGCTGAGCATTTTTCACTCGCCTACGGAGGCAAGTGAATAACTGTGCATACTTTTAGGCGGTCGAAGGTGTATATGTGTTATGCGCCTGTGAAATTTCTTTATTGCAATGATTTGCACCTAAAGTTAAAACGTGGTTTTAACTTAAAACCTACAAACAGCTGATTTTGTGTTCACATACAATTTTTATAAAATCAGGTTTTATAATACAGTTTGTCAAATAAATTTGTTAATGATGAAATAAATTTTTTTTGAAGAAATAGATGTGTTTGTTGTAATTATTCTTCCCACATTTATTTGAGAAACTGTACGACAGCTGTTATTGTATATATAAAACATACATTTTAAAAATGTGTTTCTAAAATTGAAATGATTTTACATTTTGTGAATGAATATTTGTGAATTGTGAATGAATTATCAGCTGTTTTCACTCTATCTAACTTGGTAGCACTGAATAAAACAAGGTTGTATATTATAAAATCTACTTAAAACCAATTCAAAAAAGGTTTTAAGATGGTTTTACGAGAATTATTTTGTATGGTAAAACCAGGTTTTAAGGGTTGGTTTTAAAGTTAAAACCAAATTTTGTTTTAAAACCCGGTTTTATCCTCAGTGTGAAAACACTATAAGGAATAAAATAGTTTTAATTGCAGTTCCTGAATTATTGAGCCCAGAATATCGACAAAAATCTTACTCTCTGTTTTTATTAAAACTGTTACTGGTTGTACAAAATTGTGTTTCCATTTTCCAAAACATTTTTTTATACTTCTTATTCTATCCTGAGAAAGCTGTAACAGCGAGAACACTTAAGTGACTGGCTCGCTAATGGAAAGTTAAGTTTCTTACTTTCCCATTGTGCTTTTAATTTGCCAACTCAAAGTGGTGTCCTTGTCAGGAAACGTTTTTTTGTGATTACACACAATAGCAACTCTGCTAAAAAATAGTTCCCTGCAGGTGCGATAAGCACAGGGTGCAACATTGCGTGAGCTGCCCACATAATCACAAAAAAATTACAGTTACATTCATACACAACATGTTGCTACTTAAAACACACACATACTCGCACATGTTGGCCACTTGGTTGCAGTTACCAACAAAAAAAACATTCGTCGAATGCAATTTTTTAGCAATAATCAAAAGAAAACGCAGAAAACCACAATGTAAAAATGTAGAATATAGATTGAGCCTTTTGCAGTAATAAAGTAATAACTCATATAAAGCTTGTTTTCAGAGAAAGACTTTTGTTTTATTTTCAAGATGTGGTTCTACGAGATACTTGTACGACATTCTTTTACACAATGAAAAATGATATGAAGATTAATTCCGTGTTTTCAACATAAAAATTACATTTCTTGACTTAAGGCTTTATTGCAGCGAAGGCTCGTTGTTTACTTTTCCTTACTGACGTTATCGTATAGTTGTTTTTATTGTCGTTTCCCCATTATGTTGCCACAATGTCAAGTCAATGAATATTTTTATTATATTTTCTTAACATTCTGCGAGTATGAGTGAACGATTGCAATGCGTACTCGAATTTACCTCAATTTTATTTTTATTAATAAATTTTTATTTAATTTACAATACAAGTACACAAGCACGAACATGCACACATTTCTCATATTTGTATGCAAAATTTACGCGTATTTAAAATTCTTTTTGGTGACAAGCGTAAAGAAATGAAATAAAATAAAGCAACGAGATAACATTTTGTTTTAATTCGCACGTTAAAATAAAATTTGTGGTACTTTTTTAATTAAATATTCGCACACGCACATGGAAAACTTAACAAAGGCAAATGACTGCCTGCTGTCTGGCTGACTGGATGCATACGAATTTCAAACAGTCCAGATGTGAGTGCGTTTACATTTCCCATTGCAACGGCTGCTCAACTGCAGCACCGGAGATACCAGTAGAAGCGCAAAACTTATATTGCAGCCAAGAGAGAGGGATTGGAATGATACAAGGATATTGTTGGTGCAGTTATTGTAAAATTTATGGTTAATTCATTAAGTCGGAACACTCAAAAAAAAAAAAAAAAAAACAACTACAACACATTTGCTATTTGAAAAATGCGCGTATAAAAAACGGTTACTCATGGACTCAATGTATCAGACCATTCAAATTGTGGTAAGAAAATATCGAAGAACTTTTAAAATTAAAGGAATATAAAAAGTCACAATTTTTTATTCCTATATAATTTTTAACGTTTAATTTGCCAGACCATTTCTTTGATATTTTTGTGTTTAAAAAATTAGTAGCATTTTTGATGTTTAAGGCCATAGACCAATTTTTGGTGTTCCTTATTTGCTTTTATTTCGAAATGCAACAAAACTCTTTAAAATTAAATTAAATTTGACTTAAAGGTCTCCTGGAGATCTGCATTAACATGCGATGAAAAGAGCAAACAAGCAATTTTAATGCATTCTTCCATGGAAAAAATATTTAATTCACCACACCTAAGACACTCTTAGCCAACTTACAACAGTCCTTATACAATTTGCCTGCATAGTCAATTTTGACAACAATTTCAACCGCCTACGCAGTTCATACTGGTTTCGACATGTGGGTGTATGCATCTGAATAAAACGAGCTGTCCTAGAATGATGGTTCTTAATTTTTATATTGTTTTAAGTTCACTTCAGCATTTGACTAATGAATAAAAACAATTTGGTTGTTATAACGTTTCCCACTGCAACGAGAGAAAGCAATGAAATATTAATTGCTTGCTGGCATTGCAATAAAGAATTGAAAGTAATTTTTACTTAAAACAAAAGAAAAAAAAAATGAGAAATGAGAAATGAGAAATATTTGTCATACTTACGTATTTCTTTAAGAAATAAACAATTTCTTGAACCGTAATTAATATAGTACCAGTATTATGCAATTATTTTACCTTGCAATCATAAGGTGGCTCATAAGGAGTTTCACACACAGTATCCACATTTTACCAAGAGCAATTTAAATGCAATTAAATTTTAAATGCTAAAATAATGTAGGAACAGGAATATATTTAAAATGAAATGTACACACAACCATACACAATTTACCGGTTAATGGCCACATTTTGAACGTTTCAATGAAAGTTAGGCACGTTAACTATTTGTGGAATTTTAATTTTGTATGTTTGACACAATGTATTAAAAGCGACGACAACAACAACAACGACAACAACAATTCGATAAGGAAAAAAAGTTAAATTAAAAACGTTCAACAATGGCATAAATATAAACATTCCCAAAGAACATCATCATTCCGAGAAACATCATCACTAACAGTGGTATGCTTTTGTGATTATTTTTCTGTTGCAGAAAGCCAACGAAATGCTCGTCGTGTACCCTACACTCTCTATTACAAACAACGTTTATGTTTTACAACAGCGACTTTTTTGCACCATCATAAAAATTAAATATTGCAGCTACTACTTAAAATTATATCAACTAATTTTGTAACTGCAGCTTAAATCTTTTAAGATTTGGATCGTGTTGAAATCTCTCGCATTATCGGTTCTTTAATCGAACTAGTTTTAAATATTTTCGTCTTTAGCCTGACTTTATCTAAGACCTTTCCATGACACAGTTGTTACGCTGAGAAGCAGGCAAAAATTTTTATAAATTACATTGTTTACTCTACATGATATGATAGGCAAATTCATTTATAAATGTTTGTAAAAGGAAAATTAATTTCGTAGGTTTGCTCAACGTGTCATAAAAAATTTGTGGCTTGCAAGCACGGCCGTTATAAAAAATATTTAATTCGAAAACATTTTGTGAATTCTTCCCTATATTATTATTAAAAAAAAAACAAAAAAAAAAAAACAAAAAATAAAAAAAAAATACAGAAGTCTACTGAGAAGGAGAATTCGGATTCGTTTTTGCCAAACGCTTTCTTCTCCTGCATGTTGGTATTTCTCCTAAAAGTATGCAGTATATTTGTATGTGTGTTTGGGACTAATATCCTCTTTATATAGACAAACATGAGCGGTCCTTTTTATGTATAAAGCTGCTACATTGTTTGTTAAATAGTTAAAGGCTTTTAGTAAAAAACGGTTTAAAACCGTTTTAAACTGTAATATTGCCAGCATTTTATTAATTTATTTTTCCTCTTTATATATAATTTTGCTCTGTATGCGTAATGAAATAAATTTTATGGTTTGGCGTTTGTTTGTTGTGCAACTTTTTTCTCATCTATTTTTAATTTACTTTTTTCTTTTTTTTTTTGTTGTTAAATCTCAATTTTTATGCAATTTGTTTTATACACAATCGTGTAAATGTTTTAATTAAATTACATTTTACAGCTAATTAAATTTATTTGAATTTATTATGAATCGTTTAAGCTGTGCTGTTATTTTTTTTTGGTAAATATTGTTTTAGTATGTACATGTAGGTATGTGTATGTGGGTGTGTGCTTACACAATACTAAAAGTTTGTAAATTTTTTAATTGGTTGATCATGGTAAAGTTAAATTATTTGATTTTTTGTTTATCAAATCGGTAGCCTGTGCAAGCTGGGGCAAATGCCATTTCCCTACAGCAAGATGCTATCAAGTTTGGAGCCGCTATCAAATTTGAGTTTTAGGAATTTGTCAGATACGTGAACATTAACATGATCAATTCATTAAAAGTCATTATTCCAGGTGAAGGTTATTGTATGGTGTTTACACTGTAGTCACCACCAATGCCTTTTCTGCCGAGCAATCTACAGAGCCATACTGCCTATATTCCGCAACCTTCAAGCAAAATTCTGAAAACTAAATTTCCTAATGGACCGATTTTTCGTTTTGGAAAGATTGCCCGATTTAAACGTTTTAGATTTATTTAGTTATTGACACTTCTCGAGATTTAAAAGCCTTACACTCTCAAAGTATTTAAAAACATATCAACTCCAGCCATTTCTTCAACTCTACAAAAATTTCCCCTAATACTTTTAAGACTTTTTATCTTTATATCGCGTTAAGAACATAAAGAATTCTTTTTGCTTATAGTTCTCCTTTATCGCGGTTTAATTTTCACTTAAAACCCGACACTGTATGGATTACGAATTTTTGCAAATGTACGAGTATTTTGAAACCCACATGTGTTCGATCTCTCATCAAATAATTAACCTTAAATTTTTGTGGCCAGAAACAACTTTTTTTTTTTTAAGACATTTTTGTCCACATTAAAATCTTTAGCTTTTGCATTATTTATTATAATTTTCGATATGTTCTATTAAACAATTTGTTTCACTAATTCATTTTTAAATCCCCTCTTTAATCATTTGTCATGTTAAGTATTTGAAATATTTTGACGTTTTTCAAGTGGCAACAATTTATAATGAAAAGAACCAACAAGTGGCTCTTCAAAATAGTGTAACTATTCATAGTAAATGTAAAGTCAAGTGTTGTTAAAAGGCAACACTTCTGCACCCAAAAAAGAAAAAAAACTACGAGTTGTAGGCAAAAACGCGGATTTGTACAGGAAAGGCACTTTGGAGTAATAGATACACAATGGGAACACAGACAAGAATTCTACACTACGCGCAAATCGTACAAAACTTTAAACAATTCAAATTATAATTTTAAACATTTTCCGAGTAATTTTCCGTAATTTCAATACGGCACAACTGTGTGCTGATTGATAAATAAATGATTTTAAATAATTATAACTTTATTGATTCTGGAATGTAGAGGAAGGTCCTGAATTGATCACCTATATTTTTTATATCAGCCAATGAGGAAAGTACAGATTTTTTATTTCCTATCAATTTAATACAAATAAAAATATTTAGTTAATTTAATTCCAAATTTTTATTATGTATAGTTTTTTTTTCAAACTGTATACCAATTATTTGATGTCAAGGAATATTATTAATGATGCGTTTCATGTATGTATATAAGCAGGTAAAATGCAGATTTGGCCGAAAATACAAAAAATATTTTTAAGCTAGCTTTTCAGACAAACTTGTACATTCCCAGATATACGAGAAAGTTAATCTCAGTATTTCAATAAAGACTAACAAGCCTAGCACGGCGTTCGTGCCGGCCCAAGTAGATGTTCCAAAGTGGATGTAGGAATAACAAACCAAAACTTCGAACCAGATTAACTGCACATAGATCAGACCACAATACCCGAAAAAGCCAGACCAAAAATCAGCATTAGTAGGCTACTGTGACAAAGATAATTCCTCTCCAGTCATAAATAACGCTACAATATTGGAACAAGAAAGAAATTATAGAAAGTGATATTTTCCTGAAATGTTACATGTAATTAACAGCTTCGATATCCCGGCAAACACTGAAAGTAGGGCGCGTACATATCAACGCACTTCTAGTTTAGTAAACACAACTGTAAAGCAACCCATACACGATTCGACCGTTGGCAAAACTTCGGCAGGTTGTAATCAAGGTTGTAACGTAAGTGGGCCTGTTGTATAAAGTTGTGTCTCGGTCGTATGAAAAATCAAAATTTTTTGATTTTTTGGCAAGTTGTGCCAACGCGTTGCAACGTTTGTGGGTTAGTCATGCAACTTCGTACCTCATTCGCATTTTAAATTTTGAGGGAGAGAGACGTGTCGTCGGTTAATTTGGTTTTTGAGCGAAGAAAATAAAAGAAAGAAGTGTAAAAGAAAATAATAAAAAAAGTAATTCAAAATCGAAAACACAGCTCAAATGAAACTAGAGCACAGTTCTACGATGAATTATTTAATGATAGCCAATATTAGTAAATTATATAAGTTTTATTTTATTTTTTTTTTGTTTTTTTTTTTATTTTTTAATTTTTTTTATTTTTGAAAAATCTTTTAGATTAAAAAAATGTGAATGTCAATAAATATTTAATTTACTTAAAGAGCTTTCAATGGTTTTATTGCTTCACAAAATTTAAGCCTAATTTTTTTTGCTTCATGGGATGTGTGTTTATTATTTATTGTTTCCAGCTGTAAATTTTTTGCAAAATGAAGTTGTACGAAGAGGTTTTATCGTATGTGGGCAGAACACACAACTTGATTACTAAGCGAGTTTTGACAACGGTCGAATCATGTATGGGTAGCATAAGATCGACAACAGACAGACGGTTTGACTGAAAGTAAATAATTTTTTTTTTTATTTTTGTCTTTAATTTTTTAATACATATATTGTTAAGGTTTTTGCTTTTATTTTGGTTGTAAATATATTTTTTAGTTGTTCCCGAAAAAGAGCACCGAAGGTGTTTGAAATATTTCACATAAATATAAATATATTAAAAAAAATTAATTGAACATTCAAAGAGTGTAATTTATTAATTGACTTAAAGCTCAGAGAAAACAATAAAGATAATAAAAATCTGGATAAATTTTACCGATATCTCTGATACTGCTCATCAGGATAAATATTATTTGTTTTTTTTTCCATATTCCACTATAATAATATTTATTGCGCTTGATTGAAGCTAAATGTGTAATTTATAGAATTCGAGTAGAGACTCATATCAAAAATGCAATTACACAGAAAAAAATCAAGTAAAAAATTAAATTTCAACTTGCATAGTTGTGTTATTAGTATCGTAGCTTTTTTGAAGGAGGACGGGCGATATCGGATTTGAGTTAATTTAAGATGTGGATTTTATCATACTGTAATCTAGCTAACTTAAGCTTGTTTTTAACTAACAAGGCTTTCGGCTTGTCCGCAGGAAAACACCCAGGATGTAGGCAGGAATCGCATCCGCGATCTCCCGTTTAATAGGCTGTGCGTTATTCATTCGCCAACGGAGGGGCCCGATCATCTCATTACCATAGATAGGAATGATACGAAATGATTAAACGTGATTAACACATCGTTATATTGTCCTTGCTAGACTAATGCCGATGTTTGAAATATTTTCAACTATGCCGCTCCCACCGAACCTGAGACCATTTTGGTTATTTATGTTAAATTAATTTTCATTTTGTTTAAAGCAATTAAAAAAGTTTTTCGTTTCTTTTTAATAACTATAAATAATAATGTATTCGTATCCGGTTATAACGACAGTTTTAGTTTTAATGTTCCGCGTTTACATCCTGTCAACTACTTGCAGCAGGCTTTTCCAAATACACTTTGCGCTCAAGACTTAAAACGATCGCCACATACGCTTTTTATTTATTTGATAAAGAAGCTCTCTCCTCTATTTAAAGAAGTTGTAGTGTAAAAAGGCTGTTTCTCTACACTCGGTGTTAAAGTGAACTGAGTGGGCTTAAGGAATAAATAGTGTCCAATTTCAGACTAGCAGCCCCACAAGACAGATGATGCAGTTATATAGAGTTATTGAAGTACAATTTAAATATTCGACTTTATTAAATAAACAATTTTCGACACATGTTAAGGCATTCTGAACGAAAAAGCACTTAATAAGATCTCTAACGACACTTGAAGTCGCTGCCAGCAAGAAGGAAATTTCATTTATAACGAGTATTTCAGTTATAAACAAATGAAAAGCATTATTTGTAGTATCTGCGTTTCACGGAATTAAACATTTAAAGCACTTTCGTCTTAAGCAACTGCAAATAAAACGCGTACTCATTATTAGACTGTTTTTAAAATTTACGTGCTTGTGTGCGTTTTATTAAATCGTTCATACAGTTCAGTGTTTTGTACATGAGCATTTTTATTTTGTCCTTTTCTTTCCTTTTCGCTTAAAACGGATAGTTAGTTTATGGATTGTGATTGCGGTCGGTCAAACTAACAATTTTCTCTGGACTGGATTGAAAAAATACAACGCAATTGTGTAAGGAGAGGAAATTATTTCCGCAATCCTTTACAATGCAGCCGTAACTTTTTTCCAGTTCAAAGTTGTACGTTGTTGTTGTTTTATTTGCAATGCGTTTTTACCATTAATTTGAATGGTTGGAAAATCCACCAATTTACTTCTGTTCTTTTTATGTTTTTTATTCGCATGCTGTCTGTTTCTGCACTATTTGTTTCATATCGAATGGAATATTCCTTTGTGTGACATTTAAAGTTTGATATGCTTGGCCACCACTAAGAGCAGCGGCAGTACTTTAACACTTTTCTCGTCCTTTGAACAAACTGCTCATAGTGAAAATACACATTATTGCACAATTCAACGATTTTAATTGCTTACGCGCGAATAGTTTTCAACAGAATTTTTATGCCATTGAATGTGACGACACAGTATAACAACGTTGTGCTTTTTTTTTTTTTTTTTTGTATTTGTTTTTTTCATTTTTAATAGATTGTTAAATAGAATTATGAAAAAAAAATCATTTTAAATAAATATTGGTATTAGATATAAATGTTTAGTTATTGAAAAATTCTAAAAGCATTTTATGAAAATTGAAAAACCAACAGATAAATAAATGATTTAATAAATAATGAGAAAAAATTGAATTTATACACAAATTTCAATTGTGACGGCCATCAATAATATCTATTTATTTTAAAAATAAAATTTACAATATGGGTGGCTCTTAACATGCGTATAGATTTCACTCTAAACTGTTAATGGAAAGCAGCATCTACTTTTTGTTATCACTTTCTATGGAAATGATAACAATTTTATAAAAGTTAAGAATAATACAAAATGAATTTTGCAGAAAACCTTAGCAAAGGAACTGTCTTCGGTCACTAATAATAGTGACAACTTGTCATCGTAAGAATACATTTTGTCATCTGACGATGTAGTTCTAATAGTATCAAGATCTGAAGGAATATTTAATGCTCTCTAGGAATTACAAGAAACGACACGTTACAAATTTAAAATCGTAAGGATACGCTTGCAAGGATGCATTTATCTGCGCCTAAAGGCAATTTAAAAATTCGTATTAGAATCAATTATGATTTTTCTCATACACTTAGTATTAAAAAAGGAGATTTAACAAAACATGCTTGTTTAGTACAAAACTAATTTACCTTTAAAGGATATTTTCAAAAAAACTTTTGTCAATGAATATAAAATAAAACAAACCTTTTTGCAGAAATGCCAAACACAATTAATTTAAAGTTTGGCTTTAAATACCTTTTGCTATTTTTATGTTGTCAGAATAAGTACATTTCTCTCTGCTATAACATCGACTTGAGTTAACGAGCTTAAACTTGATGTAATAACAGCTAAAAGTGTACGTCCTGAAACGGAAACGTATGCCTTTCCAACTACCAACTGTGCTCTATAGATTTAAGGAAAACGTACTCAATACCATTTTACCCTGCAGAGTTACACATTTTTAAACAGTTTATTTAAAAGGATAAAAAGTTGCTCACCCACTGTGCAACTGCGCAAGGATCTGTAGAGACGCATTATATTTTTTAAAATAATTTTCACATATCAGTTCAATAAGCGGAAAATTAATGTTTTTTAACAATGATTGAAAGATAAACTTGAACCAATGAAATAAAAATGGAACAACAACAAAAATTGTTGACATAGAAAATAATTGGAAATAAAATAAAGGATTATTTTCATTCTCATAACCAACCACAAAAATTGCGGTCAAATGCAGTTAAGAAGAAAAAACTTTAATGTTTTTATCCTTTTGCAAAAATAAATGTGTTAAGTGAAAAATTATTAAATTTTGAGCACTTTCTTTGCTTAATATTTGCAAAACTTAAATATTCATATATTTTCATTCATTTAAATGCCGATGCGAGGAGGGAACTGCAAAAGGTGTTCGCTTGCCATGCTAATGCATGCGACTTCTTTACATTTTTGTTCCTGTTTCATATTTAAGGAGGTTATTTTCTTCCTTCTTCTTATTTTAATAAAAAAAAAAAAGAAAAAAATTTTAAGTTTGCTGCATATAAACGAAATTAAAAGTTTCACAACCTTAATGTTGACAAGATGTTGCCTGTTTGCTATTTTGTACAGAATGAGTGTCTTGTTATCTATAATGAGATCTATTTTCACATGCTCCGTATGAAGCATTTCTACAAAAGAACGAGATGTTCTTATCAAGAACACATTCTTGCTGTTACTGATGTTGCCTAAAACTACTATTTCTTAATGTTTGTGATTTAGGGTTCTCCGAAATTGACTGGTAGATGTTGCTAAATGTGAAAAAAATAAAGTTTTTGTTAAGATCTAAGAGCGGGAGCCTTTGGCCTACGCATCATAGGTCCTTGATGCGAAATTAAAAATTGCTTTCTAACGTCAAATGGCAATGCATTTATTCATTGATTTCTCTTTTTAGTAATTTTCCCAATTGAATTATAATGGCAAATCGTCTTTCCTAAATAAAAGTTAAATTATAAGAAATTTCAGCGAACTAACATGAAACAATTGTAAAACCCTGTAAATATTTGAGTAAAGAAGTTGCTGAGTGTTTGCAGTGCAACCATTTTTAACAGTAAAACATCAATTGAGAGGGCACATTTTAAATTATAATTCATTTTATTTATTATGAATTTAAGTTCATTTCAAAAAAGGACATGAGAAAAGAAACTAATTAACCACTCAATCCTTAAAATTATTCAAGGATTTATTTATGGAAATCAGTGTATGAAACAGCTACATAAAACCAACTTACATGACCCTACTCTGTAATCCCGAGTACATAAAGGTTTTATTTGCTTAATTTTCTAACAAAACGAAAAGAAAAACCTTCTTTTAAGACGCATCGGACCCCCCTTTGCTGTCATTGTGTTGTGCAGTGAGAAATAAATAAAAGCGACAGAAGTGCAATTGTTTAAGAATCTTAAGATGACGATGTCATTTCTGCTGATATCGTTTGTCTCTGTAAAAATGTTAAATTCGTTACACAAAATAAAGGAATAAAAATATGAAAGCTTAGTTTACAATAAGCCATTGAATGGTGAAACTGACTAAGTGTTGCGGTACTACCATGTGAAACCATACATTACGGCTGGTATACAGGAAGAAGTGAATTGTGTGCCATTTCAAACTCGAGATGTACGCGAGTCAAATTTTGCTACTGATTGTATGCGTGTTGGGATCGGTACGCATTATTTATTGATACCAATAAATACAACACGGGTTATTGAAAGCTAAAATAAAACCAAAACATGTCTCTGATTTTCTATTATTGGATTTGATTTGCTACGTGTGGTATTGCAGCCCCACTTACTCATCTCTAGTCACGTATACTTTCATGAACTTTTAAATTCCCTTTTAATGTATAAAAGAAATAACTTTCAGCAATCAGTATTAATTCGGGAACTTAATGCCCTTTAAATATTAGACATAATCAATTTTGATCATTCCCATGAAGGAAAAATTATAAAAATATTAAAATTCCTATTCAAAAAAAAAAAAAAAAAAATCATAAATTTGGAAATTTTCTTTAATGTTTTCCATATTCTGTGAAGTATAAAAAGTTTTATAAATGAAATAAATTTGTGAAAAAAGTCTAGAAATAATTACTAAATTAAATTACAATATGTGTTGGAAGAATATTTAAAAGGTTATTGTCATTAGCGAAGCTGCTTTAAATGATAAGACTTTAATAGAAACTCTATTCACTCGCGGGGCAGATCAGGTTTTCATCAACCTTGTCGGTCAGAGCAACCGTCTTTGATGCCCATACCGTGACATGCCAGTATAATTCCTAAATAAACCGAATAGCCAAAAATTAGCCGTTTCCTATTTTTTTGGTTTATTTAATTAAATTATTTTCCTCCTTCTTATTTTTCAGGGCTTTTATGTTCGCATATAAATTACGCATAAATTTAGAATGTTCGCAGTAAGACGAAACTAAAGTGGTTTGTTGCTAAATGCTAATTGAAGGGTCTAATTAAACTGAACCAGATGTAGGGCGCATTTGAAGTTTTTCTATTCACTATTTCAAATGTAAGTGTTTCTAAACTGAGGTTCGGTGCGCTGCTCTAATTTTCTCACCGGCTGGCCTTAATTTTTAATTTAAAGTGTTTTCGGTGAGCGGCGGAAAACGCAATTCAATTCCCTCATTTAAACTGAAGATAAAATAGAAAAGAAACGACGCTTTTATTTTGACAAAACGAAAGGAAAAGCAATAAGAATGTGCAGATAAGAGTGCGTAGATAAAAAAAGTGAAATGAAATGAATTGCTTATCGGTAAGGAAGTATCTTGTTTGGCTTGCAAGTATTTAAGACGGTAACCTCATAAAACTTATATACATATATTTCTTATTCTTAAGAAAAGCTTTTTTGTGTTCTCTCTTATTTCATATAAATTAGAAGCATTCCTTGCAATAACTAAAGTCTTACTAACCTACAGAGTCGGTTGGCATTTAACTACAATACGTTTTCGTTTTAAAATGTTAACTTTTCCTGCCCCTATTCATTTGTTTGCTTGTTAAAAAGGAATTTAGCAACAACAGCAGCAGCAACAACAGCTATCACTACAGCAAGAAAAACAGCAACAAAAACAATAATAATCATTTCTTCCAAACCATGTAAAAGGCATCCTTTCCTAAGTGGGGGTTGCGTTACTTATTCTCGTCATTTAATCGCATACTCGTTTAAAAAACAAATGAAAGTTTATGCGAGGTTGATTTCACCTTCTGCCTCCGAAATCCCCCTCTTCAAATATAATGGAATGAAATTGAAATGTCTAGGTGCTTGAGTTTATCCTGGCTTTTAATCTCAATTTAATGTTTTGTAAAAGCATATTTGTTATGAAGGAAATGCCTTCACCTACATAGTCCTTTTCGGTGCGTACATGTACATGTGTGCGTGCTTGTGTGTTGCCATTTTTGAATGTTTGTGTGGTGCTAAAAACCGACCGAAATGTGATTTGGCAAGTAGGAGGCGTAAGTGCTGCTACAGACGATAATGCTTCTGCTTTCTGTATCTGGATATGAGCCTATGAGACTTAGTGGAATGGTAAATATGGCCTGAAATTAATAGAATTTATTGCCAAATTTTGGGTTGAGCATACAAAATAAAAGTGTTTTAAAATGAATTTGTTGGAAGGAAATTTTTGCGAAAAGGCAGTTTCCGGTACCAATTGGTGTGAGCGCTCTATAAATTTAAAAGAAAATAATTTCCCCCCGTTCACTGCATTCCTATACAGCAGCACTTCTCAATGGTTAATAGGTCACAACGATAAAGAACATTTTTTGACAGAAGGTAAAGTTT
This sequence comes from Ormia ochracea, assembly GCA_963402855.1. Lineage (NCBI taxonomy): Eukaryota > Metazoa > Arthropoda > Insecta > Diptera > Tachinidae > Ormia > Ormia ochracea. The sequence goes on along the minus strand of OY727107.1, from coordinate 31,586,397 downwards.
TTATATGTTCTTTGAAGGTTTTGTAAGAGAACTGTGTGCGTCGAAAAGGAGCTCCCCTTCTTCGTTGCAGGACTAAAGTCTATTACTATTGTTTATTAAAGTCTTCGCGATTTTTGAAAAAATTTATAGATGGAAATAATTCGGTCCGATCTATTGCATACTTTCTTTTTCAAAATTTATTACAAAATAAATTTCGAGGACAAAAATTAACTTTGATAATATGAGAATGTAAAATAAATTACTTATTTAAGTAAAAAATATAGAGAAAAACTTTTCCACTTGAAACATCGATACCAAAACTCAAATAAATATTAAGACCCCTATTATGGTGCACAACAGTTGTAAATTTGATGTTGTATTTTTGAAATCGCGATTATGGTTTACAACAGTTGTTTTTAAGTGTTGTTGTCAGATGAACACAACACAACACTTAGGTGTTGTGAACCATAATAGGGGCATAAAAAAAAATATTTTAAATTCTCCTTTATTTATATTTATTTACAAAATTTTAAAGTTCCGAGGAATATTAAATTTTTGTTCCAAAATGCATTAAAACTTAAAAATGCTTTGGGGCATATTTGTTGGCTGCTTTAAAGGTGTGATAAAAAATAACCATTTTTTTCACAATTCGGGAGTTACGTATGTTCGATTTTGTAATTTTTTTCTATTGTCTTGGTACACATGTCGGTTATATATGTTGGCAAAATCAGCCCTTTTGTATTTTCAGCTGGTTTTTGGCTAATAAAATGGCATGAAATAAACTGTATTAAAAAATTATGTAAAAATCAAATTAAATGTGAAAGGACATTTGAAATGTTGAGTATGGCGTTTGGTGAAAATGTTATGAGGAGAACACAAGTTCTATTGTGGTATAAGTGGTTTAAGGAAGGCCGAGAAGATGCCAATAACGATGATCATTCTGGCCGCCCGAGCACGTCAACATCCGATGAAAATATTGAAGAAATGAAGAAAACGATTTTGGATAATCATCGAATAATAGATGTTGGAATACCGTTCGGCTCATGCCAATCAATTTTTATGAAGGTTTTAGGCACAATACCTGCACCGAAATTTGTTCCACAAATTGCTAAATTTTGATCAAAAACGACGTCGCATGGACATCGCTCAGGAGCTGTTGAACTTCGTCGTAACTGATGACGAATCATGTGTTTATGGCAATGACATTGAAACCAAATCCCAATCATTCTAATGGAAGCGCGCAGAAAAACCGAGACCGAAAACCACATCAAGTTCAGGAAAATGTGAAGGTTTTGCATCATGAATTCTTGCCACAAGGTCGTACGGTTAATAAGGAATATTACCTTGAATTTATGCACCGTTTGCGGAGAGAAATCCGTTAGAAGGGAACAGAATTATGGAAAAACCAATCATGTATTTTGCACTTTGATAACGTGCCAGATCACACATCTCTGCTTGTGCGTCTTGTTTTTGGCCAAAAACATGACTGTAATCATGCCTCAACCTCCGTATTGACTGTACTTGTCCCTCAAGATATTTTCCTCTTCACAAAACTGACCCCGATGAAAGGAAAGTGTTTTGCTACAATTGAGGAGATAAAAGAAAAATCGAAAGGGTAGCTGTTGGCGATACCCAAAGCACGTTTCAGGAGTATTTCGAGCATTTAAAGTATTTCGGTGCATTATTGATGAATAAGTAAATACTTTTAGAAAAAATTGAAAGAAGCTTATATTTTGATCACGCCTCATATTTATTTAGGGTTTCCTTTTGCATTTAAATAAAATCTTCTAAGTTTTTGAAGTCCTGACTGCAGAGAAAGGTCGGTTTGTGTACTCTTTTGCAATAGACTGCAATTTCTTGAATTTAGCTTACTGACTGGAGGCGAAGTTTACGAATTACAATAACCACTTCTGATGGGAAATAAATGTTACCTAGAAAATAAAAATCGGTGAAATAGATAACAAAAAGCAGAGACACGGCCAAGCAAATCATATTCGAACTGCTCCAAATTATTTCTTGTTTGGCGTTTTTGTTTACAGGAAATTGATTTAAGTAATATAACTAGTCCTCTTATAAGCACATGTATAAAGTAATTTATTTTGTATTTTATTTATATTATTATTATCATTATTATTACCAACATCGCTGCTAACCTTAATCTTCTATCTTTTACTTATATTCCATTTGCGCCCCACTAACACTTAAACATTCACCATTTGTTTTGTTTGGCGGCGGACTATTATCATCTTAACATGTTTATAAGGATACATTCTAAAAGAGATAAAACTAAAAGCGCACTCCCAGAAAACTCAATGGCTTACCCTTAAAATGTTTATATATTGTTACGTTCAAGACTATTATATTTAAAATTCTTGCGGTTTTGCCAGTTGGGTAGGAGGTCGTAATCTCACACATATCTTTTGCTGTCGTACACTCTCTTGAGTTTCGCCTAAAAAGTTTTCATTCTTAATAGAAACAGATCATTGTAAACTACCAAAAAAAACCATTAGGGGCAAACACTTGAACGCATTAACTAGAATCGGTATTTGGGTGTAGTTAAGAGTATCTGCAGGTAGTGGATATTGTTGGTGGACGTTAGTGAGATATTCACTTACAGTAACATTAAATATAGTAAGGAGTTTAGAGAGAAAATGGTTTCGATACAACACCTTTCTGCAATGGGCTCGTAACTGAAACGATGAACTGCTTTTACAGGAACGCATATAAAAATTTAATTTCACTTACGTTTTGGGAGGAAAAAAATTATTTTGCTTTTTCTACAGATAAAGAGGAAAAACATTGCAATGCAATATCAGGTTTTCTATTAGGTGCCTGCACACTTTAAATTTAAGTAAAACAAAAACTGTATAAGGTATCAAGTAATTGGTGTCTTCATTTTGAAAAATATGTTCTGAGGACAATTTTATTCAAATGATGGGCTCTTAGAAGATTGCATTTTCGCATGTAGCACAATTTCGGCTGAATGGCATGGTTAATAAGAAAAGTATGTTCTCCGTGCTAATGGTGCTATTATGCCCCATTTTTATATAAAACATGTAAAAACAAAGAAATTTTATTTGAAAGTATTGGGGAATAATGTAAAAATAAAAAAAAAAAATTGAAATTTTTATCGTTCACAAACATTTTATTTCTTGCAATTCATTATTATTGCTGACAAACATACACTACGTCATTCTGAAGTAGATCCTTTTCTAGATCCTTTTTCTGTCAAATATTAAATTACGTTCGTACGGTTTTTTTTCTTACAAAAATGAAACTCCTGGAACGACCGCTACTTATGCAATGCACTGTTGTAGATTCGTAGATTCCCCAGTTTGTTTCCCTCAAAGGTGCCACTTGTATCTGGATTATTTTACTTCGCCAATGAAATACTGGTGCAGGGGCACGATAAAGGAGTACGTATTAGCAGCGATGTTAATGGTAAGTTGGCTCACAACTAATTATGCCTCCGCGATTTAAACATTTCACCAAAAGTAAATATATCCAGAGATATTAAATCACGCAGGGGGAACCCACTACTGGAACTGCCGAAACCCTTTAATGGCAAAATCAGCTAGTGAGGCTTAAATGACTTCCCTCCAAAGCCAAATGCAGAATGTGCCATTGAAGCTGTAGCTTTGATTTAAGTGGAAAATCGTAGGAAACTTTAACCTGAAATACTGTTTTATAAAATGAAAATTGCATATACGAGTAAATTGCAAATGTTTACATAAACTTTTTGAGCACGACTCATATTCTTAATAGAGAGGCATCTGAGTGAGCAGGTTGCAAAGTCTTCTATCAAATTCATTTTGTACGAAAATGCTTAAGCTATAATTGCAGAGTAACTCATTTGTTATGTATTATGACTAGAAATTTTTTTAAATTTTATTTGTGAAGGATTTTTGAAAAAAGCAATCTTTCTGTGCCACAAAATTCACAAACCATTTGAAATTATTCAATTCAAGAATTTTCTCAATTTAGTAAAGTGTGTTTAGGAACGGCTAAACTCACTTTGGTCGATTCTCTTATACTGTGCAAGGATTTCCCAACTGACCTTTCCCATTCTATTGCAACTCTGCCCAGAGTAAAAGAACATTTTAATAACATATAAATTGGTAACGTACACCTGGATGCGTACACCTTCCCTTCAGGTACGTCGCCACTTTTGCTTTAGTTTGGATTTATTTTTTATTCTGGCTTTAAGTGAATTAGTTTTATGTCAATTTAATTTAAGTTCTTGAAAAATTTCGCCTGCCTTTTATAAAACGAAATACATTCTAAACTAGAACTCTTTACTAATAATATCAAAACTAAATAAAATGCAAATGCTGTGGAATATGAATCATTTGAATGGAATTAAATGATTGCTTACGTATGCTTTGCGTAGTGGCAGAGTGAGAGGAGTTCAACATTTTATTTGTCAAACCGAACAGGGTTGTTAGAGCTCAAGTCCTTAATGAAAACACTTTACACAAATTACACTATTGAAAGAACTGTATTTTCTTTCATAATTCTTTTGTGAATGCCAATAGAATTTAGTAAATTCGAATTTAAATACATCGATATGCACTCAAACATTAATACATTCATTCCAAATATGTTGTTATTTAATTTCCGAAATGTTTTGCAAAGTGGCGTATAGGGCTCAAGAAATACAGACATTTTACAAATCAATTCATTTAATTTGTTTAATTCATTATTTATTAATTTTCCTGAATACTCTCTGCAGGAGCGATTTAATTAATTTGCAAAAAGTATTGCAAAAAGTCAATAGTTCACATATTTTAAATATTAACTACTGGAATATTTAACAATATTTAACAATATTTAACACATTTATTCTTGGATAAAAACAATTTTGGTTTCCCGGCAAACAAATGTGTACAATTAATATTGCATTAAATCACAAATTCAAAGAGTATAGAATGTAACATTTTACTAATAATTTTCAAATGACATGATTTAGAACAGCATTAAGTTGCACTATTCCTACAAACATTCGCCATGCACTTGCTAGTGTGTGTGAGTTGCAACACATACTCATATACGAGTAGCATAATATTTCTACTTGGTGGCACAGAAGGACATTAAGAGGACAAAACCATTCGACACAATGAGAGAGTGCAAGTGCAGGAAAAGGAAAAAAAGAAGAAGGAGGGAAAACTATGAGTATTTATGGTCTTAATTAATGCAAAAGTTTTTGCTTTTACTGCACAAAAGTTGTTTGAATTATATCATTATACGAATAATACATATTTGTAACGCACAAAGGAGAGAATGCAAAGTGAAAAATGTAATTTTAAATAAAATTATTGCAATGCATATTTAGCAGTTGGATTTGAAATTATTGGTATAGAACGAAATACTTAACCGGTTACGGCAACAATTTATTTGAAAACGGAAAAACTTTGCTGGCAAATAATGGCATTGAAATCCTATTGAAACGAGTAAAATTTAACTGCTTTCCGTTTATGGCATTCTTTATATTTTTTTAAAGCAGCTCTCTGTCAAGAGTTGCACATGAATTCCTATAGAAAGCAACGTAAAGTCAGTCCACACAACAGCGATATGATATTTTAATTACGGATACTTCGAAGGTAATCAAAGCAAAAGTTTTAAAATTATTTTACGGAAGTTTACACATCCTTGTTGCGATTATTCATAAGGCATTTGTGGCAAAGGATTTCATGCGAAATAATATATTCTTGTTGAGGCACGGGCTACTGTTCAGATTCAATCGATCAGTGGGGTCAGTCGACCCCAATTTTGAAAGTGTTCTTATTTGACGATTCAGCCTCACTGAAAAACTGCAACAGGAATATGTTTTGTTATGGTTGTGCTGTCCTTCCAAAACCGCCAACTGAATTCCTTATACGTTTGCTTCATAGCAATGCCTTCTGTAACTTAAGCATTCACTGTCAATTTTCCTCACTTTTTCCTGAGGCTTTTCTTTAGCTCGCCATTAAATGTTGGTTCTATAAATATTTTCTCCCGGTTATTGATTGAACTGATGCACTGATATGAGAAACGTCAGGTTATGAAATTTTCTACACTGTTAATGAAAATTTATTAAAAATGTTCCGCAGCACAATTTTTTACTTCATTGAATATATTTACAATCCCCTCTCCATCCCACTTATCCAAAGTTTTCGTTAACGTTTAACAAGGCCACTTTTGTGCAAGTATAAGTAAAAAAAGATGAAATAATTATGGCCATAATTAAATTTTAAGTTACCAATAAAACATTAACTTTAGTTAGACCAGCGGAGAAGAAGAAATACACTCGTTTAAGACTCGTAAAGTTTTATATAAAAATTATATAGAAAACGCATTTATGCAAAAGTTTAAGAAATTTATAGATCCTTTGGGTTGGTAGTTACCAACAAAGCACGGGAGAGATTTTCCAAAGTAATTTTAGCCAATAAAATAAATTAAAATGGTAATAAAATAGTTTGTAATGAATACAATACGAATATTTATGATTATTATACATCGGCGGATTGTGCAGTCTGACAGTCGGAGCAAATGCTGCACATTTCCATTGAGGGTATAAAGGAAATTAAAAGTGTGTGTATTTTATTTTCTTTTCATTCTCATTGCAATAAGATTTTTGTTTACAAATCATTAAAATCATTTAAGTCCCTTTTTGCATGCATGGCATGCTGTTAACAGGTAGAACGGCGAAGGAAAGCAACTAGAAAAGTGTGATTTTAGCTTCACCAACAAATTATACGTGCAACATACTACAAGCAAATATCTTAAAGTAAAAGAAAACGGAAGGCAAAAACTTTTATCAGCAGGAGCATAAATATGCTTTCAACGTTAATTTCACAATGGCCAAATTAATGCATTTTTCCTACAGAAAACTTGAAAAACTAGAAAAATTGAAAAAGTAACAAAGTTTTTCTTGTTCCTACTGAATTGCTTTCATATAAATCCTCTCGATTAGCAAGGAAAAAGTTTTAATTTTATTATTGATTCTACATGTTCTCCAAAATTAACTGCATTGTCCATCTATATGGATTTACTCCAAAAAGCAACTTAAATACATTAAAAACAACAGTTAACTCAGTCATAGGCCTAGCGCTGGGTGTCTTTAGGACGAACCCAATTAGGAATATGTTATTTGAAGCAAATGTCATGTCCATCGAACATTATCGGCACTTTGCTTCAACTAAGCTTTTTAAATCTATATTGTTCACAAACCGACATCCACTATGGAATATTCTAAGGAAAGCTGTCAATTAAAAATACTTCCCCGAAATACCGGCAACACTTACCGGCGTAGTATAGTTATGTGGTAGTATTAATATACCATACAACATCAAGCTACATTATCCGATTAAATCTCCTAACTGGCACATCAACCCAATCATGATAAAGACATCTCTCACTGAACTAAAAAAATCCTCAACAATTGCAGAAATATATCAACGAAGATTTCAACAAATGCAATATCGAAATGCAATACGAATTCATATACACAGATGGCTCTAAAGCCCTTGAGGGCACTAGCTTTAGCACTGGGGTCCAACGCAAAACATTAATTAATTCTAATTTCTCTGTAGAAATGATAACAATCTACGAGTCTGTAAAATATGTTAGAAGACGAATAGGTAAATTCGCAATCTGGACTGACTCCCTCTCTGTGCACTAAATGCCATAACAAACCGCACTAACGATTAATTTTACCCAAACATGATTATACAATTTATTATTGAAAGGAAACCTGACAATAAGCTCATCTGGACCCCTAGTCACACCGGAATAAGAGGCAATGAGGTGGCGAATGTGGCCGCAAAAGCGGCTTTAACTGCTTTTCTCATAACTACACCAAATCTATTTCCTACGATATAAAAAACTTTATAAAATACCTTTTCAAGGCAAAGGTCAACTGCAATTGGAACATAACAATTGACCGCCAGATTAAAATTAGCCCCAATAAAGTTAACGACTCCAAACTGTTCAAAAATAAAAACCACAACATGCTACCAAGAAGGGTCCAAATTAAAATAATTAGACCAAGACTGGGTCATACTGGAATTTCCCATTCTCATAAAATTGATAAGAACTTACCCAAACAATGCATTCTTTGTGGATTCAATCCAAGGAGCATCTCTTTTCACATTAACACAGCCAAGAACACCAACCGCAGTAATAACGACACTTCTCAACTAATTGACAATATACGAGTCTGTAAAATATGACCAATGGCAATATTAAAATATTTTTAAAATTGTAATATCCACCTTAGGGTCATCGCTGCCATACCTTTCCTCTCATTATGCTAATAATTTAGATCTAAGCATAATATCTAAATAAATAAATAGTGTTCGAATAACGATTCCGATTTAATGGAAAAAGACTTTGCATAATAAAAAAATTTTGTAAGTAAAACCAGAAGGTAAACCCTCTTAGCTTAGCCCTCTCTTGTTTGAAAAAGTCGTCTTGTTTCAGCAAAGTCGTCTGTCTGAGTATAACTAAAACTAGAATCTTTTCAGAGTCCTTGAATTTAGTTTCAATTGTAAAAAGCCGCAATAATTTTCCTTTCTCAGCAAACGCTGATAATAAATAAACTTTTAATAAACTTGTTCGATGAAAACATTTTCACCAACATTTTAGCCATAAGGAAACTAGAATATTTAATTAAACACCCCATAGTGCATTCCGAACATTGTAAAAGTGCATGAATGTAATAAGTTGCACTGGTGGTTGGGTGACATGCAATTAATTCTCTTTGCAGCTAGTGACGATGTTATGTTAACACAATAAGAACAAACACATACATGCATATGGGTATCCCTGCATAACTAGCTTGAAGACTGCCGTTTGCAAGCTTGTGTGCAAAAGCATAACAAAAAAGTAACAAACGCCTTAGAAATGCGAATAGATGTAAAAATAAATGCAGGTTTTAAGTTCAAGTACGCATTACAAAAGCTTTAGGAAGTGTCATTACCAATGAGTAACTAAGCAGCAGGGAAAAAACATCATGTCGTTGTTACTTTAAGTGTTGCTTGCAGCTTAAATTCTTAGTTCCTAGTTTAGCTTAAGCATGCAACACACACATCCTTACACATGTACGTATGGATTGGATTGTGCATGTTTAAAACTCAAAAGTGCTAATTAAATGCTCCCGATTCACCATCTTTTCTTTGAATAAGCAAAGAAACAAAATAAAAAATTAAACGAAATTAAAATGAAATTGAAAAAAAAATAAGAACGCAAGTAGAGCCAACAACAACAACAATAACAATAGAGGTACACGTACGCTTCAGCAACATGCATGTCGTTGGCAGCCAGCTAACAGTAGCAACACTGGTACTTCAGTAAGTAAGACAAGTGCTTTAGAGTTGCGCTGAGTTCGCTGTTTGGGTCTTGCCGTTCCCGTATTACAGATACAATTGCATAAATGTTGCAAAGGTGTAACGCTGTGTTCAGTTCGTTAAGAAATGCATATCAGCATTGTATGCAGAGCAGAAGAATCTTGTCCTCATTAAAGGTGAGAAAACACCGGTAACAAGTGCAAATTTTAATTTTAAACAAATTAAAGCACAAACACAAATTAAAATAAATTCGTGATCAAATATTAAATGCAAAGCTTAACGAAAAATAAGTTTAGTAAATGAAAATTAAAGCTTTAATAAAGATAAAGCAGCAACAACCATAAAGCAATTTAATTTAAAATTAACTTAATCTCGGCACCAAATAACCACTAAAAATGTTTTACGAGTATAAATTTTTACTCGACACAAAACTTATTGTCACGAATTGATGCTGCTAAATCATGTGTTCAGATGTTGCAAGTATTTTTGCAAGATAATGGTTTGCAAAACATTTCTTTAAACACACAATTAATTGCCATCTTCAGTTCAAGTACGTCAAATTTTAACTTTTCAAACGTTCCAAGTAGAGATTTTTAACTAAATTGCAGCAGGCTGCTTTTGGCAGAATAGTAAAAAAAATTATAATAATAAATTTAAAATGTTAATAGAGAAGATAAAACTAAATATATAAAAAAATTCTTTACCAAACCATTCATTCATTTCACAACAGCATAAGACTAACAGAGTCGATTAAAAAAATTTAAAAAATATTTTCTTTTAATAGTTGCAAATATTTAAAAAAAATCAGAAAAAACAGAAAAAATTAATAACAACGCATTTTAAAACTATAAATGCACTTTAAAAAACCACAACCTAAAACAATAAAATTTTTAAATTTATTTAACAATGGCAAACTGATTTTCTTAATAAAATATTCCAAAATATAACATGAGCATATTTAAGTAATAAAGGCAACACCGACATTTTGCGGCAATCGCGCTACATTGGCACCACTGCTATTGGTAATGGTGTCGTTTTGTGAGTTAGTTAGCTTGACAAGGCGTCATTGGTGTTTTACTAATATAAAAAAAGTCATTTTAAGCTAAAACATGTTTTCAAATTTTGTAGCAATTATTTTTAAAATAACAAAAAAATTCAAAATATTATATATTTTGTGCTTTTAAAATTTTTCCTTATTTTAATCAATTTAATTGATTTCGAAAACTTTTTTTTACAGATTTACAATTATCGAATTTGAAGATGGAAATAAAAATTTCCAAAGGTAGTCCACACTTGCATCGCCAGTATCGCAAGCCCCATAGGGGGTAAATAAATCTAAATTAATGGTAGCGATTTCACAGTTACCACTATTTATCTCCTTTTTGAAATGCTTCTAAAGATTTATATATTTGGCATAATTATGAGAATCGTCGAGCAGAAAAACATTTATTTTGTGAAAATCATTAGTATGGCAATCTTGTATTTTTGTTTATTCACAGGGTGATTACAATACCATTGTTTTTATCTTCATAGTAATGATTATACGCCTAATATCTTTAAAAAAGCAGGAGTAACAAATGGATACTGCCGCAGCCAGGGATCGGATCCACAACCCTAGTCATGCTAACTAACAAAGCGAACGACAAAGCAAATTTATATTACTTACTTTACGATAAATCGACACTAATACATTCACCATTTAGTACTTATACTTTCTAAAGTAGCAGGAAAGTAATATTTTTCTTTATTTAGCTGTTTTCCCCTTTAATTATTGCAAAAATTTAAAAGTTAATAAAAACCAATGAGGAGGCAAATTTTGAATTGAAAAAAGTCAGACGGTCAGCATGTAAAAACAAACGGGAAGTTAACTTAAATGGCTTTACATGGATGCAACATTTTTACACAGGCTGATATTTCCCTTCAAACGTAAAGGAAAAAAGGAAAGAAAAATAATTGTAAGAACAGCAAAAGTTTTAATGTATAGCAGTGTTGCATTTTGTATAATTCAACAACACGGCGCGAAAAAGAAAATGTCTTAATAAAATTTACTTCGCTATAGTTTTGTTTATAATCGTTGATTCTAATTTGAAGTAATAATTACAGCGCCTCTGCCGGTGATATAATCGTTGTCATTGTCACCAACATGGCCATCATCAGATGCCTTGGAGTTGGCATAATCTTAACATTTTTTATGTTTTTGTCACTTTAAATGAACATTATTAAAAATAATTACTGCAAGATTGGATTTGACTACGTGTTGTACCTTGAAATGGCAGTTACCCATTGCTTTGTTAATGTTTGAATTCTTAGCCCAACCCTAAGCATAGCGTTATGCATGTGCTTGCAATGGCAGAGCAAATGTGATGACATGTACATGACAGGATGAAAATATAGAATGCATGTGTCGTGTGAATGGAAACAACAACAACCTTTTCGTTGTAGTTGTCGTTTCAAAATAATTCCTTGCGTTTATGAGATGTAAAGTAAACTAATTTGCAATTTTGTTTCTGTACTTGGATATCCGTCACTTATTACGGTTTATCTATGCAAGCACAATATAATAAGGACGGACACATGCTTTCACCCATTTACTGATTTTGGAACAAAGCAATTATAATAACACAATTGCGAAATTTCATACCTTCTTATTTATGGTCTAAAATTTCATGTCTCGCCATTTCTTATCCCAACCAGCGAAAGATCAAACGTTTCCAATACAACTGCAATATTAATATTTCACCGGTAACAATAAAAAAAGAACTCTTAAAATACATTATATTATATTATATTATATTATATTATATTATATTATATTATATTATATTATATTATATTATATTATATTATATTATATTATATTATATTATATTATATTATATTATATTATATTATATTATATTATATTATATTATATTATATTATATTATATTATATTATATTATATTATATTATATTATATTATATTATATTATATTATATTATATTATATTATATTATATTATATTATATTATATTATATTATATTATATTATATTATATTATATTATATTATATTATATTATATTATATTATATTATATTATATTATATTATATTATATTATATTATATTATATTATATTATATTATATTATATTATATTATATTATATTATATTATATTATATTATATTATATTATATTATATTATATTATATTATATTATATTATATTATATTATATTATATTATATTATATTATATTATATTATATTATATTATATTATATTATATTATATTATATTATGTTGTATTATATCATTATAATTTTATATTTTATTTAATTACGATTCGATATAAATGGTTATGGTAATAATAGTAATACTTCTGGCAATATTGCAAAATATCATAGACTGTAATTAGAGTTCTGTTAATAAGCAACTGATTTTAAAAACTTAGCTTGTAATTAATTTCCACTGTATTCGTATACGAGTGATCCTCGTACGTTATGGTATGCATTTGGTTCCAGCGAATAATAGCCTAACATTATTGGTGTATGCGACATGACTCGAATTTTTGAAATGTTCACAGTCATAAGAAATCGTTACAATGTATGATTTTTAATCTGAGTGCTCTTTTTGGAATTCAAGTTAAGCTCTTGTCTTGTAACAGAACTAAACTTTTGGTTGATTGATAAAGAGTAGGTTTATTGATATATTACATGCTGGTAAACAGTAGCGCTCATCTGAACTCTACTCCTAAAGTTTTAAAAAAACATCCTGAGCTAAAGAAACCTACTTAACACAAAGAGACTTACAAATGTATTTAAATATAGTTATCTGCACACCAGAGCCCCGATTAACGTCGTTCGCCTTGCGTCGTTTTGATTATGACTTGCGTTGCAGGATATAATCAAGGAATTTTGAAATTTTCTGTAAAATTGGGAGCTCGCATTTGTTCTTGTTATTTAAGCAGCATTGCGTGTTAGGAAACTCCAATTACTGTGTTTAATTCATTAAAGCAATTAAAAAAAATATGAACAAATAGAAGAAAGTGCGTGGTTTGGAACTAAAATTGTACGTATTAAAACATTATAAGGCGTGAGAGAATACTGATGCCTTGATAACTCAATTTGTAACAGAGGGAGCGTTAAAATATTACACCATTACGAACTAAATAAATTATGGAATAAGAATTTCCTTACAAATTAATTCATTAGAATAATAATGAAAATAAATATGGAAAAAAACGGCATCATAAAATTTCTTTTCATGAAAATTAGATTTTTTTGCTAATTATTTAAATCTTTGGAAAAAAAGATCCGACTTACGTCACTTTGTTTTGCTTCGTACTTCTTAGGATTATAATAAAATATTTGAATACAGCAAACCTTAATTCTAAAAATATTACCTATTCCGCCAATTTTAATTTCAGCTTTTTATTACATCATTTTAAACTTTAAAGCATTTTGAACAGTTTTATGATATTTGTTTTTATAAAATATTTGACTAGTTTACAATTAAAATTGAATTGAGACTGTAGGGAGTTGTAGTTAAAACGAGTATTACTGAAAGGGAAGACAGAAACGGGAAAGGGATGCGCCCATAACCGGATGAGGATATAGGATGGTTGTAAACATTCACATTGACATTTTATCAATAGAAACTTTACATTCTCCTGGAAGTATTAAGTGATGATGATCCTGGTGGCCGCCAAAGTAGTTTAAAGGGTTCATAGCATCGTCGCCCGCTGCCGGCGCAATTGGTGGATACACATTAGCGGCGCAAAACGTGGATGTAGTGTATATGAATGTGCGTACATGCATGAGCGGCATGAAATAAACTGCTGTAATTGTAAAAGTTGACGATGAACATGATGAGGGTGATGACATCGACAACAATACGATAATGCTGCTGTCAGCAATTTAATGACCGCGTTACGTGATGTAGTAACAATTTACAGATGCAATCAAATACAGACAAACGTTCCAAAAGTGCGTTTCGTCAAATACGGATAGCAGCAACATACACAAGCAAATAAACGGCATTGCAAATAGTGAAAATTGATTTGCATATTTATACGACTGTAATTTATGCAAATTTATTTAAAATTTTTAAAGACGTGACGGAGGATACTCCAACCTGCCAATAGACTTAAACATTTTTTTTTATGCTTTCCTCATATTTATTGAAAATGCATTAGGAATGGGATTTGTAAAATTAATTGACAGTTGACTTGAGACCAGCAAGTAAAAAATTGCCATGTTTAATTTGAAACAAAAATTATTTGACAGACAAACATTTCCTCGTAATTTAAATTTAATTTTTTAGTGTAATGTATTTAAATTTAAGTTTTACTTAATGCAAGAAAAGTATTAAGATGTTGTTCAATTTACTTCAGTATAAACCGCAAATGAGGCAAAGAGTTCAGTTGCGAGAACTAATGAATTAAGTTTTTTCAGATAAGAATTATACGAATGAAAAACTTCCCACCGTATTGCAAAGGATGATCAACAGCTGAGAATAAAGATAAAAGGAGATGTTCATACAATATTTTCTTTTGTCCTTTAATTTAAGAATTAAATATTGTAAAGAAGACTTAACAATATCTTTTGCGATTCGGGAGACTTGTATTATGAATTCAGTCAATCGAACTATTCGTCTGTGCCAAGGATATCAAGGATATATTGACACACAATAGAAGTATACTGGATTTTTTTAGGTATTTAAAGAACTTTTAGGCACTCTTATGCAAAATGTTCTTCAAAATTGATGCTGAGGTTCTACTTTTAAGTGCAGTCTACTACTCTGTGTGTGTTTAGGGTGCTTTTGATGGCATAAGAAATCCGGGAAAAAACTTTGAGGAATTTTGCACAAGTTTTATATTAATTCTTAATTTCGGGTTGGATCTCTCAATGAAACAGGTGCCTAATTATCCTGCCTGTGATGGGAACTTTCAGCGACACTGTGCATTTGTAACTAAATTTAAAAAGACTAGTATATAGAAAATGTTTCAAGAAGATGTGTAGAAAAGAAAACTAATCACAATAAATATGTTTAGGTCTTGAAAAAATATTTTGCTTTAAGTTATAAAATTAATTCCCCCGTACAGCCGTCTGTATAACCGGATAACTTTTACTGATGGAGGGCTTAAACTGGGATAAGCTTAATAAAGATTCATAAATTGCTTCGAAAACTTTTGACTTTACAACTGTAAGTGATGAGCAAAAAAAAAAAATGGTGCACAGTGTAAACATCAGCCAGATAGCAGCTTAAACTGCAAGTTTATCGTGAAATCACAACTTCTGATAAGATGCTACTGTCGCACACCTTAATAGTTGCAAGCGCACTACTCTCGCACACACTTCAAATTTATCACGTTCATAAAATTGTGTGAGGACAAAGTCGCATGGTAATAAAGCGGCGGCAGCTGCAGAAGTGGAAAAGCCGGAGAAACAACAACAATTTTCGTGTTATGTTAATTAGTTCATTATCAAAATTACGCGTTTATAGGTTTTTAAACTAATACCTACATTTCGCATTTTATGGCGTAACACTGTTAAGCTCTGCATGAATGTATGCGTTCTGTTTGAAGTAAAGCTGTGTGTGCAGACAGCAATTCAGCCAATAATGAGGCTTGAATGTGCGTGCTGTTCGGCCGCTTAGAAAGAGAAATCTCTAATTAGGAATTAATGCAAATTGAATTTATAATAATTACATTAAGTTATTGGTTTCTGTTGAATTTTTTTTTTCCTTTGAATGTTTAAAGTTTCATTACTGCTGCTGCCTTCCTGCATTTGTTAAACTCAATTAAGTGGCCAGTAAAACATTTGTTGCGTACAAAGAATTAATTAAGTTATTTTAGAAGTAGGAGTGATTTTGAAATGGTTTGAAACGCATCTGTACGCTCGAATGGCTGGTCGAAAATCTTAATGGTTGCGGTATACATATTTAATTACGGCTTTGACTGCAAATTGCTTTTAAAATATTATGCAATTAGAGCAAGACGTCCTATTAAGATTTTAAAAAGCAGAAAACTTTTATTAAATTATTATTTAAAACTAAAAAATATACAAAAGACCACACGAGTTATTCGCGTAAGAGCACTTGACAGCTGCAATTACGGGAAACAGTAGGTAATTTGTTTTTAGATAATATTATATGTGATATTGTAAACTCATTACGAAATATTAATGACACGGTAAATTTAAATACGGACTCCATACTGGGAATAAAAATACAAAGTGAATGCAACAAAACAACATGGCTTGGAATGAGCGAAATAGCAATAAAAAAGGTGTAGGTATATATTACTTTTTCGCACTATTAACATTTAAACTAAGAATAATTTTTTTTTTTTTTTGATAAATACAATCGTGTGCAAGCAAAAATATAATTAATTACAAAAGCTTCTGATATAACGAATGGTTTGTTAAAACGAACTACTCAGTTTCGATATCATTTGTTATAGCGAGACTTAGCTGCATGACAGGGAGAGCTTGGCTGGAAAGTTTTGATACATCCAGCATATAATCCTAATTTTGCACCATCGGACTACCATTTCTTTCTGTAAATGCAGAACGATCTTAATGCAGTAAAGTTTACTTCAAGACTAGTTTTTCGCCGAGAAACCAGAAAAGTTCTACACTGATGGATTAATGTCTCCAGCGGAAATGTGGCAAAAAGTCGTCGACCAAAATGGTACATATTTGGCTCATTAAAGCTCATTATAAATATAAAAAGAAATAAAATAAAGTTTGATTAGAAATACGAAATGACTTTTTCAACTATCCAATAACATATGAAAATAGTAACGATGGTATTGTCTAAAAAAAATCCAGTTGATTTTTATTAATAAAAAGGGAATTTCCACATGATGTGCCACTGCCCAATTTGAGTACCTAAAATTGAAATGCATATAAAATATAAGCAGTTCTTTTGATTTGTGGAATTTTTCCGTTTTTCATCTAACAATCAAAAGTACTGCGTGCCTGCCCTTAATTTTCTATTCTCTTAATAATTGTGATGTAACTGTGAATGTTGACTATTGCATTTTCCCACCAATCAATTCTGTTCCAAAATAATTATTACCCTTCCCCCTGTTACCAAACCGAAAATGATGACCATCATGACCTAAGCGGAAGTTTAATTTTGAAAATTTAAGAGGAGAGTAAAAGAAGAGGGTTTCATTAGAATCCGCGCTTAAGGAAAATGATTAAAACGGAAACCCACAAAAGTGTCAATTCATTAGGCATTTGAATAGGAAAAAGCAAATGGCTTATAAGTCGCGGAACTGGTATTTCATTGCTACGAGTGCACTCATTTGTATACTTTTCTTCTTCTAAATTGCCTCTAACAACCACTCAACCATAATTTAAGGCATTTGAAATATGTATCTACGAGTTATAATAAACAAAAGAAAGAAAAGGGTTAATAATTTTATTAATTTTGGTGTTATTCTGCGTCAATGAAATAGAAAGAATTCAAGGCGAAGTATGCCTTGTCTTCTTTTGAAAATGCTGAACCAAATTTTATAAGTTTGTATACTGAGAGCGGTAAAAAAGGATGACAAGTTATTTAATTGATATTTGCTGTCACTTTTGTTTTTTAATGGTCATTGAACTGTTTCCTTCTTTCCGTTTACACAGACTTTTTTGAGTCGCAGAAACAGCAGATGTGACACGAAATCGAGCATCGATATGTTCTTGAATAAGTAAATATTTTTTATTTTTGTTTCAGTGTATTTTTTATTGTTAATAAAATATATAAAAAAAATTTATGGTTCTTTGCGCCACACAGGAAGGTCTGGCAACACAGAGAGAAGATACGATTGGGAGGTTCTACTATTCTATGATTCTCCATATTTTATAAAAAACTTAAGATAAAACTTCTTTGACTCAATACTTATTTGGTGGGAAATTTATTTCAGAAAATATTACAACACTGTGGAAATTTATTTTGCCCGAGAAATATTTAATGAAGACAATTTCCGTTCCTGCAATTGCGACTGGGGTACTTTTTCGGGCTGGGCTTGTAGGTTATTTTTTTTTAATTCAATAGTACCGTATTCGTATAAAAATTTTCTAATCGATTCAGCAAGGCGCTTAGATTACTTACGTAAAAATGGAAAAATCAGAGAAACCCGTAGTCATTAAATAAGAGCTGGATACCATACTGAAAGATTCTTCGCCAAAAATGTTAAAATGTTAAACAGTGGATCGAACGAGCGCTTCTGAAGAACCATGTCCAGAGGCCCTCATGAAGTCAGAAGTCCTAAAATCTTGTTTCACTATGACAATGCACTTGCCCATTCTTCGGTTAGTCCGGTGGCTAAAATCATCGAACCAGTTTATTCATCAGACTTAGCCTCCAGCGACTATTATCTGTTTCCTAGCCTTACAAATTCAGTTGGAGGTAAAAAATTTAAGAGCAATGGGGAAATGGTCGAAGCTATTAATGAGTATTTCGAGGAGCTTGACGAATCCTACGCACCAATGCCTTAATCCAGATGAAGATTATGTTGAAACCTCTACGAAAACAAAATCCAGAATAAGTTTTTTTTTTAAAGGCCGGGAACTCGTCCTCGTATACACTTTTTTTTTTAAAAAATTATAAAAAATAATAACAAGTAATGAGATTACTTGCCCGCTTCTATAAACATCATGATTATTTAAATATTTTTATGAGTTTTTTTCTGTTCAACTTTTCATATAAATAAAATCGATTTTCTTAAAACATTTTTTATAGAAAAAGCGTTAAAACTTTTTCTATCACAGTCTTTAGATTTCATTTTCAGGGGTGTTGGTCAATTTACGCTTGTTATTTAATCTTTCTTTCATACAAAAATATATTATTTTTTATTTTTTTTTTTTTTTTTGTTAGTCTACTTCTAAACGTCTTAGTCATGATGAGTTGCCTGGCATGTTTGCCCAACTACTTCTTGATCTTATTGTGGCAGGAATATTTTATTATTTACGTGGAATGCCCGTTTTAAAGCTGGGAAATAAATAATAAAAACTTTATTTTTATCATCATCGAAATCAATGTCGGCTAAGTGCACTTGATGGATTTTAAAATAAAAACTTAATCAGATCGGTGTATATTTTTTAGAGGAACTTTAATGTGCATTAAGTCTATCAAGTGACGGATTAGAACGTTATTAGAGAATGTCAGTGCGACTTGTAATTTTAGATACATGGTATACATGATTAAATATTTAGGGCAAAAAAAAATTATGTCGCACGTTTGAATATTTACAACCAAAAATATTATTATATAATTTAAAAACTTTTAAGACAAAAACTGAAATTTAAAGATTTTTCAACAATTTTTCTCACTACAAGAAATCTTTTGATAAAGAATAGAAAAATGTAATGCCTTATGCTACAAGAAATAGAAAAAACTGCGGTGGGGCGTGGAAAAAATTAGCAGAAGTATTTCTAGAACTAGAATTTTACCTCTTTTCGAATTTTTAGGACTACATTTGATGTGTGGGAACAAAAAAGATAGTAAATGTTTGCCAGAAGAATCTTACAAGGCAGTATTCTCTATTATCCTTATGTGTTTTTGCAAACATTTCAGAAGTATGTTAAATTCTGATTTAAAAACTTTGAGACACCAAAATAATTTTTATTAATTTCTTTTTAAATATTTACTCAGTTCTATTAAATTTTATTTGAAATAAATTATTATCACTTCGTTTAGTTCGCTTGTTCGTAACGTCGGCTGCCTCTTTTTGGAGTAGGATCGAAGAATTGATAAGGATCTTTTTCGACTTACATGACTAGATATATTTTATTAATATTTACCATATCCGCCAAATAAATTTTATAAATTACACAACGAGCAATTCATCTTTATACTGCAAAACATTCGAAATGAAAAAAAATCGTCTCAAATGTTTTTGTACACTAATCGGATCTGCCACGAAAAAAACCCAAAAAAAAGATGGATCGCTTTCATTGTAAAAACTTACGCTACTGAAATGTCAATGTCTCAAATATATAATATCAATTCGAGCTTAAGTGGGCATTACGAATCCTGACGAGATGTTTAAAAGTTAATTAGAAGTGCGGTACAATTGTGCCCATTTTTACGTTGCCCACACTTTTCGTCGTAAAATGGGTATACTTCCCATTTGGAGTAAGTATATTATTTAAATGACTGCTTGCTAATTTTTTTCAAATTCTAAATTTTTCTATTACAAATATACATTGACATATACGAGGTGCGATCAAAAAATAATAGTTGTTTTCACATTTCATGAGTTATATATAGAGTGTGGTTAAAAAACTGCAACAAAGTAAAACGCCATAATTTTTTCATTTTTTTTTAAATTTTATTGAATGAAAGAAAAAAATGTCGGAAATAGCATCAAATTTTAGAATAAGTTTAGATTAGTTCGAATTGGTCACCTTTGGCACGAATTATGGCCTTCAAATGGCCAGTGAAACCGTCACACGCTGCCCGAATTTTGCTCTGCGGTATTTTGGCCCATTCCCGGCGAAGCGCTTGCTTGATCGGCACTTTGGTATTTTTTAGTGCCAACCTTGCTTTCAAAAATACTCCAGATACAATAGTTCAACGGATTGGTATCCGGAGATTTTGGTGGCCATTGCGCGCTGGAAATGAAGCGAGGAACCTCATTTTGTAACCATTCTTGGGTGGCGCGTACGGACTGCGATGGTGCTGCGGCCAAAATGTTTGCATGCCCAAGAAATACCCTTCAGAATATTTTCGAGATAATATTGAAAATTTATTCTGACGCCACGATCGATTAATACGAGCGGAGAGCGACCATCGGCTGTTATGGCGGCCCACACCATTACCATGGCCGGCGCTTGAGTTTTGGTGGCCAATCGAAGGTGTACATTTTCAGCTGACCCCTTTGGCAAGTAAACACGATCATATTGTTTGTTTACAAACTGCTTGACAACGAATGTTTTCTCATCGGAGAAAACCAAATTCGGCAGTTCACCACTTGCGGACAAGCGTAGCAAACCTTTGGCTCTTTTAAGTCTATTTTCTTTCTGTTGCGATGTAAGTTTTTGCACTTTTTGGAGTTTCAATGACTTTACCCCGAGCTTATTTTTCAATATTTGCCGAATGGAACATTGCGATATGTCCAGCTCACGAGCCATTTGTCGGCCACTGCTACGCGGATTTCGATCAAGTCGCTTCTTTACTTTTCGAACCATTTCTGCTGATGTTGCTGTTTTCTTCCGTCCACTTCCTTGACGTCGGGCTACGGTACCAATATCACGGTAACGAGTGATACGAGACACAAAAGATTTATTCACATTTCAATGCTGGAGTGCTCTAACGACAGCCACTTGTGGTTTTCCAGCCATATATAAAGAAATCACACTATCACGCTTGAATTCCATCACGAATAACTTTTTTTCTGGAAAATTCTCACCAAAATGCTTTTGTACCCTCGTAAACAATATAATAAGCTGTCACTGGAATAATTTTCACAGCTGTCGCACGAGTGGTTTAGAAATGAAAGCAGTCTAAAATTGGTGGCAGTTTTTTTTTATCTCACCCTGTATGATCGATTTTTTCATTTTTTTTTCTACATATATCGTACAAAATAATAAATTTGTTATATGTGACATAATATATTACACAGTATGCACATAAGAAGTTGATATTGTATTTTAACTAAAAATAATAATTATTGCACTGCTTGTAAATAAATATATCATACAATTAAAATAAATAAATAATTGCAGTTTTCGTATTTTTGCTAAAAATCACAAATTGCGTGAATATTTTGAATACGCGTTGAATGTTTAAATTTTCAAAATAAAAACGGTGCATTGGATATTGAACTCATGCTTTCTTTTTTGTCTAATGTTTCCTTGGACACTTTATTATTGCATGAAAACGAATTATTTAATAATACAGTACAAGCTCGAGTTGTGCAATCGAAAGGGAACCGGTGTTGTTGCTTTCATCGAAAAGTTCTGATAACCGACCCATCGAAGTAAGGTGCTTAAGCCATTCTGCAATTTCACCATCTGATAAGTTTATATCCAGTAAAACAGCTTGCAAAAATTTAAGCATCTTTTGCTTTATACTTGAAGACTGTTCTTCTGTTTAATGATACCGTAACAAAACTACTGGTACATCATCTTCGTCACTCCATTGCCCATTTTTTGCTGGTAAAACGTTCCAATATTTCTTAATGGGAGCGGTAGAATCTTTACTTCATGCACTAACTAAAACAATCTTAAGATGGACTATTATTGTTAAATGAAAGTTTCTGAAGAAATCCATTCAAAGAAGAAATTCAATTCAAAGAGGAAAAGTTGCACTTATCGAAACCGGAAAAACATGCGTGTTGCGCTAATCGGCATGTTGCAGTTATCGGTAGTTGCGCAAAGCGAGGTCGTACTGTATATTAAATGTAGACTTTTTATGCCTTTCCTTGAGCCATTAACCAAGCGTAGTCCACTACATTTTACAAATTGTGATTCGATGTGATTTGCTTTAAACTTTATTTGTAGAAAGAAAAAAATAAATTTAAAAACAAACAATTGAAATAAATATTCATTTTGAATGACAGTTAAACAAATTAAACAATGTCTGCATAGATAAAAGGAAAAGGGAAAAATTGCAAATTCCACCTAAAAAATTTAAATTTTTTTCAAGTGTCAGTCAATGCGAAATGTAATAAACGCCCCATGTTTGCGCAAGTAGGAAAACCATATAATGTACACTGGCAGAGGTGCAACAGTAGCAAAGTGATGGTATTATGCAAAAGTACAGTTGACAGCCAAATGTCAATGTTTGACATTTGCACGACACTTGCTGTATTTGTGCAGAAAAGGAAAACAATAATATTAAAAGAGAAACAACAAGAAGGCAGCTACGAAAATATGCACATTGTAAATTGCAGAAAAAATATTGTTGTTTTGTTAGAATCATTTCTTTCCTCCTTTTCATTATTTTTTTTTTTTTTTTTTTTTTTGTTAATATGAAAAATATCGTGTCCTGACATCATGAAAATGAAATGAATTTATTAAACATCATATTGCAAGCTGGAGAAAAAAGCTCTTCTGGTAGAACATGCTTGTGTGCGCTTAATGTGGAAATATTCGGGTTTTTCCTGGATGTGGGGTCTGGTTTATTTCTTTCTCCTGCTTCATGTTATACTTTGTATAATTTTTTGCCCTGGGCTAGTGACAGAGACATTTGTGATTTTTTAATATAAATTTAATTAGAAATAAGCAGTAGCAGTATGTTGCAAGTATTTCCATTTTGTAGACACACACATTGCAAACCATAGCTTGCAAATCATGTCAAAAGAAAACATGGAACAACTCAAAAAGGGGGTTCTAAAAAATACTTTCTTCTCTTTTTGAAAATATTCGCAAATATTATAGGAAAAAAATTATGCTTTGCTGTGACATTAAGGCAGTTGTTGTCTGACATTTTCGAAACAGATTTTGCAACCAATTTCAGAGAGCCCTGTGTGAATTTATTTGCAGTTTAACATTTGTTGGCCAATTTACAAGTAAGCTCATCCCTTAACTTTTATTTGCAAAGGGGGAAAGAGTTTCACATTCCACCTGCATTGGAATCCAAGAGAAACTATGCTTAGCTAACCATCATTGTCGGAATAATGATGAGATTTTACAAATATCATACGTTTAATACAGCAAGCCAGAATAGAACTGGAAAAGTCTTTGAATCACCCTTCTCACAGCTTGCGAGTATTTAATTTAATTGCCATTTCTTACTCTGCTTTTTTATGTGAGAGCCCTACAGGTTATTTGATTTTTAGAATTAGAATTATTAAAATTTTCGTCTTTCTGCGAGTGCATGTTTTGATAGCAGAATGCCCTTTGGCGGTATTTTTCTTCAAATTACTTTGATGTTTCCAATTACTCCGGGGCATTACCACAAAATGATCGTAAATGTTTGAAATTATTTCGTGATTAGTACAAAGAGTTTAAGCTCCAAGGGGTGTTTTCTCGTTTCCATTGCTACTCTATAAGTATGCATGCATGTACATGTCTGCCTCGATGTGCATACGTGAGTAGGTATGCTTGTGTGCACGGAGTAGTAGAAAAGGGAAAATTTATGTGGCGGCAGCAGGGTGTTTGTCTCCATATGCTGAGATGTTTGCCATATTCTACAGAATTAAAAATATTCATTTATTCCAATGCTTTTGTTTAATGAATTATAGCAGTGCGTATAATTTAATTAAATTTTAATTTTGAAAATATATGTATTCATGTAGCATTTCAAAGACATTTTTATTAAAAATAAATGTCATCTATCAGGAAATAGTTCTCACATTTGTTTGTGACACATTCTCTTTACTTTTAAATTTATTATTTTTTTTTTATTGCATTTTCACTTGTATGTTTCGTTTTTTTAATATTGAAGTTATTAAGAAAAAATGTATTTTCTTATTCGTGTATGGGTAACAGCTTAAATTCACTTGCAACATCTGGTGGCTTAGAAATTCAGACTTTACTATTTAAACCATTTGCTAATCAAATAATAGAAAGAAATGCTTTTCGGTTACAAAACATGCCCTTCTATCGCATCTGTGCAGGTGAAGTTTTGCAGTATCTGTTTTTTTGTGTTTGCTAGTTCATTATGTCCCGAAGACATACGTCGAGTTCATACTTCGGAGGAAAGAACAGCAACTGGATGAAGTATAAAAAGGGGAATGCTTTGCCACCCTACGATGACCAGCACAGACGTGAGCTTATGACGTGAGTATATGATACTTTATACTACGATGTTCTGTAGGGTTATTCTGAATTGCGATGCAATTGTCAATGCGATGCGAAAACCTGCAAATGCGAACAATTGGTATTCGGTATTGCGATTATCGCAAAGTACTCTTTTTATTCGCATTTCAAATGCGAAAATGTGGCAATTTCGTATTCTGTATTGCGAATGCTAATGTCAAATACATACGATAATCGCAAAATTTATTCGGCAGCAAAACAGCAACCGCAAAGCACAGAAAAGTATTTTTTACTTACATTTTGTTCATTTATTTAAATTAATACATTTTTTTTTAAGTTTTTTTTTTTGAGCAAAATGAATGAAATATATAACCAAAGAAGTACCTTTAAGTTTCTAAATAAAAAGAAGACTGTTAGTTTTTAAATTATATTCTTTTTTATTTCATCTCTTATATTTCTAGCAATGTTTGTGTAATTGTTATTACTAGTATTAAACGTATAAAAATGCCTCTTGGGTCAATCTAAAACTTTTTACAAAACTGGAATAGAAATGTTTTTCATTATTAATTGTTTTTAATGCTACAAAATAAATTACCTTTTCACATTCAAACTTAGAATCCGATTTGCTTCTAAGTATTCTTTTCTGTACCCTTTCATTTTGCTCATGTTCCTCTTCGTCATAAATCCACAGAGCAACAGAATCCATTTTTGATAACAGACGAAATACACAATTTTTTTTTTATTTTTTATTTTATTTAATTCAGAAATTTATTTTAGTTTTTCTTAATTTTTATTTTATTTAATTCAGATATTTATTTTGTAACCGCAAATTTCTTTTTCTTTTGTAAGTATAATTTGACGTTTACTGGTACCAGCGTTGTTAATTTTGGCCAGTGTTGCCGCGAATTAAAATAAAATGCGATTGCGATTGCGAAAGTGTTGCAGAATTCGAATTTACTATTGCATCGCAATTCTTTATCGCATCGCATTGATTATTGCATCGCAATTCAGAATAACCCTACTGGTCCTTTCGAAAGATATACATAGAGCAATCCACACACAATCATCAAGGCACTGATGATGATCACTTTCCGGAAGTACGAAGGAATTTAAAATATATCTCTCCATTACCAAAAAAAAATAGTTCATTGTGGTAATGAAACTTACATGGTGGGCATGAATTTTTTTTAGTAAGTACATAAGCTTTCACAATACTATTCACTCAAAGGCGTACATTAGTAATAACGAGCCAAAGCTAAAGCTGAAAACCAGTTGAGAAGGAAAGCACATTAACAGAAATAATTTAACTAATCGGGGCAGGTTTTAAAACATAATCAAGTTTTCGAATAAGGATTATCAGCACGGTTTTCAAATTCACCGCTTTTAGGGGTAACATTAAAAAAGAAACTTAAGAATGTCTTGTATTAAGTGATCTATTCAAATTTATTAAAATATATCAGTAAATACTCGCAAGGCCACAAGATTAATATATTACAGATAACTAAACTTACATTTTAATTTTAAAAAGTCTTGTAACAGTTTTAGAAGTTATTAGGAAATATGGAAATTGGCATTGAAGTAAATTGGAGCAACTTTTTAGAGTATTTTCAATTTGTTGTAGGATTATTTAACTGAAGCGCTTGCACCAAAGGCAGAAGCATTAAAATAATTGACAAACTATATTTTATATAAATTTAAGGATTACTTTTACAAAGTACTAGTATTTTCAAATCAGCTTTTGCTTCTTTGCTCACTCAATCTGTTTGCATATCGCATGTACATGTTACACATTAAAACGTCAAACAAGCAATGAAATATTATTTCTCAAGAATGCCAAACTAGCTTATACTCGTGATAACAATAGAAAACTGTTTTTTAAAAATTTCATATTACATCAAGACTCCAAACATTCACACAGGACATTTTTAAGTAGAAGAAAATGTGAGGAAAAATTACTCAAATCCATAAAGCAAATTTGTATGGACTGAAGGACGACGGGAACGGAAAGTCAAAATTGCACAATTCCAGAGCACAAAAGTACTTGTTGAATCATAAAAAAAAGCAAACATCTCTCATCGTATTAAGTATGCAAAAAGGACATCTTTGAGTAGGAGTTTACGAATTCATGCAGGCTATTCACAATAAAAATTTTCAGATCTCTTTTATTTTTGCATCATTAATTTATATTTTTAGGCATCAGAAGGAAATTGAATTATTTCAGTGAAAAAGGCTTCTTATGTGTGTGCACTTTTGCTTCTTGTATACTTGCTTCGGGCAAACAAGTAAATAATATTTACATGTTTGATTTTACAACAGGCATATCAGCTCCTGCATCACTTACAAAAAAAAATGTTGTAATGCAATCCGAATTAGTACACCGATGGGCAGATATAAAAAGTCTATGGCGAGTTAGCCTATCATGTGGGTGCCCTTATTACACAAATTTTGATTTTTTTATTAGACTTCATACTTGATATTATGCACCGGTTTCCACAAAAAAAAAAACTGACATTTCAAGGATCTTGTAGGAAGCATACCATAATTACGGATCCTTTTCAAACTCTTTTCTAAACGTCTTAAATACATCTTTATATTTGCCAATAAAATTTATGAATTTCTTTGTATCCGAGGTCCTCAGAAGAACATGGTTCCAGGTGAACACACCTTTGATACGCCTGCCATGAGATCGTCGATTTTTCCTGTTAAAGTGATTTCCAAGAGAGGCGATATAAATTGCGCTTCACACTCTTCTTATTTAAGTTCTTTGTACTTTCCGCATTAGCTTCATTACAAGTCTGAAGAACATAACACTCCACTACAATTTAAAAGAAATAATCGCTATAAAAGCTTAACTCAAGTCCACCTCACGCACATTTACATACATATATTAAGTTTTACCATGCGATTGAATAAATGTCCTACACTCGAAGTTTCACTGTAGTTGGATAAATATTAAAACTTTTAATTATAATTATTTACATTATTGCCTAGCAAAATACAAAGTCCTTTTTGAAATACTTCATAAATTAAAGGTTTATATTTTCAAAGTAATTTTTTGGATAAACGAAGTCTGGAAACGTACAGGGTCCTTAAATTTTTCTTCTTATTAAATTGTGTAAATGAGTTTGCTTTGGAAAACTGCTTACAATAATATTCGTATGAACACACTCATTAATTCATTATAAATAATTATATATTATACATTCATTTTTTGTTAAATACCCATCCTTTCCGTATAGGAAATCATGCCATCTGCGATACTTTACACCCACTTGTTGTGATTACTACACACACTTAATGCCGTCTCTCATGTATCATGTAACGAAATGAACAACTGTTGTGTTTTGTTTCCGAAGGAGGAAAATGTTAAGAAAATATTTACAAAAGAACAGAAAAAAACTGGCCACAATGATTTTTATTAATTGCAAGTCTTCGACAGAAGGAATTAACGTATGAATATTATGATTACTAAAATTGCAGGACATGCGTGAAAGAAATAAGTTGAAAAACGTGACAGAAATACAATACAGTTCATTAATGGGATCAGAAGAAAATTCTATTTGGAAGTGGTACAATATCTGTCCGATATACTCGTAAAGATTGCAATATTATTTTG
Organism: Ormia ochracea; assembly: GCA_963402855.1. Lineage (NCBI taxonomy): Eukaryota > Metazoa > Arthropoda > Insecta > Diptera > Tachinidae > Ormia > Ormia ochracea. The sequence goes on along the minus strand of OY727107.1, from coordinate 31,557,789 downwards.
TAAATAAGTCTCGTGCACCATTCAATGAGACCAGCTGCGCTCTATTCAATGCATTTCACTTGTATTGTGCATTATTGAAAGTACGAGGAAAGAGCTTTCCAATGTTAGAAGGAAGAAATTCTTTGTGTAATCCGTATTGCAAGTCTGCCATAAATTAAAGAACTGCTAATGCGAAATGTTTTATTCCTTATTTCATTTGCTTTTAGCAAAGCTTAGACAAGGAAAACGATCCATCCAGCCAACAGAACTTGAGCTGCTTCATCCTCTTATCATCGAGAGTTTCATCAAATATTTTACAGGATAATGGTTTTAATAAATAGCAGAAGCCCGATGTAGAGAAGTCTTGAAAACTGGCATGTCAGAACGTCTCTCTTCCGGCGAAAAGGATAACTGCCTTCAACTAATCTAGTATTTAGAGAGGGAGTACTGGAGATTTTCCCATGATTTAAAACATTTTGTAATGCAAATCGCAGAAAAGTTATATTTTTCTAATTCGTTCAGATTAGCTGAACTTTGTTTAATGATTTCATTTCTAATTCTGATTGCGAGGTAAAAACAAAATTAGAAGAACAAAAAATTAAAACAAATTTGTATAATTCGATTAAATAGTTTCAATTGATCTGTTGAGACCAGATATTTGAATGCCATTTAACTTCGTCCCTGACACACTGCTTCAAGGTTTTTGGTTTTTGTTGCTACCAGTTTTTAGGATTATTTTCCTTTTTTTTTAACCAACTCAACCCGCAAAGCTTTCGGCCTGGTTTACCTGGTTCGGCCCTGGTAACGGCCCTGGTTTAAAAATATAGTTTTAATTTTTTATTTTTTTGATTTTTAATTCATTTTGGAACCTTAACCGTTTTAGCGTTTCGTATATCTTAATTACGACAAAATATTTGTCGACTTTTACTTTAACTATGCAACTTCAGACTGCAATTTATTTTTTTACATGTCAGTAACTTGTTAGCAACAATAAAAAAATGCTTTGCTTTTGGTAGTACGACATGTTGTAAAATTCTGGAATTTTTTTGGAGGAGTAAAACAAGGAGTTTGTATGCTTTTATGACTGTACTTGGCGCTAAATGGTTGACTCTCATAATTTATAAATTTTTATTTTTTTTTTTTGCCGTTAAAGAACAGGGAGAGTATAACACGCAACATATTCCTTGTAAATTATAAAAAAATGGCAGATAACGAAAGAGTAAATAATGTAAATAAAAACAGTAGCGCAATAAATAAGTAAATGCTTTCTTACATTGTGAGAAAAATAGGTATGGAAAAGTCGTGTGTTATATTAGTCGTAAAATCCGCTTGCCAAACGTATCGAGGGCGATAAGAAAAAATTTCATATTTCTGATTATTGCTTTTTCTATCATTTACATGTAACTTATAAAAATTGAAATGAAACCACTTTATCTGGCATAGTTTCGGCCTTAGATGTAATTTCATTAATTTAATTTATTAATTCTTGTAATGAAAGGAGAGAAAAATATATTAATATCTGTTGTTTAACTACAGCGTAAACAGTTTCTATTATTCTCCTTATACGAAATTGCTATTTTAGCTGATGTAAAGAAAAATATGGTAAATATTCGAGGACACACATTCCACTGTAAAGGGCTCTTAAATCACTTAACTATGTCCCTGTTAATATACCAGACATAAGTTAAAGTACTAACTGTGTTACAAAAAGTAGAAATATTTGCCATTTTTCTTAAGCTTTTGTGTTATAAAAGAAAAAGTTTAAACTAAAAATATCCTGTCTATAAACAGTAGAATTACTCACAAAAACAAACTTCGTTACATAAAATGCGACAAATATGTATGGCTGGATACACACAAGTGTATGACCAGCAAACATATTGTATAGCAAAACACGCAAAAAGACGATATCAAGAAAACTAAAGCACGTGGCAAGATACCAAGTCATGTGTACTATATATGCTGCTTTAAGGCCTCACGGTTTTTTATTCTTTAAATATGAAATATTAAGACTTTATATTTTATATATTTATTTTAAAATTTGTGCCACAAAGCTTTTTGACTTTAGTTGAAATTTAGTTGTTTAAAATGGGGTCAATTGGCTGGCTCTGAGGTGGATGGACAATGAATATCCTATTAAATCGAAAGTCGCGGGTTCTATTCCTGCCTAAATCCTGGATGTTGTATTGCGGACAATGCCGAAAGCTTTGCGGGTTGAGTTGGTTAAAAAAAAAGAAAATGGTCCTAAATACTGGTAGCAACAAAAACCAAAAACCTTGAAGCAGTGTGTCAGGGACGAAGTTAAATGGCATTCAAATATCTGGTCTCAACAGATCAATTGAAACTATTTAATCTGATTAAACAAATTTGTTTTAATTTTTTGTTCTTCTAATTTTGTTTTTACCTCGCAATCAGAATTAGAAACGAAATGATTAAACAAAGTTCAGCTAATCTGAACGAATTAGAAAAATATAACTTTTCTGCGATTTGCATTACAAAATGTTTTAAATCATGGGAAAATCTCCAGTACTCCCTTTGTAAAAACAAGATTAGTTAAAGGCAGTTATCCTTTTCGCCGGAAGAGAGACGTTCTGACATGCCAGTTTTCAAGACTTCTCTACATCGGGCCTTTGCTATTAATTTTTTGTTCTTCTAATTTTTGTACTCTTCAAATAAATGAAATATGGTGCCAGAATTGCCAGAATTTATTCAGTCTAAAAACACGAATTTTTGCATTTGATCACAGCTGATTTTGACATCCTCCTAAGACAACTTCTCGGTTATAAGAAGTTGCATTGCTTAATTATTATACATCCCAAAACTGTGCTGATAATAGTAAACGTTATAAGATAGTGCCACTGCAGCTGTAACTCTTAATTTTAGTAGGGCATTAGATTTTGTTAGATTGCTAAATTTATTTGATGAACCATACTACACCCCTTAAAGCTGAGGAACATGCAAAGCCATGGGCACAGATAAGTGAAAAGTATAAAAATTTAAAAAATATAAAATTTTTGTTATTTAATGCGGGAACTGCTTGTTTTGTCTTGAATACGCATTAAATACAATTGAATATTTTTAGTTTTGCTGGATTACATGGCTTCGTATCGCTTTAAGGTGTATGCTGATATATTGCTCAGATTGTTATAAAATTATTAATGATGTACTTTTATAAGAAAGAGGAAAATACTCGAATGCACACTTTGTTATTGTCAATGCGAATTTTATTTCCACCGAAGTTGTAAAAGTTTAACTTCCCTAATGGCAAACCCTATACTGCGAGTCCTAAAGAGAAGAACAAGAGATTAAAATCGCAAGTTAATAATAGTATTTCACTAATAAATTTCACAATATTAAGAAACTAAAAATTTAATATCGCTACATTTGAGTATTAAGCAAATAACTACGATAATCTCAAGAAGGAAGTGGGAAGGTAATATTTAGCAGATAAAGCGAGTAAAAAAGGCAACCAAAGCACGATTTTCTTCAAATTATAGCCTTCAGTGGTTCCAACCCGATCCATGCCTGCCATTTGAACGCACCGAGAACGGTACAGACATTTTTGCACTGACAAAAAATGAATGCAGATGCAGGTCACACAAGCAAAAAGCTTATAAGCTTTAACAGTTTTATTTCTCATCTGGACGATACATTTTCGACACTTCTCGTTAGCCAGAAATTTCAAATGTTTAGCTCGATTGGTTTCTAACAGACATACATTAAATTGTCTACACGTTATATATATACATCTATATATACATACATGTATGGTATATATATTTATATGAATGGTTGCAAGCAAGCTTAATGTCTAAGACTTATTCCAGTGTTTACTTTTTTGCTTAAATTTCAATTGTCTGCCAGTCGTATTAGTTTGTACTTGACGTAACGGAAAAGTTAAAAAAAACTTGCAAAGTTTGAAAAAAACTGTCTAAATGTCGCGACTTGAAGAATCCGCCATGCTTGAATCACTTTTATATATCTACTGCTTTCATATTGCGACTATCATGCAACTTTTAATTGAATTTACATAAATACCTTTCGCATTACATTTCTGTTTTTATAATTCAAATCGTTTGCGTTTATCAAACTACATTAAGCTAATGGCCGCATAAAGAACTTTTTAGGGTTTAAAGCATTGTTTATATTTCGAAAATGTTGAAAATTTTATTTCATTTCATGCTGTACTTGTGGCCAAACTTTGCTGTCCATGGCATAGCCTGCATGGGCGTGTTTATAAAAATGCGTTTATAAGGAAAAAACGAAAACAATTTACAACTTTGCTGGCATCGAATATTTTTGTGCAGGAAGATAAAGGAAACTGTTTACCTTTTATCAGACCAGTCTAAGAAAAAAATGTAAACTATTTCTTACAGCATGTTAAACTTTTACCTTATTTAATAAGTATGTTCAGACTAAAATAAAAACTTGTAATAAATTTTTGCATAAAGCCAGCCAACACCACCTCCTACCAAAGTAAGGCAATGATGATACCAATTACTTTTAGAAATTCCAAAAATAAAAAAAGGAAGTGACTGTGGAAGAACAAGGCGAAAATATACTGATATCAAATGAACAATAATCATTACTTTTAAACATTTCACGCTTTCAACCAATAATAAAACTAGCACCTTCTGGAAAGTGCAGCATACGGCTAGTTAGGCAGCAGTTAAAATTTGCCACTTGTGGTTACCACCACCGCCTGATAATGTGTAAAGTGCAGTTCGTGAAATAAAGTGCTTACGGCGCAGGCAACACAAGCAACACAAGCAACACAACCAAATAAAGCAAACCAAGAAAAACTAACCGACAATTACATCTGATTGAGAAATGTGCAGGCACCGTAAAAAAGTTTTGGAGAAGCACAGCAATAAAATGAGAAAATCCCCAAAAATATATTTAAAGAATTTAATGAGATTTCTTAAACGGATATGGGCGTAATTTTTTTTCAAGTTTGTGTATGCAGCCAAAAACACTCAACCTTGAGCCAGGCTTTGAGTAGCTGCAACTTGCAGCCTTTAGCTTCAGTTAAAGTGGAATCTTGGCAAGCAGGTCGCTGGAAACGATAGATTTCAAATTTCTCACCATGACATGCCATCAGGACACTTTGGCTGCCATTGTATACAAACTTGGTTGACTAATTAAACTTTGAGCTTAACCAGGGCAGACAAACATTAAATCTTCTTATTCTTGTACAACTAAAATTTCAACTAAAAACACTTAAATCTGATTTTGTACAGGTTCGTTCATGCTGTTTGCTAAATTGGAACCGTAAGCTTAAACATTGTCTTCGTTTCAGCTGAAATGTGTATAAATGTGCCGTTTCTAAAGCGGAACATTACGTTAAATCTTCTTCAGCTGGAAAGGAATTCGTGATTTTAAATAAAAATACAAGAGACAACATGAAATATTCTTATTGTGTTATTAATTTCTCAAGTAGAAGACTAAGTGAGACGGTGTAAATGTCGCACAACTTTGTGCTTTTTGAGGCTTTCCTGTGTCTAGAACTCCCTCTTAAAGATTTGTTATCATTTAAAGGCAATTTTCACCTCAGTGGGTGTACACTATGATTCTAGAGAGTACCAACCGTTACGAACTAGTGAAACGCTTTCCACTTTTGAAATAAATTTTTAGTGTCTTGAGCACGAAATAAAGTGTTGATGTTATTTGACAAGTGAAATGCCTCTGTGAAACAACAACAAAACATAAAAAAATACTTAAAAACATGAAATTAATTTTGCAGAGGGCATAAAGGGGCAAATACATTAGAATGTATTTAATGTGGAAGCCAGCAAAGCTGGCCATGCATACCATGCCGCATGTACAGATACGACTGCAGCTGCAAATTACAACACCATTAACAGTAATTGCGGAACATGCAAAGCCGCAAAAAGGTGAAATAGAGACTTTTGCTGGGCAAAAGAAAAAATAAACAAAAAAGGAAAAAAAATTAAATTAAAAATAATATATTGCATTTCACGAGAGATCGTGTCAATAGGAAAGGGATGTGCCTTTGACACACAAGTAATTTGTCGAGTTTCTTCATTAAGTTATCAACTAAAAATTAACTTAATTTTTTAAATTTTAGCTAATGAGGATCTACATTAGCACGCAGTGAAATTCGCATAGGCACTAGCCGAGCACTGCAACGTCTTCTTAGTAAAGAATAATTATTCTTTGAAACAACAATTTTACTGCTTTAGAGGGCTTTAAATGTCAATAAAGAGAAGAAGGGAATAATTTTTAATAAGTCATACTCATACGGTAAAAGGATTGCAGGTTAAGAAGGGCTAATGATGTAGCCAAAGTCACCGTCATCACGGTTCTTTCAAAAAAAAAAAAAAATACTAATTAAAATTATTTTTGGCAAAGCGGATCGGCAATTTATTCCACAGTAATTTTCGTTAAGCTAATTTTACTTTATAGTCTTGTTGCCTTCCCTGAAATCACTGTCACAAAACATTTACGAGAGATGGTTGCATTTGCTTTTATAAATTACTTTTTCACAACATCGATTTAAAATTTCATAAACTAAACCAGAATTACAACTATATTCAGTGATGTTATAACTAGTGATATTTGGTATGACAGCTTCTCAGTTTTATTGAAAATAAATTTATTTTTTCCTTAATTAATTTTTTGCAAGCATTTATTTTACCAGAAAAACATACACACGAGCCAATTCGTGGGGAATTTTATTCTCTTTCCATGTCTGTGATATGGACGAAGTTAAAAGTGAAATATAACAGCCGCCAATTAATTGCAACTAAAGACCAGGCGAAAGGCATGCCTTAGTGCGGAAAATATTCGTAGGCGACGCTACAGATTTGTCTTTCCCAGCAGTCACATTGTGCTGAGCTTTGCGATTTCGTGTATCTGCTTTTTTGCATGTAAACAAGCTGAAAAAAATTTTAACAAACTTGTGATCATCACTTATCGGCGACTGCATTGAAAATGGCAACAACTATAAAATCATCAAGTGTTTAGGAGAAATAAGAGAATTTTAGAACTTGGAACAATTCGTATTCGATACAATGTATTGAAGCCCACTGTAGTCGTGAGTCATGACCACGTCCTGCAGTTTATAGTCCACCTATATTTAATGACATGTGCTAATTTTATGTCAACTAATTTTGTTGAAAAAGTTGCTTTTTTTCTTTCTTTTCTAATTTCTAAGTTTCCTTACAATTATGCTGGCGTTACTTTTATTTGTGAGAACTTTGCCCCCACCGCAAAATTATTCATAAGCAATACTTGAAAACATTCTCAACCATTTGACTTCACTTTCCGAACTATAAATTGTATGAGATACTTTTCCAGTTTTACAAATTTCTGGTGCAAAACAAAAGAAAAGAAATATTTTTAAAATAAAGCATGACAAATATGATGTGACAATAAGCATTAGAAGGAGGTTCGTAAGGCGGAAAAATAAAATGCAATGAAAATAACGCACTTGTTGCCTCAGTGCTGGCACAACTACATTTCGCTGCACAATTTTCCAACTTTCTGCTGGAATTGCAACAGGCACTCGCTAACTTATGCGCGATCAAAAAGTAGAGAAAAAACTAAACAGGAAAAAATGAACTTGCGAGTCTGCAACAGAACCTAAAACGTGTAGATGCAGAAACAGACACACATTTCATTATAAATTCAGTCAATGTAGCAAATTTACATGCCAGTGCGATAATGTTGTATAATTGGATCTTTGTAGCATAAAGTCATTAGGTCGATGTGACGACACAGACGCGTATGGGCGCGATGCAAGAGAACTCTCTATAATAATGGATGAAATTATTAAACATAATTTTATGTGTGTAGGCAGAATGACAGGCTGGCTGGCAAGATGGTATGCAACATTGTGTGCAATTGGATGACAGCCGCAGCCGCAGCCGCAGCCGCAGCCACAGCCACAGACACAAATGGAAACGTGGGAACTCTATGCAACGTTTTCTCGTATCCCTTCTTTATAAATGTCGTGTGAATCTTGATGTTACATTTTTAAAAATATATCCCCGTCAATTGTAATTCTTTCTCAGTTCGCTTTAATATTTGAAACTGCACATGATAAAATACAATATAAAAGTTTGTAACAAACTGATTGCATTTACATTATTGCGTGCACTTGTCAAAATGCAATAACGCTACACTGTCACCTTGTCCCTCAGTTTGGAGACACACAAACAAAGAGCCAGCTGCCTCCTAATGTGTCTACCGAAGACCACCCAAAAGAAATTAACACGAAATTATTATTAACACTTGTATGCGAGCACAAAATTAAGATCGGATGGAAAATATTGTTTAATTTCATACTTGCACAGCATAAATGTTGAATTATTTGTTGTTTCTTGTCATCTCAGACATTCGCAATTATTTAAGATTATATTTCTTAGTTTGTGATGAGCTACGAAAGACAAGTGACATTAAAAATCATTTTTTTATCTCACTTTTTTAGTTTTTTCTTCAACTCTCGCAAGTTGGCTTTCTGCCATCGCCTTGCCAGCTATGACAAGACTAGGGGAAATATGGAAAAGCACAAGAGCACTTGGTTGGGAATGCGTTGGCTTCCTTGGAACCATTACTAAGATGACGGTGATGATGCTGACAATGATGAGAAAGGCGATGATGACTGTAATTCCTTAGCGAGTACAGACCGAACCAGCGTAAATACTAAATGAGCCGTACGCAAATGTAGTTCAAATGAAATTGAAATATTGACAGTTTTAAAAATTGATTTTATGCATTGTTAAATATAATGATTTCTCACTCATTGACGGTAATTGAAGCATCACGCAGTGCTCACGATTAAATGAAATTAAATTGAAAATTGAAAATGGAAAATGGAAAATGGAAAAAGAAAAAATTACAGAAGTGTTGATGGATGGATGATAGAAATACCACATTTACATATTTGTTACACACTGCAATTGCAAATTGGCAAAAAAGGAAACAAACTAAAATATGAAGGACACTACACGAAGCAATTTTCTGTAATTGCATGCCAGTTTTCAACTTTGCGAAGTGTATGATTGAAATTTTATAGGTTGCCTCCATAAGCAAATGAAGAATATACAGCCTACTAAACCGGTGGTTGCGGGTTCGATTCCTGCGCAGCTCCTGGATATTTTCCTGCATACAAGCCGAAAGCTTTGCAGGTTGCAGGTTTTTATATTTTAATGATTCTTCCATCATTAACTTCTTTGAATTGACTTGACTTGCATTATGATCTGTTTGTTATCCGGAATATCTATTTTCTCTACTAGTCAATCCATAACGAAATAGGGGGAAAGATTTAAAAAAGCTTTTTTAACGTTTGCACAATAACATTCATCCAAAAATTCCCAAAACAAAAAAAAAACTAAAACTTCCTAATGGGTTCAAAGTGCCAAAATCGAAATTTTTTCTAAATTTATAAAGTTATTCCGAAGTGGTTATGCAATTTTCTTAACCAAAAATAAATCGTCTAAATGCACACCCACGTGCATCCATTATATGAGTGCATTAGCAGTAAAAGGAAATCGACGTCATCAGTCGAAAAGTAGAAAATCCTAAAAGATAAAATAATAAATCTTTTACAAAACTTAGAGCTTTATAGTCAATTCTTTAAGAATGGCCCTGAATGAAACAGGCAAAAGGATACTTTACGTTACTCGTACAACAGCAATTCACACGCATTCGTACGTTTATATATGTACGTTTGTGTATTAGAAGAATGTAATATAAATCTTCATCTGCTTTCGAAGGACTTTGCACAAATGAAAATCTTAAATAACAATCTGTTTGTTGTTGTCGTAAAGCAAAACACTTGTAAACAACAGCAGGCCAACACGAAAATATATTAAAACGAGCACTGTGTAAATGACACAAAAGTTTTATTTTGCTTTCAATAGTTTCGATACCACTGAATATATAAAACAAACAACAATTTCAAAACAAAATTTCCAATCTCTTACAAATACGAAGGAATAAATAAACCAACACATGAGAATCGTAGATGGACATCAAAGCGCCCAAGTGCTGTTGCTACACTGCATTAATGCTGAATTCCTAATCTTGCGAGGTGTGGGAGGGGTTGCACAAGGTGTCAAGTCCACAAAACACAAGTGGATATTTGAAGTGCTTTGCGGTATGTTGGACGATGCTGCTTGAGTTCAAGTTTTTTTTTTTTAAGGTTTGCATCTCAAGTAGTGTTGCAAGGAATACAACAAAGATATTTTAAGCAGTGTATTACAATTGAAATAAACATTTAAGTTTCAAATAAAAATGGGAGCAACTCTAAAAGAAAGCAATCAATTTCCACCTCTCGACTTATTAACCCTTTGAGGACTGCATTGACAACTAAATTGAATTAAATAAAAAATTAATGATCGTCTAATGCTCTTTGCTTGTGGCTTAGCCGTTTTAGAAATTAGCAAAACTAACTTAATTAACCATTTTCTTTAAATGTTTAGCGAAAAAAAAAAATTTGATAAAGAAAGAGTGCAATTTTTATGGACTGAATTACTGACTGAATTGTTAACTTCGATCTAAAATTTACTTCCGTATGCTATTTTCGAACACATTTACAAAATCCTATTTGGAATTACTCGGCCTTTTTATGTTACTTATATATTTAAAATTGTATTCCATCTCGGCATCTTTTCATAAATTAAATATTGCGCAATAAATCTTTATAATCCTTTATATAACAAAGTGCGATTCGGTGACAAATAGCGCAGAAGGCGCAGCAGTTCGCAGTTAATATGGATTTGCTCTTCGTAGCTCTGTTGAATCCATCAGGATTTTTTTTGGAAATTGAGTAGAGAAACAAAGAAAACAAAAAGAGAATTTGTGCTTCTCGAAAAAAGTATAAAAATATTTTTACAAGAATTTTATAAGTTTTGAGCGTTGAAAAAAATACTCGTTTCATGTAATTATTTTGATTGTGTTTGAATTCACACTAGAAATTTGTATCTCTTGGGCTTTCATTCAGCAGATGAAAAGTGTTTGGTCTACTGTTGAAGTACGGACCTTCAAAATGAGAGGTTATTAATTTAAACGTCGCCGAAAATCGCCAAAAATATGGATAGTTTTTTATAATGTCGAAAAAATTGTGTCAAAATTTTTAATTATCGTTAAGAGATCCTTCAAAGTAGAAAATAATACGATTTATACATGGAACGGGAAAACCTTTTTCCGGCGTGGTATTCCTAATTGGCCAGTAGGCTAATCTTTGGAATACTGGTACAGCAGCTGGACATCGTGGACAAATTCAGCCTAGAACTATTGCATTACTATTTGTTTGCTGGTACACTGGCAACGTCTTGAACCTGCAGTTCCACCTAAATGGGTTAATAATATAAAAATATACTAAAATGAAAAGTTCAAGTGTATAAAAATATTATATTGGTTTCTACTTTCCGGGACTTTTGTTATTTATTTAGCACACTGATATTTGCTTTAAATATTTGCAAGATTGTTCTTGTTACGACTCCAAGGTATTAATTTTAATTCTTAAGCCCAAATGATGTTGATCTTTGTGGCATTTGAGACTCTTAGGCTGACAAATAAGAAAATGTTGTATAAATTAAAAAGAAAGCAGAAAAGGATGTTAAAGGTATAAATGAGAGCAAAGTGCTAAATAAAACGAAATACATCTGCACAAAACAATGCAGCAAACAAACTCACAGTCGAATACGAGTACAACAAACAGCTCTTCCACAGTTTTACTGCGATGTTTGTAAGAAACAAGGAAACCTCTCAAGTGGCACTTGAAGCAAAAGCTACGGCGAAAAATAATCATTAACTTCTTCAACAGACTTACAGAGTCGCACACACTTTTACACCCTACAATGTCCACACATATACGAGACATTGAGAAGTTCAAAGCAAATATTATCGATATGTATTCTTATTATAAAGTATTAGATAGAAAATCCCTATTATCCATCAATAAATGTTTATGCTGCAGATGATGATGACGATGATGATGATGGATGATGATGATGATGGTCAATATGTCAAATTCATGCAAATACTTTGTTATATAAACCGTAAACATAAACAGGCTTAAGGTGTTAAAAGCCTTTTTGCACTTAATTGCAGGTGTATGTCGTTAAAGGAGAGTGGAAATGTAATATGGAAATCTTAATCGTAACAAGACTGACGTTAAGAGTGTTTCAGTCATACTTTTCTGCTTCACTTTGTAGACAAGCAAGTCAAGCCAGGAAGCAATTAAATCGAATAAATCTATAATAGAAATCAATGTGAAATAATAGCTAAAGGAGCTTATAAATTGTAATTTTGAAAGCTAATTGAAATGTAACTTTTGTTCGAAACTAATTTTATTCAATTTTATATAATTTTAAATAAAATTCAGGTGAGCAACAATTTATGTTACTTAAAAGATTGTAACATTCGGATTAAGACGATAATATAATTCTCGTATTCCATTTCGTGGAATCAAATCTAAAGGGATTGCAATTAACTTATAACTGTTAATTAAATTAGTGTGTTTCCACAGGCGAATGAATAATGATCGGCCTACTAAAACGGATGGCGTGGGTTCCATTCCTTCCTAGACCCTGATGAACACAAAAAAAGTGTTAATTCCCGAACTATTTGATTTAGTTGGAAGAACAATGTATTTTGCTAATTAACTTTACTTAAGTTCTGCTGGATTTTTCATTTTCTGCTGTCTTCAATTCTTCGAAATAAAAATGTAATAACTAAGCACATAAACGAAGACGAAGCATTGTATCCACAAAGTAGCTTTGAAGGGGCCGAACAACTTTCACTTAAAGAAAAGAAAAGATTTAAAAGAAAAGCATTAAAAAGAAACTAAAAACTCTTAAAATTTACATTTCACCCATTTGATTTTTCCAACAAATATTGAAAAAACGACACATCATTCAAAGAGTAATTTTAGCTGGTTCTCAACTGCTTTAATATTCCTTTTTTCACGTTGACACCACTCGCTTCTATAAGTTGCTTACTGTATAGTTCACTGCTACATCATAAATTAGCAGCGTTCCTTAAAAAAAAATTCTAATCATAAAAAATAACTAATTTTTACTATATTTTCGTAAAATATTTTTTTAATTATAAGTTTATGCAAGTAGTTGTAAAAACTAATGTATTGTTACTGCGCACATGCGCAGCCCATCAGATTTGAAACTGCACACCCTCTAGAATAATGCGCTTGACAAACTCAATATTTTCTATTTTATGACTTAGAACTGGGAAATCTGTCATATGAAAAGATAACATGAATATTCGGCAATGATCACTGCCAGAGCAGTACTCAATACTTACGTGACACTGGCCTATGCAACAAATTATCTTTAAACTGTCACTCTGTTGTACGCTGTAATGGAAACTTGTACGCTCTTTCGATTGCTTCAGTATTGCACATATCATGCATTGCAGTATGCAGCACAACACAGTAAGTGCGCGGCGCTTGCGGCTTTAATTTCGATAATTAACGTACCGCTTCTGGACATGAGATTTATTTATTTTAAATTGCAAATGCTGCCGCTACTTGTAAGCAAGCGGCAATAAAAGTTCAACATGTTTTTTTCCAATGCTTTTAAACAGTTTCAAATCTTTAAAAAACAATTTATGTCTGTATACATAAATCAAACGGAACGAAAATAAAATACAAAAATAAATATTTGTGCCACGGTGCTTGAGAAGATGAAGTTTTAAAACTTCTAAACAATAAATTATTCGTATGCAGGATTCATAAAATATGGGAAGTCATACCGCGTAGAAGCAGTAAATAATTAGCAATCCAAATGCATCCAATGCGAACTCTTGTACAGGAAGTTTCATTTAAATAAGACAAGTTGCTGTTTTAAATGTACATTTGCGCAACAATGTTGCCAATAACAGTTTACTGTCTTAGACCCACTTCTCCTATCCACATGATTAAAAGCGTCATCTGCAATAGAAGCATTAAAACAGAACACGGACCCCAAACAACCTTTAAGAGTAGCAATCTGCATTGTATGGCCGGTAGCACTACCAACCACGTTTTAATCAACCAACCCGCACCATTGTGCCCCACCTTTTACGCCCGTCACTTTAAAAGGCATGTCGTAGCATTTTTAAGTATTTTCTAAGAGTTAAATTAAAATGGAAGATATTTGTCAGTTTTGTATAGAATCTATTAATTCTATGGGTTTTACGTGTTTCTTCAGTGCTTGTGTTTACGCTGGCGTAGTGTTTGGTTATTGGATTTAAAACGGCTTAAATGTTATTTACTTCGCTAATTAAGATATTAAATTAATTCTCATATCGCATACTAATAACATTTTTCTCTTCTTTATTTCTAAAGGAGCTTAAGTGCACATAGAAATTTCACATTACCAGTGAGCATTAATGTTGATTTAAATCGACAAATTGCACTGGACGAAACGTTGTGTGTAAAAATTAGTCGGCTTATGGAGGAAGAAGTACGTTGACTTACTTGACACTGGCAAATATCTGTAGAATTTTTTCTAGGAGAGCATCTGCAAGGAAAATAACACAATAACATTGTTCATTCCAGGAGAAAAAACTGGATCAGCTTTAAAATAATATTCGACGATACCTTCTGGAATCAATGACTAAAACTATGCGGAATGCTGGATCATACGGTTTCAAATCGATATAAAAAAAAAATTTAAATAAATAAATAATCACAATGCAGACTCAAGGCAACAAAAAGAAATTTTCAGAGGATTTACCATGCGATTCATGCTTTAGCGGAATTCAATTATATACTCGTGAAATCATTTCATTTTTTTTTTTTTTTGTTAATTAATTTAACCTGCAAACCTTTCGGCTTGCCAGCAGGATACAGCCAGGGTCCCGCGACCTACGGCTTGTAGGCTGAGTATTATTCATTCATGATATTTGAGGTTAAACAAATTTGTTTCATTTTTCGATATTAATAAAAAAATTTGTTGTAATAAAATTTTCTTTAAAAATTAAAAATTCTCAATAATTAAATTACTCGGAGTATCAGCTGGTTCCCATGCTGTAGCAATCCTTCTTAGAGCAACAGGAGATTTACAGAAGAATCAATTTAAAATGGACTCTATTTCTGATAGTCTGACTTACATTTGCCAGCTCAAATAAAAAAAAGAAATACATTTTGGGTAATTCAGAGAAGTTAAAATATCAAGTAACTAATATATGACAATTATTGTATTAAAATAAATGATAATAATTACATTTTTATAAAAGAATTAAAGAAGACAACAAGTAAGTTTGAAGATCGAAAAATACTAAAATAATATGATTTCACAGCAAGTCAGCAAGTAACTGAGCAGTAACCCATTAAACATTTTGACAATGTTTTGCAGCCATCGAGAGCAAAACAGTTATTAGTGTAAACGCTAAGCCATTGCAATCAATCAGCAGAAACCAAAATATTTTCCTACGTCACTGCAGTTGAAAATCTTGTGAAATTAACTAAAAAAAAGCCCCGCGTTTATTTCTCCTCTTAAATCAGTGAATTAAGAAATAATTATCCTCAATAACATTGCCAGCAATTGTTGCAGTGTACAAGTCATAAATAAAGCGAAGCCCATTAAGATGGTGATAATAAAAAAACTCATTCGTGTGGCATGTATGCACGAGTATGTATGAGTGAGTGCAACAACAAACAGACAAATAATGCAATAAACAAAAAAATATAATAAAGCAACATTATAATCCATTGATTATTAAATAAATATTAACTCAACAAACTGAAACAAAGAATGGAAAAAAGCCAATTTCAAAAAAAAAAAAAAAGTCTCCGCAGAATTAAGCGAATCAACTGCAAGTCCATGCGCCTCAGCCCAACCTGCAGATGATGCACAAATATTAACTAAACGAATAAAATGGGAAAAGCAAATGTAGCGATGCCCATGTATGCCCCAACAAATAAACAATTTCAATTTGAATTCGAATACAATTTTGAATGGTTAAATTTGCCATACGCTCCGCTAAACCCCTTTAGGCAAACAATATCAGGCAAATAAGAAGTATTATTGGATACAATTCCTAACGCAAAAGAGTCAGATAAAAACATACAAATCAAGTGGAAAATAAAACTAACTGTGTGTGTAAAATAGCATTAAACAACGAAAAAGGAAAAGCGAAAAAAAAGAATGAGAGAAAAGTGAAGTGAAGTGAAGTGAAATAAAATAAAAAACACATGCGCAACAGAATTTAGCAAAGCAATAAAGTGCTGCAATAAATCAACTTAATTAACTGAAAATCAATTCATAAATTATACTGGGTAGCCCTCGTATATGCTATACACGTTCATGTGAACAGCTCCAACGACCAACCCATACGTACAAGTGCATCCACAAATTATCTATGCGATAATGTACGACTCTGCATTTGTTATATTAAATACAAGTTTGTATTATTGCTTTCTTATTTTGCGTACATGAATGGGCATGAAGCGCAACACCCAGCAAACATGCTCATTTGAAAATTGTTTTAGAACATAAATAAAAAAAAAAAGAGAAAACATAAGAACTATTCACCCCTATTCTGCGTTTCGATTAAGTCTCCGCATTCAGTTCCGTTGCGATCGAAAATTGGTATTCTGGAGAAAAACGGAATCGAAAGAAAAAGAAGAAGACAACAATGTTTACAAAATTAATAGCATCACTGTGGAATGTTGAAATGAAATAGGAAAATAAGTAAGTTTGTCATCATTTTCATAAACAAATGTTAAATTTAATGCAAAAAGTTTATTTATACATAATAAAAATAAGTTGTTGATAAACAGAGAAGGGTGTAAAGTTGATAGACAGTTTTTCTCGTGAGATGCAGCAAAATTCTATGACTTCTTACTTCATACTGCTCTGGTGTTGTTGTTTTTGACCTGCATCATTATTAAATATTAATTTAATTAAATAAATTAATTAAAAATATTTTTAAGTGTTTTTTAATCGCTTCTGAGCATTTTATTTCATTTTCTACTTAAGTTTTTTTCAATTTTAAAGTTTTTAACTAAAAAAACACAGATAAAAAAACTCCTCCGTTAACAAAAACACAACTGAGAAAAACGGAGCTCCGATCGTAATGCAGAATACATACAATCGAAACAAAGTGAGCAGAAAAGAAACGCAGAATATCAAAATTGCCAGACGGAGAAAATTTCGATTCAAATCGAAACGCAGAATAGAACCCCCCCCCCCTTTACTTATTTTACACAAATTTCATGTTTCATATCGTAGACAGGCTGTGATGCCAAACTTAATAAGCCGCACTTGGTATGAGTGTGAACGAGATCAAAGGCAACAGACGCACATTTTTATGATCTGCTCAATAAGTTTTCTGACTGCAAGCAATAGAATCAGGCACACTGTGCACACACCAATTTGGGCAATTTCATTTCATATGAATTTCATGTTTCATATCGTAGACAGGCTGTGATGCCAAACTTAATAAGCCGCACTTGGTATGAGTGTGAACTAGATCAAAGGCGACCAAAGTACATTTTTATGATCTGCTCAACAAGTTTACATCGGTAGCATTTTCTGACTGCAATCAATGGAATCTGCAATCAGGCACACTGTGCATACACTAATTTGGGCAAAAGCCTCTGTTCATTACAACAAGAAGAGACTTCGAAATACGTATGAAGTGTTTGCTGGGTTATATCATACAAATTTAAAATAAATCACACACATGAATATGGGAATAACTGATTGTTGCAGTTCAATTTTTCCAAATGTTTATTTTCAATTTTGTGCGGATTGCATGCTGCCTTTTCAGTCTAAGACAGTAAACAAATGTTTAATCTTAAAGTTAAATGATTTTTCCTTTTTATGTTCCTTTAATCTATTCGCTTGCTAAATACATATGCATACATGTATGTATGTATGGATGTGTGTGCACACGCTCGCCCGTCGGGATATTTCGCGCTGTGTTTTTGGAGTTGTAGTAATGAAAGGTATTATTGGTTTGGCATTGCAAATTTCCACATGTTGGCACGTCTGGCAATTATGATATAAAAATGGTCGTTCATGGACTCGATTCTTAATTAGTAAAATGAATATATTTAAGTAAAATTTCTTTGTTGTAACATAAGAATCTTCTAAGTGACCTACAAAGAAGGTCACTGAGTATTGCGTGTATATTGCAAGAGAAAAAATTTTTTTAAATGGAACATTTAAAAACAGCTGTAAGGATGGGAGGAAGACCGCATTGAGAGCATAAATAAAATAGTAAAAGCAGCAGGAGAAAACCAAAAAGTTAAATAAAATTATGAAGAATAGATGAAAAATTAAAACACTTGAAAAAGTTTTGGCTGTCCTCGTTCGAATCGTGACGACCAGTATCCAATATATTTCATGCTGTCTCAGAAAAACCTAAAAATTTTAAAAATTATTATATTAAATTTATTATTCTTTCATATTTGTTACGGAAATTTTTTCAATTTGAAAAAAACAAAAATCGTGAAATTAATTAATCAGAAAAAAATTTATCTGTTCCCTTAAGAACAGCGTTAAACGCCCGTACATTCATCCAGAGAGCTTTTGAGGAATTATTAAATTTCAATTGCACTAATTTTTGTATGCTACAACTCTACTATTTCCAGTCCTTCTAAATAACTAGTTGTGTGACTCAGTTCCGCACGGGCGTACTGCTCGAAGCAAGAAAATACAGTGTAAAATCACCGACTAAAACGGTATAAAAATTTAAACTTTTGTATTGTAGATTTGCTATTGTTGTTTGTCATACACTTTTCATTTCATTTCTTGAAAGCCATGCTGGTCGACTCCACGCCCAGTTCGTTGCAATTCAAATATGTTTTCCTGCAGATGATGATTCTTTAATTTTCAAATTAACTTTTTTTAATTAATTAAATTAATTAATTTAATTAAGTTTAATTTTCAAGAGTTCGCCATTTTAAGCGTTTTCATGAGTCCACTTGAAAGTACCTGTGGGATGATAATTAAAACGCGTACGCCAATTAATAGGAATTGAATGCAATACGTAAACAAGGAATTGCATTTATTCAGCATGAACGTATTGCAACCACAATATGTGGAAGCAGCAATTGGGAACCTAAAATATATTTCGTAAAATTAGACATTCTGTATTAGGGCCTGTATGGTAAGGACTTCAAAAATTCAGTCGTCAAAATGTTAAAAATGAAAGCTCCTACTGCAGTCATGCGATTAATAAGCTAAAATTTATGTTTTCGCATTTCAGTAACATTTTAACAATATCAATTTCCCTATTCAAAATTTGATATTTTCAATAGCAGGACCAAAATAGCTGCTCATTGCAAGCCAAGAGATCAAAATTTTCGATATGGAAATCATTTAATTATAATATTTTATGATATCTTTCTCGCTCCACACCATTTAAACTCCGAGGAATCGTGTCTAAAGTATGTTAGTGAATCCCCGACAACTACGATACTGATTCACACTTCAGGACCGTAATTAAAAAGTTTTTATCCCGATTTTCTAATCATATTCTATATAGAACTATAAAATGTAATTAATTTGTTAATATGCCGTGGCAATAATAAAATCTGTGCTGGGTTTTATTGGAATTCGAGTAGAGCAGTTTGGCAATGAATCTATTTAAAATTTAAAACAAACGTACGTCTTAATTCATGCCTTTCATGCTTTGCATATTCCACTGAATAATTGTAGCAAGCAAAATAGGTCGTCGTAAACGACTCTTTTCCTCATGTGATGGCAAACACCGTTTTAAGTAAAATGTGTAGGAACAGACTTATCTTAAGTCTTACCTTAAGTACGGTGGAAACATTCGTAAAAGTGTTTAACATTTAATGAGTTTCCACAATGTTTAAAACCCAAGGCGTATACGATGGGATTCTTAGTTGAAGGCCAGAAAATTAAGCAGAGGAAATAAACTAACTAAATGGAAAACGAACTATTTCCCAATGCCAGTCTAAATTGCACATCTTTCTCTCACTGGTCATAGAGATTTCTTTCCTTGGCTGATTAAATTTTTCTTACTAGTTTTTGCTTGTTGAATGTTTTCAGGCAATTCATGCTTAAATTTTGTTGGCCAGTTATGTTACAAATATAACATTTGCAATTAATAATCTTTGGTAATAATGCAAACGGAGACCAGTTATTTTTTTTTCGGTTCTATTACTACTTAAGAGATCTACAAGAGAAAATGGAAAATTTATGCAATCGAATTCAATTGGCAACAGGTAAAGGCATGGACACAAAGATGTTGGCTTAAAGTTATAAATTGTGTGTGCCTGAAATAGAGCAGGAAGTTTTTTGTTTTTTTTTTCTCTATCTTCCCATTTTCATATTTGTCGCAATCTATTAGAAATAAGATACTTTTCTGTTCTAAATGCGTTCGGAAAGACAAGATTTGCTAAAATTCGCTAAAACTTTTAATACTTTATTTTAGTGATTTTGCGTTTTAATTTTTCTTACCTCTTTTTCCACAAAACACGACTTATGTTTCTGTTTTGTTAATAAAAAACGATACTTTACTTTACTTTTGCCATAAATTTCTGCCATAAAAAGTTTCGAGTTACACAGACGAAGACAACAGTAGTATTGAAATTGTTTGAAAATTATTTTTGTTATGTGGCAGATGACGCTCGGCACTGGCGTGCGTAGGCTTTTCTGAAGTATTTTGTGATTTTTTTTCTTCAGAAATTTTATTTGAATTGATTGAACATACTTTGTCAATTGTAGTTCCATGCAAATAAATTATTTTAGAATATGTTAACAATTTTGAAGGAAGACAGTTTTACAATATTTGCTGAAGTACACGCAAACCGAATCCTACTCAAAAACCAATTCACAAGTTGCAAATGATCGGTTTTTTTATTTCTACTGCCATTGATGTGTAATTTCTTGCTCCCAATAAAAAAAGTACTGCGTATGTCAAGTACTACACAATACACGCATATAATGAATGACAGGATATACGAGAACAGAATCTAACAAAATGTTGTAAAAAGCAATGATTTGGTAATGAGCCATATTGTCCTGTAGTGACTGTTATGGTACAAGGAAAAACCCCTGCCCAAAAACACGAGCAGTTTCTCAGTTAAAAATAATATATTTAATTTTTTCTCAATATATCCTTGAGTACCACAGCCTAATAGAAACAAAAAGTATTACATTTTTTATTACTTTAAAACCTTTTTATTTCTTTATGGCCCTGATACACAAGAGAGTACTCAACGAAATATTTAAAAACAATAAAAAAAATAAGATTCATAAATAATTAACATTTTGGAATTAATAAATAAATCTTAACAATAGTATTTTAACCTGAAAATTGAATTGGGTTGCCGTGAATGTTATTCTTTAGTGTTGTTTTACATATTAAAGATAATCTTATCGCAACTAAAAACGACTTCTGTATTTTATACTTTCTCAATTAACATAAATCTTTATGCTTAATTTAAACAGGAACACCATTAATTATTACAATTCATACAAATTGGCCCAACATTATCAGTAAACAATTTATTAAAAATAAAAAAAAAAATATTGTCAACCTTTATGAATTCTTAATCCCCACTTGTGTAACAGCAACACCATATAATAAATTTTTTGAATAAATGTCTCGCAATAAACACCAACTTGTTTAAAGGAAATAAACAGCAAAATGTATAAAAAACTATTTAATTAAATCCAGATTTATTAAACCAAAAAAAAAAAAAAAAACAAAAAAGTGCGACACAGTTTTCTGCTTGCTAAATTTAAAAACAACCTCAACTTGAACTCCTAGTCCATTATTCAACCTACTAGAATTGTGATCAGCAGCGTCATTATCGTCATCATCATCCTCGTCTGCCATCCGTAACAGCGTTGACGACGAAAAACTACATATTTGTGTGCGTTTTCAGAAACTAGAGAGCATACAAATAACCATTAAATCTGTCAGCACATATTAACATGACAATCCAGCCAGAACTGAATACAACATAAACGAGAAGTTAAATGAAATGACTTGAAAAAAAGACGATTCACAACCAGAACACAAGCCAGAGTTTAAAAGGATACTGTTCATCTTAGTTTACAAAAAAATAATCAAAATTTATTTGAAAACTACACCAGTAGCAGCAGTAAAAACTGTTATGTGGAAATAATTGGCTAAAAGGACGAGCTAGTCAAAAATTCCGTCTGTCACTGTTTAAAAGTGCATACAAAAGAATATAATAAATATTTGCAAATTTGCCTTTAGAAGCATATCATTTATGAGAATTATCATCTCATAAACATGTTGAACAAGCCGAGTGTGCATTAACTTCCCGAGTTTTATTTAAATACAATAATTTTTAATACAATTTTATATTTTTAATACTCGTATTGTTACGTTTCATCATTCCCAAAAGGCTGAAGTTCGTTATTATTGCAAATCAAAAATAATGGAAATCAGAATGGTTATATTTGAGTAGTCGCTTTCACTTCACTGCGGCAGTCACTTGATTGGCTGCAATTACATACCACGACCGCACATCCTCTTTCGGTTCCAACGAACAAGTTTGCACTCTCAATTGCAATAATTTCTGATAATTATTTTGAAAATTTTTCCAAAATATTTTTAAATAATTAATATATGGAAACCCCCATACTATCACAAGGAGAGTTAAAAATTATCAACAATATAACACTTAAGCACCAGGTGTCATATGGATGAGACTAGCTAACCGGCATCAAAGACAATCAATGCATAATACGAGTCACTTGATTGGCTGCAATTACATACCACGACCGCACATCCTCTTTCGGTTCCAACGAACAAGTTTGCACTCTCAATTGCAATAATTTCTGATAATTATTTTGAAAATTTTTCCAAAATATTTTTAAATAATTAATATATGGAAACCCCCATACTATCGCAAGGAGAGTTAAAAATTATCAACAATATAACACTTAAGCACCGGGTGTCATATGGATGAGACTAGCTAACCGGCATCAAAGACAATCAATGCATAATACGAGTATATCGTAAACAGTCTGGCACAGTAGAACACACTTCCCGAAAATTACTTTTCCACAAATAAACGTTATAATAAATATGTATAATATATATAATTGTTGAGGTAAAAATGGGCAATATTTATTTATATAGTATATACTATGAAATAATTCTTCACCAGTTCTGATAGCAAAAACTGAAGAACTTGATGTTCGTATTAAATGTATTGTTGACATTTGCGGCTAGTCAAATTCTACATACTCGTACAATTCCAACTAAGACAAGAGATCCCTAAAATGATGATGAAAATGAAAAGAAAACGTCTTATTGACTCACCGACAAATGCAGCGTTGTCTCAGTGTTCGTATGGAATGACAATGGCCATTGTGACAGGATCAGGGACATTTGTAAACGATGAATACAACAACGACTTCGAAGACGAACTTCATGTGGACACATACCGGCAAAAAAAAATTTATTTACTGCGTTGAAGAGTTCTAAAATAGCCTGCTAGAGATTCTCCAGCTTCGATATATCAAAACCAGCAGATCTAAAACAAAATACACGTTATAATAAATATAATACGCAGCAGCAGTAAGCAGATGAAGCTCTGTTTTCAATTGAAAACAGACACTTCACTCACAGCACTCACAACCAACACAATGTTGCATTCATACGAGCATTCGTATGTATGTAAGTGTGTACGTACGTATACATAAAGATTTGTAATACATATACAAGTATTGCGTAGCAATTTCATATTGTTGTCGTCTTGAGGTTTTGACAGTCTTGCAAACAAATGAAAAGAACTGTCAAGTTATTGCGGCAAACACACAGCCACAGTAATTTGCTGTCGTATCATCATCGTCTGTTTTATTCAGCCACTATTCGCTTATACTTCGACTTTTTTATACTTTATTTAACATGTTTTGTTGAAAACGGACACAAAACGAAAACAAATGCATGCAACAGAGCTCTTGAGATGTCAACAGGCCCAAAAAGCTTTGATTATTATTGTTGATGCCAGTTGCTTTTGAAATGCTAAAAGTATCGATTACAACTATGCCCTGCCTATCCTTCTTCAAAAATTCTACAGCAACAACAACAGAAGCGAAATCCATCAGCAGAAATTATCAAGTAGTGGAACCAAAAAATATTAAGTACTTTACAATTGTATATGATTCTTTATAAAGAAATAAATAGAGTTTAAGATCGCTAATAATAAATACGCAAGTGCTTAGTGTATATGAGCGAATAAATAGTTGCGCTTAAAATTTCCATTCGATTAAAAAGTTATTCGCTTATCATGGCTAAACTTTTTTTTTTTTAATTTAAAATTTGAAGTAGAAAGAAAAAAAAAACTAGAGCAAAACTGATTTTAACTGTCAATTTAAATCGGTCGATATTTATATATTTATATAACCGATACTTTAGTATTAAAAGAACTTTTCGCAGCAGGCAGACGACTGACGTGCAAATGATTACTTTGAAGAAAATGCAGCCACTCGGCCACACAATCATCGATACATGGACTATAGGCAATTTATATATTTTTCTATTTTTATGAACGACTCTGAACACAAATAGTGACGACAGTTCAATGAAAATAGTGGTGTATGAAGTGTATGAAGTATTTAACAAAATCGATATTTTAAAAGAAATAGGAAGCCAGAAACTTGTTTTTTCCTTTACATTTTACATACATTTTACATAAATGCAACGTTTCGCAGCCGACTTCGAAGTGAAAACTTGGCTCACTACATGGCAACAATTGCAGCAGGTGGGATTTGTAGTTGTGTGGCGAATGTATTAAAGCCACTCAACAATACAAGAACAAATAGTGGATAAATCATATAAAGATGGACGTACATATCGGGACCAACTGCTTCCTGACAATGCTATTAAATGCCACGTCTTAATGTGTGTTTCAAAAACCAGCGGTCGGCTAGTTTTAATTCATGTAGCACTTATTACTTTTATGGTAGCAAAAGGTAATGCTTGTTGTGGTTAAAAATTTTCAATGCATTCACATTTGAATTGCTTCATCAAATCATTCCGTATGTATCAAATATATCAATAAATTGGCCGTTTGTACCCTCATGCTACAAGAGCTTCAAAATGTAATTTAACCTTGAGCGCTTTTGCATGGATTTTTATTTCATCGAAGGTTGTACTACCGATATCTTGAAGGAGTCTTCTTCCAGTTAAGTTTTAATATTTAGCCCAAATTTAATTTAAAAGCTTCCGATGCTTTCATAGAAAACCGAGTACCTTTTCATTATGCAAACCAGTAACTTCTAATACAGATTTTTCTAAATAACACAAGAATTTAATAATAGAAAACATGAATAAAATTACTCACGTATATTCGAATGCGTCACTCAAAAATAATCAGTTTTAACAATTGAAACTTTTATTTAATGACACAGTCAATTACAATTTATTCAGCTTTCAGCTTTCAGCTTTCAACCATCAACAGATATCGAAGGCTGAGCGAGTGCCCGTACACGCAACGCTTATTGTTTTAACAAGATTAAATGAACTTCTTGTACGTTTAATATTTTTGGTCTTGTAAATACAATGAAATGGAAAGACTTCAACAAACAGGTAATAAGATTTTTCCTGATTTTATATATATTTTTTTTGTCATTGTCATCTTTGCTTGACAACATGTCCTTTGAGAATTGACAGAGAATAAGCATTTTTTAAAATCTCATATTTGTTAAAGTGTCAATGACTTTAAGATTATGGCGAGAGAGAAAAAAATATTGCTAAACCCTTCAACGTACTGAGATTAAAGTTACAACAATTTTACCTTTGGCGGCGTTACCGTAGTTGGTATTCCTTAAAGTAATAAAACTTAAGGAAGTTCATACTTTAGGCAATGAAATGTGAAATGCGGTTTGTTGTGCTGGAATCAGAACTTGCAAAAGAATAGAAAACAGCAGAGAAAAAAGGAAAGAGAAAAAAGAAAAAAGAAATTGTTTAGATACCTCATAAACTTCTGGTTACAAAATAAAATGTATTTTATTTTGGCGTCGTTCTGTTCACATCGTAATGGAAATAAATAAAGTCAACAAATTATAGAAATCATTGCGGTAGACGATTTCGTAAAGCACTTTACACCGTTTACAAATGAGGCTAATTTGCACAGGCAGGGCATTTAGAATCAGTTTTAGAAATATGTACATATATTTAGAAAATATATTTAAAATTATAAACAATAATTTAATGGCTATTCGACTACACGATTTCAAATTCCGTTGGCTACATTTGTAGTTTTGTAGTCAACTAAATAATAAGAAAACACATAAAGAGATGACAATGAATATTTCAATGAGGCCATTTATGAAAATTTCACATTTGAGAAAATTAAATTGGAGAATTTTCCAAGATAGAAAGAAATATATGATTTTCCGATCAAGAAATTTAAATCCGTTGATTTTGATTAAAGAAATTATCTGCGGGTAACGCAGCTTCAAAGAAAACTTGAATTTTTGGTTTGAGCGGATCGAGCCAGCAGTATACTTTCATCCGATATTGCAATGAGAGCCGGCAATTTTTTTTATCTAATTGTTAGTTGAGGCAGCTTCGTGGAATACACCACACATTTTAAAAATCAGCACAAGTAACGAAAGATACGATTAATTTCAATTGTTATTATTTGGAAAAGAATTCAGTGAATACGGGAACCGCATTTGCTGTAGGGTGTTTAGAAATAAAAACAAAAGCAATGTGTAGTCGGCTACTTCAATTGTTGCCATAAAAGGAGGAATTTAGTTTGACACCAAGGCGTTATGTGTGCACGCTTTGTTGGCTGGAAATTGTCACGGTGTTATGTTGCACTTCATGAATGCTTGTCCGTCCGTCCACTTACTTTGTTTTGCAATTCAAACGCGAATAAATATGTGCAGCTGTAAAACAATGTATGTTTGGCGGTCGGCAAAAGTCCAACAATACAATCCAAATCAAAGTAATGCAACAACGTACCAAAAAAAACCAAAAAACAAAAAGCAACAACACTGGAATTGCATTTCAAATGCGTTTTAAAACTGCTCAACTTAATTTTGCTGATAGTCTTTTTGCTGTGACAAAACAGAAACATTGTATAGCGGCATTCAGGGGTCTGAGTTAGACGCTCTTAAAAATCATTAACAAATAAAAAAGACAAAAATAAAAAGTAACAACATTCGCCTATTCATTGTACTTGTATTCCTCTTTCACATACGAGTGGTTGCAATATTGCAATTCAGACTTGATGTATTTGGTTTTACAAGCGTTGCTTTTAGTTAATTTTCTTTTTTTCAATTTGCAACTTGCTATTGCAGCTCTTGAACTCATTAGCTGCTGGCCTGAGGCAAGTCTTACACTGCTAAGTGTTCCTTGTAAGTTCTTTTTTGTAGATTTCCTACTCAATTTTTTTCTTCATTTGTGAGATGTAAAAACATTTAGCAAATGGCCACGAAAAATGACAAACATTTGCTAACAGTGGCCGTTGCTAGTTTGAAAAGAAATCGCTGATATTGCAATCATTATACCTTTTACATGCAGACGGTGCGAAAAACTTTGCTAGGAATTCCTAATTCAAGACTCAAATATGTCTTTTGCTAACTTTACTCGTTTTAGTTATGTTCTCTCGTACTAAGACTAACTGCTAAAATACTTTGAGGATTTTGCAGTTGTAAATATTTGGAGTTAGCAGATAAATGATTGAGTAATAACTTAAAATTTTTACTGCTACTGTATTTAAGAGTTACCAGGTCTATGTCATTTTCTGGATGTGGGCTATTCAGTCCATAAATAAAGCATAAGATGCCTTTATAGATGTTGTAAGGAAATCTCAGTTTGTGTTCACAAGTTAGCCAGACCAAAAATGTGATAAAGCCACATTGCTACCCGGAACTTGTGCTTGGATAGCCAATGGTGGCAATTTCCCTTTATAAATTTCATATATAACAAAACTATAAAATCCTTAATTGATCAAAAAACATTGAGTAGTCTTGATAAGCTTTTTAGCTGTCAACTTTGCAATGAAAAACAAACAAAAATTGAAATTCATAGCATTTTATTACTTTTACACAGAGATAAGATTCGTTATGAAGTAAGTGGGGATATCCCAACTATTTCAATGCTCACTATTCGCGAATTATGGGGCTGACATCGTCAACGGCGATATTTATTCAGGCGGCTAACATTCGTTAGCATGAAAATTTATTATCTTATGTCAGAGAAACAGCTTTTTTGAAAAAGGCCTTAACATCTTTTTCAGTTCGAAAACAGTGCGTACTGTAGACCTGCAAGAGTCAAAAATGGCCAGCTTAGATATTTAAATTATAAACAATTAAATAGTAACAAATGCCATTCTGAATTTAATTTCAAGCCAGCCATCTAATTTTACTGTTTCTAAAATTTGTTTTCGTTATACAAAAAATTCAAACTGTTGTAAAGTATCATGAAAATTTCATGTTATTTGCTGCACAGACAAATAGGCTTAGTATCGAATAGGCTTATATGGCGGAAGAACCTCACTCTCCAGAGCTTTCAAAAATCATTTTATCGAACTACACTTTTTCGATATTGCTCATGACGAGATGGCGTGGTATAATTGTATTGCAAAAGAAGTGAAAACCGATAGCAAAAAATTCCGTGAAGTCAAGTACTTCACTAAATATCCCTGCAGAAGTGTTACATTATTTTAATTGCCAATTTATAAATTCAATGGTTTGTATGTTAATACAATTTAAACTTAATTTCAAAAAATCGTTTATTTGTATGTCTGAAGAGGGTATATACGTTATTTGTGTTGACAGTCTGTATTTAGAAAATATTTTGTTTTCATACGTGAACAATTTATGGATTTCATTTCATTTCCTTTGAAGCTCCCTTGGCACGGCGTGGACTTTTGCTATCTTCCCCAATTTTTTCCCAAAATTTATTGTTCTCGAATTAATATTCAATATACCGAATATATAGCTTAAACTTTATATCCTATTTTCTTTAGTTTCATATATATTGAGTATAGTTTTCATAAAAAGTGAAATTTAAAAATTTAATTAAAGCCCTCTTAAATGACTTAAAGGAAACTCTTAGCAAGTATTCAACGATCCAAACAAAATGCATTCCATGAGCTAAAATAATTATCAAGAGGAGCCTAACAGCCTAACAGCCTCATTGCTAAAATCTTTAATAAAGTTTTTAATTTATGTGACAAATCCCAAAACTCTTTAAATATTCTAAATTCTACTGCTTCAGGCAAAATCTTAAACTCTCATGCGTAACATTTATTTCCCAGTAAACAATTAAGAAAGAGGATTATTTACACTTCTATTGCACTTTTCCTAAAATGCAACAACTATAAATATTTTTAAGCTTTCAAATCACTGCTTTAATCCACATACTACATTAAGTGCCTTGCAAGAAATCATTTAAATTTAATAACACCAGCTTATGCTACACCATAAACATGTTAAGCCCATGTCGCAGAACTTCAAAACATCAGGAGACAACCACAACAACTACAGCAACCACAAACATAAAGCACACCGAACACATAAAAAAATTAAAACCAAAAACAAAGGAATTAAATGTAAAGAAAAGGAAAGATTTAGCAAAGAAAAAAAGAGTTTAAAAAGTAATCTTTGGAAAAGCTTGGCTGGCGTTTAAAAATTTAATGATATTCATTAACGCTGCGAGAGATCACAATGATTACCGTGATAAATTTCTATATGACAAAAGTCCATCATAATCTTACCTTAAAGAGTGATATCATGGCGACAGATGAAGTGGTACCAGAAAAAAACCGATAAGGTACCAGAACGACCACTATGTTGTTGATGATTTTGTTGCTGTTGAGGATGATCGCCTCTTTATACTGATGCTGGGCACGATGACGCAGAAGACAATGCACGGATATGCAACGCAACTGAAGCTGCAACTACAAAAAGTAATAAAACTAATTATAGATGAGCATATACGAGGTACACAACAACGTCAGTCACACCAAAAAGACAAAATAAATAACATTAATGCTTAGAAAATATAAAAGTGACATGGGCAGAGCACAATGGAAAAACATCTTTGTGCCCGGTTCTTATCTGAGTAATGGTATTCAAAAATCTACAACAGAATCTGCGAAAAGATGATGAAGAAGATGAATCAAATTGTCCAAAGAAGGAAAAAAGGAAACAAAACGACAATATCGCTGCAGCAAAAGCATGCAACGATATACAGCTGTGCTTACCGTCTGCCGTGTATGACAAAAACAGTGCTTGAATATTTCAAGTTGAAATGGAAATACTAATTGTTGGCTGCGGGAAGAAGTTCTTTACATACACTTTAAAGTTTAAACTTTTATTCAAATATTTATAATAGGAATTATTATAATGTAACTGTTAAAATCAATCCGCTCCAAAAATAATAAACTTTTATCTTTAAGATATTCCTCAAATATACTTCAACTTGTGCCATGAAGGCACAGTAGGTTGGAGGCAAGCAGACAAGTAAACAATATAACTATTTCACATAATTTTCTTAAAATAGTATTTGGAACATTAAAACATAAACTGCGAACGTTCTTTTATATTTCACTTGATTTCAGGATAATTTATGTGGTCCGCACAATATATAAAAATAGCCGCGTTTACACACATTTGATATATTGCAATATATGAATCTGAAAAAAATTTCACAATCAGCTGAACGTTGATTTCAGCTGAATTTCATTTGAATTCAGAGATGCTAATTTCATCAACTCTTTCTTCTTTAATGCTCGTTAATTGTATACGTAACGGCCCATGAACAAACTCAGGCAACTCTTTAATATTTTTTAAATACAGTGAGTGAAATAAATTATTATAAAATTAAAAATATATTTCGGTGGAAACATTTTTGTAGTTAAAATTATTTTTGTATCAAAAGGCACACATCCCACTTGAAAGGATGGAGTTTTAGAGGAGTTTGTCTTTCTTAAATGCAATCTTTTACATTCCGAAACATTAGAGAACGCCACTCTGAATTTTTCATTGTGGATACAACAACTCTTGATTTTAATTTCAAATATTAGTGTACTTCACTCAAAACTTTTCATTTGTCTATTTTGTGAAAGAAAAACACAAAATATTTGAATTTCCAAATAATAAAATTTATTGTGCATACTTTTTTGTGACACTGTACTTTAAACTACTCACAAAAACAGCTGTAAAAATTTGACTTTATGTTTTATATTACCCAATAATAAAAAAAATAATATTTAAATTAATAAGATTTTATTAGTGATTTGATACATCAGAAACATTTCATTTAAGATTTGAATTATATTCTTTACATCATGCTTTAAATGGGCAGATCTCAAGTAAGGAGGTAAATTATTATACATTCTACCACGTGCATAATCAACACGCTGTTTTTGTTGCTCTCCAATCTACCCCACACCAATCTAAGATTTGATACATGACTTGTATTGTAGAATGTCTGGTTTTGGAAGAATGAAACCGAGTGCTCTGTAATACTCCGGATCTGGATCATATGTGGAGGGAACTGTTTTAGTAACTTCATCTTAAAGCGATAAAGCGATGTCGTTGGATGAGTTCTCAGTAGGTCACACACAATATTCAGAGGTATGAAGACGTTATTAAGATCTTTGGGAAAAATTATTTTTACTGTGGTCAAGTTATAATATTTCTACCGGTGCAGGAATTTCTTTTGTTATGGTTTTTTTTTTTTTTTTTTTTTTTATTTGATTCTATATGTTTCGAAAAGTTATTCCGAAATATTTAATAGAATGTGTTTCACATATGCAACTACCATCAATATGCACTAAAAAATTATTGTTCATTCTTGCTGAATGTGGTCTAAAATGAATTAATTTGGTCTTTTCGGATTTTTATAATAATGATGTTTCTTATGATATATGCATACTTTACCCATTTAAGCATGAACAAGCTCTGAAAACACATACATATGAATAGGAAGGGATGCAGCTTTATAATTTCAATTTGCTGGCTTGCATAGCTTGTTATTAAATTCTGATAAGTTCACGTTCTTTGCGAGATCAATTGAGACCAAATTTTGGGTATCATTAACCAATAAAATGAAAACGCCAAAAATTAGTACTTACTTTGAAGACTAGCTCTCATTGTCTCAAAGAGTTGTCAGTGTGACATCGAATTTGTAATATAAAATAAAAAATAGTTGATGAAATTATATGATTCAATTTTATGCGCCTTCAATTAGTTGAGGAATTAAAAAATTAAAAAGTTGCGAATGCGTATGAAATTTATAAGATTCCATTAAAAAAATATATATATAACAATTCGGCTTCGAAGTGAAAAAAATAAATACTATTCTTTTTACTAGAAATGAATTATTTATTGAATGCGCATTTATTGAATTTATTTAATCAATGCGGTATTAAAATATGTATATTTTCGGAAGTAAGACGACTACAAAAAAATTGATATTTTTATTAAATATCATTTTATTTGCCAATTTCTTAGGCATACATTAAAAAAGTTACATATAAAAAAAAGGACTTTTTAAAAAACAAACAAACACGAAAGTTCATTATTGCAAAGAAAATAATTGTGACCACGTACAGTCTGAAATTTTCGAAGTTAGAATTGTGTTACGCCACCTTTGTTTTTTCAATTGTGTCGACATGCTTTGACATTGTACTGAGTAGTTTTTGGCAGTCTTTCGGCGTTATCGAGTCCCAAATTTCTTGAATTTGGATATCATTTCGCAGTTTTCTTTTCATAATATCTTACAAGTTTTGTATCGGATCAAGGTACTGAATTAGAAGATGGTTAATCGAGGGTCACGATTGGATTTTCTTAAAGCCACGTTTCCGTCTTTTAGCAGTATGGGAAGAAGCACCACCCTTCTGGAATATGTATTTCTCGCAGTCTGCTCATTTCAATAGTGATGGTATCAGATTTTACAAAATTTTTGTATATTTTTCTGCATTTCCGATGCCATGTATGAAATGGAGCTGAGCGACAGCTTTTGAGGGAATGCATACCCGTGCCATAACGCTAGCTGGAAGCTTAACGCTTTGAGCAATTTTAATTGTATCCTTCGGTGCTTTTAAGTATTACCCTTTTTCTTGCATCACCAACACATACATCACAATTGAATTCGTCGCTGAAGATATTGCTTTGCCATTGCCGTTGTACTCAAGAGCGTCTCTCTTTAATCCATAATAGATGTTTTTTCATTTGGAGAGCGGTAAGCAATGGCTTCTTTAGAAGTTGATTTCGAAAAAACGGGTTATTCTTTATAAAAATTAAAACCGATCCTCTTCTTTTGTACTTGTGCCCACTCACGCTTTACGGGCTTCGTAAGCACTATATCTCGAATAGTGCTTCGACGATTTACTTTAATGATATTTGCAAAAGGTCTTTTCTACCAGACCGGCCTCTGTTTGAGACATTATTGCTGACATTTCCATATATTTCATATTTTCTAACAATATTTTATGTTATAGATCTTGGGATTTTCAAGTGTCTGAAATATTTGTGAAACCCATGTCTAACAGCTAAAGACGCAAATATAGTGTTGTTGACCAATGCCGATCTTAAATCTGTTAAAGCTCCTTGGCAATGTTGTCTCGGATCTTCATATAAATGTCTCGTTATCAAATAATCTAGAACAGCATCGCCCAGAAACTCGAGACGTTGGTAGCAATCTGTCAATCTATTTGGCGTATAAGATGCATGTGTCGTGGCTTGTAGCAAGTATGATCTATCGCGGAATTTATAACCCAGTCTTTGTTCGAAATCGTCATAGCCTTCTAGTAAGATATTAAGAACTTTTTCAGCATTTGATGTATAGTGCAAGAGTAGTGATTTCGGTGGATCCCAAGAACCATAAACTGTTATAATTCCATCACTATCGGGTAAAGTAGTGACCGCAACTCTTTCTTTTTCAGGATTAAACGGCATACGTTTGTATGGAATTACTCGAATTCCTAGCCCAGACATGAAAAGTAAAGCTCCTCTTAGACCGCACGCAATCAGATAAGCACCTATGAGAGCTTCAACACAATCAGATACCGATTTGTCTGGTATACTGTGCTGTGATACTAAATTATAAGGAATGAAACACGAAAACTCCGCAGGGACGTAATTGGAATCATTACAATCACGAAGCATTGCATTTGAGCCCTCATAGTTCCCATCTTCATAATCATATTGCTCCGAAAAATTGCAACCCCATTCATCAGCTTTTTTGCGGACCAATTCACAAATTTCCGCATTACTTAACTTTTTAATGTTAACTAAATCAACTAGAATCCGATAATGTGGAGGTATTTTAGCTTCTATTAGGGCTTTTTCCAATTCCTTTGGTACGTAATAGCATGGCGGCAACCAATTATCGCTGGGTTCAAACTTGGTAGCAATCATATATTCGTCCAATTTTTTTCTCCTTCCCAAGCGAAATAAATTTAAGTTAGCTACTTGCTTTGAACGCAAGTGGCTGAGCTTTCCCTGGTGAACGTTCTTTAATGTTATATATAAATTCATTCCCGATTTGAATTTATCGACAAATAAAATTCCAATTTCCTCACAAACATGTTTACCACATGCCATTTTTTAAAAATGATAAAAATTAAAATAAAATGAAGTGGGAAAGTTTTCTTTTTTTGCCTCCGTTACATTCCTATTCTCTTATTGTAACGGTACATTCAAAATTTTTGTTTAGATTTCGATTTTTTATTTAGCTTCTGTGCAATTTATGCGCCGAACCAATTAAATAATTTTTCATAATTAATAAAGGCCTTCCAGTTTACATAATTTTTTTAACATTTTCATATAGAATTTAAGAATATTTCCGAATCAGTTCGGTGGAATTAAGACGCACTTTCAGAAAGGTATAAAGTTTTTGATGTAATTAACATAATTAAATCTTTAGTCTGGCGCTTTATTCTTGCTAAAGAGCGGAAAAATAATTGGTGCACGAATTAATACAGGTTAGGGGTCGTATGTTGAAAGCTGATTTAACCTGAACTTGCAGCGGTTTATTTTGTTAATATGAAAAAATGAGCTTTTCTTTATTTGATTTTCATAAAAGTGCTGCTTCACATGAGCCAATTAACACAATGTAAGAAGTTGCACTGATGCAGCTCTGTTTGAATCAGAGTGTTCGCGGAGACTTGTCTCCCGCTCATACCATGCATTCTTGTTACATTTCGGTTTTGTATTGTCTCGTTGTAACTGCTTGCAAAACTTATTCTTTTCCAAACTACAAACTAGTTGTGAAAGCTCTAATAGCTGCAATGGCAATAATGTAGATCAGACTGAATTTTCCTTCTGATCTCTTGAGTTGATGGTTCGTTAGATAGAGCGATAGTGAAGTGAGTTGTGTTTGAGTTTACTTATCAATCAAATAGTCTTCTGCTCCAACCCTTCATCACTAAATGCGCAGGATCTGATGAAGAAGGTAATTGAGATGAGATCATTAAACACATATATAACATTGATACAACTCCCCTGGAGAAACTAAACTAAACATCTCATAGAAATTTCAGAAATTTCTGATACCCCCACCCATTTACGTACATTATGCGAAATGATTTTCTCAGATTGTTTTTGCTCTATTTCATTGAGCTGCCATGTACTCGCTCTACGAGGTAATCATTTTGCATTCGCTATATAACAGATTATAATTTTTTCTGCCTGTCCTTGATCCAGCCTGGTGATCTGAAAAATAATAAAATTTACGTTGAGGGGCAGGCAGCAAGGACTCCGAAATGAAAAAGAGCACAAGGAAGGATGTTGCCCATTTGTGAATAGCAGCGAGCACTGAATAAAAATGGCAAGCGAATCATTAAATAAAATGTCAAGTTTATTTATCATTTGTCAATGCAAAATCAGCCGTGCCTCATGAAGATGATCTTTAGGCAGTCCAATAAAAAGTATGAGGAAAAATGAAGGTATCAACAACGCATTATGCAAGTACAAACATACAGATGTTGCTTGCCGTGCAAACAGAAATGGAAAATGGTTTAATCTCAATAAAAGCCGCTGCAGACTTGGTTGTAGCTCTCAAGAGGATTTACATGTTTTTAGGGCTTTTATATCTCAGGTTTGTATTGTGGTCATTCAAATAGAATGGATACGATGATGGAAAAAACAACAAAGAAACATACAAGCGAACAAAAAAGCCTTTGATAAAAATGCAGCAAGTATGCGTTGAGTTCGTGTCAATCTGTCAATCACAACTTCACTTTGTCACGATCACTCCAACCACTGAAACCCATGAATAATTCAAGGCTGCGCCATAACATGCCAGTGGTCATTTCATGAAGCCAGCCAGTTTTTTGTGGGTCGCCATCTCATCGCGTAACAATGAACAATTGATCACTATGTAAATCTTATTGAATATTTTTGACCGGCGACTGGCATTCCACATGTGGCATTTACTACACACATCCATACATTCTCATCATACAAACTCGTACACATGATGACAGTCGATCAACAATGTTTCGTTTTACTCTACTTCGACCGTTCCCCTCCCAATCATCGACCAGTAATAACGCTTTTTGTACGAATGAGTAGTACTCATTCAAGTGTAGTCAATTTAAATATTTTATAAAGTCAATTTACATGATTGAGTCTAATTAAGTGATCAACGATGAAAATCAAGTATGATCTGAAACATGGCAAAAATTTCACGAGTTTTAGTTACAAATTCAAAGTCAATTATTGTTGATTCCTTGTACGACTAAACACACACAAAAAAAAGAGGAAAACAAATTTAAATCATTAAAGTTATTGGCTTTCAAAATAAATTGTTTTTGCTTCAGCGAAATATTGCTGTGCAATACATACAAGTAACGCTTTCAACGCTTTCGAAGATTGGCGCAGAGACTCTTGTGCTTTCAACTGAGTGTGCGTAAGAGAACATTTACTGTCAAAGAAGGTTAAGAGGGTAAAAGATGTTTGCAAATTTCACACACGTATATTTTTATTCTACTGGAGTGTCTTCTCTCAAATGCAATGCTGTGTTTACTTTAAACGAATATAATTTGAGTTGCATTTTAATGTAATGACCAGCATATTTAAAAAGAAGTGCAATTAAGTTGTACTATCTAAAGACACCTTAAAAACATTTTTTTCTATTTTCGTATTATATGTTCCCCGTGCTCGTATTCAAGGGTGCAAATGTTTTTAAAGGGTTCTGCAGTAGGCACGTGCATATTGGGATAGTTCATATTTTCCCATAGGATTGTGACAGATACATTAAACATATTTATTTCTCAGGCTTAATTTAAGTTTTATTGTGGATTATTATACAGCAGAACCAGTTTTACGAATCGTAAAAATTTATTTCAAAAATAAGGAGAATGCTATCGGATCGGTGGGTTTCAAAAAATTTTGCTTTCGGATGGAGCGTATTTTTGGCTGAATGACTCTTGTGCGATCTTGATGATGATAATGATAAAAATGGTGTTACTCTTAATAAAGTTCGGTACAGGTCAATGCTGAATACTTTCGTAAAATCTGTGGAATGGGTTTTAATGGCATGTCCTTTCAATAACGCAGTACAACTACTTATTTAGCTTGCGATTACGTTGAAAATTCACCGATTCATTAATTTGATCAAAGATCTTGTGATCTGACGCCCTCGGATTCATTTTTATGGCGCATTCGTATTGAATATTGAACATGTTATTGTTGAACTGTGACCACTATATACGAAAAAGTACTTCAAAATTGGGAGGATCATATGCAGTGTGTTAAGGACAGCCTTGGCGCTCATTTGAAAGAAATTATATTTAAAACATAAACTAGTTTTCATTTATCATTGCAACCTTATATAGCTTTTGTTTGATTTAAATTGAAAGGGTGTAGGCACATAATGGAAAACCCTATATATCGTGACCATGATAATTTCACGCATGTTTTAAGATACTTTCCATTTGCTTTTTTCTTTACGAGCTTTTAAAATGCAATTTTCTTACGTAACAGATGTTGGTTATCGTTTTTTTCCTTAAACAATCATGCAGTGAAAAAAGAAAGAGAAGAACAAAAACAAAAATTACAGGCAAATAAACCAACATCGGAAGCCACCCAGATTGCAATCTTTCAACGAATTAATGATTATGCCTTGTATGCTGATGAAGATCATTTGTTGGCCTGTTTGTTTGTTGAAAGCGCTGAGCGCAACAGAAATCGAGGAATGAAAATGTAAAGCAAAATATAATAATAACTCAATTAAATATACGGGCAAATGAACAAACTCATTCGCATTCCCTAAAAAACCGTCCATCTAAACTTCCTCCAAATAAAGCTTAAGAATATGCCAGGGAGACGCTGCAACATTTCCAAACAATATAATTGCGTTATTTTTGTTTATTCAGCAACTTTAATTCAATGGTACCAGTAATTTTCATTTCAATTATGCTGCCAAAATGAAAATACCAAAAACAACAGATGAAAAGCACTTTAGTCATTTACGTATCGTCCCTAAGGCAAAATGTACTCGTACACTTTTCAGCGATTTCGTAAATGCGGGTTTATTCAACTTTAGACTTGAAATTACGCCAATATTGCTGGAATATTTTTTTTTACATTTTATTTAAATTTAAATAATTGTATTGGTGCATTTACTATATTTTTTAATTTCAAGTATTTGCAAAGCTTCAGCAGTCATCATATTCAGCCTTCAGCCACATTCTTGAACAAATATTCAATACTGGCTAAATATTCAAAATTTCACAAAAACCAAACGAGAAGTTGAATGCGCCACAATCACAAACAAATGGTTGTCCAAATTACGTTGAGAATATATTTGACGTAATGATATAACTGAATATACACATTGAATATGAATATATTTACAGAAAAAGAAGGAAACGTGCATTAAGATTATGGAATCGCCATAACTTGCATTAGATCAAACTTGAGATTTTTTCCTTTCGAGTCAGAAACTCTTAACTTTTTTCTTTTTTTTTTTTTTTTTGAATAACCTTTTGAAATTTGGAATTTTCAATTTTTCTTTCTTAAGTTTGTATTTATAATATCGAATTCTCTTATTGAAAACTTGAAAACTTTAATGTTTCAAAATTATGAATTTGGAAATATGTTGGCAATAACATTTTTATAATCTAGAGGAGATTTTTATTACACTTTTATAAACAAGTATTTATAAAAATAAATGAAAAATTTCTTTAAATATTTTTAATAAATAAAATTTTGTTTGTTTTTATCAATTTTAGATACAAAATTTATTTATATTAATTGTGTATATTGTTCGTTTCGTGTTTTCCTATTTAACCACTTGTTATCCTTTTTTATTCTATTCAATTTTTACTACACCGTCATTGAAGGTCATTGCGAAAAATCAAAAATATTGATAAAATTAAGTTAAACTCGATAAAAGTTTATTTTTATTTTCTTAGCTAATTAATAAATAACAAAACTAATTATGGAGCCGGATACATTTCAAATTAATAATGATCTTATCCTGGTACAAAAATAAATATCCTGCTCTGTCAAGTTTTGCTCTAGTAAATTAGAAAAAATATAAAAATAAAACTTGTTCCTGCTAGTTGGATGGAGCACACATGAAGCAAAAAAGCAAGAGGAGTACAAAAAAAAAAAAGAAAAAGTGGAAGGCAAAAATACACATTTGCGACAGAAGTGCAAGTACACATCATAATCACACTGACAGTTTTACGACTTTGCGTGGCTAAATTTGGTGCTTCTTATTCGGCTATAACGACCAACCACTGTTTGTGTACAGCTGGCTAGGTGGACTACTAGCATCAATGCCACGCCCACTTTACATTTTAAAGTCTGTATAAAAAGCCCATAAAGTGTAGAGGC
Organism: Ormia ochracea; assembly: GCA_963402855.1. Classification (NCBI taxonomy): domain Eukaryota; kingdom Metazoa; phylum Arthropoda; class Insecta; order Diptera; family Tachinidae; genus Ormia; species Ormia ochracea. Next base: position 31,518,061 of record OY727107.1, on the reverse strand, counting down.
GACTCAGTCAGTAGGTAGCGAACGTGCATCAACATCAACATCAACATCATCGTTGTCGTAATCGTCCAAATTGGCTTGGTCGAGAAGCCAGATGGTAGTCAGGAATTGTGTTGATAAATAAAGAACCAAAAAAAAAAAAAAAATTGGCATACGTACGTGATGGTAGCAGAGCATTTAACAGTAACAACTTTGTGTGTGGCATTATTTGGCTGCACGGCGAGAAGAGAGAAGCAATGAAAAACTGGCAGCAAATGTATATAAAGAGTGCGTACATTATAGTTTTCAAGTATTCCTAATTGCAGGTTCTTTAGTGAATATGAAATACGCATTTTAGTGTTTACCGCAGCTATGCATAGTTGCAAACAAAATATGGCTAAGAAATAAAAGTGGGACTGCCGCTGCCGCAATCACCTACACAGTCTTAAGCAGTTTATATTTGAGGAACGGAAAATATTTAAATAAAATCATCTCATCAAATCAAATTATTATTATAAGCAAATAAAGGCAAATTATTTGTTTTAATTATTTAATTTAATTGTTTAACAATTCAGTGAGGTTCCACTTTTTGCGAAAAATATTTGATCGACAGTTTTCACCAACGAGCATAGAGATGTTTCATGCTCTACTGGGCACCCTAGTTGCCCAGTTATCTCACCTACTTTCAATCTACAGCCTTCCATCACCATGTTATAAAATTTTTGAACCGTTTCAGGAGTTACGACAGCAACGGGGCGATATAAACGAATTTGGTCGGAAGAGCTCGTTCGGAAGCCCACTGTTTAAGTGTTAAATATAATGGCGCAGAGTCTTTCAGTGTGAACTCCAGCTCTTCTTTAATTTAAAGTAGTATTATGGCAAAACTATTTAATGACTGCTCGCTTTTCTGATTTCTCCATTATCACGTAAGCAATCTAAGCGTTGTACTAAATCTGCTGTCATATATATACTGAATTATACATCGTTTAGAAAATGTTGACACAAGCTACTGCAATAAAACATTTACCCTCAAGCGGTATCTCTAGTATAGGCAGGCAACTTTTAACACCAGCCCCGTATTGCCATGAATGCCGTTGCAAATTATTCGTCCCCCCTCGAATAAAGTGTTAAATAATTAGTAAACATTTTGTTCCCACTCAGCACTCTTCACATGGTCCCTACTCATTCGGTGCACTCACTCAAATTAGAAGGGAAATGGGTGATAAAGAAGTGGCCAAGCAGGTGGATCAACTCTGATTTAGGAACTGCTTTTCCTAGAGATTTTTTCATTGATTTATTTCGGTTATATACAATCAAATGTACAGCGTGGTTGCAGGCGAGGAACTGTTAAGGTACCAACCCCCTGCCTTACTTCAATAATTCGATGGAAAAGGAACACAAGAGACTGCACGGATTGGATATCGGACCTGTGAGGTATTTAATCTTAAAGTCTTATTAAAAGTAAATAAAAATATTACTTTTGCAGTTCAAAATATTTGTAATATTCCTAGACTTCAATAAAGTCCTTTAAAACTCCTTCTACATTCCAATTCCTGAAAAACTTTCTTAAACAATTTTGCTTTCGTGCCAGCAATAATTAGAAAAAAAAATTAAAATAATATTTTTAACCTATTCCTCCAATTTCACATCACTCCCAATCAAACACGCAACAAGTCACACACGACGCCAAGCCATGAATGTCCGAAAATTTGTGTAGCAAATTAAAATTAATTTTCAGTTTCAGTTAAATGTACGAATGTATTTTTATTTTCTGAGGATCCGTAAATACATTTAATTGCATAGTGGACATGACCAGCATTATTTAGAGCAGATTAAAGAATAAATTAAAAAAAAGCAAAAGGAGAAAAGTATGGCTTCTTATAAATATGAGAAGGTGCCTTTTAGCTACCAGATGAAACAAAAAAAAAAAAAAAAAGAAGAAGCAGAGAAAACAAAAATATGAATGAAGTATTTGTGCAACATTTTTAATCAAGAAGAAAGCATAAAGTATTTAAAAGTAATTTAATTTTAGCTCAACAACTCATATATAAATTTTCTTTTAAATTTTTTGTTCATGAAGTTTCTGTTTTATTATTTTGTTTATTTTTTTATTATTTTTTTTTTTATTTCCTTCTCCAAAATTAAATACGACTTTAGGAGAATTTTATTAAATTATTGTGTTGTGTTTTTCTTCCTCTTGTTTTACTTCAGAACTTTGCTTTTGACTTTTTTCAGTTTTTGCATTCTTAACCATTTCGAATAAAGTGCTTTAAGCCAAAATGTTCCTTCCAGTGTTGTCTGTATTGAGATGGGTTGCGTTGAGTAAACAAACAATTTCTTCGCTTAAATACAATTTACAAGAGAAACAATATTTAATGTGTTTCATAATAATTCAAATTTATGAAAGTTTTATTTCTACAATTTTTCAAATATATTTAAACGACTGCATTCATTTATCAACACAGAAATAATTTTCATTAGATTAAGTTATAGAAAAGATGTTGCGAAATCTGAAGAGGTTTGCTGAGGGATTAATATCTCCAAAACTAAAAATTATAAAAATAATATCGTAGAATATGCTGTTATTGGTTTTCTATAACAAAAAAATATTTTTTTTGCAGGTTTATATGCAGTAAAAAATCTAAAGGGAATGGAAATTATTCGGAATGAGGTTAGCCGATTTCTATGAGAAGTGGTGGAAAGTGTAAGGAAGCGGATTTGTTCCCGCTTGAAGTCTCAATTTCAATTTTCTTGCGAGACAACATAGAATAAGACAAACACAAACCCCTGGGAATGCCCCAAGATTTCGAGCAACATCAATAAAAATTTTACAAATTGTAATATTTAGAACAATCCGAAGTGTAACATGAGATTTGAAAAAATGTTGTTATTAACTGTAACAAATAACACCGGGCTACAAAACTTTATTTAGATAAGAAGTCTGATAAAAAAATTCACTCTTTTGCTTCCGTGTGTTTAAAAGATACAAAAAATCTTTATTTCTGGCAGAAAAAGAACAAACAAGAATGAAATATTTTTTAAGGATTTGATTTTTTGTAATTCTCCTTCGAAAGGTTTGCGTACAAAGTACGAATCTTGTTATTGATTTGAAACTTCTGGTTGAAAACGTTTAGTCCAAAAACATGCTTAGTAAAATTCTAAACCGTAATTCACTTGGAATTGTTTGTGTGTGTGTGTTTTAAAATTTTCCCCATATTTTAGCCTTGAGGGCTATTACGTGAAAAAAGATTCGGTGTGGCTACTCCTATTTTTCATTTTTGTTGTTATACTTTGATCTAACAAGTAGAACCATTTGATTTATTCATGGCCTAAATTAGTAAAGACCATTATTGAATATCCTACATAATCATACGATCTCGATAGAATAGTGTGGCCTCAAAATGCATCTCTGTGACAGATTCCAGCGATCAGATGACAGCATGGAAAATAGCATGGAAAATAGCATGGAATTACATCAGATTTTCGTGTGATTGCATCGTACGACTGTGTAGAATAGTGAAGCTTGTTTTCTAGTAAAAACAATTATGATGGCTGCGTTCGAGGCAAATGGACAGATCTTTAAGAAGGATTAAGCTGGTGCGAAATCGTAATACACATGATCGAAGAAGGTTTCGTATCGGATGTAATTTCGTCACTAACAAAGCAATTACAGATTTTGAAACCAACAAGTGAGCCAAAGATAATTTGTTAAAAAAGGGAAAAGTGATCCATTGTCATTTTCAGGTACAGCGTAACTAATAAATATATTACGAGTGTACGTATAAAAAAATTTTATGAATTTAATATCATATACTCGTATATGTATATATCTTTGAATACTTCTAGGCTTCAAAGACGATTCAGACTAACAAAGGAGTCTCTACAAGTAAGCATCAAAATAGATTTTTTTTTCTTTGTAATTATTTTAATAGTTTTACAGCAGCCTATATTATTTGTTCTCCTGCTGCGTCAACCTGCAAGTTTGAAAATTCGTTTAGAAAATATATATATGTGTGTATGGGCATACCGTACTCCAAGCCGACGTTTCTTTCACAGGTAAGCCAAATGATTTGAGTTTATTATCCAGTTCCTCTCACTTTTGGAAATGCTTTCCCCTGTTTAGAGTGCTTACGAAAGCTCCTTATGTATCGAATGTTTTTTCAAGGGAAAACATTTAATTAACAACTCGTCATCAAACGCCTCGATTACAAATTTTGATACAAGTTATACGATATCCAAAAAGAACCCTTTCAATCGAATTCATTCGATCACGTATACGATGATTTGGTAATGATTTCATAATGGTAATTTCTTTAAAAAATTGTTATGAAATTTAAATTATATACAACTACATATAAAAAGAGGTTGTTCTAGAAGTAAGTGAAATTTTCAGTTTTTCAGGCGACTTCTTCTAGAATACGGAAGCAAGAAAATTAATCATTTTCTGTTGGCCGGTGTAGTCAATTTCAAATTGAATTTCAGTTGCCTGGCTAGACTGCACAGTTCGTGTTACTAAATCGTTTTATATGCATGTATGTTTGTATGTATGTTGTAGCACTCAGCAATCCATAAATATGTTTGTAGCTGTCAGAAATTTGTTGACAGTTAGCAATAGCAACGACAAGCCGACCAACTGCATGAGCATCTGTTCAAATCAATTATTTATCACAGCGTTCCTTCAAATGGAAATAAAACTAATCCAAACGAGAGCAGCGCACATTTTTTTGGTTTCTGGTTTTGTGTTAGCAAAGCGAGTGAATGAATGAAATTTGATTGCTGGGATTTTTGGCTTTTGTGGTTAATGTTATTATTGGAGAATTGACATGAAAAAGTGATACAAATGGCAAGTGAGACGCAGACAAGAATAATTAAGACAATTGTCAACACAATGATTAACTGATGAAAAGAAAATGTAATCGGTCATAGAAAGCTTTTTTTTTCTTGGTGGAAACTCATTTGACAGAACCATTTTTTAATGTGACATTTTTAAGCAAATAAGATAAAGTCGACAAATTCACGTCAACTGCGTGGCAAAAGATTTCACAAAAGAGATTGGAGTTATACAGACATGATTTTATATTCTGCTACCGGCAGGCAAGTTCAAGAGGAAAAGGAAAAGGAAAAGTTTTACAATTAATTTATTTATTAATAAGGAACCCCACTAATACTCGCATAGCCCTTCGAAAGCACTGGAGGCAAATATTTAAACTTATTTGTTTTATAATATTAAAGTACGTACTCTAGTCAATTGTAACACGTTTGCAACAAAAAAAGAAATAAAAGCACTTGGAGTTTTCTTCCAATTCTAAGCCCCTGGGCTTCAATGTTCTTAAATATTTATTTAACAAAATGACAATGTTCAGCCACTTGCTTTCCATGTACTTGTATTTATGCACTCAGGCGGTAATGGCAATGAGCAGGAGATTTGCTCATCAGCTAACATTACCGTCATCATAATCGCAATCTACATCATTATTATTAGAAATATAAGCATTATTTCTGGTATATCTGTCTCTTAAAAAGTCACTAAAAGATGTTGTTAAAATCAAAGAATCCTTTAGGGTGAAACATTTATTTAACCTTGCTCCTTGTGCTGCCAGTGATGTTTAAGTAAATATTGAATGTCTATGTGCGGCAAATACTCGTAGAGCTTCTGGGTTGAGGTTTCACGTGTGCTTTATGTACGCATAAAAGATTTAATCTAATTACGCGTTTTGTTTCTAAAACATTGAAAGAAGTTGCATCGCAGACTGAAGACCGTCAGATGGCAAATAGAAATGTAAACGAATGACTGACTGGCTGTAAGGAGACATTTTGACAAGACTAATATGTGAAAGCGGAATATGAAATGAGATTGTTGGAAAGAATACTCGCACATGAGTGCAGTAGTTTGGAAAGTTATCATTTCTACGTGTTGTTGCCAGTTAAGTAACAAAGGGAGCTTTTGTTCTTTATAGATTTGGTTTAATTTGCCCAAGGGCGATGTTTGCCTGCACGTATGCGAGTACTTACACGCAAACACATCGAGAAGCCTGTGAGTCGCAAGTAAGTAGCAACACAAAAAGAAAGGAAGTAACAAATATAACTGATTCCCTGTCATACAGTTAAAGGTAAACGCTTGACAATTATCATAAATCCTTCGAGTTGCACATTACAAACAGACTCATTTTAATACTTTTAAACTTGCACATACCCGTATTCGTATTCGCTACATTGCCATACTGTTAGATACTCGTACATTCCTTTAGTTTTACGCACAGACAATTGGCTGCCGGGTTTTAGGATTTAAATGTATTTATTCTTGCTCAGAAAAATTAAATATAACATATAAATGAAAAAACTAATAAATAACAAATTAATATTCTTTTATTTTTGTTAATAAAAGTTTTTTCCGATACTCAAATGCAATGCAATTCCTATTAAATTGTTGCGATTGGAGCCAGCTGCAAGAGGAAATTCAGAAGATATATGTACATGCTTAAAAATGTCCGAGTGGATTGCGTAAAGCGGAAACTGTCGCATTAACCAAATTGTGGCATTTTCAAAACAAAAAAAAAACAAAACCATATATAGTATATATAGTTTGATCATTATATTATCTCCTCGGCCAGCTCACCTAATGTTCTTAAACTGTATTGGAAAGCTAAATATTAAATAGAGCAAAGTCGCAACATATTTCCATTCTCAATTACAATTACAAAATATCTTGGTAGAAGTTAATAATTTGAAGAGCTAAAAAAGGCTTGCGTAACGTTGTAGTTGGCCATGACCTCTTGTATGAACCGAACTTTAAAAGCTTTAATATTTGGTAGTTTATGCGGATTACGGTTTAGTGACCTATGTGGAATTTACCAGGCCATAGATCGAAGATAGTTATATAATGTTGAGTATTACGGAACATTGTTATTTGGTGGTATGTAAAATCTTCATTTCATTATCGGCGTTCGCCACTGTTATGTGTGAACCTATTTCACTGTGATCCAATTCTGAGTATTAATAGCTTTCATTACATTTCGTTTAGATTAATGGCGTACCATCTAAAAAGAGTCCCTATTGATAGAAGTACACTTTATTTTGTTGCATGTTATTTGTTGTTTTGAATTGTAAATTATCCTTGCAATGTTAATATAATCTTAGTCGCACTTACATGTTGTGATTGATTTTCTTACCACATGTGCCACAGGTTCGCCGAGCAGATATTTTTGAAATACGCAGCTTTACTAAAAATAGATGTTTTGCAAACAATACTTTTGTGAATGGATCACAGTGCTCGTATGTATATATTTTCCATCTCTGTGGGCTTGGAAGGATATAGTTTGCAATACATTATTTCATAGGATATTATGCACGTTCACTAACTGAAGAATTCTTTGCTTTTATATGCCATTGACTACTCGCATAATAACTTTCTTTTATTCCTGATACTTGCTTAAAGACTTCACTCTTTTTCACAACGATTTTTCTCCATTTTACGCATTTTACCACTCCAGAGAGATTAGGGTCTTTGCTTAACTCAGCAAAATGAAACAACAAATAAGTGAGTACTCCCGCCACTTAAATATAAATACAACTTGACACACTGGTGTTGATACGAGTATTTATGTGAACGTTTATATGTGAATGGTCTATTACGAAAGTACACATACATTTACACTGATACGTAAGCATGTACAAATGTGTGTAATTTGACTCATATGCGTCAACTCGTTAAGTATGAAAAAGTATACTTTACTTAGTCACTTTACATAAAGTGGATGTCAATGGCAACTTAATGGCGCCTTTTTTCAAACGCACGTAGCAAAAATAAAGCAAATCCTTTTCTTTTTCCTTCTTTTTGTTTTTATAAAATGTGTAAATTTATTTAATATTTTACATTACATGAACAAAAACAATATTAAAAACAAAAGAGAAGAAACATACATTACAAACGTTTAAGCAGCTAAAGAAGTTCTATGAAACGCAAGGATGCGGTCTAAGGATTCATATTTGTATAAGGTCTTCCAGATTGGGGAAATTGATGACAATTATATATGGAAATGTCTGTGACTGAATGAGTCTATTAATGTCAAGGAGTTACGAGGTAATGTTAAGTTTATTTTTCCGGCATCTTCTTTTCCGCGAATTGAGAATAAAAATGTTGTTTGCTTCATTTTAAGAGATTTAAGAAAATGATTGCTTTCAGTATTGTTCTTTAGAATGTTCACCGCATCTATTCAGAGAATTCTAAATGAAAAGTTTATAAAAGCCAGTTAGATTTTATAAAGAAATCATTAGTAAATTGTTAAAAATACATTTAATATATCCAAAATAAAGACTTACAGTTCAGTGAGAACTTTTTTCTCTCACGCATAATTTTTCGGTGCATAAACTTCATTGTGCATGACCGTTACTGAATAAACTAAATAAATTTCGCTGCTCGACTAAACGTTGTCAAAATCGGACAAAAATATTTTGTATATCAAGAGCAACATGAAAACTTTATGAGAAACAAATTTGCTTGTGATTATATTTTTCCCCCGTACAATATATAGTATAAATTGGCAAGATATTGTAAAATTATATGTCACTTTTAATGAAAATTACACGAACCTCATTTTATTCCACATCACGAATGTGACAGCAAAGTTTTTCATTACAAACATTTATGTCAAATTCTATTATCATACATATATTAAGGATACTGGGATTCTTGTTCTCCAATGACTGAATTTCATTACTCATTCAATCGAAATGTTAGGAAATATTTTACTTATTTTATTACATGTGTAGTAATTGAATCTCAAGTGAAACAAGAGCAGAAACTATGAACAACATTTTAGTAGCTCCTTTCATGTCCTGGAGATGTCATAAAATTAAAATTTTCAAGATTCTATTACGCAAAAGAATATCTAATATGTACAATATAAGCGTTACTAAAGGACAACGAAGAAAACCTATTCCAATTTGCATACATATAAAGAGCAATAAAAGGCAGTCATTGTTAACATGCTGAACTTTATGACACCACATCAACAATAAAAACAACAACATTTTTATATACTTTTAACATTACTACAATAAAGAGAAACAAAAATAAAATAAACTATATTCATATGACAGCTGAAAAAGCTTAAAGGATATAAATTAATACAAACAAATCCATACGAAATAACTAACGATGGCACTCTCATAACACAACTACTTTCCCCAACAGGCCTACAATTGTAGCAGAAATACATTATTAACAAAACCTCAATTTTTCAGTATATGGGAACTAAAGAGCTTTACGACCATCAACACCAATCATCAGTAGAGCAACACCATCTCCACACTGAACTCCACACTGCCACCCATTGTTACAAATACTTAAATATGTCGTCATCGTCGTCGCATTCATCCTCGAGAAAGATCATCATCAAGGCGTAAATGAATAATGTGAAGCAGTTAAAATTGTACTGAAGACTAAACAAGAAATATTCAAATAGAAGAGGACAGCGAAAAGCCTAATCAAAGGATGTATCGCACTATCATTTGACGTTTCACTATCACTAAACATTTACTAAAATAGCGATTTTCTTTTTTGATAACAATTAAATGCGAAGGACTCTCAAGACATTGTTATGGAATTTTTAAAATGTCAATATCCTCTGGAACTGTCAAAACAAATAGGAAATTCGGCCTATTCTCCTTTTTAAAAGTAAAAAGTATGGAATCATATATGTGCCCTATAAATGAAATTACGACAAGCGGTTGAAATTGCTAAATGATTTCTTAATTCTACTTCCGTTTTAAAATTGTTTACCCACTAAGTGGTCCCCTCCGTAGAGAAATATAAAACCCAATAATAAAAAAGGAGTAACAAATTTTTTATTCTTCCATAGCCCGACAAAAAAAAAGGAAAGCTTTGCAAAAGCAGTACAGAATTTCTAGCAGTACTAGCAATTTTGTGGATAGCCGGGACTTCTGAAATGCTTTGTACCAGGATTAGTAGATTTTGTTATTTTTTACTTCGTTTTACGACAAATGAACGACGAAGAACGGTGTAAATTGTTTGCCGGTAACTGTTAAGTGACCAGTACCTAGGCATTCGTTACGTAACCATGCTAACCATTCTATTAGCCCATCTTTCTGACTACAATTTCTAATGTATAGAGGCTTCAACAACTTCCATAAACGAAAAGCTTAACTAAAACCCGAGTCCAAACAAAAATCCAACCATCAAATTAAATCATTTTCTATCATTCCAGTCATTTTTTTCTGAATATTCCGCATAGACAGACTTAATTCAGCTCAAATACAAACTAAAAAAGAAGAAAATGAAATACATGTGCAAACCAATCGCGACAGTGTTGCCAATCAACTGTGTAAACTCGCGTGTGGCTAGTATTCGTTTCTAAAAATTTATATTTATTTGATATTTAAGACACGCTAATTTTTTAGAATTAATATTCATACCTACCAAAATGGTTTTGAATAAATTTTTGAAAATTTATTTCGCTTTAAATAGAATAAGAAAAAAAAATGATTATTTTTTAATAAATATTTTCTTTTAACGTAATTTCAATAGCTGAGTCTAATGCAAAGCGCAACCGTTTGTAAGGATGTGTGACTCAGAGAAAATTTAATTTCAAGTTATTGGTATTATTTCAAGTCCGCTTTCGTATATAAATGAGTCATGTATAGTTCATGCTGGCAATTTGGATTTTATAATGCACTTGTGATTCCTTTTAAAAATATTTTCCAATATTATCAAACTTTTTTACATGAGATTGTAGTCGTCTTAAAATTACAGGAAAGTTTAGGAATTTAAATTTAATTTTTTTGGCTTTATTAAGGCCTCGTTTCATTATCCTACAGAGTCGTACGAAACAAAATAGTGTGACATAAAAATGTGTGATTTTGTTTCACAAATCGTACGGTTTGAAGAAGTGTATGATCATTTTCATAAATTGATAATTGTCGTTCGATCAGAGTTGCTTTTACTTCAAGCAGCTGAACATAGAATTTTCTTTTTTTGACGAAAGGCAAGGAAAAACTGGAAAAATTATATTTTTATTAATATTTTGTTCTGTGCTTAGACACTGTTCTGCAGCACCAAATACGGGTATAATCAATTATATTATTAATAAATGATAGTTTGGCACCAGCGACGCCATGTTGATGCGATTTATTAAAATAGGAGGGTATCTATCACATTTTCGTCTGAATAAATCGGACGACTGTGTAGGATAGTGAAAAGAGGCCTTCAATACCACTTTTAATTTGCATATATGAAAATATTATTTTCTTGTATTTTATAAGTATTTTATAATATAGAAATGCCCACAAATGTATGTTGAACCCAATGGAGGTTATAATTATTGTAAATATTTACAAATATCTGACTAATAAATATTTGTATAAAAAAAAATATTATAAGCATTACAAATACTATTCCATGCCTAATTTTCCCAATAATGGAATAGATAAGAAAAAAAAACAATCTTAAGCATTCCAACTATTTTACAAACTTTATTGGCCCGATTTATATAAAAAAGTAATGTTGTGTGACAGTGCAAATCAAAACACAACAAGCACGTCAAACAGCTGTAAAATGAATACACCATTTCGACTATCGCCCGCCCTTTTGCAGAACACAAATATGAACATAAATCATGAAAAAGGATTTTTATTCAGATGATTCTTTGGAATAAGATGCCACGGAATATAAGTATCATACCCACCGCTGAGCTACAGTCTTTAAACCCAGTTAACAGCAGTTGAGGAAGACAAATCGACGAAAAGAACGCATGAATAAAATGAAACGAACTTTGTGAAACGTAAAATTATGGTTGACTGGCAAATAAGAGAATGACGCAATTTGCGCTAGAATGAAGCATGTGTCATCAGTCTTAAGACGGGCAGTTTAACATACACCAGAAAAAAAGCAACTGCAACATATTTATGTACCTCTGCCATATTAAACATCATCTAAACTTGCATACATATATATGCAGTTGTGTAAACTGCGTACAAATTGAACTAAAAAAGAAGTCGTAATTTCAACGCAATAAGTGAAAAGCATAAAACTTGTTTTGTAAGCTCTTCGTGAGCATGGCGAAGTAAAAATAATATTCTTAGAGGCAGACATCGTTTGGCATGCAAAGGATTATTGTAATTTGTCCAATTCAAGCTTCCCAACATTTCATCATGGCAAAATTAAGTATTTTATATTCTTATATTTTAAAAATTATTTTTATGATGGGCTGGATGGTTGTATTGCAATTATGAACCTCCTTAATGCTGGCTTTTATACACTTTTTTAACGTTTTACCTTTTTTTACACAGATAAACAGCAGGCCAATTTGACAGTTTAATTGCTGGTCTTTAGCTGCTAATTTTTAATCATAAATAATAAATACCAGCTTACAATCAGGTCTTGTAAGTTGCATGTAATAAGTTGTAAGCAAACCAACAGCTTCCAACCCCCTCAGTTGTTGGCAAAATGTTCTGAAAACTCTCATCGCCTTCGTTCGACATTATTAATTAAATTTCTGAATATTCATGACAAATGACTTCCCCTTTAACTCCGCCCACTAATGTCAATTTATTAACTTTATCGCAGTCTGGTCTATAATGATTGATACATTAGATGTGGCAAAGATTTGAGGAAACAGTGACAATGTACATACTCGTATACTTATGATGCAGTGCTTTCTTGTGCAGAAGAGTGGCATATTGATGGTAGGGAGCGGCCGCACCTTCCACTTGGTGCGTGCTCGAGTACAAAGAAATTTTAAGAAAATTTTATATTTACATTTTAATGTTTAAGGCGCGCGCGCATCTCATCAATTTTGTTGCAAGGCTTCGAAAAGCAAACTCTTTAATAGCCAGTATGTATGGATACAGTAGCAAATGCGTGCCAGACATTTTATGACTTTTTCACATGCAAGCATTGTGAAAAGAGTTTTTGGCATCATTATCATTGTTCGTTGCATCTGTGCACGTCTATGGCAAAATTTCCTGCACATTCTCTACTATTTTATTGTTTATGCAACATTTAAGTTTTCTAAATGATTAACAACTTTTTGTTAATTACAAAGATATATTAAATTGTAAATATTGTACAACTGGAAGCAGCGCTGGCAGTTCTCCCCACCTTTATGCCACAAGCCAGGTGCAGAGTTACAAAGGAAACTCAACTCGTATTCAATTATTTGCTTGTTCAGCTTTGGTGGGTGCAACAAATACAAAAAAAAAAAAAAAATTAGAAAAGAGAAACAATAACAAAAACATAAAGCTGAACATAAAACACAAGGCTCAATGTCTGCAACATGTTAATCTCATCATCAGCAGCAAAGTAAGACTTTTTATAAACTTTAAATTGTTGTTACTCTTCTCGAGCTACTGATCTATATATTTAAACAGTTGCAAGAAAAAAACTATACGAGTAAAAAACATTTACTCACGCATTAGATCGTGATGATGGACATGCAATACAACAACAACAACATTTCATTTGCTCTGGCAGTTGAAGAAGAAGGAAGAAGAAATGCAAGCGATAGCGGTGATTTTAATTTAACGACGTTGCAACATCAATGCTGATAGAGCAGCAGCTACCGCAGATACAATTTATAATTTCCATCAACAGTTGCGATTTTGTAGCAAATTTGTTTAATGCATAATTGCATATTGAAAGGAAGCATTTTGATTAATCATTATTTGTGCAACATGGGAAAAGTTCAATTTAAGCGCAATTGGCGATACGATTCTAGTCAACCAAATGGAATTATTTGCTGCTAGCAAGCCCACTGGCTCATATTTTCATTTAGTACAACTTATTCAATAACAGTTTTAGTTAATGTTTTATTTTGATTAATTTTGATTTCAGCTGATTAGGAACATTTTTAAAATTATAATTGAAGTTTGTTTATTGAAGCACAGTAGAGGTCTTTGAGCGCACACAGTATACGTTGCTACTTTGAGAATAGAACATTTTCAATTCAATAATCTTTTAGATTTAGAAGTTTAGAAATTGCAACAGAAAATTGTTAAATTTAATTTGTTTAAATTTTTAGTTAAAAAATATAAATTTTCTATTTTTTATCAATTTATTTATTTATTTACTTAATATTGCAACTATATGACTATAATTATAATATGGATGGAAGCACTGGCGGCTACCGTGGCTATCGCATAAGCCCCGCGACGCGGAACTGAAGTCCTGTCCTTCGCGTGGCAGATTGGGACGCTGACCTGTATACTATCGGGGGCCTCTTCTTGCCACCTGAAATTTAATTGTTGGTCGTGTTTTTTTTGAAAAACTTTTAAACTTTTTACTTTGAAACTTTTCTTAAATGAACATTTTTTTTCTGGCTTTGCAGCCACAAACATCAAACAAAATCTTTTATATTGTAACGTGAGAACTTCTTACAATACAAAAAGATTTTTTTCGTTTGTCCAGTGTGACCAATTATTAGCTGTGATAAGAACAAGCTGTCTGCTAGAGAACCGTTTCTTGACCCGAAAATTTCTCTGTCGTCGCACAAAAATGTCTAAATTTAAGTATAGCGATTTTTAAATGATTGTCGTAAAGAATTTTTACAAAAAATTCCTAAAAAGCTTTACTAAATTGGTTTCTCAAAATTTTGTGAAGAACATGCAACGAGCCATGGATAAAAACTGGTAGGGCGCAAGTTAGATCAATGTTTTTCAAAGCAGAATTGTAACCAGTACCCAAAGCCCGTTGTAAGTACAAAAAATATGGTCTTGATTCCATTATATAATTTACTTGCAATTAACCCTATTTGTCATGCGCACTTTATGACAAATAAAGTTTTACGAATTTGTAAAAAGAATAAAAACGGTCTCTGAAAATCATAAATCTAATGTCAATAGGCCTGCCTACTTATGACTCGCAAAAATCAAAGATGCAACAGTTCCAACTTTGTGGCAACAAATATATGGACTAAATATGAAAGCTTTGCAGTTAAGCAATGAATAGTGGAATGCGAAGGTTCGAGGCCTGTTCCCCAGGGCCTAAGAAAAAAAAGTGAAGTATCAACAGTGGTAATACGTTTCACCAAATATGTACAGCAGTGTGTTCATTCCATCCACTCAGCCCATGACTGAAGAAAAGTGAAAAATGCATCTCTTAGGTTTATCTTGATCAGGAATTAAGCTTTTTGTAAATAATAAAGAAGAGCTTTGACTTCTGGCTAACCCTTAAGTTCACTTGGCATACAATAAATAACTTTTTTTCGACCTTAAAAGTTTTTTTTTTTTTGTTTTAGAGCCTTGACATTTTATTACTGCGATGCACAGAGTAATTTCAGTATTTGCTTAAATATACTTGTATGCATGTGCAGTCAGATTTATAACAACCATTCTTAAGCACTTGCAAATAGATTTACGATGACAGTTTCTAAAATATTCACAATGCCAATAACAACTGTCCAATGGACACATCACGATTACTCTCGTTTATTTAAGCATGAATACGGATGCAGCAGAAGAGCATAAAACAAAACTTCACACAAGAAAACGGAGAAAATTGCCGAGAAGAAGGAAAATGAAAAAGAATAATAACTCTTACTAAAAGCTGGTTGAACGTCTTAGCTGGTGATTCTATTAACTGAAATGAATGATAAGGATTAAACAGAGTGTTAAAGGTATGTAATGTAGTGCAATAGAAAAATGTTCGCAAGGAGCCAGAAGTAAAGATATTTCTTTTTCACATATTGCACTCAGGTCGAAATTGGTTACGATATATCGATAATGTTGAGAAAGACTTATATGTGCATTTTCATAAAAGCCTTTCGGAAGATTTTTATGATTGTTAGTACCGCTACAAGTTTAAAAATAGCTAGGGGCTCATATATCACATAGTCAATCATCATGTCACGGCTTTGTGGTTGGAAAAAGCTTCACATTGAATTTTTTTACTTATGTGGATTGCTGCAACTTACATATCAGCCTGTCTCAACATAATCATGTCTACTTTAATAAATATGCATATTAAATATAAAAAATTAATTGATAAAAAAATATATATTAAAAATTATTCATAAAATGTTATGAGTATTTTAATTTAGAGGTTAGAAGTTGAAGGTCGACAATAAATAATTTGTTTTAATTAACGAAAATTTTGTTACTCTGAATGGAGAAATTCGAGGGCTGGGCTCAAGCCAGAGTAGTGTCCTTCAGTTACTAACTATTACAGTTTGAATAAATAAGTATGAATTGCTGGAACCGATTTTCAATAGATTTAGGAAAAAGATTATATTTTGGATGGATTTTTGATATTTTCTATGGAATTGATTACATAACAGAACTGCCCTGCTGAATGGTTGACGTTCGTCTGCAGCTCCATTAGCATTATCATGCCAAGTTCATAAATTGAGTAATTTTACTTATACGAGTGAGTGTGTGTACATTAAGGTTTGGTCGATCATTTGGTCGAAACTATTTTGACTGTTAGCGTGATTAAAATGCGGCAGAGACTGTTGTTTAACAATGGCCTGTCAGCTTGCGAGATGCTGGAAACCAGCATAAAGTATGCGAGCGCACACAAGACAAAAAGCCTAAGGTGTGGATCTTCATTATGATCATAGTAAAGTTGTAAGCAATCTTTGAAAGGAACGATTTGGTTCTTTCTTTTGAAGTATAATTCTTGTACAAACTAATTTTTATGATATCCTGCAAGAAGTTTTATTATTTTGTGTAGTTTGCTGAGAGAGTTGATTACCTGCGTCTAGGCGGCACCCACGTCCTCTTTTAAAAATGCATATACAATATTCCAGCAGACAGACAAATATTTGCAGATTGCAACAAATCTTGTTGTTGCTTTTGGTTTTCTTTTAAATTGTGGTAATTGCACTCACGTGATTGATCACTCGTGCATAAGAACCATATTGCATCCTTCTCTGTTGTTGTTGTTGTTGTATTGCCAATTTTATTCCCAGTCTTGCAGCATCTACAATAAACCTATCGGTTGCATAAAGCTACAATGGATCTCAATGAAATTGGAGACTGCTTGATGATGATGCTCTGCGACCTTGGCTTTGAATACATGGTCTGCCAGTATTTTAAAAATTTTTTTTTTTGTTCTTGTGTTAATATAAGACACAAGTTCAAACTGGGCCACACTATTAATGAAGACGCATACCAGTTTGCGTTTTACACATGTAATGCTTAACTGGGCAGAAAAGTATTTTTTTAATTAATTTAACTATGCAGATAACTTTCTGGCTTGTTTTCGTCTCTTCAGTTGTATTCGTTCTTGTTTGCTGTATTTCTTGTGCAATCAAAAAAAAAATGTGAAAGTATTTTTCTCATTGAAGCTTCATTTGCTATAACGCTCTAGGATAAGAGGAACGGAGCCAAATTATTCAAAGTTTTAATTAGGGTTCAATCAATGAAATGCGTAAGCACGTGCAAGCCTCAAGATATCGTAATTCGTGTAGGGTACTTTAGATTCGCTGCATTTTATTCCCATTAAAATTACTTATAAATAATCGTTTTATAGTACAGAGGACAAAAGATGCACACACAGAGTACTGTGTGGCATAATACCGCCTGCATGCGTTTTTTTAAGATTGTCGTTGCAGTCGTCTTCAACGTGGCTGTTGTACTTGCCGTCATAGGAAGGCCACGAAGTTTCTTAAGCAAACAAAAGTAGTTTATTATCCTTAATGTGCATTATTCAACCGAGTGATATATAAGTTTTCATTAGCCCTGTCGTTGTCAGTCAGTCAAGCAGTCAAGCAGTCATGCAGCCGCATTATATATGAATGTAGTTAAGATTGCTGTTTGTTTCTTTGAAAGGTCTCAACTAAAGGTCAAATAAATCGAAATTGCATTGCGGAACATCCAGTCAAACGTACGATAAAGGGAAATAGTGGTTGGGCATGTACGAAACTTTATGGAGATCGTACTGCTGCCGGTGCTTGCTGAGTTCAATTTGCTTCTACGTTTTGTTTTCATATTCCGTCTGATCGTCTTGCACAGTGTTTTATTAAATGTTATTGAAGATTTACGCCAACTATTTTGTGTTTTTTTTTTTTGGTTTTGGTAAAATGTGTTGAGTAGAATGGTCGTCATATCGAGAGAGAAAACGTTTCTGTATTTAACTACGCAAGACTAGGAAGGCGGTCTTAAAATTACGTAGGAAATTGTTTTTAAAATTCCAAGAAAAATTTATATGAATAAGATTTTGTCTCCTGTAATTACCAATAGACGAAATTGCCTCTACTATGGCAATGACTACAGTGTACATTAGAAATAACAGGGCACGACACTAAATAGCATTGGATGTCGAGTATCATTAAACAAATAATATTAATTTTGGAAAGTAAGTAATTTTTAAGTAAATTCCACCACTTTTCATAGAATCTCTACGAATAATTTTCTATATGCTAGAAAGTGTTTGTGGCTACTGAGCTTCTCTCTACGACTTCCATTCTAACAAAGCTTCTTAGGAGATTTGAAAGCCATCGAAATATTTTTACTTTGATAGCAAAATCTGAGGTAAAAACTAAAAACTAAAACTAGAACCAAACGTACATATAGAAAAACGAGTAACATTTTCGGAACAAAAATCCAATTTTTAAAGAAACTTTAGACTCTTGTAGTATTTTTCTAAATTATCTTTGGCATTAGTGAATTATTGATCCACCCACTTTTTTATGCTACCATGGCACGTTTGCTGGTTACCATTTGCTCTTCAAGTTGATGATTACAGTAAAATATCAGCAATTTAGTTTGTCTAAATTTTAGTTGACGTTTCGCTATTGTATATGTGACATGGTAAGTGGCTGCACATGCGTCACTAGCAGTACACTGCAAAAAAAACCCCCACCAATAATATGTATAAAAAAATTAATGAATATGGCAAGCAAAATTAATTTATTTCCAGCAAATCGAAAACCAATCCTCTCACACGCAACAGCATGCATGTACAACACTGATCTATAGGAAACTGTCGCTGCACTAAACTGACCGTCATTAGTTTTCCAATAATTATTGTTTGTTTAGAAGGCGCTGCTTACAATAGCAATATGCTTGGGTTTTTAGACAAACAGATATGGAACGATTGTGGGGCATGTAAAGTATGTATGTATGTATATACGCCAGATCAAATAACATTTTCTCATGACTTAAGCCGTATTAGAAAGAGCATTTAAATTGCGGAGCACAGATATTAAAATAATTGTTACAATTTTTTACGTGTTTTTCCAGCTATTAAATAATAAGGAAGTCAAAATTGTTTATTAAACCATATTTTGCATATAAATAAAATGATATTGACGGGCATGAACACAGACAGGCAGTTGGATCGATAGGCAGACATTGAAGTAGACATTAAAATGTATGGATATCAATTTATATTTTTTTAAAGGAAAAGCGCTATCATGCCCCAAGTTAACCCAAAAAGTTGTTGTGGGTTCAAATCTGTCTACTTTATGCACTCTTTTTATGCATAAAAATCCAGTGAGTAAAATCAAATTGTGAATTTTAGAACGGTTTTTAAGCCCCGTTGCTGCTAAACATGATTTGGCTTTCAAGTCAGTCATATGTAACACATACTGAGGTTGCTATTAAATTGCATAGTAAAAAAGAGGGAGATCAGTTTGATCAGTTGGGCAGGCAGCATTTCTTGAAATAAAAATTTTCGTAAAAGGAAACTGAACCAGAATATCCAGGATATCAAAATCCTTGTTGCCATTATGGGTTAATATGACTTCTTCGTCAGAGGCAAATGTGGTTTTTCCTTAAAACTTTATTAAACTTAAAGAAAAGACGCAACTAATTAAGGAAAACTACGAATTGGGCGGAACCGATAATATTGCATACAGAGTTGGCGTCTTTGCTTGCTGTTTGTTTGAGTACTGACAGATAAGCCAGGAATAAAGTTTCTCCTTTTTTCGCAATACGAGTTTTAATAAGTATATATTTTGTCTAGCATACGTTTACACGGGAGGAGTAAATCGAGTCTTAACTAAACGCACATGACCATTCATTGACGGTACTGGCAAAGAGATATTCAAAATCAGTTTTCTAGGCATATCGAGTGGCGCACATTCATTGGCACATTAAACCAAATCAGTTTGGTGACCTCGCTGGAAATAGAGTATTTTCATTTAGTCTCAAGCTTTGCAACGAAAGTCGAATAAACTTTAGCAATTTTATTCAGCAAACAATTTATTACGAAGTAACATTTTTTTTATTTATTTTATTTAATATGAACTTCTTTTAAGCAGTTCAACAAGAAGCTGGCAAATGTAAATATTTAGTAAGCGAATATTAGAAAATGCTAAGCCAAAAAAAAAAAGAAGAAAATGTAAAAGCTTAAAATGCGATTGCCAAAAGCGAATACAGGGTACAACTGAAATTGTGTCTGCCTCGGTTTATTGATCACAATTCTCCTTTACTTTGTCGATTTTCTACTCCGTTTTCATGTCTGTCCAGGCGCACATGCGCTTAATCCTAGTTTTAAGCTAAATTGTCTGTTATTAAGCTTAATCTTTGCCTTCAATCTATTTGGGTTGCTGCAACGTGCTTCTGCAACCAATGAGCTGTGCAGTCAACTAATGCAAGTGGTTTGCTGGCTGGCTGTCTACATGCATCGCTGGCTCACTTGCGAGCACAAAATTAACAAAAAATATGTATTGATGTGTTGCCGTTATAACAATTTTCCACCGAGCAATAACAATTTGAATATTAAACATGCCAACATTATTCAGCAACTGCTGCAGTTTATGTGCAGCAGTAGTGAAACATTAAATCAGTTGATGTCTAAAGGGGCATGGGAGTATTTTATACATTTTTTCTTTATTTTTTTTCTTTGTTTATTTGCGGAATTTTCTTTTTTTAGCTTTCTTACTTAGTAGTTATTGACTGACATTAGTTGGCTGTTTTTCAACTGTTGCTATATTTCTGCTGACTCTTTGCTGTTATTATTTATTTTCCTATTTCTAGTTGCTAATGTCAAAGATTTTTATACAGTTTCTTGCTGCTGCGATACTGTTTTATCTCTAATGCAATCAACGTCAAAGCTAATGTGCGTCAACAATATCAACAATATTTTTTTCGCTTCTACTATTATTTGTTAGTCGGACAGGAGCTGATGGAGAGAGGTGGCTGCCAAATAGGAAGATGAGATTTTACGAAGGAGGTAGTTGCGATTCTCTTTTCTTAATGGCTTCAAATTTAAACTCTATATAGTGTACAATAATATCCCTGAGGCTGCCTTACAATCATTAAAGATTTTCTTTCCTTTTTTGTTTTTGTCTCGGTTTTTCTTTTCCTTTTATACTTTTATTTACCGTTGTTCTTTTATAATTTCAAAGAGAGCTTTTCCATTTAATAGTGGCAGCAAAGAAAAATAACAGGAAATGGACAGAAACCAATAAGCAGCGAACCATCATGAGAGAGACCACCATAGTTGCTTTTTGATTGACACTTTAAATCACGAAAATTGGCAGATAATAATACGGGTCAAATATTTTTGGGCAACTAATAAACTAACAAAATTAAATTTGATCTACGAGTTAGAAAGTAAAGGGCTTTTGCCATAAATAATTTTTGTGTACAAATCAATTCTTTAACTTCTGGTGTATAAAAGCAAAATATAAACAAAAATAATATTATTGGATTGCAAAGAAAAGAAAATTTCCTAAAAGAATAAAAATATGTATTGCATAATGAAAACTTTATCTGCCATAACCTGAAATGAAAATGCAACTCTGTTACAGATATAATTTAATTTAAATTTAAAATTAAAATAAATTAATTATAATATTTAAGGTTGCAGGCAGAGATTCGTTCATTTGAGCTATATATGCAGCTTATTCATTGTGGTAGCCAACTTCGGCTGCTGCATGCCCATCCACAGCTTCATCAGTGCTGATTCTTATAACCGCTTCTTGTAAGGGCGAAAGCATTTCTGAATGGCTTATCATTTACCATTTATATCCTTGGGGTGCTTTGTTTTTTATATTGGATCTTAACAGTTATTTAAGGCTTGCCGCTAGTTCGGTCCACTTATTTCCTTTATGGCTGCCACTGTACACAATTACAATCGGCTACATTGTTTTGAATAATTTTCTAAACTTTCTAATTATTGTTTATAAGAAATTCGGTTTTCGCCATTTTCACTGACAAATGAAAAGCATTTCTTTTCACTATTCCGCAGAACGACAATGATATTACGGTGAAACTGTGAAAAGGTTTGAATTTATTTATCGTTGTTTCACTAAACGAGAATCAGACACTGTAAAAACACTGAAAAACCTTTTCATTTCACAGTTTCACAGAACCAGAATCGACTCCTTGGTCTCCAGCAATATGTATTTGCCAATCAATTGAAATTCCTGACAAAGTTACCCAAATTGTAAACGAATACCGGAAAAAATAAAATTTTACTAAAAATTAAATATTAAATTATTTCAAAATAAAAGATCAAATAAAAATAAAAACCAAAGAAATAAATTCATGTAATTAAACAATGACTTCAGGCTTCCCAATTTGTCGCCTACTTCACTTAAATCCTTTTTCACGAAACAACAATTTATTTCTTATTTAAAACAGTTTTCAAGTTGCGAAAAAACTCCAATTTTCGTTCAACGTACGAGTACATTCATGGAATATTAAAGAGCAGAGCTACTGATGTGAAATTTATTTTAAATAAACTTTTAAAAATCCTGTAAATCATTTCCGTTGTAATTGCTTGCTCAATATTAAATATTAAAAAAGGATTTATGTGTGTTTATTTGTAATGAAGTGTTTGCTCTGCTGCTACTGTACTGCATATGGCTTGGCTTAAAAATTGTTTTTGGCATGGAAATGTAAATCCCTTGAGGAATTAGCTGCAGCCTTTGGGGAAAGATTCTTTAACAATACATGTATGTAATTTAAAGCATTCGAATAGCGTAACTTATACTTTAAATGAATATGATGGGCGCTTCGTGAAAGTCGTATATTTAATAGCAAGGTTAAGGGGTCCTTTAAAGATTTTTTATAGGCATTATTATACCGAGTATTAAAGGACCATATGGTGCAAAAATGTCTCTGCCTGAGGCAAATTAAATGCCATTATAAGTCTTTATGCAATTCTATAGAATTGACGAATCGTTAAGAAATTTATTGCAAATTGGTGAGCGATTAAATTTTGTGTATGGCGTAAAATGGCCAGATCGTCAGATTTCATTAGATATTGTGGTCTTGAAATAAATGAAGAAATAAATGCAGAAAATTTATTAAATAATTTTTAATAAAATATATCTTTGGCTTCGAAAGCCTCTTTCTTTACTTTGAATTTAATTCCTTTGCGCATTAGTGTTATCAGACGAACAAAATGGCAACATTTGTTTTCAAGTGTTTGCACAGTTTACTGATATTTTAATTTGAAACAGGACGATTCTAGGATTCTCATCTAGCAATAATCCCCCCTATACCAATATTAGCAATTAACTAAGTCACTGCATATACAGTCGAAGAAAAAGTGTTATGTGAATCAACGAATTTAATGAATCAATTTATTTACGTAGGAATTTACGAAATTTATTATTTAATTTATAATAAATCGCCAATTCTAAAATTCAATACTTTGTATAATAAATTGATAAAACAAATTTATCCTTAAATTAAGAAACACATTAAATTCCGACGTTTGTTAATCCATATGGCAAGATGTAATTAGTTTGTTTATGACAATTTACTCGTTTTCTTATAAAAATTAATTATTTATTTTAATTATCAAGTTTGAGTTCAATAACGTTTTTAAATTACCTATTGAATGTGGAACAACGTTTGCAATTACCTGGTATTTGTAATTTATTGCTTGAAAGAAAACATAGAAAACTAGAAATATGAATTTATTTAAATACGAGGGTGGGATGAACAGTTCACGGACTAATCTAGAGATAAAGCTTGTAGATAAATTTTCTTTTTAATTCTACAGTACCATATTTCCCCGGCTTTTGTTTACATATTCAAATCGTTTGCTTAATTAGTATATATTTGAGAGCCGATACAAAACGACTTGAAAATGGAAAAATCAGAGAAAGGCCCTAAAATCTATTAAAATTAAAAAAGAGCTGGATTCCACACTGAATGAACAGTTAAACAGTAGGTTGTACGAGCACTGCGAAGAAACTAAGGTCGGAGCACCAACTTTTGAAACGGTTGAAAAATTGATAAAATTATGGTAGGGGAGAGCAGCTAGAAAGTGAATGAAATAGCTGGGAGACAAGGGTGTCAATTAAAGGTGTTCCGATGGCCACGGACGATAAAAAATTGGCTCGAAAAACTTTGAAAATTGAAAATCTGATGCTGTACCACCGAAACCCCAGCGAATGTTTACATCGATTTATGACTGTGGAGGAAACTGAGTTTCGCCACTAAACTACTGAAACTAAATAACAGGCGAAACAATTGATTGGGCCAGGTGAACCGAACCTAAGAAGGCCGCACCAATTTTATTGGCAAATAAGGTTATGGCGGGTGTGTTTTGAGATTCTAAAGGAATTCTCTTCATTAATTTTATGCAAAGTTTTTAAAACGTTTGATTACTAAATCGTGAAATATATATCGTGTATCACAGATTTTTTTTGTTAGATTTTGCTTCAGCATTTTACAAATATATATATTTCTTGCCTCATGTTTTCGGTGGATCGTACCAAAGGCAAATATTTATTTAATTAATCAATAAACTTCAACTGTAAAGAACATTCATAATTTTTTACTGTTCACTCCGTTATAACAGTTGCATGCAATATTTACGTGCAATATAAAAATTATGCTTTATAATCGACAACAAAATGTAGAAAGTTAAGTTTTTACATTACAGGTCTGTATATTTAATACTCTAAAATCATGCTGCAAATTAATTGTTCTGGATGCCCTGCTGAAAATGGTGTTTGTCGAGAGGTATAACATATTATAGCTTTGCATTCATATTAAAAAGAGTTGAGTAGACACACACATAAATAAAATATTGTTTTTCTATTTATTTACCCTTCCGATGCTTCTGGAAAAGGAAGAAAGAAGACCGAGTACTTCACAATAAAAAATAATGCATTATTAATAATTCAATAACTAAAAATTAATTATCCTTTCGGCAAGAAGGCGCATGTGTATGAATGAATGTCTGTCCTTGTGTATAATTTTCTTTTACCTAATCACCCTTCACTCACACCCATACAGTCGTCGTTGCAGCATTCCAAACCTCATTCTATATCACGGGGGCCAAATGCGACAGGAGTTTCGGTAAGTTTGTTTGTTTGTGTATGGCTGTGCGAAAGTATGATTGAAAAGCAGCAAAGCGGAAATGTTGCATATTAACTGAAAACCACCTCCATATGTTTGCTGAGAGTTAGACGAAGCGTAACAAACTACCGGCAATGCTTATGTGGAATCACACACCAACGTACAGATTTTCGAAATGAAAATTATGCCACTTGTAGTCAGTTTTATTTTAGCTTTGCTTCAAAGTTTTGCTCACAAAATTAGAAAAAGAAAATGGGAAAAGAGAAATGTGAATATGTTTTGGCATCCATTTGCCAAAACTGATCAAATATTCTACATATTATTAAAGCAAGCACATTGTGGTGACAGGCTGTGGACAACAATATTTTGAAAAATGTTTAACTGCAACTGAGTTTGAAAGTTACAACTTTTGTTTTTAGTTTTTTTTTCAATGCTTCAGGAATGCCGCACCATACGGACGATGCATCACATACCGCAGCTTTAATTTGATCCACTACTAGCAAAAAATTTTATAAGGCTACAAAGTACATACAACAAAGTGGCAAAAAATGTTTGCAAAAGTACTTAAAGAGGAAAAAGCATTCGAGAGTCTACCAAGTGGTTACTCATTCCAGATACTAAAGACAAAATTCGTTTAGACTTTACATGCCTGACAACCAGCAGGATAACGATTGCTGAGAGCTCATTATTGCAATTGATTGAAGTCCTAACAAAAGTGTGCGTATTGAATTACATACAGATTTTGCTACGAAATGTCAAAAACTTTTACCTCGCTAAGTCCAAATAAAAAAAAAAAAACCTCTTTTTCTAAATTGTTTTTTTCTATTTCTTAATTTTAGTAACACAAAACATTTTTCTCAAAATTATGAGGGCACAATATTTAAAATAACTCCAGCTAATGACCTGAAGCTTTTTTTTGTATATCAAAATATTTTTACTGTACCCCAATTTGTAAACTCGAATGCTTTAATTAAGAGAAAACACTATTTTGTTATCGTTGGACACATCCTTTCCATCACAAGCCACTTCCACATACACATCTTCATAAATTAACCAGCAACCACTAACTGACTACAACTGCAGCATGCTCATGCCCAAGCCCAAGCCCAAGCCCGCCAAGAAATCCAAGAATCTCCAATTAGATTGTGATATTGCAACATATTGCGCTCGTATGTGCCTCGTACGTATGAGTAACATCCCGCCACATCAAATAAAAGAGAATAAAAAATACGTACAACATTTCATTACAAATTTATAAAGACGACGACGTCTGCGATGACAGCAACGTTAAGCATAAATAGCACCAAATAGCACTAAGTTTGCCAACAAAAAAAAAAAAAAAAAAAAAAAAAATTAATTTAAAAAAGTTATGAAAAAAGAACTGAGATTTTTCATAACAATTCGGGTAGCATTGAATACATTTCTAAATTAAGCATGGAAAGAATCCAAATAAAATCATATTTTTTAACAACTCTTTTTTTTTGGCTAAAAAAAAAACCAAATTACATTGAACAAGCTTAAGTACATTTTTCGAAACTTTGTCTGCAGCTTCCTTCCTTCACCTACAGGACGACTCAATGTTGTTGAGGATGCCTCTTAAAACTTAACTTTAAAACCCCAGATTTTTTATGTGTTGCAAAGTTTGCTTGTTTTCCTTTTCTTTTTGTTACTTTTTTTTGGCCATCAATTTAGCTGCAGCCTGTACCTGTACCTGGCTCGCCCTCGCGTAAAAGTAAAACATAAAATGTAAAGCAAATAATACGAAATTAAATAAATTATTAAAAGATAACATTGAAGTTACTTTCGTATTTGTAGTTGGAAGCACGAAGCACACACAAAAACAAATAAATAAAAGTAATGGTACATAAAAGTGAAACAAAATTCGAAGAAGAGTTAAGACAAGTGCAGATGATACGAATCAAAAGCAACGATATAAGTGCCGGATATTAAGGTAATGTGGTTCCATAATAACAGGCAGTAGTTCCCAAATCTGGGTATAGCATTGAATTTGGCTACAGATGCCAAATCAAGTGTATATAATATATAATATGGGTTCTATCTTTAAAAACGCCCATCGAAACTGAATCCTTAGAAGATGCTGATCGGCGGTGTATGGCGCTTGCTTTTGAGATTGCTAGCCAAATCCAGCTCGTGTTGCATTATTGCTGGGCTGTATCTTAAAAAGTGCCCCTTTTAGTTGAATTTGCATCCTTACAAGACACTGATGGCTATGTATGGGCCTTGCTTTTGAGCTTGGCGATCGCCTCCACCTCATATTGGAATTATTATGAAGCATTGCTGTTATGAGCCTTATAGTTTTGCCTTATACTACAAAAATAAGCTTGATTTCAGAACAAGTTTCAGCTCAGAGTATTTAAGTATTGGTTTTCCTTAAGTTAAAAAAAAGTCAAGTTGGTTAATTAAAATGGTTTGCCCTTTTCATTGCCTTAATTAATTGATTTGAATATTGTAAAATTTTTCCTTCTCGGCCCCCATTACCATGTGAGCTATCGCTTTCCCAATACGCTAAAGACAGTTTGCAAATCGCTGAATGTCTCTCTGTTACCATCATCCTAATGCCCATGAAGATAGGAAAGAATAACATCAGCAAAATAATAACCACATCTGTCGGAATTCATGCTTAGTCGATTTTCAATTAAGATAAATTTTTACCGTATTACGTTCATGTTCGAAATGTAAGGATTTGGTTTTTCACAGAAATATTTCGCATTCAAACTTAGTTTTGTAGTTAAAACTTGTGCCGGCTTTACGTATTAAACATCTGCACAAATATTTCAGTATATTTGGACGATAAAATGTTGTGTTTTCTCCACTTTTCTATAAAAATCTTGGTTTATTTATTTTTATAGACAGTAGTTGCAGATACTTGTGTGTAACTTAATTTAATTTTTTGTTTTAAAAGTTTTTCTATATCCCTTCTGTTCTATGAGCAATCAAATAATTCTAAGATTGAGAAACTTGCAGCTGCCTCCCCCAGCTACTGTTCATTTGGTTTACGAATGAAACGTAAGGAAAGTAGAAATAAGGAATAGAAGAAATATGATAACATTGTTAAAAAGTTAAAAATAAAAAGTATAAAATAAGAAAATCAAAACTTTATATAATATTATATTTCCCTTTCGGCCAGTAATTTCTGATGATAACCAATTCATAATGGTAACTTGCTTTTGTTTTGTTTTATTTATTTCTCTTTTTTCTTTTAACAAAATAAAATGGCAAAGCGAGACGAAAACGCAGAGCGCAAACAAAACTTTAAAATTGGCTTATTTGTCTAGACAAATGAAATAGACTCTAGTGTTTTCTATTTATTTAAAAAATCGTTTTGATTTGAAGTTTAACACAAAAGGAAGGAAAAAAGGAAAATTAAACTTTGGGAAAAGCCAATGAGCACAGCATTGCTAAGTCATGCCACTATTACGTTTTCTGGTCATGCATGAGAACTGTTGCAAATATTAATGGGTACGTTGGGATTTCCCACAGTAAATATTATAACAAATAAAATTAAGCTTTTTACTTACGAGCTTTAGTGGTTGGCCTGGCGAAAATTAGAAATATTTTACTTAAATTAATTTTAATTTATATTGGATTTATTCCACAGTTCCTATTTCAAATTGAGTTGAAAGAAAAATGAAATAATTTAAAAAAAAAGAATTTTCTGCTTTATAAGATTCTGTAACATTCTTGTTGTGTTCTTGTTTTTAACACCTTGTTCCACTGTGCCTATACATAGCAGCACTATTTAATTTACAATATCGGTCTTACTTTCTTGGTAACTTCCACCTGAGACGCTGCGCATTTTATATAACTTTTGAACCTTAACATTTACTAGCTTTTGGAATTTCCCCTTCACCAAGATGGCCCACCTCACATTTATCAACCATCTAGAAAATAGAAAAAAAAAAATTAAAAAACTGTTAGCAGACTGTTGGCCCGTTCAACCCACCTCAACTTTTCCTGTGGTCAAATTTTGGGACAAAAAGGTATCTTTTTCGGTCGCTGCGGAGCCTAAACCCACTTAAATGATTGTTTGTGTTGTAATACAGACCAACTTTTTGGTTTTTAATTACAAATTAAATATATTAACCGCTTTATTATTAAAACAGATAGAAATTTCAAAATTACCTAGTAATTACCAGCCTTTAGCTGGTTAACTAACAGCATTCCGCAAAAGTACACCCCCTTGGGCTAACTTTTTAATTAGTTATACGAACGTCATCCCCTTGACTAGATATCACTTTGATATTGTTACATAAATCCAATTATCGGATTGTTTAGCTAGAGAAAATATAAACGATTATATTTAATTACTCATGCACTGATAATTATCGGATATTGCCAACTAAATAAATAGGAGAAACTGTATCACTGGTCGGCCCATCGATCTTACAACAAAAAAATGTAATTTAAATAATAACTCTTATGCGGCCGGAGACCTTTAGGCGGAGTATGGCAATCTCATTGATTGAATCCAGGTAATACTTTGTAACACTACTGGGCGTAGTACATCCATAATTTTTTTTTTTTAATATTGTGTTTGCAAGCCGGGGAGTTAAAATGCCGCCTACAGTATGATTCAGTACTTTTAACGATTTGGACAAGAGTTAAAGTGGTTTGCGCTACCTTTGAGGCGGTTGATTAGCCTGCTCTTGATATTTTTGTTTGATATTCACTTTAATTTGAAAGTATGTCGCATTTTTGCTAGAAATTGCGGAAATCGCAAGCACGAATAAAAACCAAACAAATCGTTACACGAAAAACAATCTATGCAAATATATCGTTTTTAAATTTGATCGTTATAATTAAAATATCATATATGAAAATATTTTCTATACTGTATAATTATTTCTAAGTTAAAGCACGCGATGGAATTTCTTTCAACAGTCACTGGCTTACTGGGCATGGCCTTTCTTATCAGCCTACTTAAGAGATTTTCTTGTGTTGTAATGTAGACGAACTTTTTTTCCTTTGGGCTCAAAAATTAAATATATTGAACGTTCTTTTTATTAAAATAAATATCAATATAAAAATTATAGGCGTTTATGTCCGTAAATTAATAAAGGCAGCTGAATAGTAACAGTGTTCCCTTTTTGAATGTTAAAAGTGTCTCGATAGCAATACATCTGATGTAAAACTTCTATAATGAAAAAATTGGGGTATTCAAGCACCCACATTGTCGTAATGTCGTATTAATTTACAATAGTTTAAAAGAGCTTCTGTGGTGCTTAAACATATAATTTCATATAATAATAAGAGGAATTATGACGTGTGTATTGCCTTTGAATACCCGAAATATCTTTTCGCGGACTTTTCTTTCTGACTTTCACTGCCAAACATAATTTTACGTGTTTAAATGTTCAGCTTTAAAAATTGCATTGATCTGCCCTGCAATACTGACTTTAAAACGATATTTGACAAGGAAAGTTGTTGTTCGTCCTCTCGCCTTTTAAACAAATCCCATTTTTTCCAAATATAGGAATTTTTATTATTATTTTTTTTCCAGCAACCTCAAATTCACATAATATTCATTATAAAATAGGATTCAACTTTATAAGATTTTACATTGTGTGTTTCCTTTAGAAGAAAGAAGTTATAAGTAAACATTTCTAAAATGAATTTTTTTTTAGCAAAGAAACTCAATTAATAGTACTTTTAATTAAATTATCTATTTCAAAAGCATTTATGCAACTAAAGTCTTAAATGGCAGACATAACAGCAATTTAAGTATGAGCAGAATAATGATTTTAATGCTTTTAAGTGTATTTTGTTTAAGTAATTTTCAATCTACTACTTTTGTGTGATGTTGTTATTGCTCTTGCATAGTTTTCCCTTTGGTGGTATTAGAAAACTTAATTAAGTTTACTATGCTGTTGTTCAAATGCCACAATGACAACCCAAAAATAAAGAGAGAAAAGAAAAACTGTAATAAAAAAAATTTCCCTCAACTACACACGTACGCAAACACATACGAAAACTCATTTATCATGCCACACACGAAAAGTGCATATGACGAGAATACTCGCATTGTTATTTATATGGCAGCCTGGTTGCCACCCACTTCAATAAATATTGCACTATTGTAAATTTTTGATTTTTCAAGACTAGAAAAGAAACACGTCTGTATGTCTGCAGATGTGTTGCTCGTCAAAGTGTACTTGCACTTACTCGCACATGCATGCAAACATATTTCTCAGATGTTTGTGCATTCCCCACATACACACATAAATGCAAGAATGAAATCTTTAACCACAGAATATTCTTGTAGAACTCTTGTGTTACATCTTTTTGAACACGTACTTTACATGGCTCTATTGGTTGCATTTCATACGATTCCTTTCTGCCTCTTATCATACTCTCTTATGAAAGGAAAACTATTCTTAGGTCTCTCTCTACTTGCACGAAGAGTGTGTGTCTGTGGGAGTGTCTGTGGATGCGTGTGTGTATTACGAAATGCAATTATATGAATGAAAAATTTTGATAGGTTTTTAAAAAAACCACACTGGCAGAAATAAAGTATTGTGCGTACAAGTCTGTGGGTGGAA
This sequence comes from Ormia ochracea, assembly GCA_963402855.1. Taxonomy (NCBI): domain Eukaryota; kingdom Metazoa; phylum Arthropoda; class Insecta; order Diptera; family Tachinidae; genus Ormia; species Ormia ochracea. Next base: position 31,486,298 of record OY727107.1, on the reverse strand, counting down.
TATTTAATTAAATGTTGCACATGCGAGGCAAGTATGTAATGTTAAGTTTGTCGATAAAACTAAAGAGAAAAGTGTGTGAAAAGACATTGTTGCAGTACTGCAGGTTTGCATGAGATGTATTGCTGTCTAGAGATTTTTAGACAATTTACTTAAATTCTCTAACTTAATTTACAAAATTTGTTATTACATCTTTTCTATGTATAATTATAAAGTTTAGTTTGTCATTACTTCTAATGTCATTATGTACGATGCGATAATAACTTTATGTAAATGAGTTTATTTTTCAATATTAGATTTCTCACTGTTTAAGTAAACATGGGAAATTGCAAAGAAACAGCGGGTTTGCAGCGGCTTTAAGGAAAATTTACATTTAAAATTAATTGTAAATGGAATTTCATATAAATAAAAGAAGTGGGCATGAAATGCATAAGTATAAGGCATTCTAGAAGCCTTTCAAGATGACCTTAGTAGAGTGGGTAGATGAAAGGGAAATTGAACAGATGACGGTGTTGCTTACACATGACTCTTTTGTTAAAGTCGTAAGAAAAAGCAATATAGACACTACCTTATGAATAGAACAATTGTTTAAATAATGAGAACTGATCCTAAAGAGAATAAATATCAAATTGAGAAGCAGCCATGCATCGTATGTTGGCTAAAACTTAAATATATTGTAATGGTCGTCTGCAGCAACGGCCGCCTTATTTAAACTCACGCTCAAAGTCATCGCACTTTAATTTATGCTTCAAATTATGCCAGATTATCAGTCACAGTTGCTGTCACTGGTTAAACTACATGGCAAGTTCGTCAACTACAAACGACTAAGATCGAGGGATTGATTCCTCCTCGCACATCCCCTAGTTATAAGGTGGGAAATTCTCAGGAATTTATTTTAATTTAAATTACTGATAATAAGCATCTGGCATACGCCACGCCCGTCGTCTATGAGTCATGGCAAGTCAACTACTAGCGCTTTAACAGACTAATTACTCCGCTGCCTGCGTGCAGTAAATACACTGTATCCATTTAAGGGTGAGTGGGCAGGTTAAATTTTCCAAAAATTTCAATAAGAAATGCATTTTTTAAACAAGGCAATACTATGTTTGAGAATTATTATATTAAAAAACTTACCAAATAAGCCGCAAAAACTAGTCTATTCCTCCTCACATTCCGTCTCAATGTATTACATGAGTAGGAGCTGTCCTTTGAGAGCTGGTCATAGAAAAACACAGTTTTGAAAAATTGAATTTTGGAAATATAACTATAAAATTTTGTATTTGTTTTTTTTTTATTCTAGAAATGACAGCTGTTTTAAAAAAAATGTTTGCTGCATTATGTTGAATTTAATGGGTTAATTGTACTTCGGATATCAACGGTTGAAGCCTGCACAAGTTAGCAAACTGTAGAATTGCTCATATTCGATTCACCAAATGTAGATCCATTCCGTATTGTTTTAAAACGTTCTCTTGCCTAATAAAATATTTGGTCTTAAGTTGAGAAATCCAATTAGCCGTGCATAGTCCACTCTAAATTCCGAAAATGCTTAGGAAATCTTGTTGAAAATATTGAGAAAATGGTTTCCCATTTCCAAGTTTTGTGTATGGAGGGCATTCCATTTTCAATTTATTTCCCTCTTCTCAACAAAATCAAAATCTGATTATTTTGTTTTGTTCTGCGAATGAAATCGCGTCAAATAAATTAATTAATATCAAATAAGAAGAAATATATATTTTTAGTATGTCAAAAAAAAAAAATAATGAAAAAAAGTCACATATTAAAACTAAATTTTTATTAAAATTGTGTTTTAACATTGTGTTTAAATAAAATGCAATAAACATTGATTCCTATTGCAAGAATAATGATTATTAAAATTTTTGGGGAGAACACATAGCATTAAAATTTTATCAGTAACGTATGAAAAATATGCCTATAAGTTCCACATTTAATGGAAGACGGCTTCCTACTTAAAATTAGAACAACAAAACGGAGAAAAAAAAATTATAATTTCCATAATTGTCATCGAAAACGAAACAAATGAATGAAAAGTAAAAGTTTATGGCTGCCTAAACATAAATTTCTCGCTTAAGACCTGTTTAAGATGAAAGTGATAAAATTCTCATTAAGTTTACTAAAACAAAAGAAATAAAAGTATATACAAAAATGCGGTTAAAAAGTGCGCATCAAAGTGATAAGGTAAGTAAGTGGGTATGCTTACTGAGCTAGAAATTTGGTACAACACTGAAAACCTGACTTACAGAAAAGAAAAAAAATATATAAAAAAACTGAGAAAATTGAACAACAATATTGAATATTGAGCCAAGAAGAGAAATTCTATGGTGTTAATTTTAGCAAATTAGAATGATTTTTTTTTATACTATTTCAGGCGGAAAATAAAAAACTTTATATTTATTTAAATTAATTGTTAAAGTCTAATGACACAACACAACAAAGAAACTAAATAGCAATAAATAAAAATTAAATAATTTTAGATTGGAAGAGAAAGCCCCTATTCCTAAGATGGCAGTGGATAAAATTGAATGTGAAAATATTGTGAAATCTTTTGCTGCTTAAATTTCAATTAGAATTTGAAATTTCCTCTGACTGCTTGTAACTTTATTTGTTACAGTATTGTAAAATATAACAGGGAATGCTATGCTCAAGAGATGTGTCGCTAACTATCGCGATTGCTAAAGTTTTAACGCACATGTTCATTCCTCAATTTTATTACCTCTAATCGCAAAACCATTTTCAGTTTAAAACACTCTACAGAAATTATAAATTTTACAATTTAAAAAAATAAAAACAAAAAGCCAATTTAAAAATTTAAATTTAAATTCACTCATTGTGTGATGCTAGTTTTATTGTGCATACGTATACAAGTAAGAGCGGCCTCCATTAGGAAGCGTTGCAAAACATCGTTGCTGTGCTCTAAATGGAGACTTAAAGACTTTGACTGTAGCACAGCTGGAACTTGCCGCAGCTCACCTTGTAGCTAAACTCACGGATATAGTTGTCTACACTATTCCATTTAGTTGTGAGATTTACTGCTGGTCTGATTCCATGGTCGTTCTTTCATGCCTCAGGGAACCACCTTTATATTTCAGCGTCTAGGTATCGTATAGTGTTCTCGTATAAAGGCAGCTATTCGCTGCACTTTGAACTCAGGGAACCACCTTTATATTTCAGCGTCTAGGTATCGTATATATTCTCGAAATCAAAGCTTTGGAAAAATGGATCTGGTTTGTTATGTTTTGATCCTTCTCAGAGAGGTATTTCCATTTTTTATCTACTTTGTTAGCAACCGTATTCCTCGCATGCACACATTTCAACTACTGATATCAAGATACAATGCTATTTAATTTATATATTTTTCCTCTTTTTCTTTAAAAAGAAATTTGCATTTGCGTTAAATGTAATTTGAAAGTTTTTTTTCTATATATAAAAGACATTTCTGTAACACCTGCTTTGCCCTCAATTCCAACACTGTCGTTTCGCAAAGTTTTTTTTTTTTTTTGAGCTTGAGATTTAATTTACTTTTTGGAAGCTTCACTTTTGAACATGTTCCGTTGTTTTGTGACAACAAGCAGCAAGAGGAGAAGGCAATTTAACGCTTTGTTGGCACAGCAGCACAGTAACTACCGCAATCACTAAAATATGGAAAAGAAGCATTTACAACAATAGCAGATAACAAGGACAACGGCAATCACAACAACACAATGAATTACAAAAAGAAGAAAAATGTAACATTTTAGTTTAGACAGAAAGGAGAGAGAATGAATTTTCACAATTTCTCATCATAATTTCCTTGGAAGCAGTAAACCAAAAACATTTAAAGGATAGAAAAGGTTCTGTTCTCTGTGAGGAATACGAATATTTGAGGAAATTACATATTTAATAATTTTGAAATAATTCAACATCAATCAGTAAGCAGTTGCTTTAAAGCTCTGGCTACGTTTCAGACCAGTGGAACCCACACACAATTAAGAGTAAACTTTATCTTCTACTGAAATTTGTATATTAATTTAAATAAAAGTGTCGCCAAATGTTGATGTTGCATGCCAAAACTATGTTACACCGAAAAAGCAACAGCAGCTACTACAAACACTCGAATTTAATATTATAAACTCGAAAAAGATGTGCCAATATCAAATGAAACTATGCGACAAAAAACTTTTCCCCCTCTCCAGAACTCATCCTTAAAAATATGCGGAAGGTATTACAGGGAAGATGAATAGTTTTTGTTACGGTAATCAAATATTTGCTTACAGGAAAACCTACATTTTCTTGAGGGCGTGCCGTGAAGAGAAAAGTGAAAAAATTAGAACAGACCCTTTAAAATATCTAATCCATGTGCATTGTACATAGACAGACAGCCAGCCAGTCAGACAGACGGATAGGCAGCAAAATATCAAACTCAAGTAATAGACAGGTGTAGCTGCGGCTTTAAATTTCCCATACAAAAGTTAGTCGATAACAGTGGAGGGGGATTGTGATTCCTTTAGACTCCATAAGCTTTTTTTTTGCATATTATGGGAATTATACACTTGCAAGAGTGTAACAGAAAGTATTAGCAAAACAAATCCACCATTAAAATACCTGCTACTAATGGTACAACTAAGCGAATGAGTGTAACTGATGTTGTATGGTTTTTTTTTGCACACTGCCTCTATTTGTAAAAACAAAAACTTGTGTTTGTCGTTTTGCATTGAGTAAGTATTGTTTTTAGTTTTTTGTTCTCAAATAACTGTTGTACCACAAATATTTCGTAATAACTGTTAGTGCGACAAATAATCAGGAGGATTTTCTTAAATTGTATTTTGCAAAATATAACAAAAAATTTTATTTAAAAATGAGCAATAGTGACATAAAAGCAAAAATTTTATGTAATTTATATAAAATATGCGAAAAAAGAGGGCGAAGCAAGATATGGGACTGCTTTGGCCTTATTAAAGATGAAAATGATGTGGAATTAACAAATTTTGTTGCATGTAGAACATGTAACAATGTATATAAATATAATAAAAATGCTTTATCAAATTTAAATAAACACAAGTGCTATACATTATTTAAAAATGAAAATGATTTGATTGAACCTAACCAAGAAGATAAAAAGGCTTGCACCGATGTTTTGACCGAATGGATTCTTGGAGATATTCGTCCATTCTCGTTGGTAAAAGATAATGGACTAAAAGTGTATTCGGAATTAATGTTATCTCTTGGAAATAAATTTGGAACAAGTCTTAACATAGACTCACTTTTACCACATCCAACAACAATTCATAGAAATGTTGGTAATAGTTATTCCACACATTTTGCAAAGCTAAAGTCAGAAATATTAGCTCTAGCAGAAACTGGTTACGCTCTGACATGTGACCTATGGACAGAAAATTTTTCAAAAATTTCGTACCTTGCCCTGACACTTCATTTTGTGATGGATGGTGAGAGTAAAGAAAAGATGCTAGGAGTGAAGTCTATGAAAGGAATTTGTAATACAGGTAAACTATCAGGGAAATAAAATACAATTAATGAAGTTAGTAAATAATTTTGCACACTATACAAATTACTCAAATGTATTTGCCAATTTTAAACACATTTTAAAATTTTTGAAATACATTCAGAACACTTTGAGCTATGTATGTTTTTTTTTTTAAAAAGCCATCAACATAAAACAAAAATTGGAAACTTTACTCAACGAGTTCAATTGTTCCTTAAATGATCCAACAGTTGTGGTTACAGATAGAGGAAGTAATATTAAAGCAGCTTTAAAAGAACATGAGAATATAAACTGTATAAATCATCTGCTTCATAACACTATCGAAAATTGTATTAAAAAGTCACCGCAAATTTATGAAATCGTAGCAATATCATCAAAATTGGTAAAATTCTTTAAGAAATCTGGTTTAAATTGTGAGTTAAATACATCACTGAAAAGCTTTACACCCACAAGATGGAACACAGTTTTTTATACATTTTTATCAATAAAATCAAATTTTGCCGATATTCAAAAAATATTAATCGAAAAAAATTTGACTGAGAAATATAACGTTATAAAAGAATATTTATTAGACCAGTTAATAGCTATTTTAAAGCCTTTCATGGAGGCTTCCAAAGAACTTGAAGGTAGCTCCTATGCAACTATTCATTTAGTCCATCCATATATTCAAAACTTAAAAAGAATATGTAATATCACTAATAGTGATGAACCTACTTTTATGTCAGAATTTAAAAAAAATATACATGACACTTTAATTTCTTTAGTAGAAAGCAATATATCAATTTATCACAAATTAGCAATATTTTTATTTCCGCCAGCTAATCAACTTACTCAATTTAGTTTAGAAGAACAAACAGAAGTAATAAATAAAACAGAATCTTTGCTAAATCCATATTTAAATTATATAAATTTTGATAATCCACCAACTCAAACAAACTCATCTAGAATATATTCATTGTTTGAACAATATGTGCTACCAATCGAGGAAACCAGTTCGAGCCAATCCGTAATTAAAAATGAAATAATAAAATATAGAAATACTAAAGTACTTCTGCAAAACGATTTTAATATATTGAAGTGGTGGAATGATAGAAAAACTGAGTTTCCATTATTGTATAAATTAAGCTGTAGAGTATTCGCTATACCAGCAACTAGCGCCCCTTCAGAACGAATATTTTCCATTGCTCGAGCGCTAATAACAGATAAACGATCCAAACTGGGCTCTGATGGAAAATCTTTTAATGAAATATTATTCGTAAATATAAATTCTAAAAATTGATTTTTAATTTTTTTGTGTTATAAAAACTGAATTAGTATTACTTACATTAATTTTTATTTAACTAGTCTTCTTTAAATTTTTCTCACTATGCAAAAATATAAAAACCTACATAGGTACATATGTACATACATATATTTTATTTAGTATGAGAGTGTTAATTACAAACTTATATTTCATATTTTTTAATTTAATTAATATTTCATTTATTTTTTTATGATAAGGATTAAATTTTTATTTTTGTTATGTGTTTGTTTTTCCTTCAAGAATTGGATTTTGTATTCATAGATTATAGAATAAGCTCAACAGACCGAATTGATTTTGTTAAAAAAAAATTGCATTTTATTTAAATTAATAAAACGTATTGTTGTACAAAATTTAATGATATTGTTTTTTTAAGAAACCTAATTTGTCGGAACATTTTCAATAAATTATAAATTTTAAGTCTCTTTAGTTGAAGTCTTTAGTATGTACATCTCTATGACAGCGTACAATAAGTACTTACGGTAAAACATACAACATCTATTATATTTGTTCGCGAGAAAAGAGTGCGTAGTAAATACTGTATTCTCATTCTCATGTTACTCACACACATCCAATCCAATAAAGAGAATAACAATATCTACCTATACCATAAACACAAAAATACTTATTACTATGCACTAGCAACAAGAGTCTCACGGAAATTTGTATGTTAAGTTATAACTGTGCACGCAATTAATGGGAATCTTAGCACATCATAGCAAAAGCATGCGGAAGTGTACGAGTATGTGCGCAAACGTGTAGTTGGGTTGGAGGGGTTACATGCTGGAGAATGAATAGACAATGTCATAAGCTTCTTAAAATTAATGCTAAATACAAAATAAAAACAAAATGGAATTTATTTTTTTTTTTTTGTTTTTTTTTTCTTACAGAACTTGTTTCTCTTTGTTTTTAGGCTTTTAATCTCCTTCGTATTTCATAATTTATGCTACCTCTCGCAACACAATTAGCATAACTTTAATCTCCTCTTTATCTCTCTACCATTCCGTAAGTGGTATTAATTAAATCTATTGCAAATAAAGAGAGTTTAATATTAAAAAAAAATTATGTGGAGCAGAAAAATTTATTTTTGGCATAAAAACAAATATGTGCGAGCAATTGAGTTCATTTCAAAATCCCATAGAAGTATTTTATTCGATCTAATCAAATTGCAGTTTGAAAGACGTCAAAAGAACTGCAACAACTCAATTTTGCAATATCAAATTGTTTATTTATTTATTTTTTTTTATTTACTTAATATTACAATTATATTAATAATGTGAGGCCATCGGCTATTAAAATATTTCAATTTATGTAATCCTGAGTAGCGCATACAAATATATCTTACCTTGCAAATTACTTTATAACTTAAACTAATAACACATTAGAGGGATAGCGGCTGGAGTCTGATGGCAAGTAGAACGAAAATATTAAAAACATAAAATTATTAAAAAGAAATGAACAGGAAAAAAACTTTTTTTTCAGCAACTAATTTTACACTTTCAGTTAATTTAAAATTAATTTCTTTTTATATAATTTATGTGTCCTATATTAGTCTTAATTTAAATTATTATTCAGCATTAATTAATTTCCTTGTCATGTTTCTGAAATAAATATAAATTTTTTTATATTTAAATTTGTCAGAAAATTAAAAATTATTTATTTTAATATTACTTAGTTATTATTATATATTTTTTTAAATTTATTTATTTAAATTATTATTTATTTATTACATTTATAATTATATACCATATAAATTATTTTATTTAATATTTCATTCCTTATTATTTATTAATTTAAAATTATTTATTTCAGTTACTATTTATATATAATATTTATTATTATATACTGTTTAAAATTATTGTATTTATTATTTTATTTTTTATTTTATTTATTTTATTTATTATTATTTATTTATTATTTATTTAAAAATGAAAATTGTAAATTACTCAAATCTTTCTTGTATTTATTTAAAAGAAAATGCAAAAAATTATAGCAGAAAAATAATGCGCAGACTTAAACAATTTGGCTGAAAATGAAAAATCTGCTGAATTAAAATTCAATTAAATTCGCCGTGCTTTCTTGATTTGAAATGCAACACTGAATAAAAGAGTTTCTGCCTGTCAAATGTTCTCCAATACATAAAAATGTAGTTGCTGTTGTGAACACAAAGTAAGTAAAATGAAACGAAATGAAAAGAAACTTTTTCTTTTTTTTTGCCTCCTGATTTAAATTTGTTTTATTTTGGAAAATATTTTTCTTCAAAAGTCTATTGGAAGTCGCTTTTAATCTAATTTTATTGAATTTTGCTGAAAGAAATTCCAATAAAAATTTAACTGTGATAAAAATATATTATATGCTGGTCATGAACCTGATCTCTTCATTAGAAAAATTAACTTTTGAAAATTAAATAGCATATTTCTATAAAAACTGTTTTAAATCTTCCGTTTTTATGGAATTTGTCAAGTAAGCGCTTACGCTATCGGTTTACTTGAATAAGTGATCGATTATGCAGATTGTACAATATTTTATGAATACTTTTTGATTGTGTTGAATATAAGAAATAGATATAAATGTTTGTGTTGACAGCTGCGAATAATTTAGCCATTATCTGGTGAAACAAAGTCGTCTCGGCTAGAACCAGTACAAAATCTTTAGCATCTGTATTGCAAAGCAATTAAGCTGTTTCTAAGCTGTTTCTAAGCTGTTTTATCAGCTGCTTCGAAATTTGGTCAACCATTTCGTCACTTGCCAACTTAAGTATTATAACTTTTTTTACAGGATCAAATTAGCAAGACTTTATAGAACGGATTGGTTATTAATTTCATGCATGCATAATATACTACGAAATAGGAAAAATGGGGCTGTTGCTTTGGAGCGCCCCATAACTAAACCAAATTAAATAGAAAAAATTCCTTTTTAATTTTAAATAATACTTAAATTTTGAATAAGTAAAAACAATTGTAAATGTTAATTAATTTTTTAAAATCTAACAAAAAAAAAAATGTTTTTGTTGAAAGCTTTTTGGACTCAAATATTTTTTTTTATTTAATGCGTTTCAATACGTTTCGTATTTTTTCATATGAGGCAAAAAACTGGGGGGGCAAAAATTAATTTTTAAAAATTAAAAACTTTTTAAAAAAATTTATTAAAAATGATTTATGTGCATTTACGTGATTTTAATTACTTTTAGACTGCATCTAAAATTCATAAAATTATTGTCTTTTTCACTCTATTTTCGACAATCAATGTCGCACACCGTTGCAGCTTTTCATTCCGTAAGTTATCCATTTTAATCAAATACTAAATATTTCATCAAAAGATGTGCAAATACAAGTTAGTGAATTTCTAATCATGCGGCCGCCTTCATATTTACAGTATTCCTGCTGTGGGCTTTATTCTATTTTACATTTCATCACTTTATTTTAGGAATTTAATAAACAACACAGTTTTTGTTTACTTAATTGCTGTTATTTTATTTGAACTTTTGGTGTTGGCATTTCTTATGGAGTTGTTTGTTTGCATTTGTAAAAAGTCTTAATTAATAAATAATGAATTTACATCATTTGTTATTAATGAAATTTATATGAATGTGTTTGCAAATGCTTTAAAGTCATGAAAAACATAACAACGACCCGAACCTTCATCTAACGATAATTAATGTCGAGAAGAAGATTCATTCTGTCATATAACAAATGGGTGGTAAAATAAACAGACAGTTGTAAGTAAAAGTTTCAATAGTCTTAAATGTGAAAACATAATTATAATTGCTGCGAGTGTACTGTCATCTCAAACGTCTTGCCCCAAAAGAAATCACCGTGGCAGTAAGATAAAACAAACCTTAAAAATTATTGTCTAATTGCTGGTTTTGTAAAACTTTGCAGTAATTTTATATTATACAATATAAATTGCTTTTCAAATAAACACGCATACGAGTGTACGCTCATGCTACATAAAATTGTCATACATACAGAAATAGTTTTTTAAAAAATAATATGAATTTATGTTCAGAAGAAAAGGTGTGAGTTGAAGAACAAAATGTATTCGTATACGATTAAAAATATAAAATATAAAGAATGAAAATGCAAACATTAAAAGTTCTACATGTGCATAATTTATTCTATTAAATTTTGGCTCATTTAAAATACAAACATACTCCTAGTGCAATGGCAAGAGTTGCGATGCACAGTGGGCTGCCTATAAAGTATTTAAGTTTTTAAAATGTACCAAAAACTTTTAACACAAGCAAGTATGGTACGAAAGTATGGTGTGTACTTTCTAAAGGAGCATCTTCAAGCCTGCTATGAAAATCCTTCTATCGCCGATTGATAATCAAGATCGTCGGACGTAGTTATTCCGACACTGCGGTAGCATCTGCAATATCTCAGCTATGAGTGGATATCCTACTGTCGGACACACTTCGAATACAAAGTTAAACGCCTTAGAATTTGCTCTGCTGCTAACCGACAAGAAGTAGTACTTCAAGCGTACAAGTAAAAAAGACAATTTTGGTTTTTTTTGCATAAATTACAGCCTCTTTAAATGAAGTGATGGCTTTTGAGGTACACTTTTTTATTTTTGGAACACAGACAAAGAGCACTTTTTTTAATTATGCACATACAGGCTATTTGGTTCACACCAAGTAATCTCAGTAATTTGCAAAAAAAAGGATATTTTCACACAACTTGTAATGAAGCAGATTTTAAGAAAAGTTGTGGCCTGATCTATCGATCGCTCAAAGATCTTATTACTGAGACTTAAATGTAACAAAAAAGTTTTTTATATTTAGATATTTATATTGGCTGAATAACGTACGCAGTCAAAGCACAGTGTTCGAAATATTAACTAATTCATAATATAATGGGTAGTAGAAACCGAAATCAGTTTTGTAATAATCCAAAACGTTGATGTTAATTTTTTTTCTAATTGTGCAGCCGTCCATAAACACTTCTCTTAACATGCAAGCTATCATTCATTAAACCCTAAATGGGCTTTAAATTGAACTACGTAATTAAAAAATTATATTAAAAAAATGGTTATTTTATATTAATCATTTTTATTTATTTTAATATGTATTATATGTATTTTATTTCTTTTTTATATATATATTTTTATCTACAGGGTGGGCCAAAATTCACAATGGGGTTTAAAAATTTAATAACTTTTTTGTTTATTTTTTTTTTTATTTTTTTTTTAAATTATATAAATAAATAACATCTGGAGAATAAATAATGGAGGGATTTACAACTGAACAAAGAACAAGAATAATAGAATTTTATTACTTAAATCAGCGATCAATTATTTTAACGCAAAGAGCATATCGTCGCCATTAATAATTTCAAGAAATTCAGAAATTAATTGGCCAGTGCGTTCGCCAGATTTGTCAGCATGCGACTATTTTCTTTGGGGTTATTTGAAGGAGCGAGTATATGTCAACAAGCCCGAGACAATCCTTGAACTCAAGGCCAACATTGTTGCAGAAATTCGAGGGCTACAGCCACAAATGTTGAAAGATGTTATGGAAAATGCTCTCAAAAGAGCCCATCATTGCGAAGCTAATAACGGCGGTCATTTAAGTGACATTATTTTCCATACTTAGCGTAAAAAAATTTCCATTTTGTATATTTCATAATTTAAAAAAAAAATAAAAAAAAAAAATAAACAAAAAAGTTATTAAATTTTTAAACCCCATTGTGACTTTTGGCCCACCCTGTACAAAGAATATAACAAAAATTAATTTTATTATTCCATTTTATATTCTAATTAATGGAAATTAATGCAGAAATTCCTTTTTCAATTAAATATTTTCATTAGAGATCAATAAAAATTACTTAAATTATGTATATAGAAATATTTCATCACAGGAATAAATACGACATCATATGATGTCGTTATGATGAAATTCATCATAACGAGGTTGAACTGTACAATGATTTTTTTTATATCATTAAATTAATTTCCCAAACATCGTAAACACTTACCTTCAAGTAATTTTCATGAGAAATATTTTATACAAGAGACACTCTGTGCAACATTATTCAAATTTAAATGTAACAGACAATCAAATAGAAAATGAACCAACAAGTAAAACGGCAACAACATTAAAAATTAGCATTCAATGTATACCGATGCACACACACACAGTCGCGCGTAGGTATGTACATTAGTGTATAGAAATTAATGAAGAGTGTTTAAAAAATTTAAGACGGCAACTGGGTACCACAACGTGCATATACATATGTGTGTATGTGTATCTGTTAATTTTTTGAAGAACTTGCAATCTTTTTTTTTTTTTTGTAAACTTTTTTACAATAACAAAGCTAAGCCTTTAATGATCTTGGGGTCAAAAGAGGAAAGTGGAGTTTTTACACAGTGATTAAAAAATATTTAATGATTTAGTTTTGTATTGCCAAATTCATCATTTCACAACACCCTGTAAAGCAACAAAAGAAAGAACATTGATAAAAAAACTTGCACATACTTGAGTGAAATAAAGTTTTGTGTTGCACACATGTGCTCCCATTACTCAACAGCCTTAAATAATGCACAATAATCACATTCCATTTCGTACAAATTAGTTTCAATTGCCAGAAACATAAGCATTCACAGCAAAAGCGGGCAGAAACTCAACACAGGCTGTAACAACGCGACAAATAAGAAGAAACAAACAACCGGCAGCGACAGCAGCCAAAATAAAATTCAACATTATCATCCATAAAAAGGAGCTGCTACAAATTTAATGAAAACAACAACATAAACAACATGAAATATGCAAAAAAAAACACATTTCAATATTGTATGGTACTCGACGATGAACATCAAAAAACGACACTAAAAATTAAAATCAGACATAATGAGTCTCTTGCAAAATTAAAATCGCACAATAAGATGAAAAAGGAGCAACACAAAAAAATAAAAAAAATCATGCAAAAGTAAGAAGCCTACGAGAGCATCCAACACCCCTTTTTTGCCGTCTGTGCAAGTATAAGTATAACTGTGCTGCTGGTGTACATATTTGTTCGGTTATGGATGGATGATGATGTCTTCAAAATGCCCCCTTTCGCCTCTCCACAGTTATAAATGTTTGCACAATATTAAATGAACAGAATGGGAGCAGTGAAATAAAGAAAACAATGAACAGGAATTATTTCATTCATTAAAATTTAAAATGTCTTAATCTCACGAAAGCAATCAGAAATTCTCCTCTTTATGTCTTGTATAAGGAGATATAAAATGCTGTGCAGCAACTAAAATTTAAATATTAGATTAACGGAAAACTAATTTCGTTGCACTGATTCCAATGCGCCTGAAATACTGCATGATTTACTCGTAATGAGCAATATCCTATTCCTATTCCAGAAAGTTGGTTTTTTTTTCTATTTTATTTGTTCCAACAATTCCGAAAGACTACTTTTCATCGTCTGTACGAAAGTTGCCTATTCAAATTTATTTCTTTTTGCGGCCCTAACTATAAGCAAGACCGTAGTGCTCCCCTTATGCTGGAGTTAACTTTAGCTCTTGCTTTCGAGATATAGCGTTATTTCGAAAATGGACGAGGTCGTCAAACGACGTTCGTGTAACTGAAAAATTATTTAAAAGTTATTTGCTGTGAATTATATCTGATTTAAAAATATATGGAAAGTAATTGCTATTAGTTTAAGTAGCTGCAACTGGATATTTAAGCAACTTACTTCATTACTGAAAATTACTAAAAGTTCAATTCAGCAATAAAATTATCTTTAAGCAGGCCCACAACCTTTTTCTAATCTGTGTAGTCGGTCCAGAAATATAAACATATTTTTCTCAAAAGAAATTCGGAAAACTTTATAAAAGTAAACAAAAAATTGTAAAATTCACTTACACTCTTTACAAAGAATTTCCAAATATTTTTTTTTCCCTTTTTTATTTATTCCTTTCGAAAATTGCTTTACTTTCCTCACACACATGGGTTCAGTTTTGGAACTTTATTTGAAAACTGTATACAAGTATGTATGTGTGTTTGAATGTAATTTGAAAAAATTTATTTACGAATGATTTTGGAAAAATCTTTGAAAATTTTGTAATTTTAAATAATTTAAGACAATTTTCCCAAATTGCATTGCCTACAATGCCTTGTTGACATTTATTGTCAATTATTTCTAAGCCATTTTTACCAGAGTTGTATTAAGAATTATTTTACGATTTCACTTCTTAACATCGATTTACAGCGAGTTGAAAACTAATAAAAACCTTAAATGTTTTTAACAACCTTAAGTTAGACCAAAGAACACCTTTAATACCTGCACAACAGACTTGAATTGTTTTGCAACTTGATTCCTGCAGTATGTCGGACGATTCATCTACAACATGTGCGGACGCACTCCTACGAAATTGCTCGAGCCTTAATCCAATAGAAATAAAAAAGCACTTCCATACGAATAATGCACCACTCGTCCATGTGCAATAAGACATAATTCAAAACATGCTAAATGGATCACAAACTACTGATGTCGCACAAAAAATCCCCATCCCTTTCCCTTGTACCACTTCTGTAAGCAAGTATTTTGGGTACACATCAAACTCATTCAGTTGCAACACGAGTATTTATTTTTGTTTCCGATACGCATCGTCTCTCCAAAAATGCTTCAATTCATTACAAAAACAAGACAAAAAACAAAACAAAAACAAATAAATAAATTAAACGAACAAACTAAACCAAAAACAAAAAAAAAAAAACGAAATAAAAGATATAAAAGAAAATGAGCATAAAAATAGTTTTTTAAGCAAATAAATATGCAAGTGTAGACAAATAATCCATCCGAGGCCTACATTATCTTCAGGAGACAAATTTTTCGTAACGTTTTTGTATTGACTAAAAATCTGATGTTAAACGAAAAAAAAAAATAAAAAAATAAAAACAGCCAAACAAAAATTACAAAGGAAACATTTACAAATTTTATGTCTTGGAATGACACTTAAAGTTCGAAAATCCGATTGATCACTTTTTGAAAGGAAAGAATTTTAAGTGCTAATTTTTTCTCTCTAAAATTTAATTCGCAGGCATTTCTGTTGCCACTGTGACCTTTCAACAATGTGCTTTAATGTGTTGAATGCTATGAAATTGGCAATATAAAACAATATGTGAGTCAGTGATGTCAATTAGATGAAGATTTACGTGTTTTATATTAGGATTCATTTAATTCGATAAAAAATAAAAATAAACTTTTCTCAACTTCTTCACTCAAACTGGCATTATAAACTTTAATTTTAATTAAAAATTGAACTTGAACTTTTTTGAGTACCTCCTGAAGAAATAACAAGACTAATACGATGATATTTTATTGAAAATGGCATGACAAGTCCAAGAACGAGGAGACTTGAATTTTATTTGAACCATTCTGAGCTGTATGGAGGTTTACAATTTGTATGCGAAAATATGAAAGAATTTTATCTTCATTCTAATTATGACTAATAAGAATCCAAAGTCCGAGAAGGAGGAAACTTGGATTTTGGATATTTTTTGATCCATTTTGAGTTGTACGGAGTTTTAAAATTTCTAGGCGCAAATATGAAAAGAAGTTTATCATAATTTTTGGTTTTTTCATTCCTCTCGAATCTGCAGTTTATCAATTTAATCAATTGCATGATTGCTATCCATTAAGAAAATTATGAGAATGAATTTATAGAACTTGAAACCAGAAAACATTTGGCTTGGCAACAAAGAAAATTAATGCATTTTTCCTTTTTTTTAACTTATGCTTGAGAAGTGCATATTTTTGATGGCATTTCTTACAGAATCACACGATTCATTAACAAGACAATTTCGGAGCAGTCTAAATGATTTCCAAATTTCCCAGCTGCTAAAAATAAATAAATCAAAACTAACATTTTATGAATATTTTCAAAAATTGTTCTAAATCGTGATGTCAATTTTTGTAAATCATCAGTCATACATTTGGGCTCCGGTGGCATATATTACACATTTAAAATAGCATAAAATATGGTTATCTCTCATAATGCGAAGATCAGGACGCATTAGGAAAAATCCACCTATTCAAAGAACATCGGGGATATTCTAGCTGGAAGGCTAAAAATTTCTATTATAATTTCGGGAATTTAAAAACAATTATTTTTTAAATATATATTTGTATTTGTAAATTTTTGTTAAAAAATATAAATCAAGTTAATAATATAAGAAACCTGACGAGCAATAAATCATGCATAAAAAATCTCCTTTTGTGTATAAAAATACTTTGACTTCCACGAATTTAGGAAAAAAAAAAACAACTACAAAAGCAGCACAAAAACTGGGGGCAATTAAATTTGCAAAAATTCGCATTAAAATAAACATTATTTCGGGACCCACACAGAAATGAAATTTTCGATACACATGCTACAAAATAAATAAACACACACAGTCACACACATGCATACAATATGTGCACATCCTTGAGCAAATGTTTTCTCAAATCAAGAATACGCTGGCTTCCACTGAAAACTGAAATAATGATGAACAGAGAAGCAGCCAAACTACGCTTAAATTTAAACAAACAACAGTTGAGTTGTTTTAATTAAAAGAATCACACTCTTGGACACACTTGTATTGAGAAGTGAACGTAATTTTAAGCCACTGTATGCCACACAAAATGGCACATACTGCAAACACATTTCGCTATATGTGACAACGGTGGCAAGTTTATTTACTTCGGTCTTGCAGACGAAACAAATTTACATTTAAGTAAAAATATTCTTAAATACGCGACTGCTGTATGAAGCTCAAGAAACATCCAGTGAGCATGTGATGCCATAAGCTGTAGGCCGTATGGAAAGGGAACTTTAAAACGTCTCCAAAATTAGTGCGCAGCGCATGTATTATTATTAATGGTTGCTTTCGCACTTGAGGACCGAACTGAGCCAAATAAGTTTTTACATATAAGTTAACGGCAGCAAAGTTGCAGGCAAATCGTTTATTACTGCAAATTACGTGACTAATTAGTGCATCCGTAATGCATTTGGATTATAAAGTTTGTATATATTGATATATGGACAAGTTGAAAGTTCACCAAATGGAATACAATGCTACATGATTCCTAATTATAGCCGTGAAAAAAGTCAGAAAGCAACGTTTACAGTAATCCTTATAAGTCCTTATAATCCTTCACACGCCTGCCGGAGAATATTTTAAACAATGCCGTAATCTTACATATGAAGTTTTCTTTTCTGCAATAAAAATGTTGCCCTGTGAAAAATTGCCTTTCTAAAATGTTTTGCATGTCCTGCGAAAACGCGCTTTTTCATTTAACGGGAAAAGAACACAAATTAGAAGAAAGTGTGTTGCCCCTTTTTAACAGCTGATAACAAAACATTTATGTAATTTTATGAAATATGTAAACAAAAATATTTAGTTGCCAGATTGCTAATTCATCTGCTTGAGAAACTAAAAACTTTTTATTTTAACATCACATAATTAAGCAGCCGTATTGTTGTCTTTTGGTTGCTTTATACGATACTAAATATAAAAATAATTGTTAAAATCTCATTTTCCGACTCTTTCAACTCAAAAGACTTTTTTCAACATGGTCTGGTAACGCTGTGTAAGAATAAAAGTCATCTGTTTTATAGGGGAATTTCTGCCCTGCGAAAGGGCAACATTTTTACAAAAGAACACGCAACCCTTTCAGAGGGAAAAATTTTTTCCAGAAAAGAACACAAAATTGCCCTTTTCTGAGGACAATAGCACCTTTTTTGTAGAAAATAAAATGGCTTTAATTATTAATTCTTATATGATAACAAAAAAGTACAAATTAAAATCCCAAATTAATTAATTATTATATTAATTTTTTTTAATTATTAATTATTTTTTTTTTAATAATTAATTATTTTAATCCTTATTAGTACACAATAAAAAATTAGATTTCCTAATTGTTTCACTTAAAAGAATTTCGGCCGCTAAGGGCTAAGCGTATTACCCATTTTGCTAGCTACTTCGAATCGGGCTGGCTAATGATGACATTGGCCACTACTACTTCTCCTGTTATGAATTATTCAAAGAGGCTGGAGCTTAATTTTAATGTGTATTTACACTAAACCAAATAAGTCTACTGTTCAACTAGTACTTGAATAAAGAATTTAAATCCGAAATCGTATTGCTAAGCCATTCTAACACCGTACATACTTAATGAAAGAAACAGAAAAAAAATTGTTAACGTACAAAAAAGGTATACAAACATAACAACAAATCAATTGCGCAAGAAACCAGTAAAACAAACAAACGAGAAAAAAACATTACGAAAAATTAAACAAACTTCTGCAGACAATGTTTGACTATTTCCAGCAATCAATTGTTTATCACTTTAATAATGGCTGCCTCAGCATTAAACACACAATACTAGTAAAAACAAGAAAAGGAAGAGCAACTTGAACATCAGCGACAACAAAATTAACAACCAAACAGAAACAAACTATTAAATGTTGCACAACATAAAGATTTACTACAGAGTATCTGAAAGATTGCTTCACCAATAGCAACAGTTACAAGAAGAAAAAAATATTTCTACTTGTGCAACACCAACAACATTGCAACCTCAACAAACACATTAAGATCCCTGACAAAGTGTAAAAAAAGAAATTGTAAGCTGTAGGACGTGTGTTGCTATTGGGAGGAAATTAAAAGCCAAAACTAACAAAACTCTCACACGCACACAGAAGCGTCAACGAATTGAAACTCAGTTACATGCTGGGCTACACGAAGGGACGGACAAAATGTCCTTTTAAGTAAACTCGAATTTTAATTTACCACATCAGCGGCCAAAGCCAAATAATGGCACAGCGAATATAAAAAAAATGCGCACCTTTGAAAATTCGTTTGTAAGAAATGAAACACTATTCGAAGGACAGAACTTTTGATTAGATTTCTGCTACGTCTTTCATTATTCGGCCCAAGAAGCATTTTAACAAGTCAAGAACTGGAAATTGGATTAAAATTTTTTTTGTTAATTAAGTTTGAAGCGAATTAATGTGGCCGAAAATTAATTAAAAAATTAAGACACTGAAATAGATTTTCACATAAATAAAATGAAGGAATTTTAAATTCGTCTCGGCAAAATATTAAAGTGTCGCTTTCACAGTAAAAGCGAGCAATCCAAAAAACCGAATTTTTAATAAAAAAAACAACAAGAATAACACGAGTAATGAGAACAGCCACTAGTCGAATTGTAGATTTGACAGACAAAAATTAGGAGCGCACACATTTGCAACATGATTTGGGCTGATTCCGTTTCTCAAAGTCATTTTCCACTTAAATACGATTTGGAATACTTTGTGTTTTAGCTGAAATTTTTTAATCAAATTTCATTATCCGTATTGCAATCTCGTTCAGAGAGCTGCAAAAGCTGCTGGCAGTTTATAAAATACCATCAGCTTGGAAACCAGAACAAATTTGACTGCTGTGTGTTTGTTTTCAAAATAAGTAGACGAGACTAAAGTTTTGAAAATTATTTAACACTCAAATGAAAATCTTATTTTCCTCTCAAAGGGCGCTATGTAAAGATGAACCCCTCATCTGTGGCTGCTTGTCTGGACTTACTTGTAACTGCTTTGACTATCAACTGCTAAGTTGTGGGTCCAGGATAGTTCTGAAGATATTTGAGATTCATAGCGAAGTCTACATGCATCCTCTTTTGTCCCTTTTCTAAAGTACACAATATATATATTTTATTTTTAAATAGAAAGACATTTTATGATTTATCACGTTCTTCCAGAAAACGAGACTGGATTAATTTGACAAAACCATTTTTTTTTTCAAACAAATTTTTAGTTTTAAAAATGTTTCTCTCTACCACACACAAAACAAACAATAGATTTAATAATAAATTTGTTAATTTGCTTTTGTTCGGCTGGAAATCGAATGATTGGACTTGTAGCTCAAACTCCGCCCTTTTCTGCAGGTGTACATTTGCAGTTACACAAAAATACAAAAAATTAAACGCACTCAAGAGAAGACATTATCAGCGATTGATTAGAAAAGCCTAAGGAATTTAGTGGAAAACTGCAGCAACTAAACCATTTCCTTTGGAAAATTAAAATGCATCTTTTTTAATGGGCTGAATTGCTGTTAATTTGTAACTGCTTCTACCAATTCATTGACTTTATCCATTTTTCATTTTTCCATTAAATGTTATACAGAAGCGAAATCTAAATGAAAAGAAAACGAAATTAAAATGTTCTCCTTTGCGTTGATCTGCAGTGCATAATCGTTCCTTTTAGCAATTGCAATCGGCTTTCCATTTAACATGTTCTTCAAAGAACATTAACGAGTCGCCACCTTAAGGAATTGCACACCTGATACAAATCTTCGCTCTACCTGCCACAAACGAAAGAAACAACGTATGGTTAGGTTTTTATTCTTGCCATTAAGAGAAGCAGTTGCCGGTTGCCGGTTGCCGGTTGCTCGTGTGGATGTGTGCTTTTATTGCCACTATTATTGTTAGCATTTTGTATATTCGCATTCGTTTAAAATCTTGTTGTTTTAGTTTATTTCAAACTTTTAAATAAATATTTATTTTGCACATGTTTAAGTTTTATTTTACTTTTTATTTATAAGAGAAAACAAAAAGTTTAACTTAAACTCAACCAGGATCAGGTCAAGTCATGTTGCAAACTTTTATAAGTCTGTTCTGCAATTCTCTGTGCCTTTAATTTTCGTCTGCCAAACCTACAATGCGACTAGTGGTTGTTCTCAAGTCTGCTTACTGCTGCCACAACTCATGTTGTTCTTGTTGTTCGTATTGTTGTTGCTGTTGTACAAATGAATTTACTTCAGTGATTCTCCCAAAAAGTCATGAGCAAAACTAATGGACCAATGTCACGCAACATGATGCATTTTCTTTGTTGCAACAAAGTCAACGCATTGCTAAGTCCGTTGCAGTAGAAATTTAAGTGTCCGGGGTGTTACAAATACATGTGACAATGTGAAACAAAACGGCAAACCGATTAATGTAAAATTTTTTTTATTTAAGATTATCCTCTTTCCTTAACATTTTATGTTTAAAATGAATGATTTTTGTTTTAACATTGCAAGGCTACCGATCTATTCCATAAGAGGTTAAAACACTTACAAGCTTAATTTAAGTGATTTTTGTGATACAGAGCCTAAAAACTTCAAACTTCAAATCTAAGCTGTTAGTTTGCTTTGCAAGTTCAGTTCCATTTGTGGCAATTCTTGTAGCAATTTGCCCTTTTGTTCAAAAAATTAGATTTCATATTAATTTAAAAGATTCTGGAACGAAAGGATAAAAAAAGGCAGTTTCTGTGAGAGTGTTTTCTGGTGCAGACCTACCAGGCTTACATTTATCATGCCTGATAAATGCTTTCCAAATTTTGTTTCCTTCTCATAATCAACTCTTTCTGAATAAAACCGTAAGTTTTATAAAAATTATTTTCGATTGCATATCACAATAAGTTTAAAAACTTTTAGCCTATTAAATTTTTCCCTAATCTAAAATTCCGCCACTAACCGTTAAGACCATCCATCAGAACAGACCCCTACCCATGCTCACATTGTGTCAAAATGAGAAGAAAGCGATAGTGGCAGAGAATGTAGGAAATGGTAGGTAGTAGCAGAGCGGGAGTGGCTTAAGTTAGCTAAGCTGGTACTTTCTAGTAACGGATATCCGGCGAATAAGGTCTATGCTTCGAACCTTTAGGTTTCGCCAATTATTAACACAAGAAATATTACCGTACATTATAAAAATTGTGTGACTGCCAAGGTTAAAGATCGACCTTCAGCATTTGTAGTTGAGGTATTTATTTTTCTTAATTAAATAATTTTTTTTAGTAAATTAAGTTTCGAAAATATGGGCTTAAAAGTTATTTCAATTATTAAATTATTTTCAATTTTAAGAGTAACTCTACTGCTGATGTATTACAGCATTAAACGAATTTAACCCACAGGCGACAAAACTACAAATGCCGCTAGCTGCAAATCATGCCTTGTACTTGTGACAGCGACAACGGCAGTCTAAAAAATATATAATATATAAGTTTAAAAATAAGCCGCTGGATTGCTAATTCGTTTAAAATTTAATTTCGCTATTTTCTGTTAAAAAACGTAACATCATTTTTGAATGCCATACTTCACTTGCTTTACTGTACTGCCAGCACTATTGTAACAATTGATTGAAATTGCTTTCAGCTAAATCGCCAGCTGCCAAACGAATCCTTGTAGCCGGTAACCTACTGCGAAGAATGTGTTTAAAGCATACTGGTCAAAGAATTCGGGATCGAAACTATTTTTACTAACGATTTAAAATGGCTCATTTACTAACATGTATTTTAAAACAAACCGTTTTTAATTATTTTTCTATGAATTTAATTTATGTTTAGCTAAACTACCAAATAAAACTTTTTTATTTTTCCTAATTTCAAATGAAAAGGTATCCTTTTCAAATTAAACACATACAAGGATGTTTTGTTTTAATTAATCAGTAAGAAATAATTATAATTAAAATCATACTAAAAGATTTGAATCCGTTACGGAGAAAGGAACGTGGACTGCAAATCGTTTACGGATTTCTGATGGGGAATAACGTGAGCCCCAAGTATGTATAGGTGTGTGTGTAAATACAAATGGAAATATTTGCTGACAATTAAAAAAATATGTTTGCTATGCTGCATGTGCAATGCGGTATTCTGTTATTTTTTTTTTTTTTTTTTTTTTTGGTTTAAATTAATTTCAAGCCGTCTAGTCTAACGAAAAACGTACTGCCACTAATTTCTTCTTATAGAGTTCTCTTCTCTACTTGATGATGAGTGATGGGTGCTTTTTTTTTCTCTGTGTTTTTATTCTGTGGATTGTCAGTTGGTTGACATTAAAACCTTATTAAACTTTTGTTAAACACTTTAACATAACGCCATCTAAAACGATCAACAATGTCCATCATTAAATCTCTGAGCGCGCGATGATGAGTATGACGCCAATGCAAAGGAGAACTTAAAAACAGCGACAGGGCGACTAAGAACAACGTAAACAAATAAAATCGTAGTAAAAGTAAAAAAAGGAAATGACATATCGACAATTTTAGAACAAAAATTTTTCATTGCTGTGTTTTTATTTAATACTTAATAAAATAAAGAGCAGCACCACGTATGAGGCAGGCATATGAAAGAGTGCACACATCAATTCGAATCGAAGAATTTTTAAATTATTTAAAATGTACTTCGAACAAAATATTTAAGCAATAAAATTCGGGACCACGAATATTCATATAATCAAACCAAGAAGGGAAGGGTCTAATACATTATCCTACACAGTCATACGATTTGTTAAATATAGCATCTCTGTTATAAAAATAGAATAGTGTGACCCAAAACTGATCGATTTTTATCCCATTTCACGCGATAAGAGTTGCTTTTACTTCAATCAGTAAAGAAAAATTCGGTTGCATCATTTTTGCATAGCAGAGAGGCACCAGCAAAGCCACTTTGATGCGATTTTTTTAAAACAAGAAGGAATCACTATCAGATTTTCTTGTGACTGTGTAGGATAGAGAAATAGGGCCTAAAGCCGTTCTGTTGTCTTAGCAACCAACTGACGGTAAAACACAGTAAAATTTTTTTGAAATATTCAGATAAAAGCGTTGGAAATATACGGTACAGTGGGATTGCAAAAATGAGTTTTCACTCTTTTGTAAACTGAAATTAGTAGATTACAGAGTGTTGTTTTATTGCTGGGTACGGTACTATTTAAAGATGGTAAACAACATCAACACTTTTTTTAAAAAAGTTTGTTGTTTTACATCATATACACATCACATGTGAGGCGAACACAGATAGCTGGATGGACGCATAGCTGGATAGATGGATGGATGGCTGGATGGATGGATTGCTGGATGATGGTAGACGGATGTTCCGATGAGTTGACAAACGACAATGACGAAAACGGCAATAACTTTATGCAGTTGTTAATATTGTGCTTGTATACAAACACTAAAAATGGTTATGCTTGTGCTTAACATAAAAATCACTTACTACTCTTTTCTGTATTTTCAGAAAGCAAAAATTAAAAAAAAAACACACACACCAAAAGGCTAAATGGATGTTAAGAATAGCAAGGAAAAATTAACAATGCAACAAAAAAAAAATTCTCAAACAAAAATAATCTCCTTCAACTTCATTGTATTTGCTGTGAGTTTTTGTTAATAAATTGATAATTAATAAAACAAGTAATGTACGACACTTCTGTTCGAGAACATGCCACGCATACCAAATGTTTGAACAATAATTGTACAACAAATGATATACTCCTATTGTAAAGGAGCTGAACTACAGTGAGGACAAATGTGGCAGTGGATATCGCCAGTTGTTAAAAAAGTTAGAGTAGTTTGTCGCAGTCGCAGTCGCAGTCGCAAACACTCACTCGTTTATGAACTTCTTTTTAAAATAACAACAATTCTTTATTTCAGATTCATTTGGCGATAGTTTGAAGGTCTGTAATAAAGATAATTTTGCACCAACGATACTTAAACATAACGAGAAATGAATACAAGAAACTAAAAATGGAAATTTTCTCTTATTGTATTGCTGCTTTTCATACTCGCTGACTGGATAGAGCAAACCACCTTATAAAAGTATACCATGAGAATCGCTGATGGTGGCCGAGTCTGTCAATGTGCTGGCCACATTTCAGATAGCATTTAAACAGTGGTAATGAGCATTTGTTAGATGGTAAATTCAACAGGTCCTGTTGCTTGACAACAATAGCCATCCCATCCGTCTGTTAAATTCAAATGAAAAAAATAAAAAAATATTCCACATAAACCAGTAAAAAATAAATAAATGAAAACTAATAATTCATTGTAGTCCCCCCAACAACACACTAACAAATGAACTCGACAAAATACCTCCTTTTATTTTGATATAAATATTTAATTCTTTTCCCTCTGCCTAGCTTCTTACTCATTATGGGCACACCATTCCGAAGATAGGCGATGGTGTGTTTAGTTCATCACTGAATTGGTAACTTTGTTGGTGTAGTGCTTCGTTAAAGAAAATGCTATCACTGTCCGGAATTTGAGTCTAAAATTATAATACAAGTTCTTAATACGAGAGCCAAAGAGCGAATTTTATTTTGAATAAAAAGACCAAATCAATGTCTGTATATATGCCTTACCGGAGTGTCTTTAAAATATTTTGACTGAAAGAAGTTTTAAATTATATTTCTTTTTTCGAAAATGTTTATTTATACTTATAGTTAGCTTAAAAAAAAAAGTAAGAGGACTTAAGCCCTTTTTATATTACCTGCAATTGGTTTAGCAAAATGGCAACTCCGTTTTTTAATTATGTATTAATATTTAAAATATTTCTACTAATTTGTCCTTTAGATTGTTTATTTTATTAATTAAAAATATTGAAGTGTCTAAAAGTCATTCCTTTTTCTGCTCAATAAACGATTCTTTTTGAATGCATTTTTCTTGTACATTTTTATTGCATTCTACTTATTTTTCTGCGATTAGAATTTTCAATTACAATTACAAATAGAAAGAAGTATTTCGCTTTTCTTCAAGTACAAACAATTTTCTTTTTAATATTAGGAAGTTACGTGAAACTAAAAAAAGTTTGCAGATTTTTTGTGATATTTTTTTTTTAAATTAAATAATTCAAAACTAAGAAAAAGACTTTAAATAAAACCAACCGATCTGTTAGAAATGTTCTCTGCAAGGGATATTATTTTACGTAATTATTTACTACGACTATTGCCATTTTAAAGTTATAAAAATGAAAAAGTAATAGAAAAAATTAGGGTGGCCCTAAATTTTTGTAGGTGATTGAAATTTAAAATGAAAACGAAATAAGGTTGGAAATGACCGAACAATACTAAGTTTCGTTTTGTGCTTTAAGTTAAGAACATTTCCTAACATTGAATTCCTTAAAAGCAGTATAAAAGTAAGCACTGCAGTGCAAAAGCTTAATCATGCTTTTGTTGGAGAGCGGCAAAAGTAAATCGGTTAAGTAGGCTGGTCTGTATACCAAAGAGAAAAAGTCAAATGAGGAAAATATTTTTTATTTTAAGAAAGAAAATTATATCAATATTTCTCCTGATAAAAAAAAATTTAAGGACACGGTAATCTAAAAAGCTCAATATAATAATAATTCTGTACGGCCTCTGAACTCTTCGGTGAAATTTAGTCAGACTTTTTATATCTCAATTTGTATAATTGCACTTACATTGGTTTTGAAAAGTGCAATTATTATTTATTTATTTATTTAAAATCGCAATTGTATGAATATAATTATAATATGAAAAGAAGCACTGGATGCTGAGAGCATCGCCTACCGGAAAGGACAATTACAAACTAACAAATTCAAACTCAGTTATTTTATCCAGAATAAGGAATAATAACGAATAATAATTTTCTAAAAATTTCAACTTAAATTATATTGGAACATATAAGTGCTGACAAACAACTTAAACACGCGCAGATGAAGAATGGAAACCACTTTTACTGATTTAGACATTTAAATTTTTGTTTTATTGAGCGCTGGCAAGTGCAAACGTTTTTTTTTTTTTGCTCATTAAATATATCATTAAATATCAGCGATTGAGAAGTCGGAGCAGTTTTTGCAACGAACTATGGGCTTCTGATCCCTTTTTTTAATTGCTTTTCCTTCGCTTATGAAATGTTGATACAGAAGTATGACAAATTGTTTGCTGGTACATGTTAAATTACGCGTGACTATGCCTTTCCCACATGGTACGTTACGGAAATTCATTGCATTTGTTTTCCATTTTTTGCTGGCGCTTAAAGCAATTTATCTGTACGTCTAACCAGGGTATTACACTGCTAAAACTTTATTTACTTGCAGACGAGTATTTTACACTTTATTCTATAATGCCAGCATATTGTTTTTTTGTCCGAAGGAAAACAACCAGGTTCTCGGCAGGAATTGAAAACGAGTCCTCTGGTTTCGTGGGCTGTGCATTATTCACTCGCCTACGGAGGAACCCGAGATTGAACAAAATATAACTAAATGTTGAGCAATAACTTGGCAATGTGTAGGGTATTTTACACTCTGATATAAAAGGCCAAACTGGCCGCTCTTCACTTGTTGCATTTTAAAGATAATTTTTTTATTCCAAAGCCTTTTTCATTATAAATAACCATCATCACTGCCATCATTATAAGGAATTTAATTCTTATGATATTGTAAAATTTATCATTCGCTATGGAATGGCATATTTTTTTCCTTTTATTATTTCATTATAAAGTCTTCTGGTTCCAGAATGTTTAGTAAAAACATTTTTGCCATGTGCTTTTCTTGCCTCGACGGCATTTTTAATTTTTATAAGTTTATACATACATATACATATATATATATATATATATATATATATATATTTTGATAAAGTATTGGCATAAGAATAAGAAGAAATAAAGAACGTAAGGACGGATACTTAAGGATTGTGTCATTTACAAAAAAAAAAAAAAAAAAAAAGGTGTCAAGTGAATTTGTAAAAATGAATACAACACGCTTTGAGGTGTTGCTTGACATAAGTTTGATTGTGTTCTCTCTTTGGAATCATTGTCATCGTCACCATCGATGGACGACATTCACAGCGACAACGTCATTCTCATCAATAACTAACAAACGGAAAGTCCTCAGGTGTATAAGTGTCGATAAAAACTCTGCTTATAGAGTGTTTGTGGCTTGATTTTTTATTTATTAATATTTGCCGACCGACCGGATTTCGTAATTAATTTTTTTTATCACTTTAGAATTTTTTATAAAAGAAATTGTTAATATCATGTTGGTGGTCTCTAGCGTGCACAACATTATTGCTGGCCATGAATTGCAATTCTATTCACATTATTTTCCAATAAAAGCTGAAGTTTGATATCGACGTTTTAAATAATTATTTCTTACAGACTTCTGAGGATGGCGACGAAGTTAATGTGTTTCAACATAAACTGCTTAATCATCAATTCTGTGTCTAATAACCCCTTCATGCATACTTACGTAACACACACACACACAAACACACACACACACACACATTCATAAGTATTTATGTATGCTTCAATCTTACGTATTAGATGCTCCTCATCTTAATCTCATATATCCACCAGTTTTGAGGGTTAAAGCAATTCCTTTTGCTGCTTGGCAAATATACTGAATAAAAATAATTTGGCTGGTTTTCTTTTTACTCGTACGCTGCCAATTATTATAATTATTTGATTGCTTTCAAACACGAGGAAAAAATGTTCTGGCTTATAACTCAGCAATTAAAGCAATTTTAAAAATTTTGTTTTATACATGATCAAGAAACAAGTTGTGGAATATTATTAAAAAATGCACCTACACACCAAGCCGTTCCTCAGGTTCTTTGGCCCAAGGCACAGTAGAATGGGCTCACGAAGAGCCTTGTCTGAAATACGTATTAGCTAATAAGCTGCTGCATATCAAGACTATGGATTGCAGTGGACAGTGATAGTTATAATCTGGCTTCTATCACTTCTATGTTTGTAGACCAACTATGAAGGCTAATGCCTGTTAGTGGATGAATCCATACGAAATCGAGGCGTTAATTTTTTTAAAGCCACAATCAGAGTTTGGATGGAACCACATAATACATTTAGGTGGCCAATATACAAGAAAGGGGACATGGTGGCCACCTTCTACTACATCTCCTACCGACATCGCTTTAGAGTTTATGATCGAAATCCTCAGAAGACAGTAACACATGGTCTACTGAGCTGTTGTCTTGATAATCAGTTCGACTTTTGTCCAGAAAATCTATCCCAGAATGGCTAAAGTAAACGATGTCATGAATAATAATATTTCACAAGAATTTATTAAAGTATATTTTGTCTTCTTTGTTATTTGCTCGTTTTAGTATTTCTTTACATCGCAAATAACTGCGCCAGTGCAAAGGGGCGTTATGGTCGGGAACACAATTCATCTCCGAAGAGTAACAATTTAGGGCGGATCACAAATATATCAAAATTTAATAGGTGAACTCTAACACCGACAGACACTATGAAAACAAATAAGGAAATCCAGTGTGAAAATGCGTTTCACCATAAAACTGCTAAAAGTTACTTTGAAGCAGTCGGAAATCGCAAGAGAACGTGTTTTGCATTTACTGCGTACCGATAGCGTGACCAAACGATCCCATTAAATTCACGATTATATAATTCCCGTCTGTGGGAATAACCTTTCCATGAAGAGAACATTTTCACATTTTATTCACGAAAGAAGTGATTCATGGAAAGATTTATGGATCAAATGCACTATCTTGGTCATTTGCAATCCACGAACTGTTACACCACCTCACCATACTCTCGTGAAATCAGCGACAGCCAAACAACTTTTGAACAAACTCCCATTTAGATTACTGAGCATGCAAGTGAATTAACAGCATTTTTTTCCTAATTGCAAACAATAAATTTCCCAATTATGCGAAACACTTTAAAACCACTGTGCATCCGCTCCACTAACAGTATCAATCAAAACTAAATTATCGCTTCCAACCGTTAACGAAACATAATTATTATTTTAAAGATTTAGAAGAAAAAAAATAACAATATTACGAATTTGAAAAAAAGAAAATTATTTAATAATTTCTAGGAACCCCAAGCAAAAAAGTTAAACGTTTAGCAAAATTTAGATACGATTATATTTAGGTATATTTAGTATATTTTAATTCTTAGTTATCATAAACGTTTTTGACATGTTAAACATCACCATAAATAAAACGATCTCATAACCTTCGAGTCTATAAGGCAAGGCTGCAACAATATATGAACAAAAAATAAGGACAAAGGAATTTGGCCAAGCATTATAGTGTGGTGTTTGCTTTATATGCGTAACGTTTTCTTAAACGTTTCTTAAACTTTTGAAGTACGTTACGGCCAGTTTTTGATACACTTTAGTGGTGATCGGCAAAAAAAAAAATTCTCTTCAGGTTGTTTTGATTATTTATAACAGCTAAAATTTAGTGGTGATCTCGTTCGTTCCTTTTCGAATTTGCTTTACACAAACGTTTAAAGTTTGGCTCATAAATATTTAACAACATGTGGCCAAAACGGCGATTAAAAATCGATTACTGCAAAATGCGTTTATAAAGTTTTGAAGCGATACTGCATTTGAAAAACATTAGCCAACATAAATTACAAAGAGAATTATAAAGATTTAATTGCTCCAGTGATCACTAGCAAACGTTTTGTATAATTATAAGGATTCCGTTCAGAGTTTCAGCCATAAAATCCTTTTAGCCAAAACAATAAAACCTATCAGCCGTAATTCTCTTCTGTATTCTCTTTCTGTATTTCATTTTCTTTGGAAACGTTCCTCGTTAAATATTGTAACTTCCAAACTTGAGTGAAAGGAGCGAAAAATAGAATCCTGTTACTACTTTTTCCACAATGAAAGAATGTCTGATTAAAAAACAATATTGTCAATGCAGAACTGTTAAGAGGCAACAAGGATCTCAATTTTTGAAAGAAACAAACCTAGAAATAACAATTTCAGAGGAAACATTTCAGAGGAAACATTTCAGAGGAATGTAACGACTTGACAGGACGATGTGGTTTGAAGATGAACAAAAAAAAAAGCCAAGAGAAACTATGATGCCCGGATAATTTAGTTAGAGAATCTACGAAACGTCGGAAAATGATAATAAAAAAAATGTTAGACCAAATTAGCTAAAAGTGAAGTTTGGTAAATTATACAGAATATTTACGAAAACTTTCTGGCCAAAAAGTATGTACTGCCAACTTGCAGTGGGGTAGTAAAAGACATCATACAAAATATTTTTCTTTGCAAATATTCCAACAAAAGAAGTGAACAGTGGAATCCATTGCTTTTCAAATATCAGTGAATGTCCATCTGTGTGAATATGCACGCGGGAGCATAAATTTGACACCAGTTTATATGTATGAGTGTGTTAAGTAAAACTCTGTTATTCTGATATAGAAAATATTACCATATTATTATTTAAGAAGATCAATTTGCTAAAACTGCTTGTCAATTCCTCGTAACCGAACATAAATTTCCTTCTTTTCCAAGATGGAATAAAATGTATTTAAAGAAAAGGCTAATGAAATGAATAACATTAAAAGATTTATATTTTTTATATATATAAAAAAAAGCGAATAAAATTTTAGTAACTGCGTTTGGCTTCGAATCGAAGTATATAGTTCTTGTTCGAAAGCATGCAATTTATATACACACACACATACTTTATGCTAATCCGTTTCGTTCCATCAAAACATTTTAACGATTCTGAAGAAGAAGCCCAGACTGAAACAGATGAAATGAAAAGCAGAAGATGAAAAGGAGCAAAGATGGATGGATTATGGACTGATAGCTGGAATAATTTATCGCCATGTATTTAAATGTGAAAACAAAAAACAACGGTCAGAGTTTATAACTTTTATATAGAGGGGGAAAAAATGAAAAAAATAACTGCTTGTAGTTAAATAAGATGCGGTGATTAAAACTGAAATGCCATTTAACCGCATACACATACGAGCAACACACAAACATCAACCAACCGTCATCATCAACGCTTAATTACAAGCAGCCATAAACAACTGTGACTAAATATTATTATATGATGAGGAAAGGAAAGAAAAGGGAATTAAGTAGAACGTTGCCTTGTTTGGGAATCCCATTTTTAGGACTTCCTGTAAGTGATATTCCTTAAGGCAGCAAAACAGCAAATGAGTATGCAAATCAAAACGAAAATATCAATTTTATCAGCATTCAATAGGTTTCATTATTATTACTAGTACTATTATTATTATTTTTATTATCAATAGAATTAACTTGATTAATCCTGATCCTCACTGATATTTCATTCCAGTGAGATTTTTGTTTGCCAGGCATACATTTTCCTAATCTCTAATTTTAACAATATAAGTAAAAGTTAAAAGCTTTACAAAATATCCGAGGATTCAACTAAAAGAGCTTCACGATTAATAAGCAGAAAATAATAAAATTCTGCAGAATCCTTGCAATTGAAAACATTTTCTTGCATGCTTTGCAACTTCAAATGAATTTTAAAATATTTATGAGAGAACTGTGCTGTCTTGAAATTTTCGCAAAAGCTAGAACATATTCCGGTAAGGACCTTGGCGAAAGCTGTTAACTAAAATTGTTAATTACCGCGTCTACGAGGACGCTGTGTGGAATGATTACTGCATGTTTTTCGGTTTCGCCAAGTAACAATGGAGCAGCACGAGCTTAAAAACTACACTTCCTGAATTATCAAAATCAACTTCCAGAGTCAGCATACACAAAGATAATTTAAAATTGAATTTTTCCTGTGCCAACGACTGTGGGACAAAGGAATAAACCTTTTAATTAGAACTTCTATTATAAAAACGTCATGGTTCCAAAGTCCTTACTTCTTCTCGGAAGAGCTTCGTGAGCCAAATTTTTGCAAACTTTCTTTGTAAAGACAAGAGATTAAAAACAATTTAAGAAAAAGTCCTTTTCTGTAATGGTGCTCGGCCTATACGAACAGTACCCATAAATAAAGGTTGTCGTTCAATCACTGCCACATTTTTTGAGCAGAAACAAAATTTTAAATTATTACAAAACAAAAAACCAAAACAAGTTTAGCTTTTTTATTAATTTAAAATTTTTCTCATCTTTTACTCGAAAATGGCATGAATATTTTTAATTATAAACAACTAGTTCAGCACACAATTGCAATGCACAACGCATATTCACACTCCCCTGATGTTGCTACATGTGTTTGTTGTTAGCAATATCAGCTACGGCCATAGAAGAGCGAAATATTACAACTTGTTTCAAATATGATGTTGTTCTTTCCTTTTCATACTTTATTCTCTCGTATTGTTTATGAAACCAGCAGAGGAGGCAACAAGGTCGTACAGAGAAACAGTTTAAATATTTTGTAATATTATCCTTTTTAATCTCGATATGCGCCAAAGTAGTAAGTAATGAGAACCACTGGCAGAGTAAATAATTTTTATTACTTTCTAGTGGATGCAGTGCAAGTGCATCAGCCATCCGTCATAAATTTCAATATTTTAGATTGCTTTCACTCTCTATTTGTGTTATAAATCTCAAGTATAAACATAAAAAATTTATTAAAAACATACACTGTGCAAGAAGAGGCAGAAAACAGGGATAAATCAGGACAGCTGGTAAAGGAAGTATATCATTCTTCATCAAGCAAACATTTTGTTTTCCTTGGTAAACAGTGGGATAAATAACGATTGGACTTGATTTTAACTTACATACGACTATTTTAAAAACCATTTAGAGAACAATAAAAAAATTATAGATGTAAAAAATGTAAAAAAAGTTTTCCAATGATTGTAGTGCCGGATGAACTTATAGGCAATTAACTTAAAAGGCACAGACTTAACTTAAAAGGTACCTCAATGCTGTTAAAATATTGAACGTATTATTTTATTTTCCATTATGACATCACATTAGTTTTGAACCTGTAAAATTGAACCATGACAGTCTGGGTGTAAGCAGATGTGTATTTGGAAACGAGAATTGGAGAAGGCCCTCCTGACTTTGCATTAGGCAACGTATCCTTTGCATACCATGCAGGTCTATTAAAGTAGATACATTTCTTGCATACGTGATTAAGTTTTCGCTTTCCGTACTGGCAATGCACTCACCTGTGCCAATAATTTCTTATAAAATATTTATTTATATATATATATAAATTATTAAAACTTAAATAATTATTTTTCAGTTATAATTATATTAATAATTATTTATATTTTGATGTCATAAGTTATTAATTATCAACAGAATTAAAATTTATATATACATAATATTATTATTAATTTATAAATTTAAACAAATCCCAAAAATATTAAAAACTTTAATACATAATTATTAATAATAAATAAATAAATATAAATAATAAATTATAAATAATTCACCTAATTGTATTAATTTTTTTTTTTTTTGGTAAATAACAATATTAATTAAATATTTATATATTAATATAAATTTATTAAATATGATATTTAATTAAATTTTGCATCACAAGCAGACAAGCGATCTTACAAAAACATGCGAAAAGCGTTCTACACCCAAATTTTAAATTTAAAAAATATTCTTCATGTCAATTTATAAGTTTAAACAATTAACTCTTTGAATTAGCTGAACTTTAGACGAGAGATGGAAAGTGTGCTGGTCATTCTGCATCGATTATAAAAATAAAATATCTTTGTTTGTCACTAATTGAAACAAGTTTGTTTTTGTTATTATTATTTCCCCGCAGTAAAATAATTCAAGATAAAAAAAGGACAAAAGCAAAAAGGATTTGACTGGTATAAAGCTCTACATTATGAGCCCTTATAGCAGATTCTCTTACCACTTGCAATAGAAGTTTTCCACTTCTAAATTAGAGAAGTGCTCGCTATGAATTATCACTCACTTTAAATATTTTATATGTTTATATACCAAACTAACCTAGAAATTGTGCGGACCTTAAATTACATGAGTTCCATCTCTGAAGCTCTACAAAAAGTAGATGTTGTTGATAATGACGACGACAATATTGCTGTCGAAAAACAAAAAACAATGAAAAAAAAATGTGGTTGATTACAGATGATACTGTCAATAAGATGAAAAATAAACAGATGTAGAGAGAGGAAAGAAACGAAAACAAAAACAATAAAAACAAAGAAAAAATATAGAAGAGAATATCGCAAAAAAGCAATAGAAAAGAATAAATGCAAACGAACTACAAACGCATCGAAGCAAGAAACTAGAATGCAAAAAAGAAAAAAAAGAAAATGTTTACTTAAATGGGAACAACGCCAAGTCAAATCATATCACATCAGTGATATAACATCCTGGCTTGAAACTTTTACCAGTTTACAACAAAGGCAAGATTCACTACACAGCTAACCGTACACACACATACACACAACACACACATACATCTAAGTATCTAATATGTGCACTGTAGCTTACAGATGTCGGAACATGTAAAAATTTCAATTATCTTACAACGTCAAAGATCAATTACAATATTGAAATGAATCTTCCTTCACATCTTCCAGCCATTTTGTTTGTCAATAAAAATTGAGACATGGAAAAAATATGAAAAATTATTAATGTAATTTTCCATACTTTTGATGGCTGCAAGCAAAGACACACAGCGAAATAAGAAAGAAGAAATCTCTCTAAACACCCACAATAGTTCAGCAAAAGAAATTAATTTTTAACAAAAACCAGGAAAATATTTTCAATTACAATACGGAAATGACGAGCAATTTATTTATAGACAGGCATACCATTTTAAATAATAGAAAATTATTTGAATTTAGCAAAACAGGACAATGAAAAAATTTCAATTTCAATGCAATCAAACTGAAAAATATCGGTGGAAGGCATTTTTACAACGGAATAGGGATCGGGTAGGCAAGTTTCCAAAATCATTTCAGTAAAAATTTAAATAAAATGTACTCGTATACCAATAAGTTTTCTTTTTAATTTTAATTATTTTCAAATGTTAAATCTCAGATACTTTGCATTTATCAGAGAAAAATATGAAGTCCAACTAATTATTTTCATTATTTTTCATGACTCGACTCTGGACCAGCTTAACGTTTTTGAAAACTTTTACAAAATTAGGTGTTCCATTCAAAATGCAATTCGTACAACCTTTCAACAAGTAGAATCCTCGCAAAAGTCAATGCAGCCATGAGCGACTGTTTGGTGTGGTTTGGAAAGTAGAATGGCCAAGCAGTTACCGTGAATAAGGAACTTCTTCTGGTTCTAACAGGATACATCCACTTGCCACACACAAAATTATATTTTTCAATAAATATACTTACAATTTTTTTAAAAGCGTATATGACAATTTTTAAAATGTATTTACTTGTATGCGGAAACGTTGTCCTGCAGTTTTGACTTCAAATAAATTCTCTTTTATTTTCACCATCGCAAATATTTATTTTTCACATCTCCAGCATCTCCAGTGTTTTCTGAACTTGTCCTCCAAATTCTGTAGACCAACACATTTTATTCAGATGTGACGCCTTAAAATGTGACGTATTAAAGTTTCAAGGACCGTAAAAAGCAATCCTGTACTTAAATTTTATTCTAATATTTTAGCAAAAAATATTTAAAGATTCCCTGTTTACTAACAATGATGATATTGAAAATTTTTCACAGATGTTGCTTCATTAATGTAAACATTTTTGTAACAATTCCTGCAATACATACAAATCATGTTTGTAGAATAACAACTACAAGGACAACAAAACCTTTTTTTTTTTTTTTTTTTTGGACAAAATCAAAATTACATATTGAGTGTCTGTCTAAATGACTGCCTTCGATTTTATTTGCTCTCCGTTTATTTGTAAGGCTGTGCGTGTTGTTTTTGATTTTTTTTTTCTGTTTGTAGTTGTTGTTTGCCAAATTACAACATTTTGTTGTTGGCAACAGCAGGAAATACAGTAAGTAATATGAGATGTAAAAAAATTTTCTTTGAAGGAGTTTTTTCTTATAATTTTTCGTCATATCCTTTCTTTACTTTGCTTTCTTTTCTGGCTGGATTTTTTATGCGGAGTAGATGTATTTGGGAAGGCTTGTTTATTTTTCTGTAATTTGAACATACTTGTAATTTATCTACAGATATACGAACGATAGCTTACGAGGGCAGTATTGTACAGGTATTGTACTCAAAATTAGTGAAAGGATAAAATGCTTTTTGCAATCAGTTGCAGGGATATCAAGGTATAATTCTCATAATGTGTTAATAGAAAACATATAAAATTGACGTCGTACCCATAAAGTCATTGTATTTGCAAC
Organism: Ormia ochracea; assembly: GCA_963402855.1. NCBI lineage: Eukaryota > Metazoa > Arthropoda > Insecta > Diptera > Tachinidae > Ormia > Ormia ochracea. The sequence continues at coordinate 31,448,706 of OY727107.1, read as the reverse complement.
AAAGTCAGAGGACTAGCCGAAACCATCACCAGCGCCATCATCACCATTCATTTAACCAAAAAAGCACCAACCGCAAATAAATAACTTAAAGTTTATTTTTCAAATTTCATGTCAATAAAGCAGAAGAGAACCAGCAGTTCAACCTACACAAAAATAAAAAATAAATATAAATATTTGTTTTTTTTTCTTTTTTTAAATTAAAATACTTTTACGCTGAGCAGATATTTGATGTTGCTTCTCAGTCACCCTCATTGCATGCCAGAAATTCTATCTGAGTTCAGTTGTATAATCACACATCACCTGTACTGATGCAATTCCCACCTGTTCCAAATCAGTTTTAAAATGAAATGAAAATCAAGAAACAGACACGAGCACACCCAAAGAATTAGAATTTGACTCAGCATGAGCTTGAGTTGCTTGAAAAAGGGTAGCCAGATATTGGTGGGGTAACTGTGCTTGTGGCTGTGCTTGTGCTGGTATCAAATAAATATCATATCGGCTTTTATTGTTTATTCCAAGTTGATGTCGATGTCAAGGCAGAAATACTACTTATTTTTCTATCTCAAATAAAAACTTGAACTCGGATATTTTTACTTCAATATCTGAGAAAGAAAGTGGAAAATGCAAATGGATTTTGTATGCATAAATACTCGTATGCATGTGGCAACTGTGTTGATATGCTTTTGTAAATAGTTGTTTTCCGGGCACACTGAAATTGTTGTTTGCAGGAAAACTAAAAATAATATTTATATATATGAATATTCCATATTAGTTGGAGAGGGGTAATATAGAAAATTTAGAAAGGACACTTTCAAATTCTTGAATCAAATGTGGCATTAACTGTTCTTCCACTCTATCCTTGCAAAGCTTTCTGAAAACTTAAACAAAATTGTATTACAGAAAAAGGTTGCCAAGACGTCACCAGATTAGCAGGCTTGAATTTCAATTTTCAATTTCATGGCAAATTTTCGTTATTAAAATTGACGAAACAAATTAAATAAAAAATAACATTTTTTATTTTATATCAAATTAAAGAAAATATATTTACGTTAATAAAATACACGATCCCCAAGCAATTAATACAAAAGCTTTCAAATTAATTCGCAACAAGAATAAGAAATTAATGACTTTTTCTCCAACACCGCTAATCTAGACAAAAATTAATTATTTTAAAGTTTTAAAAAAAAGTTAACGAGAATATTAATAAAAAAAAAAAATTAAATTAATTTCAATGCCCTCTTGTAAGACTTACATTTAAATAAACTTAATTAAACTGCAATGAGCCCACATTGCAGTTGTAAGAAGTAAATCGGAAATGAAGGACGACGGCAACAGCAGCCAGACAGGTATAACAATGTTACCAACCATTTATTTTAAAGCAGATTTTCGGTTAAAGTCTCAAAATATTATTCATTAGAATATTATTTTTTTTATTATTATTTATTTGTAATTAAAAATATAGATATATATAGATCTATATATAATATAGATTGTTTAAGTTTCACACTTGTTTAGTTGATAGAAACATTGGATGCACTAGTAAGTCCATCAACTTGAAATGGTTAAGGTTGATGGTTCTACCCTTAACTTCGACACTTAAGAAATTGCCCAAAATTTTTTTATGTTCTTCAAAGTCTCCTGTTTGTTTGCTAAATCATTTACATCGTTGAGAGTATGCAGCTGAGTAAATGCGTCCTCCTAAGCTGTTCTTCTGTAGCAGCCGTTCATTGGTGCAGTAAGAAGGACTGAGCAAAAAGCTTAATAGTGGCTATTTCGATGTAAAAACAGAACTCTCCCTCTTCTCCAGCACTATATTGTTCCTTTAGTTCCGACACAGTGTGTGAACAGAGTGCTGGTCTTGCATTCTTAAAAGTTTCTCATTGGATTTATAAATAAGGAGTACACCTTTTCAGTGCAATTCCTAAGCAAATTTTTCTTATCGTTCTTTTTATCTCTGATTATGTAAACTGATTTGGTCAGTAAACCCATTTTGTTTTTGCTGCCCGTTTTAAGTAAAATAGTTTAAAATTGATTAAAAAAGTTATTTAAAATAGTGGCAGCATTTTATAACATTTTGTTACACATCCTTTTCCTATCTTTCGACATCAAATCGGACGCTCAACTAAAATCAAATGAATGGCCTTATCTTTAAATTAGGCATAAAAACAAACAAGATAAGCTTTCAACATTAACAATCAGAATAACTTACTAATTAACAGCATTCTCTGTGAAGAAGAACTACATTCATTATTTGTTAACGTGGCGAAAGCTTTAAAAAGCGAACCGGTACCGTTATTACCGAAATAAAATACACAGATCAGCTAATGACAAGGGCGATTACTCAAAATGCAAATGAGAAAAAATAATAGATTATGCGTTTATAAATGAAATTTTGTTTGTTTAAAGAAACAAAAAACGATATTCCAAATAAGAGAGCGTGTGGGGAATTTCTTTGGCGCTATACTTGCTACTTACGATGAAGTTCTTTGTATTAGAACGGGGTCAATAATTAAAAGCCACTTTAAGCAAACAATGTTGTCAAAGCTACGTTATGGTGGCTGCATTTGAAGCAGCTCTCTTGACATGTTACTGCTGCCTGTGGCCGAATATCCGGCTAAAGAAAATAATTTTTGGAACGCTACTTGCAATCATAAAATTCCAAGCAAATTACAGACCCTCTTTGTTGTCTAGAATGTATCTCGTAATACATCACGAATTCTGTAAGTGTTTTCAACAAATTAAAAATAAAACAGTGGTTCAATACTAAACTCGTTAGTAAATCGTAAAACAAATCACAACGAAATCACAGAGAAAAACTGCTTCCCTTTTATGGATATCGAGTTCATTAATTTATGGCCTAAAACATATAAAAATTTCAACATGAAAATTGAAAAGAAAAAAAAAACCTTAAAGTATTTATTAACAAGTTGCAGTAGAAGAGGAATAGCACCGTTCACTGCCGGCCGCTTGGCTGTTGATTTTCTTTAATTTTTCTATCAACAGATATGTAAGATAAATTTCGTTGAATGCCTTATAAAGATGTTTTCCAATTCAGAAAGAGGGACAGCAACAGACACAGAAACAGAAACAGAAATAGAAACACGAAAAGTTAAAAAGTTTTCGACCAGCATAAATTGAAATTTAATTATTAGCAATTAATCACTAACAAAGGAAACTATTAAACGAAAATGGAAAAAAAATATTTAATCACACACATTTCAACGAAAAACACGCATTTGACAATAAAAACAAAAATAAAAAGAAAAACAAAAACAAAAACGCTTAAAAACATACAATGACAAAAAGCTTTAAAATTTATTTCTTATAGGAAATACAATCGTTCCCCTATAAAAGACCATGTTGGCAGTGGCTTGCCTTAGTTCTTAGTTCGTGTGTTGGCCATTTGAAATCTTAGATCTGTTCATTTAAAACTTTGCATACGAAATCGTTTATATTAATTGTAATACAGATATTTAAACGTTTATAACGAAAACAATAGTTTATGTCTGTTGGGTTATTTATGGCATATAAATAATAAAAGAAACCAATTTCTGATTAAGAAAATTAAATATGCAAAACTATTGATCGTAAATCTTAAACAAAGTATAGCAGATTAATCTTTTTGGTTCCCAAAAAAAGACAAAAAAATTAAAACAGCAAATGCTGGTTTAGCGTGAACTGTTTAGGGTTGCCAACAGAATTTGGCACATTCTGCGAGTGTGCCCGAGAAAAGTTATTTGTATGCAATTAAAATTCGGAAAATATAAACTTCACATTCAAATAACTTCCACTTTAATCCCGGCAGCATATAAATATGACTCATAACAGATTTCAGAGTTTAATATCGGATGTATTTATAAAAAACGCCAACGAAAATGGCTCGAAATGGCAATCGTTTTGCATTTAAATAATAAGAAAATTTATAGTGATCCCGAGTATTGGACGAACGTACAATTAAAGTAAACTGGCTCAAAGGCCGATGTAAGCAAGCTTTTATATATATATATATATAAAATCCGCTAGAAATACTAAAAAGACTGCAATCTATTTCTCGGTAAAAATAATTCTGCTTGTAATTTTTTTATTACTTTCTTATTACTTTTTTTCACTCTATGGGAATAATAAACCTTTAGGTCATAACAAGAACTCTATATAAAACTTTCAGACTAATGTTTTTCGGTAATATGAATAATCGAGCAGATGTCATTCGCAACAGCAGATGTCAGCTGTCAGCAGAAGATTGAATTTAATTTCGGTTTGTACATTTAAAATGATCAATCCGAAATATATGAAATAAATTCAAAAAAATATATTTACTTTGCTTTAATACCCCGTTTAGACATACAGTTAAATTTCTCAATACAATCGTTATATAAAGTATTCAACTTATTTACAAATGCGTGTTTTACAGGGTAATCAATCAATTGTAAAGGAAAGAAATAGTTCGCAAAGTTCAGGAAAGTCCCCGTCTATTTTACGGTCTGCATAAGGGCTACACCAATAAGCAAACTTGTCATATAGGCAACGAATTAGATCCTCAAACCGTTAAGGAATCGGAATTATATTCATTGGTTTTATATTCTTACACACTGGTGGCATTGCCTTAAGTGGTGGGAGCGACGGAGCCGTGCTGACTGAATGCTTATTTCCAAAAAATTAATCAGCTTAATATTAACGATATTTGGTTCCAAAAAGACGGCGTAACATAACAAACAGCGCGTTAACAATTGATTTATTGCAAAATTATTTTGGTGACAACTTTATGTCCTGTTCGCTGGCTGCCGCTTTCGAGCGATTACTTTTTGTGTGCCATATTAAGTAATTTGTTTATCCCGGACAATCATTAGTTTCGTATTCTGAATTAAAATTTCATTCCAACAACAACACTTTGCTCCCCATATTGATAGTACAATATAGATTGGCCATACACAGGTAATATCAGGACTTGGTGAAATTTTTATCCCCAATTCATTGGCTGTTTGTTGCGGTATATTTTAGTAAGCGGTTCTGTAATTTATTTCACATAACACTATAGTCTATTTTATTCAAATACAAAAATTATTTAAAATTTGGAGAATTGAAAAGGTTACTTTAAAAACACAGAATAAATATTGAATATGACTTAATATATTTTCAACATTTTTCTACAGTTTCCGGTTTTATTCAAATTTCAGCCACTGAAGCGATAAACATTAGAAATGCAGTAGAGTCAAACTATAAATATTTCAATTAAAATAATTAATCGGCTAAGATGCAAAGTACTGGCCAACAGCAAAGGGGAAGCAGCAAAACTTTTATCCAACAGATCTGGAATTACTAAACTAATAATTAATTGTTTAATTATTCCTTCAGTCCCTCAGTAAGATTTTATAGATGACATTCTATAACATAATATGTGCATCTTCAGCTAAAGAAATGTTTTAAATTTCGCAAAGGATCTATCACGAAATGAGTTCGCCAAGGGAAATTTCACTGCGAATAAGTCTCTTCATAAACCGGTTCTTGAAAATGTCATCCGCTCAATAAAAGTAAGTGCTTCAACTATATATATATATGCAGTTCCCTACCTCCTAAGTCATAAAAAATTGCTAATATCATTTTCCCATATTCTCTAGTATTTACTGTCAACTGTTGTTTGGCAACCAATAAAAATGGTTCCAAAAATAGGTTTATACCTGCTACTTTACCACCAGAGTCTTTGCCCTTTATCTACCTTCTTCTTAATTACCTGTCTTCTCTACTTTTCTGGCTTTCCTTTCTCCTTTGCCAGAGAAGAGGATATTTCGTAGTGCTAGCCTTAGAAAATAAGGATTGCATGGATACAAACTGATGTGGCGAAAGGAAAATATTAATTATGCACACTGACGTCTTTAAATTTTTATTTGCTCACTTAATATGATTAGTAATTGCCTAGTGTAAATAGAGAGTATCAGTATCTTGCTATTGGCTAGCGTTGTTCATAACCAGCGAAAACCGTGTGACAAGTGTCTCCTTGCAGTAGGCGGGTACGAATTTCGCGTATCTGAAAATACAAATTTTCTGCTTTCAGTGCAAAAAATTTTTTTAGTGAGAAGAATTTTGTTAACCCTTTAATTGGCAACAATGTTAGCGCACCAGTCGAATATAGAACAAAAGTTTAAAAGCTAAGCGAAAAAAAAAATAGAAACAAGTGAATTTTGTTTCCGCTGTTCCATTTTCTATATTTTTCCTCCCCAACTTTAGTTATAAACTTTCATACTTTAGATAATATGCAAATTAAGAAGATTGTAAACATAAAAAAATTCCTGCACACGTGTAAACCCAGTTGTAAAATAAAGAATAGGAAGAACAAAAACAACATGTGAATAGTACCCAAACAAACTGAATTTACATCTTAACCACTTGAAGACAAAGCACAGGTCATAAATATAATCCTTCCTTTTTTCAGTTTTGTTTTTGCTTAACCAAAGATAAAGAAAGTCAAGTGGTAGATAATGAGGCAGAATGCAACAAAATGTTTAACAACGGCTACAACGACAACAACAATAGCTGGACAATATTTTGTAGAAATATTATTGCCAACACAGAACGTCTAGTGTACTTGTACACACTTAGCAAATAGAAAAGGAATTTGTGGTTCTTTAAGCCACGTACGTCTGACCGAGAGGAAAAAAGGTTGGCTAAATTATCCAAATCTCGCTTCGCTTTAACTAGCAATGACGACAATTGCAAAAGAATATGAAAATTATTATTTTTTGTCTAGTTTTATTTAATGCCCTCCAGTCACGAGTGGGCAAAGCATTTCCTTTGCCAAATGATTTCCAAGGAGTTTAAAGAACGTCAAGGAAATTCCATGTGCTCAACATGCTAAGAAACCGGCAAATACCTCGACTAACAAGCATGATGAATGATGTTGTAGGAAAAAACTATTAACTATGGAGCTGGTGGCGCCGTTGAAACGACGGTGTTTGAAGGAACTACAATGGCAACTGCAACTTGTTGAGCAAGCACATTTGAAATTCGAAGTTTGAGTGTATTTTGTGTGAGTTGTATCCAGTTGCATTCGAATGGCAAAGGGGTAGCTAATCCAAACAGACCTGTTTGATAATTCTTGTTGGAATAATTTGTGCTTGGGTTCGCTTAGCCCCTCCAACTTGTTTATGTTGGCTTGGCGTGTGCGCTTTGCTGGCTTTGCAGTCCAGCCAAAAACTGTTCTGTGGGGGATAAACATCTCTGTCTATTTGCAGATGTCTATCTCATTTAACTGTATCTGGAACAGGCAGGCCTATTTTTCCATAAGGGCCACAGAGAATAATAAACTAACTTCAGTTAACCTCAACGAAGGTTATTTAACATCTCTTATGCTCTCGTGGTTTTTCTTTTTTTATATTTTTTGTTGTTATACACTCTCGCTAACTCTGCAAATCTCCACTAGTGCTGCTGCCAGTGCCTGCATGCTTTGGTCTCTCCCAACATAATTCAACAAGAGTAGCTGGGTTTTGTACACCTGACCGAGAGTATCTTCTTATGATTTTCATATCTTTTTTGTTGTTTTTGCTTTTTGGGAAAAATTCGTTTTTGTTGTATTGTTATGTCGCATGCCCGGAATAAAAAAAAATTATCTTTTGTTGGTAACATTCTGTGAATGGCTATCTCGCTGCATGGGTAACTGGCTTTCCGACTAACTGGCTGCTAGGCTGGCTGGCTGTTTGACTGTTTGCATGAATGCATGGATGTATCTTTTTCTGTGTGTATGCCTTGTGTGTCGCTTGTTCAGTAATGCTCTAATGAAATTGGTCTCTTTTCATGGGTTTATGTAGAAAATTTCTGCAAAACACAGTTTAGTGTAGACTCCCTGAGGTTTCGGTTGTTTTTGAACTGTGCGTGTGTATAAGATTATTTAAACTCCGTCGGCATAACACTCATACAAGTATAAAATAATATAAAAATAAAATTGATTTTTTTTTACAAAAATTAATACATCTTTTTGTCAACCACAAAAATTTGCTTTAAATGAAACAAAAATATGATTAAAGTTAAAAGTTGTTTTTGGGTAAAATTAAATCTGTAAAAGAATTTGATAAAAAAAAAAATATGAAGCTGTAAATGGTAACAACAACAAATTGTAACCTAAATTAAGATTTAAATGCACACACATGGTCACATACACAAGCTTGTGTGTATATTTGGTTAATTGTACAAGAGAGATTTCGTAGATATATTTTGTTTGATGTGCAAACATCATGCTACTTTTAAAAAAATATATAACATACGAGCATTTGAATAAAAAGTAAAAGATTAATTTACTTACAATTGTTAGAGGAAAGTAGTCAGCTCATTTATTTTAATTTTAAATATTTTAAATCAAGAAATCAAGAAATATGAAGTGGTTTGCGAAAACAAGAAGCTTTAAATTGAGCTTTAAAATGTTTCTAACAAATCAACAAATTTTAACCCTTTTTCTAATGGTCATTGCCTTATGTGCAACATTTACATCAAGTAGTCCCACACAACACCAACAACAGCAGCCACTCCAACAACAAGAAAAGCAACAGCAAAAGCAGCAGCAAGCCACAACGAAACGTGTCCAGCAATGCCGCGAGGGATGCTTAGAAAAGGTATTTAAACAAATTGAAAAATGTTTTATTTCAAATGCAAATTTTTTGATGCTGCTGTTGTTAGTCCTTATAACACATACACACATACACATATGCATATATGTGCATATGTGTTGTATGCGTGTGAATGCGTGCTTTTTAGTGCATATGTGTACATACAATATGGTTCAAGTAAATACACATGTGAGCAGAAAAATTAAGGAATGTATTCGTGAGCAATTTTTGAAAGAGGTTAAGTGGCTATACCTCTGCCACACCCTCTGCACACATACAAACACCATAAAATAACTGAATATTAATTTAGCTAAAACAGCTGTTTTTAAATTTCCTATCATTTTCATAAGCTTATGTTTTTAGGCTTGGAGGAGTGTCAAATACAAGCAACTGGAATGAATTTTATCACTGCAATCCTTTTACTACAAACGGTTGCAGCCATTTGGCTTCAATGCTCTATAGGAGCTAAAATAATAAAATCAACAACAAAATTTGTGATGATTTATTATGGGAGCAAAAACTATCAATCGAACCAAAGAAATTATTTAACATTGCCAGGATATAGAAAAACTAGCAATTGGCATTGTAGCGCAAATAATAAATTAACTAATAATACTAATGATGACACTAAACACAACGCAACCATTATGAAAGATGTAATGCAAAATAGAAAATATTTTTAGTTGGAAAGGGGTTTTAAAAAAATATAAAATTTGCTAGAGAATGTTAAAACTGACATAAATCTCTAACGATTTTAAACTTTTATACGTTGCAATTTAACAAATATTTTTTTAAAATGAAAGGATTTGCTTATATATTCAGGATGAGCAGAAAAACAATTTTGAGAATATTTCTCACCGATTTTCAAATGGAATTAATTAGTGTTTTATTTTGCGAATTAATTTCAATAATTAACATTTTATAAACACATTTTTAAAGAACATAGAATATGAATATAATATATAATTAATGGTTTTAAGATAATTTAATAATAAAGAGTAATTAAACTTTATAGAACTCATCGAATTTGTATTTCCTTTTAAAGAGCAAATTTGAAAAACGAAGCAGGTTTTCGGTGCAATTAATCAAGCCAAAGGCTCATGGGCAGATGCAAATTTGCCGGTTTCTCTTTTCGCTGCAGCATATGAAATACGGTATTAAATAGATTATGGTTTAATAGCAAGACTAGCAAGTATTTGCAATGAGGATAGAAATCGTATTTAGAAGTAGATTTCATGAACTTAATTCATCGCAGTCACTCAAAGACATTATTTTTAAATCGATCGAGCTTGATTAATACAAAAAAAAAACATTAGTTTGTACCGAGCCCGTTTCATGAGACACTTCATTCTTAAAATTTGGTTTAAGCCGTTTTGATTCCCATCTGCGTTGCAGCATACCTGAATACAATCGAATTTTGAAACAGAAGTCAGATCTATAATTGACAAATATGCAATTAAAATTATTCTGTCTGTTATTCTATTCTTTCCCGAGTTCCGTGTGAGTAAGTGAGAATTCGGTTTTGGACTTTTTCTAGATCCATAAAACAAGAAAGAGAGTGTATTCAATTAAAATAAAATTGGGAGGCATTGAGGCATTTTAAGACGGAAGAAAAGTCTGCTAAAAAAGTTGGTACACTATTCCAAACTGTGTTAAGTTATATATAACTTTATTGGTTATATAAATAAAACAAATAAAATAAAACAATATTAGAATAAAATAATGTACAGAGTATACAAATAAAGAGTAACCAGAATAGAAAGTAAGCGTTTGACTTGAAGATTTTATTGCTCAATATTTACATTTTTCTCCAATTATTTAAAGTCGGTGCAAATTTAGTAATTGCAGACCTTAATCGGCTTTCGATATTCGTTTTATAAAAAAGTGTATTTACAAGGAAAAAGTAAACAGTTATTGCAAAATATTAGTAGCCCTTCCTTCTGAAATTCCTGGGAATAAAGAAGGATAATACAACTTACTTGAGCTTTTCAAATTTTTGTAGTAAATTTTGGCTTCATTCTCGGTATTTTGATCTGTATACTAATAAATATTGTCACGGTACAAAATCAAAGTTTTCAAGCATTAGATTTTTAATTATGAAAAAGACAAGTAACCTTTGACTAAAAAATAAACATTAATTGCATTATTAAGAAACTTTTTCCTTAATTATTGTTGGTGGAGAAAAACATATCGTATCGGCCGTAACAGCTACAAATTATTGCTGATACCACAGAGCTCATCGTATTATCTGCTTTCAATGGCAAAGAAAGGAATTAAGAAATTGGTTGCACAACTGATGAGTTTATCTGGCCACTCTCAACCTGTGAGATACTGCATTAATTCTCTATGAACAATAGAAGATTACCTCAACATAGTTGTGAAGAATTAGGTTTTTTCTCGGTATGGTCTCTTTGCTGAATGTTCCAGGATAAAGATTACCCAGACATAAAAATCATACTGTCTACGTCACTTTCGCCAATGTGTCCATTAAGGAAGTTAAATGGAAGGTTACCTTCGCCGCTGATCATGTAGTGAGGAAAATATTAATTGCATATATCTTTTCTTCTATCATGCTGGCTCACACACTTTTTTTAGAGATGAAATAAAAAAAATAAAGAGGTTTTCGTTATTTTAAATTACAATAATTGTCCAAAAATGAATGCCCAACAGAATCTTAAAATTACGTTGCCGTTGATTATTTCGGTGCGCATTTCACCGCATGTTGGAACGGATCTGCAGGGAACCTTAACCAAAATTCTTCTTAAAACAACTAGGAAATTTCTTTAAGCATGGTCCTTATGATTACAAATATAAAATAGGTAGTCGCATATGTTCAGCCATGTGTAGTAAAGTGATTTTCAAATATGTGATTATTCAAACTTTCTTCAAAAATGCTTCTTATTTTTACAAATTCAGAAAATGTTATCCTACCAGCAGATAACTTACTAATAATGTGGAAGGGTATTCAGAGTAACGATGGGAGCATTGCCGTTTCCGCAAATAATACTCTCCCAAGCTCGCTGTGTTGCTGCAACTTAATTAACTACAAGTTTTTATTTGCATTAACCTTAAAACAGACTAAAAACTCTCATAGCAGGCTTCGAGCTAACAATAATAGAAACCAACTTTTAAATTCTTTTGGAGATTTCTTTAACCAATTTTTAAAATTAATCTCAAAAACTAATCAAGGAGATAAATTAATAGTAAATATTTATAAGAAATATTATTTAAAAAGTAATGCAAACACAAGTTACAATAAAAAATATAGAGGAGTAGTAAAAATTTTAATTTTTTAAAAAGAGAAATTAAAATTTTTTGAAACTTAAGAACTCAGTTTAAAGCAAAACTGTTCAAATATGGAATACTAGCTTAATCCAGCTTAAGCTAACAAGGCTTTTAAAGACAAACAAAGTGACACGGAAAATACTTTTTATAAATGAAAACAAGTTGAAAGTTGAAAATAGCTGAAGAAAATTCTAGAATGAAATATATATTTTCCGATCCATAGTATGTAGAAAAGGTATCAGAAATAAGTAATCGGCAACTTCAAGATGCCAAAATTATGATGCCAAAATAATTAGTAAAATATTATCGAAATTGCTTGTTAGACCGATTTAATATAAAATAAAGAGGATAAAAAGAAGCGGAATATTTATATATTTTTTTGGACATATTTTGGGGGAATAGAAATTGGTAAGGGGAGCTTAACATTAACTCGTAATTAAAGTTGCAAAAGCCAAGTGCACCAAAATGCGTTCCCTTTGTAAAGGAACACTCATATGATGTAAGAATACATTCCTTAATATGTGCTTGCAATTGAATGCACCGCACACAACAGCAACATCAGCATCATCATCAGCATTAGGAAAAAGCGTATGAGTTTAAGTTTATTTTAAGCACAAATGCATGATTGGATGACTGAATGATTAAGTAAAGGAGGAAAAACGCATACACAAACATTAATGTGTATGGATGCATGTCCAAATAAAGGCCATGTGGACTTAGTTGATACAAAGGGGAAGCTGTGCATCAAATAAAGAAATAGATTAATTTTCTAAATACACAACAAACAGCAACAACATGAATGATAAATAAGACAAGCAACAACATAAATTTTGAAATTTACGGACATGCATAAACAATGTAACATATGGGTGGTTGTTGTTTCCTTTTTTTTTCATTCACAAGCACATGTATATTACAAACCCAGTCATACACACACACTCAGCCAGTCATTGGAAAGTAGAAGTGTGATTTTGTTATTGCAAAAAACAAAATAGAAACAGGAATTAAATAAAATATACAAATCACATACACTACACGTGGATGTGTGCATAACGCAAACCCCGATGAATGTTGCTTCTAAAGGAATCTAATATGAATTTAATGCTGCTACCAGGGGTAGCTTCCCGTTTTTTCTCTGCACTTTAAGGTTGGTTTGGTTTATAATTCAAGTGTGTGTGTGTTTTAACCAGTATCAGTGTAAAACACTATAGAATTTATTCCTCTCCCTCTCTGCTCTGTTTTAATTTTTTTTTTCTTTTTTCTGATGTTGAAAAATATACACACATTAAAAACACCAAAGAAGGGTTCACATTTAATCCTTTTATATTGTAGAACGTTATTAGAAAATTTAACAGTTTTATGGTTGGATTTGAAATCCTGAAAGAAAACTGCATACAAACGAGAGTTATTTTGAATTCGTTTTAAATTGAATTTGGTTAAAAGGGAAATGAAATTTAAGGAATTTAAATAGAAAATGTAAAATCGATATTTAATTTTATCACGAACGAGCTTAAGATATAAAAATCGGTTCTTCTGGGTTGCAATATATAAGCACTTTGGTTGTCTGCTTTATGTAAATACAATACAGAATACAGAAAGTTGAGATATTTAGGCAATTGAAGAGGTTGTTCCCATGAAAAACACTAAATATTGTATCTGACATGGAATTTACATAGACATATTAAATCAAAGAGTGACATTTTCTACCCTGCCCTTAAAATTAAAAACAACAAATCTTTTACATGTGGCGGATAGTTTATCCTGTAACGTCAATAAGTGAGAAGTTGTCCAGGGTTTCAATGTTATGGAATTTTATTTTTGTAGATTTTGTTTTTAAAAAAGTGTCTGCCCTTAAAACGACTTTAAAAAGCTTTACAAATTTAAGACCAAATTCCATTATTACAAAGTGTATGCCTTTAAAGCAATGCAGGCTAACTAATGACATTTGCGACAAGTAAAACCTAAAACCTACTTGAAACTTAATAGCACAATGGAAAAAGATTTCGTATTTAACAATATGGCCCACAAACACTGGTATATTCATAGAGTGGAAACCTCCCACCGGCTCTATTCATCGTAGTTCCTGTTATATTTCCAGATACCGCATATTTCATTATAAAGAAAATTAACAATAAATTTCATTTGCAAAACCGAACAGAAAACTAAAAACACAAAATTAACTAAAATTTTACATCAAATTCCATTTGCTGCAGGGCCACTTACTGCAGTGAATAAGATTGAAGGGTGATTACATTTAAGCAAGTGCATCCGAAAGAGGTTCACTTATCTGTATGCACATCTATCCAATGAAACCATTTGATAACGCAACATGAAAGAAAGTACAATTTCCTCTTTTGTTTGTTAGTTCACTTAGTCTTCCTCTGACTTCACTGAAGTGCCATTACTCTACTAAATTAAAATAAAAAGGGAACCAATAAACGCATTATTACCCGAATACTTCCCATTCAGTTTAGTTTTGTATCAACAAGTAATCAAGCAATATGATGTACGATGATTTCTTATATGATTATCTACTGCATACTCATGAATATTATAGAAGAAAAATAAATAAATATAGTGAATTTAAAATTTTTCCCACGAGATTTTTTAAATTTATCAGCGTAAAAAGAGGTAAATGAATTGATTCAAACTTTTTGTTAAATTTTCTTATTTAAACATTTTATTATTTTATTGCTGTATTTAGCAATTCTCTGTGTGGCTTCAAGTAACACACACAGAAATATTGTTAAACCTCAGTTTTCACATTTGTCAAATTCCGTACCCATTACACCGACTAATGCATGAAAGGAACGTCATCCAGAAGCTATATAAATCTTACTAAACCTGGTGGTAACAAATATGCCTCTAAGTGTTTTGCAGTACGATCGCATTATTAAATACCTGCACACACAGAGATTAGAATTGCAATTCGAAGTGAAATTGGGCGATCCTGAAATGGAATTACAAAAGAAAATTCTAAACACTCAACAAGCCCTCTGTGGCTGAAACCCATTATGAGTTGTTACATCCTACCCTGGAAGCCGTACTGCGATGAGCGCATTTTATAATTATTTAGAGATGGGAGAGTGCGAAAAGTATTAGTCCTTAAAGGACTCACATTTAAAGTTTACAAATCCATTCATAAACCAATTTATTGCGACAGAGAGATTAAGTCGCAAAAAATTAAAAAAAAAAATTAAAAAAAATATATGTATATGGTCTTATGTCCTGTAATGGCTTTATTTAAAAGTAAAATTTTTTGAAATCATAAACTCGCGATTACTCTGTGACATGACATGATCAGGATGTGCTGTGGGCATGAAAAATGCGCAGCAATGTTTTTATTGGTGATTGCGATCGTTGACCAAAATTAAGAAAATACAGTTGGATAATGCAGATCATTTATAAAAATAATAATAATCTTTTTCAAATACTAGATTTCTAACTACATGGCAATTTCGAAACCATTCCAAGCTAATGACTGTAAAAGGTTTTCTGAATCATCATGACTCGGCTGATATCTTCTGAACTCAGTATAAACAATTACTTGTAATAAAAAGCATACTGCCCCAATTTGCATACTTCACAACTAAAACTAAATGAAAGCAAAACAGTTTTACAAATGCACGTACATAAATAAAAGTTTCCGATTAAAGAATAAAAGGCAAGCGACAATTGCCGAAAAGAGAAGAAAATATAGAGCTGCCTACTCGCACACATGGAACTTTATCCTTTTGTCTAATAAAAAGGGGGCAACTAAACAAGTAACTTTGACAACCAACAAGTGTACATATGTGTGTTTGGAGAAGAGCACACAGCCACAAACAGGAGCTAAATTATTGCAGACTTTGCTCGTACGTGTGATTGGACAAACCCTAATGACATTAAGGATAAAGAATAACAACAACAATGGCAATGTTAAACATGAAAAAACAGCTGTCTATTTGCATCTTTAATTTTACTCGGAAAGTTAGGAAACTTAACGAATTTGTAGTTTTAATGCCAAACTTGCTTTTGTGTAAAATTTGTTGTTCATTGAAATGTAAAATACAATTAAGAATAAAAAATAGCAAAATCCTTGTAAGAGACAGCCACCGACAAAGATTGAAGAAATGTTTGATGATGTGTTATGCGAGACGAAATATGCTGACAACATTCTAAAAAACTCATACTTTGAAAATGTGAAATGCTGGTTCAGTTAAATGGCTCAAAACTAGGAATTCTTGTAGAGTAATAATGACGTTGCGCTTTTCAGCAGATGACAAATTAAAGTCTTATTTGTGTGAATAGATATAATAGTGCCGCATAATACTTTACAAAGATGCTGCAAAAAAGAAGAACACACTAAAAGTAAACTAAATTTTTAAATGAATGGCATGTTTCTGTGAACAGCGTTTTTTTTTCTTTGAGTAGTTTTGAAGGAAGAATTCAAAACGGTACACAAACGATGGATGGCCATTTAGGTAGGACTTTAAAAGTATCTCTTAGGAAATATTTCTGTATTTCCCTTTTGCTCGTAAAAACAAAAAGGCAGAAATTTTTATGTTTTCAACTTTTAGAAAAGTGTAATTCTCATTCGTTTCTACAGTAGCAGTACTGAAGCAAAAACACTTAATGAAAATTCGGCAAGGTAGTAGCTTAACCTGCCTAAATTCAGTCGCAGAGATTCTGCTTGGCTTTCTACTTCTTTTTTGTTATTCCATCAGAATAGAAAGAAAGTTCAGCTAACAACAAGGCAGCACCAATAATTAAAATCTTTCCAGAAATCAGTAAAAAAGTAAAAAAAAAATTATTTAATAGCTAAACAAGTTTTCGATCTTTTCATTTAGATATCTTTACACTCTGTGTAAATTACATTATTCAATTTAAAATTGAGGAAAATCAATTTCTTCTTTAAAGCTGGAGTAAATCTTACAATTATTCAAAAAAAATACGGGGAAAAAAAACGCGAGGAATTATTTAAATGTAACAATTTAAATTCTAAAGAAAGTTTGGAAAACTGCTGCCAACTCCGTTGTCAGTTTCCAAGAAAAGCGGGTCGGAAATGTGACAAAAGCCATAATAACAGATAATGGCATAAATAGTAATTGCTTTGAGTAACTTTTCATTCGATATAAACAAAAATTCCTCACTCTCAAGTGAATTCGCAAAATAGTAATACTGGCGGGAAAATATACAAAGTCATTCCGCTTATTTCTATCATGATTAAATCTGGTAATAAATTGGCTTATTGACTTTTTAAATTTTTTAAAGACTTTTGGTTATTTAAGCAATATTTAAATTTAAAAAAAAAATACTAAAAAAAACATTTAATAAATATTGTGTAATATTAATGGATTGTATTAAATAAATATCTATATTGTGTAATTGTTAATGAGCTTTCGGTATTTTATAAAAACTATTTTAATAATAAAAAAAATAACTCATACATATTCATGGGGAATAAATTATTTATTCGTGTTCAGGCACTTAATGGAACATAATTAATCCTGGAATTTGTATGCGTGTAAATGGAAAGCACTTACCAAGCATTATATTTTTGATGCCAGTAATTTCTGAAAAAGAATAGAAAAGTGGATTATTGAAAGTTAAAAACATGTTTAAAATTTAAATGAAGCAATTAACTCTTTCGCGACTCTGAATTTACATAAACTTGTCAGCAATTCAAAGTTTCTGCAAAAGATAAAAAACACTGTTTTCAACAAAAACTATTTTCAAACTGTTTCATTTATTCAACTGTTAAGCAACAAAACTAAAAAGCAACAAAACTAAAAAGTCAATGGCAAAAAAATTTAACAAATGCTCTAGTCCATTTAAATATATTTTTTCTTATCCTGCGTGCGTGTGTGTGTATATATGTGTGTTTGCACTCGTGTCACAGTGAGCTGAAACAAATAAGTGAGAAATAATATAATGTAAATGTTCAAATGTAAATAATTCAATTGCATTTTTGATTAAATTACATTCAATTTGAATTTCACACTTGTTCCAATTAAAGAGAAAACTACTCGTATATGATTAAATGCACGTCTGTATAACAATTGAGTATGTATTTGTGCTCATAAATTAAATATAAATTATTCAACTAAATTAAAAATTTTATCACAGTAAAAAATTATGCAAAAGAATGGCCCGACCCTGCAACTAAAACACCCTCATATTTAAAGCAATAAATAACATCGAGCCTTCTTTTCTCAATCACCTTCTCTGCAAGTAACAGTGTGTGTGTGTGTGGCTGTGTGCACCTCCTTCTGCCTAACGCAGGACTTTACAAGTAAACATGCAGCTTGTTGTTGATTTTAATTCTGGCGTGTCTAGTATTTAAGGTAGATTACTTTTTACTTAGAAAAATATTTTTTACAATTTTCTCTGAATTTCAAAAGTGAATAGAAAGCAAACAAAAAAAAATATATTTAAAATTATTTCCCAAATAAAGTGGCCACTTGAATATTTGTAGACATTCCTCTATTTTGTTGTTGTTGCTTTGTAAGCTTCAAAGACGTCCGTAAATGTCTGAAATATTCTTCTCTTCATAAAAGACCGCATAAGTTATTAAAAAAAGAAATGTAAAAAGGCGTATACGTCGTCTGTCAGTTGGTACAGGCCATTGAATAAAATATAAAATTAGATTGTTAAATTTCATAAAAAAACAGTATGAAAGCAACTTTTGTTCAATATAAAAAAAATTCATTTTGTTTTGTTTTCGAATATTTACAATATTAAAGAGACTGGATAGCAGGCAAATTTGTATAATATTTAATATATTAAATTTAAATTCAGTGCCAGATGGGCCAGTAAGTTCAGCCAATTTAATTCGGAGGTAGTTAATTGAGAGCAAACAGCAATCTATTTGAAATGGGAATGACAGTGTAGCCTCATCCTACCAGCAGCACATTGTGTAGAAGCCACCGCCGTGACGGACATTCCGGAATCCCAACAAAGCGTAAATTTTAACAGTACGAAAACTATAGAGAAGTATGAACTTTGCCGGTAGCTTCCAGCGCAGTATGGCATTCCGAACTTTGCATTTCTAGACATAGATATATATACTTGAGCGGGTTTGGTTTTAACAGATCTACTAAACAGATCTGAAATTAAAGTCGGAATTCTTACGCTTCCCACGAAGATGCAAAAAAAAAACCAATATACAGAGTGGTCCAAAGGTGACCATCTAT
Source organism: Ormia ochracea (assembly GCA_963402855.1). NCBI lineage: Eukaryota > Metazoa > Arthropoda > Insecta > Diptera > Tachinidae > Ormia > Ormia ochracea. Next base: position 31,429,655 of record OY727107.1, on the reverse strand, counting down.
TTTTCGATTTCTGATTTTTTTTTGTCAGTATATAAAACAATCAAATGCCTCTAGTTATATTTGATTGTGCCCCTCGATGGTATAATGTTTAGTATACCCGCCTGTTACGCAGGTGTCAGGGGTTCAGTTCGCCGGTGAGCCAGATGCCAAAGTCCTCAGTAGCCAGTACTTCTATACATAAATAAATTTAGTAAATAAATAAATAAAATCTTTGATTGTAATTAAAATTTGTTTCAAACGTTATGCTAATTTAATTTCATAATGTTGCCGAATTTTGGTTGCAAAAACATTACTTTTTGTTCAGTGTATAATTGATTACACGTTCAATCGATTTCTGCAATAGTTTAAAGCGTTCAGTTGACTTCCTTTTTTATAAATTTCGCCTGCCAGCCATAAAAAAGTTAAGCACTGCATGTGAAACACAGAAATTTAGCGTAGGTATGTGAACATACTGTCAGCAGGCTGTCAATCCGAGCTTCTTCCTTTTTTTGCTACTATAGAATTTTATTTGAAGAGCAGCCAATCACTATTATAATCACATGAATGGTGTGCTTGGCTGGCCAAACAGTACTCGTAAGAACAAAACTAAGAAAAGAAATATATAAATAAGTAAGTAAGAATTTTCGCTAAACAAGTAGCGAAAGGTAGCCGTGCCTAACCGATGAGCAGGCCATTTATTTAAGAACAATTTTACTATTTGCTGTATAGATGGTGTACGTGTTGGTGCACCTTCAGGTGGCTGTTAACTGCATTGCCGCTACTGCTCAACAGCAACATGCCCACAAAACAAAAGTTCTCGATCTTCTTGAGCTTTGTGGCAAACAAAAGGAAACTGAATGCGTTATGTATGACACAATTGTAAAGTGAAACGTTTTCATACGGTTTATAATTAGTAAAATGGTTAGAGTTGTTTTCAAGAAGAGCAACCATGAAAGAATGAAAGAACGTAAATGTTGTTGCAAGTAAAAACTTCTGCTGTTGAATGGTTTAATCACTATACCGGTAATAACAGCAGTACAACTATACTCGTAGGAGCAACATGTACGCACGTAACTTTATTTTTTCTTGCCGGTACCAGCAACAACATTTCATCTATTCATCTGTCTATTTGAAAATGTTAACATTGAAATGCCACTTCTATACGGTTTGCCATAGAAATAGACTCGGCACCAAACGCATATTCAAAAATCCTGGTAAAATCACAAAGATTTTTATCTCCGTCTGCATATGAGAACTACTATTTCTTTGCATTTATTTTTGTTGCAGTTGCACAAAGACAGATTGCAAAAAGGAGCCAACGTAAGACAAAGCTTGCCTAAAAAACAACAGCTAGAAATAATTGCAGAGTGCAGCGTGTAGGACTTTAATTTTTTTTTTTAAATCTTGATGTTTGTCAGAAATATTTTATATTCACCAACTTGTGATGAAACTTTACGAAAATTAAAAAATAATAAGAAAATACAGATGCATAACTTTGTTTTTAAAGATTTCAGTGAAATTGTGTGCTGCTGCATGCTCTATTATTATAGACTTTGATTTTCACCAGCGATAATAAAAAAGGTATACTTCCTTTACATCATCAGCAGTGTGCATCTTAGAAGTAGCAGAAACGAGCAAAAACGTAACGAAGAAATTGAAATCATTAAAACTGGAAAAAATAAGCAAACAAAGATACTTTTGGACACTCACTGACTCGTCATCCTGCCACAAACCTCAGCATCAGCAAGTTGCTTGATATCTTAAGGTTATCATCAATGAAAAGACAGTTATCTTTTTTGTTATCTTTTATGGTGAATTTTCTGTATCATCATAATTTGAGATGAGTATTTTTTGTTGCTGCTGCCTCTTGCCTGTTGCCTGTTGCCTGTTGCCTGTTGCTTTCAAATGCAACCCTGTTGTTAAAATGACATGATGAACTTTTTGTATGACTTCTTGGTTGGTTACAGGTTTTAACTTTTGGTTTCTTAAGCTTCTGCTGCTTTTTGGCCGGTTTGGTGTGCCATCTTCTACTACAGCTAAAACTACTGATGTCTTTTTGGAACATTACAAAATATGTTTTGTATATCATTGTGACTTTAATTCCACTAATCAAGTGAATTTTAAAGTTAAGCAATAAATTCCTAATTGCCTCAAGGAGGAGGAGACGTGCGCTCAACCAACAAACATAAACACATTGAACATTGAAAAGCAATCAGGCAAACGAAGCCAACCCAGTCATCTACTACGTTAACCAAGCAAGCCAGCCAAGCACTGAGACACTGAGACACTGCGAAAAAGCCTAAAAAAACCTTTTCTTTTTGTTGTAGTCATGTTTTTGGCACGTTTAGTTGTGTCGCAGTATTATGTTCCTTTCAAGATTGCTTTTTTCTTCTATAATTTTTTCTTTTAAAAATACCTTAACATTTCGCGAAGGAAAACGATTAATTATGCTCATTTATATAAGAAAACGTGACCAACGACATACATAACCTTCATTTCATATATGGCATTTATGTTTAATATATTTGAGAAAAACAAAAAATTTCTATTTGCTTTTTCCCCAATTAATGTCTTTAAGGATTTTGGTGGCTATGGAAGATATTCTGATTCTATAACATCAGAATATAATCTTAATAGATTAAAAATATTAAAAGTTCTTTAGACTTTTAGCGCATAATGCCGAAATCTTTTAGAAATGGGCGTAAATTAAATTTATTTATTTTAATTTACTTGTAATGTATATCAAAGCCCAGCTGATCTTAAGCGTCACCATCGTATGTTGTGGCTGCGTTTTCTTGTTCCTTAAAAGTGACATTTGTTTATATATTTTTTCCCAATTACTTTATACCACTAAGAAATTGCCGAATTATCATAAAAAGCAAATAATTTTTGTCCACAAGCTAACGACGGCACTTAATTCTGAAGTATAAAGACAAGAATATTGAGTTACAATTTTCAATAATTGAAAAAGTATTTATTTGAACTGGAGCCTTAAAAAGTTCTGTACAAATAACAAAATTATACATTTTATAGCCCTTTAGCACTTGTATGTAAATAAAAGTCTGAATTTTAAAATATTGAAGACCTAAAAAACTTTTTCTGTTCGAACACTTTTAAATTCAAACCGATTTATTATAGCTGTTTGCATACGAATGAATTTTATATTTATTATTTTTTTGTTGTATTTAATTAATAGGTCTTTTCTATAGAAGCCTAAGTAATTTATTTGAAAATGTTAATTCTATATTGTTATTTAATTTTATTTTAAATACTCGTAATTTTGGTGCATTGAAGAGCAAAGACAAGTCAGGTGAATTTCAGTTGGTTCCATTAAACAACTACTTAGTGAGGAGTTGTGGCATCGTTGTCCCTGTATTGCAGAGGTGCCAGGCCTACTATACAAGTTGCCAAGTGAGAGTGTTTCTCTGTCAGATAGCAAGGAGAGCCCATGTCTTTATGTAATTGTTTCTGCAAGCTTATGCGGTGGTACGATACCACCTTGAGGGCTCCTATAAAACGTAAACCGAATTTACCTGATTGCAATATAAAAATATTGTTGTCTTCAATTGTGCCACAAGTTAAGAAAAATAATTCTAAATACATTTAATTTTCCATTATATTTTTCATGCTTCTTATTTTGCAACAGACATTTTTGATATTCTTTTTCTAGGATTTCCTATTAGAGGATTTTGTTATTGTCTTCGATGGCTGTTTGTATTACCTTTCCGGTAACATTATCAAAAGAGCGACCTCCATGGTAGATGAAAATCCGCAAAGAAAAATATCATCAGAATAATGTAAAACATTTCTTGTTCCACATTCAGTTCGTTCTCCTATTACAAATGCACCAGTAAAGCAAACTCAAAATACAATGATACAACATTGCAGGCAGCAACATCAAACAGTGCCCATGTTGCATGAAGCAGCCACGTTGTAGCTGCAATGGTATTGGTGCAATCTAACACAGGCTTATTAAACACAGACGACTCAACTTGGCTTCAATGCAATTTGATAAAGCAACTGTGTTATTATGATTTTTGCTGTTGCTGTAGATGACTGATATTTGCAACAGCAGCTCCAGCCAAAACAACAAAAGTGAACAATACAAGAGCCAGCCATCATTGGCAATTACTTATTTTGTTGCCAATAAAATGTTATGTACCCGTCAAATTTGTACTGTGCTGTGCTTTTGCCTTAAGTATGCTTTTTAATATTTAAACAAAAATTCGACTTATTATTCCCCATTCACAAAAGCACTGTTAGCCGGCACAGGTTTACCTTGACAGATATAATTTCAGTTGTTGTAGCTATTGTTGCCACTGCTGTTGCGATTGTTACTGTATTTGGCCTGACATTTGTTGCTGCAAGTGAAGTTAAAATTTTTTCTCCAAGATTGCAGGTGTTGTTTCATTATTATAGCTGGTAAATGAACAAAAAAAATATAATAATAATAACAAAAAAAAATTAATTAATTTTTTCTATTAAATTATAAAACAATTTAAAAGAACTCCGCTTAATCTGGGTTTCACAAATTCTCTGGGTCTTGCTTTGCTTCTTTTTGTATCATGAAGTGTTGATTTAAGATTTAAATTTTGGAAACAAGAGACTTTTTTAAACTGCACACATGTTTTGCTCAATGACAATAACATGACAAATTATTAATCAAGTAAGACTACTAAACTAATCAGGATCAGTTAATGCATAAAAATTATTACTTGTCTGAAAAAAAACCATCTCATTAAAAAGGAATACAAAAAGACAGGACTCGAATATTTTTGATAAAATTTTGTTAAAAATAAATAATACCAGCAGTAAAGCAAATTAGTTTACACCCCGTTCAGATATTTTATTATATGAACTGAGTGTGGTAATTTAAAAGGATTCACTGGCCACATTACACATCCAAATTAGCGTTAAAGAAATTCACCACAGGACACTAAAGACTTGAAAATATGAAAAAATTTTTATTATTATTTAATGGAAATAGTTCCTGCAGACAGTCTGAAATAAAAGTGTGCAGTCTTAAAATTGTTTTATTTTATTTAAGAGGAAATAACAATGCAAAATTTATATTATAAATTCATTGAAAATGTAAAAAGTGTTTTGACTTTTGTTAAGTTGTAAAAATGTGTTTAATAAATAATTTCATTTCGTAATATAATTGATAATAGTCGATATTTACAGCCAGTGGCATCTGTCTTCTAGTCTGCAGTATCGATCTGTACAATGAATTTCTTTCTCTGATATATTTAATGCCCGTCGGGAGGGTATATTGCTTTGTTTTGCCGCCACCTCCGAAAATATTAGGCTTGAAAGTTCATATTTGGTCGTCGCGAAGGAGAGACAAGTAGTGATAAATTTATTAAGGAAAAATATTCTTTCAAACATCGTGTTATATAATCTATTACTGTGATGGTGAGAAAGTTATGTGAAATTTTTGAAAGAAACAACATGTCAACGTGGACCATACTGCACTGCAAGATGGGCTGCTCAATAAAGTATTTAAGAAGTAAAGTATTTGAGACTGTGCATAGGAGCTTGATCTTCAAAAAACCAATTTTTATTCCATAGGGACTGGCATTTGTTTCCATTTAAGATTCAGTTGACACAAGACCTTCTTCCAAGAGACCATTTAGGTCTCAGTAGGATGTTACAGCTTTCCCATCACAAAAACCGATTTTCAAGATAAAATCATAACGAATGGCGAGGCAAATTTTCACTTGAATGGATATATAAATTAACAGAATAGTCTGTTCTGGGGAATGGGAAACCCTCAAAGTATTTATCAGTCAACTTTGCATCGATTGAAAATCTCAGTCTGGTGTGCATTGGACCTTACTTCTGTGAGAACGTACTTACTTCTGAAAAGCTTTCAACGCCAGAACTGCATGTTTTGGGCTTGATTAACATTTTCCTTCACCAACGCGATGCCACATTACATACAAGCAGGATTGAAATGGAATTACACCTGATTTGATTGCTCCTAAATCCTTTTTGTGGGTATATCTGAAAACCAAAGTTTATGCAAACAAACGAGAAACGCAAAGCAAATATTTGTAATGAAATTAATGAAATACGACGTGAAATGTGTGAGACTGTAATGAAAAATGCACTCAAAAGCGCTCGAATTTGTGAGGCCAACAGCGGCGGGCATTTATCTCATATTGTATTCTATACAGAATAGCCGACATTAAATAAAATATTTATTAACATAAGATTCATTACCTTTATTTAATCAAAAATTATGTTAAATTATGCCGTACCCTTTCCCGGCGGACAACCTGTAATAACGTTCAAATTAAGGTGTACAACATTTAAGGCTGTTTATCCCTGAGCGAGAATTATGTAATAAGTGCCAATTAAGAAAAAGATTCCATGTTCAATTCCTAGAAGACTCAACGTGGCATGAATGGGTACTTTTTTGTTTCAAAAATTCAATAAACTTGCGATTAAAAATCTGTGCAACGTATTCGTGCACAGTGGCTAATGCCTGATCACTGTAATGCACATGCAAATGTAATGCAATACAATGTCATCAATTAAAAGTTGGGTTAAATTTGCGCTTAAAGTAAAAAAAGCTCTGAAAACTTTATGTTTTTAAGTAACCAATTCGTTATTTATCAAATTGCTGAATCTTTTCAAGTATTAAAAAAATAAATAGTAATTATCTATAATATTCTAAATTAAATTTAATTGTATACAATATATGTATGTATCTTTATTTGCGACTTTACAATTTTAACAGATTTTATAATTTTTCATAAAAGAAGGTCTTTAAAGTTCTAAACTAAATTGCTTCATCCTTGTACGCTTACAATAGCCAGAATATGCAGCCAATGTAATTAACTTCAATAAATTACTTTCAAAGAATACGAAAGAGAGAGAGAGAGAGAGAAAGAACTTACAGGCTTTCATAATAAATATTTTTAAAAGCGACAGCAACTTATTTAATTGACTCAAATTGAAGGGGGAAAAACTAAACAAAAATCAAAGGCTTAACTATGGAAAATAATTTAAAGCTGTGGAATAGAATATCGTATTATAAAGTATATATTTTTTTTTTGTTTTAAATGCTTAAATTCTCCGGTACCAAGAGGTTTTCTTTGAAAGCTTTCGCTGCCATAAATGGACGACTGCCTGACCATAATCATCATTATGACTAGCAGCAGTACCATCTGTCTGTCCTCCTGTCTGCTGATCTATGCAGCAACTGCAATATCAAATATAATCATAATAATTTTCCACGGTTACTTTCATTGCCGCAATAAATCCAAATCAAAAACCAATAAAAAAACACTGTTGCACTTAAAAAAAAGTTTTCTATTTCTCCCTGTACTCCCTGCTATTTTTCGTTAAACTATAAATTCAAAATTATGAAACGAAAGAGTCTAAAGCGGCAAATAAAGCAAATGTACAGGCCATCCATGCCGCGGTCTTGTAATATTTTTATAATAAACGAATATTACACACACATATGCTCGTATGTATGCATACACTCGTATGTACATAAGTATGTATATGGCCATGTGTGTTAGTCCATCTTGAAGTCCGTTTGTACTTTTGGTGCGCACTCACATACAGTCGTACGTAGATGTGGGCACCTCTTCTCATCTCTGTCTCCTGATCACCTTGTCATTAACTATTAAATGCATGAACATGCATTCTAAACATTCATATCCTATTAACAAAAAAAAGGAAAAACAATGAAACACTGGCTTGATGATGACGAGTGTAACACGCATTCTTTGTCTTACGAGGTAAAAAATCCCAACACCAAGAGATGAACCAACAAAAACGTAAATCCATGCCGTATTTCGTTTAAGAAAATCTAAAGCTGTAGAAATAAACCTTCTAATGATGATGATGAGATGACGTCCAAGAAGTTGAACGCTGCTGTAGCAGCAACATCAAGGAGATCATTATTAAATCATTTGAAGAAAAAATTATTAAAGTAGAAAAAAGTGTTTCAGTTGTTATTTAATTTTTTGTTTTTATTATGCCTCTCCTCTACATGACGACCAAAAGCTGGTAAGCAACTCAGAAGGTGAAAAGTAAACAAAGAAAATAATAACAACAACTACAACCAAGACTAAAACGGAATTTAGTCCACAGATTATTGCCACATTCATCCGTCTGAGTGTCTGTCCGCAGTTACGTTGTTGTGCTAATACAAAACTCATCACGTTTCATCGTCATCTTTAGAAAGATCACGCATCTCTCTTATGTAGATGCATGTTCTCGTCATACAAACTGGCAGTTGTATGTAAGTACACTGATCCATCCATCCATTCATGCTTGCATAAAGCTTACAAATATACCGAATCGTACTACTAACAAATCTGTTAGCTTTCCTTCTAAGCAAACACTTAAAGAAATTTTTGAAAAAAAGGGCAAAAGATCTGAATATTTAAAATTCGAATTTAAATACTTGGCTCATATGCTCATATGAAGTTGTTAAAATATCTCTTCATGTTTTTTACAGGGTAATAATTTCAATTGCGAAATACTCGTATCAGGAATTTTTCTACTCTGTTTTCATTTTAAAATACATATGTATTTTATTACAGACACATACTATATTTGAATAAAACTTGTCATTGATATCTGATTTATATCTGAAGAAATATTTAACAAAGCATACTCAAAATAATAAACAGACTTTACGCCATTATTGTTTATCAAGTCCTTGAATTATTTGCATGCCCAAAATTGGAGAGCAGCTGCTTTTACATTCCACCATCCTTCCGCATTGAGCGTTATTAAACGGAAGAATGAAGTACAGTGGTGTGTCAAACTTTCAAGCAGCTGTATTAAAAAGAAGAGCTCTGTTACACAGAAAACAAGACTTTTTACTTCAACTGTAATTTTTTCCTATTTATGTTCGTATAGGAGGGACTTGTGGACCTTATTGAGTTCTTTTTTGTACTGCATATTGTTTTGATATTTTTATTCGGGTTTTGAAGGAAAAAAATAAAAGTAACGCAATACTATGCCGGCAAGTGTAGTTTCTTATTTATTCAACATCACAGAACACGTGTCAGTGAGCATTTAGGTGTCCGTTTTAAGACAATTTTCAATTAATATGCCAGCAAGATAATTCAATTACATTTTTGGAAAATACAATTGTAATGCCAATGTAACTAAAAGAGCTCTTCTCTACCAGGGAAAGTGTGTTTCCTGTAGCAAAACCATATTGCATATTGGCTGAAAAACTGGAAAGAGTATTTGCCATTAGAGGTAAAATTTTCCTCACTAATTAATTAAGGTCCTTACAATCCCTTATTTCATATATATTTTATTTTCATTTTGGTTTGGCCGATTTTTTTGTTTGTACTTGTAGTGTATTTACAATCTATCAAATAATTTGTCTGCATAAACAGCCTAAAATTCCGATTTCAGACTTGTCTATTTGCCGTAAACTCTCTCTTCTGAATTATCTAGTTATAGAATTTTAAGGAAATCATTTTTATTAATTTAAATGTACTCAATTACCAAAAAAGTAATACTCAGCGGAATATTATTTATTTACTTTTTTTTTTTTTTTTTTTTTTTTTTTTTTTTTTTTAACCAACTCTACCTGCAAAGCTTTTGGCTTGTCCGCAGGAAAACACCCAGGGTCTAGGCAGGAGTCGAACCCGCGACCTCCGCTTCATTAGCCTGAGCATTATTCACTCGCCTACAGAGGCACTTAAAAATACATTGAGGCTTTGAACAACTATAACTTTTGTTAATTGGCGCAAATAAAATATTTATTAATTTTAATTAAATATTGTGCAATTAAAACCAGCCGGTTTTTTAGAATATTCTCCGACAAGCCGCTATACATTTAATAATTTTTCTTCTTTTTTTGCATTTATATTTCTTTTCCTATTTTCATTTGCATTTGAGCTGAAAAACAATCAGTGATTATAATTACAATGCCGAGTTCTTGCTAAATTTCCAATTGCTCAAAAAATACTTGTGTAGAAGTTCTTTTATTATTTTTTAGATAAGCGATTAATATTATGCTGAGTATTATTTTTGTTAATTTAGGGCACTTTAAGAATTCGAAATTTTGTAAATTCCCGCAAATAAAACAAAAGTTTCAAATATCCCTGCTCATTCTTCCAAGTGTACTCAACACGGTTTTCTGCCAACGATTTAATTGCATGCAACTGCCTGCTTTTCGTGTCTTTTATTTGTCAATTTCGGTTTTTTTAACTTGATTTATTTTTCATTTTATTGCGGCTTGATTATTATTGTCTATACCTTTTAATACTGGCTTAATTTGTTATATTTATTTATTTACGTGTTTAAAATTTTAGTCCTCTGCTTTATATTTTGCATTGTACGTGGCTGGTGTTTATTTTCGACGCCGCCGTAGAAACGATCATGCGCACAATAATCAATCCCTTTGATTACTCTTGTGTTTGTATATTATATTAGACGGTTATTCCAAAAGAGGGGTGTGTGGTTTTCTGTATAATGATGTTACAGCTGAATCGATTAAATTGAGGTTTGGCTTAGAGGCAGCTCTAAAACCCTGGACGATATATTATGTGAACATCTTTTTCTGAGCATAAACTTTAATGAGGTGGATTTCGCAGGTCAATAATATTTATTAACTTTTCGATGGCAATTGAAAATCTAATCTACTGTGTTGTGTGTCGATTAGGCTGATATTAAGCATAAGCATTTATGGTTGTGGGCTATTTTCCATAAAAGAAAAGTTATACGGATTTGAGGTACAAGCTGGTGGATTTTTAATGAACTTTGCTTAAAAGTAGCAGGAAGTACTGGTGAGAAACTGCCAAATCCTAACATGCGAGTAGATAAAAACTGCTTTGCTCTCAGCTTGGACGGCTGTTAAATTGTTATCTGAGGGTATTTTCAAAAGTCAATTATTTTCTATTGGTGGTTCTAATATTTATTGGGGGAAAATACTGCCCAGCAAAAATTGCTGGTCAATTCACAAAGTATTTTCTCAGTTTTTCACGAGAACAAAAAAAATAATATTCGATTTGAAAGTTCAAGTCATTAGTCAAAATCTCATGATGTTGGTTATGCCACTGTCAGATTTTGTTCTGCTTCCAGTACAGTTTAAACAATTTTAAATTGCAAATAAATTCCATATACATACATGCAACTAACAATAACCAAAAGGAGAGGCTTGAAGGTTGTCTTTGCTGGCGTTTTCTTAAATTAATTTTTGTTATTATAGTTGGGCGGTTTGAGGAGAGTCTGCAAAAAATCCAAAATTGAAAGCAAAATTGTAAAATTAAGGAGTTTATTACGATGTTTAATGACCCCAAACAACAAATAGCCCCCAACAGTAAGTAAATATGAACAACTCAATAAAATTCATGTATTTATGTATACATTTCTTTTCAATCTACTGAATGGTTATGGCCTTAACGACTGAGTGACTGGCTAACTGGCTGCAGTTGTTGATGACGATGGCAAATGTGTAAGGAAGTGTGTTTGTGCTGATGTTATTTAATTTTTTCGTTTGTAAATTCTATGAAAACACTTGATGTCTGTGGCACGCAGGAAAAAAGTCAAGTAATTACTGTTCTGGCCATTTCTGAAAGCACTTCGTGAAATCCATTCAAAGAAAGTAAATAACACACGATCGCACGTACACAGCAACAAAAACTGAAACGCAAATGCAGTTTCACTTGCACAAATAAAAGTTAAATCAGTATTCAACAAGGATTGGATGAAGGCGGTAGACTTAAAAGTCTTTTCTCTTTCCTGCAGCAGACATTTTTAAAGCTGCTTTGCTTTCCAAAAGTGATTCAAAAATATTTAAGTAGACTACATGGAATATATTTGCTTAATACTGTGTCCTGTAAACTCAAGTCAATGTAAATCTCTACTTTTTATGTGAAAATGTAAAAAAAAATCAGAAAACTTTTAGTTTGGTTGGCAAATTAATATTTTTCTAATGCCCATGCCTTTTTGAGCTTTTAAACCGCAATGAAATATATAAATTAATGCATTTTATTTTATTAAATCTTAAGATTCCCAGAGGATACAATATAATTTATTAATTCGAAATTATGTCAGCAATCTTTCCCGAATTGCAGATCAAGAAATGGGATTTAAGGCTTGACCAGAGGCTTGGCTTGTGGAAGGCACATTTTAGTAATAATTTTTGTTTTTGTTGTCTTTAGTTTAGAGTAAAAATCTAAAATTACTTTTTCTTCTACAAAGAAATCAACTGTAAATAATTCCTAATTTCCCTATTTGTACACTATCCTTTAAAAGGATCTCAGCGCAAAATTAAGAAATTTTATACATAATTGTTGCTAGGCAATGTGGTACATCTCGTCAAAAGCTGTGTGCTTCTGCCACCCAAAAAGTATGTTCAATATTCCCGTTATGGCACAGATGAGTTCCACTTGCCAATACATTCCTGCCTCTCTTCTCCAGTTGTTATTACCTATGCTTGCCGATGCCTTGGGCAGCATTATTCTGTTAAATTTGACTCAAGACAAACAGAAAAAAGCACAGTGTCAATGATTATGTTGCTAATGACTGGTATCACGACATCTTGCAATTTAATGCGAAGATAACTTTGTTTTTGTGCTGCATACTTTTTCCAGCAAGTATTTTGCATTCGGCAGCAAGAACTGCCAGTACATTAATATTTCTGCCACATATCATTTTGCTTTACGTTGGCAGCCGTAATAATCTGTGTATTTAATAACAGTTGCAAGCATTGTTTTTATGCTTTTACAGGCATATTTCTTCTACATAATCATATTTCTGTAGATGTTGTTGCAACCACAACAAAAAGTAAAATTACTGAAATAATGCGGCATACAAAAACTGGTTCTTTAACGTGATCTCTCGCAATGCTTTAGGAATTCTGAACTCTAACAATGACACTATTTTCTGACATGTCAATAATAATTTTATCTAATCATTTTTGGTTTTGCTTTTCTAAGTTGCATCCTAAAGTGGGACGTTGCCAGAGGAACGAACTATTATTTTTATAGGAGCCAAAGTCCGATGTATACGCATGTATAAGGAGAAAAAGTGTTCATGTCAATATAGTTGGGAACGTATTGAAGATAGAGCTTTAGAAACTTATTAAGATTAGTAAGCAAAAGGAAAAAGGCAATCAAGAAGATGTATTGAATAGTGGATGCCGCCAATATTAAATATGGCGGCAAAAGCCTTTCCCACCAGACTATTCTGCAAATCAAGCGGCACGAGAAAATGAGGGTGCTAATGAGAGAATTTTAGGGAAGGACTGAGACTAGCACTCGGTGTGTTATCCCTAAAGGACAGTGATATGCAGGAAAAGTGGAGTGGAAGAAATATATACATGGATATTGCTACCCCTATGGTCCTATGCTGGGGTTTTTTGTAGCCATTTTATTCATTGGCATAGATCGGCAATGAAATACTGCTTCAGAACTACGACAAAAGAGAATATATGTATACTTCTAAAGCACGTGAGAAAAAATGATAAGAAAATGGTTTATTCCCGGCGGATTAATGCAATGGATTTGAACTATTTACGGGATTTCACATTTTTTCTAAGAGCATGACCCCTACTTATGCAACAGATTGCATCGTGATAAGGATAAATAGGCTGCGTATTGGATATTCGATTGTGGCCAGAGAATTCTTTGCTTTTTTTGCAGTTTGTAATTTTTATGATCCACAAAAAGATGAGAAAATGTTTTACAAAGTGCATTGCAAAACCCTTTAAGAAAAGAGACGGACTCTCATTACTGCCCAACAGTTAAATTTAAAAATCTATTCGCGCTCTGCTGTACACAGTCGACTAATTGCAAAATATACTTTGAAGCACCGACCAATACAAAATTTCTTGCACGTTGTTGCCTACAAACAATTGAGCATTTGAGATTAAAAAGAGTTTATTGTAAAGCTCTACAGCTTGCTCACAAGCCTGATTCGTTATTTGTTTTCAGTAGTTAAAGTAAAAGTAAAGCAATTAAAAAAATGATTCTTCTGCTAAATAAAATGTAAGAAAAAAATAAAGATAAAAGAAAAATTAAAACTTTAAAAAAGTCATTGAGCAACATTTTTCTTATCTGAACGCAGTAATTAAAAGATAAAATAACACAAAGAACTGCATCGAACTGCAATCAATAATGTAAGCAAACAAAGTAGCCACCAACTAAATGAAGACACAAAAAACAACATGGAAGGAGCGTGGCAAAGTTAATCCACAAGTTTCAATACCTCTGCAGAGCACAATCAAAAAATTGTATCAAATTTAAATACATGTTACAACATTGTGAAATGTTCATTTTACTTAGAACAACCATCAACTATTATTATAACTTTTTCTATTTTCTGTTGCTTTTTAAAATGAAAATCGTCTCCAACGTCATTTTCCGCTGCTGCTTTACAACATTGTTAAGTCACTCAATGTCTCAACAGCCAAAGGAAATGTAAATAATCTTGAAATGAGGTTGATTTTCTTTTTTCCTTTGTTTTTGTGCTATTCCAATTGTTGTAAAGCAAATTGTAGTATTTTATTAGTGTCTCGTATTAAATTGCATTTTTTTCATTTCTGCAAGCATCAACATTTCCTTAAATGCAACAGAACAACAGGAGTTGTAAGTAATACTTGACTAAATCCCAAATTGTACATTTCTATACAAAGTAGTAATTGTTAATCCAGCCACCGGCTTTAAAAACGTACAAAGAAGCCATACTACATATCGTCACACAAAATGCAAAAGGGTATTACACGAATTTTACTTTGGCTTGAACTTGTTCTGTTACATGTTTGCTGCTGAAATAATATTGGCCGTTGCTTTAAATTAGAAATAAGTCGTTTAGGAATAAATGTTTTCTCCTATACCACTTTTTATAACAAGTACTTATGAATGTGCTTACTTGTTGTAATGCCTTCTTATGGGAATTTTATTATCTTTCAAGCTTCTTATTATTATGATTTTTTTTTTTTTTTGAAAAATTGGGCAAATTTTATTGACAAAGCAAGAAAAAGAAACAGTTGGCAAGTGTGAATGTCGCACTCTTACCTAAAGTACGCTCAATTTATATGTATCGCTTTCACAAATATTTTTTTAATAGTATTTTCTGTATATATAGTGATCGCCGATAACATGAACAAGCCACAAACTGCCTTAAGATGTCAACTTTTTTTCGAACACTTAAATTAAATTTGGTAATATCAATTGGAAAAATCCAAAAAAAAAACTGTTTTACTCCTTAATAAAAAACTAATGAGAAAAATAATAATTTTTATTTTTGGCGAATTGAATGAAATAATTTAGAAATTAATATTTTAGAAACTCAATTATAACTTTGCTATATTTTGTGCATCTGTAGCCGAACACTCATATTACTTTATTTAAATGTGTTAGACATTCATTAAAAATTGAATAAAAAAATGCCTAATAGCTGCTAAATGATGTACATTATTTTAAACTCATAATATAATAGAAGGAGATTAAAATATGTGGTAAAGTATGTTATATAAAATATGAACAATAATGTGAAAATTACTTCATTTCATAAGTCCATAGTGCGATACACTATGCATAATTAAGCTTGAGTGCTCCGATTGCATATAGCAACTTTAGAAGCATTTGAATTAAAATTTACTAACTATAAACTATTAACATTTAATAAGTTCTAAATAAGCAAAAGGTCAGTTAAGTCCTTTCTATATTTAGGAAACATGTTTGGCTTCAAATTTCTGTATTATTGCTTAAAGTTTACAAAGTTTTTAATTAAATATGGCTTCTATAAATTGGCTTCAATATTTCGTAGATTGATCTCTGTAAACTTTTCATTTTGAGAAACCATCTAAAATTATTTATCAGAACATTAGGACAGTTCACGTTATCTTGCTTGTCTGGTTACACGGGATTGCATTTTTTGTTAGCTATAAAAATAATTAGAAAAAGAGGAACAATACTTAGGCAACGATCTCCACATATAAAACGTTCAGCATGCCAATTAGAAAATTATATTTTTTATATTGAAAACAGCTAATTTCGCTTCAAAATGTCGTATGACAAAAATATACATTTTCACTATAAAATCACTACTATAAAAAATTAGAGGAAAATATATTCCCCCTTGCAACAATGCAACACTGGATGAATAGAAAACTTCCCGTTTAGGAGAATATCTAAACGCCAGAAAAACTAGAAAGATGATAAAAAGTTTTTAAGGGAAATGTGGAACGCAGTGTTTCAATACTTTAATCGGTGGAAAGAACCGGCTACTTTCTGCTCTGTACTCGGTACATAAATTTAATAGGCAGTCCTAAAAGCATCATTGTATACATGAAAGTGGTATTACATTTTCATTAAGATACACCCGCATCGACCTCAACGATTTGCATCTTTGTAATTTTTAAAATGTACACATTTTATTGAATTCTGGGAATGTTTTTTACCGGGAATATTACCATCTATCAACTACTTAATACAGAAGCACAGAAGCACATATGTTGGCATCCGCAAAGTACAAAATTCGTTCGGTCAGAATGAGTTTGATTTAGATAAATTTGAAATATTTTGATCAATTGAATTTTATAGCAATTTTATATCAAATTTAGCATTAACACAGTGATTTTATTCCGGAATTATTCTCAATAGCAGTGTGGCCAATTGATTTAAATTTACAATCATCAACAGTGTATTCGTACTAGTATAAGTCACAATACAAATTTTAGCAGTTAAGCTGAATTTATGCAGTACGGTTCGGTCCGCGATTTTACCTCATTTCTTAGGTTATCGACTTGAGGCAAATTAATCTTCTATTTACTTTAGTACGACTTTGGATAGTGATTTTATTTCACAACGATTTTCATAATATTATATTATAATATTTAATGGTCCAGCGAAGGCCTTTTGAAGGTCCTGTTCATAATATGAAATTTTTATTTTTTTTTTATACATGCACCCGTGTTGACAGAATGAATATTATATTTTGTGGTTTTAGCATTTTTATATTTCTGAAATAATGTTGTAGAATGTCTATGCCTTTCGGTAAAGTTTGAATAAAAATAATTTAAGCTTCAGTGGCAAATAGAAATCTGGCCGCTTCATGTTATTACTATTACCTGCATAAGCAACATTGATTTCTTGGATACATGGACGGTTCCGTGCAGATGCATGAAAATGTGTTCTTGTTTTCCAATGCATCACAAGCACGCACATAATTATAATAATAATAA
Source organism: Ormia ochracea (assembly GCA_963402855.1). Taxonomy (NCBI): domain Eukaryota; kingdom Metazoa; phylum Arthropoda; class Insecta; order Diptera; family Tachinidae; genus Ormia; species Ormia ochracea. Next base: position 31,412,494 of record OY727107.1, on the reverse strand, counting down.
TAATAAAACATGCAGTTTTCATTTGTATTTACTTCACATCTCCTATTTGGCTCCCCCAACATTCGACTTAAGGCTGTTTGGTGTTCACTTTAGTTCCAGCATGTTTAGCCAGACTAAGAGAGCAAAATGTGCGCCTGCCGGCTAAATTTACACAATACAATGTGAAGTACTCAAACAGCAAGGAACAGCAATAATAAGACTAGTTTAAATAAAATTAACTAATTGGTAAGGAAGAGGTTAAAATGTAAAATTTAAGTGAGTTGTTGTTTGGATGATGTTTCAAGCTACGAATGAATGAAATGTGTTTTGTTCGTTCTGTTGATTGCTAAACTACGAGTATGGAGGCATACAAATTAACATCTATTTTAACAATTGTAGGCGATTTAGATGTTGTGGAGCAACACAATAAATGCAGTCAGTTAGACAGACAGGTTGGCAGTTTCAATAGATTACAGAAATTCAACTAAATTTGTAATTGGAAAATTGCTTATATTGTTAATTTTGTGAAACTTTTTATGAACCAACCACAGAAGTGTAAAATAAATGAAACGATGTGAATATTGCGATTCTTGTCAAATTCAAAAAAATAAAACTTTTGTGCACTCGATGTCTTTTATAACGATTTGCAAATGTGTGAATGCGAATGCAGTCGTTGAACTTCTTCGTAGAGTAGGCAGTTTACATACTCATATACATTCTTCCTTTATACCGCGCATACATATCTCTTCAGGTGAGGCAAAACCCACTTCGTCATTTTTATTTATTTAGAATATAGTTAATCTGCTATGGAGAATAAACATCTCCTTTAACCATCAAATTTAATTTTTCTTTACTATATGACTTGCCATGTTTTGGTTGGCTTTCAAATATTTCCCATCTGGCCCTCGTACTCGTATGAGGACATATCACTAGTTTAATATAGAAAGAGCTTAACTTACCTTTGCCTGTTAAAAGTTAATGTATTGCATGTGGCGTTTCGGGCGTGGCACACACGTCTTTCCATCAATGGTGTATCAGGAAGTCACTTGTCGAAATATACCGAAGATGAGTTGCGGTATTTCTATATTAAGGGAATCATATATTTATGTTATGGCATATATGTATATTCCACATTTCCAAGAGAATACATATAAATTATAATATTTATATACGCAATAATAACCATAACACAAAATGTAATAACAATAATAATAACAATGAAATATTTTGTCTTGAGGATACTCCAAAAAATTTTCCATTAAATTTTTCATTAAATATTTTATAATATTAAAGAAACAAACTAAAACAAATTATACAGGAATAAACAGTATACAGCAAAACTCAAATGAAGTTTAGTTTCGCCGGCGGATGAAAACAAATATTAGTCTCAAAGGACTTGAAACAGCAAGTCTAAGTTTGGTAAGAACAGCAAAGAAAAACAAAAAAAAAATTTAATTGAAACGTCTACTCACAATATAAGTAATCAATAAAAGAAACGTGGCGTACATTAACAATTTTTTGCGAACTTATAATTTTATTTCAGAACGATTTTCGCATTATTATATTTTAATGGTGCTGCGATAGTCTTTTGAAGACCCTGTTCACAATATGAAATTTTTATTTCTTTTATATGTTTACACTTGTTATTGCGCAATTTTAGCTTTTTATAACTCAAAATTCTACGCCAAACTTGCTTATATATATTTCACGAAACTATTAAATTATTTATATTTCTGGAATTTTCAGTTTGCTACAGTGCACTCAAAATAAATTGTGATAAAATTTAAATTAAAAAAGTATAAAAAAAATTTTTTTTTTATATATCTTTCGGTTTAATGTTTTTATAATAAAAAAATCATCGGAATATAATTTAGAAAAATTTGAAGTCACATTCGATGCTATCAAACCATTTTAGTAGACATTTTACTCGCTGGTACTTTTATTTAATGAATAAATTTCGGAAATTGAAAAAAATGCCCAATTAAGGTATGCCAGTAAGGAATTTCTTCATTGTTGGTATGAATACGAACTAAATTTATGTTAATAGTTTGGAATGCGACAGTAAAATACTTTTACCAAACGTAGGTAATTTTGCTATTTTTATTAAATTAAAAATCAGTTTAATCCGAGTCCCGATCATGTTGCTTAATGTTCATTCAATTTAATTGGAAAATGCTACAAACTAACAACGGTTTGTGAATTTATTTTTTTAAATGGGGGGAAAATAACCTGCAACGCCGAGAGTTATTTTCAAGATACAAGAATGCCGAAATCACGAAAAATTAAAATTAAAATTTTTTAACTGAAACAAAAATAATTATATTTTCTTATAATTAGGAAACATTCCCTCACAGTCAAAACAATTTCCTAAGATGTAAGAAATTTTTCTTTCAAAATATGTACGACTTTGGAAGCCATGCACTACAGGTATCCTTTTAGCTGACTTCAAGTTTTATCTCTTCAGTATTATCTAAATTATTTAACTAATTTTAAGGATTATTTTATTGATATGTATAAGACGTCCTTGTTTGAGCATACTGTACCGAAAGCTGACACTTCATTTTCCTAAAATTTTCAGGAATTTAAATAATTTAATATTTTAAGTTAAATATAAACAAACATTTACTTACATTTATATGCAAACAATTATTTACTTAAATATAAATTCGTTTGATTGAAATATTCTCAATTTTCCTTTTTATAAATTTTCGTTTAATTTACAAAGGAAGCTGCATACATGAATACAATATAGGGCGGAGAAACCATGAACAAGCAAAAAAAAAAAAATAATAAGAGAAAACTTCAAATTTTAAATTTATTTGAGCCAGTTTTTAAGATTTACAAACATAATTTGGCAATTTCCAATAATTGTTATATTCTGCAAAAGTTTCCTATTCAATGAACATAAAATCAATTATTTTCTCTAATTTTTTTTTCTTTCCACAACAATTGTCAAATGGCCGTTCAAATAAATACACAACAGAGAAAAAGAAAAACTAGAAAACTACAAATAATAAAATCTAAAGATGCACACAACCATTCAGTGAATTTTTCATTTTCTTTTAAATATAAATTTAAACTTTCTATAATTTAAAGGAAAAGCAAGTAAGCAAGACGTAAAGGCAAGAATATATAAAAAAAGTTAATATTTTAACAACATTTAAAGACGATAATGAAGTAGATGATGATGATTGAGTTTGCGACAACCAATGCCTATAACAGCAAATGTTGGCTACCATAAAGCTAAACCAGCAGCAACGAAATTAAGAAGGCAAATCATCTTAACCATTCTTAATACTCCGTATCTAAAACCCTCTCAGTCAGCCGCTGCTTTTTATGCGGTTCCTCTTGATTGCGCTGAATTGTCAGTGACCACAATTTATACGCGTATCAAAACAAGGACCTGTTCATCGTAAATCAATCAATTTTACAATTAAGAGAGTTCCTCTGACACATTTAGTGTCCAATTTGAATAGTTTCTTACTTTTTTCCTTCATTCCATACTGCTGTTTTGCCGTTTGCTCATCCGAAATATAATATATTTAGAAGATGCACAACGAGTTTATTTTATAGTTAAGAAAACAATGGCCCAGGGGAAGAATTATCATGATTTGAAAAGACTATATTTATGCAAAATCATTTTCTTATACTTCTTTGCTGCCTTTTCCAACAAAGTCAAAGTTAGTTAAAGTATTTTGTTCTTCAACAGGTAATCCTTTAGCAACGATTTAAGATGCCAAGAGATGTGTTGTCGACATAGGAAGATAAGTAACCACAACAAATTAAGTTCTTCAAAGCCGAGCGAAACCGAAAGTGCCCCTACTTAACCTTGTATGGATGCGCTTCCATTATTTGGCCAGGCTTCTAATGCCTGTTTTAAGGGGCACAAAATAAGGTTTCATGTGCTGTTTATTAGCCAACAGTTCTAGTAATAAAATTTGTAACTTTCATAAGTTTAAACGATGTACAGACAAACGCACCAAAAACTCAAAATTAATATTCACTACAACTCAATTCTGTAGAATATTCTACTAAAGTGTTTAACCTGTGAAGTAATAAGCACTGCTTTCAATCCTGCTGGCCAAAAGAAGGCTTATACACAATTTATAAGCCAAATACTTATTATTTAATTTTTTGCATTTTGAATTGATTGGAAGCAGTTTAGAACTTTTTTTCAAGTCCGGTGTTCAGCAGATTTTGCTGGATCTTATGCATATACAATGGAAACACAGTTTCACTTCTAAGTTGAGATTAAGGAAAATCACTCTGTTCAGGGGTGACTAAACACGCCCCTTCGAAATATTACATATTCCCAAGACCCCTAAAAGCTCAAACCATCTTAGTATTACCAATATCAGTAAAATTCGTATCGGTGACTACAGTGCCCCTTAACAGATCTCATAGTCACTCTAATATCAACCTTTAACAGTAATCTTTAGGACCTGTTACGAGAAAGTGATATAAAACGCTTTGGTTGCCTGCCACGTTCTGAGTCAACCGAAGGCTCGTCTTTACAAGACAGCTGGCCAAGAAGAAAATATAGATAGACGAGGTGCACTGTATATAGTGTTATTAAGTCACATGCGGTGGGCGTATTCATTGCCCACTTCCATTCACCAATGAGATACCGCTATGCAAAATCGACCGACCGGTTATCACTTTAAAAATTCCAAGAATAACTATTACAAAAGATATTTAACCAAATGCGGAAGTACCTCCTTCACCGAATTTTCATTAAGAGAAACTGGAAAGTTTGAAACACATTTTTTATGGAAGCATGAAATTCAGCCAAAAACGAGAATTAATTTTTCCATTTTTTTAATTCAGAACAAGCAGCATAATAAATATTTTTATAAACATGTAGTAAAGAGTTACTTCCAAAGAATAAAAACAAAATTGCTTTTCTAAATGTGAATTAGTTTTATTTAGTCTATTTAATAATACATTTATTTATTATAATCATACCTAAAAATGAATTAGAAACAGCATTTAATGCTTCTATCCCGTATAACTGTTTCTCTACTTTTAACTGCTCTACTCCGTATAACTGTGTTTTTGACAACACATATTTGACATTGTATAGTTATATTAAAGAAAATAGAGGAGAAAAAATATTAGAGAAAATTTGTTGCCTACCGGACAGCATGTTTTCAGTTTAGAGCAGCGAGATTCATCAATGAAGCGATTGTTTTCTTGTACTTTAAAAAATGCAATTACAAGAAATTTTCTATAAAAACGACTTATTTATCTTGCAAAGCTTTCCAATTGTAAATCATTCATTATTTCACTTCATTAATTGTCCTTCATTAATTTTAAACAAGACTTGTTATTCTCTTCCAACATTTAATAAAATCCAGTTCGTTAAACAATTATTTCAGAAGAGAATATCTCTTTTCTTATGAACCAAATAATAATTTTCCAATGCCTTTTTTTCAAGCTCCAACAGACTTTATCAGCATCCCAGAGGAATACCCTGTGCGTCACCAAGGCTGTCACGAATTATTAACATGTATTTAGTGAATGTTTTGTGGCCACTTCCAGCAATGTATTTTTCAAATAAACTATAGAAGATGTCAAGTATAATTTTGGGGGGAAGCTGCTAAAGATATTGACCTCATTTGAATAGAGAATTCAAGCACATATATAACACACACACACCACCACACACAGTGCAGCGCGAGAAAATACTAAAAATAAGTTTTTTCTAAATCAATTCTTTTTTGATTTTCTCAAAATAGAAGCAATAAATTTTAGCATTTTGTATTATCTTAAGAAAAATATCCGGTTTTAAAATGGAGGGAACAAATTATATGCATGCATGCATGCTTATGCATGCACAGACATATATGTATATATATAAAGAAGAAAATTTTATTATTTTACTTTTGCTTTTATTTTTCCATTTCAGTTTACAACAAAAGATGCAATGTGTCAGCAAAATTCGGAATGCTTAACGGTGAGTTTAATTATAGAATTTTTAATTATCAAACAAGTGAAAGGGCCCACCCACCTGCCGGAGCATGTCAAATTTCTTAACTTGGCTTTAGGAAATTATGACGGTTATATTCCTTTTGGGCTGCCGAAAATATGATTACATTGAAAATTAACTGATTAACAAGTGAAGAGAAAAAGAGGGATATCCTTAAATTAATTAAAAGAAAAATAAAATTGATATAAAAATGCGTAGTTAGCAAATAATATATAATTTTTAAGCAAAAGCAGTTTTCAAGAAAAATGTGTTTTAATTCAAGTGAAGTGAATTTCGAAATAAAGAAATATTATTTTATTGAATTTAAATTTTTGGAATATAGTGTAAAATAAAAAATATTTTATATATTGTTCAAATAAATATACAATATTAGAAGTGTAATGCAATCAGTAAGAGAATTTTCAGAACAGACTCCCGCCGACGAGGCAAGCTTAGAAAATAAACTAAAATTGTAACACTTCTTTTAAAAAATTACCATCAAAACAAGAAAGAAACTGGCAATTCCCTCCCTCCCCAACATTTTATTTCGTAGATGGTTTTTTAAATTCTTACGCAAATGGTACTCAATTAATTAATTATATAATATATATTTTTTTTTTAATTTTTTGTATGCAGCGCAGTTATTTCTTGCACTGAACTTTTTATTCACAACACTTAAATATAAACTTAAATAAGTGACGCAATTTTTCTTGCGGAGAAGAATTCTTTATGAGTATAAGTGTATTGGAAATTATTAAAATTTATAGCTAGAAAAGTTGCAAATCTTTAGTAGCAACTAAATGATACGATTGCTTGAGAAAAATAGGAATTTTTAACAAATTGAGGACAAATGTAAATAAGTTCATTTAAACTTTTCTAGTTGTCGCAGTGAATTTACAATCTTCTATTCGTTGTAAGGACACGCATTGACAAGCACTGACTAAAAAAAACTGATCAAATAATAATAGAAATTAAAGGAGCCATTCGTGTCATCCAGGGTTCATGAGCTGAAGCTCGAATTCGATCTCGTTGGAACTGGTTTGGAAATCAGTTTTTTCAAGTTTATTCAAGTTTTTTTCAAGAGTATTCAAACTTGTTAGGGAGCCATTTGCAACGATTGCCGATGCCATTGTTTCATATAAAAGCATTCTCTGAGGCAACTGTCCAAAATTTTTTTTTGGTTTCTTGTTGAATTTCACTAAAATCATTTCATTTAAATGTATCAGCGAGTGGCTGAAATGCTTTTTAAACAAAAAGACACGTTTTTTTTCTTATTCGACTTTAATCCAGGTAGAAGAAAACCAGGGAAAGCGAATGGATAAAAAAAAAGCATAAAGAAACAGGACATTTAAGTTTTATATTTTGTTCTTATTATGTCAGTTCTTTGATCTTAATAAATTTAAAATGTCAATACTGGCCGAGTGTGTTTGAAACAACTGGGCTTTGTAGATAATGCTGGCGGAAACCCGGTTCGTTACAATAAAACTTTTTTTTTTTATTCACTTTTAAATATTCATAATTTTTTTTAGCTGGACATGACTTTTTGCAGGCTGGGCGAGAACACAGAATGCAAACACGTTTTCGTTCAAAGGCATGTTGTTTATAAAACACACCGTATTGATGGCCAGTTTACTGTACTCTTGCCATTTGTTTTAATATTTACTCGGAATGTTTGGGAGAACTACATCAATATAGGATTGAAAAAAAAAAAACAGAAAGCACACAAAAGAGGGATACAGATATTAATCACAGCTAAAATGTATGACAATTTACTTTAATGTAGTGAAGTCCACATTGCTTTGATGGCATCTGTCTAATATGATGCTTCTTGTTCAGCCAATCATGAGAGAAGAACTTTTGCTTTTTACTGCATCCATTCGTATAGCTGACGTAGTAGACACCAAAGCAACGCCAATATGAACCACACGCAATTGACCGTCACCACCACCGACAACGTCAATACAATCGAGGTCATTCCTTGCATTCAATTGTATTTTAATAAGTATTGACATCAATAGGAAAAGCCGACTGGATATCTTTTTACTGCAAACTTGATTGAGGAATTTATGAAGTTGTAGGAATACTCTCTTGTCGTTCCCTGTGAAATAATGTAGTTGAATAAATAGTAAAACCAAACGCGACCACTTCGTGTGACTCCACATTTTTATATCAGTATTAAGTTATTAATAAAACAAATCTACATTAGAATACGAGAATTACTATCCTATTGTATGACAGCTCCAAAATTTAATATCTTTTAGTTACGCAGTACCCTTAAAAGCAACACTTTCGTCTCAACAAATTTCCTGAGGCTTTTGAAAAGAATAATCAACATTAGCAAATAAAATCAGTTTCCATACGAACTAGACAACAATTTCAAATGTTTAAAATTTCCATAGTTAATCACATTCTCAGTGTCTGATCCTTAAACATGAAATTGCCAATATCAAGGGAAAGAGTCGAAGCCACCTCTTTTGACTTTCACATGCGCCTTTTTTCACTTCTAGCACATGGAGTGTTTAATTGATTTGTAGCACAAGTTTTTAAGCACAATAAGAAGTACGAGTGTGAGCTTAGTTTTTTCCCCTCTCCTGATGCAGCATTGTACGTTTATTAAACTCCAACAATGCGAAATGTAATAAAGTAAAATTCTGTCTTCTTTTTTGTCCTGCCAGTAGACTTGCTGTGTATGAATGGATGGTTTTTCTTCCTGTTAACCAATTGAAGTACATTGGTAACATGGTTGAATTAAACTTTTTGTGTGGATGTGTGAGTGTGTGCGTATATGTATATATGTATATATTGCAGTCATACAGTTTTGGGCATGTTGATGATGACGTTGTGCGACTACTATGACGTCGGTGTTGGCGATATTGCATATACCACACAGAGCTTAAAGTCAAATGAAATTGCCATTAAGCGAGTGTAGGCAACAAATAAGAAAAAGCATAAAACATATTCGTATACCCAGCAAAGAACTCTTGTGGAAATGAGATTTTCCTTATTATTAAGAAAACACTTGGAAAATGTTTATATTTAATGCTCTCGATTTCTGATACAACCAGACTACAAAAACTGGCCCATTGAGGCATCTACTTGAGAGTAACACATGATTTTCCCCTTTATTTATCAACAGTGAATAAGAGTTCCTTTATTGACAAACCTCTAGTTTATATTGACGAAAATCCCAAATAGATGTTTAATTACTTTGCTAAAAGGAAATAAATAAAAAAATATATTTATATAAAATGCTGTTGTTGAAACAAAACGAAGCCTTTTGGAATTTATTATTTTAGTTTTCAATTAAATAAATTTTTGATTACTTTTCAGGTCACTGCTCTAGTGAATATTTTTTTTTTAATCTAAAAATAATTAAATTCAAAACATAGCTCACCTTTTTATTTAATATCACAGAAATACTGGACTAAAATATGAGAGTTGGGTCATACATTTTTCGCAAAATCTTATTTTATGTTCAATATATAAATTGTAGATTGTAGATAATTTTTTATTGTATTTTATTTCAGATATAACAGCAAAAGCATTCGTAATATTTAACAAAGAATAAACTTTCTTTCTCGCTAAAGTACATTTTTAATAGAAAAAAGTTATGAATTTTTTTAAAATTAAAACTAAGAAATCAACTTTATGTGAGTTGAAAGAAAGAGCACAAAACTGTAATAAATTTCTTTAAGGTTAACGTGTTTAGTCAGAATTTTGTATGTATATAATTTATTTATTTTGAACTGCACAAACAGGATTTGTGTTTTGAATTAAATAAAAAAGAAAATCTATTTATAAGCAAAATTAATAAATAAAATTTTGAATTGAAAAATTTTAATTCTCAATTTTTTTAATTTATTGCTTTTAATGAAAAAGACAAAAATGTTAAAGGATATAACATGTTCCAAAATCCAGGACCTTTGCCAATGTAATTAGATTTAATAATAATCAAGAATACGTTTGATTTAATTTCACGTTCCGTATCAAGTGATAAGAATTATAATCCTTCATGAGTTAATCAAGTGTTTGTTGGGTACAAGAATTGGAGTTGGAAGGCTAAGTGAATATGTGTGAGCGTGCCAGAACCATAAATTAAGTAATGCTGAAAAAATTAACCCCTGGTATAATAATAAAAAAGGGCCCTGGTAAGCAAAAAGCAGCAACAGTGCAAAAAGAAAAATAATAATAAAACAAGTACGTTGCACACTCAATTTGAGTTTAATGTTTTCATAGCCGTCATTATTGATAATATATTGATTATTGGTTTTTTCTGTTACGTGTTCATTTATTTTATTTTTTATTATAAAAAAGTAAGAAGACAGAAAAAGAAGGGAAAAGGGTGCTGGTGGCTACAAGGACTTTATATATTTTTCGGAAGTAAATTGTTTTAAATAATGTGTTGGCTGGCTAAATTTATTGTTCATTTATTGAAATATTTTATTTGTCAATTTGAAAAACTTTTGAAAAAATGTATGTGCTTAATCCCGGAAGAGCTACAGTGCGTCCTTGTTAGCCATGAATACATTTTTTAAATAATTTAGTCAGTGACAATGTACTACCATGGACTTCATAGCAGAAGATTCTTATCCTCAGGAACATGTCTTTCTAAAAGGATATCTTACAAATAATATAAATTTAAATGGTGACAAAGAAAAAAAATATCTAAAATTCATATGGCCAAGAGCTCATTACCGTTATTCCTCTACACGGCGAGGAAAAGATAAGCAGGTTTTTATTTTACAAAACTGTTTTGTATTCTCTTTATGACAGATACTGCTGTTCGCACGATGAGTGTTGAGTATTACAAACTTTAATTTTTGGTGTTAAAACAATAAATATAGAAATTTTAGTTCGAATCGATTCAAAACAGTTTTCTCTTTATTCAGAATAAACTATTATTCTATTAAATTAATGGTGGCATAAATTAAATCGAAATAACGAAATTTCTAATAACGGCTAAAGCTATTAAACATTTTATTTATGATTATTTAAAAGCTGTTTGCTTGAACGTCTGCCAATAAATTCTGGTAAAGGGTAATCATAAAAACCAGCTTAACTACATAAATAAAAAAAGAAATTAAATAATTAAAATAAATTCACAGCTTAATAACTAAAATTCATTTTATCGGCAAGCGAGTTGGAAACAATTTTTTTAAGAAATTCATGCAAGACAAAAATATTTGCTTTTTTTAAATTAATATTTTTTTGTTAATTATTATTTATTTGACAATTATAATTATGCATTTATTAAATTTTAATTTAATTTAAAATCTAGTTTATTTATGCTAAATAAATAATTTATAAATACGATTGAGAGTTATTACGGCAATGTTTAAGGAAATATACGGCTACAACTTTTTAAATAAATCATTAAAAGCATTCACTACAACTGCCTTCTGATTGCAAAATACGTAAAAAAATCCGTATATAAAAACTAAAATTAGCCGGAAAACTAATCTACATAACGGGGAAGACGCCTCTATTCAATTCTAACCTACTTATTTTTTATGACCTCCAGAGGGCAGAAAAAATTTTTAAAAAATTTTAGTGTAAAAATAAAATTGATTTTATTTTATTATTGAATTCGCCAAGTAAACTTGTTTTACTTTCTTATATCTTGTTGTAATATTTCAAATAAATAATATTGAAGCCAACTCTTTATGCCGTTGCATTCAAGATAATTAAGCAGCTCGTCTCGTGGCGACAAAAGCATCATGCGGTGAATATGCTTAATATAATATTTTTCAATAATAGTGGAAAGATAGGGGCTCAAATAGGCCAGGTATCTCAATCTGCTGGATCTGCAGTTGATACTTTAGTTTTTTGTTTTCTATGAAAATGTATTAATAACCAATTCTAAGTTGAAACTAGCATGAACAGTTGGGTTTCTCTTAACATCATTAATAATGTGCAGTAAATGCACAGTGGCGTATACAAATTGTAAAGGCTTAAATACTCTTTCACATGTTAAGAATTCAAGAAAACAAATTAAAGCCCCTTAACAACTTTCACTGTAAAAGGCAAGTGCCGATGTCATACTTTCGAGTGCGGTGCTCCACTTCACATGTGCGAACGTCTTCATGCCCATATACTAAGCGTTTTATAGCGTGTATATATCAATTAGTGTGGCACAAATAAACTTGCAGCTTCAACTTCAATTTGCTAACATTTTGTGCAAGCACAACCAAGTCTAGTAGAAACAATCTACGAGTAATATTTGAAATGTGTTACCTTTCACTGCTTAAGAGAGCTCTGCGTAAAAAGTAAATGAACAAATATCGGATGTATGTTAATGTCATGTACGCAACACATTCGTGCATTGTTCGTAAAGCATTCTATTATTTCCAGTGCAACGTTTTTATATGTCGCTCCCCTTCTCGTATAAATTTATTTTTCAAGAGCTTTGCCATCACTTTACCTTGTAACACTTTTTGTATTTTCTTTTTATTTTTCTTTAATATTGTTTAATTTTTTTTTTTCACTTTTAATTTAGTTTTTTTTTTCTGTTTTTGCTCCTTTTAAGAGCAGTAAAGCGTACAATAGCATGCACACACACAAGCATATTGTGCACCTGATGATGACGACTGTTTGGCTGCTTATGTTGAAATGCTGCAGTTGCTGCGGCTGTTGCTGCGCCAGTTGCTGTTGCCGGTGCCGGTGCCGGTGCCACTGCTGTATGTATGTATAGAGGGGAATTGCCATTAGGTGGAACAACTTTATGTGCATATTTGTGTATTTGATGTATTTTTCTGCTTAAATCATTTAAATATTTACATTGCAATTTGCAGAAATGAAAAAAAAAAAAAAAACTTTGAAGAAATTGAAACAACGAATGTTGGAGCAGGCGCTCCGCGTCGTTTACATGTTATACATACAGATTTTGTTAATGACAGAAAAACCTCTTCAAGCCTTTAAAATATTTCACTAAGTATAAGTGGTTATTACGCTTAATGCACACTGCTTATGTTTAAAAGCAGAACAAAGAAAGAGAAAAATTAGGGTTAATTTGAATGGATTTTTGTATGCATTTTTAAATGGAAAATGTTTTACTTAACATGGAAAATGTTATTGAAATGTCAACGCTGAGAGGTGCATTTACATATTTAACAATCCAGTCGTTTGGCTTAGTTGCAGAGTACAGCCATTGCCATTTTAAGAAAGTATATGTATTTATCTCTGGCTGGCAAGAATAACAGTGTAACCCAATATGTGGTAATTTTAGTAAAGGCCACTTTAGTTAGTAAATATGCATTTGAAGTTGTTGTGCATTATTTATAAGTGAGTTGAATGTATTTGGTGAGACCGCCTACAGAGCTTTCACAGCTAAACAAAAGCAGATATCTATGGATAACAATTGAATGCATATACAATCGAGTAAACACACTCAATGGACTTATCACGGTCTATTCTGCTATATTATTTAAGAGCTTCAGAGAAAATGGTCACATCCATTTCTACTGCACATCGGTCTTAAATCGATTTATTTTAGTTGGGTATTGGCAGGTTTAAGTGACGAAGGCATACTCACTGATGAGCAGTTACGAACCAAAATTGTCGTACGTATCCCCAAATGCATCTCTCCATGTTTCTTTTGTATCAGTATTGGATAGGGCAAGTTGGTCTCCTAGTTCCGGCACAAAGCTCTGCATGAGTAGGAGCCCTGAGTGCTGGTATTTCAGAAAAATTTCGCATCAATATGATTTTGCTTTTGCATGTTTGCTTAGATTAATTTGAAATGCCATTTCGAGAAAAAATTATACATTACTTTCAAAATTTCCACAAGCCAAAAGGCTTAAAATTCGTCTTAAAATTTTACTAATGAGTTAAAGATATAAACACGCATCATAAAAATATCTCATTTCAGTCGCATTTTAAGACCACGTATCCGCCAGGTGATTTCATTCTACTCACAAATGCAATCCCAATTTATTGTACAGATTTTCTATTAGCTTAATATTATCTTTACATATTGCAAAGCGTTTAAATAATTGTCACTTGACACGGCTTTTTAACTGGAAATTCGCGCACAAAAGCCGCTTAAGTTAATAAAGCAATTAAAAATTATTATTTGCCTCATCATTTTGTACGACATGCAGTTTTTTGCCTTTTCTGTATTTAAGTTTTCCAGTCTTTTATAATTCATAATAACCATAATGCATTGGACACTGCTTGAAGGATTCTGCTGACATTCTTATGAAATTGCCATACAAAATAAAAGAAAATCTATAGAAGGCAAAAAAGACAAAATACTGAAGGCAACGCAGCATTAAGACTGCTCCTGATACAGATACTGACATGTATGCGTAAATATTTACGCAAAAATTCATTCATTTAAAGAAAAAAGGGGAGAAGACTCTTTTCATAATTTCATAATTAAACCATCAACAGGAGAAGAGTAAAAAAAAAAAAAATAATCAAGACAATATGTTTTTTTTTTTTTTTTTTTTTATAAAAAAAGGCTTAATGTTTGTCAACGGCCGACAATATTTGCCTTTTTCCCATAAAGCTAATGAGCAAAAACATTATTTTTTTTAAAAAAATAATATATTGTCTGGTAGCCGTAATAATAAATGAGAACAAGTTAAATATAATGAGAAGAAAAGAAGTTTTGTGGCAAATGAAGAAAATTATTGTCGTTTTTCAAACTGGAATGAAAGAAACTTGAAAATTTTAAATATTTCATTGGCTATTCATTGGAGAACTACAAAAAAAAAAAGGCAAGAAGTTCCGAAAAAGCTCAAACAAAAACTTTTTTGGGTTTAATTTCAAAACTCAACAACATATCAATGTCGGCTCATTATCATTTGTGCTTAACATGCAATATACGAGTATAGTATAAGCTTAAGAAATTTTTAAAAGGACATTTACAAAAAAATACAAGGCAAACCAGACATATAGCGTTACACCAAAATTTTTAAATTGCAACTGAAGACCAAGGAGGCAAAAAAGCAACCAAATAACAAAAATAAATACAATTCCAAACGATACAACTTAAGCAGATCATAATTGTTTGTCATCACAAAATGTTTGTTTGCTTTTCTTATTTAGTCTTCATAAGAAATGTCAAAAGAACGCACACAAAAACTGCAAATAAGTATCATTTTAACGCATAAAAATAATTTTTTTTTTTCGCTGCAAAGCAAAGATTTATAACCTACGAAAAACTGTCATCAAAGCTATTTTCTCCACCAACTGCGACTACTAACTGCTCCTTATATAGAGAGCTGCTGTGAAGCTTAAAATACGGAAAAAAGTCATTGCTGGCCATCTTTCTCCTCATCCGTATCATCAACATCATAACTATCGTCGTCATCATGCTACACACCAGTCACATGTATCTGGAAAAAAATGACATTGTCTGTCAAAAATTTCAACATTTCCAACAATCACAAACATCAAAACAGTAGTTGAAAGCAAACGAGTGGCCTAAACTGCATGCACAAAAAGTTTGAGTAGAGGCCGCAAAAAGCAATCAGGAATAAAATCAAGACATCGGGTTCAAACACTCGTGAGATTTGGAATAGTGCAAAGTGTTGCACACACAGTGGCTGCTGTTGGCGCCACGAGGGACCGAGCTCTGACAAAGAAGCACCAATATGCACTACTACGTCGTACATGCACACATATGCGCGTGTTATGCCGGCATTATAGTTGCAGATTAATAAGTGAAATAATATAATTAATGAGATAACGCTCCTACTGTACCATCTGAGGAGTCTTGGAAAAAAATGCAGTGTCGTTTATCATACATAATATATCTTACAGTCTGCTGGCAATTATTGTCCAAAATTTACTCATCTTTGCGCAGAAGGCAATACATTATTTAATGTTGCGAACATCATAACAATGACTTGACTAAAAGTTACAAAGCATTAGGTTAATTAAATGAGCCTCAAAAAGTATCTTGAATTAAAATTGGAACCACATGTATGTCCACTTCTGGGATTCACTGTACATGACACAACTAAAAACACTACTTAACGGCAAGCAACTGAACGATCAGTGAATACAAACGTCCATTGCAAATGGTGAAGAATCCAACATAACAAAAATTTAAATTTGTTAATTAGCAATTAATAAACACCGAATTGTAATTTCTTTTAGTACATGAGTTAAAATAATGCAGCCGATAATAAATTTTTTTGGTTTGTTATTTAAATGTACTGTGCCAAAAAGTACTCCTCGCCAATGTGCTTTTCTATCAGCAATACAAATCCAGCACTTATTTATAATTTAGATAAACTTATCGAAAAAAAGATATTTATCCTCGAAATCTCATCGGAAAATCATATGCAATCAATACTGGAATCCTTTTAAAACAATTCACAATTGCAATTCACAAATTGAACTTTGAACCTGGAATTATGTGCACCCTTCATAAACTTGTATTGTATCACAAATACAATTCACTATTGTGTGTCCTTATAGATTCTACGCTTAAGGAAGAATAGTTTTGCTAAAGTGGACATATCCCTCCAACAAGTCAGGAGTATGAGTATTTTGAACTAAGTAATATTTTCAGAGACTTGTAAAATACTTCACAAGCAGACTTCTGTATTACGTGCTCTCATTTGGGTTTGATCCGCTGAGGCAGAATAGTCTGTTTAACTCGACAATATATGTATAAAGGCTTTTTAAATTTTAAGGGCCGATGTTGAACGTAAACTACGCCTAATCCTTGGATTTTTCTACTTATCCTTTGAGATTTCTCAGTTTCAGACTTACTTAATTCGCACCATGGAAAGATATACAATCGATCAACGTTTTAAAGTTGTTCAGGCTTATTATGAAAATGGGCTTTCAAATCAAAATACATATCGAAGAAAATGAGACACGCATTTGGACAAATGATAATCCGATAATAAACAATATACCCACAAATAGGGTTTATGGACTTGCATGTGTGACTAACTCTAGAGGAGAAGTACTTCTTTATAATTGCAGTTGAAAAGTTAAAAAGGCAAAGGAATAGTCGCCTTATAAAAAAGATTAAAAAAGAGCAACTTATACTCATACACCAAATGTAATTTGATACCTGCTCCAATGACTTGCAGTGTTAACAAAAAGATAATTGCGCAGAGAAAAACATCTCGTAGCACAAGTAGACAACGTACATTTTAAAGATAAACATAAAAATGCAATGAATGCAAGAGATGCGCACTTTACAGCAGACGTAAAAACCAACAAAAAATGAATGGAAGAGCATATAAAATGTGTGTTTAAACGAAAAAGCAGGACTTACATAAGTATGAGAATGTTTTAAAAACAGACCAAATTCATTTTATGGCGGAAATCAATTTTACACAATTACGATCCCCAAATGCCAGCATTCCGTATCCATGAATAAATCTATTGGACAATCAACAATCATCTAATAAGTATTCATGTATAGTTTTGAACAAGTGCGATTGTTTCTTCTGTACTTTTTAATAAGAAAATTGGTTGTGGCAGAGAAAATTAAATCACAACTTAAAATTTAATTCTACTCGCATTGCAATCACCGCAAAATAAGAAAAATTTAAATATTTTTAAAGTTATCAGAAAAGGCTATACTTCAACTAATTGAATTGAATTTAATTAAACATTAACAGGAATAGAGACATTCGTCCTTTACGTATCGAAATTAAATCGAGAAACTTTTAAAATTAAAATATTTAAAATAACTATTAAAACAAATAAATAAATTTCGTCCGGCGAGTTTTCTTATGGCTGCTTCTTTGTTTTTAAAGTTTAAAATTGTGGAAAAAATCCTCTTCTGCTGAGTTTAATATTTTTTAATTTTCTTTATTTTTTTTTTCTTTCTTTTATTGTTGTAGCCATAAATAATATACAATTGCATAACCATTTATTATATATAAATTGTGTTAAACTCTGATATCAGCTGTTTGGAAGGATACAAATTAAAATCATCAAAATTCGTTGCAGATATTAAAATCTTTGCATAATAAAAATTTGCAAAGCTTGCTTTTTAGCATCTTTAGTGGTGAGGATTTCAAAAGACTTTTTTATTCTGTTAAAATATGGTTCGGGCACGTCTTTTCTTTTAAATATAAAATAATTTGCTTTATAATACTGAATCTACATTATAGCTAAAATATTGTCTACGCTCAAAAAGAAAAAAAGGATATATTTGAAGTATTATAACTCTCTTCCTCTCAAGGACTTCCTTTTTATATTAATAATTTAAATATATAATTTTTTTTTCCGATATAATTTTATATTCCGATGGCAACATCATATTTTAGAATATGACGAGAATACTTCAATATTTTTTAATACAAAAGGACATACTCGTATAATAAATTAAAGTGGAAAATACCTTAAAAAATCAATAAAATTTTCTAAGTTTCTGTAAAATTTGTCGTAATTAAATGTAATAAAAGAAGTAAAAAGCGTACTGATCATGCCTTTCATAATGTAAAAAAAAATTCCTACATCTTAGGAAATGTTTCATAATTCTCGTTGAATAAAATAGATTAAAAGGCAGCTGATTAACAAAAACATTTGGAAAAGGTTCAGTAAATTCGATAATTAAATTTAAACAATATTACTCACGTTTAGTGAAATATTTTCGGCCTGCTGTAAAATATTTACTTTTTACCAAAAGCGATAAATTTTTTTTTAACAGATTTGCTATTTAATAGTTTTTTCATAGTGACATTCCAAGCCTTTTAAAAAGCATTTTTCCAAATTCCTTTTGCTTATTGCCACTCAATTGAATCTTCCGAAGTTATTAATAAAAGTTTGTGGCATTTTATACAGAGTTGCATATAAGGAATTATAGAGAAAGTTTCAAGTTGTATTTGTGGCATTAAAGGCTTTAAAATTGGCCTGTTTTTGTTTTTGTTTCAATTACATATGAATTTCTTGAGACTTTCGAACTTAAAACTGCAATAATATTAAATTAATTAAATAAAATATATAAGGAATTTTAAATCTTCCAAGTTTTATAGTTTAAAGCTCAACATGTAACTGCCGTATCAACCATACCGGATTGTGCAAAGAACTAATTAAAACTTGTTATAAAGCCTATTTTATTTAGTCGCCTCCCTAAATTCTAATTAAAAGTTATACTCTATTTTTTGTGCAGAAATATTCAAAAGTCTTGACTAAATTTAAGTTTGATTCGTAAACTTAAAAGCAATGAATTCAGATATTCCTCCCACTTACACACTTTCCTCTCAGTCGCGCTTCTTAAGTGACCTTCTCCTTCACTAAAATAAATAGATGTAATGAGAATGTCACCCAAAATAATCGGCTGCAAATGAATTCGAGCATGTATCTTGAAAATATTTAATGATTAGATGAGAAGCCATTAAGCCCCGCAGACAAACTCTTGTCATAATAACAAACACACTAATTAGAGTACTTCTAAGGAAAAAAAGCAGATTTGACTGGCTAAAGATGGCACAGCAATTTGACGGAGAATTTTCTCATTAGTTCTGGTTGTTGGTGAAAATGGCTTTTAAAATCGGAACAACAGTCAAATCATAAAACAGAGTGGGAAATGTAGTATTTAAATTAGAATAAAAATAAAGATAAAAGTAGCATTCGCTACCCACCATTAAACGGCACCAGCCAAAGCAGCGACAAAATAAAACAATTAATTTTTTTACGAGTAGAGAAGAAAACTGGAAAATTCTTGTGTATCGCATTACATGAAATTAATGAAATTTTTAAGCTTTTTGTTAATATCGAAATTAGGAGCATTAAAATCTTTATTGTAAAAGAAAAGCTTGTAGCAGAAATGAGGTCTTGTTTCCAGGTCTTTACGTTATTGTGTTCATTAAAAATTAATGCGCAAGTAGAAGTTTAAAAATTAGATTGCTAAAAGCAGTAAAATTTCACAAATAAGGAGTGGTTAAAATGTAATGGGCGATGCCAAATGTGATCCAAGCCTAAACGTCAAGACTTTTCTGCACTTCATTTCACATGTCTCAATTTCAGACTAACTCAATTTGAACCATGGAAAAATACAGAATCGAGCCACGCGTTAAAGTTACTCAGACCTTCAAATCACAACGCATATCGTGCAATTCGTGATTTTTTTGTTAAATTGAATCGTCTAAATGTACATACAATCTGTAAAAAGGTGCAAAAATTGTAATAAACATGGTATGAAGGAGATGTGGAAACGTCATTGCATACTCGTATAGCCCGAACTGCAGAAAATATTCCTACTGTTCGTCATAATGTAGCTGAAGAGTCCACACTATCACATTTCGCTATCGTGAGAGGATAACGATTTTTTATGGCCCTAATTTTGAGTGTGGTAGATAAGTGGTTTCAAGCGGAGGGAGCCACTTGCCACACAGCTCTGGCAATGGCCGTGTTATCTCACATGATGGGTTTATTTGAAAGAAAAGGTGCACGTCGATAAGCCAGCAACAGTTATGGCTCAGCGTCATCCAAAATATGGGCCATCGCACCAATTGAAGCATACCATATTATCATTTAAAAAATAATTTTAATATTTTCCTAAATAATTTGTGTTTTATTCAAAATCAACATCAAGCCATAAAATTTAACCACCCTGTATTACAGAATATTTAATAAAATCATATTATTAGAGCAATAAGTATTCACGCCGAACTTTCTGATTAATTTAGAAATAAAATGTAAATTTATGCAAGTGAAATGAAACGGTTGGCCTTAGAAAATACAAACTAACTGAACCTCGTGCTCATACCAAAAGGATATTTAT
The DNA here is from genome assembly GCA_963402855.1 of Ormia ochracea. Lineage (NCBI taxonomy): Eukaryota > Metazoa > Arthropoda > Insecta > Diptera > Tachinidae > Ormia > Ormia ochracea. The sequence goes on along the minus strand of OY727107.1, from coordinate 31,391,840 downwards.
TATACGAGTAGTCTGAAAACTTTCGGCATTTGAAAAAAAACCCCGTTGGAGAAAAAAGATATGTCAGGTGATGCTGTGGCATAAAGAAAACCTGAAGCCGACAAATGAAGAAAACTCTTTTAAATATTCTCATGTTAAGAGCTGGTGTTTTATCCTTTTACAACACGGATTCGCACAAAGTCTGTCAGATGTTTCGTCTGTCAGGAAGATGCTACTTTAAAAACTCATACTTTTTCTGGAGCTCTCAAAGTCATCACCCTCCTGTGCTTCATGGTAAACGTAACAGTGTTAAATTTATGACCTTTTTTATATTTTCCCCAGAAACAGTAATAAATTTTGATTAGGTTTTTGTTTCAGAACATTTACACTCACACACTGCCAAAGAAACACTTTCAATGAAAAGTGCACAGATAAACTTTGTTTGAGGCGTTATAGAATAGAGCTTTTATTGAAGCTATTAAATTGCACATTAAATTAAACAAAATAAAATATAATAAAAATAACTTTAAGCAACTCTTGTTAAATAACTACTATATGAAGCAAAAAAAAAAAAAACGTTTATCACTCATTTTAATACACCATGTGCATGAATAATTGGAAAATGTAAATGTTTTCACATTTAAATTTTAGTGTCGAACTGCTCTTAAAATAATATTTTTCGGAGCATAAGCTATTTAAAGTCTTTAAATCCTTACTAAAAGTTGATGCAGTCAGAAGTAGTGACAATAAGGATAGTGTGACTGCGTCACTTTAAACGCTCTTGACTAGGTTTGCACTAACTCTGAGGTGACTCACTAGATTACTCCGAACTTAATTAGGAGTTGAAATGAATTGTACTTGCAAAGTAAAATAAAAACATGTTTCTAGTTTAATTTTGTGCATTAATAGTAATTTATGAGAGGGTCCTTTTTATTTTTCATTACACCTAAATGCCATTTTTTAACCAAATTGTAGCCGTTATTAGCTCTTCATTAGTTTTTAGGTATGAAAAGCTTTGAGTCGGTAAAAAAGCTTATTATGGTGTTATAGTAGTATGCCTTGCAGGCAATTTAAAATACAAAATTGCTGCTTAAGATTTTATACACAAAAATTCTGTAATATTTAGCACTTACGAAGTATAACAGCCATTTACACAATTGACATTTAATTGTGTGGTAATGCAGAGTATTTTATAAAGCAAAAGAAGTCACACAATAAAAGCTGAAGCTAAATTTCAAGGAAATTGTCGGCCTTTAATTCTATAACTAGCAAACATTAAAAAAAGGTGTTAGTAAACACTAAAACAAAAATGTTGGTGCTAGCATGCCACAAATGCAAATGCAAATATTATTTCATAATACTTTTAATCGGTCAATAAGTTGCATCTACAAATGTATCTGCAGCATACGCATATAGAGGAGTATAGCAGCAATGCCATTTATTAAGTAAAATACAGGAATACAAGAAACACGCAAGTGATATTGACTTGTTCGATGATCACCTTGTTGTTCCAATTGAGTACAATGTGATCGTATGGTGGAAAACAGTTACTAAAAATTAAAAATGATTTCCAAACAGTGTTTCATTTAAAGAATTTAAGCAATCACTAGGCGGACGTACTACACAAAATGACTTCTGTCGCCGCCATCGTCCTAGTTGTGTTTAATACATAAAACCTAGTTTATGCTTTACTAATAATATTTTTGGAGCACATGAGCAAAGCGATATTAACAATAAAAGCTGAACGCTAAAGAATGAACTGAGTGGTAAGAAGTAGTATAAAAATGGTAGTTGTCACCCTCTGTGACCTGATAGCAATCACTTGATTGCCTTAATGATGGTTACTTAAACACCCACTAATGCCACGTTGGTAAAACTGACTTGCACTTAGTATTTTTTCATATAATTTTTTGTTCTTAAAAAATATATGCTTTATGTAGGTAAATCTTTGCCCTACAACTTTCTCTCTATTACGCTTTTGTGCTGTTCTACTCTGCTGGTTTTACCTGCAAATGGTAAGTAATTGTCATTAGTCGTTATGTAGTTTGTGCTTCAGCATGTCTTAACAAATAAACAAATACCAGCGGCAACGAGAACAGCAAGAACAGAAGCATTTTCCTCTTTTTCTTTCCCTTTTGTAATTTTCATTATTAACTTTTTTCTCATTTGTATGCATACAAATTTTTTCATTTGGTCTTTATGCAAAATAGTATGCTAATATGGTAAAGTAAAGGGATTTAAAGAAGCGGGTAAGTGATGGCATTTTGTTTCGTGTCTAGTTTCTTTCGCAAATGGAGTGAAATTGCACAAGTGACACAGCGAAAACGATTGTGTAAATAAAATTCCTTTTCAGTTTTCGTATGAATTTGTGTTATTACGGACCTCATCTTAGTTGAATCATCTTCGGAAACCCTTTCCCAGTCAGTGTTGCCCAATGAACATATTTTTTTGCGTTTAATAACAGAGACTGCCTCACCTTGGAATCAGGAGTCTTTAAGAGTTAGCATTAATTTGAAGATGTTTTGTAATATTGAGATATAGTGGAATATCCATACCTCGGGGACTGTCAAATATATTGTTAGATCTTCAATTTAGGAGTCATGCTCAAGATTGCAATAACATCAGAAAGTATGAAATACAAAAGAAAATATTGCTTGCACCGAAAAACTTTAGCCACTCTTCAGCTGAAATAAATAAAACTTGTGTTGAATATAAAGTCCGCTTCAGACAAGCTGTACTTTAAATTGAGGTCCTTAAAATCACAATAAGAGGGTCTGTCGAATGGCATGTCATTATCTGTCATCATCCTGTAATGATTAGTGCGACAGATACAGCAGCTGCAAAAAGTTGTATAAAACACAGCCTTAAACTGCCATCGAATTGTAAAAAAGTAAGTGAAAGTGCTAAAATAAGGCCAATCATGTGTAAAAAAGCCCCATCGCTTGTGTGAGTGCGTGTACAATATATTCCTTTAGTTTTAATGAAATTGGTGGAAAGAACTAAAAAAAGGAAAGAGAAATTCCTGCTCAGTAGAGTTTTTGCTTTCTTTAATTTACGTGTTTCCTTCTTAATATACTAAAGGGATTTTTTTTCTTTTATCAATTTCATCAAAGAAAAAGGAAAATGCAGGAACTTCTAGTGTTCTTATTTGATGATGGCTGCTTGCCTACTCTTGACGCTAATCAGATTTATAGTCAATTTGTAGAGCAAAACCTGTTTTAATGGAAAGTTGAGAGATATATACTTATATCGTATAAGTATAAATTTAGCAATACTTTTCCAGAATGCACCAGTCCGCATTTGAGTGATTAAAAAGAATCATAATCATAATTAAATAATTGTTTAACTTATGTTTAAATTTTTAGAATTTCCTGTATAAAATAATTCGATATTAGAAATAGAAATCAACACATGAAATTATATGAAAGAATTGTTTAAAAGAGAAAAAAATAATTTAAAGAGTTTTGCCGCATAAATCCTGATTGTTGCTGCCGAAAAAAAAAACAATTAACATTATGAATGAATTCATAATTGTTATGAACAATTCATTGAATCTAAGAATATTTGTTATGCACTCCCGGGTAATGAAAAAATTATTTGTTGCAAAATTTTATAAAAAAAATTAAGTACGAAAAATTGCCTGTATTCCTTTCCCATCGCGACATAGTTTTAAAGTCGTTATATTAAAAATTTCAAAATATTCAAATAAATAATGAATTTCGAATATTATGCACAATGAGTTTTAGAAAAGACTTTCATGCCGAAATGGAATAATGTGATTACCCGGGAGTTATTTTAAAATGGCGGAACACGGACTCTCTTGAACTTTTAAAACACTACAAACTAGATACAATTTCTTTTAAGATGCTTGCAATTTCAACCACACATTAAAACAATTACAATTTTTTAGTCATAAATTTTTTAGTCATATATTTTCTGCAAATGAGAGAACTTGTATTCACTTTTCTTAAAAGATTAAATGTTACACCCACAATGAATAAAGAAATAAAAAATTATGCATACACACTAAAGAGGGAGATTTAATGGAAATAAATGATTAATTTTGTGCGGATGAAATAATAAGGACTAATGTGCCCTGCGTGGCAAATAGACAAAAAGCACATGAACATATTTGTTTACAGTGCTTAAAAAGTGCCAAATAATCGAGGTTTAACTGCAACTCTTTTAGGATTCCTCATCGACTCGTGTTTAATTTTTTCCTATCTTATAAGAAAGATTTTCCTATTGACTTTTGTGAAATCAAAATTTGTTACATTAATGCCAAATATTTTATCCTATCATATTGTTAATTCTTTTTATTGTTCTTTCTTCTGTTTTTATATAAGCTTACACGAGTTCCCAGGTAGAATTTTGTAAAGAAAAATATTTTTCCTTTTTCCGTCTTTGCATTCTCTACTGTACAGTTTAATGTCATTATTGATATTTTCAAATGTCATGTTAAGGATTGTGATTTGCAGATCACGAAGAGATATAGAAATTATATATGACGAATAAAATTACTTACAATTAGCATCCATAGGGTTTACGGCTCGAGGTACCTCGAATTTCCCAACTATGAATTAGTTTCACTAAACACATTCCCCTGCCACAGAACACATTCCCGCAAGCAAAAGTGGAAACAAAAATAAATAAACTTTTAATTTTATTTAATTCCTGCCGATTATTTAAGCAAGAAGTGTAGTATATTATTAATTTTTTTTCCTTTTTATGTTGTTGTCTATTAACATCAGTAATTTAATTTTACTGTACATACAAGTGTTATATTTTACACAAATCGATTACCAGACTATTGCAACAGAAACAGGACGAAAATCAATTGTTAGAAGCAACAGCAAGCGTATGGGAGAGTGCAGCAGCAACGCAGTTCCCTGAATAAATGTAAAATATTACGTTTGCGTGTTACATGGCATGTCATAGAAGAAGGAAGACATGGCACGCGTGCCAAGTTCTATGTAGCACTCAGTTCGCTTATATTAACTCACACACACGTACTCATATGCCAGATTGCATGCAGCAAGTATTTATGTTATGGATGTTGTTATTATTTTGATGAATGTGTGTTTAGGCGTTGTCTGAACAGCAGAATCTAAAATATTAAAACATGAATTTAACAAGAACTGTATCGTTTTTCAGATAAATGTTAACATAATTGTTCCAGTTCAAGTGATGAGAAACTTATAAAAATGTTTCTAAAATTGATTAACAAGAAGGGTTTGTTGGTCTATTTTCAGTTTAACAGATTATTAGATGTACGGCAATGGTGCGAGAAAGAACTTTTGTTATAGCTTTTCGGTTTCTAGGAAAGTTTATTGCTCTGTAGTTTTGAGTTCTAAAAATTACATTCCGCAAAAACATCTACTGCATCCTCCTAAGGGGCTACAAATGCAGCTATGCAGCTAGCTTTCTAGTTGACTACTCAACAGTTAATGATGCTATAAAAATATTTCGATTGTCTTCCTTTCAAATATTTTACAATCGCGAAAGGAAAATTATTTTTAATCAAAATACATTTACAAACATGTAATAATTATAAATAGAGTTGAGCTAATAGTTTGAACCTCGATTATTTGGTACTTTTTAAGCAGGTACATCCTCTGCCATGTAGCTGGCTTTATTTTCATACCTCTCTTACTCTGTACTTCTTGTATATAGTCAGTGCGCTTAAAATCAATCATTTAATCAATTAATTTTGTTAATTCCACCGTTTAGTGTGTGTTTAAAAAAGTTCATACTCTTTTGAACTTGTATGAATTCAATTTTTTTTTTCATATATTGTGGTCGATAGCCCACTGTCTACAGGGTGTTTAATTCATATGACAACATAACAAAAGTTAGCTTTTTTATCAATTGGTGCTTAGAATAAAATATCACCCTCAAAAGGTTAAGATCATTTTCCAATTATTAAGAAGCATAACTAGAAAATGCAGAAAAATGTTTCATATCGTGTGCAAAACCGATTAACTACGTGTGCGTTGTACAGTCTTTATTCTAACAAGAAACTAAACATGCACAATACATTGTTTACAGTTTGTAAATAGTTTTGTCAAAATCCCCATCACAAAGTAGTTAAAGCAGGGCACACAACAGCCATATACGAGGAAAGCTGTCATATATGTGCTGCATATATTAATAGTATACAGTCAAAGCTCGCTATAACGAGTTATATATTTTTTAATCTAATGTTCAAGGCATTACCATTGAATTTAAATAGAAACAGAATTGTTTTAAAAAAGATTTATATAGTTAATGTAAATAAAGCAAAGCTTTTTAATAAATAGAATAAATGAAACGATATAATACAATTATTTGTACATATTTAGTTTGAACAAATTGCAAATTCTTGCGAGTTGTTTTACTTCTATAAGATTGTATACATTTGCCTAAAATTGTAGTTTGTCATTTCCATATGGTCTTTATTTTAATATTTTTCGAATAGTTATCAAATATAGTATCAAAATATTCAATGTCCAGATTAAGTTTTCTTTATTCAGTCCAGTTTTTAGTTTTATTTTAAGCTTAAAGTTGTCTTATTTTAAGATCCGCAAATTTTAAAAATATATAAAAAACGAAAAAATTAAAATATTAGAAAATAGACGAATGGAATAGACGAATTTTGCATTTTTCTAACTTTTCTGTACTTAATTTTTTTTTACCTAGAAAATAAAAAGGAAGGACTGGTCGCTAAGGCCATTGGCTAAGCTCCCACACAGTCAATTGAACCCCTATCTGCCGCGTGACAAACGTGGATATTGACCACGGTACTAAGGAGGACCCCATGCATTTTTATGTTTGCTTATTCGGAATAAATTTTCAATTATTTCAAAAGAATTGATCGCCAAAAAAGGAAAACATTCACATTAATAATTTACCCATTCGTTATACCGCGAATGCATTAAAAAGCTAATGTGTTTTACCAAGCTTTCACTATATGAAATAAATTGGCCCTAAAAAATCTACCAGTCATATTACGGTTGTCAGTCATAATGCATACATGACTGAGTTCAGGCGAAGTAAGTAAATAAACCCTAAATGGGATCTAAAGACTTGTCTAAAAATAAGTTCATTTATAACTTGTGTGCAAACACAGCAAAAGGGTGGGGGAAACGAGAATAAGAAATTACGTACGTCAATAACAAAAAGTTTCCTAATGTGTTGATAAATTCGATAAATATGAAATTTATGTACCCTCTACCACTTTTGTTTTACCGATGTATTTTGAAAGAGGCAACACCAACACACTGTTCTGTCTGGGTTAATATTACCTTGAGAGTCCCCTGACAAATGTTTAGCAATCGGCGCATAATAGTCTAATTAATAATGGGCTAATTACATTATTATTCAGTAAGAAAAAGAACAAAATTTCGTAACCGATATTGAATAGAAAAACATTATTTAATAATTATATTGGACACAAAATTGCAACCTTTATTCATATAAACCTGCTTGGCAGAGATAGGAGGTATACTAACAGAGGCCTTCACTAGTGGCAATGGATGATACTAAAAAGGATACTAAAACCAAAAAAAAAATATTTACGATACAATATAAACTTTTTAATTTAATTACAAAACGCTTTAAATAAGTTTTGTAAGTCCATATTAAAAGTAGTTCCCCTACAACAGAATATCAGTTCAAAGCTAACTGAAGCACTTTATGATCCTGTATACTCTACGGGTGGCCTGTTCATAAAATGAGTCTTTTAACTCACTAATTTACTTAGGGAAATAAAAAACTTTTAAATTAACAGAAATTAATATTCCTAATAATCATTAGGGAATGAATCATTACTCCGATTTTGTTAGCATGTGCTGAAGTGCGTTTAGCGGTTAGACGATACAATATAGAGAATTTGAATAAATAGATATATTTATTATTATCCTTATGTGTTAGAGATAATTAACTAAGTTCGAAGTAAATTTGATCTCCAATTACTTTGAAAGAGAAAATTCTGCTAAATTTTGTCAAATCTTTTAATTAGTCAATGCACACTTACAATTTCCCAGCAATCAGAAAACACCGAATGAATCCGGCTAACAACCCATACCAATCGGTTTCAATATATTGCAACTGAATATTAATATTGGCATTTAGTGGAATTTAAATATCGAACAAAGAAATTTTTTGCCTGTATATCCCATAAATAAAAAAAAAATCAATGTTTTACTTTGCATATAAGAGTGGAAGGTACTTGTGCCCACTGTCATCACCTTTATAGTCTGGATGGGTGAAATGGCAAAGGAGTACTGAATGCTGGGTCTGGAAATATTTTTACTGATTACAATAACTTCGGAATATTATACTCTATAGTATTTTGATAAATTCCTTAAGACTGCAAAAAGATTGCAAAAGAAGTGATCTTGTATGATCCGTATATGGTAAATTTGGACTAGAAATCAGGACAGCAAATGTGATACAGGTGACATTTTGTAACATTTGTGAGCCAGAAGGATAAATTGCAAAGTAAGATCTTGCAGTCTAAAATGGTGCTTTAGAAACACAATAATTTCAAATATTATCTGAGTGGACTGCGCTTATTGTGAATGATGTGTATGAAGTTGATACAGCAGGATACGTAGAAATACAAAAGAAGTTCGGATTGGTCTGACAGAAGTGACGAGAAATGAACTGCAAATGAAGATTGTAGGTAGTCAAAATACTTTGATGATAATGTGAATGCATAAGTTGGTTTAATTTATGTACATTAAGAAGCTTAACACCTCAACAGGCAATTTCATTAGTATTTTGCTTTGACAAAAACATTAAATGTCAGTTCTACGTCTTGGCGTTCCGACACATTGCAAATACCAGCTTTAACTTGTATGGTGTGGAGAGAATCACATTATAATTCGCACCATAATCAATCAGTCTGCAAACTAAGTTTTTCTTTTAGGCTTTATGGAAAATTTTTATTCAAATACAACATTATTCATTGCTATTAAGCATATAAACGCATTTTGATAAATGGAGTGATGTTATAGTTTACTATGAGCACACAAGCAACACGAAATTACCCTACAGTAGCAGTATTTAAGACAATTAATTACTAGTCTTCTAACACTGTGAGCCACTGTTGCTGGATGCTATCGGCGGAGTCGCAAGTCAGTGTTTAAAGTATAATCATGTTTTAACTTTAGTAGTTACATTATCCGCTTCAGCCATACTTAATAAAAAAAAGGTTATAAAAGATCTAGTACAAAGCCGGTAGATTTTCCTTAAATCAAAACCTTAATTTATGCCCAGTTTCCTTGAGCTACAACAAAAACTACAGATTTATTTCATCAGTTTCCACAGCATGAGCTTCATAATTGATGATGGAGGGTGTTATTAAGTCCATCAAGATCAATGTTAATTTTTTCTACTGTTAAACAAACTTTGAACAATTAATCATTTTCGTCTAGCAAGTGCTTTACTTTCATTTGTTTAACTAACATGGAAACAAAATATTTTTCCTTTTCCTTTTAGGTGATAAATGCTTACACAACTTTAATGCATCTTTTCTAAAAAATTTAAAATATTAACAAATATAAAAAGTATATTATAAGAAGTAATTAATACAACCTGTCTAATTAATGGGCAAAGGTCTGAATAAAATAAATAATTCAAGCATAAAGTATTAATTTATGGAATTAAAGAAGATTGAAGTCTTAAAAATATATTGTTTAGCAGAAGAGAAGAAAATACTGAAATAAATAGAACTTTTAGTTTTCACTAATAACTATGGGTTAAGTGAATGGACCTTATTAGTAAGTAAAAATATATATTTCTGATACGAATTGACTTATGCTATAAAAGGAGGAAACAAATTATCCTGTATCTCAATATTTAAATTGTGGTCTTCGGGGAGTGGCATCATCATATGCACATAAGTATTTTGATGCAGGCTTAAGTATGAAATCTTTATTCAGATTGATCATTTCTATAGACATATATCGGATTTGTATTCATGTCATGTTTCAGAGCAAATTGTTTGCTATTTTTTAGAAATCAATACAAGTAAAGGATGCTTTATTAGCTGTTTGATTAGTAAATTTTTTTAAAAAAAAAGAAAAACAAAAATAGTTTTAAAATGTAAATGAAATATTTATTTAAGCCGATAAATGAATTCCTGCCACTTACTTTTAAAATTTAGTTCATATAAATATAGTCGAGCATTTCGATCCGAATCTCACCCATGATAAACGTATTTTGACTGCCAGCGTTGGAAATGGGGTTCGCTATTCCCTATGCACGAGCACCCTACTCATAAAAATATGCCGTGTGGTGTGTGGCATTGTCTTGTTAGACGAGCACACAGTCTCTGTCTGTTGACGTGTTAGCTGTAATATGGAACCACTTTTTTCAAATCACCCAAATATACGCCTATGACATTGTGTTTGCCATGCTCTTGGTCTCATTTCAGCCAGCTCATCTCATTATAATCTGAATAACAATGAGCCTACAATTTTTGAAAGCATATTTGCAATGTAAAAAAGCAAAATCTTGCATGCTCTGCAAAAGAAAGCATTCTCCATGGTTGAATTTCAACAAGTCATACGAGAATTGTAGTGGGTCATGATTAAAAACTAAATTCATTTTCTTTGCTTTTTCTTTTTATCCTAATCATAACATTGGCTTCAAAGATGATTAGTATGCACATGTTTCATTTGTCCTTTAACTGTTTGATTATATTCTGTAGTTGCTGAGAATGGAGGCGAGTACAAAAATTAATGAATTACACTATTGTTGCTTCTAATGTTTGCATTTCTTATCCCATTATTATTTGACCGGAATGCTAATGGGCACTATCTAAAGGGTGCTTGAAGCATATGACAAAACTATTTGAGTAGCATGCAAATAGCATACCAATACCAGACCCACATCACGTAAATGTCATCCCAACAATGTATGGCAATTGGGGTAAAGGCGTAGTACACGCTCTGCAAAACACTTTAGTATTCGTTAATATTAATATTAAACTCAGACAAATTTCTTAAACATAATATCAGTGGCTAAGATGTTATGATGGATGCTAGTGCAGTCAGGAGCTGGAGTTCATGTCGGACATTCGCAAAATCGAAGTTCAGAAGGTTTTGTTTGCAATTAATTTATTTGTGAAATGAAAACGAAATTTTCAAGAGTTACTTTTTCATATTTAATTATTTCGATCTCACTCCTCATCGTCATGAACGAACCATGGGTTGTTTTATTTTATTTTACGAAAAATTCATCCTTCCCCTAGTCAGAAGCGAACAAAAAGTGAGAAAAGTTAGTCGTTGTCGTCGTTAGAATTCCCTGCAGACTACACAAAAGTTAATTTAGCTTCAACATACAACGTTGTTTATGTATGAACAACAACGGCAACAACAACCTAAACAGGTAAATTTTAAAGTAAAATTGTTCAACACTTTTGTTAGATTCTTATTTCGTATTAAGAATTGTATACAAGGGAAGGGCAAAGAGATACAATCTCTTCGGGGTAGTAAATTTTTATTGTGTTTGTATATGTTGTATTGGTTTGTTAGGAGTGTAACTGATATAACAGATATTAAATGAATGCATTGATTTGTTTGGTTTTGCAAAGAGATTTTTCGGAACTGGTAAACGCTGGAATAGATGAAAACCCCAACTGAATTTTCTATTGCTGAATATATCAGGTGGCTTGTAACTGATGGCAATTGTTGAAATTGTATTGATTACCAAGTGAACATAATTTTTAAAATTTTATCTTTTAAATAATTTACTTGTAGAGAAAAATTATTAGACAAGAAAAAATGTTCTCTTGCGAAGGAATGGAAAATAAATATATCTCTTACTTTTTGCTCAAGAATTTATCGCTCATATTTTTTCTTTACCATGATTGAGCAAATTACAAAGGGTGCTCACTAAAGGTGCTAAATGCCTCTAATATCCCTTAACTCTCAAATATATATGAATTCTTGTTCGAAGCTCTTAATATTCCAAAGATAAATTTTGGGTGTTCTTAACTGACGGACTAACCTGTATTGTCTTGGAGATATTATATGTAGAGGTCACGTGGTTCATACAATCACTTGTATCCAACAATCTAAGGGATGACTAAATAAGAATAATAAATTAAAAGTGCTTTATTGGACCGTGCATTGAAGTAATTTTTTATTTTGCAATTTTTGCAAAAATATATATTTTTGACTATATTTATTTTATCTCTTACTTAATTTTTGTATTGCTATACTGTATAATTTTTGGGAACATTCTCAGCAGATATGTTTTGAAATTTTTGATTTTAGGCAATTTATAACGGGACTAAAATACCGAGGACAGACAGACAGACGGACGGACAAAATTCAGGGAACTTTCCTTGTTACAAGGGTCACAAAATAATGTTGCCGAATTTACGACCCCTATATAAAACCTGTATTACCCTCTGGATAGAAATTTTTAAATATAAAAACAAATTTTTAAAGCGAATAAATATTTTTCCGGTGTTCTATAATTACTCGATTTGGCAAAATTCGAAATAAACAGAATTCCAATTAATTTAAATAAAAGTTAGTTTGTATTCGTGAGTATTCCTAAAAAGTGGTTTTTATTAATATCTCTCTAAAACTGGTTTTAATAGGCATTCGATTTAACTTGGAGCACGTGAATTTAATCGATTTCAGAACGAGTAAAACTATGTAAACTCATGCATTTGAAATCGGTTTACAGAACCCATTCGAAAGCTTCACATAAAAAGCAAAAAAAAAAAAAAAAGGAAAACTCGTGCATTTCAGTCAGAGCAAATTGAAATTTTTGATTTTGGCGAATAAATACCTTTATGTTCTCATAAAAGATCTTTGCTTATGTTTTTATGTGTAAACGTTTTTATATTTTTTGTCTTTTGTTTCAACGTAAATCCTTGTAAAGACTTATCTAAGTGCATTTCTATGTGTGTGTGCAGATGTGTCTGTATGAGTTTTTTGTTAAATGCATGTTTTCTTGGTTGTTATTCCATACTTACAACGTAGATTTTTCCTTTCCAGGAGATTTCGAAAACAAAATGTATGCGAATGTGTGTGTGTAAGTGTATGTGGTCGTTTGTGATAGTGTGTGTAAGGATGTGTAAGTGTGTTTACCTTGACATGTTAGGCATACAGCCAAAATGTTTTACTTTATACGAAATAAACGTGTGTGCCTTTTGGGGTCTGCTAAATATTAACAAACGAAAGCGCGCTCATACACCGTTCCTACCCAGGCCATACGAGAAGCAGAAAAAAGTGGTACTCATATTTTTTTTATTTTATTTCGTATACTAATTCGTGTTTTCTTCTTTTTTGCTGTTTATAGCTGTTCACAATACATTGAAGAGTTATTTATCTTTGGTGCCCTCAAACGAAAAAACAAATGTAAGAGTAAAATGAATTTAGGTGTAGATGGAGCAAACGCTCCATAGGCTTGTCATGTTTTACGTAGTGTTCTTTCGGATTTTATTTTTATTGCTTAGAATTTATTGTAGATAAAAAGTTTTTTTGTTTTATGTGTATCTTTATTGTTCAGTTTGTATCAGCAATTTTATTATAGAAATTTCATTTAAAGCATAGAAAATAAATTTTACTTTAATTTTATCGAATCGTATATGTACGAGTAAACGAAGTCCTTTAATTTATTGAGCTGTTATAAGATTTACTGATTTGGAAGGAGAAAAATTTAGTTATAAAAAACCGAAAGTAAAAGACTTTTACACAAATTAAACTCAAATAAGTAGAAAACTTAATAGCAAAATAAATTATGATTTTAATAAGTATAATTAATTGTTATAGGTGAAGGAATAAAGAAAACCTAAAGTACACCAGAAGGAGTTGATTTTCACTGTAAGGTAACAATTTTTTCAAGAAAAGTGACTTTATTTCTTTTTTCGAAACAACTAACAATTTTAAAAAACGTTTAAAAGAACTTTGAGAAGTTGAATATTATTGTTATCAGTATCTGGACGTTTTTTTATATAAATTGGTGCAACCATAATGCCCTGCACTTCTAGTCAATGAATTCCTTTAGAAGCGGAAAATTCGCAAATGAGCGAAGGCAATTAATTGTTGAAAATCCAATACAGCCACAGAGAGTGACTGGTTAGGGCCGTGCTTCTAGGTATCGAATTTGAAGATATACACTCAAACGAAATGTGGTTCACAGAGAACCCAAAACCGCTCACGAAGCAATGCGTTTGGGCGAAATTTTGTTTCGCACATAGTTATTAAATATTATTCTCTTATAATAAAAATTATCAAAATAATTCTTTGCGAAATTTTAGTTTTATTTACAATTAACATTGTGTGCTTGGTTTGGACTACCCCTTACTAATGAAGGGAACCTTGATCACAAAAGTAGAGAGATCTCTGTAATTTGAATTATGCATTTTAAATTCAGATAAAATTATGCTTTATTAGAAAATATCTAAGATTTTCTTTGATAAAAATACGCATTTTTTTTAAAGTAAAACAATTGTCGAGTAAATACGTTTGCAAGTAGAGAATCGCTGTGCTTTCGCAGCAAATAAAATTTAATTAAAAAAATTAGCAAAAATTAATTTTCTTCACTTTGATTTGAAACTTTTTCATTCTTCACTATTTTAAATTTTTATTACAGCAATTAAAGAGTTTTATTAATTTTCTTAAGTATTTTATTTAAGCTTTTATTATTTTGTTACATCTTTTTAGGAATTTTAAAAGTTTTTCTTTGTCTTTCACACTAAAATTTTAACAATTTGATTTGACTCTCAGAAAACTTAAATAAATAAATAAATTTTCATACATGTTTGACATAAAGTTTTTGTAATAAAATTTTTTTATAAAAAAAACACGTAGAAAAACCGTTAACCATTTCAAGTATATAAAAATGGATATTTTGAGAATAAAAACGAATGATAAAAATTATATTAAATTATAAATTGCATAAAATCTAACTTTCTCTTTGTTCGAGTATATGAAAATAAAAAATAATATATAAAAAGAATAGAAGAAAAAATGACAGGAAATGACTTTAGAATATTAAAACAAATGCATGCATAACTTTTTGGAAATTTGCCTCTCAAAATTTGAAATAATTCATCCCTTCAAATATTAATTCTGTTTCTTTAATTAAAAGTAAGTAAAATATTCAACACATTGTGCTTTCAATAAAAGCTTTTTAAAAGTTTAAGTTTAATATAATTCGTTAGGCATTGCGAATGCTCCTCATATTTAAATTATCTAAAATAGTGGTGGTGGTTTGAGTGAATGGGAATTGTAGTACAACTTTCCGTCCCTGTGGATTTGTTTATGCATCTACTTATGCATAATTATTAATTAGATTGACAAATATTTACCTACATAATTAACTAAAGCTAACAAAACCTATACACAGGAGACACAAAAGAGGAATTATGGTAATTTGGCATTAAAGAGGAACTAGTAGAATAACCCGTAGTTAGTGCAAAACGGAGATAGAATCGTGAGTAGCTTTCCTTGCCCCCGTGTAAACTTGTAATAAATTATATTCACTCGTACACATTCAAATACAACTCTGCTTTTTCATTAAATTCATTTTCATAAAATTCGTGAAATCTCCAATAACAATTTTCCTTCCAGAATTATTCACTAAAATTTTACAAATTACAAAATAGACATTTAAAAAAATTATGTGCACGATCAGCTGTCTTGTTTCTCTTCAATTGAAAGCCTGCATGTTTAATTAGTTTTTTTGTTTTCCATTCGGATCTGTATCGGAAGTGCAGAGGAGTATAAAAATACATTTTTTTTTCTTAAAAACTACAAAAAATTCATTAAATTTTTAAAAATATTTTTAAAAATTAATGTTTTATCCAAATTAAACAAAAATCATAAATTGTAGAAGCATATCACATATGCCTTCTAGACATCCTATATAAATATAGCTGATAGAGAGATAAAATGTAGACTACATGTTTAAAAATTGTGTGCACTAAAACTGGAGGGCGGGGCAGACCGGTAACGAAAGATAAGCAATAATGACACCTTAAGAATAAAAAACAATTTTATTTAAGGTGAAACCCTTTCAAGCTTAATATTTTAATAACTGGAATAAATATTTGAGCAATAAATGCAACATTTTAAATTTATAAAACACAAAATTATTAAAAAAATGTATTTATTACAAAATATTTTTATTCACAATGTGTTTTAAAAATTCAGTATGCCATTAGTATATGAGGCTGTTCTTGGAAACTCTTTCACGGTGACTCACGTGGTCGCCTCCAATACAAAGACAAACCTCTAGAGTGGCAAAATGTCTATACACTTAAATTTTATAAGGAAAACTTAAACAGTGAAGGCTAATAATTATGTTTGAAAAGGAAGAAAGATAATCTATAAATTGTACATGAGCCAGGTTTTCATCTTCACCTTGTGGGTCGGCCCCCATTAAAAAGGTGATGTCAAGTGTAGAAAAGGTAGCAAAGTTATCGTTTTTGCTTAGCTTTTATTTGTAGTCTCCGCTTACAAAATTATTATTGTTAATTTCTGCAACTTACAAAATGTTTTCTTTGCATACGAAACTAAATAAATAAAAGTTGTAGTTTTTTTTTAAATTTAAAATTTTTTACAAAAAGGCAAAACCTTTAATGGCTGAAGTATACATGACAACTAAACAAACGTTTATAAGAATATTTAAAAAAAACTTTTATTCTAAATATATTTAGAGTTTAAAAATGAGTTGTTATCAGTGCAAAAAATTTTGCCACACAGAGGTCCTTTTCATACTATTCTCTAAAAAGGATGGGGGTTTGATACAGAATGGAATTTCCATAACATTGATTTACGACTCAATAAAGTATATATATTCTGGATTCTTATGAGAAGGTGAGTTGATTCAGGTTTGTCTGTCTGTCTGGCTTAGTGTCTGTCTGTGTGCCCTCTGTGTCCTTTCTTAGCACCTCGGTACAAATCACGGGCTTTATTCGCATATCTGTATATGATGACAGATTTGAAATGGGAATATGTGTAAATGTTGCTGCTTAGGTGGCCCCCGTCAGATAATGGAAGAAAAATTTACTATGTCTTATGAAAAGTGTTGTGTAACAACATTTCTTAATCATAAGTTTACTTCAATGCTGTATAATTGCGGTGAACAAAACTATGTTTGCAACATATTCTTCGACACTTCAACTAAACTTCGGCTTTAAAGTAAAAAATATGCCACAAATTTGTTAAGTATATCCTTATTAGCGTGTCCTGAAAGTAAAGTTCACAATAAGTTAGCAAATGTGACAGTTGTTGGTCTCTGCCGACCAACATTATTAATATTGTAGTGAGACGTTACACGCTATTCCTTTACAAATATTTCAACTTTAAATATCTTGAAGCACTTTTAAACTTTTAACTGCATTTTTGACTTCTTTAAAAACAAATAATATTTCAAAATAAATATATTTTTGAATTAAATTTTTCCATTTTTAATATTCACAAAAATGTCAAAAACTTTTTACTTTTAGTTTTAATATTATTTCATTTTAGTTGTTTGTATAAATTTTTTATTTCCTATTTTATTCCTTTAGGGTCTTAAAAGCAAAGCAAACATCAGCAAACAAAGTGGGGAGTACAAAGAAAAAAAAAATAACCAAGAATAAGTAAAAATTAAAAAAAAAGTTAACAAGTAAAATGTACAGAAAATAAATGGAAAAGGAAAACAGTTCTAATTAAAATAAGTTATTTTACATATTTCTTTTTCATGCACTCACAACAGAGGATACTCCCACATATTCATGCATAATAAGGGCTTATTGTGCCTTTTCCTTTCAAGCCCTAAACATAAAGTGAAAGCCAGGCAAATGTGTATAAAGAGCAGAACCAATGCAAAATGCAATATATATTAAACTTTTGCCACAACAGTGTATTAAGTCGAGATTAAGTAAAAAGCAAAAAACTCGAAAGGTGTGGTTGGAAATAATTTTCAAACGAGCAGTTGTATTGCATAAAAAGGAAAGTAAAATTTGTAATGAAGCAGTTAGACTTGAAAAAAAGTGTGAATTTCCTTTAAATATAAATAAAATTCACTTTCCTTAATTAATTTAAAGAAATTTTGCTTATTGATAACAACATTTATTTGAAACGAGTAAAAAGCATATGTATGTGTGCATTGATTAGTTTAAAGTTTCGGTATTATTTTTATCCTTAAATAATTCCTCTATATTCAAATTCATTTCACTTTTTCCATTTCAAATGGAGAGAACATGTTCGCTAATCTTTGGTTACTAGTAATACTTTATTGACGCATATGAAAATAGTTATTGAGTTCATATTTTTTTCTACAATAAGAAAATTCTTTACTGACTTATTGTATGAATGCAGTTGTTGTATAAAAAAAGAATAAATAAAATTAAATATAATCGAGTTAATACATTGTGGTTGCACACGTGCAACATCTGAAGGAAGTAATATTTTGTAATTGTATCATTTGTTAGCTGAATAGCTCTATGTAACCATTTCAAGCTTTAGTGCTGTATAATCTAGATTCTATGCGTTGATAGTGTTGATTTGGTTTACTTTTTGCAAACAAAAAATGTAATTTTAATTACGCTACGTACACGATTATATTACATACATATATACTTAAAATAAAATGAAATATACGTATGTATACTGAAAGCGAACTGCAGTACTATTTAAATAAAGTCGGTTTTGTTATGTATTTTTATTTCAAACTAAATTTTCATAATTCGTATAAGTTTCTTAATTATGCTGTCTTTCACTACTACTAATGCATTTCAGACTAACAATTTCACTGAAAGTCTTAAATATTTAATAAACTGACAGCGTTATTGACTGGATTTAAAAAACGAATGAACCCACAATGTGAAAGTGCTGAACAGTAAAAGCGATAATTTGTTGTATCAACATTAACCCACTTCAGGCCAATCAAAAGAATTCCAAAATTCCCTATTTGCATCAGAAAGAAATAAAATAGATGTGTGGTAAGACAATATAAAATAAACCCAAATTACCTAAATTATGAACTCTGGCCCTATTTGTTTTCGCGCGGATAAGGCGGAACCTTTGCATATTGAGTTGTTTAAAAAAAAATGTAATAATTTATCTTCAACTTTTATTTTAAAAATACAAAAACTCATGTAGCCAAAAAGTCATGGTCATCATCAATGGGTTAAAATTAGGCAAAAATAAGCATTTCTTTATAGTTATTACTTGAATACACATGAAACTTATAAAGCGAATGATTTGAATTAATACAATTCAAACCGCAAACTTGAACCAGATTTCTATGTGGTTACCCCAATCCAAATGATTGTTTGAAGGAACTTTGGATTTAGAGCAATTTTTAATAAAAAGTAATAATTTATTTTATGGTTTTACAGATTTCCAAAGCATTTTTTTCTCAATGCCTTTTTGTTTAAAGGGCATACGGCATATCGTAAATGTAACTGATAATAAAAAATTCCGTATTTTTATTTTTTATATTTTTTGATTTGTTTTCTAATTCAAAATTTTTATTTTGGTTTCCATTTCAGGTAAGTGATTACAATGGTGGCAAATGAAAATAGAACTTCTATGGCACAATTGACGAGTAAGTACTGCCATATTAAATACAAACTAATTAATAATTAAATTTACAAGGTTTTCCTAAAAAAAAATTTGTCAGATAATTTTCTTTAATGCCCAATTTCAATCCGCGATTAAACTTGCAAGAACTCAGTTTAAAATTTATGAAGGGCTGCGCTAAGAAATCATATTTTTCACAAGAAATCGTAATCCAGCCTCATTTTAACAGGAATTTTTTATTTGTACTGTTTTTATATTGCACAATATTTGTTTTCTTACATGCGATATTGTATTTTAGATTGAAAATGTGTAAGTTGATATTTTTTGCCTTAATTTTTTTCAATTTTGCGCATGACACACATTCCACAGTACTGAATTTTGGATGGTTTTTTAATTTCTGTCGACAAAACTTTTGGGAATGAACTAGTTTGACAGTGTCATTATACTCTCGAATGCCAATTTGTCACTGCGTCTAATTTTTGTCTTCTTTGAGTACTTTATAAATCATTGTTACGGTATCTGATTCCAATTTGAGGTTGTACCTCACACTCTCAACTCGAAGACACTGACTTTTACAAAAACAGCTGATTTTGCGTTTAACGTACAATTTTCAACAAATCAGATTTTAACACGCCGTTTATTCTACAAATAAAAAGTCACGATTTAGAACACTTGCGTGACGCACTCTAGAACAGTTATTGCTTGAAGAAAAATCATAAAAATTTTTATATATGTTATATTTAAATGAAGGCTTGTAAATTATGAACTATTTATAAAATGGGCAAAACTTGCTGAAATCAAATTATTACATGCGAAAAGTGATCCTAAAAAAGTTCACTGCCGCTGCTGCTGTAATAATTTTTATTGAATTTTTCAACCTTTAATTGTACCACTAAATTTAGAACATTGAAATGGGTAAGTTTGCGTGTTGAAACAATTTAACTACTTCTTTTTCTTTAAGTAAATAATTTTCTATGAGTTGGGGATGCTTTAAGTACGAGGATGTGTGTGACAGCGACAAAATATAATTATAGACCCCTTAATTAAAAAAGCTGCCAACCATTTATAATAAAAATTTTAAGGATAAAATAGCAACGAATTCTTATTTTTTACTATTATGTGCAGTAGAAGATGCTTGCAAGCCATACGAAACAATCAAGCATTTGTATTGAGATAAAAAAATATTAAGTAAATGTTTGTTATTGGAGTTGAAATTTGTTGAAACGACAATTATAGTTTTACAATAATAATATTCTGTTTTAATGCACTTTGAATTATTGAATGATTTTTTGTCATTACTAAAAAGTGTGCGCCTCCCTAAGCATACGAGTAGAATACAGAGCGAAATTATTCCAATTGCAGAAGCGGCTGGCAGCATTACCAATTTATTGCATAATTATTTCATTAAAGTAAATTGTGTTTCGCTAATTTGCAGTCTGCTTTGGCATACATACATTCATCTGCCAACTTAATTGGGACTAAAGCAAATTGTTAATATGTTGCCGGCCATGCTGGAAAAACACTTTAAATATTTGCCATTTTTAAAGTTCTGCGGTAAGTTACTGACATCTTTAGAAATAAAAAATCCAATTATAAACTTTCTTACAATCAATTCAAGTTTCTTCCTTTTTCACTCACTGTATTAAATTTATTAACCCTCTCTCTCTGGCTTTCCCTTTACTTGCACACATACACAGTATTTGTTCCATCTAAATATTCATTTAAACATTTCGGAATGAATAAAAATTCCCCAAAGATGTAAGAATGAAAACTGGTGCAGAAGACGGAAAAAGTGGAAGAGGAAAAAATGGCAAAATTAAATTATAACAATTCCCTGAGCTAAATTATAAGTTGCTTTCAATCTCTACATTATTTTCTTTATTATTTTTATTATTTTCTTTTTTTTTTTTTTTTTTTTGCTTCTTTCGAGCCAGCAAAAAGTGGAAAAGTATATTTTTCTCCCCCTTTTTGCCACAGTTTTATTTTAACAAGTGTGCGCGTCACAGATGTAAGTGAAGATAAATTTTTTTTCTATTCGTGAACGAGTATATTTCTAACGGAGTTCCTTTTTGTCTTATTTTTATTATAACTGTTCCTTCCCCGACAGACGCACAGACAATGAATTAAAGCATTTTGGATTTTGGTGAGGAAAATACGAGTATACGAGTATACGAGTTACACAAGATGTCTTTTAGACAACAAATTTCGTAAACGAAATACACAGAAAAGTGTGTGTGTTTATAATAGTGACGGTGCGGAAGGGAAGAAAATGCCAGAAAAACTAGGAAAAATGACAACAGAAGATGTCATAAAATAGAAAAAAATAAAAATAAAAATGCGAAATAAAATTAAAAATAAAAATGTTACGGGTGCTCGGGGTGGTTGTGTGTGTTGGCTAAATTAAGAATGGAAGACAACAATTCGTTAATACAATGTCTTCTCCATTATGTTTTGTTTAAATCCCGACTAAAAAAATAATCCGCAAATAAAGTGAAAATAAAAACAAAACGAAGCAACACAAAACAAAACAAAACAAAACAAAGCAAAACAAAAGATGAAAACAAATTTATAAAAATACACAATTTGAACGGATACAGCGAGGAAAATGTAAAGTAAACTAAAGGCGGAAGTTTAAGTTTTGTTAAATCGTACTGTTGAAAATGTCTAAAGCATTGCTAATAGCAGTCATTTAAACAATTGCGTATTTTTGACAAGAAGCATGACACAAGCAAATAACAAAAAGTGAACAATTTTGAATCGTGTTTAATTGCAAATTGTAAAACTAATTTAATGTTCCTTCTGCACAGCACAATTGCCAACAAGTAAATATGCGTTAGTAAGTTAAAGGAGCAGAGTTTTTAAAAGGAATAAAAAAGAAAAAGAAAAAAAAGAGTGGCCCCTAATGCTTTGGTCTAGTCTTTTCCACAATTCCTTTCCAGGAAATTTCACCAAACTTAAGTTAGACAATGTTGTAACTTAATACAAGTCAGTATGGATTTTAACAACAAGGTAACAAAATATTATGTTTCTGTAATGTATCGAACTTTTGCTAAATACTTGCAAACATAAACACAAGTCTATTGTTAATACAATTGATGTTGGCATTTTTGCGAGTGAGTGACAGCAATTGTCGGTTTACTAGCAGCACTTTCGACTGGCGATGGCAGTATTTGTTTGGTACTGGGTTTGCGTCACCGGCTTGTTGTCAAATCACTAATTTTTGAAGCGTTTGTAAAAATGTGTACTTAATGAATAGCAAATATAAAACTTTCATAAGTCAATTGTCGGACGTGGTACATCGAATTGGCTTAACCAACCGGGTTATGCGAAACGCATAAGGAATAAAGGAATAATTTTGGAATAAAGGTGAGAGTATAAGAAGAAATTTTTTTCTTGTTAACGACTCTAGTAACGCCTTATTCACTAAAAGTTTGCATAGAGCATTTTATTTTACTTACGAGGTAGCACCGAGGTTTCGTAATCAAGAAGTCTAAGAGAATCTCTCCGCACCAAGCGAAAATTGTAATGACCAGCAAGATAACTTGTGATAATGCGTAAGTTATTTTTTCATAAAGTGTATATGACACTTTTTTGTAATATAGGATTAACCTATTCCGAGTTTTCATTCCGTAATTCGACATTAATAACTATTCCTTATTCCCATTACAACGTCTTCTCGCATTCTATTTCATTCAATTCGAAACTTGGCTTGTGTATATAAACTTGTGCTTTCTTTCACATCCATTTCAATATCGCCAGAAATCCAAAAGGAGTTATTAGTCTTAACCTTGCCGGTATAAAGGTTAGTATTCACTTCGCTAAAGATATCACACAATTAATTAATACGAATTTCTGTCGTAATTCTATACTACTATATTTAAAAATATCGTATGAACCAAACTTATGCCAAAAGAATCGTGCGATTTATCTAAAGAAATTTCTCCAACAATTGAATTTTTAATGCATACTATCCTTCTTATCCAGCAGTTTGACAAATCATGCGCTCGCATAATATCCATATTGGAGATCATTCCTGTCTTGCCTTTACAAGGAGACAGTTATTTCCCGCCCTCAACCTATCGCTGCCCCTTTGTAGGTGCTTTTTCAATTCGTTATTGCGGAATCTAACGTAATATTGTTAATTAGAAAAATAAAATCTTGGCTTTTCAAACTGCAACAGAAAGCTTATTGATTTTCATTTCGCTGAAACTTGTTACCATTTGAGTCGCCATCAACACACATGTTCATGTCAGTTTTAGGATTAAATATAAAATAAAAAATATAACATACAAATAAAAAAGGAAGAAAAAATAAAAAAAAAAATAAATAAATAAATAAGACGTAAACCAACAAAGAAGATTGACGTTTCTTACGACGTAAATAGCAGACACTTTAGCAGAAGGTGCACACCAATATCGTAGTGCTCAAATGTTTTGTATTTCCACACGCTTCGAAACCGAACAGACGACGTTTTGCATAAAAATTTTAATAAGAGAAAGAAAATTGTGTAGGAAAAGCAAACCCATAAAAACTATTCAATTATTTAAAGCGATTATGGGGATGCATGGTTAGGCAAGTTGGGCAAGCTGCCACAACTATTTCATTACGTCATTATTTTCAATTGCTTCAAAAAGCTGGAATTTATTAACGAAAGGAAATAATAACATGTTGATTTAAAGCTAAAGAGACTCTGTAGAGTAATGCCAGGATGTATAATTTCGTAAATTAAATCATACAAGTTCGACAACTCGCTTATTTGCTTCAATTGTTAATCCATACAAATTCGCTATTTTGGTCATAAATTATAGATCGTTTTAGAGTTACAACACGATCTCTAGTGTACGCTTTAATTGTTTAGAGCCACAAGAAAGCTCAATATACACGACGATCAAGGTAATTAATAATTCGTTTTAGCGATTGCGTTTACAATATGGGCATGATAAACTCAGCGCTTCAGTCATAAGTTTTTCAGTATCACCAATGAAGTGTATCTTGCAACACATGAGTGCTTGGAGTCTAGCAGGCTTAGGAATGCTAAAGCGTATTGAGTTTATCATAAACAAGGAAAAAAACAGTCTCACGTTTACCACAGCAAAATTCCGCCAGTTAAAAATAAATTAAAGGAGAAACAGGTCTACGAAAAGTTTTATTTTAATTCCACAAAATTGATTTTCTTCTTTTTTATATAAAAGTAATTTTAAGATTTATATTTATTGAAAAATGAATTTTTTTTTTTCATATATATAGGAAAAAACTTTTAATGATCTTGTATACAGCAAGAGACATACGTCGCAGAATGAACAGCCTTACTGTCTGTAAAGTACTTCATTCCAAAATATTTAAATAAGATTATAATTGTTACAGTTCGATTTAAAAAAAAACACTAAACCTTTCAAGTTAAATAAGCAAATGCAGTGCTTTTAGCAGGTGTATTCGTTAAATTCTACTGCAAGATTTAAAAGACTTTTGCAGACACATTTCAGATTGCATTTTTTTCCATACGGTTTCAATGCAATGGAACTAAATCAATCCTTTGCTTTTAACTTATAAGAAGTCAAGTTTTAAAATATCCGATGTGAAGGCAATTGGAAATTTTGGCAAGTAGTTTATGACCAGCGACTTGCGACCACTACTGCTCACCATGATTGTTCGTTCTCTCAGTGTAAGAGAAATCGTTTGTGACTAAATAACGTTCCATTGCAATTTCTGCTGGAACAGAACAGGCGGGAGGGAATTTTAAGGTGCATTTACACTTTTGGATTTTTCGGAATCATGATTATGGCTCACATTTTCCTCTAGAAATAATTGCAATAGAAAACCGTTTTAAAGGAAACTGCTTACTAATAATCCTCAAAGGAAATTAAACATTTTTGATAGAGGATTTTATATAAATGGGATGTATTTAATAATAATTTTTATTAACAAATGTTGCCATAAAATTTGTTTTTCAACAAACACTTTCTTCTTGTATTGCCATTAGTCGCATTTTTAACATGAACAATAGAAGACTTTTGCCGACACATCTGTTTATACAATATACTAAATAATATCAAATGCGAATAATATACTTTTACTTAAAGTGTTTTATATTCAAGTGGAATTACTTTTCGCATTATATTACTTTTCAAATTATTTATTATGAAAATTGTTTTTCCGAATTTCACACATTTTACAATTAAAAGTTTTAATACCGACATTGTGCTGTCTATGAAGTGTGTTTCGGCAAAGAGTTGCCCCACATAGAAATATTATAATCAAATTAATAATAATTTGATCTAATCATTATTTCAAAATACAATAATAGGAAATTTTATATAATTCTGGAGTATAAAAATGCTTTTTAAACATATCTTGTTTAAAGAAAATTTAGCAAAATTATTTTTAAAAATACTTCCTTAATTAGTTAATGAAGACATTTTCCATAAAATTTACAATGTCGAAATTCATATAAAAATTAAGTGAATACGCATTTAACACGTATCTAGCGGAACATACGCATAACCGTAAGCACATTTAAGCTTAACAAAATCTTATTAATATTTATTAAGATTTTTACCTGCATTAATCAATGAGCTTTCGGCCGACCACTTAAAAAACATTTTAATAATGCCATTATAAATGCAATTCAATTTATCAATATCAACTCACTTAACTGCTGCACCACCATCAGCCATCACCATCAGCAGCAACTGTTTTGGTCATTTGGTCAAGAATACAACGTAATTTTTTTTTTCATCATATGAAGCAATGCCTCGCGACCAACAACAAAGCACGCAGCTCAAATGAAAAAAGCTTTGTTTTATAATCGGCTTAAGTGACATGAAGAGTGGGAATGCAAATTGTTCAAATAAAAACACAATAATATTGTGATCACAAATGAGAATAAAAAGTGTCAAATTAATTAATAATAATAATTATAAAAGAAATTTCGAAATTAACATCGTATACAAGAAACGGTATTGAAATTCCTATAAATGCACTTTTACAAGAAGGCCCACAAAAAAATCTCCTTCCTAATTGCTTAAAAAAGCCTCTAAAACAAAAACTTTAAAGAGCCGTAGATCACAATTTTTATAGCGCTCTTGACAAATCACATTGTATTGAAAATTTGAATATTTTTGATAAATTTTCAAAATCATTCTGTTTGTGATTGTTTTTTTTTTTCTCTTTTTTTGTTGCTCGTCTTCAAAAATATAATTTATAGTTTTATAAATGTTTTCGTTTATCATGAGATTGAAATAAATGTCTTCCATTGTTTTGTTTAATTTGTATGTGGGCAGAACTGAAATGCTACCGCAGATTAAATACTTATGAAAAATTGATTCGAATCGATGTGTGCTTTTGTGCCAACGATTCCGTATTTTTTTACGTTTTGGGAAAGACGTCTTAATATAGTCGATGCGCACAGTGGCTTGCCGTAACGTCAACATTCAATTTAAAATCTTAAAAAGTACCATAAATAAATTCAGAAAAGAAGTTTGTCAACACAAATTAAACATTTATTTTGTCGATACGAGAAAAAGTGGAAAACAGAAAAAAAAACAGTAGAAAAGACAGACAGACAGTGTTGAAGATGGCAGTTGCAAAAGAAAATACTCGCTGGCTGGCTTTTTATATATTTGCTGTATTTCGGCTTTTCCATTTGAATGTTAATGTATGGAACAGCTCGTACGCTTGACGGTCCAACATCAAATTGAAAATAATCCCGAAGAACAAGATTTTATTTTATTTTAAAGTTCAAAAAAAAAAAAAATCAAAAAAAAAAAATAAATTTTTTTATGAAATGTATTCGACTGCTGCAATAAGAGAATTCCATTCACAAGTAAAATAAATTTTCATCACACTTAGCCAAGATGAACGTGCATACATCAAGTACCAACGCAAATATTGATTAACACATCAAAATCTCTTCCCGCAATTAAATAAATGAATAGTAATTCTCGTAAGAAGCAAATCGAACAGTTGCAGGGAATAAATGAATGCGTATTATAGTAAAAATTATTGACATGTTTTCAGATAAAGAATTATCTCTTACATTTACACAACAACAAGGCCGCCGCAACGTTGCATTACTGTCATCGAGTATCTGCCAATGCAGTGGAACACAAAGTCAATATTTATAAAAGAAAAATAGCTAACTTTTGTGTAAGAACTTGTATTTACAAAATAATGATGTGCTTAAAAAGCATACGTAGTAAATATTTTACGTGAGTGACTTCTTTGGTAGATCCCGCCAATTTTCATTCAATCTCTCAAAAGATTTTTACTTTCACACCGTAAAGTGCAATACCCACATTTTAAACTGAGTTTGCTCTATTCACAAAGAGCAAAGTCTTGAACTACATACCAAAAGTTGTAGCATTGCTTTGAATTTTTAACCAAAAGCAGATAAGAAAGTTGTCTTCTCATACAAACAATACTTTTTTATGGGAAAGTACAGCAAAATTTTTATTTTTATTTTTTTTATGCACACCTCCGCATCAATTATTCGCACGTTTCGCAATAAAATGAAATTTACTAGAACTGCGTGCGGAAATCTAATTTATACATACATTTAGAATTCAGTTTATTTAAGTATACTTTTGAAGCACACGCGAATTTTATCACCAAACATATTTTTTAATAATATTTAAAATAAAGACAATATTCGGCCGTACCACAAATGTCGTTATCGTTTCGCATTTAAAAATTAGACTTCTTCATGGATTGCTTTACAAAGAGTGTCGTGTAGAACTTTCAAATAGTATAAAAAGTGTCGTTTAAATTTTCTTTGGCGACAAACTGAAAAATAAATTAACTAAGTGGATTTAAAGTAGATCAGAAATTACGAATAGCGCTCAATTTATCAGAATGGTAATCTTCTAGAAGAGAACTCAACTATCACAGGAGAACATTGCAGTGGAATTAAAAAGATAAAACAAAAATAAAATAGTTTTCCAAATAAGGCCTTCATCATTTAAAGAAGAGTAACTGGCAACTTGTTAAAAGTTGATCCCGTTATAAATATTTAATTAATATATCGCAATCAACGATTTTTCTGGACAATTTTGTCTCACTCTAATTCAACATCATTAGCATACGCTGGTGTGACCAACAATAGATAGGAATGATGTTTCTTTCCTTTTAAAACTTTTCTCAATTGCAATCATTTCAGGCGGCACATGTACGGCATATTCATGGCTAGCCTAGCTAGTCCACAAGTAATGAATTTTGGAAACTGCTAGAAATACGATAACGACATTGCTATAACCGCCACTCGGTATGACTGCCTTTTCTCTAACAACTTGAATTAAAGAGCCAATAATCTTCGTGGGCACTACTGGCGGCATGAAGTTTTGTACTCCGCAGGTACTTTTTATTTTAATAAAGCGTCTGCTTAGAAATTTTACGCTTTGAACACTGCCCTGTGATATGAAATCCCACCAGCTAGCTGGCCAATTTCCTTTTCTTATCTTATAATAATGCCTTTAGAAATTAAAGTGGGGAATGTTTGCATTACACTTGAAGCGGGAGCGGCATCTGTGCATTGTTTTAAAAGTAACTGAAAATAATTTTTATATATTTAAATCCTTAGTTTCTTATATGTGTCCTTCTGTGGCTGCGGAATTTTGCATTGCTAATTTACTACAAAAATAAGAAATCATGTTGCAACTAATTGTGATGCATCATAAAAGCTTCAAATTGTCCCCCACTGATAAATTTATTTCCATTATTTTGTTAAAAAATATTTATGGCGCACAAAATATAATATATCTTTCGAATGCAAAACAATTGCAATAGCGATATTTTCCAGCGACATTTTATTTTTAAACATTCATCTACATTTCTTTTTTTTTTTTTATCTATGAATGGGATTATTTTCATCATTAGTAGAATTTGTTTGACAGAAATGGGAAAAACCAATTTAATATTTCACCAAAAAAAAAAAAAAAAAAAAAAAAAATTCTTCCAACACCACAGACAATATATTTGTAGCTCATAATTTAACGTAAAAAAATTTTACTGGAAAAAAAAGAGAGAAAAAAGTTTAATAAAGTATTCAATTCAATATTGATTGACGCTGAAAATTACCATAATTTGTGCATTGAAATGCAAATGCTGCATAAAAAGTAAAAAATATTTAATAAAATAAAATAGAAATGAAAATAGCAGCTGAAAAAAGCAGAGAAAAACCAAATAGATGAAAAATAAAGTCTTAAGAAAATCAGCAAGCAGCGTGTTGAGAGTCTATTGGAAACCAATTGAATGAGAAGAAGGAGAAAAACTAGGTGTGGTTGATTTTAGTGGGTGGAAGGCAGCAAAGTGAATACGCCTTGCCAAAGCCTTAACAATAAGCGAATCCTCAAATGAGAGTCCTCAGCTGGAAGCACGAGTACGAGTGTGAGCAGAAGGAAAGGAACGTGTCTATTTGGCAGTGTTGAAGTGATGTGATGGCAAACTTTGAAGCAGATGTCGCTATTTTCTAACTTGCTTATATAAAATAACAAATATACTCTATATTATTAATACTCATACTTGCACGGAATAGCACAAACCAGATAAAAAAAAATATCCTTTAAAGATTGTTCGTATTGCAAACATACCATTCTTTACATATAAATGCCAGTACACAGAGAGAGTAAGTCGTTGACTTTGGAACGTGCCAAGAATAACCGCAGACTTATTGCACTGAGAACTACTAAAACTCCAAGCATTCTACTCTTATACAATACTACTAATATTTATTTACTTTACCACTCTACATTATTATTGCTGCTCCTATTACTACTGCTGCGATTACTTTGGTTTGTATGTTTGCAGTTGAATTATAAACTAAGTGAGTGCACAACTTGGATTTTTACTTATTCTTTCACAATTTAATGCTAAACTGCAATCATCCATAATATGAGTATAAATGTTTTAGTTTTCAAGTTTGAGCATGTTGCCAAAAATTCTATAAAATCTAATGATGATGATGTTGCTTTGTAGATACATAATCACATAAGCCGTTTGGAACAACTTTCCTTAAGTAATGGAAAAAAAAAAATTAAGAAACAAGTTTGCATGTTCTTATTACATCTTTGATTAAATAATCAGAAATTATGTAGTTCTCGTACGTAACTTGTTAAAAACATATTTCGAAGACTAAACTGAAATCTTATAGGTTTAAAAAACTTATAGGTTTAAATGCTTTTAGAGAATGCGGTAATAATATAATAAATTTTTCATTTTCAATTCATTATAGTATTTCCAAAAGTTTTCTTCATCATCAAATAAGAATAGTTTTAAATGATTTAATATATTAAATTCGAAAAACGAAATAAGAACTGCAAAAGCTGCAAGTATAAGTCATTAAAGAACCATAATTCAGCCCACTGTGCCATCACAATTTCTTATTTATAAGGCAGAGACTACCAAAGATGACATGATTGCGTTCGTGACTTATATCTGGAATGGAGTACCAAGAATACGGCGCAGTGTAACGCTGCTGTTGCACGTGCAAGTAATGAAAAATTATTCGATTTTATGGAATCTGTTACGATGTGCTTTTCCATTTGAAAATAAAAAAGTTTTTAACCAAATCATACAGTTTTCTGTAGTCAAATCGATTGCTTGGATTGTGTAAACAATTACATTAAAATTACAACATTTATTCATATACACAGACTTGACTTACTTAAGAGGGATACTAACAGAGTCCTTCACTAGTGACCTTGACAGAATACTAGAATCTAAAAAATATTTACTGTACAATATAAACTTGTTAATCTTACAAAACACTAATCTACAAAACACAGTTTTGCGATTCCATATTAAAAGGTAAAGAAATAATTTGCAGCAGAATAAGCAGCAGAATGCCAGTTCGAAGCTCAATAAAGGATTAGTATAAGCAGAAACCACTTTTTCATGTCTTTCCATATAAAATACTTTGAAATGGGCCCAACCCATACATTTTACTATTTGAGATTAATTTAAAAACTCTAGTGCGACTCTATGAAGTGAAATATAAAGATTGTGTAAACTATTTGAATTGGAATATCGGAATTAAATTGCATCTCGACAAAAAGAGGGAATTTCTTCTAATAACAGTTAATAGTAAAAAGGCCTCCTAATAAAAGAAGAATAATTATTTTGAAATTTTCTTAAGTTTTTCTTGAAAAGAAATTATTATGGCTTTCGTTTGAAACATTGAAAAGTTTGCCAGATTTTCATGTTAGGAATTGGGATTTGACCCGCCATGGAAACATAGTAGAATTCACTATAACCAACTTTAATTATTCATTGCAATATCCCTTTATATTATCAAAAAAATTAAATGGATTGTGTAAAATATGCACTTGAATTTAAAAATGCACATGAACATTGAATTTAGTTCATATTGCACGATTTACACGAAGCAATATTATTGTAGGTGTGCAAGAATATTGTTAGTTCTTTTAATATTATCTAAGATGACCAAAACATTCACGTTATGATGGGAAATATAAAATATAAAAAACATTTTAGCTCTGATGAGCTTAACACAAGAACCGAGAAAACCATTTAATAATTACCGAATTCACCAAATAGTCATGCTCACACAGGCTGCGCTGCATTCATTTTATGTTTATATTAAGAAAAAATATATTTAATATACATACATACGAGCAGTTGCGCACGTTATCTGTACCACAAAATACTTCATCAACCAACCAGGAGGATTACAAGACAATTTTTATTTTGTCTGATGGCAAAAAGTTGAAATTTTTTACTTTTTCTCGTAATTACAAAAAGCAATTCATTAAAAATTTATATCTCATAAATTTAGGAAAAATAAAACAAAACCGAAAATACAAACAGCCCTTAATGATTTTCATTAAAACCATAAAAAACCATTCAAATCAATCCCTCCCAGCTAAACACATGCTTAACTCCGCATTAGAGAAAGCCAGTCTAATCCAACGCCATTTTTTTATATTTTTTACTGCTCTCGTTTGTATAGCGTGGAATTATTTTATTTATAACAATTTTATTTGTTTCTATTCACATATAAAAAATTCCAAGTTCCCCTTGTTTAGCCATTGTTTTAATTAATGGCATATAATAACTTTTTATGCAGAATTAAAATCCTATCAAAATATTTTATATTTTAATCTACAAAAAAAGCCATGTCCTAATTCCTTTTGTTATATTTTAATAGCACAATTGTTTGTGTAGCAGTTTAATTACGGCACGTACTAAAATCGTACATGATGATTTAATGCAGTTGATCAAATTGTTCTATTATTTTAGATGTTATTTTTCATTTTCAATACATGAAAATGTATTTTGTAGAAGCATGATATGGCGCACACATGTATACGAGTAAGGATGTGTGTGTGTGCGTGTATTTGTGTGTTAATTATAAATTTAAAAATAATATACATTTAATTGAGTTTTGTGAAAGTATAAAAACTGTATGCTCCATTCTGGAAAGAAAAGGATAAAAAATATGAATCCTTAATGATTATTTTTAATTGAAAATGTAAAACTTTTTCAGTTTAACAACTCGGCAAAATAAAAAGTAAATTTTCTATATTTATATTTTTCTATAAAAACATTATAATTGAAATATACGAAAAATTTGAGAGTTTTCTAAAGAATTTTTTCAACACAAAATGTAATTAAATTATACAGATGTGTAATTCAATTCATGAATTTCAACTATAAGTTGCAGCTACCGCGTGGAATACTGATCACCGTATGAAACTAGATATCATGTCTTTGCTTGATCATGAAACATGTCTTGTTATAATACTAAAACGCAGGAATAAAATTCTTCCAAACGGAGGACTATTTTCTAAGATAGTTTTATAGTTTTTCATTGTGTTATTTTTAATTATAATTCACATAATTAAAAACTACTAAAATAATTTTGATCACCCGATCATAATATGTTAGATATCACTTACTAGCTGAACTAGTGAGAAAAGTTACTGCTCTTAGAAACCATAATATCAGCAGAAGCACCAAAGACTCTTGCATTGAAATTTCTTTTTTATATGATTACAAAAAGTTTTGAATATATAAAAAAAAAGTTTTGAAGCTTAGAAATATATCTTTCGATATATATTTCGACTATTGGCAGCTCCTCACATTTCGAATTTCCTATTAGAAGGCCTCTCATATGCGGAGGAATATTGGAAAGAAGAAAAATATCTGCATTTTTCCAATACTCTACAAAGTTCTCGAAGTTAAATCTAATTTCTATAGATCATTCCACGTTTAAAATAATCGTAATTTAAACAATTTAATATGGCAACACTGCCAATAACAACCGCTTCTTTTCAGCAGGTTATCAGTTTATGAATATCTTTAACAAAACCAAACCTCCACTAAATGTTTCATCATCATCTACATACATGTAATACAGGCAATCCTCAATAAACGTAACTTATATACATGCATATGTATGTATGTATGGATGTGTGTATGAATGCAAATACATATTCATTTTAACTCGATTAGCGACGACTGGCACACTGCATAAATTGATACTGATTTCTTGATGACTCAAATGTTCTAAATATAACGGGTAATTTCCAAAATGAGGGCAAAAGTAGCAGTGTTACCATTCTCTTACACACCAGGTTTTATTCTCATTCCTTCTTGCACACCAGCGTTGCTAATTTCAGCATAATTATGTAAAAATTTGCAAGATAATTTAAAAGTTTTTTTTTGATTTAAATTAAAAACTGCCTTTATTTTTTAAATCTTTAATAACTTTTATCCCATAATCATGGCCTAAAGTATGAATTGTCTGTATAAAATTGAATTTAGATTATAGTTTTCAATTAGCCAGATACCATTTTTATTTATCAATTGTAAAAGATTCATTATTATGTATTTCAATATTTATAAATATATAAGATATATTAAATGTGGAGCGCGGCGATAAGGGTTTCTACTTCTACATGCAAACATATTGCGGGATTTTCTATTAATTGACACAAAAATGTTTACTGAGCATAAGTTGTTACTTAATGCCTCAATACTTGTTTGCATTTTTATGACTCCATTCAGAGAGAGAATCTTTCTCTGAATGCATTTTATTTTATTTTTTGCATCGAAATTTCTAATAATGAACAGAATTTTTGGCGGAAAATTTCTGTTTAATTATTTTCACAATCAGTACCACTGTGCATGACAGGTGTGTCAAGCCAACTGATATTACCTTAGGTGGCTTATAGCGAAATCTAATCGATGAATTCTATAATAATACACTATTTTATCGTAAACTTAACGAGTCCTATAAAAAATATAATATTTTATATATTTTATATATTATATAACAGTTCATGCTCGTACTTTTATTCCAGTGTTAATGATAATTTTATGCTTATACTTATATAATTTTTTACGATTTTACATATGAAAACCTCTGCAATCATGCGAACATACAATCTCATATATATGTAGTAATAATTTTCATAGCACCTCCACACACTACGGGTTGCTCATAAACAGTGCATCTCCTACTGCCACTTGTCATTAAAATATTATACTTCAACAATAAAACGACATCACAGCAGAAACAATACGGCTATAAATATTATTACCATGATTGTGTGCGAATGTAGTTGAAATGTTATACAGCTATCCCCCGATTTACGAGACGAGTGATTACGAAACCAATAATATTTTATTACATTTTCCAGCGATTTATAAATTGACTATATGTATATATGAATAATGAAAATATTTTAAAAGTGAAAACAGACCGAACAACTTTACAAATATAACTATCAAGCAAAAGTAAAATAAAAATTCGACGTAACTCATAAATTATTAAATATTTAAAGTGTTGTCCTACAAGGAGTGTGCCAAATAGTACAGTTTTATTAATTAAATTTTTGATATATTTTATTTTGCATATTTGTTTATAGAATATTTTTATTGCCAATGGGTCACTAATAATATAATGGCTATAGGAAAAATAAAATAAGATTTGTTTGTTGAGAAGATTGCGTTCATGAAATTCTCAGTTAATTGTTGAAGTTATTTTTCAAAACTGGTCAAATGAAATGCTGGCATCTAGATTATCTTAACCATAGAACAAGCAAAACGCAATTTAAAAAGAGTAATTTAAAAGATGTGTAAAAGTATCCAATTGAAACTTCCTACTCAACATCATTAAGTTTGTTAATGAAACTTGCGGTATTAGAAAGTATTTTATAGCAATGGAATATTTAATTTTTTTATAAAATAAATATATAAAAAATGTTATACAAATAAGAAGAAAAAAAATATTGAATACGTTGGCCGTAATTAAGAAATGAACTCTGTTTCTTCGCAATCGTTTGAGTTTTTTCTTCCTAATTATTTAAATGTTTGTGATGTAAAAACTTTTTCTCAAATTATATTTTAGTTGGCTTTTTGTAAAGTGGCTTCATATTTTTGTATTAGGTGTTAAATGAGGATTAGGTGTACCGCCATAAAATATGTTTATGTTCGTGCATTTATGTGAGAGGACGCGTTGGGAAGACTATTCTTTATGTGTGTGCTTGTGTGGAAGTTGTGTTTAAATAAGCTTTTTTGTTTTGTTTTTAACGGTTTTACTTATTATGCAACTTTTTACTTTATTTTCCTTTTCGCTCTTTTTTGCTTCTCTACTTGTTTATTACTAATATTTTTTACACGATATGGTTTTCTATGTCATTTAACAAGTAAACAATTATTTTTGTATATACAAGTAAACAAACATACATACGTATACGTGTTAAGCAACAAGACTAGCACACTCCTAAAAGCTTCCCTCACGTATTCCCATCATTAATGCAATCTGAGGCAGTAGTAGTGGATACCAGTAGTGGTTTTGTTATGGATACAGTTCAAATACACTCGAAAAATGTAGTCATGTAGAATTTTTAAAACGCTTTTCATTAACTTTTTACACACTCCTGTAATGGCTTCAAGGAGCAACAGTGCCACAAATATTTATTTTATGAAAAGGCAGAAAATAAATAAATTTCACACAATGAAACCGTATTCAAATATGGAAAAATAAATTAAATAATTCATGTATTTTGAAATAAATTCTATTACGATGACATGAAGTCAATTGCTAGACGCTACATTTGAGTGTAAAGCTCGATTTTTTTTGGGGGGGTAGAAATTTTTGTCATTAAAATAACGGTACAAAATCCTAAAAAGCTGATGTGTTTTTCTGTTCACAGTAGCAGCAGTAGTTAATAGTTAGTTTGTTATTAAGTTGGCTGTCATTCGGTATTTATGCTTTTCTCATACCTTTTTTACTTTCATGGGCTCCACATTTTGTTCTATTATTTTATGCACCATCCACTTTAGTTTTCAAGGAATTGTATGTTCTTTTTTTTTTGTGTGTGAAATATTTCATAAAGTATTATAGAAGTACAATGACATCAAAATGCACTTAAGAATTGCATGTTGTTGTTTTACGATTTGCCATTTTATTTTTCTATTTCGTTACTTCTTTTCAAGCATGTTACCGCTATCCACCCCCACTCAATAGGATGCGGGTTAGTTTTCATTTTACATGTTTAATTTTTATGGGTTTTTGTTGCATTATTTTCTAAGATTGTTGTTGCTACAAAATTGTAACAATTTTTGTGGAAAATTTTTTTTTCTCAAAATATAAAATTTTTTAATATTCTGCTGTTACAATAGAAAATGCATTAAAAGTTTTTGGTTTTTACATTGTTGGCCTAATAATTATATAATGATTGTTAATGGGTTTGCGGGTCAATTAGTTGTCACTTTTTTTTATTACTGACACAATTTAGTTTGGTGAACTCTTTAAAATGCAATGCAGTTCACTTGAAGTACGTGCAGGATCACTTTAAGCACCTCTTGCTTTAACGCAAAATAAATTATATATATTTTGTATTAAGCGTATATTGTAGTTTCAAAAAATTGCCGCCATAAATTTGGGATACAAAGTACTCGTAGCTGCACACAAATGAGAATGTGAAATATATTGGGAGCGGTTGGGTCTTTTTTGGACCGAAAAATATTTTAATTGTATGCATTTATAAAATTATTGCAATATAATTTTTGCTTACAATTATTTAAAAATTCTTCAACTAATTTGGAAGTTTTATTGGATGCATAATAGATGAGCAACACATACTTTGCTCTGTCCTACTCAGAATATTCTCACACGATTGCCGGTATATCTTTTCTAAGTCAAGATAGCAATACATACTTTACTGAACGTTTTTGATTAAAGTATGTGTTGCTATCCTGACTTAGAAAAGATATATCGGCAATCATGTAAGTATTTCCTGAGCAGGAACACATGAAAAATCTTTACTTTTCCAGTTTAGCTCCCGTATCCGCAATGGTGTGATCATTTTCGGAGCAGACGCACCACAAAAGGTCTACTCTCCCAGTTTAATCGCCTTTAAGCCCGCTA
This sequence comes from Ormia ochracea, assembly GCA_963402855.1. Lineage (NCBI taxonomy): Eukaryota > Metazoa > Arthropoda > Insecta > Diptera > Tachinidae > Ormia > Ormia ochracea. The sequence continues at coordinate 31,353,947 of OY727107.1, read as the reverse complement.
CCACTGAGGTCTAGGAAAGGCGTATGTAATATACTAAAATATGTTAAGAAGTTCTGTAAGAATAACTGCACTGGCGCAATGCTCAAATAACATTACTTATCGGAAGAACAGCCTAAAACATGTCGTCAATTGCAATTTGACTACATACTATAACCTGTAACTGGGAGTAAATAAAATAGAAAAAAAATATTTTTTCCTTAACAACCCAAGCTGCTAAGGAAAACACCGCGTGTCTAGCCAGGATTTGAACCCTCGACCTACGGCTTTGTACGCCGAATAGCAATGAAGATTTGCGAGAAGGATATAGAAGAAAAGTTATTAGTTTTTATTTCACTGATTTTATTTTATTTAATACGTGCTTTTGGACTTCCCCTCGAATATGAAGGGGTTACAGGTGCTGCAAATTTATTATTCTTTAGTTATTATTCTTTATTTTTATTTAGTCTTCGGCGACTAAAAAAAATTCAACTGTCATATTTTATCTTCACCGTGTTTTGTATGCATCCACTTTATGCAGCCATTATAGTTGGTATTAAATTTTGTTCAAAGCCATGATTCACTATCCTACACAGTCGTATTTTAAAAAATTTTCTTAAAACGACATTGTAAGCTATACACTATTATGCATGATGCAAGCAAAATGTACGCAAATTTTTATTAGCGGTCTGAAGGAAATGGAACTCTGAGCACATGGAAAGGATCATTTAATGATTTTCTTTTTCTAAATTTTATAAATTTGTCCAAACAACATGTAGCATATTAGATTCACTCCCACGATAATCTAATGTGATTTCATCCTATTTAAAAAAACCGCATCAAAATGGCTTTTTAGGCATCACACTATCACGAAAATATGATGGAAACAAATTTTTTCTTTGCTGCGTGGGGTAAATACAACACCGATCGTATGAAAATTGTCATTTCATGAAAATTGCATACAATTTTGCAAATCATACGACTTTTGAAAAAAAATGTGTTACACCGATGGGTTTTTAGATCACACTATCCCACTTTTTCATGGTATATTTTAAAGATCGTACGATTGTGTAGGATAGTGTGTCATGGCCTTTAGGGGCACTTTCTGACTTTTTTAGAAAACATGTCTTATTTAATTTATAGTGCGATTGTGTAGGAAAGAGAACAATGACCTTTGCAAAGTATTAGCAGGGGCAGTAAAAATAATTTAATGTGAAAACATTATATCGCATTCATATCGCATCTCTCATTAAAATCCAAACAATTTTCTGCAGTCTACAGTTCCTCTGCCATTCATTAATATAAATATAAATTTGAGATCAATAAAAGTTCAATTCAAAACTGTTATTCATAATTTTATTGTCATGCTGAAAGGTAGTCTTTGACACTTTATGATAATAATGTAATTCCTTCAGGTCCCCAAAAGGTTAAATATTCACCTAAAATAAGGAAAAAATATTAAAAATTACCAAACAAGAACCGAAAAGAATACAAAATATTAGTGAATGGAGCGGACAAGTAAAGGAGAGGAAAAGTATTAAAAAATATTACCATAAATCATTACAACTGACGCTTTAAGGTAACAACGTGATAGAAAACACAATACAACATACCACTGAAACTGCCACAAAAACCAACTACTTGCCACCTGCATGCTACTGCAACTAAACGCCGGCTATGTGCCACTATTACTGCTATTGCCACTAATATTCTGCTATAATAACGAAATCCTAGAAAGCGAAAAAGCAGATACATTTTCCAAACGTTGGCACATTAGGGCAGGTAAAAACAAAATTTTTAGGGGGAACGAAAACTGAGCAGCACGTTTTACTTTGTCAATTTCAGATGACTGAAAGCAATTGAAATTTCCATTTTGAATTTTTATTAGTTTTCCTCTAATTATCTATGATTATTTTCACTGCAACTTGAGAAACAGCAACAACCTGCTGTTTAGGAAATAAATAAATGAAAGAGAAACACAATTTGAGCTCAAAAGGTAAAAGGAAAAAATGAAATATTTTAATAGTGTTATTAAGGATGAAAGTACTTTTATTAAGTACACTTCATTAAATCAATTAAAAAGGGGATTCCAAAGAACACTTTTAAGTGATTTCAATGTTCCTCCTTTTAATTTGCATATTCATAAGCGAGAGTCGTTGTAACATTTTTGTGTTTGCCATGTTTCGAATAATAATGAAGGAGCTTAGCAAACGATTCATCCTTTCTGCGTACTTTTGGCGAATATGAAATTTTAATCAAAATTTAATCGAATAAAAGGAACAAAAATCGTTACAAATTACCGATACTATTTTTTTTTTAAATTTTTTATTAAAGAATTATTTTAATCGATATTTTAATCGGATCAAAAACGGAACATTATGATTCAATGCAGAAATTAATCGAATAAAAGGAAATGACTAATGAGTTATTTGATTCTTATTTGCAATATCAAATTCTAAAATAAATTTAATTAAAGTATTTTCTTAATAGTTTTTTTTTTAACAAAAAAAAACTATTCAGCAGATTCAGTTATATTGAATAAATATTAAATTTTTATCACAATTTATTCGAATAAAAGGAATCTATTTAAATCACATTAGCAACACCATATTTAAAAAAAATGGTAACAAAACTAATTTATAAAAGAAAAAAAATGAAATTTTTTGAATTAATGCAAAAACTAATCGAATAAAAAGAAATGGGTAGTCTGATTAATACTTGCAAAAAGTGTTTTTGTAATCTAGTTTTCATTTAAACTGTCACGTGAGTTACGATAAAATTCGAATGCAAATTGGACATAACAATTAATCGACTAATGATAATAATAAAATAATAAAACGGTGAACCAAGCAATTAATTATCCTGTTCGTTCAAATTAATGATACTACCGGTACGCTCTTAGCAAAACAATTCCTGAAGTAATAATTACTTTACATTACAAATTGCAAAAAGCAAATGGTGAATCTGTAAAAATGTCACCGCCACAAGACTACAGAGGGGCAAGTTACTGATTAAAGTTTTCTCTACCCGCTTAATATGAATTCATATTTTTTTCTAATTTTTTCACTCGCTTGTTTTTTTCTTTTCCAAACTTTTTGTCCTGCCATCGTCTGTATTCATTTAATGTTGGTTGTATCATTAAGCAGTCAATTGATTGCAATTAATTTTAATGTTTTATGAGTTCGCTTTTGCATTCATGGCATTGTTGTTTTTTTATTGGCGCTGCAACTTTTCATTTTAATTTATATTGATTGATTATTAGCTGAATTAAATTTTTTAAATGGTGTTTTTTCGCCCATAAATAATATTATAGTTTTAATTGGAAACGTGGTTGTAATAAAGGCTGGAATTGGATTTAATATGTGCTTTGGCTGATGGACTCACTGGACTCATATGCCACAGTGCTTTACATGTGTTTAGTCCTGCAGTATTATTAACCAGTTGATAATTGTAATATAATCTGCAGAGGATGGTGTGTAAGTAACGAATTGCTTGTTTGAAAAATAGAGGCAATTAAATATAATAATTTATCAATTCCCAATCATCAATTATTGTTTGAAGCACCTGAAGGATTGATTTGTGTAAAACCAGCGCGCATCAAAATGCAACATTTAATTGCAAATAGAAAATTGCGGTGTTTAAACACCACATGATTTTTATTAAGGACAATGAAAGTTAAAAATATTTACGCAGGTAATATTTTTGTTATATTTTTCTCACCGTGAACTACAACAACAAATCGTGTTTAGAGTAAAGAAAACATTTATTGGCAAAAGAGGACTTCCTTGCGAAAAGAGCGCCATAATTTGTATAAAGAGGAATTGTAAGTCATCTGTTTTGTGAGCAATAAAAGTTAAGAGCCATAGTAGATCAAATAGATTTCTACATTGCATTAAGTAACTTTAATTGAAGAGAGTAGCAGGCTTACACTGAACAATAATATTGTAAATTTTGCAAATCTTTTAACAACAATTTAAACAAGAGGAAGAAGAACAGAAGAGAACATTGCAGAGATTCGCAATCGCTATGATTTCTATATTTCAAGAAGAATTCAAATTGCAAACATTATATTTCATTTAAAAATAATTAAAAGTTGATAAATCATCGGCCAGTAAAAAAATGGAAAGTAAAATAATTACAATTGCATTGATTGTTTGTGGTTCTGAAAACAATTTTGATTTGCTAAACTACCAGATTAATTGTAATCAGAGGTTTCTTAAATCTTCAGTTGTTTTAAGAAAATATTTGTGTGAAGCTGTCCTGAAGTGCTGCATTAGCATGCCGTGAAATGAAGACAGGATCTTCTTTAACCCACAACCATCAATTTCATGGTATTTTTAAGTCAAATTCAATATTTGGGAAAAATGTCACTCTCATAAATAAAGTAAATCAAAATACCAGCTCGCTCTCTCAACAAGCGATACACATGAAGTTTTTTAGTCCATACCAACAATCTACGAAACATGAAAATATTTTAAGAAATTGAAGTGAAATGAAGTTTTTCATACAGCATGCAAACTCCTTTCATATCTGCCAGTGAAAAAGGGGAAGTACAATAAAAAAAATTCATGTTGTATTAAAAAATAATAACATTTTGATAAACAAAAATTCTGCACAAGTTATTCGAAGCTGATGAGAAATGCGTCGTGACACAGAAGGCGTGACCATGAGCAGTGCTCTATTCGTTTAACTAAAACCTAAAAAATTACATTTTTCCCGCTTCATATAAGCACTCGAGATCTTTAAAGAAAACTAAATAAGGTTCGTATAACTGCATACAATTTATTTTATTATTTAAATATGCTGGAATAGTAGTTCAAAACACACGAGCCAGGTTTACAAACACATCACAAACTCTTTAATGCACAAAAATATGTTGAATTCATAACCCCTTCAGAAACTATTATCAATGGTAAATAATATTGTCATTTCTGACTTAAGCTGTTTTTCCAAGAAATAATCCACTAATACATCACAATAACAAAATAGTAAAATAAAATTAATAACAGTTTTATGTCACTTTAATTATTGTAACTAAGCATTACAATTATTTAATATATGAGCCCATTTAAGCAACATTTCAAAACGAAATGAAGTCGTTAGAAAAGGAAATACTAAAAAAAATTCCACTTCACAATAAAAGCAATACACGTATCCATTCAACTATTGGCAGAGAAAAAAAAACTTTTAAAATTATTTAATTTGCTTTAATCCTATAATTAAAGGTGAAAAAGTTTATTACTACAAGCATTTATTTAATTAAGTGGTAGTTTTCCAATAAATGCTTGACTTTAACGTGTTTGAGTTTTGGTTTCTTACCAAATAAAATTGCCAGCAAACACGAGACAAAAAGTTAACACCTACAAACCCTAAATATTGTGTTTGTGCTTCACGAGAGAGCTGGCAAAATAAAGGAAATAATATTTGGGGTTTCTGTTGGGCAGTATAAAAATGAACATTTAGAGGAAAATGAAACCAAAAATTGACGGTAATTGCAGGTAATTTGACTTGAGGAGAAACCACCAAGAAGTAAACAGCAAGACCGACATAACAAATTTATTAAAGAAATCATGACACAAATGAATACAAAGAGAAAACAGGTGGCAAAGTGGATACCATTGTCGAGGTAATTAGACAGAAACGTAAGTAACACTTTAGTTGGAATGGAAAGGCGTTTACGAACAATACATTGTTTTTATTAAACAGTGGTCGCCTTACGACAAACGGTTGTACTTGGAAAACATAGAAAGGAGTTAATTATAATTATATAAAAGCAACAGTAGTGCAGCAGCTGGAGCAACTCAAGAGCCTGCAAGTTAATTGAGAGCCCTTCAAAAATATATTATATGAACTTGCCTTTGCAGTTCGAAGCAACATTAACTGGTAAAAACTTGGAAATTAATTTAATTATTTACTCATTGCTGCCCAAAGCAATACGACTTATTTTTACTGCGTTACTAAACTTATTCAAGATCCCAAAACTCGTACAAATTATGCTTAACGAATGGAAATATTTAAGCTGCGAATTAGAAAATGTTAAATCGGAAAACTTTTTGTATCATTTCCCATCACTTTGTCAAACTTTCTGCAAAAATCATTATGTTAAGGAGAAATTGTGGAAAATCTTTGTTGTTTTGTTGCAACCCAGACGTTACTGAAAATTTTCTTTAATTTTTTTTGGCGTTGCTGCGGTGAGAGTTTCTGCCACTCCGTTTTGTACAATAAACATGTGCCACACAGAGATTTTTTGCGGTTGTTACATGCTCTTAAATGTTACTTTACTCAAAGTTGGCGTAGATTTATATTTGTCTGATATCTGCATCCTCCTTCTGCTGTGATGCATCCTTCTGCACAGCAAATATTCAAAACTGCAAGATATTGCAGCAATTGAGCAAACAAAATCTCAGTAGGTTGCTGGGCATCCCGTAGTTTTTTAAACCTGCAACGCCAAACAGTCGTTAACAACTTTTCCAAACTTTGGCAAACTAAATTGAAAGAAACTAAATATATTTTGCAAGAGAGTTAACGAAGTAAACATACATTTTAGTTAAGCAGTTTCACAAAATAAAATTAAACTTTTTCAAGTTTTAGAATAAAAATATAATAATAAGAAAACCAGGCAATCGGATTGCCTGTATAAACCTTCTTTAACTTCAAATTTTTTTATATTTCTTGAAAGTACAGCCTGGCTTAAGTTGGCGACAAGCCACTCTTCAAGTCTAAAAAACACTAAAACCGAAAAAATTCAGTATTTAACGGCTGTGAAAGTCAAGTCATCGCCGCCATCTACATTACGAGCTCGATTTGTACAATAGAAGCCCGGCTTGGCTGTTATCGAAGAGTTGTGATAGCAGTTCTTGAAGATCTTATTGACAAGTTCACCACTGCTTAGCTCAAAATTTTGTTTGAGTTTTACGTTGTTTGGCCTTTTGGGTAATCGCAGCTTCCTTGATTTCCTGTTGCGCACTCAATGGAACTTAAGAACTTAATGACATCATCTTCTTTAATTTTAACTCTGAATGGTTTCTACAGTTTCTTCGTCTGAAACATCAGCTACAATTTCCTCTGAATAGTCTTCTCTAAACCATTTCGCAATATCACCATCTGATAACTTTATATCAAGTAAAAAACATCCTGCAATAAGTTTAGAGTGGTTTGTGTAATTGAATCCTCTTCTACTGCTATTTGTTATCGTAACCAAATCACTGGTAGATCGTGCTCGTCACTCCATTATTAATTTTTTGCTATTAAAACGTTCCAACATTTCTTAATGGTTTGTCTCTAAAATTTTCATAAAATGGATTATTTAGTGAAACTTTAAGTACTTGTTAAAAGCACGTTTCTGAAGAAATCAACTTAAAGATTAAATTCCTTTTCATTTTATAAAACACAAAAAGTTTCGCTTATCGAGATTACTGTTTGAAAGAGTTGCACTCATGAAGAGTCTAATGAAAAAAAAATTCTGTTTTGCACAAATCTGGGTGTTGCTGTTATCGGCAGCTGCGCAAATCGAGCTCGTACTGTATTTAAATTGAAGTTCTTTTTTTAATAAAATTAAATAATTTTAAAAAATAAAATTTAAACTATTTAAGCTGAAAAATTAGAATAAAAGGAAGAGTTTTTATGGTCCGCGATTGTTACTCGTATATGAAATATTGAAATAAATATTTTACTTTTAAACTTAATAACTTTTCCACTGGATTTCAAAAAAATTAATTTTAACACAATAATTACTTGCAAGAACTATTATATAAAAAGTTTGTTGGGATAATTATTTTTTAATTTTTAAAACATTTTTTTAATATGTTTCCACTACTTAACAATTGATAAATAAATAAATGAAATTTTTTAGTTGATTTATTATTTATTTTCATTTATTTATTTTAATTTATTAAAGTTATTTGATTTACCAATTTACCTTAGTTTACTTCTTTGTTTTATTTTTATTATAAATAAATATTCTATTATAATAAATAACTTATAAAATTTAAAACGTTTTATTCTGATGTTTTAAGCCTTTTTTATGCAGAATAATTAAACATTCGAAAATTATTCAAAAATATTTTCTAGCAAACAAATCCTTTACGTTTCTTAAAAAATGAATCATTATTGCATCAATGCATCAATAAAAATTAATGCATCAATAATTGCAGAATTTGAGAGGAATATAAATGAAAGAAATGAAATAATTTTATTTTCAATCATCAATTATTCATTTGCAAATTTAAGTAAATTAAAAAAAAAGAAAAAAAACAATAAAATTTTGCACAAAAAAGCTTAAACAGGAAATGAACTATTCAACATTAAAACTAAAGCAAATTCAAATAAAACAAATTCAACTGCAGACTCGTACGGCAGTGTGTGGCAGGCAGTTTGACAAGAAAAACATTTTTAATAGTCATGCCTGAGCGAAAGCAAAAATAACAAGCAGAAATAACAAAAAGATAAAATAGGCTGTATTTTAAAACATAAAGCACTGGAAAGGCTTATATGCCAAGGAAGGGTGCAATAAAACTAACATCCTCTTGGTTTAAGGTTTTGAAAGTAAACCATATGGAAATTGTGCATGGCAATAACAACAACAATATACGAGTACTAAAATCGTCGTAAAAGTACAATAAGAAAACCACAAATCTTATAAATAATTGCAATAAACAAACAAACACAAGCGTAATAAAGACAATTTACGAGCACAACCATAAGGCACAAGCACACTAACAACTACAGCTTGAAACGCACATAAATCTAAGGAAAGAGTTTTACGATCAAGGCAGGTTACCCGAGCCATAGGACATTTTATCCAATGTGTCTACTACTGTAGTGTGTACTGCACCGCATATTATCGTCCTATTTAACTCTTCTTCCAGGACTCTACTTAATGCGTTCCCTGTCGTCAAACTCGGCGGCCAATTAATTTATTAATGATACGTTATTGACTAATAGAGAGCAGAAACAAAAGTGGCATCCATCCAACCTTCCTTATTAGGAAACTCTATACAGACCAACATACATATATATACGAACATTTAAATTTGTGTATGACTCCTAATCTTACTCCTTCATAATTTTGTATCTGCATGCTTACACTCACGGTGTAAAATTCATTCAAATGCAGATCTTGGAAAAAATATAATCAAGCAAAAATATTTTTTCAGACGTGTGAGCGAAGAATGCAATCATAATTGATTATAATTTTAAGAAATATAATTCTCTTTTACGAAATTCTCGCCAGAATATGTATACGCGAAGCAAAAAAACTACCTTTAAAAACAGGGGGAAAATACCTCTTACAAAAGTACTTTTCACAGAAGGCAATAATTTTTTATGAAGGCAAACAAAATTAAAAGTTATAAAAGGATGTTTTAAGAGCGCACATTTCTGATATAAAAAGTTCGTTTCAGTAAAAACAGCTTTTCTAAAAGGCACCTTTACAAAAAGTGATTCTTTAAGAATTAATTTTTCCACAAATAAAATAGTACGGTTTATTAAGAGCCGCTTTTCTTAAAGCACTTTCCATAAGCACTTTCTTATAATTTACCTTTTGTAAGAAGTACTGTACGAAAGAAAGTACGTTTTGTAAAATCCAGTCTTTTAAAGTGTAAAAAAGAGTCTTTTATCATAAAATAATAAACTTTTAGAAATTACTTATTGTATTGAGAGCAGTTATACCATAAAATTTATTCAAAAACATTCTTTAGAAATATTTTTTACGAAAGAATCTCTTACCAAGAGAAATTTGTAAAAAAGTAACCATAAAAAGTACCTAAATTAATACCAAAATGCTGTAGGCAACAAGTATTTTTGGTAAATAAGATAATTGTAGAAAAAAGCTTTAAATATGAAACTTTTATAAAAAGTACTTTCTAGTAAAAGTACCTTCACAAAATGTGTTTTGTAAAATGCAGCCAAAAAGGTCTTTTCACAAAAATTTGCTTCTTAAAAAGGTATTTTCGGCAGATTTTACGACGTAACACAAAAGTACAGTTGTATTTTATTTAAAGGGATTATTTTGGAAAACTCGAAAGAGCTATGCGTTAAATGTACTTTTAAAATCCCTTTATAAAAAGTACTGTATATAAAGTTCCGTTAAAATGTAACTTTGCAAACTGTAATATATGCTGTTGAAAAATTCTACTTTTAAAAAAATACAATACTGAAACGTACTTTTTATAAAAAAACAAATGATTTTTCCAATAAAATGCTTCCAGACTAAATGAGATGAAATGCAAAAGAGAGGGGGAAAAAATTAATAAATTTTAAACCCAAAAGTGCCTTAAAAGAACACGAAAGCAATTGATTTTTGTTTTCCTGTAGAATGAAAAAAAAACGTACTTAAATAATATAACAGGATTTATATTATTCAATTTGGTCCTTTAAGCAAGAGGAGAAACAAAATCAGTTTTCCCCAGTGTATGTGTGTGCGTACAGGCAGAATATAACAACCAATACAAAAGAAAAAATGCTGAATTTGATTGCTTTATTTGCTTGGAGCGGTTAGTCATTAACAGAAACAAATCTAAGATTAGCTGCTCTGCCTCTAAAATACATTTCCATCATATGACTTATGCAAACAGTCTTTCCTTGTACTTTAATCCTTTGCAAGATGCAAGCACAAAAGTATGATTACTTAGTAAGTTATGGCTTTACGCACACATGCATATGTATGCTGAATACAGCTTAAGGCGGCTTAAGTATTCGTATGTCGATGATAACAGGAAAAAAATTTTAATTTATGACAAATTTTTTGTAATAAATAAATAAGTGTTGTTGTTGTATTCAGAAAATGCAAATTGATTAGAAGTGGTGGGAGAGAAGTCCTCATTAGTGTGGTGAGTTATAGTAAAATATTACAGCGATGTCTGCTCGTTTTGAAATATTTATTACAGCCTTAACTAGTTTGTAAGACAGCCAATATATACAATTTAAATTTCTATGTTTTTTTTTTAAATTAGTACAAATAAAGGATGCTTCCCACAGAAGCATTATGAATAATCTTTTTACTAAATGTGGATGAATTCGATGGATTTGGTGAATGTTATTAAATCCTGATTCTCTGCTAAGACCGTATTTACAGACGCAAATTTCACATGCGACTTTTTCTTTGGCGACAAAAAATGAGAGGCCAGATATCGAGTATAGCACAATACTTCCATACGTTTTCTATATGAATTATCTCCTACAATACAAAACGAAGCAAATTAGAATTTACTTGAAATGTGAAAAGTAGATTAAAAATTTTATGCAATTTAGCACTACATGTTACCAAAATGTATCCAAAAAAAAAAATTTTTTGTGCTTTAATAAAATTTAAATGTTTTATTGAATTGAGTATTTTTCTTTATAAAAATAAGCCATGAATTCTGGGATGCATAATGTGCCTGGCCGGCATACGGCCAATCAATAAAGAAATCGCTGAGAAATTTGGGAATTTCGATTTTGGTGTCTCCTTAAAACTTGAATCTTCCTAAAATGTCTGGATTGCCTTTAAATAGAATTTGCTTGTTGACTTGTTCTCAAAAAGCTTTTAAGTAAAGTTGTGCTTCAGATAAATGACACCCTACACCACCTGCACTTACTTAAATAACTATGCGTAAGTAAAAAAAAATCAATTTTCCAGTGAATTGAAATAAAAAAATGTAATCTTTGGCGTATTATTTTTACGATTTTTTTTCAATTAAAGAAAGTATATTCATTTCACGTTATCATGTGGTTTACTGTACTGCAACATAATGCTTCTGCCTGCTCATCAGTAGGCTTTAAGCATTTTTTACTGTCTTCTGTTATATTGTATTCTTAAATCGAGTTGTATAATCAAGTTTATTTATATTATTTTTAGATTTACATTCCAAATTAGACATAAGAATTAAGGACATAAAATTTAAGTTCTCTCAAAACTTAAATGGATTTTTTCAAAAGTTATATTTTTACTTAAAAAAAAGTTTACATATTTGCTGTTCGAGCAGTTTGTCAAGGAAAGTTCATTTAGATTCATTAAGCACTTTTTGCCATCTGCTAATTTGCAATTGCTAAAGGATATTCGAAGAACCTTCAAAAGGGAAGGCAGAAAAGGAATGCGTCTTCAAATGTCTAAGTTATATATTTTTTGTTTTCCAACATGTGAAATCACTTTTCGCAACAAAGACAAAATCAATTAAAATTCAAAATAACTTTTATATGCAGCCAATCCATCATTACTGCTAACAGAGACCAAAGCAAACAAAATAATTAAAGTTAACATATAAAATATCATCATCATTTGTCTACCAATGAAGTAATTGATTTGAATAAAATTGAGGGAAAAGCAAATGCAAGCAACAAATAAGCGAACGTCGAGCATAAAAATACAACTCATTTCGACTCATTATTGTCAGAACGTGATTAATTATCGTAAACTAATTTTGAAGTGCAATATCGAAAGGATAGAGACTTGCAAGCATAAAAGTTTCGAAGAAACAAGCAACAACTACACATCATTTCTTTTATTTGAACGGACCAATCAATATAATTTTCCCTCCTGCTGAGAGTGAAAAGGAATAAAAAACACAGTTCTTTAGTTTTAACCGAAAAACGAAGAGAGAAGAAAAAATAAAATAACTTTTTTATTTCCTTGTCGAGATTTCCCCTTTTCTAACGTGTCATTACAAACATGTGCAAGGAAGATATAATGTGAAAAATGATTTATGTTTTCCAAAAATCAATGTGAGAATTAATACAGAAAGAATAAATAAAAATGTACAATTAAGTTTAATATTTATGCTTTTCACTCACAAATGAATGTATGAAAAGTGTTCTAAATCATTTTGTTCGTTTTATTCTGATTTTAGTGCTGGGAAGAATGCAACAAGGCGCCACCGGGCAAAATTAGTAAAACCATACGAGAGACGTGGTCCTTGCATACCGTTTCGATGGTGCAGCAAGACTCATTGGTCCTGGTGGAAGTAGCTTGGGAGCAGCTAAGCATACCTTATCAGTGTCTTGTGACATGGGAAGTGTCAGGCGGTGGCCTGATGGGCAACCTATTGACAGAATCGTTTAATGTTCAACTGTCACTGTGGCCAGATACAAAGTACCGCGTGCAGGTGACTTGTAAAAACAAGGTAAGGAAAATTCTAAAGGATAATTTTTTTTTAACTAACTGAATCTGCAAAGATTTCGGCTTGTCCGCGGGAAAACATCCAGGGTCTAAGCATGAATCAAACTCGCGACCTCCGGCTTACTAAGCTGTGCGTTATCCATTTCCCTACGGGGGCACCCAAACCATATTCCCAAATCATTTAAATATGAATAGATTTGCTGGCTGGAATAAAATCGGTTTCTTAATTTCAGTTAAACAAGTAGATTATCAGACAGTAACATGTCCTACTTTGAAAATATATAAAAATATTTTTCATTTGCTAATCGCTTGCAGAAAATTTTAAATAAAATTCAAATTTTTATTTTGTATCCTATTTATTTGCCAGTTAAAAACTTCTACTACGATTTCAGGATGTATGAAAAATACATTGTAGGAGTGCCATGTGGAAAATAGTTCTTAAGAATATTTCGATTCTTTCGGGAAAAACGTAGAAGAACACTTCACATCTATATTTTGTCTGAAGCCATCCCCAGTATTAAATTTTCGCCTCTATTTGGAATTATAATTTTTTAATCATTTATTTTTATTTATTTAAATGCATGCTCGCCGGAAAGTAAAAAAGAAGGAATAATAATAAAATTATTTAGTGTTTACTGAGTTGTGAAGTCATTTTTAGAAAGACCAAAAAATATAAAGATACCATTTACTCCTCTAATTAATCTCAAATATGTTGCAATCATTACACTCATGTAGAATAAGTTACCCCAAAAAAACACAATTTCTTTTATATCAATTTCTTTAAATATCGGTAACATTTCAAAACTGCCAGTATATCCTTTTAAATAATTGATACACTTTTTCATAAAAAATAGTACTTTAATAGTGCCGCATATTATATAGAGTAGAACTTCAATAAACGCTAAAGAATAGAACCACGAGCGTTTTGGAATTCAATAATACTTTTAAATAAAATAAGGCAAATCAACGATTTTGACAAAAATAAGGTATATATGCAATTCGAAATAGTTTTTTACAAAGCCTTTTAAGTAAGTTAATTTCTTAGAAAAAAATCATATTCTCGTAATGACATGAAAAAGCTAAAAGAGTCCTCTGTATTTTACCACTAATAAGGGCACTGTAAAAATAATTACTAATAATTTGCCTTTGTAAACTATTGTATAGGATTTCGGTGCATTGCTGTATTCATATTGTGTATGACAGTATGGAATTAATTATTGGTACAGGACCATAATCAATAAAAAAAAATTAAATCGACGGTGTTGTGTTTTTATTGAAATACATTCAATCTAGTCTCTACTGTACAGTTTTTTCCAATGTGTTCCAGTATAAAACAAATAAAAAATTGAACTCGTTGGGTGCATATTTTAATAATTTATTAAAAAATCAATGTGTAGTTGGCTTCCTCTCTAGAGTTACGAAATATATTTTTTTTACAATAGAATTTATATATCAAAATGTTTTTCTCTCTAAAGGCAATTTAGTTGTTGCATATAAACAATCATCAGCAAATTTAATATGAGAATATCAGTTTTCATTTAAATTTTGCATTCTAAAAAGTGCTTTCGTCCTTTTTTTTGAAACAAACTTTTACTTTTAGACTTTTAGGTTTCAAAATACAAAGTTTCAATTGCTCGTAAAACCAATAGATACTCTCAAATAATTGGTGCTCTTTTTCATAAAAAATAAAACCGTATTACATTTTAAATACAGTGGAACCTCGGTAGTATCGCATTTAAAATATACTAAAACTTTAATCAATCCTAATTTATTTATATATTCCGCCAAGCGAAATTAATCCAAATAATTATATATAATATATAATATTATATTATAAATATTATTCCGTATAAAGTAAATTTTGCTTCTTCTTTGTACACAATTATCGATTATATATTTTTTTTTTTACTTTTAGCTGAATGGCTTAATGTCACGTTCATTGCCCTTAACCATAGATACTTCAGAGGCTATTAAGGCCACTGATACGACAATATCAGCATTAAAACCTGCTCTGCGTAAGCAGGCGATATCTTCCTACATAACAAATATACAACTTTCGACAACCACAAGTCCCCCCACCCACACCAAATCTACATTCCCTAGCCAACCACATAAACAACTTCCAGTAGATACTACAGTGGAAGACTTTGAAATTAAAACAAATGTAGTTCCTTATGATGATCAAGAATCAGCTGAGACTTTTATCTTCAATTGGCAGATGAAGAAGAATAGTGACATAAGTGCCATTGAACCTCTGCACAAAACTGAACATGACATTCTGGCAGTTTTGGAAAACGTACACAAGCCCTTATTGTTCGGCATTACAGCTGGCATTACCTTATTAATGCTATTGCTTATATTCTTTGCATGCCCATGGCGAAAGCCTAGATTGTCCAGCGACAAGGCCAGGTTGATGGCTGAAGATTTCAATGCGCACGGTCTCACATTGCCACCCCCCTTAACATCGACGTCGAGATCGATAGGAGTTACAACACGAAGTGAAAAAATCATTGCACACGAATGTAAATCAACTGCTGCCACGTGCTCAAGAGACACTTTAAGAGTGTAAGTTAATTAAGCATAATTTACCTACAGTTATTAAGAATGTATTAGAAGTGAGAATAAGATTGGGGCACCAGAGTAGCCTCGAGATTGCCCCAGTAAACGAGAATAAAACAACAGTCATTTCAAATAGAAGACAAACACCAGAAATAAACTAAATAAAACTAAACCACAACTACAATATTACTAAAACCTAAAAACAGTATAAATAAAAAAAAGACATTATTTTTTAAATTTAATAGAAAGCAAAACAAAAAACAAATAATTCACACATTCACAAGTACAGTAATACAAACAAACTAAACACATTAATTAAGACAGGCAAATCCATAAGAAATAACAAAAAGAAAAAACAAAAAAGAAAACAATAATCTAAATAAGTTTTAAGGGGAACCGGAAAGAGTGAACGCCAAGAAGTGGGCGCGGAAATGCAAATGCACACATACAAATAAAAATTTAAATAACAAATATTTGCCTAAGGAATTTCATTAATTACTCATCAAACATCGTTTTGTTTTCCCTTTTTTTATTTCTGCTTAATTGTTTTCTCTTTCTATACGCAATTTTCCATTAAACAAAACATAAATTATAATAATAATTCCATCTTTCAATGATGGAGAATAATTAAAATTTAATTAAAATTAAATTAAACTGGTGTGAATGTAAAAAAAAAATAAAAATACATAAAACTTGAAGTTGCAAAATGCCCAGAAGTGTGAGTGAGATGAAAATAATTTTCGCTTAATTTTATTTTATAAATTTGTTATCTCTTTTATTTCGTTTTGTATGAGGTGAATGCGCGTCCTTATTCTAATAGAATCTAAGTAAATGGTAAGATTTTGTAAATTTCTTTAGTTTTATAAACAAGAAACATATTAAATGATAAGTACGTAAAAGTAAACCTTTTATTTTATTTTATTTTATTTTTTAATTTTGCTTAAATAATTAATGCGTGTATCTTCTGAAAGCAAAAATATAAAATTTTTGAAAAGCCACAGAAAGCGAAAAAGTAAATAAAAATTGCGGGCAGTTTGGAAATTTTCATTTTCTTCAAGGAGGAATTTGCCGTTCTTCTGTATGCACAGTGATTTAAAAGCAGCAAAAATTATTAAAATAAAAACAAAACGTCACCAATAATGCAAAAATCGTAAGGAGTATTGCGACGAATTCACTAGAAACTCCAAAAAAAAAAAATTCAAATAATTTTTATTAAAAAAAAAACAGAAAAAATTTTTTTCCCGATTTTTCAAATATATAAAATGTTTTCTTCATATTTCAATCCTGTTTCATGTATATTATGAAAATATAATTTCATTTTTGATATCAGAATTTTTGTTTTTAAATTTTATAGAGAACATTCTCTGTCATTGAGGAAAAATTGTAAAATAATTTTCTTTTTCAAAGGAATTGAAAAGATTATGCGGTAAGGATTATGTGGCTTTTAGAATTTTTAAAAACAAAAATATAAAAATTGAAATATTTTAAATTTTTTTTAAATATTGAAAATGTGTTATAAAATTGTGGTGCTTTTCAATGAGTAGAAAATATTTTGGTTACTGCATTTTAGTAACATTTTTCATTACGTTAATGAAAAAAAGTATTTATCTCTTGATCCATCAATTACTAAAATTTATATATTCAGCCTACTTTATGACCGCAGGATGATTTAAAAAACTAATTTTTAAATTGATTTCTATGTTTCCTTTGCACAGTTTCTCATCTAAAAAAAGAATTAAAATTAGGCGCCACAAATTCGAAGAAAAGTAATCAAATCTTTGTTTGAAAAGAAAGAACCTGCCTTGGCAATTGCACAATTTAACAACATTTTGAATAAAAATAGGCCAATCACTTTGCTACACTGGACTACTGTAGCATGTCGAATTCCTGCATGATTTTCGGAAGACCTCATGCTTGAGTTTCTCTGGTTGACGCTGCCGAAAGCAAATTAAAGTCGCAGGTAGATTAGTCAGATTCTTGATTGTTGATCGAAAATAGTTTAGTGCCATTTCCGAATTATAAACAATTCATTGTTACATCCGCTTTATGCCCACAAGCAAAAAGTTTTTTATTTATTTTATTTCTTGGATTTTTTTTTTTTTAAAAATTAAACATTTCAATGCAAATAAATTGCCATGTCTGTCGGCATATTAGAAGCTAAACATGCATTTCTTAAAACTATAAAAACACATTTAAAGAAAACTTAAACAGAAGAAATACAAGCTCGAAATTTGTTAACACCTAAAAAAAAAAAAATAATAAAAGAATTCAATAACCAAATCGTAAGACATAAAAGGTACCGTCACAGTACAATAAAGCCAATTTGAATACCTTGAAGAAAAATTTCCCCGCCTCACCAACCAAACAGCTTAGCAACCATTTTCCTTTAACGCACAAACTGTCACTACCTACAGAGTTCTTAAAGTTTTCCAGGACAAAAAGTTAAATGTTTATTTTTGCAACCAAAAATCAATGCTCTCTTACAGGAATAAATACCAGAAAACAGATCCATTCACACACAGTTTAGAAGAACAAAACGATTAATAAAGCAAACATAATCAAAATTAATGAAGAAATTTTAGAAAAATTTTGTTCAAAGCATTTGTTTAAATATTCGAAAATTGGCCAAAAATTCCAATAAAATATTATAAAGGAAATGAAATTTTGTTTTACTCAGACATTTTTGGCATTACATGTTTAGATCTAAACAATATAAAAGAAAAACTAATTATATATAAATTATTAAAGAAAATTTAATATAAATTAATCAAAATTCAAAATTTTTATATAGTAAATGATATTAAAAAAGTAAATAAAAAGAAAAAAATATGTTTGTAAAGAAAATATGTAAGTGTATGTATCTGTTATTTGAGGCAACAAATAAATTAAATTATAATGAAACAAACAACTAATTTATTAAATTGTGCTTCAAAAACAAATATCTGAAACAACAAAAATATTATATGAGCACGTCGATATTCCTTAAATAAACAATTTTAATAAAAATCAATTGCTTGGAAATAAATAAAATGGCAATTGCTTATTGTTTCTTCCTTTTTTTTTCAATAAAAACACAAAAAGAAACGTAAGAAAATTTATCGGAAAATAGCAATTCTATTTATTTTTGTTATTCATTTTTTTTTTATTGTCTTTATTGGTTTATCCTTTTCTAAGTTTGATTATCCCCTCTTGCCTGAAACCAAAATTAAATATATAAAAATATTCAACTCTATAAATATTATATTCGTTTTATTGTATATTTTTGGATTTATTTAAATTAAACAAATAAATAAATAAATAAAAAAAAAAATACACAAATTTCGTATTTTTAGTGTATAAATTTTAAAGGCTTAAATTGTATAAATTGAATTTTATAAATGCAAAACAAAAATTAATTACTTTAAGCTAAAAGGAGTATATTTAGGATTTACATATACAAAACTACTATAGTATTCGAATAGAAACGAAACAAATCTGTTCAGAGAAGCAACAGTGGCGGAGATAAAATGGCATGAAAGGTAAAAAGGTGTTTTGGCAGAATACAAAGAAATTTCTTTTCATTATTATTCATACGTTATCGAAACTGCGAGTATTGGAAACTGCGAGTAAATAGCCGAAATTTTTTAAATATTTAATAATATAAAAAAATTAAAATAAATATAAATTAAATTCTTTGATGGTTCTGGTTCGTAAAGTATACTTCAATACTTTCAATACAAAGTAGGCGCACCGCTCTTATTTGTATAACCAAGACTGTCATGTTTCCAAAATATAAATAAATGTGAAATTAAATGTGTGCAATTAATTTTACAATTAAGATTATACTTTTTTAATTATAAAAAAAATTTAAATTTGGGATCGCCGGCAAGTATTACTAATTCCACACTTCCTACCAATTTTTTTGTGTTAATAATTCATGTCTCAAAAATAATTAAAAATATTTCCTTATTTTCTAAAAAATTTTTTTACTTTATATATTTATGTTTTATTTTTTTTTTTTTGGATTTAAGATTGGTTTTTATGTTACAGCAAAAAAAATTTTTTTTATTTTTATTTGAAAATAAGAGTATAAAATTTTTTATATATTGTATAAAATAAAAAACAACCTTAAAACTAAAAAACAATAAAAATATTAAAAATTCTCAAGTGTTTTGCAACTGGCCAGCAATCCTTGGAATTACTTTTGTTAATTAATTGTTTGGTTAAAAGGGATTTGCAGGCATGTGCCCTGGATTAATCAAACAAAATAATTAATTTTAAATCCGGTTAAAGCTTATTATTAAAATAGTTTACACTGAAATTTAAAAAAAAAAAATAAAAGGACTTGCTCGCATATTCGGTCATGTTTCAAAGCACCTTTTCCCAATCCAGAACAATAATTTTTTTTAAAAAAAATATTTACTCTCTCCACAAAAACTTCTGCTGTCTGCCTCTCTCGAAAAAATGTCACTGCAGCTTGACTTGCTTTTGTAAAAAATATCCAACTAAACACATAATGGATTGACTGCATTTCCTGCAAAAAAAGGACTTCCTGTCGCTCACAACAAATGTATTGCATTTTCTAAAACGAAAAAAAAACAAAATAAAGATGGCAATGGGGACTTTTTTCGAGAAGAGAACAACTACTGCAATAAAACTTATTAAACTTCAATCAACTTGTAATAAAAAAGCAATGCAAATCCATCAGAAATGATAAAAACAATAGACTATTAAGGAAGGAAAAATATTTGAAGAAAACACGTTGTGTAAAATTACGATATGATACCTAAGCTTAGTTTTAGTGCAACTACGTAACGTTTAAGCCCGATTGTATATGAAAACAAAAGTGCAGATCTAAAGGAAAATATAATATTCTTACTTAACTTGCAAACAATTTCAACTTCATCATACGAATTAAAGCTTAACTTACAGAAATAACTTAAAGAAATAATATAATATAGATTTTGTAAATATAATTTTATATAATAATAAATTTAAAAGGAAAATAGTAAAGTAAAGCCCTTGATCTTTTTGTATTGAACTACCTATAAAACATACAATTTTTTAACTCAAAGCGTTTAATTAAGAAATCATTTTATCATTAACTAAATAACTTACATATTAAATGCAGCAAAATAGAAAAATATGCAGAGAATCCTAAATGCTACTTTTTAAAGCCGCTTGTTAAACTTCCTTAAATATTTTAATTTTTGTAATACCGCAACCATACGAGTACACATTGAGAATAATAGTTTTATAAATAAACTCTTAGGTTAGGTGTCATAATTAATAAATTTAATTTATGATGTAGAGTGTCTTCTTGGACCTTAATAGTATTCTCTTCTTAATGAGAAGTCTTTTTGAATGAATTGTCTCTGGTGGCATTTGGCAAAACCTGCTAAGCAGAACTGAAAACTTGATTGCCTTCTTAAATTCAATTGTGCGTATAAGAAGGCATTTTTAAAGAGAATAAAATCAACAATGCAGAGCAGCGATATCAGGCATAAAAAATATCGTAATACAGGGGCACTGGAAGTGCTCCTACATCTCGTACCATCATTGCTTCATATGGTGTGAATGGTTCTAAATGATTCCGATCAGAATCAGGCCATTGGTACTGCAAGTACTCCAACATCTCGTGGTGTCGCTGCTTCATATGGTGTGAATGGTTTTAAAAGATTCCGAGCAGGATCAGATCAGCGGTACTGCAAGTACTCTAACATCTCATTGTATCATTGCTCCATATGGTGCAAATGTTTTTAAATGATTTCTAGCAGAATCCGGCCACAATCAGTCCATCGTGTCTCTGATGCTGCATTAGTCCAACTGTGTGCCCCATGGAGACCCACTTCAACTGGCAGATCTTGTTTTACCCCATTTGAGCGACTTTGTGAACTTATTCCCATCTAGGATTATACAAAGAATTCTTATCTACCGATTCTTCCACTTGTCCACGTTGTCGTAAGCGTTATCGGCAAACAACCCAACACATAATTTTCGATAAAAAAAATCATTTCGAGTCATTCTCTAAAACTCAATAATTTCAAAGAAATTGTCTTCGAAAAATAAAATAGTAGTCCAAAATACCAAACAAATTACCTAGACACATTATATAGTTATGGTTTCCCTAGTGGAAAACCCGCTTTTACTACCAGAGACTTGAAGAATTTTTGAAAAACATTCCTTAGAAGTATTCGTGTATCCGATTGCTGAATCCCAAGAATACCACGTATGCATTTTCCACTTTACTTGCGGGAAAGTCATAATTTTTTTCCAAACGCACTAAAATTCGAAAAAAAAAATTAATTAAATTTGACTTAAAAATACAATGAAATTGATTGCTGTGCCCATTTTGCCGTAACCTAATGAACTGAAGTTTGAAGCCACTTCTGATTACAATTAATCGGGAAGTTTAGCAAATTTGATTGTAATCATTTTATTTTCCATTCCTTTATTGGCTGATATATAAAATAAAGATGAAGGAGAAATAAAAGAAAATAGAAACAAGCTCAGAAACACAAGAACTATAGTTCGCTAGTGGTGTTTCCAAGAAAGTTTTAAAGTTTAAAAACCATTAGTAGTTTCGAATTATGGTTTCTAGCTCTTAACATTACATGTCACGGTTCACACTACGAATTTTTCTTCTAATAAAAATTATTCCGATTCTATTCAAAGTCCCGAGTGGCATTTCAAATGTATTTTTTACATATTCATTCATTTATTATTTTTTGTATTTAATATTTCAACAAATAATAAATATAAATCCAGAGAAATCACTTAAAACAACTTCCACTTCCCAGTAAGCAATTACGAATTAGCAAACATAAAATAAAATAATCTCCAGTTTACATTTCCCATTTGTTGGACGTGTACAAAAACTTCAAACTGATTTTAGAACATATAAAAAAATTAATCTGCTTAAAAAGCACTCTACATCTACTAGAAAATAATAAAATTGATTAACTGATTAGCAAAAAACGAAGCCACATCAAAAACATTAATAAAATACATTTATGTAAATTATTTGATTAATATTAACAGTAAGTAATTCGTAATATAAATTTGTCATAAATCATGCATTAAATCATTTGTAATGATGTCACTTTAATTAAAATAAAATAAAAAATTTTTAAATCTATATAAATAAAGAATACAAAAAATATATTGCAACTTTATATTGGCCATCAAATTAAAATAAATACAAAACATTAAATTAAACAAATATTAATAAAAAGAAAGAAAAAAAAACTATTGAACAAATAGGCAAGAAAATCAAATAATGCAAATTAAAATTGCTATGAAAATATTAGCAAAAAATTAATTAAAAGAGAAAAATATTATTAAATTAAAAAAAAAACGATTTAAAATGCAAAAAACGAAATAAATTACTAAATAAAAAATAATGTTGCAGTCACTACATACAAAAAATAGAAAAAAAAAATAATACATAAAACATTTAATTGTAAAATAAGTACTACATTTAAGACAAACTATTCTAATTTATTAAAAATACAAGAAAACAAATAATTGAAAAAAAATAATTATAATTAAAATAAAACACAAAAAAAAGAAAGAAAAATAAAAACAAATTTAAATACAATTTAAAATTTAAATTTTTTTATGCGTTTAATTGCAAGTAAAAATAGAAAATAATGCAGGATTCATGCAGTGCTTTCGAATAAAGTTTTGCTTACGGAGAGTTCGGAAAATCGAAGCTTATCCGCTTATAACAATGAGAATAGGCAGTTCGCAGGAGAATAGACGGTTTAATTTGCTGTTTTCCGGGTTTCTATTCACATAATTTTACTTATTCAATAGACAAACTATGAACGCAGGAAAATGAATAAAATCAAATGCTGCCTCCAATAACTGCTATTGAGCTTTTTCACTGGCAAGCTACATACTCGTACATGGAAAACCAACTAAATGTAAGGAATTGGTGTTCAGAAGATGATGAAAGGGTGGAGAGGTGCGCTCTACTTCTGGGTAATAGATTCCAGAGGTACTCTTCCCAATCATACGCTCTGCCTCATATAGTTATTTCTCTACATTTTTGTACAAGAACACCCCTCGTAGGCTTTTTCATTTCAGCAATGAACTTTATTTCAATTCATTCCCTAAACTCCAGGTGAATTCTTTTTCAATCAAAATTTCTTCAAGACAATAAGCGTACATGGATGATTTGTTCTATAATTGTTCATACGATATAATGGGGCCGCTGAGCTTTATTTGACTTCTCCCCATTTCTCTATCACAAATAGGGGGACGTAAAACTGCACATAAACAATGTAAATTATTTTTACCTCATGAAAAATGTCGTTTGAAAAGGTAAGTGAAAGTCGGAAAGCAATTAAAGAAAGAGAATTTATTATTCAAATTGCATCATTGCTTTGTGGGTTCTTCATCCAGAGAATATTTTTCATCATACTGTTTCATCATATTGTAAAAATGTCAAAGACAATTTTATCTGAATGGTGTACAATCAATTTATGATATCATTTTCGTCTGAATTCTTGCAAGCAAGTTTCCAAAACCATTTAGCTGAATCAACACCAAATTATAGTAAATTTGAGGAAAGGCTGTTTGGTTTTCTAGGATCGTCTGAAATTCATCTAATTACATCTCTTTCTCCTTTCAATAGTTTTTAAATTCTATAATTTAGTTTGTAGTGGCTGGATAGCTTAACTGCCAAAATGAAACTCAGCGGCGAAGTTTAAACCAAAGAGTTTTGTAATAATCAAAAAAGAAAAAAAAAAAACATTTTATGACAAGCTCATCTTTAGTTTAGGCAAAGATGTTCTTTCCTTGTTATTCTTATCCTTCAATATTTTCTGCCGAAGCTCACTCAAATATTCATGCCGAAATATAGAATTTAATTTGGAAATACAAAAAAAGATTAATTTATTTTATTTCAAAGAACTTCGTCTGATTGCGATAAATAAATATAAAATTAATACTTAATTATTAATATTTTATTTATTATTTAAAATAAATTTTTTAGAAAATGCATGTTCTTCTACCAACAATAAACCCCTCCTTATTCACACTGCATTAGCAAAGCCTTATTTATTATTCGTAAAGGACTAAGCAAGGTATAAGCAATTACAGTTAATCTGTAAAATTTTTATTATTAATAATGTCTTTATTTTATTTGTAAGACTGAAATTCTGAATAGAATTTATTTTTAGTTGTTTGCAAGGACGATGCAATATGTTGCTTGTACGTGTGTATGTGTGTAAAAAGTTAACAAGCAATTTAAGGATTTTTTATAATCCTTTTCCTTTGCCATGTCTTTCGGTAACATAAATCTCGATGACCCATAAGATTTTTTTGTTTTTCATTTAACCAAACTTAAATACGAATTTATTTAATGCTCTAACGAGATGCCGCATAAAAAAAGTTGAATTAAACACCACAAAAATGTCACTGTAACCAAATACAGAAAACCATTTACTGAAATTACTGAAAGAAGAAGGAAGGCAAAAGTAATGGAAAACGAGAGAAGCATCTGCGGATATTAACCTTCGTCAAATGCTGTGTAATTAATCACAGATCAAGAGGCAAATCAAGGATGTGGGACAATAGAGCGCACAAAAAGCTCAAAAGGAATACAAATCCAAAAAAACCCCAATTAACTTAATAAGCACTCTAACAAAACATAACCTAACGATGGCCTCAAAACATCAAGACTGTGTATCTCGAGTTGAATGAAACTGAAGGCAAAAGATACTTTTTTTAGTAAGTTTTACTTAAAGGTGATGGAGTTGATTGATTTACCACAATCAGCCACATTTACACTTTCCCTCTCAATAACCAACGAACCCACAATTACACAATGTGACACCGGAGATGCAGACTGTGATGGTGTACAGCAGGCTGGTTGAATGGCTCACTGGCTGGCTGGCTGGCTGGCTGGCTGGCAGATAAATTAGGAAGATCAGACGCTCACACACACATCAAGATATACGTAAAATACATACAACAGTATCTATCAATGCTGACTGACACGAATTAAAAAACATTTGTCAACGGCAGTCATACAGCCCGACAAGCCATCGAGGAAAAGTTTCGCATATAAAGACGAACAACAATTTTTCAAAGTTAAGAACAAGTGGTGGTTCATTAAAATAAATCTAGTGACGAAGGAAGCAGGGCAGCTTGGGAAATGACTAAAAATGATATTTCATTCAATGAAGAAAAGTTGAAAATAATTTTGACAAATAATTTGTGCCAAAAACTGTCACTGGCAATTTTATGCAATTGCTGGAAACACGCCTTAAAATTAAACACACACTACGAGTATTTAAGTGCAGCCAGTAGCTGCCTATCAGTAGCACAGCAAGCAATTGCTTTTAGAGAGCACGAGCTCATAAGCAGGTGACACCTCGAGGGTGTCTTTCTGACTAATGCGTGAAATTTTCCCACTTCCCCAATAGCTAAAGCCACTACAATAACAATGTCATCGATAACATTATTATTAAGCGGCATTAGCCATGTAGCAGTGCTACGAGAGAATATACAAAATACAATATACAAAAAGCAGGCAAGGCGAAGGCACATGTCTTGCCAGGCATGTCCCAATATAAATACGCTTGTCGTTTATGCCACCTGCGACGATAATGACGCTTGTGTTTTGGTTCGACTTTTTTCTTTTGTCGTTATTGATGTTATTATTTCCGAGGCTGCTGCTGTTGCTGTTGCTTATATAAATTGCGGTTCATGGTGAATGTTTCAATACAAGTATACATGATTTAGCATGCTTTATATTGTGTTATCTTGCGCACAAAAGGTAAATTGCTTGTTTCGTTAAGAAACTTATCAATGAAGCATGTCATTGAATGGGAACTTTAAACATTCATCAGTCAGCTGGCGTCGTCTCCTCTAAGCTTACATATTTACTTGTCTTTGTAGCAATTTTCAATGAGCACGCCCTGCTGTATGCACGTGATTGATTTTAAAGACGTTCCTTTACAAAAATTCTATAAGATAGTGAAATGGTAATCAACCTCAAGAGTTAAACGCCGAACAATGGCTGCCATTCCAAGACGAAAAAAATTGACAGGAGAAGGGATTTAGAAGAGAATTATGCCCTACATCGCAAAAATAAGCCGACGCAGTACAAAAACTGGAGTTTCCATCTTTGTGGTCAACAAAAGTTCGAAATTCGCTCACTGAAAGGGACTAATAACGTAATACGAGTAATTGCTTTGCTTCGGAACTACCGCAGCTGCAACTATGAAGATGCAAGCAAACGGAAACTATATGGCTGTAAAGAATCTCTGAAATCCTAAAAACGTTGTGAAAACAGCGTAGCAGCCATGTGATACCGCTCAACAATAAATGCCAATCAATTTCAGAATTATCTTTCCAGAGCACTCTAAGATTGCATGTCTGGATTTGTATTTATTCTCAAAACTAAAAAGGAAAGGTCCAATAAAGAATTAAAACATCGGATCTAGTTTCGTCCACTTCAGGAACACTCGTACTCGTATAAAATTATTTTTTTTATAATTTTTTTTTATAAATTTTTTTTTTATAAATTTTTTTTTATAATAATAGAAATATTTCCATTAGTGTTTTCCATAATTTAACTTAAAAAAGTTAGAATAAAAAAGACTAATTCCGAAATATTAGAAACAGCGTTAAAATTAATTGTAAATTAGGAAATTTTTTAATTATATAGTCATGCGATATGATTGAAATAGGTCTTTGAATGGAACAGGGGATGGAAAATTAAAGAGAGTAGAGCAGCTTGGAAAATACTAAAAATTATATTTTATTCAAACGCGGAGAAGCAGCAAAAGCTGTCACTATTTCGCGCTGGTTTCCACCACAAGCCTTTTTCGAAATTTCGACGAAAAAATATTATGCTTGAGCCGTTATACTTTTCCCGCATCCATATTTAAATAAAATCGCTTGTATCCCTACATTTTCTAAGTAAAAATCGTCTTAATAATTAAATAAAAATGTGCGAAGGGCGATTTTGTTATTCAAAAATGAGCTTTTTTAAAATCTCGTCAAGACTTTGTGTCTCCTTTTTGAAATATCGTATTACAGCTCTGTTCCCTGATCAGTTGTTGTTCGGACAACTACGAATGTATCAGCGGTCTCTATTTTTTATTAAACAAATTTATAATTCGTAAAATTCTACATTGCTAATAGTATTAATCAAATAAATGAAAAAAGCATACCGTGTAAGAAGTACTGGCGTAACTACAACATAAGCGGGGAATCCCACTTCAAAATGTATAGCAATTTTTTTAGTGTGCAAATAGAAGAATTATGTTAAACTACAGAGGCATTCGACATTTTCTAAACTTTTCATCTTTCAATTTTCAATTTAGTAGTCCTAAAGGTGTCATTGAATGCTAAAAAAACATAATAAACGAATAAGTATGAGTAAGCAGAAACATAAGAGCGGCGAAATTGTGCTGTTGTGACATCCTTGGCCGAGCCAAACCTTAACTTTCCACTGTGTATGCGAACAGGAACTTTTGTTACTTTTATTACTTTTACTTCCTTCTCAGGGCGCAGTTGGCAGCATAGAAGACTTTTATTAAATAAAATCTTCAATACATTGTTTGAAAGAATTGCAGAGCCAAGCAAAGCAATCTTCTGTAGACTTTATTTGTGAAATAGCACAATTTTTAAGAAGTGTCAAGTTTTTTCAGCAGCCAGGAATATATAACATGTTCTTCTAAGATGTTGCAGAATGTTTGTATGTCGGCATTTGTGACGAAGTATGAATTAATGTATTCCCATACGGATGCAGTTGAAGAAAGTTAACGTTCGAAGAAATCATAACAACAGATGATGAAGGTAACTTTCAGCAGCAAAAATATTTTAAAGTGTACACTGTACGAAATTGCGCTCATAAACTTAATGGGTGTAAAATACTCTTGTGTGTGTGTTAGTGAGTGTAATCAAATGTATGGAAGTGTGCTGCAGTTTGTGTTGGAAGAATAAAATATTTAGAGTAGCAAGAAGATGCCAAGCAATTGCATCCTTAAATAGACTTTCCTCATCTTTCAGCCACTTGCTGGGCATTTTTTTTGGCAGAGGGCGTTATTCAGTTATTACTACACTCGTGCTCTGCTGTCAGTGGTGCCTCACACTACACTACCCAGTTGCTGCAGTTGTTCTTCTTATTACTGCTCATGCCTGTCTTTCGACATGTTCTTTAGCTTCTGTGTGTTACTTTAAGATGAGGACCAACAACTGCATCTGGTGTAGTAGTTCGTTGTTGCTTTGCAAACTTTGCAAACTTTTCAAATATTAATTTTAATTTTTCTTCTTAAAGCTTTTGCCGTTGCAGTTATTTTTATTTCATTTTTAAAATATTCTGTGTTTTGCTTTTGTGCAGCTCTCTGCCAATTTGTTAAACTTAGCGTTAGTCCGCCACACATGAAGTTGCACTTAAATTTTTCATTTGTCTGTGTTAGTTGCCACCCACCACTAACTAGTCTTTAGAGTGGCAAATTTACACTTGGTAGACATAAAAATAAATATTTCAAGTTTTTGGGTGGAAATTTACAAGTTCAGACTTTTGTTGCTGCACACAACATCGGAGCAAAATAGAGGAAAATTGAAAGGCTTAAATAGAAAAATATACGAGAATGTTTAAAAAGAAATGAATTCTCTTGTCTTGAAGTTGAATGAACATTTTAATAATGCTTTTCTTCTTCTTTACTGTGAAAGCTTTAGCTATGTATATGGGCATGTGTCTAGTGTTTGCTATTTAAAATTTCGCGGAATATCACATAAATAATATGCTATTAAGCATCCCGTTTTAAACAAATTTATTCGGCTTCAGTTCTTAATTTGCCACAATTGCAAAGAAATTCAAAATTTTTAAAAGCACATCATGTGGTCGATGTTATTCGAGAAACTGCTTTTGAAAAGGTTGAAACCAATCGTCGAGGAAAAACAACTCATTCCTGATCACCAGTTCGGTTTCCGAAATCAACACTCTACGATTGATCAAGTACATCGAATTACCAATATAATTGAAAAAGCGCTAGAAGAGAAAAAAGTTTGTTCGACAATATTTCTGGATGTTGCACAGGCTTTCGACAAAGTTTGGCATGAAGGGTTAAATCATAAACTGCAAAAGTTTCTTCCTGCTCAGTACTCAAATATCATAAGATCATACATATCAGAACGTTATTTCAGAATAAAGCAAGAAGATGCCTATTCTGATCTAAAGAATGTACAAGCAGGTGTACCACAAGGAAGTGTACTTGGACCAGTCCTTTATCTCCTGTACACTTGTGATCTGCCTACTTGTATAAATAATACAGTCGCTACGTTTGCTGATGATACTGCAATAATGGCCACTGGTGACAACAACATTGAATCAGCAGAAAAGTTACAAACAGCCATTACTGAGATAGAACGCTGGACAGTGAAATGGCGTATAAAACTCAACGAAACCAAATCTGTGCATGTTGATTTCACTAATAAAAGAATCGACCACAAACCAGTCTATATAAATGATCAAATAGTTCCGTACGAGAATTCAGCGAAATATCTTGGCATGACCCTTGATGCAAAACTGAGGTGGAAACCACACGTCAAGAAAAAACAAGAAGAACTCAAATTAAAATACAGAAAAATGTACTGGCTATTGGGTAGACATTCTGCCCTGTCAATATACAACAAGTTACTCTTGTATCAGCAAGTCCTCAAGCCAATCTGGACTTATGGTATTCAGCTCTGGGGCTGCACCAGTCAAAGCAATAGAATGATTATTCAACGATTTCAAAATAAAGTAATTCGTGCCATAGTTAATGCTCCGTGGTACATCAGAAATGACAATATACATAAGGATTTGGATGTGGAGATTGTCGACAACGTTATCAAAAAATTTGCACAAAGTCATGAACAAAGACTTCAACACCATATCAACACTGAGGCTCACCAGCTCCTCGGCAATGTTGACATAATCAGACGATTAAAACGAGTGAAACCTTTTGAACTTGTGTAAAATAGTGAGCTAACTACAGACAAAACATCAAACTCAGTCGCATGAACGTATATAGTGACCAAAATATTTAACTTTAAGAGAAATAAAAAGTATATATCATAGGATAAGTACTTTGTAATTTTAACCGTATCAATTTAAGTTAAAGTCAAATAGCTTATTAGTGTTAAGATACTAGATTGCTATAAAATAAATGCACCAATAGGTGTTGTTTATACAAAAAAAAAAAAAAAAAAAAATGTGGTCGAAGAATTTCTTTCCCACCTTTTAATAAGAATGCTGTAAGCACAAGCTATTAAAACAGATGTTTTAATTAAATGGTAGAAAGGACGATGTCCAACGGCAACGTAGGCTTCATCGTGGAGCGTATGCCAAATTCATTGATTACATTGGAAGATTTTTACATTGAGCCCCTCTCTTTTCAGTTGGCGTAACTTGTCAGATTTATATTTTTTTTTGCTTAAAGTCCAAAAGAGTCTTATTATTCAAACATTTTTTGATAGAAATGAAATAGATGAAATGGAATTTAGAATTCTAGATTTTGAAGAACATCTCCTCCGGTCCGGAAATAAAATACACCAGTACTTTGTATGAAAAAGTTTTATATTTAGAAACAGCTCGGGGTAGTGTAAAGTGTATCCTTGGTTAAACTAAGAGTTACAACTTTATTTTGATTGATTTTGGCTGCAACAAAACTCGCCTACGTGTTACAGAACCAGTTCTTCCACTACTGTGCAATGTTTTCGACTTGCTATCGTTGCGATTTATTCCTTTTTGGCCAGCTCAAACAAAGTTTTCCTTTAATAAATGTCCTGTCTCGTTAGTCATGCATTTAGTTCGCCAACAGTTAATGTTTGCTAAGAGATCATGCTGATTACTCTCAGAGGTCCTCCGAACTATGACCACTGTAGAACTAAGCATTGTTTTTTCTTCCTCCAGAAAACCGACTTATCATACCGTTTTAGGCTAATAGAGGCCATCCAACGAGGACTTTTTTACTTTTTGCTTGTTATACGAAAATAAATACTTTTTGTGAACCATTTTAATCCCAAAATTAACAGGCGTTCAGGACGTATCATACGGCGCCAAATGCTTTTGTTGTGATTGTTCGATGGCTGTCAACGTATTTTTATACACCGAGAAAATTATTCCAGTAGAGGTTCTTGAATTTTCAAGAAGTATTCTACTGTCATTGATGATGCAACATTGACTCTTATTGTGGCTTTGGGCCAACAAAATAGAAGAAAATACTCCTTGAGTGTATGTAAGTTTACTTAATACTCAAGCATAGTTAAAAAGTAGGAAGAAATCCTTATGACATTGCAGTTCTCTGTCTAATGTTGTACAATTAAAAATTTCACCAATCTCACTGTACCCTGCAAAAACGTAATTAACAGATATAGATGCATAGAATGTATATAAAGTATAGAATGACATTTAGTAAGACTAAGGATAAGGTAGATATATTTGATCAGCCCAATATAATGCAATATTATTACGTCTCATAATTTATTTGTAGATGCAACAATCGAGTAAAACATGCGACATATATAGAAATTAAAATAGTTTACACGAGATAGCATTATCTTCTCATTGCCGTGATTTAGATCATCATTTCGATTTCAATAATGGTTCCCCTGAGGTGAAAATGCGCCTCATCACTAAGAGTGATTTTCTTTGAAAATTGATCATGCCACCATTCAGATTATTCACAATGATTGGAATGGTCAAGAGGCGTTTGTTCTTGAGTCAATTGCATTTGGAGGCGTGTAAATACCAGTCCTTATAAATAATGGTTATCAACGACTGTCACGAGAAGAGCAATTGTTGAACACGACGACAAGTCTAGGTGGACGACTATTCAGCCACACTGTCGCGAACAGCAGCAATATTTTCTGAAGTATGAGTTCTACGAACATGCATACTGGGCTTGCTAAAATTCTGACGAGGTCTCTCCGATTTCACGCATATAATTAAATTGATCGAAGAAATCAAAAAATTTATGAATTTTGATTTGGATGCTCATTTTCTTAAGCAGCCTGAGTAACTTAAATACGTTGCTTAATTGTATATCTTTTCATTGTTCAAATTGAGTTGGTCTGGAATTAAGAATGTCAAATGAAATGCAGAAAAGAACTTGACTTTCAGGTGTGGTTCACATTTAGCATCACCCCTTAAAATCTAACAATAATATAAAATATATCTTGTTTTTTGACCTTCTCCCAAATATCAAGTATTCTTATATCATCAGGAGAAATTTGAATTATCATTTTTCCCCATAATGCTACACAAAAAAGAAGCGAAATATCGAGGAAATAAAACAATATGGCGAATTAATAATGCACAGCTTACTAAACTGGAGGTCAGGGGTTCGATTCCTGCCTAGACATTATATACAAAAAAAAATATATATATATACATATATATTTTGAAATAAAAAAGGAGAACGTTATGCGGGGATGAACTAGAAGATTTTTTATATATCTGTAAAATATTTCCTGAAGAAGTTACTAATGTGTAAAAAACTATAATTAAATTTTATTAAAATAAATTAAAACAGCGAAAATATCGAAAAAACTAAAACGGAAGAAATTAAAAATATATATATTTTTGCATTGCATATACGCTCGAAAATCGTGAGTTATGAAAAATGCAACTCTAGACTGGAAAAGCCTGATTCTATTACTCGTATACGAGTATTTGGTAAAGTCGCATAGAATAATTCAATAACAATTTGAACAGGGAGGCCTGCGTATAGAAATCATCCACACAACATTTTAAAGAAACTTCATCTTCATCCATCCTGGCAAAATATTTTCATGTACCGGGAAAACAAAAACAGAAAAAACGGAGAAAAATGTGAATAAAAATAAGCACATGAAATTTAATGCTGCAACTTAACTAACTTAGCAACATTGTTACTTAAGTCGAGCTGAAAGGAATTACAAAAAAAAAACTAAACTGAAATATAACAAAAATTGCAACAAACTATTGTGAAATTTTGAAAACCTCAAATACACATAAACTTTTACACACTCGAGCATTTAAGCGTTATTTGGAAAATTTTTAAGTTCACTAACTGCTACAACAGCAGCCACCACTCACTCCTGCATACCAATCGCATCCGGCAGTTTGCAAATACGAGTATTTACTGTTTTTTTTTTGCCGTTTTGCACACAACCTCCTGCAAACAAAGACAACAAATAATGTTGCAAGCATAACGATGCAAAAGGTTACATTTTCAGAAATCATAATTTTGTTGTGTAGGAAAATGTTTGTTCTCTCAGTGGCTTTCGCAGAGGAAAATGTTTTCTAGAATAAATAAGCAAGCGAAACAAAAAGGACTAACAAGGAATCTCAAACTGCACAGTCACTTAAGCTGATAAACAAAACATACGTATATTTATCCATAAATGTCAGATATTTGCCACATTTTTAGCTTCGGTCCATGCCTTCTATTGACCACAGCAATTCCTGTTTTTTTCACTGCACTAAGAAGTGCCAGACCAGGCATGCATATGACTTCTGCATGTGTATGTGTGAGTTTGTGTGAACAGGGTGGCTTCTTTCTGCTATTTCCTGTGACTGTGACTTATTTTAGCTTTATCAAGTGGCAAAAAGAAGAAGGATAGAAATTGTTAAAAGATTAAAATTTGCCGATATGCAGTTGTGAGAAATGCGATTCATTTTTGAAATGTGTTTGATACTCTAAACGGAAATGTGTTCAATTTTGCAATAACTGGAACAGCCACCGCATGCTCAATAACTTTTTTAGTAGAACTTTTTAAAACCATACGAGTACACACATTGTCTGCATTTCATCTTTGCAACATTGATGCGGTTCTTTTCTATTTTGTGGCAAATCTTTAGCAAAATGCAACAAATCATGGCCGTAAAACTGTTCAGTTATTGCATTTTGTATAAAAGTGTAATTATTTTTTCTTTTCTTAGTTTCCATTCTGCCACCAGTTTGACCATTTTGCTTAAAACTTTCTACGACAAGGAGACACAGAAGATCCTTGAAATCATAAAACTATTTGTTTCCTTTTTTAGATAAAGACTCTTTTATGTTTTCACACTAGTGTTTTTATTAATGGAACACATTTACGAACCATAAAAAGAAAAATTGGACTCGTATGCAGCAGAGGCCAACAAAATCAGTTAAATTATGATATAAAATTTAAATTCAAAATATTTAAAAACACTTCTCCTTCACCACTTTAAGCCCTAAATAGCATATCAATTGTCCGTCTGTCTATCAACCTGTTTGTCTGTCTATCCTCGGTATTTTTGTTGCGGTAAAAATTGAACTTAAATTTAGCTTAAAATCAAAAATTATAAAAACCTTTTGCTCAAAGTATTCTCAAAATTATCCAGTTTGAGAATCACCAAAATCGAAAATCTCTTTGAGAATCACATTTCATAAAAGATATGTAGAGAAAAAATTATTTTATGGCGTTATGAGTAAACCATGATTGATCAACAAGGACCGAACCAAGGACACTATATCCAGCTACATCATTTCATTTATTTATTTTTATTTTTTATATATTTAAAATTTTAAATATTTCATACTAATGAGAAATATATTGCAAAATTAAACTTCTAGTTCAAAGAAATACAGTTGTATTGCACCAAAAAACTATGGAACATATCCTTGAAGAATTGTATATCAAATTCTGCACAGTCGAATAGTAAAATTCCTAACTTGAGGTCAATTAATAAATCAAACTCTTTGAATGTTTAATTAATATTTTTTTTATTACATTCACCGGTCGTTGCTGATATTATCACGGAGATTTTATTATCAAAAGCGAAATTCTTATGGAAATATGTAAACGACTTATTTCGCATAATAAAAAACAACACTCTAGATGACGCATTAAAGGCCCTAAGCAGCCAAATGCAGTTTACAACAACAATAGAAAAAGACGAAAAATCACAATTCCTGGACTCAGTTGCCATATGGTACACTAACAAGACCACCATAAACTGAAAGCGACTGGAAGAATCATCAATTATATTTCCGGTCACCCAAAAGATGCAGTTTTGAATTCAGCGCAAAACCCTGCCAGAAGGGCTTTGCAAATTATTGATGAAAAGTTTCACCAGAAAATCTGTGCAATATTAAGAAACGAATTCCATATTTGATGACGAAAACTATTATTAATGTTCAGAGTTTCCTAGAAAGACAAAAACACTTTTAAATCAGTTCTTTCAGGCAAAGTTGCACGCAACAAGATATATGAGAAAGAAAATTTCAGTATTTCAATAAAGGCGAGAGTGCTAGCCGTTTTAGTCTAGCCTATAATTTTGAGTTGCTTCTGAAGAAGAGCACCGAAGATGTTTGAAATATTTAACATATTATTATAATAAAAAAAATTTAACATTCTAAGAGTTAGATTTATTAATTGACCTGAACGCCTAAAAAAGCTATATATAATAAAAAAAATATTTAATATCAAAAAACTAATAATTATTATATAAGAAAAACCCTACTTGAGTTCAATTAAAAAAAGTGGTCTTCCAAGCTCAATCAATTTGTCTCAAAGTCTTAACTTTATCTGATAGTGGATTCGAATGAAACTAAAAATCGAAAGCGATATATATATATGTATCTGCAAAATCCTTTTCTAAAAATTAATAATTTTTCATTTTTAAAAAAAAATCTGCAATTCATAAATTTAAATTAGAAAACTTAAAAAACTTTCACAGCGGACATGTTCAAGCTTAAACATCAAAATATTAGTTTAATTGAAATTATAATATATTAATATATGTATATACAATTTATATTAAATCCAGCATAACTGAAGATTTTTTTTTAACAATTTATAATTTTTTCTGTAGCGAAAGAAAAAAATTATGGCAAAAAGTTTCAAAAATCAATTAAAATTGTAGGAAACTCAATATTTGTGAAACGCAACCTACGCCTACATTACCGCACTCGAGACTATATGTAATTTCAATAGAATGGAAATAGAAATTAGAATCGATAACGGAGCCAATAAAAGAAATTTAATTATTAAGAGTTTTTATATGTATTCAGAATGTTATCTGAAAGAAATTATTTCGTCATTATTGAAACCAATTTGTAATGCAATTAATGATCTTAAATGAGCGGCAAACTAGTGCACTTCGGACGCAAATAAAACTTAATCACTAGAATACAATGTTTATAAGCGACGTAAAGAGATTTTTGTGAGTGTTTATGCAGTGCAAATGCCAAAATGCTTAAACTAATCAGCAATCTGTAATAATAAACCCAATAACTTTAACAAACCCTATTACACTTAAAATCCAACAATAAATAAAAATGGAGAAGGAAAGCCTTTAAGATCACAAAGCCTGCATTTCCCTTCTTGGAAAAATAACAATAATCCAGTTACAGGACCACAATGAACCCATTGAAAACAGATAGACA
The DNA here is from genome assembly GCA_963402855.1 of Ormia ochracea. Classification (NCBI taxonomy): domain Eukaryota; kingdom Metazoa; phylum Arthropoda; class Insecta; order Diptera; family Tachinidae; genus Ormia; species Ormia ochracea. Next base: position 31,316,933 of record OY727107.1, on the reverse strand, counting down.
AAAATATAGACAGCTTACGATAACCAAGCAAATCGTTTCCTGCTGTATTGTGTGTACGTAAACATCGAAGACATCACGGAAAGGAAATGCGAAATACTACAAATGCCGTCCAAAAATTAAAAACAAAAAAAAAAAAAAAACAGTGGCAAATCAAAAGCAGCATTCGTAAGAGGTTTTCGAATAAGCCGCAATTTCTTTAAAAGTATTCAAAGTACGAGTACTTCAATCCAAAGGGAAAAGCGAAGAGCAAAACAATTTTGCCCGATTCAATTTAAATTTTAAAGGACACAGAATTTGAGTGAGTGTGATTGCGTTGATTTTATTTTGTAAGAAGAAATTTTTTTTTTTTTTTATTTTAGTTTAGCTTGATAATGAGTTTCAGTCGCAGCTTAGCAAAAGCAAAAGGGAAGGGAAACAAAAATTGTCTGTTACACAAGCTGTGAGACAATGACAATTCAGTCAAATGCTGTCAATTTGTGGTAGATTGTCACTAAATATCATATAACAATGCAATAATGCTGGCATTAAATTACATTTCCATATAAAAGAAACAACAAACGGCAACTGCCTCAGTCAGTAACAGGATTGACAGCAGCAACACATCTTGTTGCATGAAATAAACTTTTTGTTTCACACTCTCTGTGTGTGAGCAGCATGTGAATGGGAATTATTAATATATTCTGAATTTTCGGGTATTATAAAAATTCAAAGAAATTGTCGAGAATTTGTCATTTATTTTTTGAGGTCGTGAAGTTTGCATTCGTTGTATTTTCGGTTTGAGTTTGATACCTTTTTCTGCTATTAATTTCATTCCATTCCATTTTTGTTTTTATTATTGTATATATTAGCAACCACAAAAGTAACGCAAAAAGTAACGCAATGATTAGTGGTTTGTTGTGCCATGCGAAAAGGTTAAGCAGGTGAAAACTTAATAAAATGAATATCTATTAAGTAAAGCAGTTGACGGCACGGAACCCCTCAAATATGCCAGCGGTCACAGCAAACGAAAGGGGCACTTGCATAACGAATATGTTGCAGGCAAAATTAAATAAACTAAAGTAAAACAATCGTATATAGAGACAATGCCAGTGTCAAAAGTATTAATTTAGCTGGTATTTAGTATGTGCATACTTTCTACTTCTTGATTCTAAATAATAACATACATTGTAGCATAAAATGGATTTAGCCAATGTAAAATTATAAAGTCACAAAAGTCAAGTCTACTCCATAGAGCCACGCATATCAATTTGAATGGGTGAAGAAAAGGTGCAGAGCAATCACATTTATTATTCACACACAACAAAAAGTACCGACTTCAAAATATAAATTGCATACTTGTGTTACCCTCGTACCAATATTTTGCGGACTCTTTTTCTATCTGAATACAGTCGTAGTCCAAGCCAATCTTTTTAGATTAGCTGTCCCTAGAGGGATTTAAACGGCTTGTTGTTGTCTACAACTCAAAAAGTTCTTGCATTTATTGAATCTCAATTGATTTCTAAAAAGAATCAGTACGTTTTCCTTTGCTCTTTCTACAGACGCACACACACACACACACACACACACACACACACACACAAACAATTGTAATGGGAAAAGAAGGAAGTTTATGATGGCTTATCTAGACTCGTTTGCGCGCTTCCAAAAAAAAAAAAAAAAATTGCCGAAGCAACTTTGTAGGATTGTTTGAGTTTAGGAACTTTTAAAATTATCTTATTTGATAATGACGCAGGATGTATAAGTAAGTAAACTCATCTATGATTCAAAAGCAACCTCTGCCAGTCCTAACCAAAACTTATGAACTAGTTAGATTATATGATATATTATGTTACATTGGAATGTTTACGTCACCGGATATTCAATATTTATCAGCAAACAATTTTCAATTAAGATAATATTAATATAGCTGATCTGTGCATTCTTCCTTTGCCCGCTCGTCTGCGTCAGTAAAAATAATTTAAAAAATTGCAATGAACTACTACGTCACTGCCTACTCTATCACTTTACCACTATGCCTTTCTGCAAATTCCGATTTAGTGCGCTCTTTGAAAGGAGTTGTAGAACCTCCACTGGCCACTATTATTTGATTTCACTTTAATTTTCATTTTTCATATAAAAATATATTCACATTGATTATTTCGGCTTATCGAATGGCTCCCATCAGGAAACTGTTATCCAATATTTTCTTAGAACAACTCAAAAGGAAAATCAAATTTGGAGCAGGATTAATTAAAATAATTTAATTGCTCTTCGTGAAACTTCTAGGAAGCCTTTTCAGTAGAATCCTTGCTTTATATATAATGAGCATTAACCGATTGTATTTTACATACGCAAATAATAACCACAAATTTTTGAAAGATTTTCCCAACGTACTTTCAGTTACAAATGTGAGTTGCACTTAAGTGTCTCAAAATGATTACTAAGTTGAAACAAAGACCGTATAGTTGTAGGGTGTAAAAACAAAAGCTTTTGTTCAAACATCAGCAGAATGCAGCTTGAACGGCAATATGTATTGCATCAGCGGTGAAAAGCAACTGCAGAACTCAGTGTCTACTGAAAATGTAGAGATCTGTCACGGCAAAATGATTTTGGTCACAGGGTTTTGTGAAAATAGTGAATTACGCACATAAAACAATACGAGCAGTCAGCCATTCAGGAGCAACACAGCCAACGAAAAGCAAACGCTTCTTCATTTCTTTTTTGCTGTGGTGCAAAATCAACTTTTCTTTTTGTTACCCATTCAAAGCCGGCAAAAGCTTATTACAGCATTTTTATACACTGAAGACTCTGTACTTATAAGTTGACAGGTTTGACAGTTAGAACAACATATCACTATATGAAAATAAACCAGATTTTGCTTAAAATCCAACAGCATAAACTAAGAGAATAACCAAAGCGGGGACTGTAATTTAATAAAAAAAAATCTGCGTGTGTATGGATGTGTTGCAGTTGTATATGATTTCTGGCTTTTTGTCTCCAAAACCATAAATATCTTGTAGATATTTATGTACGTCCGTATGACTGCCAGTGTGCATTTGCTGGTGTTGAGTTTCATAAATAAAAGTGTCTGTTGCGTAGTGGGACAACGAAATAATAAAAATCATATGAAATAAAATATATAAAAAAAAAAACAAAAACAAAGAAAAGGAAGATCCGAAGCTGGCAACTACTTTTGGTGTTCGATATTAAAGGCGGCAAATTCCTGAGGCTGTCAATAAGTATGCGTTTGATACAAACAATTAAAATGACATTTGCTGACACATGACAAGCGTCCTTTAAGACCACGCTCGACTATGCAATGTGAAAAGGACCGAGAGCAGAATAAACATGAGCAATTCAAAAAACTAAAATAGTTTAAAATTCAATACGCCAGCTCGAATTATTAATAAAAAAATAATTAAATTTATTGTTTAATTTTGTAACAGAAGGCAGATTTATTTTAAGTTGAACATTTTTAATTAAACAATTTCCTTCAAACTCGAAAATTCATTTTAGAATTTTATCTTTTTTCTTTTATATTTTTTTTGTTTTGAATAATAAAAGTTTTTAAAAAGATTGTTTAAAAGATATTGTTTTTAAGTAAAGGAAAATCAAAAATATTAATCAGGCGCCAACGCACTCGTTCGAATCACTTCGGCACTTAAATGCAACTGGCCACAGTAGTTTCATTAAAGTTTTGAATTTATTTATTTATTTAGTTTCTTTTTTTCTTTAAACTGCATAATAAGATTGTTATTGCTTCTATGGGCCAAGTCTTACTACACACCAGCCAATAAATATGCCTCTATTCATTTAAAAATATTTGACTAAAAGGCATTTTATGCCCTCTTTGTCTAGAAAAGTATACTGACAATTAAAATGGCCTCCACCCATTCCTGAGTCAGTTCCTTCCTAAAACCATATTCGCTATCGTTCTACTGGCCACCATTTGCGCTCCGTTTTGAAGCATTTTTCATAACTTCTAATTGCAATCACCTAAAGTTCCTGTCGTGATTGCCCCATCAACTCGCCTTCTTTCGCCACTAAATTACAAAATTGGTAAATCTCATGTCAAGTGATACAAAAAGCAAATATTGAGAGAACAAATAAGGACTTTGAGCTGGGATATTATTTATGATTATGTTGCAATCATAAAGTATATACTTTATAACATTTGGCCATAATTACACAATTTAGAAAACAAACACTTAACTGAGGGAGAGCTAAACAGAACTGCAACACATAAGCTCACTGCAAGCATAGTCGAGCACACACCCAGTGCGGCAGTTGAAAGACCCTACACGGTTCCCACAAAATAGATGGCGAAAGCAAAGTGCAGAGTGTGCGGATATAGCCAATTTTATTGAACACAAAATTCAATTTCAATATCAAAATGAAATTTGTTCGTTGTTGCTGTTGTTATTGCTGTTGCTATTGTTGCTCGGTTTGTTATTTGTTGCCAGAGCATAAAAATGGAAAAAGTGAAATAAAAAACTAATAAACTATAAAAAATAAAAATAAAATGGCAATCATAATACTCGTACACACTAATGCCAACGTCGAATATTTCTGGTATAAAAGTCCGAAAACGCCACAGGACGAACTCGTTGAATATGAGAATCATTTAGTATGTTTTTTACACTCTAAAATGGTGTTGCAGCACACAATCCTGCTGCAATCGCTTTCCTATACAGTATTCCCTATTTTTTTATTTTTGTTTTCTTATCATATTATTTTTCAATTCGATTCGTTTCGCCTTAAGTTGTTTTAATTTTATTTCACAATTTAAGTTCGTTTGTTTGAATTTCGTAAATAAAGAGAAACAAAGACAATAAAGCTGTGAAAAAATAAAGTAAACTGAAACAAAAAATCAGCCAAACGTTGAGAAAAAAAAAGACAGCACGAGCAATAAGAGCAACAGGGAAACCTCTGCAATAACAGCAGTAGTTAAAGGAGCTCTGCGAGGCCACAGCAACAATCTGCTGATGATGGTGATATTGCTACCACATATTTAATAATCGATGTACAGACAGGACCACTGCCATTGACTATCGCAATGATAATGCACAATGGCTGCTGAAAGAAGGAAAGGAAACATAAAACATTAATTAAAAACGTTGCGTTTAATATAATTAAAACTATAAAAAAAAAAATTATCAATAGTAAAACAAACAGAAATTTCTGCTTTAAAACAGAAAATAAACTCGGAAATTGCTTTAACCAGTTTACTTTTCATTGCTTATGGTGCCACTGTGCAGCTCCTTGTGATGTGTGTAATATTTTTGTAATATTCATTACAGAGCAACGGGGCACACACTATTGCCATTAGCTTTCTTTATCCAGTGATCCTATGAGCATACTAAAGTCATAAAAATACATTTTCAATCTAATTTTTTTCTTTAAAAATAAAGAAAAATTTAAAAAAATTTTTTGTACACCGAATTACGAACTTCTGTTTAGTTTCTGAAAAATATTACATAATTGGCCGTTTCAGAAACTTTTATAATTTAGTAGATAATTTATTTCGCAATAAAAAATTTTGTGCTGGAAGGAAAGGAATTGACCACTTACCACACGATCCTTTTTGACGTACGTTGTTGGCAAGTGTTTCTGTAAAATAACTTTCCAACTGCCAATTCTTACCATAAAACTTATGACAACCATTTTTCTTAATTGCTCTTTAAGTTGTTGCCAAAAAATTTTTGCAGTTGTAATTTGAAAAGATTTTTGGTTGGTAATCACTCGCAACAAAAATTAACAATAAAATGTTTGTCATACAAAATTGCAGCAACCAGAATCCTAATGAGAGAAAAAAGAGCGGAAAATAACCAAACTGAAATACTATTGCAAAATAATTTGCAACTAAAAATTCGGTGACCAACTAGATCACACTTTTGATTGTAATTAAATAATTAAATTAACTAATTAATTAATTAGTAATTACATTGCAAAACAGAAGATGTACCAGAAACCTCCGATAGTTATTTCTTAGATACGTTCGAAGGAAAGAGTCATCTTAGCTTTTCAATTGATGCACAAAGAGAGAGAGAGAGAGGGAGAGGGAGAGAGATACAGAGTATCGGCATCACATTTCAATGGAAACTCAATACGTCTGAATTTTGAGAGACGTCAGACTCACTGATCTTTCAATGGTTAACAACGATCTGAGCGTTAGAACAGTGAAATAAAAAACCATATTTGATCATTATCATACCAAAAGTTATATATATACTCAAGCAACCGAGGTACTGCTTCCTCTCCCATAGTCAATTTTGCAAAGCAAACCACACGCTAACAGTACGTGAAGCTATCGGGAGTCCTTTCTATTAGGAATATTTAAGAATCCATATGATTTTCTAAGAAACCCGAAGAAAAATCAACATTTTAATATTTGACAAACTTCCCTTATTTACTTGTATGTAAATCATGATTCGTTATAACTTTGCGGCATTAAACAAATATATAATTCGGACTGTACTTAAGCTTCAACAGTACTGTTGGCCATTCATCGACCGTGACTTACGGCTTAAGGAATATCACGCTGAATGCAACAGTTCCGTCATACGAATGAGGAACTTATAAGAAAATTTCCTTAGAATATAGATTTGATAGAACCGTGAGCCTTCTCAAGGGATGCCAGATAGTTGTCAGTAAATTTATTTTAATTTTATTCTTCTAAAAGCTTCAGAATCGATGTCGCCTTTTAAAAAGAATCCAGTTTATATAAATTGCTGTTTATTTGCTTTTTTGGAGTCTCTTTTAGAGGTTTAAGGCTCGTTACATTTTTATTTCCCAAGAAGCGCTCCTCATGCACGACTTTACAGAATATTTGCAAATTAATTTTTAATGAAATCAAAGCTAAAGTCTCCCATGTGTTTCATAAATGATTTTCTAGAGGCAGTTAATTGTGTTGGCTCTGAATAATGGCATTAGCAGTATGCAGAATGAAGTATATAAAAGTTTTTCCTTTTCCGCAAATAATTCGCATTTAAATGACTTTGGGAAGAAATTAAAAAGATTCCCGGCTATTCATGATTATTCGATCGATTGGGCTGCGTGTGTATGTGCGTAGAAGCCTTAGAGCGATCTATAAAATACTTAACGTTCGTACTGGCCCAGCTTCTGTTAGTTGCCGCAGAGAAATTAATTCATTTGCATTCCCATGCCTGAAAACCTGCTCAAAACATCTTCAGCATTAACGACTGCTAACAGAATTTTACGCTCGACTGCATACAGTGCGATCTAAGCAAAACCTCGTTGTTAAAATAATGACAGTCTTAATAAACGAATAAAATAAAGAATTGGTGAGTTGAAAGGGGGAGAAAACAGGAAAAACTGAAATGAAGCGGTGATGCAACCGAACAGCATAACAATGTACGGAATCAAAAATTCATTAAATGGTAATAATTTGCAAATTGCAATAATTTAAATTTTCTCTGTTGGCAACCGAAAATCAAAAGTATTTGCGCAAATGGAAAACATTAAGATTGAAATCCAACAGCAACAGCCACAGCAACAGCAACTGCAACAATAACAAGAACAACAGTCGCAGCAAAAAGGTAAGGAATTAAAAATCGTATGCACTCACATGATGGCTAAAACCGATACAGTTTATGGTGGAGTTAGTTACCTGCAAAAGGAAGAACATAAAGAGACCGTTTTGCGAAATTGAAATTCTGAACACAAATGTTACAGGCAGTATCAACGCCTCCTTTCCGCTTTTTTGGCTTTTTTTTCCTGTTTTTTTTTTTTTTTTTGCTTTTGTAGCAACATGCGTGGTATGGAAAAAAGTGGATGAATATTTCAAGTTGTTTTTCTTCGCCTGTCCAGCTGTTGGGACCCGATTGCGGTTGCTGGTTGCTGGTTGCTGGTTGCGTTGCTGTTTGCTTATGGAGAGGTAAATAAGTAAAAGCCACACAAACATAAGAAAAACAAATGAATCCAGAGATGATGGTGATGACTACAATGATCAACCCATTGCTAGCAGGATGGCTGGTTGTTTGCTTGTTTGGTTGTTTAGTTGCTTGGCATTTCGATGTGCAAGAAACGATTAACATTTGTAAAGATTTAATGAAATGAAATTTTCGCGATCACCTGTCAATATTACCCGCTGTGAGCTTAAATATGGGCTCCATTCGACTTTTAAATGAAAAAGACGACGACGATGTTGTTTGACCAACAGAATTGCGTTGTTGCGTTGGCAGCACTTGTTGTTGCATTCAGTTCAGTTCACTTGAATTTAGAATTTCGTTGGTGTGCTACTCTGGCTGGCCAAGACGACAAGGCACATGTTATCTTGCTGGGACTTTAACATTCGTTTTTCTTACTTTTATGATTTTCAGTGTTTATTCATTTACGTTTTTCTCTTATTTTATTTTGTTTTATTTTATTTTATGTTTTTTTTTCTTTCTGCCTCTCAACTCAATGGGAGGCATGAAACAAATATATTTCTTAAATACATTTCCCCACAATGTATTCGTTTGTTGGTAGGCTTTATAAATTGTATATAATCGTACAAAAGTACGAAATGAGATTTTTGTTTGGGCCACAAGATTGTTGGGTTATTAAACAGCCATTCTGAGAATTAATGGAACAACAATAAACCAGCAATAACAACAAAAACACCAAATAACATTGTTAACAAATAAAATAATCAAATTGTGTAAATTCTTTCGCCTTGTTGCTTTCAGTTTCCTATAAACCAATATTGACTTGATGTTGCGTTACTTAAAGCCAGATTTGATTTTTGGCAATACCCCCGATGAATAATTTTCATATTGTAGTGTTTTAAAGCAAATTAAATCTTTTAAAATGGTTTCGGGTTTCATTGCCAGTATGCTGCGTTGCACAGTATCTTTAACTTTAAACTTCAAAAATCAATAAAAGCGAGAATAAAAACTTCCCTCTTCCTCATCATTTAAAAGTTAATTAATTTGTCTTTAGCTTTTAAACGGCAAATTTTTACACACATCACGAGAAAATTCTTGTATCTGCAGACGCAATTGTTACATGGACAGTAATCGTTATTTGAATGTCGCTTAAGATAAGATTGTTAGCTCGTATCTCCATTAATTTTGCAGCTGCAGACAAGGTGTTGTTAAAGATCATGACATCATTTTCTCGCCAAATACATAAATAAATGTGACTGTGTGATGTTTTTATTTCCGAAAACAAAATGCGAAGAAACGAAAAGTACAAAATCTTTGCCATTTATTTATTTATTATGGTCTTGATCAAAGCAATGCAAATTGCAAATTGCAAATATCCAGCCTTTGCAATAAATTCACGTCGAATGCGGTATGCGAAAATGAAACAAGTTTTCCTTATCAGTTTTACGGTTGCAGTTGCGATATCGTTTACCGCCTGATGCCGCCACAATGCAGCAGCCACAAATGCAGACACATTTCGCGATTAAATAAGTGCCGCCAAACCCAAAGCAAACATCAGGTACGCTAAAACTCATACACACCTCACAATTTATTTTTGGAAATTTTTAATAATTACGCAGTGCAATTTAGAATTATTTTGTATCATTACACTCGATGTTACCACAAGTAGTCAAACCTCCAATTTATTTGAGTGCAATTATAGTCTACAATAGCATAAGTCTATTTTATCGATAGAACGAGTAATTTAAAAAAAAAAATCACATTATAAATTTTAAATCATTCTTTTATTTAACAATTTAATAATTGCCAAGGCTAAGGGGGAGGGCATGTGTTGAGATTGTTTGCTGGTATATGCTCACTGACCCCTCCCCGTGCTTTCACACATAAGAGATAAATTCAGAGACTTTTGACAGACTTAGATAGTTGGAAAGGATGCCAATAACTCTATAATTCCGCCAATGGAAGCCTCAATTACATATTAAGAAACATATTTATAAGAAACAATTTTCAAAATATATGGGGATTTCCATAAAAAATTTACAGTCATCTTAAATAAAAAGTTCTCAAACAAAACTCTTTAACTTTTATTTCTATGCAATATATATAGAAAATTAAACTGAACTTGATGATTTTTTTAAGTATTAGAGACATGGTAAAGGCAACCTAATGATTGTTAACCTGTAACTGTCTTCGGAGTATGTGCTGGATGGGAATAGTTTCCTCAATTTTTGCGCAAAAATAAAAATTAATTTAAACAAATATTTGATTTCACATTAAATCATTTATTCATCAATAAATAAATTTGGATTCCCCCCTTAATCATTCTTCTATTATTTTGTCTTCTTGTTCCCGGAGAAACAAAAGTCTTAAACAATAAATAATTCTGAACGACACGGTTCTTAACAAAACCATAATTTTTTAAGACTCCTTTAAGACGACCCATCAATTTCTGTACTGCAATAAGCCAAATCTAGAAACTATACTTCAAACCGTGGTATTATCTTTGTAAACTGGCCAAACCACCCTCGCATATTTATGCGTATTTTATGAACTGTAAATAATCTTTTTTAAATTGAATTACAATATTAAACTCAAAACAAGAATTGTATTTTAAGAGTGGCTTAATGCGTTTGCTGGGCCCATTGGCAAGCTGACCGTACGGCTGCCTGTCTGACGTTTCAACTCTTTGGCCACTGACTTTTAAGCATCGAAACTGCCATACAGCGTTGTTAATGTTGTTGCAGGACGTTTCATCTACAATATGAGATAATATTATTGCATTAATGATAGCCGTGCACTGACACGTTTGGTTATCTGCAACGTGCATGTGAATAAAAATTTAACTCTCCTCAGTTGCTGCGCTTACGAACAAGTTCAAAATATACAAATACCTCCAACTACAGCAAACAACTGCACCAAAAAAAAAAAAAAAAAAAGGCTTATAGAAGATTAAATGCCATTGATAGGGAGTAAAAAGGCGGCAATCTTGTTAAAGTGTTAAATCATACACAATGAGTTTTCAAAAAGGACTTGCTGTAACGCTCTCTACGAAGCTACGTGCTATGCAAACGTTTGTGTTTAATATTAAGAAATTACTTGTTTCTCTAAACATGTGACAGCTTTAAATATTTCGCACTTTTCATCTTGAAACGAAACTCCACGCTGTTGGCCATGTTAAGCTGCAGAAATGAAAAGGTTCGTTAATTTCAGTTGAGACTATCGGTCTGCGTTTTACACCCATTGCGGTATGGCATTTGCTTGATTTTATACGCACAAAATTCGTTTTTAATGGCTTTTAAGTCGTTCGCTTGACATTTTGGCACTTATAAATGTCAAAATAAATATGTATTGATGTCTTGATTATAAACAAAATGAAGAAATCGAAAATAAATGCACGAAATCAGTTAAAGTGCAATCAATGGAAATGGAATCATTTTACGAGATTTATACTTTTGATATGCAAACTTTTTCCATTTTTTCTCCTTTTTCCCCTCTCCATGAAATTTATTATGTGTCCAAGGTTATCACACTCACGCTTTAAAAGGAACGCACAATTAAGGGAGGTACGATGAGCAGATAAGATAATAAATCAGACTTCCCTTAAGGTATCTAAAATGGACAGGCTCATGATCAATACACTGTGCGGTGAAGAGTGATTGTATTGAGTGTGCGCTGCCAAGCTTTTCTGCAATTTCACTTGCACCAAATATAATTGAATTGTTTAAGGTACATTTTATGAGATTAGAGTGGAAAGCCATGCGAGTATTTGAGAGATTCGTAATGGGAACAATAAGACACACATCAAATAAGCCACGCATCAAATGGGTGTGTGCGTCTGTGTGTGTGTGTGTGTATTTCAATTCGTATTTGAGAATAAGAGCGTTACCTGCTAGGTAATCATTGGAATAGCAAAAAACAATATTTAGCTTTTTGGCTCTGAAACTACGAATCGAAGCGATAAGCAAAGCAAATTTTCTAGGAATTTTGTTTCTTGTGGACCTTGAAGCCACTCTTACAGAACATTCTGGCAATATTTTTATTTAGTTTTCAATGAAGCAAAGCGTAAATTAATGCACTCTGTTGTTCAACTGCATTTCAAAACAACTATGCCAGCAAGCAAAATTCTCGTATCATAACTGTGGGAATGCCAAAATCTATCTAATCTCTATGATGAATAGAGAATATGTTTGATACGTTGTGTGGCGACACATGGTCTGGAAGCGCGAGAGAAGAAAATTTATGTAGAAAACATGTCCCGGAAGTCCATGAGCTTATATGTTTTTATTACAAAGAAAAAAACAAAAACCTCCACACAAGAAGTGTGTAGCTTTGCAAGGTATTCCAGAGGCTCCTAAACAATTGATTTTGGCTTTCTATGCGGCAAGACGTTTCCAAGAAATTTATTTTCAAGTAATTTGGCCGGTATGGAAATTCCATTTATCCTCTGAAAAAATTTTACCGCCTAATTGTATGGCCTACGTATGTTTGAATAGCAGACGACATTACAAGCTCGATAGGATTTATCAGAGGAAGCGAATTAGTCGGAGGCAGTTACTAATGCTTATTAATGACTCTGAGAGTTGATAATTCTTAAAAAAATAATTGGGAATTCTACAACATCATGTTGCATGGATCACCAATCAATACCATCCACTGCGACGGTACCGGTAACATGATTTCTACTTCGGAATGCCTAACAAAATTATTCTCCGTCTTACTTCAGGGCAAAACCTTTAAATAAAATTCATCATTTCACTATTTATCAAGAACGATGAGGTTCCACAACATTTAGATTGCTGGTGAGAGGCTAACAGCCATAGCAAATGGCTTTGATGTTGGTACGCTATATACCATATTGGGATTATCCACAGTATATTCCGGTAAATAATAGTTTTGAATTATTGTTATATTCTTTATATACACCATTTCCATAGTAAATATTTATTATTTTAGTGGGGCTTTTGAATTTGTTGAAGCAACTTCCAAAGTTTCTACTGTAATAATTAGAATGTCAAAACAATTATATTTATAACCCAATCCTCTCTTCCTGCACAAAGGTTTAGTAAACTAATCCCTATTAAATGTTCGTAATATGAGCAGAGTGTTATTTAATTTTGCCAGTGTACATGAATCATGAATATATATTTCGAATTTAAAATTTTCGAACTTGGCGTAGATTTAACCCCGCCATTTTTGTTGTTGAGAGTTACTTACAGCGCATAACTAGTGAAAACCATTTTTTCGCTTAATTATATTTTTGAAAAAATATCTTCTCGTTCTATTTCGCTTAGCTATCACTTAGCGTTTACTTTTCTTTTCCCCACACAAACGGCGCTACACATGCGCTTTTTATACTTAATCCCTCCATTGTTTGGTTAACTGAGCGAGCTAGTAGACTTACTTAATTATCGATTAACATATTAAATTTCTATTACTTTTTCCACACTATTGATTGTATTTGTGAAGTAATAAAGCGTTCTACTTATCGTGTTATCGGCAACTGAAAAATATTCAGACTTGCTAAAAATTATTTATTTCTATTTAATGATGCATACGAGTAATTATAGAAGTGACCTTGTCTGCCAGCTTTTTGCTGATTGTGTTTACCAAAGTTTTTAAATTATTTTATACACAAAATTAGCTTTGAGGTAATTAGAGATTCTTAAAAAACTAGCAAATATTCGACATTGCTAATTGACTTAATTGCCAGCTTCTTATCTCAAAGCTGCAACTGCCATAATTATTACTTGCATGTATGTGTTTACTATTTATTACAAGCATATTTACAAAAGCTCGAGCTGAAATAATTTTATTTAAGCTTTTGTATGAACGAATATTTCATATCTTAATTAAACAATATGATAAATGGAAATTTGTAAGAACAGCTCAGGAGAGGTCTAAATAAATGAATAAATAAAAGCAAGAAAAGAGTTATAAAAGATATAGAACGGAGAGTAGAAGCAACAAGCGAGTGCCCGGATGCTTGACTGAGCAAAGGAATAGATAGAAAAGATAGATTGCCATCAATGTAAGTAACAATGTTACATTATCTTACACTACTTTTGCTTGTTTTTCTTTTTGTTTTCAATTATTTTATTATTTTAATATGGACATTCATTAGCCTGTTTGATACATATATTTTTTCGAAAATATTTTATATTTCTTATATTTCAATTTTTTTATTCGGTTTAAGGATCAACTCTGGCTTTTTAACTCCTAATCGGGCACAATCAATTTTTTTAGCATTGAACATATTGAAAATGCACATGCACGATTATTTTGATACACTGAATGTACTCGATTACTTCAGCAGCACTGCAGCTGCCGCAGTGGACTAAAAAATAGACAGAATTAGAGCCGCCATTTAATTATTTTACATTTTTCCACTTTGTATTCTTCTAGTTATTTTTTGTTTTCATATAAAAATTTAAATAAAAAATAAATATAAAAAAATACATTATTTAAATTTTTATATAACCAATCAAAAATAATTAAATAACAGACTAAAATAATTAGACGAATTGAGGGAATAAATAATAATAAATTGAATAAGAATTCGAATGTTTTTAGTTCTTCTTAAGCCGTAATTATATTTTAAATAAAAAACTTGATTTTTTCGAATGTAAAACATCCAAATGTGATACTATTGAAAGTAGCACCGCTAAAATACAGAATGTCAGCTGTTTTTGATGTTGCTAAAGATTTAGCCAGAATCTTTAGTCGCGTAGACGTCTTGAATGTGTTTAAATCACTTTCATTTCATTTGTATTTCGAACTGAATTGTTTCGAGTACAAACCTCTTTTACGATGAGCATTTTATACACTTATTTGCTTCATGATGGATACCGCTTTCACACATATTTGAAAAATAAATTGTTGACAGATGGATTTCTGTGTCAATAAATAAAAGAGAATGATATGAAACAGCAGTGGGAGTACTTTTAACCCTTTCAACCAGTCAGAAAAAAATACCGAGCCCAAACCATGGAGGTTTAAAAAGTCAAGAAATGCAATACCATTTGGCGAAATAAACCTTTCTTACACATGCGGGTTTACGGTATTTGCATCTCTCCGCAATTATCCAAAAACTCTTTGGGAAATACAAGAATACTAAAATGGAGCTGAATTTTAAAGGGAATAGTCAAATAGAAAGAAACGAAGTGACGATTTCGAAGGCAACGTTATTACCTGCTCTACCAATTGCTTAAAGTTCAACATACACGATTTTATTCTACGGCACGCGTTGTGGCATATGCCATGTATTCCACGTGTGAGGCACAGTTGGAATGCAACTGTGTAAGAGATGCTTTTAACCAGTCGTATGATGAGCAAACCTTTATGAAATTTTTCATAAAGTAATTCTTTGCATGTGGTCAGAGTTGTATTTACTTTAATATTGTATAACAGTGCGGCGTTCAACACGCTATTTTGATACGATTTGGAAATAAAATGCAATAACATCAGACATGCGTGGGAATGATTCCTATGGCTATGTAGGGTTGTGAATCATGGCTTTTATTGATGCGATAATCACTTATAATGATTCTGGTTTACATTTTTATTGCTTTGCTGAAATAGATAATGCTAATCGAAATCCATACGTAAGTTTTAGAATGGATTAAAAAAATATATATGTACATTTTTCTAAATAAAGGCAATTGGGTAACTCCGCACGCGAATGTATAATGGACAATCTGCTAAGCATGAGATCACAGGTTCGATTCCTACCCAGACCCTGGACATTAGCAATTCCGCGAAACTGTCACCAAAAAAGAGTATAGAAAAGAGGTGATTTAAAGATATTTTCTGAAGGTTTGTCATATAGCAGAGTGTTTCAAACTTCCCATACACTACTGTACTGAATGGAGCAGAGAATTTTTTGTCCAAACGCATAGTACTTGAAGAGTAGTTCTGGAAAAAATGGTGAAGCGAAAATAAGAAAAAATATGCTCAAAAAAATAAGCTCTCTCCATTTTAGTTCTTGCAAAAAGCATACCATGAGCATACAACTACTAGAAGTTTCCCATTGAAGCTTACGCATCGTCAGGCTAGCGCATAAATTTATGCCAGAAATTCATTAGTTGCTTCCACACTTGGAAAATGCAATGTTCCGTGCAAATGAGCATCGTTTGGCAGCAACAGCAGTAACATAATTAAAACTATTTAGAGTGATTTCAGTACATGGAGCGTGCTTAACATTCATTACGCTGTTCGTTGTGATTTTCCTTCCTTTTTTTTAAATATTCTAACGTCGTACTAAAGCTTTTCGCTACGTAATAGTACTCGTATACCGAGTAACATCTGCCTTTGTGATAGCAGCGTGGGTTTGCCAGTTACGCTTGTACGTCAGAGCCACAAAAAAAGGAAACAATAAAATAAATAGAGAGTGAGAGAATGAACTAGACGAAATGAAAATGGGTGGGTTGCTATGGCATCTGTGACTGGCACACCAGACCAGACCAGACCGCACCAGACCGAATGTTCAACAGATTGAAAACTTTATTTCAAATAACAATACTAATAATAATAGAAGAACAAGTGTTTAACGGTCAGTCAGATTCATTGGCGGTTGAGTGCACGCTCTCTAAAATGAATGCACGAGTATTTGAATAACTATTTTCTTTTTAATTTATAGAATAGTTGATGACGATTTACAAAATATTCGTCATACAACTTACATCAGACTATAAAGCCGGTAGCAGTACATTTCAAAAGAGAACTTGAATGAGTTCAGTTCAGTTCATTTACAAAAATTTTCGTGAACTATTTGCCATATAAAAGTGCTGGCAACGTTTTTTCAGTATTAAAATAATTATTTTGTGTATTATTTTTGAGTGTTTGCTGAAATATGTGTCAATATATTCAAAATTAAACAAGTGTTAATTTTATGACAAATAAAAATAAATACAAACACACATACGCAGATACCCATTGGCAGCCACACACAAACTTTGTTTTCATTGTGTTTTTGAGACAAGGTAGTTTAAAGGCAACAGCAACTGTTTGAGCACAGAACGACGTTGCTCTAGTTGAGGCTTATGGTTGCTACTTGAAGCATGTCGAAGAAATTCTCCATAGTACTGGCAATATCTATTATCGTTCTATTACTGTTGGTAGTTGTGGTTGTTGTAATCGCCGGGATTCCATGCCCAGCTTTAAGAAGTTGTGATTCATTTAAGTCCATCTGTGCTTCAAACAAATACGAACATCAATTCTTCTACAGTCATTGTGATATGATACGAGAAAATTGCATGACCGGATCAAGTAAGTGCCTGTAAACTTTAATCAAGAGTGATTTATTTGCATTGTGTTCATGTTGTTACATTTTGTTAATTGACATTAATATGTTTTTATTTAATTTATAAATAATATGCTGATTTATTTATAAGCATATTTGCCACTTGCTTACACCCTACATGTACTTCCATACATGGAAGAAGTACTGGATTAAACATGTCAACAAAGAAATATTATTTTAGGTAACTTGTAATAACAAAATCTTAAAAAAACGATCGGATTGTGTGAAAACTAAAAAATTGTTCAGGCCAGAGATGGGTAGGCGGTTCGGAACATGTTGTTGTCCGATCGCGAGTTATATATGTAATGGGAAAATCCTAAGCAAACAAACAAACGGAATAACTGTTTCATTGGTTTTTCCTGCTAAAAATTTATCGGCAAACAAGTACTGCACAAAACGAACAAAGTCAACAGCATAAATTATTGTTCGAGCGAATTTTTTTTTACATGCAAATCCAAATCAAAGCTTTTTTATCACGATCATGTTGCCACGAAGAGTGATTCACGGTCCCATCTCGCATAGGAATCCCATTTAAAAGTGATAATAATAATGTGCAAGTAAAATACACCTGTTGTTTAAAAATTGTTTAGATGTGAATCAAACTCATTTGCCTACGTTTGCACAATGGGGCAAAAATTACTATTGGAATAATGCAAATGAGTTTTTCAGAAATAATGTGTTTTGTCCAAAGATGGTGAGTCAAACTTAATTGTGTGAAATATTACTAGTAGCCAGCAATTTTTGCTTCTAGCCTTCTCTTTATATCGGTACATCGCTAATATTTGCTATTTTATAAATAGAGTTGGCAAGAAACTTAAAAGCACAAAATATTGACGGCATGTACAAGGTAGGACGATAACTAATCGAATCTAGACCTTATTACTTTAATAATTTATTTACAATATCAGATTCGGTATTTACAGTACTTCAAAACAGTGGGCCTGAACTTTGGTTTTGTTGAAATAACGATTAGTGAGACAATCATTTCGCAGCCGAGTAAAACGCCATCAAAATTTTTCATGTTAATAAATTTTGTATTTCAAAGTGCAACTATATACGTTGTTTTGCATGCCAACTACTTGACAATATATAACAAACATTTAATATTGATATGTTTTATTGGAAACCACGAGTGGCACACGAGTTTCGACTTGAAAATCCATATCTTATTTCTAAATTTTGCAAAAAGTTGCATAGAAATCGTATATTCCCAAACTTGACATTCATATATTACAATTTTTTGCCCCACTGTTTGTGCACATTCTGTTTGTATACAGAAAATTTTAAAAATTTTTATATTGTTCACTCTAAAGTAATTAAATGTATTTTATTTAACTATACATTAATTTATACATTAACCTTTTGCTTTTATTGTTTTCGGAATGAGATAAGACAGTGAATATATAAAATCTTAATTATAAAGAACCTCAACAGACGAATTTGTACTAAAAAAAATTATAATCATTGCAAAAAACCAAAACTGTATAAACAGATAAGAAAAATATAATTTCTGCATTCATTTCAAGGATCGTGGTATTTACCTAAATTATCTAATTAAGCCAGCAACAGAAAAATATTTCATAATCTGAAAAATATTTCAGACTCACATTTTAAGCTGTTAAAAGCAAAAAGAGGAAACAAATTTTAATAACAAAATTTTTGAAATTTTATTAAAAGTGCATACAGAATTCCAAGCATTTTCTGACTAAAATATTATAACTGAGTGCATACCGGGCGGAAAATTTATATTAAATATTTTTGATAGTCTGCATACTCAAAATAATTAATTATTTAAAATTATTAGGAAACACGATTTAGAATATTGCAAGTGCAAGTCAGCAACAGTTCAAATCTTTCTTCGCTTAAGTTTTACTTGGAAAAGTTTGTTGATCTAAATTGTAAAGCGAATGAGAAGTTATAATGCAAAACAGCTGATAATATTTAGTAACAGAAACTGAAAATTATTATTTTATTTTATTATTTATTATTTTTGTGTGTATAGTTATTAAAATTGAATGCCAAAATAACTTTAAAAAAGCTTAACCGAACGGAATATTTTTCCATTAAATTGCAATGCGTCAATCTTGGACTTTCTAGGCGTGTCTTTCAAATTGAAGATTTTAAAAAATTTTAATTAACGTCCATTTAAAACCATAAAAGAAAAAAAAAGAGTAGGAGGAAAAAATTGATTAAAGTAAATCATTCATAAAAAGCTGTAGCCGCAGTTGCTACTCCTCCTTCAGCAGTGGTCATTCTGCCATTGTTGCAATTGTTGCTATTTAATTATTAGTTTAATTTAATTTAATATTACTTTGTCAGAAGATTTATTATTCATTTATTATTCTGGATTAACTCTATTTCTATCAGCATGTAACTAACTGAATTATGATTATAAACTTATTAAAGTTATAGAATGAATAAAAAAAAATAATAATTATTAATAAAAGATATTTGATATTTATAAAAGGATTCCTAAACAAATTTTGTATACGGATTGGAATTTTCTTCCAAATTTGCAAGAAATCAATAGTTCCAGCGAAAACGAAAAGTAGACATTATTTTTCAATAACTAGATCTCCGATTTGCGTCGTTATTGGAATAGGTTGAAAAGCGCCCAAGAGCAAAACACGCATATCCGTTAAATTTCTTTGCGAAAGCGGACTAGATTTAAATATTTAGCAACAATCTATTTTTGTTTAAATTATTATCTTTTACACTATATTTGCATTATCCTTATTATAATTCATTTCTTCAGTTTGGAACTGCGGTTTGAATCTGCAAGTAATTGAAATAGAATGTATTTAAGTCCGGGCGTATCTGCGGACCTTTTCTGCCTCCTGATAATGTCTGAATACATCCTGCCTTATTTCCGTATGAAGCACCTTCTATTATTTGCAGTCAATTTTTTTTAAGCTGCTCTATTGTATCACACCCAGTACTCCTTGTCGAACACTAAATTGTTATACACTGACACGCTACTTTCAACTTTAAATTCAAATTCGGTAATTTCAATTGTTACCTCATTTACAAAATTGCATTGTATGCAGGTGTACTGCAACGCAAATCGGAATGGTTGCAATGAAAGTTGGCTAAGCCAAATCGTTGACAAACATACCCGCCGCAATTCGAGGCTTCACTGTACTTGCCTCAATTTCCCCTCATATTTTATTTTAACATATTTTTATAATATTCTTTGTAGGTGACTTAAAACACTCATTTATTTACAATTCATTGTAATCGTCAACGTCATACTGTCAACATCATCATTCCGCAATGACATTTTCCAACAAATAATGTGTCTTCTGTTCAAGCAGTTGTTTACTTTTTTTCATGCCTTACCAGTAGTTAATGCCTCATTAAAAATACAACAATTGAAAAAAGTGAATATAAAATATTAATTATGAAATGAAAATGAACTGCAAAAAAAATACGCATTATTTTATAAAAATTGTTTTAATTTATTTATTTTTTGTTTGCCTACAAACAACAACAACAAACTGTTGTTGTATATAAATTGTATCTGCGGATGATCAACCTATATAATTTTGTAATAAGTTGAAAGAAATTTAATAGAAAATCCACTTTACGTGCGCAAAACGGGAAATCAAGATATAATAAAAAATCCATTAAATTTAATTGAAATGAAAAAAATTGTATTGGGCCATATTTTTAAAACAAAAGAGTATACGAGAATTATTATGCTTGCTATTATATTTGCTATATTTCCTTTAATTATCATATAAACACTTTTATATTCTGAGTTTTTTTAAAGAATATAACTCGGGGCACCCTACACCGGTCAAGTTGATAAATTCTATTGGTAAAAAATAATTATTTTTCCATTTTTATTGTTGTGTATTAATTGATTTTATTTAACTTTTAAATTATCTTTCAAGCTTAAAGTTGTCTTTTGTTAATATGTTTTGGAAATATTGAAAGAAAATATATTAAAATAAAAGGCGTCTTTACACTTATAATATAATTTAAAATTTTTTGTTATTTTTTTTAAATTCTTCCGTGGCTGCAAATAAAAATAATATTTTAAATAGTCTTTTTAAATCCATCATTTAAACAATTACTTTAATTATAAAACAAACTTCATCAGTGTATTTTTTTTAAATTAATTTTAAATTTTTTTAATTCACTTTGAAATTTCATTAGTGTTTTGATAATTATAAACTAAAACAAACAATTAATGGTTAATGTTTAATGTTAAATTAATAAAATATTTTATTAATAAATATGAAAGTCACTAAAACTTTATTTAAACACAATACAGAAAATCAGAGCTTGAAATTATTATCATTTTGAAAAGTTATTTAAAATTGAAATCTCACTCGTACAAAAATTATATTTTTTTTTTTTTTTGCTTTTAATCTTTTAACCTTTTAACCTAATTTATTTCAATTTGTTTAATTTTTCTTTCCAGAGTGGAAGCGTGACCATTTCTCCCATTGCAATGTAAATAGCTAAACAAAAAAAAAAAAAAAAACAAAAAAACAAAAACAAAAAAAAACAATAATAAAAAAAATGTTTTCTGTTTTCTAATTATAATTTTTAAAACTTATTAATGTACATATTTGAACTTTTTAGTTATTATTTTAAATCAGTTTTAAATATACTGCAAGCCAAATGCTCTTATTATTAATATGCCAAAAACCAAAGTCAATTGTGTTCTAAATAAACTAAAATATATTTTTAATAATTATATTCATAAACTAAACAACTGTATGTTTGCTTTTAAAGAAGAAATAAATATTTAAGGAAAAATAAAAAATTCAAATGCTTTAAAAGCAGCCAACGAGAGTGGGCGGCTTGGAGTTATTCGACAAACAGAATTATAAATTTAAATGCCTCGCAATGAAATGCTGGTATCTCTCTTTCTTATTATAACTCGCATAGCAGCGGAAGTATTTAAATTTTAAAACACTGACTGAAGTTATTTGTGTATTCACTTCCGGTTTAAAAGTCACATGCACTGCTTGAAACTTCTCGTTAAATGTTCATGAGTGCAATTTAAGCAGTTGCTGCATTTATGTTTTATTGAACACCATTACATGCTCCCCATTTTATGTTCCCCCCCCCACTAGTAATGACTATATTTTATGTGGAACGGCTTTAGGCATGCATTTCATTATTCATTTCATATTCGTCATTGCCATTGTCATCATTTTAATTTTGTGATGGCATTTTTTCGAATATTTATTAATAACAAGCATTAAATAATGCAGCATAAGCACAGCAAAAAAGCATATCTGTTGAACAAACATTTTTTATGTTTTTTCATTCAGCATCTACTAACAGCTTATTAAAAATATATGCAACAATAGCTGCAGTTAAAAAATGGCTATTAAATAATAAGCAGGCTATTTAAAGAGAAACAATACTATTGATGAATACACTCGTGTAATACGTGGGTGCCTTGAAAAGTTTGCGGCCTAACATAGAGATTTTGTAATTCTATAGAAGCTTTAACCAAAATTTTCTAATAGATTGTTTAATTAGTACAAGGTATGCGCCAGGAAGGTATACAAATCTGCCGCCATTTCGGCAAACATAAGTTTTGACAGTCATGTGCGGTAGTCGGGAAGCAGAGACGTGGCAAATTTATTCTAGAAAGATATTGGGCAAACCCACGTATTTTAATCGATAAGACCTTTTATGAAACTCTATAATCGATTAGTGTGACAATGAGAAAGTTTAGTGAAGTTTTTTTTATGGAACAACATGGCAACAGTATGCTGTGCAAGATCTGCTGATCTGCTCTCAATTTGGTGCCGTGAAAGGAGCTTGGTCTTTAAAGAATAACTTGGGCCACAATTATACACAAGAACTTGCATTTGTTTCCCTTTAAGATACATTTGACCGAAAGACTTTGACAGATTCCAAGATACCATTTACATTGCCGTACATACGACAGTGGGATGTTACAGCTCGCCCATGACAACCTCGATATTCATGACAAAATCATTTTCATTTGAATGGATATATAAATAAACAGAATAGTCGGTTCTGTGCAATGAGAAAACCTCCTACTATTCATCAGCTACCTTTGCACCCATTAAAATTGATAGTCTAGAGCCAGATCGCACACAAGCAAGATTAAATTGAAATTATTGCAACACCTTCATTTTTCAAGAAATGAAGATGTTGATTGACCTCCACGGTCGCCTGATTTGACTGCTCCAGATATCGAAAATCAAGGTTTTGTAAACCAAACAGAAACGCTAAAAAAAGTTAAAAGCAGATGAGATTTCATAAATGTTGACTCATGTTGCATTAATTTTTTAAATGTTTTCCTTCTTAATAAAATTTGCAAAATTCGCATTATAAAAAAATTGAAGTAAATTTTTTATACAGTGGCAACACTGGTTCATCTGCATATAAGAGATGCAGAGTTTAAAAGTTCGCGAAAACTCTATTCTACTCAGTGCAACATGATTTACTACGCACAGTCGTGCGCATGATCAATCGAATGACTGTTCTAGTGTAGAAAAATTAATCCTTATCTTGTACTAACGGGCCGAAATTGCCCAAAATGTTTTCTGTTGAATACTCATTGGATGTGATAGAAGCTTTAGTACAATAAGTTTTTTAGTTAATTTTATTTATACATAACATATATATTTTATATGACATATTGAGATCGAAGTTGCCCAATGTATACCACATTTTTAAAAGTAAGAGCTACAACCGAAGAACCTTTTTGGAAGACTTAGCTATGCCGCAAGATACCAATGCTAAAGCATATATTGAAAGTATTCAAACTGAGTCCGTCTTAAAATTAAAAGTTACCAATCTGAAATTGGCACAATGCTTCCTTGCCGGGCAGCACGAAATATTGTAATAATTGTGTGGCAAGGTAAAAAATATATTTGCGAAACCCATTCTGAAACAATCTGTAAAAAAATTGCAACATCCTGTACCTAAATGAAATTTCGTATTGGGCAAAATTGATCCACTAATGCCACATATGTTTTATTTATGAGAGACCGGCTAAGGGTTAAATAAATAAGTATTTGCCAATTAGACGGTACAAAATATTACAAAATATTTACCTTTTTCTTTTAGATTTCATAGGAGAAGAAAATAAAAAAATTTTTATTTAAAATCGCATTAAAAAAGAAGAAATTAAAAATTCAAATTAAAATTTCACTTCTGGCATTCCATGTCAAGTCAAAAATATGTAAATTTCACAAATAAAGTAAATAAGACAGATGTTGGTAGTGATACGAACTTACTTTCTTCGGAATTTAAGAAAAACTTCTAGGAAATTTTTTTTTTCTCACAACATTATATTTACATCAATCAAGGACTTAAAGATTTTGCACTAAGGACCTTTTTTTTATAAAAAGTAATTTTTATTTCGATGAATTATGCGAGTGAAAAGAATAGATTTAAAAACTTAGTACCGGGCAGGCAGTTGCTTATTCATTAATCAAGTTCGTCGAAAAATTCCTGTGAAAGCAGGATATAAAAACTAACCAATTATTTGTTGAAATTATTTCTTCAGCAGCCAATTGAATTAACCGGAGTTGAAAATTCAAAGAATGAGCAGGATCAGAACTTTTCCTTGATTTTAGCATAATTCGGTAAGGTTTCCAATTCTTAGTAGCCGATTCGAAGGAGCGTTTGTGTTATCCGAAAGGATCTTCAGTTCTCGAAAACTTTAATTATATGTTCCATTTCATTTTTAATTTTTTGTTTTTAATGCAAACAATAACAATTCCAACCTTTCGTGTTGCAAACATTCCTGATGATAAATTTCCCCACAATAGATCGATGGCGCAAAATAATTTCGCGTTTCGCTACTTTTATAAACTTCTCGCCTGAAAGTGATCTCTAACCCTACAACGTCATCCTTCGTCAAAATGACGTCGCGCAATTTTATTTTCGAATTAAAACCATTTGTTTGTAATTGTACTGGTCTGATTTTCCTTATAGCGTTAGTCACTCGCAAGTTGTTGCTGGATGAAGAAATGTAGCGAAGTGCGCATATCCTAAGCGTTCTTTTTTTCGTCTTTAATTTTTTTCCGTAGTCAAAATGACGAAGCATGACGTTTGTGTAACTTTAAAGTTTTTTGGCATATTTTTTTAAAACAACTAATTTTATCGTATTTGTGAGATCGCGAATCAACGATCGCTAACAGATAAAGGAATGGAGCAGTTTCTTTCGTGGAGCGACAACAACGACGAACTCGATAGTGATCTTAGTGAAATAGGTTGTGAATCAGAAGTAGAGCAATCTGAATCCGTTGTAAATACCAGCTCGTCAGACGAGGCAACTAATGTTGATGAAGATGACAGTCTGTTAAATATTTTGCTATAACTATTCTCCGAGGAAAAAAATGGTCATAAATGGCCGTCAGTCAAAGGCACGACACATCATTATGGACCAAATATCGTACATAAAATTCGGAGACCAACACGTCAATGCAAAAACGTACTTGATCCTCTTGAATGTTTCAAAAAATTCATAGCTAGAGATATCGTTGATGAAATTGTAGAGTGGACGAACGCCGAAATAGCTCAACGTCAGCCCCTCTTACTTGCAAATAGCCATCACTAATGTAAATGAAATATATGAAGTTATAGGAATATTGGCGTTGACCGCTGTTAAAAAAGATCAGCATTTATCTGTGGGGGAACTTTTGGGTAGGTCTTATTATATATCCAATTTCTCATGTCTTGCTTGTGCTTCGACGAAAAGTCTCTACGCTTGCAATTAGTCCATCCTGCAAAAGAAAGATATGCGCTATTTGCCCGTCATCAAACCGAACAATGACAAACTTAGTTTGTGCAAAATGCAATAAAAGGCTGTGTGGC
The DNA here is from genome assembly GCA_963402855.1 of Ormia ochracea. Lineage (NCBI taxonomy): Eukaryota > Metazoa > Arthropoda > Insecta > Diptera > Tachinidae > Ormia > Ormia ochracea. Next base: position 31,290,941 of record OY727107.1, on the reverse strand, counting down.
GATCACAAAATTGAAGTTTGTGCCTCGTGCTTTACATGAAGCAATTTATATTGAAACTAATGTACCTTTTTTAGCTTAACATGTATATTATAGGAAACTATGTGACTGAATGCAAAAAAAATGTGTTATTTGTTTTACTTTTTATATTATATAAAGTTATGTTTAAAAATAATGCCAATTGAAGGAAGGATATGTAATGTTAATTTTTTGTTAAACACTAAAAGAAACAATATATGAATTTCTTTACGTATTGATTAAAAATCAACTAAATATACATAATTAATTAATTTTGGAACCTATTTTTGCTTAAGACGTATTTTATAGTCTTCTAAAATAGGCCGTAGTCAATATGAAGAAGGATGACGTTCTAGGGTTAATATTTGCTCGTGTACAAGAAGTCCTCATATTTGAATATGAATTTCCCACACGCATTAATGAAATAAAGTTAACTACACTGCCGCTAAGCCAAAACTAATAAAAAATTGTTGAAAGTAAGTTTTCTAAATAAAATGGAAGGAGTTCCGCTCTGCAGCGGGCTTAACTTTTACACACTATTTATTTATTTAATGGTCTGCGCAAATATTGAGCGAAAAATATGAAGCGAAACAAAATAAAACAAAATAAAGCAAAGGCAAATAATTCACATTATTAATATAATTTTTGCACAAGTTTACACACATTTTTTACACAGTTTGCCTACTGCATGATTTAAGTTCGTAGCATGACGGCGCTGCTCAGCAGAGAATTACATTGAACAAGTGGCTGCAACAGCAAAGTTTTGACCCCCATTGTGTTTTTCCCCTAATTGATGATTTTTGAAGTGTTGCAAATAAACAAAATAAATAAATTTTATAAGTTTTCGTTTAAAAATAATCTCTTATCTCGTTGCATTTGTAGTGGTGCAATAAATTAAAACAAATAAATCATAAATTGCATATGAGAGTGTTCGTATGAATGCATTTATTCACTCAGATGCATTTGATTCGCATGCAGGTAAATGTCATGATTTCATTTATTGTATTTGAATACTTTTGTAAATAAGAGAAGGCAAATTTCAGAAGCTTCTAAAGTTGAGACATGTGCTCATATGAAATCTTATCAAAGTTCGTTAATTTTTTTTTAATTTAAAGGAAATCTCGTATCTATTTAATGGAAAATTTAAGTTCTGATTAACAACTAAACTCCTCTGAAGAACTGTTTGTGTGAAAGTTATAAATAATCGCCTGTCCTCATATGACAGATGGCAACTTATTCTCGAGCCCCTCCATTTCTACGGTTGACGCGTTCCTCTCTGAGGGCGCATTACAGATCAATTTCCCACTTTTGCCGCATTCACTCCTGATGCCGGCAAAATACATTTATTGCGCAGAGTCAACGAAATGATAGTCGGGACAATTCTGGGTCGGAGCTTTAGTAAATCCTTTATAATAACTTTTTGTGAAAGTTTGTATTTTTTGTTCGTAGATAAAAGAAAAAAGATTAATGGGGGTACATATTGCTGGGCAATAGGCTGATTGTTTGTGGAGAATACCTTTTCTTGCGGCATCTTATTCCAGCTTATTTTAGGTTGTTCTTGTTCTCTATGAAAGTTGGCAAGAGCCTTCACTGCAAGCCTTCAGACTTGGGAAGGCCCATGACTATTTCTCTAAAAAGGCTCAACAAAATTTTTGGCTTGCTTTTGCTCGTACGCGATAGATCCATGGAATCATAATTAAATATTTCCTCTTCCAATCAGCCAAGAATAAAATGTTGGAGAAATGTGGGTTACTGTTTTAGAACTGTTTCGCCTGTTTTCAAAATCACTAAAGGTAACTCTACTACTTTACTACAATCATTCCATGAAGGACTCAACCTGCCGCCTATGACCCTTAAAATCCTCTGATGTTTCGTGATAACTTCCATAGAGAAGCAAAACATTCTAATACGAGCTGGCATAACAAGCCCGCCAAGGGGCATAGAAAACCACAAACTTCCCACAAACCAGGCTTAATTGACGTCACTGCGGAGGCGCCCAATCAGAGCCGTGGATTTATTTTCTAAAGAACTTACAAAGCGATTATGCATTTACAATTTACGAAACATTTTGAAAATCATTTTCAAATGAGTATTTCACTTTAGAGATGTTACAAATTGTTATCGTTATTTTTGTTTTACATCTTTACTAATTGTTGTATATTTCCAGTTTCGTACAATTATTTTTTTATTGCTTCACTTACGGACAACGATAATTTTCTTGCTGAATATTCAAAGGCCATTGTGTTGCCATTCACTTTTCACAAGGAAAGATTGTACATTTTGTTGAATAAATTTTAAATTGCACTTTTCAGTTTTTGCTTTTTTCCGTCTGAACTGAAATTACTATTTAGAAAAGTAAAGAAATAAACACAAGTAGACATTTACAGGTAGTTTTATTTAGATAATAAATATATGTAGCAACTCGTTTGTCTTCCTCAGTCATTGTAATCATACTTCGAATGAGAAAAAGTAGTTAAGCTTGGAAAGAAGAGTTGCTCTGCCAACAGTCAAAGCATTCAACTAATAAAAGGAAGAATAAAAATAATTTCTGGTACATTTTTTTGTTACTGTTTAAATGCCAACAACTAGAGGAATTCATACAAGAGCCAGAAAAACCTTTAATATCGCAACCAAATGATGTTCTCGTTACCAAATCGCAGCTACTTTTTCCAGCAAAAAAAAATTACTTTACAAAACATTGAGCTGCAAGCAGTTGTTTGCTTTTTTTTTTTTTTTTTTGCAATCCATTTGGAATTATGAATTATAAAAAATGTGCAAAAGAATAGAACAAATGAGAGAGAAACGTAAAAAATATTATTATTTTTTCAAAGCAGAAAAATGCAGCAAAAACAGGGCAGAAGTTGTAAAAAAATATTTATAAATATTCCTTGAGAATTTCTATAAAACAATAGAGAAAATGGCAAATGAAACTTTTTCATCATTTGCATCGTTCATCAACATTATCAGCAGCATCATCGTCACCAGCAGCCGCAGCAGGTTGCAACTGGCAATAGAAAAAAACATTCATTATGATTTTCATTATCTTGTAGTTAACAGGATGCAAATTAATCTTTCATATTGTGCATTTTTTTATATTTTTTGCAAGTTGGCTGCCTTTTGTTTCTGCTCAACTAATAAAACTCAACAAACTGTCATGATTCTTCTCTCCTTGCGAGAAATTGATGTATATTGGGGAATAGTGTGCTAATTGGAGTTTATCGATTAGCAAAAGCAAATTGGAATATATTACAAACCATATGTATTTAAAAATATTTTAAATTTATTAAAAAAAAATATTTTTTTATAAAAGAAATATATTCCCGCATATGCTCCAAAGCAATTTTGCACTACAATTATACAGGGAGTTTGACTACGAGGCAAGTCCTGTGGCTGACATTTTGACCTACAAACCTATATTTATTTTATTTACTATTTTCAAGTTTTCAATTTTAAGCAAAATTTAAGCTCAATTGTCGCCGCAATAGAAATAGCGAGGACGGACAAGGACACACGTGGATAGACAGACGGAAGATGCTTAATTAACTTGGCTTCTTATGTCAATGCAGATTGAATATACGTTTTTTTGGAATATAATTTACCATCCCGCTATCAAAACCACTACCTATACCTTTTCATCCTCTTTGGCGGAGAGGGATATAAAAGTACTAATTAAAACACTTTAAGCAAAATCTACGCCTTGTAGACTTTAAACGATTTTAAATTAAAAAAAAAGGAAAAACTCTAAATTTAATTTTTCAGTTTTGCAAAATTTCATTTCAAGAAATTATCATTTCTGATTTTCACTTTTCGAAGCCAATCAATGGATCAAATGGGTCATTAAATTATTAAATAAATTTTGCCCTCAATAATCTTCTTTACAGCCCTGCTTTGTCGAGCTGGGCGTGGTTTTTGGCTGGTTTGCCCGGAGCAAATTTGATCTTGCGTATAGCTTAAGCCCACAGCGACTCTGAGTTCGCAGCATAAACATTCTAATAACAATCCACATATGAGATATTGAAGGACTCTCAGAAAAATTTGTAATTTAAATTACCGACAGAGGTGAAATGGAATCAAAGCAAAAGTCATGGCTACTACTCGCCATCTTTCGCTCAAAATCTGACTAGCCATAATGTGACCTTTAGTGCAACCTTTGGCACATATGCAAAATTTTATACATTTTTTAAAATAAAATTAGCAAAAAAAAAAAGAGTGCAACAACGTCTTTAAAAATATTTAAACATGCTGAAAAATAAAAAAATTAAAAAAAAAATTAGAAAAATAATTAATTAATTCAAAACAAAGTCTCTGAATACCTGTTTTGCAATGCAACGCCACCCCCTTCACGACGAGACATGTATTCCCACTTTAAAGGCCATCATGGCTGCAGTCCACAAAAAAGAAAAAAATTAACAAATATTGTGGGCCATACATAATTCTCCATTATCAGTAGTTATGCAATAAAATGCAAATATTTTGCATTGCATCATAACCATTTGCGTGCAATACTTCAACATATGGTTGGCTGCTATGGAGATAGAAAACATACAAATAAAAAAGGAATCCACCAAAAACACATTGCATTGGAGCGCAAAATAAAGAAACGTGAGATTGTTAAAGGATGATATGAAAATTTATATAATATTGTTTTTTGTGTATTACGAAACCTCTTGCATTTAACCACTAATAAAATTTAAAATATTGACTTTATATTTAACTCTTGAAGAGGCGAGGGGTCAAAAACAGGCAGCCAATTCTCGATATTTTTGCATTCCATTTCATATCAATCACATATTTTTCGAATTTGTTAATAAGTAAAATAAAAATTTTGATGGCCTTGCAAGTTGATAAAATAATCATGACATACGAGTAATCCTGCTAAATCCTTCTAATCCTTCACAAAACCCCAATAGCTTTTTTGAGGCTTTCGCATCACAAAATTGTCTGGTTTTTTTTTGTGGAAAATTTGTATTTGACGACCTGGCCAAATCAACTAACTTTATTGGCACATCTGAGTAAATATTTCCCCGATCCAACCCGGGTTAATTTTCATTTACATTTTCATAACGTTCATGTGCTTTCTTTGATTTGCAATATGATTATCAATGAATTGCATCGTAAATGTTTCAATATCCCATAGAAAAAATTGATCACTGTGCTGAGCATGAAGACAGTTAAATAAAGTGTTGGGTTTTTTCTACTTGCCACAAGCACCCGCAGTTTTAAGCAGGCCTTACAAAAGCTGTTAAATATTGTTTGCAATTTAGGCGCCACATTTTTTAGCTCTGGCATCTAACAAACTAAAGAAACACAGCTTGTATTTATTTTAATAATTGTTCGGCATTTATTTCACATCACTATGGGTAAGCTAAAGTGGGAAACACCAAAATTCATCTGTCAAAGTCCCAAAACATTTTTTACTTCTTTGTGCGAATGAATTTAGTCAACAGGAGCCAACTCGATGAGCCCCATAGAACAAGAACGACACACCAGCTGCTGAGGGCATCGGTTGCATAGAAAATATAAGATGGAATGTACTTGGAGCGATTGTGATTATTACTGCAATTTCTCAGGTTTCGAGGAGTTAATCGATTTAGCAATTGAGGCGTGCAATTGATGTATTCAGAACATTGAAACGGTTTGGGAAATATTCGGCCTAGAAATCATTGCTTTAAGGGCCGGTGTTGATTTTGAATAAAAGACAATTTATTTATGAAATTATTGTCATTTCTTTTTATTGTGATAATGGGGAAAAATAATGGCCAAATGGCCGCAGCACCTCGACGTTAATGTTCCGAATTATCTCATCCTTTACCTGGTGAGTTACTGCTGGTTTATCCACGAACAGCTTATCTTTCAAGTACCCCCAAACGAGGAAGTTCAATGGCGTAAAATCACATGATCTTGGTGCCCAATTGACATTGCCACCATGTGAGATAAGATTACCATTGTGAGCTACTGTCTGGCAAGTGGCACCGTGTCCCGTTGAAACCACATAGCGCCCACATCCATATCCTCTAATTCGGGCCACAAAAAGTTCGTTATCATCTCACGATAGCTCACACCATTCAGACTAACTGTCGGAATGGAATACATACGGCCTAATGATGCCATCAGCTGGTAAAAGGCTACAAATAGTCACTATTTGTGGGTCCATTGGTTTCTTGACAATTACTTTATATCAACATTCGACCAAATGCGGCACTTATGTTTACTGACGAATGCACTGATGTAAAAACGTGTCTCATAACTGAGGATGATTTTCTTCGATATGTATTTTGTTATGAACACCCATTTTCATAAAAATCCTAAATATAATGCATTGCTCGATTTTATATCCTTCCATGGCTCAAATCGAGTTAGCCGGGAATCGAGAAATATTAATACCTCGGGAAGAGCTTTTTAGCAGTTTCCCATTCTTTTTTATTCGTACTATATTTTCTCTTTGAAAACTAAAAGAACTCTTAATTTTTTTATATTTCATATTATAGTTCTCAATCAGTTATTTTTTCAGTAAAACATTTTTTTTAAACACACTGAACTTTAGATATTGATAACATTATAAAAACCGTGCATTTACATGATGGCCACTTCAGGGCCTCTGTTGTACTGACGAGTTGTCATAACGGCAATCAGCATTGAGGCATATACACAGATTTGCACTTTAAAACAAATACAAAATTTGATAAAAACATGTAGGATGTATACCGGATAATACCATTCTGGAATATATTCTGAAAGCTTTGCTCGGTTAGGAATTTCCAATACAAGTGTAACGACAACGAATATCAACGTTATCAAAATCAGAGAATCTGTGCAGACTTGCACGCATTTAAGTTCCTATCAAGTTAAGGATTTAATGTTACCAAACCAAAAATTATATTTCAGAAAAACTAAAATTATATTACCAGAGTTGCCACAAATTTTCCCCATTGTGCAATATCAACGTACCCAAATTCAAATTATTATTCGAATGCTTATTGAAAACTACTACTGTTCACAGCGACTGTTTTAATAAATTTATTGAATCAGAACACGGCATCATCTTAGAAAAATATTTGTTTGTCTATTTTCTTATTTAAATTTATTTTTCCAGCTGTCCTGCCAATAGAAAAAGTGACTTTTCTTTTCTAGTTTATTGTTGGTTTTGTGTTGCCAGCCGTATATAAAAATAAAAAAACACACTTGAATTAATTGACGAACAATTGCCAGCATAACAGCCGCAGTTATTGAATTATAGTTGCAATTAAATTTTCTTTCTTTTGGAAAATCATATAAAAAGAAATAAAGAATGTTGGCATGCAGTAAACAAATGATTTTCTTATTGAATTTAATACAATTGTAAAAAACACCAATCACTTGACCAGTTTATATAACTATGGACTTGATAACTGATCCATGATGATGAAAAGCATTACATTTAAATAAATGGGCCATTATTGTTTCCATATTTTTTTCTGCCGAAGTGCAAGCAACAACTACTGAGTTGCGAATAGTACTCGAATATAAACCAACAATTGATTGACAGTGCAAGCACCGTAGCAGAATACTTGTAAATACAACTTGTATTATGCACTTATAGTTGTTGCACAAATTGTGGAAGTAGAAAAGAAATGAATAAGCAAGTGCATGTATATTGAAGTTAAAATGTAACATCTCATCGTTAACAATGACATAATAATAGTTGCAGCGGCAGTGGCAACATGAGTGGCAAAATTCCTTTCCTATTCTTCGGCTGTGCTGCTTTAGTGGCAGCAATTGCAAAAATCTTAACATCTTTTTCATTGTCAACTGTTGAAGTGTTAATGCTTAACTTGCAATTCTCAGATTCTTTGACTTTTTCTCTATATAATGAATGATATTGCACAAATCTCGCCTAGATGCAAGCAAACATAAATATTCTAGATGAAATGATGTGTAGTGGCACACCCAACTCAATAACTCTAATCGTATGCTAAATTGTATTATATTGTATAACGAGAGGAAAGTGTTTATATGATTTCATGTAATCCGTCAATCAGATGTGTTATCTGCATCTCGCTTAGCGACTGTGGACTATAAACGCTTTTCTCGCACAACTTGTAACTTTAAAAAAATAATATTCCACAACTCTCTGATATAATAGACCATATTTCGTTTGTCGTCGTCGTCATCGTCATCAATTTAATATCAATACCAATCGTCATCAATTCGATACAAAACTTGTATTCCCAAGCACGAATGTAACGGTTTCTAAAGCACACCCCTAATAATTTCCACACTTGGTTTTTTTTTTTACTTTCAGTTATTAATAAAATTTTTTCCTAATAACTTTAAAAAAACAAAAATTTCAAACACCATCAAATTGGGCTTTATCGCATGTATCCCACCACCTTAGGATTATCAGAGCCAGTAGTGTCAAAGATAATTTCTGAGATTCTGAATGGCATTTGTTATGATAGATGACGTAGAAGCTGAAGGAAAACTGCGTTTCTCTCAGAAATCTGATTTTCCGAGCGATGTTGGTATGTGGATGGCACCCACATAAAATAATGGCTGCAAATAGTGAACAGCGCCATCTCCACTTAAATCGTGAGGGCTCTATATTGTTGAAACTCTTTCCCACTGCTTTTTAAAATCACAAAGGGGACAACTTTTTTGAAAGCCTTTGTAAGTGAAGGATTTTTTTCCATCTCCTCCACTAACTTGGTGAACCGATCAACCTTGTAATTTTTTCATCTTTTTCCATTTTCCCTTAAAATCGCAGATTGTACGACATTAAGACAGCTGCAACACAAACAGAGTCAATTTAAATTGATGCCGCCGTTAATGTTGCATGCGGCACACAAAAAATCCATCGACGCTTATCAATAAATCTTGATATTTATAATAGGCTCATTGATTTACAACCATCTACAGAAATCGGTAGCGTTTGGTAATAATGACGATAAAGGCGATAATGGTGAATATATATAAAAAAATTTTCTAATTGTTGGCTCAGGTCATGTTAAGTATTTTATACTTCTTAAATCCTTTAAGAAATGTTGTTTCTCTCGAGAAGGAAGTGAATCATGAAGCAACTATTTAAAAAACGATTTAAAAAATCGTTAATTTCATATTTTAAGAGTAAAAAATGGGCCATCAATTGAAAATGCTAATGAAATACGTACTACTAATCTCGAAAAAAGAGATCTTCAAAATCATGAAACGGCTCCGCTTTTATTCAAAAACCATAAAAGTTTTGTGTAACTCCAAATGGAGTTTAAACTGCGACTTCTAATTTTTTTTTCTTTGTACATCTAAGTACAAGTGGCTGCATTAGGAATGAAAATTTCGGCCAAAAATCAAATCATGCAGTAAATCGGGGCAATTTTACTCGAAAGAAATTTCTTGAAATCACAAACAGTGTTGAGGAATTACATATTAAAGGATTCGTAATTTACTCTTCTCTTGTAGCCAGCACAGTGGCCTGTCTGGAAAAAATTGTGAACCAATATGAACCCCTGCGGCAACACTGGCTACCGTGTAGGAAAGAAGAAACTTAAGATGTTCTAAACTCTTCTTCCCACTCTGGCAATGCCATGCGTAGACACTCATAAACACGAATAGACATGCTCATCTCCAGTATTTAAAAAGTGATTACAATATTTTCTTCACCTCATCAGCTATAATTACATGCACAATAATCAGTCATCTATATCTCATTTAGAATATCGCTCCTGGTAAATCTACAGCTAACGTCGAGGTTGTAAATTGTTTTTTAGATAACCCTTTAAAAAGGAGTAAGAGAGTACAATTGCTCAACAACGTGGTCCGAGTACATTCCACAAGCAGATGCACGATTACTGCCATGAATGCTCAATTGAAAACAGTACCACATTGCTGCAATCGCCACTGCGAGCAAGTGATAAGAGAAGCGCACTAAGAAGGAAAATTAAAAACATTTCTTGCAAGTCTCCAGTTTATCAGTGAATGAAATCTTCATAAATGAAGTAAACAACTCAAAATCCAAAACTTATCTGTGTACGAGTAGAAGAACTACAAGAAAATCTATCAAAAACACATCAAAGATGCTCTCGCTAGACAAACACATGCCATGCCGCTCCACTAGAAACTACACACATACTCACGCAATCCCTGCCGTTAACTACGTCAGCAGAAATGCTAAAAGAAAACTAAGTAAAGAAAAAAAATAAAAAATAAAAAATAATAATAAAAGTGATGCACTATGGCTTGTTAAATGGATTCAAGAGATTTTCATGGTTGGTTATGGTGTCGTTCTGTTCAACAATTTTAATCGAAAATCTTATCATCAGCCAGCTCTATTTTCATGTTCATTTCAATGATTACTTTATTGCAGCTATGAAGTACGTGCACACATCCACACATCCACTTAAACACTAATTCTATCATTCTTTAAACTAACAGATTTTATTTCGCAATTTTCGTATGTGCATGTCTCGCTTGCAATTGGAGTGGTTGGCACTGTATGAGATTTCTCTATTGCCGAATTGTATTAGATTATTATTTACTTGGATTGAAAATGAATTCTTTTCACTACACACTTGTTAAGTGAAACAAGTACTCGCCTCGCCTTCCTCTGGAAACAGCATTCGAAAATATTGTAAATGGAGTTGGTTGCAACGCTTTATCGTTGCCGGAAGTTCAAGTGAGCTCTGCTGAGTGCATTGCGCTATTTAATGGTTCTAATCCTTTTGCCAATATTTCGTGTAATTATTTTTTTTATTTTCTACATTCCATTTTTATGTAGATGATCAAGAAAGATTTGCTTGCTTATGACATTTTATAATCGTATATGCAGTTTATCTGATGGATGTGCTCGACAACTACTTGACAAGATTTTCAAGAGTTAAACATTTGCGAGATTTAACAAATAATTGTTAACTTGTTGTTTATTTTAATAATGGATTTTGTTGGTTCTTATTAAATATTGTGCTTCGAGATCTTTAATTTAGAAATATAAAAAGAAAAGCTTCTTCCAAAATGATACTTTAATTAAACACGTTGACCGGAAACTGGCCTCTCTATTTAATATTTAATATTCAATTGCATATTAATGAATTCGTTTATTTTTGTGAGGAGCCATTTAACATCAGAGGGACTATAATTGTAAGAAGAGCAGCTGTGATAGAAAGTAAACGGTGTAGATGAGCAAAAGTATGGAAAGGGAAATTGGACAAGGTGCCAGTGCTATCCATGCGGGGGCTGCTGCAGACATTCAGAAATTACAGATGGCTAACGAATTGACGTATTCAATGGTTTATATATTGATCGTTATAACAGAGAACTCTTAAAGGCAAGAAAAGATACCCTACTCCACTGGAATTACAAGCAAGGCTTTTGTAACAGTTTAGTGGGCGGTGCGCCTTGTTTACCTTTTTGTTACAAACAATTATAATTTTTAAATTACATGCCATACCACAGAAAATTGAGCAAATTGTCCAAAATACAAAAAAAGTGTAAATACCGACACTATTACTAAAGCCTAAGTGTGGTCAAAAAGGAAGATATTATTGCTTGGCTCGATATATTTCTGAAATTACTTCCATGGTAATAAAAGGCCGAAACAGTATTTTTCCACATGTGCCAATTGCAGTCTTATTAAAACCACATTTCCACATAGTTCAATGAAGTGTACCATTTTAATCTGAAAGCAGTGTAATCAAGTTAAATGTTTGTTTACGTACTCGAAATATCCTCTTAGCGATACCTGGAAAGCATTAAATTTTTATTGCATTTAATTTTTGGTGAAAAGAGTTTTAAAATTTATTTATAAAATCCGGAGGTACATTTAAATTATTTCCCAATCATATTAATTATTATTTATTGGTAATAAATTCAGATAATTTTTTGCAGGACATTCTTTTTATACTTTTTCTGATATTTTTACATCATCGATTTGTAAGTTCGGTTAATGAAAAATTTATTAAAAATCAAGGCAGTAATTCAGAATTATTTACTTCGATAAATCTTGTGTATTTCAAAAAAAATTATATATTTTTCCATTCATATTAAAAGTGAGAAAAGAATAAAAAAAATATATATTATATATAAATATATATTTTATCCGAAGTTTATTTATAAAAAAAATTACAAGTGAAAAACAAACTTATTTTAATACAATTAAACAAAATTTACACAAAAAACTGCCCATTTCAAGTTAATAATCCTACGACACACTTAAAAATCCTGTTCCTTTTGTTCATGTAATGCACTTTTATTTTATTTTAAGATTTGTGTGTCCTTGAAAATAAACCACTTTTCCTAAAAACGCATATCTCGAAAAATATGGGATCGCATACAAAAAGCAGGATATACAAAAAATATATATGTGTGTGTATGTGCAAGTAATTAAATTATACAATTGATATATATTAATAAATACCAAAGCCGATACTCAAACGCACGACCTGACATAAAGAAGTACATGAAGTCAACCAAGTATCAGATATTCTCTCTATATATATATATGTATCTACGTATGCTTGAATATGTGTGTGTTAGTTTGCAGTATAATTTCCTCCAAGAAAGGGCTGAATGAAAGTCAATCAGCTGATAATTGATTTCATAGATGGCTCCGGAAAAAATCCGTGAAGTTTCAATATACGTTTGCATATAAGTACGTGTGTATGTATATAAATATGTATATATATATAGCAGAAGTCCGTGCAGATGTGAGATTCGATCCATGCAATGTTCGGAAGTAGAAGCTTGTTACTTACTATAAAAACCATTTCCATTGCTTTTTGACGCAGGCTGTCAGGGTATCTGAATAGCATCAAATTTAATTGAAGCAGAAAGCGAGTGCAGAATAATTATTTATAAATATTGTTTTTAAATGCTCTCAACTTTAAGGAGTGTAATTTGCAGCTCGAACTGCCTTTTAGATTTCACAGATTTCCCTTTCCCTTTCATTTTCCTTTCTTTTCTTTTCCTCTCCTTTTTTGTTTTTTAGAGCTAAAAGTGTCATAAATTATAAATCGAGCAATCTATTCCATAGTTCGTAAATGATTTTATTACCAGCCAAGTTAAGCCACAGTTCAAGTGCACAAAGTTGTTAACAAAATTTTGTTGCAAAACTATTTTTTCTCTCCTCGATACCCGATTGCACATTTTCTTGTGCATTTTAGTGCACTTGCACTAAAATTGCATGCATCCATAAATTGCAGCAACATGCATGTATGTTACTTTGTGTTTGGCCAAAAAATGTTTTTCTTTTTATGTTGCCAGTTGCAAGTAGATGTGACGTGCAGTTGCTGCTGTTGTCCCTGCTACCAAATTCTATGGCTTGACTTGAAGTGTTTTGTGTGCACAAGGGCATTTCGAGATGTTATTCGTATGAGTATGAATGCACTGCAAGCCTGTCTTATGGGCTTCTCATTCAACTTTTGTCGGTAATAAATTCATCTTTTGCTTGACACTTTGTCGTTCCCTGCGTTTGCTGTTTGTAGGGAAAAGTGTAGGGCAGTACTGAGAAATGCATGTGTGCGTATAAAATTCATTATTGTTACATTTTCTTGTTGTTGCACTCCTCGTTGATTTTTTTCCTGTTGTTCTCGGGCAAAATAAAAAGTCACTTTAAGTTGCCTCGACTGTTCTCATTCTTGTACTCGTGTGGACCTGAGTTTGCGACTTTTTCTTTCATTGCTATTCTTTTGGGTTTCTGCGAAAAGCACAGAACTGAACACGAGCAATGCAATCAAGAACAAGCAAAATGCAAAGAAATCAACAACTTCAGCATCAAAGTTTGTTGGCGTTAATTTATAAGCGTCACAAAATGGTGAATTACATTTGTTACGTTTTACTGTTGCATTTTGTATTGCAAAAAGTGTTTTGCGCAACGAGCACACAATCCTTCTTGCATGTATTTTATTTTGGATATTTCCGAGAACTCGGTGACGTTGAGTTCAAGTAACAACAACAAAAGCAACAATTTCAAAATACAAAACGGAGCATCCTTTATTAAATGCTCGTGCTCTTATTCGCCGCTTTGCTTCCTTCATGCCGCTGCAGTTGTTTGGTTTTTGTTTAGAATTAAAACATTCCCCTGCTTTAAGGAAACACTCTTGTGTACAAGTTTCATTCAATCTAAAACATTCAGTTGAATGACAACATGTTTCATTCATTTGACTAAAAATCTTCGAAAGAGAAAGCGGAGAGAACACTTTAACTTAAGGATATATAGTTAATGGTCTGCTCTCTTAGCCGGAATATATCAAATGATAGCCGGCTGACATTTTTACATCAAACTAGAAAATGAAATTAAATTTTGGGAAAGTAAATTTGATACCATGGCAATTACACCTGTGCCGCAAACTTCCACATATCCTCATTCACGCCCCTTTATTTGCTTCCTCAGCAACATATTTTATGGTGAGCACTGTGATGATGTGTTTTATATAAATTTGAATTCTTTGGTTTTTAAATCAATAAATTAGTTTATCGAAATGTTAAACAAGTCTTTGCAATTTCGAGATATCATAACGCCTCTTGCTTACATGACAAGCTACAGTGGGCCAATAGAGATTTATTGCATGTAAACTTATTGTGCAAATTTAACAACGAAAAATTCTACGTTGAATTATCTGTTTTGCATGGTGTGACAGCGCCGCAGTTATTCAAAAGCAACTAAAGATAATTAAAAATAAAATCCGATACGGCAAGAGGAAAAGAAAAAATCCTTTACGAATGTGAGTGATACCAAAAGCTGAATAGTCTGCATAATAAGAGCAGCCTCTCTGGCTAATTCGTTACCTATATGCCATAAAATCTATTTATTACTGTAACTGCCAAGACGATATCTGGACGGGTGATAGCAATCACTGACCTGCTGAGTGATTTGTCTTAAAAATATCCTAAAATCACAAATTCAGTCCCAACCACGAGTTGTAATTCTAGAAAACTTTGTAAGCAATTTTCCTTACAAATAAATCGTCAAATCATCTTTCATAGCTTTTATAATTATTCTTTTTTTTGTTTCTTCTTTGCTTTTACAGAAATAATATTGAATTGCTTTTCAAGATAAAATTTACCATAAAATGAAGTGTTATTTAAAATCGATTATTACAAATTATTCATATTTTTGTTAAAGTTATCAAGTTTTTCATGAAAATATTTCTGGACCCGTTTATTGAATAATTATTTTATTTGTACGTTTTTTATTGTATTGTATAACTCGAATAATTCGGAGGCGAATATAATCATTCCCATAATATAACCGTATTATATTATACTAATAATTTACTGGAAAACTTTTATTATGATTATTAATATTTTTATTACAGCCAAATGGAGCGCTGACAGCAACGGCAGATGTACGTAAAGGGTGACCCTAAAATACAGAGCAAAATATTACTTGATACAAATGATAACTTGGCATGCATACTTTAGGAAATATTTTCTCAAGGTAAAGAGTGTACCACACAATTTGGCATTATCTTCAATACCACTTTAAATTCAATGAAATCGATGGCTTGCAGACTTGGTGACAATGTGTACAGATGAGAATGAGAGCATCGTGTCAGGGTTCGTGAAACCGTTATCTTCAATACGACTTTAAATTTATGAAGACTCCGAAGTAGTTGATGGCGCTGGACATACCTTTTCTCGTGCACACGATGATCTACAACACGCTAGTACAATTCGGCACAATCAAACAGGAGGAAACATTGGACGTACTCGGACACACCTTTAGACACACCGGCAGCTTGGACGCAAGCAAATAGGACAGACTTTGTACCTTGAGCAGGGCGATTCCAATCTGAAGCAATGCGAAAGCCATTTCATGATAGGAATACATTCAGGGGAGAGGAAAAAACGGTGTTTTGTGGGTATGCCAATTGTGGAAAACCCGAAATACTCGCGATGGATAACGATGCACGCGAGTTACATCCTTTCACATAGTTAACACTACCATCCACCGAAATAAGGATGACAAGAAATGGTAAAAGTAAAAGGACATAATATAATTATAATAGTCTAGACTAAGAAACTATACATAATTATAATATTCTAGACATAGACATTGTACTAATGATAATAACGAATAATTATAAGAGTCCAGGCATAGACATTGTACTAATGATAATAACGATCATAAGCATTAACTAAACCAATAGTATGTAAACCAAATGAAAAACTGTCTGGTATGCAGACGACATAATTACTCATTACTTTATGATCCTTGTTAGTATAAATAGACGTTAAGTAATAGTTATTAACTCAGTCTTAAGATCAATCTAATAAAAGAAACTTAAACCATAATTTTGCGAAAGCCTTTCTTTTAATTCGCGCAATGCAGTAATGCATTTCCCCAGCTTAACCCCCAAAAAAAAAAACAAAAAGGAAAGAAACTCAATATTATTATTATATATTGTTTTATTATTGTTTTTATAATTTTATTGTTATTATTTTTATTCTAACTTTTACATTTTATACGTATCAACGGATTTAACAATCCATCTTTTAATTTTTCTCAAAACGAACGTATTTAGTTTTGCTTTCAGATGCGAAGGATGTCTCATGCTAAACCTGGCGGAATACGAATCCTCTACGTTGTCTATTAATTTAATTAAATTAATCTTATGAAAGTCTAGTCCAAAGTCTTACTTTGCATTTATTGGGAATATTTTCGTTGTCTTCATTGGAAGTAAAATATTAAAATGAATTCATGTCCTTAATAATTGCATTCATATATTGAGCATTGAGGAGGCTTTTCAAAAGAATATTGCAAAATCTTCACAAAATTAACAACTTTTGAATAAAATATTTACAAGTTAACGAGAATACCAAACGCAACAGATGAAGTTATTGAAAGAGTGGCAAGAATAAATATTTACCCTTTCTTCATTTGTACAATATTTTGTTTTATTGATGTAAATAATACTTTATATGAAGTGGAATAAATTAAATCGGCTTCAGTGATCAGAATATTTTTCGATTACTTCTTGTTCTACTTCTTCTAACTTGATCGATTACACACGTGTTATATCAGAGATTTTTAAAGATGAATTTACAAGAACTCTTTTGTTTTGCATTTAGCGAAAAATTATAAACTTATATGTTTTCCAAATTTTTCAGCATCACGCCACTGATTCGTGAGCCCCCATAGTTTTGCATACTCCGCCATTCGTAATATATTTTAAAAGTTTAATTTTATTTCTGTAAATTCAAAGTGTAAAAGATTTGAAACTAATTTTTTATAGAAAAATTCCCTTCTGAAGGACTCTAAATATAAAATAGCACGCTTTTCCGAGTTTAACTCGTTCAAAGAAAAATATGTGGTTTGTACTAACACAGAGTTTGGTTGATCTGTGAAAACTACCACACTTCTTAACCCATTATTGTCAGCAGTTGCCTGATGGGAACCCTTACTTTTTAAACTTTTTAAAAAGTGCATTCAAAAACAGTTACCAATTCATTGCAAATTATAATCTGGCAATAAAAAAATAACGTGTTTCTAAGAAAATATATTTTTAATACCCTTCTGAAATATTTTGCTTTTAGAACGTTACAAAAAGGACGAAAATTAGAAATTATTCATTGCCATTTTAAGTTGGCTTTGCAGAGTTTAATGTTTGTTTGAAAAGTTATTTATCACACTGTGTCCTGGCAACCACAACTTCCCTCCCCTTTGACACAAACATCAAGTATTAACCATCTCAAGCACAGATGAGCATAATACCCTTCACAGATTCAAAGTCCTTGTTTGAATATTTCATACTTGTATTGCAATGCAGTATAATTAATTTTCAATTGCCTTATTGATCAAAATTACAACAACAATGGCAATATAACTGACTTTGTTGTAGCTGATGTTTAAACTTTCGTTGTTAGCTCTACATTTAAGCTGTTCTATGAACATTTTGTTACTTTAATTATGATGGATTATCGCATGGTTTTGTGTCTGCCGTGTGACTCTTTGTTAACGATTTGTGAAAAGTTTGATAAATTAATCCTTTTATGTGTGACTGTGATAGATCCCTAAATGCTTCTGTATGATTTTTTTTAAATTTCGTCAGATTTTGTTAAAGCATATAAACGATAAATTGTGAAAAGGCGAAGTTCGTTCATGCTAAATTTTTAGATCCATACAACTTGATGAACAGTACGGTAAGATGTAGAGCAGTTAATTAAGAGAAAGCTTTGAAAGCTTAGAGAACATTTTTTATTCGGCTTTTCAGTTTGTCAAAACAGAACTTGATCAAACTAGCCAAAAATAGCAGAATGCCTTTTATAACACAAGCTACGCTAAGAATACGGTTCAAATTATTTTGGCTGGAATTGGTGCGTCTGTACCAAAGTGGCTGCTGGTCAAAAAAGCATGTCAATAGAGTCATTTGAAAAACTATGCCAGTATAAATTTTTAAAGTATATGTCACATATAATGCGACCAATATCGGATGTGTCAGCATGACATCAAAGGTGGATGCTGGAAACGGAGCGAAAATTAAAGCGATAAAAGTTTTCCTAGAAAGTGTCAAATTGATCACTGTACTGAATAAAAGGAATTCTTTTCTTTGCATTAATTCCAAGTATTTTGAAAGTACTTTTGTATTCTAATAATGATTTGTTATGAGTACATCTTAAAGAAAACTAAGTATTACTATGAAATATTTGAAAAATTTTATTAAATAATCTTTTCTGAAGGCTTTAGTATCAGCCAACTCAAACACTTTCAGTATAATTGCACAATATTTTGTGTGCTTTAATAATACTGCTCGCGTCTCTTCTAATAAATACGAACTATTTTCATACATACAACTTTGTTTCGGTAGTTATTCTATTAAGTGCTCAGCTGTTTTCAATTGAGGTAACGATGTAAGAATTGAAAGTCATTCCCATATTCGCTAAAGGAATCGTCCTTAAAAGTGAGCAACAACAATAAAATTTAGTTTGCAAAAAAAATGTGAATGTTGTGAAGAGCAAAACGAATTATTAAAATGAATTTTTCTGAATTATCCAGTTTGGTGACAAATTTCCACTCATGTAGGAAGTGAACAAGTACTAAGAAAAAATACTGAAAGGTAATGCATGTCAAGGTATGGTGCACAAATATTTACGTGCATATAAATGAGAAAGAGTCCTCGAAGCAGCAAGCCCATTGCAAAAAACACAAAATTCAATAAATAGTATGTCGTTAGCAGCACTAATAAGTTCGTTAACTATTGGGATTGATGTTAACAAAAGTACTATTAGAATTACCATCTTTGATTGGCTAAAAGCATTTCGCTAGCCTTTAAAGGCTCCTGATAAGCGCAGTGTAAGAGAGTTTCAGTATTGATATTATATTACCAAATTAAATAAGAAGAAAAAGGGTTGAGTCAACTATTGAAATATTCAGTGGCTCAAGTAGCAAGTTGTTCTACCACAAATGCCTAAGAGCATGGGTTCGACATGCCGTCAGTCATAAAAAAAATTCTCATCAATTTTCCTCATGTGCTTTAATATCGCTTGTAATAATTGCTGTTGGAATGGATACGTAACGAAACAACTTTACCGTTCTTTTGTTACATCAAAATAGTACGATTGTCCCCTTCTCCTTATACCGAAACCAGATTTACACAAGTTGGGGTTATCGCTGTCCTTTTTGTCTTGGAAAATTTTTTTTCTGACACTCTGGCCTGGTTTTCCTCCGGGTTTTATGCGACTATTTATGCGAATGTGCTTTCGATAACAATAAATTATAGAGGAAGCATGGGAAAATTTGTTAAGTTCCAGTAGTGCCAACAATTAAAAAAATACTGCCAAAAATAAAAGGAAAGAGGTTTTTAATTTTTTTTTTTATATAGACATAAGGCGAATAACTTAATTATAAGCTTACGTGCTAGGACAGGAGCTATAACTTCTATGGTCTTAACTTCTCTCATACAGTTGAACATAAATGGTAAAACTAATTTATTTATTTATAATAAGTGATAAAGTTTACACTGTTTAAGGAACTCCAATAATAGACCTGAATTGTCTAATGTCGTTTCTTGTAAAAAATTATTTTTTAAAATTTTTTCTCTTTGAATTTTGAATTTTTCGCATATTAGAATTAAATGTTTGATCAAAATATTTGATTTATTGCAAAATTTGCATACATTTCTCTGGTTCTTATCAAACAAATGACTGTGTATTATCACAGTACGTCCTAGTCTGACTCTAGTCAATACAACTTGGTCGCGTCTATTAAAATTGTTGTTTTGGTCTTTAAACATGTTGGTTATTCTCATTTAATTTGGATTTACTTCTTTATACCAATTAGAGGAATTGCCCCAAACTTCGAATAGCTTTTGTGAGAAAGTGTTTTTAATATGTTTTTTATGTCCGCGAAATTATAGTTGGGTAGAGTTAGTAAAGGTGAAATATATGCATTTTTGCTTTTTTATCTGCGTGTTCAGTACCCGGTATTTGTACATGACCTGGGATCAAGATGGGTATTATTCTGGGGCTGTTAAAGGTAAGTCTTTGTCTAATCATCTGAGGGGGATGCTTGTTGTTGGAGGGGTTACTGATTGAGTCGATTGAGGAAAGAGGTGCCACATGAATATAACAGGTGACTGCAATGACGGTTTATTTATCAACTATTTATTTCTTCAGATCTCTGAAGGTCGTATTTCGTAAGTGAAAAAAATTCTTTTCCAGATGTTGTCCAGCATTACTCTCGTTGCGGAGTAAATTTTACTTGAAGAGTTAAACCCGAAACTTCCTTATGGAAAAATATCTCTTGCCTTTTAAATTGATATTCTGTTTCAAACATTATAAATATTTATTCAAAAAACTATTGCCAATATTTTGAATTGAAATTTGCTATTTATATGATTCACTGCTACTAGTGCTACATCTGGAAAAGACTTTACCTTTTTCATTGCTCAGCATTAGCTGGGCAAAAACCCCACCTCATTTGGCAATAAGAAAATGGAATGCTTCGCTAATAGTTTATTAATAGTTATAACGATGCAGACGAAAATGATAAATATAGTGAAGGACACTCGCATAGATTGCGCTTCCAAATAAGCACAGCCAAGAATAAAACAAATTCTGCCAGTCATTTGCTGCTACATGGTTGGTTCAGACATTTTTATTCAGCAATTGAATAGATACAGCAAAATATCGTAATTTATAGAAATAATAAGTGATGCACAGAATCAAATTAATAATGTTGTAATCGGGCGATATAAAAATATGTGCAGTAGTAAATGTAGTGGGGCACACTTTCAGAGTTACTGAGGAATCCTGTAACAATTATAAAGACATAATGACAGACAAGGATCGATACGAAAACGTAAAGACAAAGTAAAGACATACAAGTAGCTCAAGCAACAGTCTATTACTTTCCTTTTAGTCTCAATTGCAATTTTAGTAACTTAACAAGCATAAAAGGAAAACATGTGTATTCACACAATGACTACAATTCCATATCGTTTACACAGTTTATGCAGCGTCCTCGTCAACACGAAAATCTTACGAAATGAAGGAAAAAAGTAAATGAGAAACTAAAACAGAGGGATCATTATCCCATGAGATTTAATTTGTGGAAAAAAAGCAAAAGAATGTGAAAAAACATGCCCAGAATGTGACAAAGTCATAAATTAAAAAGCTGTAGTAATAATTCTTCGCTGTTGTACGAGCAGTGAATAGTTTTCTCTTGGCTTTTTATATGGATACAGATACATCTTTGTTTCCTTGAATGACAATCATATAACATATTTTAACACACGACTTGTCAATTAACCCTTTTATATCTTTTTAGTGTTTAACACTTGCACAACAAAGTTTTTACGTTGTGAAATGCTTTTAGAAAAAATTAATGTACGAATACATTTGTATACATACTATACTTTGTATTATAAAACAAAAGAAAAACAGAAAACGATTTATTTAATTAATACAGTTCCTTGCCGTCTTCGCTACAAGAGGGTTAATTTATGATCAGTCTTGTTACACAGACAATTTTAGAATCATTTATAATATCTTCAGCGTTATCAAGGACGACCTTCAAATTTTGTTTCTTTTTTTTTTTGTTTTTGTAGATATGAGTTTAGATCTTGCAGACTTTAAAAGAGTAAAATCAATAAAAAATAGCATTTAGTATTAACTAAATTCTCCAACACATGTCTCCGTTCTGTGCCGAAAAGCACGCCGGGGCGTTGTTAATCTCGTTTGCGATGCGTAAGAAAATTTTCACAAAATTAAACAGAGTACGAACTAAACAGAGTGAGTCTCATGGTGCGAACCGAGTAACCGCTGATGCCGAGCACGGCCAAGCCGACCCTATTGACGCTTATTTTCATGCAAGAATAGGCCCTGAAATTCTGTTTTCTTTTTACGTAAAAAAAAGTATACATCAACAATGCAAATAAGCAAGCTTTGCTCTCAGCTGTGGTCAGCGTTCACTGTGTTATACGCAAACTTACTGGTATTGACTTGTATGTAATCGGTTTTATCGCACTGACAATCTTTATCGTACTGAAAATCTCGGCTTGACATTCATTGCTCACTTTGTTTACACATATATACTTGTAATTCACGCAGATCTGGTATCACCGTTCCCTTGTTTGCGAATGCGCTTGTCAGAACTGCAACACTAATGCAAATATCTTGCACAAATTAATTACTAAATGCACCTGAAGAAAAACATGTAAGTACGTTAAACTTTTTTCTATATTTATAATAAAAATTTTAATTTTTAGGGAAAAAGTGAAAAAATTGCAAACCAAACGACATCAATTTGAACTACTAATTGATTTTATGGAAGGGCACAGCTATTTAGCCAAGGGGCAGTTGATAACGCCCAATGCAAGGCGGAGAGCCAACAATTTGTGGGCAAATTTGTGTGAGGATCTTAATGGCAATGGGCCTCCAATAAGAGATGTTGCTGTTTGGAAAAAGATAATTACATTATTTTATACAAGAACATGAAATGTAATCTGGTCAATAATAAATATAAGCATACATATTCTTTATTAGCTTTGGTCCGATTGAAAACCCCATACAAAAGTTAAAATGTGAAAAAACATGTAAAGCATTTCTGGTACTATAGGCGACCATTTCCAATTACCATATATTGTGCAGTGTACAACAAATGGAAAATAATTTAAAAATGATAAAAAATTAATTCAAAGAATTAAAATTAAAAAGATCATTTTTTGAGGGGATTATCGCTGTTTGGTATCATTAGAAAAAACTCATTTTGTAAAGCTCATCAGTAAACTTTCTGAAATATAAAATTGTAGAATACGACAATAATAATTAATAATTGTGAAAGAAACATAAACTTTTCTATTCAGTCTTTAATAGGCATTAACGGCTTTGATTTAGAAATACTCAAGAAACGAGAATTATTCGAACGACTAGAACCTTCGAAACTTGATTTAAGCAATACTGTAGCCTTTTTATAGCGTACAAGCATTGCTTGTGCATAACAAAACTACGTCGACTTCAAAAAAAATCACTTCAAATGATTTTGCCAAAGTTAAAGAAAAATTATACAAGCAAATATTTTCCTTCAGCGATGTAAGACCAACTTTGCTCTGGCCACATGAAAAATAAAATTTTCTGAAAATTTTCATAATTTTCGAAATCGTATGTAATGCAAAGAAAATTCCCTCTCAATGTATTCTATGTTCGGCGTACTGGTCATAGACAGGGATTATTGTGCAATATTTTTTTGTGCTATCTTCATATAACTAAATTTTTTTAATACTCTTTTAATATAAATACAAAAAAAAATAATGAGGCTGGCATATCAGAAATAATTATAATTTTATACAGCTTAGGAACCACACCATGCTGTTCTTGCTCTGTAATCCACGACCCGCTGAAAAATTAATTTCTGAAAATACATTCTCATACAAGAACTTGTTATAATCAGATCCGTAATTGCCAAGAGAGGATTTTAAGAAACTTGGCTGAAATGAAATTATCTGGTGGCTTTATCGGATCTCCACAAATCTTGTCGCTCACGAGTACCATGATAGTTCAGTTATTTTAATAGACTTTAATTTTTCTAATTTTAATATATCGGGCATGTAGCATATGGATCATTTCATAAAAGGTCAAGATATGAATTTGTATGAAGATGGCAAGTAAAGAATATAGAAAGCTAATTTTTTTCTACGACCAGCACTCGGCGCATTGCAACGAAAAGCATGTAATGTTTTGCCCAGAAATTAAGAAAAAGCAGAGAAGACATTAATTTATGTTAGACTCGAAGAAGGTCCTGCGCTTGCTAAAATTACAAACAAGGAATTTTTGAATGGCAATACCTTAAAGCAATTTGTTACAAAAAAAGTCTTGCAGTTCCAAAAAGATATCCATAGCCAACAAATCGGAAGTAAATCATAATTGAATTTTAGAGGAATACATTAATTTTGGTGTATAAATTTTGGAACTGACATCTTTAATATATATCAAAGGCCATCGCGATCAACAAAAGATTTCTAAAATTCTATCAAGATTGGTATATTCATAGGTTGACGCAAAGAAAGTATAAAGGCAGTGCAGTTAAAATTCAAAAAGGAAAAATACAATTTATTATAAACTTCATTTAAAATAAATTAGATGCATACATACATATATACATACATGTCCTTTGGTTGTGTTCTACTGAATATTTTAAGATCCTTGATGAGTTTTGCACATCATCTCATCAAGGATCTACGAATTAAAAAAATATAAAATGGCAAAATTAAGAAATCATTTTTTAATATCCTTCAGCCGTAATAAAGGATTTTTATTTACATTTTTTGAATATTTGAATAAAATTAAAGTTTTAAAAGGCAAAAGCTTAAAAGTTCGCTTTTTAAAGAAAAGGAAAACCACTTGATATATATAAAAAATGGAAGAAAATATTTTAACAAACTGTAAAGAAAATGCAAAATTATTTATGCACTTTTTAAAGGACACAGTCACAGATAGAAGTGGCAGAGAATATACTTGCAAACTGTGGCCATGTATTCGCTTGTTGACCACCATCAACATAAAAATGTTAAGAACCAAATTAAATACAGAAAGTGTATTTAAAAAGAAGCAAATAGACGAAACAACGAATAATACAAATCTTAAATGTCCCTTTTGCGAAAATAATCACAATCTCAAGCAATGCTGGAAGAGCAATTGTAGTTGTAAGATGTAACAGTGTTAGTGCTTGACTTTAATTGTAGTAGTTGGTGCATTTAATGTTGTTGTATATGGAGTGCGATGATGGCAGCATCTGTTGTGGTCATTCATGTGCAACGAATTTTTTCCATCTAGAACTTAAACCAAATTAAACAAAACGTTACAACACATTACTCGTACTTTAACCGAAACCCAAATGGACCACTGAAGGAGAAGAGAATTCGTAAAATGCAGAAAATGTGTGTACTCATGTAAAGGGGAAAAACACTATAATGGGAAAGAAGACAAACAATTTTAAAAGCACAAATTTAAGAGCGGACAGACACACTCTGGCGGAGACGAAAAATGTACGTGACCATACAGATCAAACGGCAGAGGCAAACGGTACCAAATTAAAAAAAAAAGATGAAGTAGAGAGACAATTTATTGTCCTGTAGTGTATGATGCTTAATTTAAGCACACCCACACACATAATGTTTTTAAAATTTCAAGATGGATTTAACAGTGAGTGAATGCATTATAACAATGAAAGGAACCGCATGACATACACATGAGCTTGCTTTTACCTTAAGCCGAACTTTAAATTCCCTACCTTTTATCTTACAAATTGTTAAATGAGCCAGCATTCAAGGTGCCATGACTTGTAATCTGGCAGAGCCAGATGACGAAAATAGAAATTTTTTCAAGTTTTCTGCCTTTTCTTTGAAAAAAGGCAATTAGGTTTACGTTACAGGAGGCTTAATTTTCTACAAGAAAACAGTCTTAACCCATTTATAGCCACGCCAAAAAAAATTATGTGTGATGGCAAGAGAAGTTGTCCAGCAATGGGCGGATCACAATTTCATGATGTAACAGGTATAATTTGAAACAAATTTTTTTAAATTTTATTTAAAAATTAAAAACAAAATATACATTTTACAAAATATTAATAACAAATTTTTATTAAAAAAAATTTCATTTTCTATTTTTATATGTACTTTGTATTACATGAATTGTTCTTGAAGGTTCGCCTCAACCCACTTGGAATGACTTTCACAGGTGTCTTCACAATTGACTCTTGCCAAGTAATCATTCAGGTGATAAGAAAAGTTGCAATTCAAAAACTTCCCCCCGCATCCTGCCATCTTTTGTCGGAGTGCTTTGTTTTTAAATGCATTGAAACCTGTAAGCATTGTCACTTCTTTATTATTAATGCAACCGAAACATGCTACGTAGCTTTTGCTTCAGTAGCACATTAGTGAAGGCTCCTAAGCAAGTCTTGAATTTTATTTACAAAGACTTTAGATACGAAGTGCATAAATTTCATTACAGCTCTTTTCAGTGAATAAATGAGCGGTCAAGCCATTTTGACTCTGTAACACTCGCTACAATAAACTTTAAACTTCAATTAAATGTTTTATCTTTACATCGCAAAGCTCTGGACCCCTTATAGGCAATTTGTCTGCAAAATGATAATAAACTTTTTGTAAAATATTTTTAGAAATATATTTCTTTGAATTCAGTCTGAAATATGAATTATCTTTAAGATGCAGAAGAACAAACCCAATAACATTGAATGTTTCATTTGATTCAAAAGCGAACTATACGGTCTAAATATTAAATAGTTCCGCCGTTGTAATAAAAATTCCGGTAAGTGTGCTAAATTTTTGGTATAATGTACGACCACAAACCATAATTTCTTTTGGACTTGATTAATGGTAACAGGGAATACTTTAGAAGAATAGATTTAAGTAGAGTGCAGCTGCGGATAAGTAAACTGTGGGATGGAAAAATTCTTCGCAAAGTGTATTTCTGAGATTGAGACAACTTTTGTGGAAATGCTAAGAAAAAGAATAACTCTGGAAATATATTTTCTAAAAACAAGGACCCACATAAGGTATGCAATAACTAAATTGAGCATTTTTTTTTTTTT
Organism: Ormia ochracea; assembly: GCA_963402855.1. Classification (NCBI taxonomy): domain Eukaryota; kingdom Metazoa; phylum Arthropoda; class Insecta; order Diptera; family Tachinidae; genus Ormia; species Ormia ochracea. Next base: position 31,263,913 of record OY727107.1, on the reverse strand, counting down.
TGAGAAAATAAACACAATTTTTTGTAACTGTTGAAGTAAACTTGCCGATATAACACATGCTGGTTCTGGTTCCTCTGTTTCCAACAATTGAGGAAGTCAACAAATAAAGTCTGTTAATCGCAAATTGGTGGGGATTTTTTAATCAATCCTCCCTAAACCATCCAACTATACAAATATTGTGAATATAACGTGTGTGTGCAACCAATCCACCATTCAACTGAATCTGCCGGTACCTTCCCGTCACAGAACAAGGAGTGTTTGTGTGCAATAAAAAATTATTTAAAATAAAACGACTTGGCGCAAAAACGACAACGGTCGGGTCATAAGTTTTTAGGCATACTGGAGCAGTGCTGTTTAGACTTGTAATGAATACAAATCTCGAGCCTTAAATTATTTGCGCACGCGAGCATCTTTCTGTAAACACAACTACAGCCACTAACGGCAAATGTGCCGCACAAGCGAACCATCAACGAATATTTCGTACGAAGAGATTTTGGGAATCATGAATATATAAACAGACAATTTATAACAAAAGGAAAAGCAACAGCAGCTACAAGAGATTCATTTGCTGGCTTCATGGCAAAATATAAATTGGCATTTTTTTTTCTTGTCGCTGGCCTGCACGGATGGGTTGGTTGCTTTACAATAATAAACAAAAAAAAAAAAAACACAACAAAATATTTTTTTGTATATTTTATCATTTTGCCAGGTTTATTACCGTGAAATTCGATACACCATCATAAACACCAACAATGAATTGTTGGTCGTTTTTACTTTATACGAGTATTTCGATCAACTAAAAATTTGGTTTTGCTTTTGCTGCTTTACTTAGTTTCGGGGCAAAACAATGGGATTGTGTACTTGCAACACATCAAAGACAATATAAAAATTAAAAGGACTTAATGCAGGTATGAGCATGACGAAGTGAGGAGTGAAGTGCTTGCCAACACACCTACTCGATACTGTTACTGGCAACATTGTGGATGGTGTTGTTGTGTGTAGCGAAATGTAATTTGGCATTTATGCACATGCGGATTTTTTCTTTCCTTACTTTGAATTAAACAATGACACCACTGTCTGGAGAATTACAGCTTGAAATGAAAGCTATGGAGGAGTAGATGAATGAATGGGTAAATTATTGTGATTAAAAAGAAAGTTTTTGAACGACATCTGATGATGAGAAAATGTAAATTTTAATAATGAATGTTTTTTAACTTGTGTGTTTTCTTGTAGAACACATTGGCAGTAAAGACTTGATAATGAAATTTCACAGACATACCAAAGTAAGCTCCCGGCTCCACTGTGCATTATACTCAAAATTTGTACAAACTACAGTGCGCCATTAAAGCAAATCAACAGAGCATAGGCAAATTATGTATTTTATCGCGAACTCTTCTCTGCGTAACCGAAATTTGAATAAATTAAAAGAGGAAATGAAAAAAGGAAAAATTCTCAAGTTAAATGCAACCACGTAACAACAACAAATTAACAAAAATATTGTCATGTATGCGAACAAACAAAACATTGTGTGAATGAACCACCAAATAAACCTCAAAATAATGCCTTTCCTTGATAAATTTATGAACTAAACTCATTAGAGCTCATTAAAAATTGTGCATGTTATAACTGTCACCAAATGACATGCCTAATGAACTGTCATCATAAAGCCACAAGCGCTGTTGCTGCTATTGTTGCTGCAACACTGAATTCTATGCCAAAGAGTAAACAAAAGTGAAAACATTAGCAAGGCCATACCCATTTCAAACATGCTGTTTAAAAGCGAAGTAGAAGAAACACGCTGTAAAAAAATTGCTTTTTAGCTTTTTATAATGCACCTGCAATGTTTGCTGCACTAAATGCAGCCGCAGTTCCTTCACAGTCGCCACCGCATTTGTTAGTTGTAAAATTTGTATGTGGTAAAACGATTTTCTTCACAAGTTTATGGGAGTATCAGTTAAGGGAAACACAATTTTATGTGCTCGTCGTAGAAATTATATTGACACTGCTCGCTGCACCATCTCATTTAAATCTGGCCTGTTAATACGTTTGAAATTGCCAAGACAAACAGATAGACCACTTTTGATATTATTTTATTGTCCTCGTTGGAAGAACATTTTGCCTTAAACACAACTAGAGATAATTTGCTTTGCCTCTGATGTGTTTTGGTTTTTGGCGGTACGTGTTCCCTTTTTTAATTGGCATAATAAGTTTATGTTTTCATTATGAATTTCCAAGAATTTCTACTTCCAGAAAATCAACATGAAGGTGATTCTTAATTTCAGCTCTTTCAGTTCTTTCATTTGCCTGAGCCAATAGTGGCTGAACACTGAAAGGCGGCAATGTTGTTGCTTTTTTTATTTTCGGCTCTGGCATCGAATGGATGTGCGCAGGTAATAAAAATGTTTCGAAATTAACTAAAATAGCAACAGATGATTTTAATTAAACTCTAAACGATGATGAAATTAAAGAACTATAAATATCTATAAAACAATAAAAGATAATTACTTTAAGGTATAATCAAAGCCAAACATACTGCCACACGAATTCCAAAAGGAGAGGCTGATTGGCTGCACCACCAGAGTCTAATAAAGTATAATACATGGCATACATGGTATAAAGTGAAAGGGTGCTGCTACGATAGTGGAACGCAGATCCAAGCTTACAACGACTAGCAGATGGCGTCACTTGAACTTAAGGGAAGCAAACGGCCTCAAGATCTGCGGCTTATTCTGATTTTGTTGCAACATACATTCTACAAGCGAACAATTCACTGAGTACTTAAAAATTTTGCTGGCGATTTTATATATAGAAACACAAGTTAAACCGCTCACTAACCCAGCAGCTATATTTGGGAAATTACCCAAACAAAGTACTTAAAAGTCGATGCTTAATTACCTCATAAGTACAATTAGGCAAATTATTTTAATGGCATTTAAAAAGTCAAAATGTAATCAGAAGTGCTTTAAATATCTGCTTCTTCTAAGAACACAATTTGATGAAGATAAACTGATGATAGAAAAAAAAAATACGGAAAAATGCGGAGAGAAGTTGGCTAACCCCACACCAATCAATTTCGATCTATTTTTAAGTCAAAACTTATTTTCTTGGGAGTTCCAGTGCATTTTAAAATAAAGTCAAGCAGATATAGAATAATGCCGGCCCCACAAATAATTCAAAGTATATCCAAATAAAGTTTTTTTTTTAATTAAATGACGTTAAAAAATAATGCAAATGCAACAAATTAAGCAAAAAGAAAATATTTATGGAATAAAAAAAATATAGTCCAATAAATACCAACATTAAATGGCAATAAACAAACACTCAACAATCATGTTCATTTAACGTTTTACGTAACATAAAAACGTATCGAGTAGTGTTTTTACACTGAGAGATGAAATTGCTTTTTAACATTCAAATTTCAATTTCATTTCAGTAAACATTTCAAATTTTAATAAATCAGCTTCCCTTTTAATTAATTTATTTATTTACTTAATATGACATTTATATAAATATAATTACGTGGTCAAAATAAAAAATAATTTTTCGTAAAAAGTTGAAAAACTATTGAAAAGATATTTTGTTTTTTTTGCGATTTTATTATTTTCTAAGAAATTTTATATTTTTTTAAGCTTAATAAATTTTATAAAAACAATTTTTATTTATTTTGTATTAAAAAGCGACATTGAAAAAAAAATATAAAATAAAGAAAGAAATTTTATAAATCTGTTTTAAAATAGAAATTATTTTAGATTTAAAAAAAAAGATAGATCCTCAAAAAAAAGTAGAGGGACTTGCTGCTGTATTTATTGTTTTAAATTTTTTTTTAATTTTGAACTTTTAACTTTTAAACTTCGCAAAGATGAATTATAAAAATCAAAAATAAAAAATTTTTTCAAGACTTTTTTTTTCAAAAAAAATTTTTTTTTTTTTTATTAAAATTATTTTATATGGAAAAACTTGCTTTTATTATTTGCTTTAATGTTTTAAATAAAAACTTGTCAGTTTCCAAGGTTACCAAGGTTGCCAAAATAAATTCAGCTTCCTTTCGAAAATAAACCACAAATCCAAAATAATTTTCCATAAATTTTGCGCAAAAAATAGGGCAAATAGTGGCAGTTCGATAATAAGTAACAACGGCAGGAAAAAGTTATTTAGGCGGGGTGTGTCCTGTAATCGTAAAAAGATTGAAGGGCAACAGCACAATTTTGGTGCCCCCGTAGACGAATAAATAATGCACAGCCTACTAAACTGGAAGCCGGAGACTCGATTCCTGCCTAGACCTGGCCGAAAGTTGACTTGTTTAAATAAAAAATAAATTATTTAAAATTAAATAAAAAATATGTAAAACAAATCCATCTTTTAAATATTTCTCCTTTCTTCAATATTTCATTAACAATTTCTTTACATGGGCTTACCCCATGTTGTTGTTCCACCATCTACGTAATCTCTCTATTTAAACTCTGCACTTGACAGATTTTTAGCTCCTGACAGGAATATCAAACATTCAAATAGCAACTGACATTGCTAAGTGAGTACCACAATTGGTGTAGGACAGGATATTTCAGTACGAGATTACTAACATTGCAATAAGACAAACTGCTCTCGTCCAATCCACTAACTGGCAAAGCAAAGTTTAAATGAAATTCTCGATCGTGGAAGAAACACGCTAACAGTGCCTGGTAACGCAAATTTTACAAGTCAACAAGCTGAGTTTATATCTAGTAGGATTTGTAAAGTTGTAAATATTTTTTTTTACTGAAAATTACTAAAATTTTTACCAAAATATTTTGCAGCATTACTGATGCTTTATGTGATTTAAAATTTGTAGATGAATGGCATTTGCACATCCTTCTTCACTTTTGCATAAAATGAAAGCAATTTCTTTTTAAGCATTCTTCAAAAATAATGACCTGCTGCACAACTGCGTCCTGAACTTTTAATAACAACGTTTTGTGCATTTCTAATCAAGTAATTCATTCCAGCAGTTTTAAGACACACTAATTGAATTTTTCGTATCCTGCCAGGAGTTCTTGCTGATATGGTGGCAATTAAAAAACGAAATGTAAACTATTTTCATTAAGTTTATGTAGTAAATTTGAATATGTGTTTATTGGAATCGGTATCTCATTCCTTTTAATCTAATATTGGTATTTTTTTCTTTGTTGGTTTCTATAACAGCTGGAAACTGAATTAATTTTATGAAACCAGATATTTTTGAATAGAAATGCATGTGAGAAAATTATTGATAAAGATATTTATAATAAAACCAATATCTGGTTTTTCTGGAGGATCATAGAAATTTCACTTCACAACTACAAGGACTGCTGGAACTTCTGCCAGATCCCAAAGAGACTCATCACATGCAGGACAACAACAATCGAACGTCTTCCTTTTCCTTTTGTCTAATTTTTATTTTTTATTTCAGAACAAAGAAGTTGTGCTTTGTATAGCAATTCTTTTCGAGTTTTTATTAAGGATTTCTGTATTAGTAAGATGAAAAATTTCAACAAATACAATTTTGGTTGCCAAACACATACATTTTTGCACACAATTACACTCGCACACACAAACACACACGTGCTGCTTGAACATACGAAATATGTTGAGTAGAAACATGTTCTTCTGACCGTCTAGAAAGTTTTCTTACAATACAACTTCGTTAAAAGAGCATCAAGGATAATAAAACCACTTATGGCACGTCTATCATTCTAGAGGTATTTTGTGGTACAACTAACTAAGAAAAAAAACGAAAGATTACAAGAAAACTGAATGAAAGTACACAACAATGAACAAGATGAACCCATGGAACGCCCTGCTGCATTCTTATTTATTTTCGTGTCCTTAGCCCTTAAGAAATCTGATAGATAAAACTTTTTACAAATTCAAAATGCATTTCAAAATATATTCAACGTGCTCTGCTGTAATTTGTGTATTCTTCTAAAAAGTCTAGACAAAATGAATTTTTGGTGTAGACTATGAACTTGTGAAAAAGAGAATATATAAAAGGAAGAGCAACCAAAAAAAAAAAAAAAAATTCTACAAAGGATTCGCTAAAACGGGTATTGAGTATAAGGAAAACTTTAAATAGGATCAATCATCTTCAACAGTTATCCGTTTAGTCACAAAATATGCATTAACCCTTATTTTTTCTGTACAGTCCGGAAAAGGAATGGTGGTAAAAGAAGTATCAATACCTTACCTTTGTTAAAATTAAGGATATTTCCATTTATCGTATAGATATTGTGGAAAAGTTTTTCTTCGAACTGCTCAAAGGACACAACACGAAATTATAAAGATATAAAATTTTCAATAAAGATCTGGATTAGAGTTGACTAATTTTGTGTTTATTAATTACAAATAAATAAATCCATTTTGACTCAAAATATGATATAAGAAAACATTCTTCTCGATATCTTTTAAAACTTCCCGAACTTCATATAAATAAGATAACTTTCTTAAAAATCGTTGATAGAATGTAGAAATAAATATTAACTGGATTTAATAAAAATATATTGAGGTTTTATAAACAAATTTAGTTACATTTCAGCAAATCCTTCTTGGCTCGAAGGACATGTTTAAAAATAAGATAATTTATTTTTATCACTTTGAACGAGCAAATTTTATTTTATTTATAATTTCATTTTTCCTCAATTGAGGTTAATAAGGATTCCGAGCAAAAGGTTAATGTAAAACCCTTTTGACTTTGAAACAGACAGACAGAAAATATGGGCTTTTCATATAATATATGTGTATATAATTAAATTATTTAAATTGTCATTAAAAAATATTGAATACTAAAGAAAATTATTTCATTTTTTATTAAGTTATAAACAATTATTTTTTTCTTAATAAAAAATTATTTATAAACTTTTCCAAAGAACGACATATAATTTTCAAAATTTTTAACATTTAAATATTTATATATAGGGAATTAATAAATATATATACATGTTTTTAAATAAAAAAATAAATAAGTATTCTATTAATCACATCATGTATAGGAAGAGATTTAAAAAAAAGTAGAAAAATTTATTGTAAAATTCCTTTTTTTAAATATTTAATGAAATAGTATAGTATATAATAGATAAATATATATATTAATTATTGTGTATCTATTATAATTAAAGTTTTATTAAATAATTAAAATTTATTAAGCTTTTTAAAATTTCTAAAAATATAATTAATAAATTATTTATGTACTTATAAATAAATATCTAATAAATAGCAAATAAATACATTTTAAGTCTTTCAGTAGCAACCCAACATCGTGTTAACGTGCATTTGAGAATTCTAAACATTTAAAATTATTATAAAAGAAATTTGTTTTCCTGATTTTTAGAAGTTAAAATATTGAAGAAAAATAAAAATGCGTTTTAAGTTATTTACAACTTAAAGCATTAAAACAAATTAACTTTTATTTTAATTCCGTGATTAACTTCCTAAGAAAATAATGACAAGACTTGTTTGGTGATAAACAATAATTCTATCTTTGAATAAAATTTTATTTGAATGTACGTTAAATTAGGAGACTGATATACCAAAAAATCAGCTCCAAAGTTTTGAGCTTCGAAATATTTGAGTTTTATTTAAGAGAGGAAACCTTCGAAAATATGGCCTCAAAGTTGCAGTGCCATTATGGTGTCTGCACATAAATGAATATGGCTGCGTTATGTTACCTTAAGAAGCCTCCCCATATATACATATAAGCTTCAGATAATGCATTGAAATAGACTTTAAACTCGAAAAGGTTATTGCAGAATAATTTTTTTAAATCGCATAACCTGGAATGTGACCCTTTTCTTTACACAGTTGCAGTTGCAGTTGCATTGTTTTATATAAAGTGCGATATTAATTCTAATTTTTAAATTCCGTAAAAACAACGAATAATTAAAAATTTATTTTTTATTTTCCTGTTCTTTCGAATTTTAAAAAAACCTCTTTCGTTTTGACAAATAGTTTTTTATTGAAGTTAAGAAACAATTAAAACTTTGATAAAACGTAACAAAATTTTAATTAAAAAATTAATTGGCGCAATTAAATGGAAACATTGAAATACAACAACATTTACAAATGAAACTGGAATTTTTTTCTAATTCGCCTAAAGAACTTACGCATAATGACCGTATGACAAATCAATCACACGGTGGCTTATTTAAATCCGATACTACAACTTGACTGGAGACTGCTCTTGCAAAGGTTTCAAAGAATGCAATTCAGTTAATGATTATTTTTTCCATGGAATTCCAAAGTCTAATAGATAACTTGAAATGAAAATAACAATTTGTAGGTGTGCTTTGCATTAGAAAACGAACCAAATACTTATCAGATGACTTTAAGTGACAGTAATTGCAATGTAAGGAAAGATTAGGGAATGGGTTCGCCTCGCCTTGGAAAATGGAATCACTTTTTTGGGATACACAATTTTTTGACACAAATAATAGAAGCAGTAAACTTATTTCTTTTATTTGCTCTTCGAAAAGTATTATTATATTTGGTAATATTAAATATAATATGTTACAAATATCTTCTCGATTTTAGTCCTTTGCTCTGCCACACTCATGTTTTATATCATGAGTATTGGGTTGCTGTATGTTGTTCGCATGTTCGGTAATCATTTTTGCATTTTGCATGCTGGAACTAAAAGTACCAGCTCGGTATATGGCAGCGCACAATAACACATTATCATTCTTATTGTTACATAAATCTTAAATAATGTTTATTTGTTATCCTTGCATCGTTGTTACATCATAATGTTTACTTACACACTTTTAACTCTCGTAAATTTTTCCTCTTTTTTCATTTTCTATTTTAATATTTTTCCGGAGTGATTGATGACATCTTCAATAATCATGATTTTGCATATTTTGTCATTCATAACTTCAACTTTATACTGCGCTTTGATTTCTTCTTTTATTTTCTCATTTTTCGAAACATTTCATCTTCGTTGAGTGTCTTACAGATTGCACAAAGGAAAGCAAATAAATATATGTGAGATTGTGAAAAGATGACAAAATATTGCTGATGAACATGATGTTGTTGTCGGAAAGGAAGAAGGAGCAAAATTTATTTATATACTGTGTACATGGCATACGCAAAGTGTCATTCGAGCTGTTGGAGTAACTTATTATTATACAAGTGCATATTAATATAAAAAACGAGATTGAGGATTTTTGAAGGCAATTTTTAATATATTTTGGTTATCGAAAAAGTGATTTGAAAAAGCTTTTCCAATATTTTCCATAAATAACATTTTTTCCTTTTTTTTAAATTTGTAAGTTATGTGTATTTCACGTCTTAAATCATTTTTTCCTGTGCTACGAGTGATAATAATATCGCGAAAATTTGATTAATAAAGTCTGTCATGTAAAGGTGTTGCTAGCAAAGACAGAGGGTATCCAATCGGGATCGTTCCTCCTGACACACATTTACTTTGGCATCAGCAAAAATATAAAAAATGTTACTTACGAACTTTAACTTTTGTAACACCCAGTGGGATGGTTAACTGTTCCGTGAACCCTCTTTCTTGTTGTTATGAGCTTACAATATGTTTTTATTATATAAAAATCTTAAGTATTCCAAACTACAAATGCCTAAAGTCATGAGTTCGATTTCAATCTCTGGAAGTTACAAAGTCATATACTTGTTAGAATATTTAAGTGACGAGAGCATGTCGGACGTCACTCTGCAAGCAACAATCAATAAGTTACTCTGATGATAAACGCACTAGCTTTCTCAGTTCTTATGGAACAGAATTTCGCTGGCGAAATAAACGTAATAGATGAAATTCCGAATACAGAGAATACTTTGCGAAGACGAGTTTAATTGAAAAAATGCATGAAAATAAATAATACCAAAAATTTTTATCATGGGACATTGTTTGACTGGACGTTGTTATTTTTTAAGTGCTGGTCTTAGAAAAAAAAAACATTAGTATCGGCTTATACTGGGTGGGCCAAAAGTCACAATGGGGTTTAAAAATTTAATAAGTAATAAAAGTAATAAGTAATGATTTAAGTAATAAAATTCTATTATTCTTGTTCTTTGTTCAGTTCTAAATCCCTCCATTATTTATTCTCCAGATGTTATTTATATAATCTTAAAAAAAAAATAAAAAAAAAAATAAACAAAAAAGTTCGTTTTTTTAAACCCCATTGTGACTTTTGGCCCACCCTGTACTATGAAATTTTTTTTTATGTTCTTTAGAAGCCATTTTAGTCTTGCTTTACAATGTGTAATTGTATTTATTTAATCGAATCAGCTCACGTTAGGCCGTTAACATCAATGGTAGTCATCCTTCACACTATGAAAGTATATTTATAAATCGATTCCCTTTAGCACATGTAAATTTTCAGTAATGCCATAAACAAAAACAAAATAGAGCATTTTATTGTGCATTCAAAGTGATAATTAAATTCTTAATGGTAACTGGATCCAAAATATTACAGATCAATTGGTTTTCTCTCTACGAAAATGCGAAGTCCCTAATCGTGCCTTGAAATGAAACTAATTAACCTTGACTGATAGCTTTAGTCAGGTGTAGTCTAGTTTCATTATTAACTGCTCTTCACATTTGAATTGAGTCTACCTATACTTTTGTACAAAAAGTGGGCAGTGTCAACTAAACCCACATTCGCTTGACCTCCTACAGGCAGCAATAATATAATATTTCTTATATTTACTTATTATTACTTATTACTTATTACTTGTTGCCACGGGGGAAATGTCAAATAAGTGACTTTCTTAAACAACTGCGAAGATCACGATACGGTGGTATGATTGTAAGATGAGTTAACAGTATCTATTTTTGTAGGAAACATAATATGTTATAATGAAAAAAATTCAAATTTATTCGAAGTCACGAAATTATGGATTGAACTTGATTATTTCGGCACTCAATAATTTTTCATATACTCCAAGGTATTGCTTTTTGGGAATGCCGAAAATTCTTGTTTGATTTTTCTTATTTTCTACTTTCAACATCATGTCAAAATCGGAACTTCCAATCACTTAAAGTTAAAGCAGAAGTATTTCCGCACGTTCTTTGACACAAATGTTTTAAAGAAATTAATAATAATAAAAAAAAAATCATGTAGAGTTCCATCACGGAAAGTACTTAAATTATTTGCCAACATTGTTTTTGTCAATACTGGCCCGACATGATCCATTGATCCATAGAACATTAAAAGAGAATTTGTTTAAAGGAGCACACCAACTAAGCCAAAGGAAGTTAATCATCCTTAAATAAACTGGCAGGTTTTATGCTAAATGTGTGTAATTTTTTTTTCAAGTTTGCCAATAAAGAACAACAAATAAAGAAAGAAGCAAAAAAAAACCCGAGACATAATAAAAACATGTAGGCCATTAAAGCATTATTGCAATTGTTTGAAGACCGATGACGATGATGTTATTGTGGCATCTATTGTCATGGTACTCGTACTGGGGAAAAAGCATCGGAGACAAAAATGAGATTGACTGATGGTGTGCATATTTTTGTAAATTGCATGCACTGCGTCCTGATGCTGCTGTGTTACCTTTTAATGTTAGTGTAGCATTGTATTCAAATTTTTGTCAGTTGTCACTTTATCACTCGGTTTTGGACATAAGTTTGAATAATGGCCTATTGTTGCCATTGAACTCACGTGCGAATATATTGCTCAAACTCTTATTGCATCCAATTCATTCAGTCATTCATTTTGCCGTACGTTCATCAACCGCCCGTCGTCCATCTCTGTGTTTTGCCATCTCTTGCTTTTTTTGTTTTGTTTTTTCCTTTTTTTTCCTTTTTTTTTTTTGACTTTATTTTTATTTTCTTACTGCCATTCCGTTTTTAATTCATGCATGCATGTACCAAGTTTATGCATGAATAGGTTTTTAACGCAACAATGCCAAAAGACGTTAAAATACATTCCTACAGAAATTTTGATGAAAATTGTAACATTGTTATGGGATTTTGAGTGAGATTTTCTCCATGTTAGTTCCTATAAAACATTGATGATGCAGTTGCCGGAGATACACTTACAACGCTGCCTGTATTGTATTTATATGCGACATTACTTGCCTCTACGTACTTACATACATGCCAGTACATGGTAAATATGTCATTGTTGAAGCATAAAATTGCTACTGAAAAAGAGGAAATTGCTGCTTTCGCCTGAAATACAATATTCGCATTGATGAAGTGTCATTGTAACTTTAAAGGAGAAAAAACGCGGTGATGTTTTTTTCTGCATAAATTTTTTACAAAATGTTTATGATGACAGAGCATTAAAGCAACATACATTGCTAATTACAGTTTCTGGCTTTTGTTTAATAATCGCAACATCTAAATTAAACTTCCATATAAATTTGATTACTTTTCCATTAAAAAAATGCTTTAGCAATTAATCTGTGTTAAATATTTTCCAAATAAGATAACTTTCACAAATGGTGCAACACAAGGCCCCTTAAAGGCAGTCATACGTACGTACGTATTGTTTTAAATGCGGCCTGCCATGAACAATTTTGGGCGTGTCCGTTAAACGTTCTCTATGCTCGGCACAGCATAAGCAAATTAAAAAAATAAATAAGAGAATAAAAATCAAATATTAATATTTAACGGAATCAAAAAATCTTTAATTTAAAAAAAAATAAAACAAAAATGGGCTTTATTTACATGCCCAAGCAGGGCACGGTTATTCGCAAGCAGACCTCTTTTGCACTTTCTTCGAGTGCGCTACTACAGCAGTAGAGAGGAATTGTTAGTTTCTTCAATGATTCGTAATGCTAATAAAAACAACATCGTTTTACGAAAGATTAAGGAAAAAGATCTTTTGTAAATTAGATTTAAAACAACTTCCTTTGTATAGAAGTACCGTCTGAAATGCAGGCAAACCACTTTAATGTTTATTCAAATCATGAGCAACTGGATGTTTTAAAATCAAATTGGCTAATTGGCCAAATCCAACATAAGTCTGCATTGCCTTACGAATAAAAAAAGTTAGCCCAGCGATAGTTGTTATAGAAAGAAGATGACCTTTAGTCAGCTTCCAAACTCAATTATTTTATTTAATATATAATTATTTGACAAAACAAAATTAATTACTTTAAATACCTCCTTGAAGTACATTATACCTCTTGAATACATTATTCAGTACTTTGGACTTATACTGGAATGGATTAAATAAATAAAATATAATATTTAAAATATATGAAATATAAGAAAAAATTCCTGAATTATTAATTATTTTTTAAAGTATATCATGTAATGCTATTAGAATTTAAAGGAATTGTAATCATTTAAAATATTTTATGAAACCACTACTTTCATTCGTTATGGACCTTGGAACGACCAAGTGGTGTCATAATTTCTTGTTTCAAAAAATTTCCCTTCTACGGCGTGGCAAATTTTAGAGCAATTCGGCAAAATCCACAGTTCTGTTGTGATAAACTTCCTTCGAAATAAAAATGCATTTGCTACAAAATGGAGTCAAAACACCAAAAACCTATACAAAATAGATGTATTGATCGAATTTACGTGACTGTAATTTTCATTTAGAAAAATTGATGTTACAAAAACATGTCTGAATTTTAAATTTGTATACTGTATGAAATATTTTTTTCAGCTTATTTGCTATTTTTTGTAACACTGTAATTATGTAATATGCTAGCTTATTGGATATCAGTTCTGAATAAAAAGCTTATTTCTCTAATTCAGAAAAAGACAAAATTATTTAAGAATTAACGTTCAACTAATCTAAACATGTCGAGAGGGCATGCAAATCACTTCGATGTGCTTTACTTTTTTATAACACTGTACTTATGTGCCATGCCACCCTATTGGATATCAGTTCTGAATAAAACATTTAGTTCTCTAATTCAGAAAAAGATGAAATTATTTAAGAATTAACTCTCATTCGAACATGTCAAGGGGATATGCAATTCACTGCAACCGAACCGATATCATTTTTGTTACAGTTATTTCGCTAAGCTTTTGAAATTGTGCCATGAATGGCCTTAAGAAATATCACATTTTTTGGCCAACTTTACTAAAATAACAGCAACAACCGTAAATATGCCGGGCAAAGTTTTTATTTTGTAAGGAATCTGGCGTATCAAATTATGACAAAAAGGTTCATTATTAATTGAGAACATCTTTTATAAACATCCGTCTGTGAATTTTTGGTCACTTTATGGCGTTCGTTAGTAAAATTTATTTATTTATTTATTTATTTATTCATTTGGTAGTGTGGTGGCTGATGCTTTTGCCAGATTCTGAGAGACAAATATCTGTTTCTGTTTGTGGTGCTGCAAATGAAAGGAAGTATGAAAAATTTATAATGAAACTTAATGTTTCAAGCTGTAACAGTATGAAAGCAACACCCATTAAATAGCATGAATGGAGGAACCAACAGATGGCTGGACGGACGGATACCGGAGCCATAAGTAGACAGAAGAAAAATTAATGTGTGTGTAATTTCTCACTTTTTTCTTCTGCAATTTCTTTGCACTTTTTTTTTTTTTTTTGTTTTAATATTTATTTATAAGTTTTATATTTTGGTTGTCTTGCTCAAGATCGTTTTTATGACCAAATTTGGCATTATTGGCAAACATTAGCAAAAATATGTGTCCCAAGTTATATCTCTTAGTGGCTGTTGTTTTTGTTACAGCTTTGCAGCTGTTAAATATTGTATTTATATGACGTTAAAAGACAGCGACAGTGGCAGGAGAAGGGTCTGTGCATTTTGCTGTTCAAAAAGCAGTAATAAGAAATGCACATAAAAAAGTTTTGTAATCGAAACTTTTCCATCTTTGATTGCATATAAAATAAATTTTCACAATAATAAATTAATCTTTTAAGGCGAACCAGCAACAATTAAGCAAAATGTATAACATTTTAATGTACTAAAAACAGGCCGTCAGCAAAGATTAAATTTCAAAATTTTATTAAATTCAAGTGTAAAATGCAACATCTTCTTTCAGTCAGGTGTTATAAGTCACAATATTTGACAAACAGGCTGCCACTTGTATTCCGGCTTTAAAGTTTGGTTAAATGCTCTTTTGTAATGTTTTCAAAAGCAATATTGGTGAAAAATGTACATATATAAAAAGCGGGAAAAAATTAATGATAAGTCAAGATCCTCGAAATCAAATGTTGGTAGACAGCAGGCATTTCCAACTGCATTTGCTGGCATCAAATTTATTACCTTCACTTTGTTTAACACCGCATTTGGGTGTAATTTGCAATTCGTCATTTAGGCGGTCTGGTATGTTTGCCTGCAGTCTGCTAAAGCATGCCTTTGCCTTCATTTCTTTATCGGTGTCTTGTATTACAAAGAAGACAAAAGACTTGATACGAGAACAAAGAGAAACATTTATGGCCTTATCTTAATGCCTTAAATATGGCAATTAGTAAAACTTCATTGAGACCGGAGAGGTGGAAAAGTCGTAAAACCTTAAAATAGTGTGTGTCATTTGAAACAGTGCCATTTCATGAAATATTTCAATAGGCGTAAAAATTAACATTAAATTTTTACATACAGAATCTGTTTGCTTTAATAATTTGTTATGAAATTTTTTTTTAAATATGTTTGCAATGTGGAGAAGGAATTCCTATTACAATATTTCAATACTGGCAAACTACTTTGTTGAGGAGAAGTAATAAATAGTAGTAAAAAGTACTATTTGAATAAAAAAAAAGGCCAAACATTATTTTGGAATGTTTGGATCATGTTTGGATCACAGAAGATCATTAAAAGTTCTTTAATTGATAAATAATACATTGAAAACATACGAGCATTCTCAAAAATTAAAAATGTTCATCCAGGTGTTCCAAAAAGAATTGCTTTACACAAAAACCAGCACCAGGCTTTTTATGCCGATGATACAGACATTATAAGTTTGGGGAAAATCTCTAATGCAATTATAAGTAATATGGAAAGCGGGTTCAGCCATTCTGACAAATAATTTAGCAAATGGAAAATCGAAATGAAGCAAAAAAAAAAAATCTGCAAAAATAGAGCACTTCAAAAACCTCTGGAACTGGAAAATATTTTATATTCCAAAAAGCACTACAATGAGTTAGAGCTCTTTATCCACCTCTCAACCGGAGATCATCTGATTTTCTGAAAGGAGGAAAGTTTTAATCTGTACAACACGTATTTCTCTTGACAACAAATGAGCAAAAACTTGTTTAAAAAATTTTAATCCCACTATCTCACTTCATGGGAACTTTAAATAGGAACTTATCGGATCAGTTATTGAGAAACTGACTTTAGTATTTGATGTTAGAAACACGACATCAAACCACAAGACATTAGAAGATTCTTAGCAAAGCAAACTTTTTCTGCGCCATCTTGAAAAGAAGCGGACTTAAATTGGTTGCTATAAAAGCTTTTACTATTTTCAGAAGACGTTTTACCTCTATCTTTTTAAATGAAATACCGTACTTGTAACAAATACTGCTCACTAAAGTCTTCTTGTGTTACATATTTAGTGCAATACTATATGTAATACCTCAAACTAATGATGTCATAAGAATATATTTAAATATTTTATTTATAAACGTGATAAAAGTAATAAAAAAAAAGTTTTACAAAATTTCAGGGAGGTATTAGATAATTCCCTGACAATTTTCAAGTACCTGTGACTGCTAGTTTTGGTATTGACAATGTGTCAGTTAGTTAGTAATTAAATTGCCACACATACTCATGATGCTACTGATGACCATAGCGGATTGTTGTGGCATTATATTTAACTCCAGATATGCAACAGAACTGTTGAAGGGCTGCATCGCTGAAGGTTAGAATAATAATAATTTTTGTTGGACCAGCTGACAGCCTACTACTTATTTAATGCTTTTCAAAGGCATAAAGGGAGAGGGACTGTAATAGAGAAGAGAGAGTAGTCTTTTGCTCTGGCATGTGATCAGCTGGGCATTATCAACGATGTTAAGCATTCTTGGTGCATATTTTTTGACCAGTGACTGCACAGTCCTTTCAAGGCAACCTCTCCAAAAATTCAGTGGAATAATTTTTTTTTTAAATATACAATTTGGAATTTAGTTATTCATTTTATTGACTTTTCATTATCATTAGCAATATTTTTGGAAAAGACTGTAAAAAATTATTTGCTTCCAGCTTACATATGTGTTTCCTTTCCCTTTAGTACATCTACTGTCAAATGTGGTTTTTGTTCTCTATTGGAATCTCAAGCTGCCAATATGCTTCTTCTTTCATAAATATTTAGGTCAAGTAGCCCTCCTTATGGTTATTTAAATTTATTTTATTTGTTGTGTGAATGTATTAGTATTTTCTCATGTAGTTGTTTATATATAACCTTTATTCCCAGGTATTTCTCTATCTCCCTATGCATGATTGTACATTTTGTCTATTCGTTTGATTACGTTTTTGTTTGCATAAAATAATATTTTGCTATTTGTATAGGCATGTGTATGTGTATGTGTGTGTGTGTGTGTTTGCATTCGTTAGTTAAAGTTTTGGTATGAAGAGATTTAATTTTATTTGGTTGCCATAATATTTCCTCTTTAACGAACATCTTCGTCTTCAATGATACTCGGTTAGTTCTTATATTTCTTTATTTTTCTTACCATTTTCGAAGCTCTTGTGGTCGTTTTCATTTCATCACTTCATGCAAAAATTTATTTGCCTTTTCAAGCAATATAGTAATATCTCAGAAAATGACCATATTTAGTAAACAAATGGATTTTATCGGGCATGAAAGATCATGCAAGTGATCCGCTATTTATATAATGTAATAATATTAAGATCATTAAGTAATTTACTCTACTCGTATAAAAAGCAAATAAATAATTTCTTTAAGAAAACACCTCTATTATTTTCACGCAAGGACTTACAACACTTGCGAAATAAACAAGTTATATCAGTTTGTTTGGTGGCTGAAAATAATATCTTTCTTTATACTTCTCTCTGCTCATTACTACGAATTTACTAGGCAGTCTGGATTTTAAATAAATATAAGTTTTCATTCTATATGGTATTATTTGCATAATTCGGTAACGTAGCGGAAGGATAAATCAGAAATGAAACCTGAAAACGGCGGTGAAAAAAATGTAAATAACCAAAAGGATTGGAAGCTCTTCCATAGCAACAAATACAAGACTGACTAAATTCATGAATGGAAGGAAAGTATATGTATGTTTTATCACTAATATAATGAAAAATGTACACCATGCAGTAAGTTGAGGTATGACTATTTAAAATATATTGCTTTAATTCTTATTTGCGAGTAAAAACATTACCGGCTATATTTTTCTTTATAAGTTGCACAGATTTTTGAGCAACCATTAATTATTGTTTCATATTAATCTGGAGAACAGATTGCACCGTATTTCGTAGCATGTCATGAAAAATAATAATAAATAATATTATTACTAAAAATATCAGTTATAATCTTCATTATGTGATGTAGAAGCTATTAAATTGAAATAGTATTCGGTTATCATACAAAACTAATTGGAAAAGGTCAGTCAGATTCGATCCAGAAGACGTACCAACCAAGAACATTATTTTCATGTATTCTTTTCTTTCTCCACGAGTACTTACAATCTTCAGATACACCTATTCCAGATACACCTATTTATTTCCGGAAAGGCTCTTGCAGTATAACAAATTTCGCAGTGTTCTTAAACTAAGTACTTTCAACTTAAAACAAAATTGGCAATGGAGAGTATATTATAGTAACTCTGTCTACTAGCCGAAAGAGTACTGGTTCGGTTCCAGGCCGCACCCTGTGTATTGTATGCAAAAGCTAGGCCTAATTCGACGGAACTATCTCAAAAGTCCGATAATGTACTTTTAATCATTATGAGTCTGTGTATCTTTAAAGAATCGAAGTATAATCATTGCATCGTGATAATTTTAATAATATTAAAAATTTAAATAATAATAATTAATAATTTCAATTTCATTACAATTTCATTAACACAAAATTTATGATAAATTTCTCAATGCAATCAACTAATAAGTGTCGTTATTACCGCTTATAAATGTCTGGCGCTAGTAGCAGTAACAGAAGTCATATCTCTTCTATCTCCGACAAGATTTAAGAACATCAAAAGTTTTCCTTATACTAATTATTTATTTAATATTATTCTTCCTAATAATATTCTTCTTAGTAGCCAATTGGTGAATCCCCGTGGAGTTACACTGAACCACTTTTAGAACCACTGTCAGCAGGTTTAACCACTTTAATAAGTTGCTAAGGAAAAACAGACATCAACGATCAAAAAATAACCGTATTTTTTCAATTTTCTCCAAAAGTAATTATTTATTCTTCAAAAACTATCTTGTCGCTTTAAAGTAATCCCCCCGATATAATACTCTTATGGCAGCGTTTTATGCAATCCTCGAAACACTTCCGAAACATCCTTTTGGTATCGCCAACAACTCGTGTTTCGATTTTTCTTGTATCTCTTCAATTAAAAAACGATTCCCTTTCATCGGTGTCTACAGTATTGAGAGTAGGAAATAGTCATCGGGGGCCAAGCCCCGTGAATATGTAGGTAGAGGCATGTTTACCCTTTTGTTTTTGGCCAAAAACTGATGCACAAGTATCGATGTTTAAACTGGTGCGTTATCATGGTCCCAAATCTACGATTGTTTTTTCCACAATTCTGTTCGTTTCTGTGCGTTTCTGACGAACTGCTTCGCGTAAACGCTGCATAATGTCAAGGTAGTATTCCGTTTTGACTGTACGACCTTATGGCAAGAATTAATTATGTACCACGCCATTGCAATCGAAGAAAACAGTGAGCAAAATCTTCAAATTTTACCGAACTTGACGTGCTCTTTTCGGTTTAGGCTCTTGTGCATACTTCCATTAGAATGATTGGGCTTTGGTTTCGATGTCATACTCATACAACCATGGTTCGTCACCGGTTATAACATTTTTAAGTAAATCCGTATCATCGTTGACGACATTCAGCAGCTCCCATGCGACACAATTTTTGCTCAAAATTTAGTAAAAAATACTAACAAATTGAGGAGCACATGAAAGCACGACTAACCATTTTATCTGTCAGAAATAAAGTGACAGCCCAAAATGGCCAACCCCTTCATATATAGGGCATGCGTACCAAAATAACAGAAAAAATGTCAAAATCGATCACACCTCGTATGAATGAACATTTTTCGCTTACATATTAGAGGTAAATTTATTTTATACACATAAATTTAAAAATGTTATATAGAAGATATTATTTCTATTGCTAAAAATTATAAAATTAAAACCAAATATTTTAAATTATTGTTATATATATAAGAATAATACCCCATTACGCAATAATAAGGGGCATTCATTTGGATCTTTTTAATCCCCCTATCTTTTCCGCTTACCAACATACGCAATATTTCTATTTATATCTTAAGCCAATAAAAGATTTAAATAGGATTTGCATTTTCTTTCTTCTTATCATTTTGTATTTGATAATTTCAATAATTTTCGATTATTGATTTTTTTTTCGTTTGAAAATAAAATGGCATTTTGTAAAATCCCTTTCGATTTTAAAGCGCTACTTTGCTAAATGTCGTCTTCTACTCTCACTTTAATTATTTACTCCTACAAACAAATAATGTAAATACAATATATTGTTGTGTTATAACAATTACAACAACCACAGGAAAGAAATAAGTAAATAAAATTATAATAAAATAAAAAATACTTATTGATAAGTAACTACAATTACCTTCTTGCAACGTGGTCAGAGCGATAGAGGAACAATAATAATATCTCACCTAATGAGCCTTATTAAACAGCAAATAAAAAAGAGAGGAAAACTACTCACATATTACATTTTGTGTAATTGTTGTTGCTATATTTTTGTGTTCGGAAAGCAACAACAACGTACACGTTTAGCAAACAAGGAGGATCAATAAGAATAATATTAGTTGCACAGCACAAAGGCAGTGATGCACAATGGGACAGTTTGCATTTTATTTGTTTAATTTTTCTTTTGGTGTCTGTGTTAAGATAATGCATTGTTATGAGTTAAGAAATAAAACATAAAAATATTAACGGCAAGGGGAGCTGAAAATCCTGGGATAGCGTTTTATAAATTGGGAAAGCATTAAAAAGCATAATAATAAATTCATTAATAAATTATAGGAAAATATATTTTTCATAATTAATTTAATTGTGATCATAAAAGGTAAAATATAATATTTGAATAGCATTATTTATGTTCCGTCATGGTTTTTTAAATCGTTTTTCCCATATGAATATAAAGCAACAACCTGAGTGGAGCGTTTTCAAAAAAGCCATGCACCTACTTAAGGTGGAAAAGGTGGAAATGTTGAAAGTTTCTCAACACAGAATCAGCAACAAAATAAAGTTATCGGCATAAGTTTCTGTTCACTAAGAAAAAAACGTTATTTTTAAACATTATAAAAGGCGTTAACACTTTGCATAATAGTTTTTATAACGACGATTAAAAGTGTTAAGGAATTTGTTTAATTGCACCATAGATAATGCGGAGGATATTTCTCAGAATTTGTTTCCGGTTAAATCATTTATTGAACGGTTTTAGTATAAAGAGAATTCATATCTAAGTTAAATTGTCTTGATTAAGGCCGCATAGCGATCACTTCAGCATTTCACATTTCACATTTTACTCTCGAACAGCTGAAATATGCAGCTGAAAATTAAGAAATGGAATTTTCAACTTCAAATTCGCCAGTTCACTTCAGTGTTAGGGTGCGAACAGAGTGAGCGCTGATGCCTCCGGACCCGAGCCGACCTTCTTATTGATGCTTATTTTCATGCAAGAACAATATTTGTATATAACACAGTGAATGCGAGATTCAGCTCTAAAATTCTAGTTATTCCATATGCTTTGCTTGTATGTGAAAAAAATATACATGAACTATGTGCACTTATCGGCTTTGCTCTTAGCTGTTGTCTGGTGTCGGCGTTCACTGTGTTGTACAAAAACTTATTGGTATTGAGTTGTTTGTAGTCAGCTTTATCACACTGGTACTCTCTATCGCACTGACATTCTCGGCTCGAATTTCGGCACTCATTCTGTTTGCATTGTTACGGAAATAGAATAGTAAAGATTTTCTCTTTAACATTTCAAATATTTATTTTTTAACTGGGCCATGGTGCAACGGCAAGAACTCGTAGAGTAACGTCGTCTAGTGCTTTAAACATGTGTTAACAAGGCGGGCATGAAAATAAGCATGATAAAAACATACATATAAATGTGCATTTAATTGTTTATATCGTTGGCTGTAAAATAGAACATACACAACTTTCCAGCCAGAGCTTTAAAAGTATTTTTTTCAGTATTAGAGAGAGAAGTATGCCGCCAATGCATATTCTTAACAACTAAACATTAAAATTCCAGTGGGCAAATTTTAAAGATATAAAAATATCTGAAAAAATTGCTAAACAATATTCGATAGATCATATAAATGTATATAAATAGAAGTTCAAAAAATTATATTTGATTTAGGAATACACTGTAAGAAAAAATTGTAATTTTTTAAGAGTTTCAGTGTATTTTTGAAATAAAAGCAAACAACTTTAAAATAGGACTACATTTTTTTCTCTAGATTTTATTTTAGAAAAAAAGCGAATTAAATTCTTGCCATTTTTATATGCCATCAACCCACAGGATATCCCAATTCATTTATTGACTGACAATTGTATGTGAAACCGCGTTATACCTTCAAAATTGATAATTGATTAATTTTAGAATGTATTAAATGATATACAATTTCAATTTATGTAAAATTTAAATATGTAAAAAAGTACGCACACCTGTCTTAAGTGTAACGTGGTAGAGTCCTTTCAAAGGTATATGCTTTGGTAGAGAATCTTCTAAATGAAATCTATTCAAATGAAAGAAACGAAAGGATTATAATTGTCTTAAACAATTCGAATTGAAATAAAAAATGACGATGATATTTTTCTATAGAATATTTCGCAGTTTTTAAAATGTTTCTCAACAGAAACTTTTTGGTGCAAATTTTTAATATAAAAAAAAACCTCTTACAATCTTCACTTATTTGCTCTCCTCTAGCCGCATCCGTTTACCAAATGTCTATATAATGTGTTTGTATCCTCTGGATAGCATATATATCAGTAAACAAATGATGTCATTCATTTATTTATATCACATAATTATTATTATTCGCTGCATGCCTAACCATATATGTATAAATCGGGCTAAACTACACGACATCATTATTGTTTTAGCGATCGTGTTAATATCTCAAATAGCTGAGGTTTGTAACACTTATGTGTCAGTCTTTTCTGCCGTTTGAGATGAAGAATTGATTGAAGGCCCTAATATGCATGTAAAGCCCTGTTTCTATATTTTTGACGTAATGGCTTTTTATTCACTTTTTTTTAGTAACTTTTTTTTAATAATTTTTTTGTTTTTTTTTTAAATGTCATCGCGCCAAATGATAAGAATGTAATTTGAGTTGGTGATCAAAAATATAAATTTTAGTATATTCGAAGGAAAGAAGAAATCGGAAATACAAAATTATTATCAGAATTTCTCACTAATTTACAGTGTGTAACGAAAAAATGTTTGAAAAAAATATTTCAATTTTTATTTAATTCGAGAAAAAGTTGTTTTGCCGCCAAGACTGCTAACAACGTTATCCCTTTGATTACAATGTTAAAGAGTGTTTGTGTTACCAGTAATATAGATGTAAAAATGTTTAGAAAGCAAGGGAAATATTTTTTTCAAATTTGTTTATAATTATTTAAATTAATTTGAAGTGGTTGAATTTTATAACAAAAAAAATATTCATTTCATAATGAATTTTTTTCATTTAATTATTAACTCACTTTTTAAAATTTATGATAAACTCCAATAATAACTTCTATTTATGGCGATTGAGAAAAAAGTTTTCAATGCAATTTCAATAATTTTTTTCATTTTATGCATAATTTTTTATAAAACATTTAAAAAATTTCACCCCATTTACTGATTTACGTTTTTGTAATTTGCATGAAAAATTTCAATAAATAAATGAGAATTGGTACGACAAGTAACAGACGAGTTATTATTCGATTTAATTTGGTTCTTAGCCATGTATGTTTGCTTATCTGCTACGAAAAATATTTTAAAAATAATTTAATTTCTTCAGTAAAGATTTTTTAAGGTGGAGTCACTAAGCAGAAGTTTGACTAAGAATATTAGCCGAGTGTGTGCAACAAAATGGAATTTGTTTGAACGCATTCTGTGCACAAGAATAAAATATTCTCAAATTTGCAATTTCGGCGAGGAAAAGAATAAATTCTTTCAATTTTTCTCACATGTATAAGACTATTGCTGGCAATGTTTTTCTGAAGTATTTTTTCTTGCTGGTTAAACAGTTGAAGGAAACACTTTTTAACCGCTTTAAAAAATCGCCAAATGTTGTTCCTGCGTTCAGGTTGCTGGAGGTTGCATTGGTTGCTCCTTTTGCTGTGGCTTCTATTTGTTTAGTCCAAGAATCTGTAATGTTTTTGTTAAGCATGCATAGCTTTTGTTTTATGGAACAGGAACAACAAAACAAATGCTGGCAGACTGTTGAAAGCCCATCAATATTTGGATGTGTACGTATGTGCTCGTATGTACGTGTGTGTTTGTCTGGTTGCATTGGTGGTGGAAAGTAAACACGTGTTGCTCGCTGAAAATCGTGCGAATGCAATCAATTCAAGATCATGTATTAATTGCACGATTTTATTGCTAAAAGTTTTGTAAGGCTTTTTCATTTTTTTTCCAATTGCCATTTTATTTGCTTTTTGTAATCGTTGCTGCACTTTTGCCTTTTTCATTCTACATACGAGTATTCTATTGTTTCTAGCTACGAAGTGGCCATCCTAGTCATCATCTCTAATAATGAAATGCTGATATCTCAGCACTATTTTTCTATTTATTTGTACTCTCAGCTGGAAGATATATTCTTTCTTCTTTTTTTTTTTTTTTTTTTTTTTTTTTTTTTTTTTTGTGGATGGGTTTGTTTGCCTTAAGCCTGGTTTCTTTGTCTGGCATGAGGTATTCTCAATTGCATACCTTTAAGTTTAAATATTTTTAACAATTGTAAGCATTAACGCTTTTCTGTTCTGGTTCGCTTATTCTGGTTAGTTGGTTAAGTGGTTGGTTTGGTTCCTTTCTTGGTTGGCGTATCTATAAAGTCATAGAAAACAATTGACCATTTTATAGATTTTATTATGTATTAAAGAAATAGTTGAAGATTTAAGGATGGCTTTGTACAGTATAGCAAATTGAAGTTTTGTGATGCAAATTGAAAATAAGTACAGAAAGTAAATGTTGTTGTCGGCGGGCCGCTTATAAAGCTATATTGTTGTGTCGAGGACTAAACGGCACTTGTGACTGGAAACAAACCGCTTTTACTGTTAATTTTGTGGATACAAGACAGCTTGCATGATTAGTATGGAAATTGTGTATGGTTTTGCCAAGCAATGACGACATGCATCAGGAAGAATTAAGTAAATTTGGATAAGTCTTAATAGATTATAAGTCGAGTCTCAAAAGTGTGATAATAACGGAAAAAATAATATTAACTCGGCAAATAGTTGAAAAGTAATAAAAGCAGTTGAAACGCTACCGAAAAAAATGGTAGTATGTCTTTTTTTCTAATGTAAAATTTTTTATTTAAAATAAAAAAAAAAATATACAAGTGATGTAAACTTTAGCATCACACTTGCAGATACATAAATAATCGTATATATAAATGGCAGGACTAAAATATAAAACAAATGCTCTGTTTACTTTAAAAATATATGATTTTTAATCGAATAAAATAAAATAATTTTTTATTATATTTCACAATTAAGTGGAAAAGAAACTTTTCTTGAAAGTTTTATGATAGAATTTCGTTGCTATTCAATCACTGTGCATTATGAAAATAATTTTGCTTAACACAGTAAAAATTGTAAAACATTTTCTTGTTATGTTCGGTAGTGTATTTTTTTTTTTTTTTGTTTTTTGTTTTGTTGTAGACTTTTTATTATAAAATATTCCTCCTGAAAATTCTGTATTCTTCATGTTCAATAAGAATTACAGTTAAAACATTAAACACAGAAATTTAACACTTCACAGAGTTTAAAACAGAATATTCTAAACCAGCACACATATATTTTACCATGAACAACATATTTTATTATGGATACAAGTATTTCATTTCGGATGCAAGTAAAAATCCGTGTTGCAAAAATTTGGCAAATACTTCTTTTTATTTAGAAATTTAAAATCAAACTACTTTCTTTCTTTGAGGAAAATGCAATTATTAGAAAGACAGCCGTTTTACTTCTGTGCGTACTCGTGTTCAAGATACGTTTTTGATCAGCTGTTAAAACTGTTATTGCTGCAAAAAGAATTGCATGCAGTTTATTTACTCGTCAATTATATAAAACCCTCCCTTTTCATTTTAGTTTTCCTAAACGGAAGTAATTGACTTTAATTAGATACCCAAACACATGAAAAAAATAAAAATATTAAGGTATTAACACATTTATCACACCGGGCAACAAAACTACAGGTTGCGACAATTGTCGCTTTGTAGCTCCTCTTAAGGAAATGTTACTAGTGCAATTCAACTCCCTCTCATCTGACTATCTCGTGACACCAGCGCCCAATTATAACTCATGCAATGGTTTGAGTGGCAGAAAATCAGCTGTGCTTAGCATTGTGGAAGCACTGGATCACTACCTATTGTGATATCGGTACTATATCCTTCTCATGGGGCTATAAGGAAACAATTAAACCACAAATTTACTATTCAAACTAAAAACTAAAATTTTCATTCCTTATTTCGCAAAACAGGCAACGAAATAGCCGTCTACAGTGGTAGCTTCAGGTAGATACATAACTATTTTGAATACGTATGCAATATCTAAAAAAATATTCTTTATTTAAAGCATCCCGTTAAAACATATATAAGCAAAAAGATTTGTTTCTTTGGCTTGTCCTTTGCCGGCCATTATTTGCTAATTATTATCCAAAAACATATTATAAAATGGCCCACTGGTACAATAGATGTTCTGTTTAAAATCTTTAAAATGAAAGCTTTTATGAAATTGTATTTTTTAAAGCTATATAGCCATCTACAAGTTTGGTGAAAGATACTTTTCACAGTTCTTTAGTTTTCACTCGATCTTTTTAATGTGATAAAATGTATTGAAAAAGAAATTAAAAGGCGATATGAAGACGTAAATTAACAAGGCCGTATTATAATCTCGCTGGTCTCAAAGTTGGCGCTGTTAGCCTATGTTCAGAACGTATTCTCTTCCCTGCTCCACGTTATGAATTAAATTCTGTCACATAAAAGCGGGTAAATGACTATGTCTTCGTCAATTAAACTTTCCAACAACAATTAAGGTAATAAATATTATACATCGAACACATGAGCTTGTCGACTCTCGAAAGTCGAATTTCCTGGTTCTGCCAACGACAACATTTGAAATTATGATTGAAATTATTTAAAAACTAGTAATTATTTGAAAAATTTTCAAAATTTGAAATTCTGATCACAATATAAAGTTTTTCTCTCCTTCAAATGCGTGTATTCGTATTAAATCACTTTTTATCGTAAACACTATGAATTTCAGCATAAATTTCTGAATATTTACACTGGCAGCCAACAACAAGAAGTAGTGAATATTTAATTGCTTAAACGTTACATGATTAAATTTTAATTTCTCCAAACTTCACCAACAGCCATGCTGCGACAAATCAATCTCACGCTTTCATATGAAATTAAGTCGCAACATAAAAAAAAACTAATTGAATCTTTAGGCAACACGTGTTTTGTGGCTTTCCAGGAGTTCTGGCTGTTTCTGGTCTGTTAGTTGGAATTTGTGTTAAAATTTAATATCAATTGTGTGTACACAATGTCTCGTATGCAGGAATTTACATACACTTTCATTTTACATAAAGGTGTGCATACGTAAATATGTGCACGCATCTGTATGAGTGTGTATTTGTGTGTTGGTAAAGTAATTGATTGTTGTATCTATAGTGTTATTATCCGCTGAAAGTTGAATAAATAAAAACACCAGCTTTTTAGTAAAACAAAATTCGTTGAATGAATGGCAGGATAACTGAAGGAATGAAATGATATGAATGCGTTGAATATGCATGATGGGAATTCATATCCGTATGTGCTCGCGCAAGAAATTACAAACATTCATATTATAATTTTAAATAACACAGATGAAAGCATACTCAGAAGAACACAGAGGTTTTGTTTAAATAGAGAAAGAGCTTTTCAATTAAATTTTAATTAAATTTAATTATACGAATTTTACAGGTAAATAATAACAAACCATGGAAAAAAACGACACCAACCAGACATAAACGCTCTCCCTCACACACACATACAAAGAAACAACAAAAGTAGCAAACAGCCCACGCCATAACAACAAAAAGAATGAATAGACAGACAAGTTTATTTACATATACTTGTATACGAGTACTATGCGTACTTATGAACTACCAGCGCACCCACTGCCGCACACACACCCACCCACGTATGTATGTGTGAATGAGAATTAATGCAAACAACCATTAACATATTTTATATTTAAATTAAATTTATAAATAGAAAATTATAAAGGAAAAGTATGAATGCTGTTATAAAAGGAAATTTACACATTTTTGTGTGCCAACTTGTCAGTGTGCTTGTTTTTAAATTAAAATCAAAAAAAAAAAAAATTCACATTTAAGTCCTTATATGGAAAGGTATTCGAGCAAATATTCTTGGGCGCACAGTCGTGTGTTAAGATATTAGGAAAATGGTTTCGGTTTTGTGCGAAGGGATTTTCCAGCAGATGTTTATTTTCCAACGGCAGCACTTTGTCACAATATGGCATTCATATAAGTAGTGAGAGCTTCCGCAAAGGTGTCACAAAGTTAATTTGGTTTATAAATAAAACGATTTGATTTTGTATACTCCTGTTGGGTATCGAATTTTTTGAACTTGAACTTTGATAAATACAATTTCAATATTAAATACTCTTTGATTGCCAATGAGCTTCAGGTTATCGTACTTAAGGCAAAATGAATTTCATACACCATATTTCTTTAACTGTAAGCCAAGCAAGTAATCCGTTTGAGCTAAGGAGTTTTAACATCCTTTCGTCAGTTATTCTTACAGTTCCAGAATATGGCTAAATCATATGGTATTCAGACTACCATCCGCCTTTCCAACTGCATGCCCCCGTCATTTGAAAAATTAATAATCAATCTTGCTCTCATTTTTTAAACTATACTCATTTTATACGTACACTGGATATACTGATACGTATACTGATCCTTTCATGAGATGTAAAGAATTTAATGAATTATATTTTTATTTGAATTTTATTTATAATGAAGTTCTTGTAAAACGTACCATTTTGTTCGCATTGAACACCTGCATTTAATTCTAGTCTATTCTATTTGTTATATATGCAGGTTATTAATAGTCTAAAAGAATTATCACTTTAAAGTCTTGAATGAAATAAATATAGTAAAAAAAATCGTTTTAAAATATTATTTATTTATTATTTCAGTCGACTGTCTCTAGACATTTTCCTTCAATAATTTCATGTGTTCCACTTGTAGGATCTAGTAAGAAGTGAGCCATAGTAACAGTTGCCAGTTCCAGGACTTACAATTGCACGGTATTCAGCTGTTGATTGTCTATGCCATTTTATTTGTAATACGATACGCCTGACGTTGTTATACCTTCGAGTAGAGAATTACAATTTTTATATGTAAATTTGATGTTGAAGATTCTTTGGAAGAAATATCTTATATCCATTAGGGATACGAATATTTGGATCACTCATATTTTCCACTAGAGCTGTGACAAATACATTATCCCTTTTTTCTATTTCTCGAGTTTAACATCAGTTTTATCATGCAGCATTCTACGAGTAAGTTACGCGTCCTATCAGTGGGACTATTAAAAGATTCGAAAAGAATTTAAGTTTGCATGATGTTAAGCTAAGGAAAATGGAAAGAACAGCTCATGATAAAGATCCAAATTTATCAATTCCACTTCGTGCACATCAATTGAATCTCTCTCAGAGAACTACAAGGGATTTATAATAGTTCGTAATAAATCCATTTTTGTCGAGAAATTCTGTTTTCTCTTAAAGCACATTTTTGACTAAATAGATTTGTTAATGAGTAGAAAATGTGCATTTTTGTTAAAAGTAATTTAAGTGAAGTACACGATACATCGTTGCATCAATTAATACTGATTGGCTGGTGCTGCCTTTCGGGCCAGATTTGTTGAAAAGCGAAGCAGGAAAAAACGTTACGGTTAACGGAGTTTGATAAAGTGCTCCTTCTACAAGATAGCCCACATACAGCTCCCTATATAATGGATATATAGTGTGGAAAATTCCAGTGTCCAGTAATTCCACGTTTTGGACGAGCGAGTTGGCGGCTAACATCTTGTGATCTAAGGTCATTGTATTAATTTTTATGGGTGTATGTGAAGTCGTTACTTCATGCAAGCAATCCAGAAAAAATGGATGTATTGGGACTGAATATTGAACGTGTGAACTGCTGCCTGCTTTATGCGAAAAATTACTTTAAAATTAGAAGGATCGTAAAGCCGCGTTCATTTCAATGCAATTGAGTTCAAAATAGAAATTAAACTGTAGTTTTAATTCCCCAAAATAAAAACCTTTACCTCGATATGACTTATAAAGCTTTTGTTTTATTTAAATTTAAAGTGTGTAACCAAGTAACGAAAAACCTGTAACGAAAATTTCAATAAGGAAATATTATTATCTTGATATCGGAATTGTAGTCCAATAATATTGAATCCTTCACATTCCCAATTTTTTTCGTGTAGTTTATGAAAGATTTAATGAAATCTTGATATGAGAAAAATTCTGTTTAAAGAAGAATTATTGGCTTCGCCAACGATCTCTCAGTTAGAGCATCTCTAACTTAATGCTTGCTAGGCTAAAGTTCTATTAATGCTGAGGATAATGTTGAGCTTATAAAGGTTACTTATGCTCCCTATAGTTCTGCTTCATGCTTCATTTATTCCCTACAGAAATATCAGGAGATTAAGCCCAATACAAAACAGTTGGCAAGCCTTTGGACCAGATTGAAGAAATTATAGCGTTCATAATAAAGTAACCAAATACTGTTTGCAAACATTTTTATATTCATTTATTTATTTAAACGCAGAATAACTGCAAATGTTTATGAAATTCTATAAATTGTATATAAATGTTATAATTCAAGATGAAAGGGAGTTTTGTGCAAAATCTAATAATAAATATTCAGTTCTCTTTCCTTTTCTTTTCAAAATGAACAAGTCAAATGAATCTGTATTTAAAAACCTCATTTACACACTTCAATGTTTTAATCTCTTTCTACTTGTAACACACACGGAAAATATTCTTGCTTTCATCCTTTTGTACACACAGAAAGGTTTAGATGTTATTCGTAGCATAAATACTTTGCCACTTGTGAATATAAACTTGCAATACTTTATGCATTTTCATTTAAAATGATTTGCTGTAAAACGATAACAAGTGAATTAAATAGATGCTGAAATAGGCGTATGAATATATATTTTCACAAATGCATAATATAATTTTTAGTATACTTAGTTGTCTTCTTCCTTACTAGAGACGGGATTTAAATAAATATTTGAAATAAATATGACTACTTATATCGTCAAAGATTTACCTCATCTGAACAAAACTGTGGAATCGTTATTATATATTTATAAGGTTGTTGTGTAGCTGAAGTTTATATGCTTTTTGCATAATAGTCATTACAGATGTCATGGTTTTATGAGTTCAGCAGAAGTGAACACATGATGTTGAGCCAATTTGCACTCATGATCGTACGTGGCTCCGGATGTAAAATATCTGTCCACACTGTTTAGCAGATCACTATTATGAATAAAAGCCACATAAGGTGGTAAATTATCGAGCTTAATTGGTTAATAATTGGAAAATACAAACTAAAGGAAGATCCGAATATAATCATTTAAATATTAGCTTTAAAAGTTATATGGGACAGCCGCTCAACAAGAAATATAGAAAAAATTCAAAGGCAACACGAGCTTCCTCGTACTTTTATTAATAAGGATTTTGCAAAAAACTGTAAGATCCACAATTAAAAATGTTGATGGCCTATAAAGTTTGAAAGAAGATGCATTTTAGAGATCACTTTCCTAAGAAGCGGAGTTACTGATGACAAGGCAAAAAACCAAAACTTTGTAATGGCTGGACTTAAAAATTTAAATTTTTTACCAGTCCATTAACCAGAATTTTGTTAATTCAATGCAGACGCAAACATTCAGAATCGATTTGTATAATTTGGAAAAACTTAAGAACATTTTCGGAACGCTTGTGATATCAATCGTTAAAAGTTTAATTTTTAAAAAGCACTTAATCATATTCTAATATAATTTTAAGCACAACTGTACATTAAAAAAATGATTACTGTGATTGCTATAGAAAAATACTGTGTAATATATATTTAGAAAAAAAATACACACATACGAGTTTCTCTGACATTTACGACTTTTTAAAAGGTTCCGGTCCTACTTTTATATACCCGTTTGAAAGTAAATGCAGATGGGAAAAATTATTTGTTTTTTCCTGTAATTCCAGAGTTTGAATATGTTTCGAAAGTTTTAAAGTATAAGTTGTTGTTGTACTCGACAACACGATCTACGTCATACATTTTTGCCACAGGACTTTTTTCTTAAAAATAAAATTTTAAAAATGTACGAAATTTATGTAAATTTATTTCTTATTATTTATTTAATTATAATTTTGCAATTAATTGTTTACATTGCAATCTGGTCGCGGAGCTTTAAGCACGTTGGAGAGAGTGGTGACAGTTATTTCTGTACCTAAAATAATTGTGTATAAAATAGTTTTTTAATAGTTTCGTTCGAATTATATACTGATTTGAAATCATTTTAGAAGAGATATTGAAATATCAGAAAGCATTTCGCCAGTAATTTGTTATGTATTCTCGGAAACTGCTAATTAACAGAGAACGTTTTAACCATATGGGGATCATTAAACCAATTGTTGCAAGTTCAAAGTGATTGGCATTTTACTCGACTATATAACAATCGCTTCGAACGGTGCCCCATATGTGAATAGATAATAAACAACCCACTGAAAAAGAAGTAGCACCTCCGATCCCTGCAGATAAGCGAGTGGAAATAATCTGAAAAAAAAAAAATTCATTAAATCAATAAAACTTTATAAAACAATACAAGTTCCTGGACTTTAGCCTGATGACAATTATATTTTGTATTCACAACGTGGTCGTAGCCATCGCTGTGACTACGTGGGGAATCACCTTTTTTTAAGCTAAAAGAGCTTCTGAAACGTCTATTATAACAGAGTAAAAGAAATAAAATGAAATGTTTAATTTTAATCCTTTTCATAAGTATTTTAATTATTGTTGTTATTGTAACATATCTCTGTTTATGCTGCTGTGACTAATACCAATGTTGTTGATGATGTTTATCAAAGGTTGGTGTTTATTAAGTTTTTGGAGTTGCCTGTTCAAGTCTACGTAATATAATATTTTGTCAGATTAAAGTTTAATGAACAAGGAAATTTTCTGCCCATTTAAATTTTAACCAATTTATTGTGTTATTTTTTATTGTTTAAATTTAAAATTTAAAAGCATTAAATTGAATGCAAGGAAAAAAAAAATTAACAAAAATGGAGCAGCAGTTAAAAGTATCGGAGTCCTTTTTCCACAAATGGTGCCCCAAAATTAGCAGCAGAGTGTTTCTTGATACATGCGACTGAAAGGTAGAATCCGACAAGGGGCAAGCAAATTGGTTAAAATGCAGATATCATCTTCCTCCCTCTTCTTTCCATTCCCCTTTTACGTTGGTATTTACATTTGTAAATATTCAGTATTTATAGTGGCCATAATTTCTTTATTTACGGTTCAATATTGATATGGTTTGAACTCAGTGACTAATTTTTATTTTCTTTCAGAAAAAGAAAAAAAAAATAAAAAAAGAAAATCCTTTACCGTTATTTATCCAGGTTTAGTAATTTTTCCGTCATAATTGGCCACTATTTACATATGTATGTATATATAAAGTTTAAGATATTATTTTTTTATATAATTCATTGTATTTTATGCATACAATTATTCATTCAATAAAAGTTAAGGATAAAAAAATTTTACAAAAATGATATATTATGTTTTAAACATTATTTGCACTTTAATGTGCTCAACGCAAATCGGCTTGTAGCATTGCCCATATACTTTTCGTGTTGAACGTTTTCTTTTTCAGTTGCCTTTATGACACATATAGCAACCAAGTTGTACCCTAGAACGCCCACGATCATAGTTGTCTGGAACAAAAGCTTCCAAAGTGGAGTTATTCAATGCAACTACGGGGACCTCTCCTAGTCTGAGAGGAATTTTCACTCTTTTCAAAATTGTAGGCATACATAATTCTTCTGCCAATTGTTGCAAAAATAATTGACGTCCACCAGTTTTAGAAAGAAGTAAAAATAAAAAAATTTCCTTAGAGAAAATATTAAAAACCAAATTACCATTCTTTGTATTAAAATGTGAAGGAAAATTCTCAGTGCAAATTATGTATGATGATCAAGGCTGATATGTCAAACATATTAAAAAACAAAGCAAGGGGCCATCTATTTGTTTTTAATTTTGTTATGTATTGCCCACATATATGGATCACATGTGATCCATCAGATCAACTCCTCCTCTTTGTGTCGTCGTATGGCATTGAAAACTGCTGTTTCATTCTTTTTGGGAGCACACGAGCAAATTGACTTATTACTTATATAATTGAGCATACCTGCTATGCTCAATTCCTTGTGTTGATGGTTTAAATTCGGAGGGTGTGTATGTTTTGTTTTTTTAATGTTGCAACCATTGAGAGTTTCGAACTTGCAAGTGCATCTGCTATAGAGAGACTTGTAAAGAAGTTGTCATGTGTGACTTTGCGTCCTGTATTTTTGTACTGTTCCACTAAGTCTTTCACTGCTCTCTCTCACTGGTTTTTTTCTCTGTCGCTGCCCTATTTTTCGGTATGTTTTTGCCCAGTTAACGGGCAATAAGATTTCGCATCGCGAAGCCATATTTGGCGGGCTGCGATAGAATATATTGTCTGATCTTTGTTTGGCCTCTAAAAGGAAACAGCTTTTCATCCACAGTAGTGTTTTGACTTGGTCGGTAGTTTTGACGCAAATTGGCATTTAACATTTTAAAAATTCCGGAAATGGGTGCGGTTTTGTCTGTTAGGGATCGCTGCTCTCTTGTGTATTGTTGATCAAAACGAATAAACCTGTCCTCATATTATTTACAAATTCCTTAGCAACAAAGAGAAATACACAACAATAACTTTTAGCATTTGCATTTGCAAATCTCTCTCAAGATATTTTTTTATTTCCGTATCGATATATATAGAACATAAAGCAAAATGAGAATCTTAATATATTCAAAACAAAAAACTAGAATTTTTGCTCACAAATTATAAAGAAGTATTTGTATTTACAAATGTAAATACCGACCGATCTTTAAAGATAAAGAAGTTTATCTGGACAATGATGAATCATACAAATGTAAATGTCACATTTAAAATTACGTATGTGTGTGTGTATGTTTTTGGTGAGTTACATGCTTATGCATGCTCGCAAACTTTCGTATAAGAATTTGCAAAAACTTCTTCTAACTAAACAACTTTCCTGTATGCAATTTAAATGTTACACAATTTGTTTGTTTGAAACAAAAAAGAAAAAAAATTGTTTACGGATTAAAAGTGTTAAAAAACAAGAGCAAAATTGGCTTAAAGCAAAGTTTTGAAACAACAACTGCAGTTATCAATATGCAACTGACAAACTGCAATAAATTTAGTCATAAAAATGCCAAATTTAGAGATATTTTGCAAACTCAGCTTAAAAAGCTGCGGAAACTTTAAAAGAAAATGCAATTATTTTTGCTAAAATTGCTTCATCACGGACGAGTACACACAACAACATTTTTGAACCGCTTCCAAAGAAGTATACACAATAAAAAAATAAAATTTAGTTTAGCACAGCAAAAGGAAAACTGCAAAAGATATTAAACAAAAAAGTTTGAGAAATGTTTAAGATAAATCTAATATACATTTTTTTCCAGGGAATATCAGCCTTTCCAACTTGTCTGTTTACTTGCTCACACAAAAACTTGCTACAATTAACTTTGTTATAGAGGAGAGTGTTTTTTTTATAATGTGATATTAAGATATATTAAAGATATATTATAGCTAATTTTATAGTCTATTTAGCTGAGGAAAACGCAGGTTTTTACTTGCTCGTTGACGAGGAATCGACAACGACCATATTTTCTATAGAGAATAAAAGTTCAGTTGACACCAGAACATTAAAATAGGAAGTGAAAGCTTATCTGGAAGAGCGTGCATGAAGATCAGAAATTCGAAATGTTTTATTTCATTTAATATGCAGCAAAGTAAAATCATGATTACTATATTTTTTTCATGTAACGTATGAGGAATATTAAACGCAAATAAACAACATACGCCTGGAGAGGGAGAGCGAGAGCGAGAGCGAGAATGTTTGGCTCTTCATTACAAAAGAGATTAACTACAAAATTTCGCAATTGCATTCAACTTCAAAAATGAAATATTTAATTATTTGATGAGGCACGTGCTGAAAAAACATAAAAATATTTTTATTTAAAATAACATCATGTTTGCACGTTACACTCGAAAAATTTTGTGTGAAGCAATAAACGCAAAAATTTTTTTTTAATAAATTTTTCTGGAAAACACAAAATTTTTCTTAACAACGTAACGTTTGCACTTTCTTACTCAAACATATACGTATATATTTTATGAACTGTTAAATTTTGTAAATTTATAAAAATTATTTCGTATAAATTTGCCTTTAAATACAAATTTATAATTTCCCCACATTTTAAAAAATTAAGTTTTAAATTTTTTTATTAATTTTAGAGACGTTTTATGAGGTATGGAAAAATTTTGTAGTCAAAACAAACTTGTATCTTACAAATAAATCTTTTACAAATGTGGAGTTCTTTCATTATAAAGGATGTACAAAATTGAGGTGTTATTTCAATTTTGTTGGCATTTTTTTCGATTTGTTTTTTTTCCTAATTTTTATTCTTATAAATGCTGGTTAGTAAAAAAGGCATTATAAGTAACGAGAGGACGATGCCACTAACCTTTCAAGCCAAGAGAGTTTGGGCCATTTGAATGCTATCATTTTTCACATTTATAGCTATTTGAAGGAAACAAATTGAAAACAATTTTTATGTTTGAACAAAGTCCGTTTTATTAAATTATAATGATATTTGGGACACCATTTACTTTGTTGCTTTAGTTTCCGCCTCTTTTAAAAAGTAACTGCAAAAACAGCTGACTGCAATATAGGAAAAGTAAAAAATATATATTCGTATTGACATCACGCATTCCAATACGAACTTCCATGTCAAACATATGGAAGAGATAAACCCAGAGAATACTCAATATAATACACAATCCAGCAGTCGACGACGTAATAAATTAAACTTTACTAGAAAAGACGTAACTGAAGTAGAAAACAAGTTTTTACCCGTCATTATGAAACATTTATTACTATTTCAATAAATAAAAATTATTAGATGGCAATAAATGAAATATTATAAACCGATTTCCCCTCTTTTTGTCGTTCACGAAACATTTTTATTTCATTAGCGAAATAAATCCATTAATGAAACTTTTTATAACAGAAAGCCTTTGATTTAAAAATAATGAAAAAAATTTAAATTAAAAAAATTAAAAAAAAAATTAATTAAATTTAAAATGAAAAAGTATTTATAAATCATTAATTAAATATTGTCTCTAGAGGCCAGTAGGCGGGAGATTGAATTTTTTTTGTAGATCAGTAAGGTGGATTTTGTAAGAGCTCGTAACTTTTTGAACAGTGGCTTGTTCTGCTCGAACTTTTTTGAGAATTTTGCTAATAAAATACTTCGAGTGTATTTAAACCACATACTTGCAGATGTGATTGAAATTATTGGGCAGTTGTTTATTCTCCCTGGTCTAAATGTGTAGATTTTTCTTTTAAGCAACTCAAGCTGCAAAGCTTTCAGTTGGCCTGCCACCTTGGGTCTAGGCAGGAATCGAACACGAGATCTCCGGTTTAGTAGGCCACCTACAGAGGCAAATAATTGCATTAATTTTATTCAGCATATTTTCTTGATAATAAAATCATAATCGTGACAAAAACCTAGATCTGTAGCTATACGCTGGCCGTTGGAGGGCTTCCCTAAATGCTGATTTGTATTTGTTTTTCTTTCAGCATGGAAAAGTTGTTTGAATTCTTAGAATTAAATTTATTACATTTTTTTTTTAAATTTCTTCGAGATCAAGCGCGCTTTAAATCAACACATACACAAGTAGAAACATTTTTAATCAACGAAGGTACGAAGGTGCGCTACATTTTAATTACTTTTCTTTTTTGCGCTTTAACAGGTAGTGAATGTAATAATTTTTCTTTATTTTTATTTTTATTCCATTTTATTTATTAATTTTCGCAAGAGAAAACTAAAGTCGTAAAGCAGAATTCTCGTAATATGGATACTATGAAACACAAATATTTCAGCAGCAATGCTGCGTAATTTGAGAAAAGTGTTGAAGGTAGAAATACATAAACTCGTGCCCTCCATTTAACTGTTGACCAGGGTGTTGGAGGAAAACAAGGATGCATCTTAATTAAACACTGTATATGGAGAATAAACTGTATGCTCTGTCTAAAGTTTATTTTTCTTACTTAATGGCTCTGAGAGAAGAAATTCAAGAAAGGTATTAAACAACTTCGTTCTTACGGATGGGCCAAGGGGAACTCTTAACACTGACAACTGAAGAGAGTGTAAGATGAAACTGTAATGAAATATTTTTATCTTTCAGTAGCAATTTTAAAAATAAGTGTTATGGAAAGTGTTCGAGAGATAATGGATTTATTTTTACTTTTAACCAAATGAAAAGAATTAGAGAATGTTTTAATTTCATTATTTAGGGCAGGGCACAATTAGATTGGAGAATCAGAAATGGATAAGCGAACCAGGGGACGAAACAATGTGACGGTTTCAATGTTGTGAAAGTAACAGATTTATAATAATCAATCAAAATAATCGACTTTGTGAGAGTTTTGGCAATGCCTATACGATCGTGTGTTTTCTTGACAATTGAAAAAAAATAAAAAAAAAACAGAATCGGAGAAAATCTTAAAAATTTGCTTAGAGATCGGGGCTGAAGTGTAGCAATGGGTAAGTGATATTATAATTTGCACAACGAATTATTGCTTTAAAAAAGATAAAGTCAAGGCCTGTGAAGGTCTTCTTTCGCAGTAACTGACGACCGGGGGAATGTAGCAGGCAACCGAGAAATACGAGGCGGCTTGTTAGCATGTATCAGTCTACGAAACAAAATTATTTAAATTGTGAGGTATGTATGTATGTGTTTCGTCCTTCCAATTATTATTTGTTTTTATGTTAATCAGCAATGCGTTGTACATGCAGATATTCCCATCTCATCGGAGGAAATTTTTAAGTATACGCAACTCAAGCACAAACGCCTGCAAAAGCGGAGTAACAAAATAATTTTATGAGAATATCTTAAGCAACTCCTGACACTTTTATGACATGACAAAATAAGAAAAAATCACTCAACAGATTTGATTTGCTGATGAAGTCTGATTTATTTGGAGTTATTTCTTTATATCAAGTTTCATTTGAATGGCGTGATTTTCTTTTAATGCCAATTCATTTAGTTGAATCGTCAGCAATAAGTAGCCCAAACAGCGAGCCATAAGTCGACATATCAGCCAGCGGCCTTAACAATTTGCGAACTTGCGAACTTGCGAACTTGCGAACCTGCGAATACTAAACATTTCTAAGTAGAATAATAAAAAGGAAACATCCACTTAACAGAGCACAGTGAGGGGCAAATAAGCAACTGTTACACCAGCTTAATTTATCTCACCAGATATTTTCAATTACGTGCTATAAATGGAAATTGTTAGAGAAATTACTCGTTGTTCAATTAAATTTACGACCAGCTATACTAGACTAATTTTATCCTGAATCTTGAAACTTTTCAATTATGTGTGTGAGTGTGTGGGTGTGTGGCTGTGTGGGTATTTAGAAGAGTCACATAATAGAAAATTGGAAAAGAGCAGCAACCGTAAGAAGAAAAGCTAAAAGATTTATTTCTTTTCATATATGGGGCAATAGGAAAAATACCAACGAATAGAATGTCTTCATGAATTTATTTTAACTTTAAACAAAATGTGTGTTAAAATTAAAAAAAGAGAGAAAAAAATCTTTAATATTTTTATTAGAAGTTCTTGTTGATTGTCTAGTTAGTTCTACTTAAGAGAATGGCGCTCTAACACATGCCCACATTCTATTTTAAGTTAAAGTGAAAGTATACTGCACACACACACAGGCGCGCACACACACTAAGCATTCCTTAATTTATATGTTTGAAAGTTAACCCGCACATACACATTGAATGCAGTGTAGTGGTGATAAATCAGATGAATTTTTCTAGTAAAAACAAAATTGTAAATTATGTGCTTTTCTTTTCATCTTGTTTGTGTAATTTTCCCCCGACTTTCATTGTTATTTTACGTTCGCGCAAACCCCTATGCGTGTGTGTACGCGTGTATGTGTGGCCATGTAAGTTGAATTATTACTGCAGGATTTAGGTTACATATTTGAAAGTTGTAGAAAAAGTTGAAATTTTTTTACTTAAATTGCGAAACACAAATGCAGCAAAACTATTTAAAAGCGAGTGTTCGAAAGTTTAACTAGAACAACAGTGTGATGATTTATAGAGACGCTGGATTTGACTGTATGCGGGATCGATAGTTTCACGTTATGGATACAGTGTCCTTTGGCTTATAATACACAAGTAAAACTAATGTGTTGCTCTTGCCATTCAATCAACACTTTTTATAAAAATATAAATATTTTTATTAACATAAATATTGAAATTTATATATGTTAAATCTAAAAAAGCGGAACCGCATGTAGTCGAGGGAGCCGTTTAAATCTTTAAAAGAAATAATTTAAAAGAAAAAAAATTATTATTTCCTTGTGCATCATTTTCTTGTGACATCCAAAGTTGCAGTGAAGGTTTTAAAGTTCTAAAAATATTTATTTTTATCATGTTTTTATGTATGGCGTCATGAGAGACTAAATTTTAAAACAAAATATTTTGTTTTCTAAAAATTTTCTTATATCGTTCACTTTAAGAAGTGATTTAGACTGAAATTTAAAAAAAAAAATTTTTAGTTTTAGCTGACAAGAAATCAGACGGTATGGAAGTCTATAAGAAAAGAAATGCACTCGAATTGGTTGTCCTGTTCGTGTTCTTTATTTTATTTGTGGAATTTAAAATTTTCTTCATTTTATACTTAAATCGCAATAATTGATTGCTGACGGGTGCCAGCTGGCTTCCTTGGGCATCTCAGCGTAAAATCTTTAGCTTTAAGTTATTTTCTCTTATTGTTACATTATTAATGTCATTTTAATGCTGCGCTTATCAGCAAATGCTTGCCGGTGTATGCATCACGCCTGATGGGAGCGAAACTTTCGCACTAATTAATTACACTTTAAATCCTTTACTTTATTGGCATTGTATATTCTATGTCATAATATATGTTATAATGCTCGCATATACTATAAATCCAGTGTAAAAGGCATTCACTAGTTGGACTAAAAATTTGCAAATTGTGGTTTAAAGTTTAATTTAATACCCATTACTAAAAACCACGTTTCAAAAACAACTTGCAAATTGAAAACTTTTTCTCTGCGCGTAATGTTTTGCTGGTTTATTTATTTATTTTAGTGTTTGCAAAATAATTGAAATGCAAACATAATTAAAACCAGGGGGGAAAACTATATAAATAAAATGAAATGAAAATTGGCATTAAACTACAACGCATAAGAAACATGAAGGAAAAAAAGGTCATCATTGAAAACCTTGATTTGCAAGTGAAGCCGACCATTGGCTTGTCACACATGTAGGCAATAATTTATAAAACATTATGTGCCACAATATTTGACAAATAATTTTTAAATGTAACGGCTGTCCATTTATCTGCTGGAGAGAGAAATTTAAATTGCAATCGCGAAAGGATTCAATGAATATAAAATTGTTACATTAATGAAACCTGGTTGCTTCTCAAACCGCAAAATATAATGTGAAACGATTTATTTTTTACGCTCGAATTTTAATCCATTAGAATTATTGCTTAAAAAATAGTTTGTATTTGATAGAAAATTGTGGTTTTGCAAAATAAAAGTAATTTATTGTAACAAAATATTATTAAATGTAATAAATAAACATTCTTTAATCACTTTTGCTGCTGTATTTATTCGTTCGATAATATAAAAAGGGCATAACTTAGGAGGAGTGCAGTGTATAAAAAATAAATATTCCATCAGTTAGCATTGCCAATTTTTGTTGTCTACCTGCAAATGGCATATTAGGGAAATAAGCAAGAAAGACATGTTTTTTGATTACAAAATTTATTACAAATAATAAAATTAATTAATCAAATAATTAATATATTAATAATTTTTTTATTAAATTGAATTAAAGCACTTTATATGACTAGTTTTTATTTATTTAACAAAATTATATGAATTTTTCTAATCATTAAAAAAACTATTGGAAATACAGGTTGTCAAGTAATTATTTGCAGAGAGAACTTTAAAAATGGATGTTTTAATTAACGAAGTCTGCCGGTTGGTTTCGCTTGGCCGTTTAAAGTGACTAATAAACTATTTTTATTCGATATTTTGACAGCAAAAGTATTGACCATACTTAATACTAAATATTTTACTTTATAAAATAAGAATTTCTTAGTTAAATTTTTATCAGAAGAAATAATTTTACACAATTAATTTCTATATAATAATTCTATTTTAAGTCAAATTTAATTTTTGGGATTTTTGTGAAATTGGAAATATCACAATTTCTTATTTTTAGGAATTTTGAAAATTTTAAATTTAATTGCATGTTGATATGCGTCATTATCAAATTTTCATATCAAACTCTTAAATTGTTTAATTGTTCTCGTTCCTTTTGATGAAATAATTTTTCCTAATTCATCAAGTAAATGCATCTTTAAAATGTAATACAATTTAGATAAATAATTTTGTTTACAATGCAAATGCTACACAACTTGCAATCAATTTTCAGTGAAATGACTTTAGTGCAGCATTTAAAAGTTTAAGTGTAATTAATTTCTGTTAGAATGTAATTGCATTTAGTCATGATGATATTTAATTTATTAAGTGTATTTGTTGCTGCATCATGAGTAAAAAGATATTCGTTTTGCTAAGAAATTCTACTATAAAACGGCAAGAAAAGATAAATGCATGCACGAGTAGCAGATACACAGGCAACTTGTTGCTAACAATTATTGTTACTTTGCATCCACTGGCTCATCTCATATCCCTCTAAAGCCTTAACAATATCTGCTGTGAAAGCACAAGCATCGTCATATAAATGTCTGAGACATTGCTAACCACTAGACAGTTTCCTAGACAAGCAAAATAGTTGCCACGGCTGTTAATCGTTGTTGTTAGTATGATTGCAGTGCAATGCAATCTTCATGATAAAACTGTTTTCTTGTTTTTGGTGCATACGTTTAAAGTCTAAAATAGCGATGCACTACTCGATAGTATTCAATTTACTTTCAAACGGCAACAGCTTCAAACACATCCACTTGAACGTAAAAGTAATTTGAAACGGAAAAAGTCATAGAAAATATTTATCTATACACATGTACAGATAAAGAAATGCACTCATTTACACCATCTACGGCAAGTGTGAAATTGTAAAAGCAGCCCCTTAAGGTGTTGTGTTCGCTTAGTTTTTGTTTTTGTTTTTAAGCTTAATTTTATGCAACTCTTCTACTCAGTTGCATTCGTTGCAGTTACAAGGAAAAGGCTAATGCAATTGTTGCTTGGCAACTTCTGTGCGTGAGTATGGGAATTTTTATGTTCAAGCATTTGCTTTTGATGACAATGGAAATTGCAATATGAAACCAAAAGAGTCCTTAACAGCCAGCAACTGTAAGCTTTGTTACTGCTGCAGAATTGGTGGTGTGGCCGTACACGAGATGAGGTTGATGTTGCAACACCACCAATCATCCCATTAAGGCAGAGTAACAAGTAAAATGTCACTTTTTTCATCTTTAACATATGAGGCCAGGTGTTGCAAGAAACGCAATTGAAATTGCGTGTTCATATTTCATCGCCAACCGAACACGATGGAAATGCATGAACAAAAAGGAAGGAGAATTTGCAGGTAAAAGGCAACGAGAAATAAGGAAATCTAGAACTGCAGAAAATGTTAAGGAAATCATTGTTTGTTTTTCATTTGAAATTATTGTGGCCAAATGAAGGAGGCAGAGTAAATAATACTCAAAGATGTTGCTTACGCCGGCATACATGCTTATGTATGTATAACGCGTGCCGTACACATGTTTTATGGACGACCCTCATACATGCATTAAGTGCATAATGCGTATGAATATGTCGTCTGCTGGTTTGTCACTGCGTGCATTGTAATGGTAGTGGTAATGTGCATTATGTTGAAGTATTGTTGTTGAAGGACGCAAATGAATGCCGAACAAGATACCGACACAAACGAAAATGCCTCTTAAGTTGCATTATGATGAAAACGGCAACAACAAGTTAAAGCTTTTGTCTTTTAGTGGTTAAATGAGGCCTGAGCAACTCTTTTTTTAATTTCTTCATTGAAAGGAATAGGAAAGGATTTATGTGAAGAGGGTTAGAATAATTTTTGCGTGAGATTTTTTCAACGTCTAATATACCAGAGGTATTCATTAATATTTGATATTCACACATATGTATATAGATGAGTTGCATTAATTAAGTTGCAAACGAGTCAACAGTTGG
Organism: Ormia ochracea; assembly: GCA_963402855.1. NCBI lineage: Eukaryota > Metazoa > Arthropoda > Insecta > Diptera > Tachinidae > Ormia > Ormia ochracea. Next base: position 31,218,951 of record OY727107.1, on the reverse strand, counting down.
GTTTTCTGATTGCTAGAAGTATAAACATTTTTAGTTGAAAGGACTTGTAAGACGAGCAACGAATAAATGCAACGTAAAGGATATTCTCCTGAATACTCGAGAGAATAATAATTTTTTTTATTTAAAAGTCCATTGGAATGAATTTTGTAATGAGGTTAATGGTTAGTAATTTTACTTCTGCATTAGAATGCACTGAAATACGCCTAGGAAGAAGCTGATGTCGCGAAATAGACAATTCCAATGTACATATATTTAAATAATATAGTAATATTTTCTAGCCGTAATCGAAATATATAAATATTCTTTTCGTTTCTAATAAATAAATTTTTAAAGGTTGAATGATCTGGCTGCTGATATAGCATTTGCCTTATTAAACTTTACAGCTGTTCTTATATATTTTGTGAGCTCATTAATGATTCAGTTGCCTTTTTTTTGTCTAAAATGGCATGCAACTGAATTTCCTATCCTACTAGGAGCACGCAGATCAGCATAACGGCAAAAAATCTGTAATAGGATGCTTGTAGAAAGCATCCATGCCTGTCTAAAGCTTATATAGAGTGCCCGATAAAAACACGAGATTTTCTCAAAATTAATGCAAAATTTAAATTTGCTCGCGCTTTGTGTAGTAAAGTGATGACAACACTAAGGAATAACTTAAATGCGAACAACTTTACCTAAGAGGCAACAAAATCAAATCTTGAGCTAATTTGAGGCACCCTATACAAACAATTTTTGCAATAACTATATTTGCTTTTAAGCGTCCTGTGGAAACGGTTTTACTATACTAAACAAGAGCCTTATTTATTAATAAGTCATACCTGTAAAAAAATGTATATGCAACTCTGTGACAAAATTTTTTATAAGTTGTGCCTTTTGAAAACCTTGGATGCCGGAAACATTTATGTCACCTCCCACACAGCTGAAGGAAAATATCTTTTTGCTTCACTCTTCTAAAATAATGTGGGATTTTAATGGTTATTTTGAGGGGAAAGTGGCCAGACTTCTTAAAGATGTTCTTCCGAAGGATTGTATACGATAGTTAATCACAAGAGTACATATGGATCAGGTGCTTTTTAACTTATTTTTCTATGAACTTGCCCGACTTTTTTGCTGCACTGCCACAAATACATATTTATATATTTTTTTTTATTTATGAGATTTTAAGCAAAATTATCTTTATCGCGCTGATGAAAATCGAGAAAATTAATATTCTATTTGTATATTACAAAAAAAAAATATAAATATTAAATTAATTAATTCTTTATTTTAAAGAATTATTAAATTAACTTTTTAATCTTAAGCTTAACAATTATCTTTTAATTAGTTTGAGTTTATTTTTATCTACCAATATTTCGTCAAACTTTGCCCACCTGCGTCATATTGTAAATATTGTTTAAAATAATTTATATAAAATAATAATTAATAAATCATAATAATACGGTTGAGTCCGATCATCACAAAATTATTTATTAAATCGTATTTGTGAGATGGCTGGGACAAAAATTTATGCTGGTATCCAACATTTCCATTTCCATAATTATAAAAAATATTTTGCCAACCGTAATAAAAAATATGAAAAAATTTATGCGTGTTTGCCTTTGAATGAATTAAAATAAGCAGAAGCACTTCAAACATGGATGATAGAAAACATGTTGTGACAGATTAAACTGTTGAGTACGATTATAATTTTATAATAAGAAAATAGCGTTGCACACAAGAAGCGTTTGAAATATATTTTTGTGCAGCATACTCGCATTAACAAGTGCACAGTTAACAAAAGTAACTCCTGGGGAGCCAAAGCAAATAAAGTAATCAACTCATTTGTGTTCAGGCAAAAGCAAAAGCAAAAACAAGAAACCTAAAAAAAGAAAATCCATTTCAAGTGCTGAAATGATATAAAAAATATTTAAAAATGAATGAAAGTAATAAAGAGATGACTTTAATGAAAATTTCACAATTAATTCATTTACAACTCTGTTAAGGAAATTGCGTATGAAACAAAAGTTCTACGCATCCTCTGTCATCTTTTTATGACAATAATTTCTTTTAATTTCTCCCACAGCTTGCCTCATGATATGATGCCTCATTCCACTACATTTCTGTTATGCTGCTGCTGCGGTAAAAAATAAGATAATTATGGTATGACAAAACTTATGACAGCTGTCATTAATAAATAATGTTGCTTTTTTCAGCAGAAGAAACAAACAAGAAACGTAACGTTTTTGTACAAGCAATTAATAAATATTTCCAAAACTCATTTTCGTAAGAAAACCAAGACAACACAAAATATTATTCAACAGAGGGAACACAGCAAAAATGTAATAAAATATTAAAGAAATATATAAAACAAGCTGGCTGGATCAATTGCTGCTGGCTGAATGCTGGCCTGCATGGTAAGTGTAGCCTTAAGTGATACAGTGCTGTTGTTGCTTTTTGTCTCACTGTAATATATAGCTGTCATAAACGATCTCTAAAATATCACTAAATTAATGTTTGTATAGTCTGTCAAAAAATATAAGAACTCACCAACAAGCAACCTTATCAAAATTATATTTTCTTTCATACGATGAGTAATGCAATTTTGAGGAACTTTTTGCAAAAGTGACTGATCGTGGCCAAAAATATATTAAAACATGTGAAATTTATTAGTGGTGGTAACAAGTTTTAGAAGAAATCGCTACGAGGTATGTGTTCTGGTAGAGTTGAAAATATATTCAGATAGAAAAAAAGATATCGGCTTCTTTGTATAGCCAATGGCTGAGGCCCATGATAACTCCATCACATTTATCACATTTTATTGTATATCGAATGATGCACCGAAGGAGTTCGTGTCTTGCTGGTAAATATGGACAGTTTCAATGGGAGAAAACAGGTCAGGGTTATTCGCAAAGGTTTATGTTGTTTGTTACATCGATTTGAGAAATTAAATATTTTTTGTCTTACTTTTCTTGCTATCTTATGAGGAACTGGCCTCTCAGTTCTTAAGCTAGTTGGGCTCATATCAATTACCTACAAAAAGATTTTTATCACCTAAGCATTGCATCCAATCAAAATTGTGAGAGGGAGCTTCGATTCTTTTCAGATCTCGAAATCGATCTTTTAATCATTTTAAATTTTGAAAAAGGGATACTCAACAGGCAAAATAATTCATGTACTGCGAAGTTTCCACGGAGAGTTATTAATCAGTGTTGCCAATTTCGAAATAAAGCGAAACCCAAAAAAAACTTTAAAACGCCAAAAGAAAAATAAATATTGAATAAAAATGCAAATAAACAAAATGGCTTTGCAAATAACATTGGCACTTAAAGATGTTAAAAAATATGAAACATTAAGCAAAAAAAGGAAAAAAAAAAATACATTAAATTTATTTGGAAGACTGTTCAGTTTTTCCATATTGACTACCCATCGAAACTAGAGTTACAATTAAAACTATAGGAAGAGCAATAGTCAGGTTGGCCGTCAAATTTGCGCTCACAATTAGAATCCTTGTTGAGTTTCAGTCATTTTCGTGTTACCTAAACCCCCAACTAAAAAACAAATTAAAATTAATTAAAAATTTATTATTTTTTGTAAATATTTTTAATTTTCTAATAAATATTTTTATTTTTTTTTCTATACGAAATGTCGTTTTAAAATTATGAAATGAAAATTTTTAAAATCATTCATGCTTAAAGTTTAATTTTTTTTTTCCTAAAACTCAGTTTATTTGAAGCACCAGCATAGAATTTTTGAAAAATAATCGCTCTAAATAATTCACCCTTTATTATATATTAAAGCATGCATTCCTCTTGCTGCACCTCATTAACAATGTTAAGTTTTTCTCGTCATGATAAAAATGCTTAACGCGAACGTATAATGAATGTTTGTGACTCAAAATTGCTTTATAAGAAACGGGCCAAAAGAACAACAACAACAACACCGACACCAACAACAACAGCAACAACAATATTTAACAGCTTGTTACGAACACTTTTTGTGCACTGTTGTATTTATTTCTACAGTCGCTGACGTTACAGTTGCGCAACGGAGGTTAAGGATTGGTAATTGATCTTTTACGATCGTTTTATTATAAAATTAATGTTTATGGCGCTGCCATAAACAATATTTTGAAGACGTTGTTCGGTGTGTGCTTTTTATTTGTTTTTCGTTTCTTCAAATATCAATTATTTTAAAGAGAACATTTTGCAGCATTTATTTCAGATTATACAACAACTGTCGTTATAAGAACTTGATCAATATTTAATGATTTTTGGGGGAAAATATCATAATTCTGAGTGGAGGTTCGTACAGCTTTTGATTTTTTCTTTGTTATGGCGAGCTTTTAGTAGATATGATTGTAATCCAAATTTGTTTCTAACAAATTATCAAACAGCACTTTTATTATGCAGACATTTTGAGAAAAAATTTTTACCAGCGGGAAATACTTTGGTTATGCATGTTTGCTGTGCTTTTGAATTTAATTCTTTTATTTTCTTTATGTTCATGAGAAATAAGTCATGCCATTAAGTTGTTTATTAAGAAACTGTTATAATATTTATAACAATATTTAGAAATGAAAGAGAAGTAGCTCTTAAAAATTTATCAGGCACGCAACACATTTCACTAAATTGCTTAGCTGGTATTTTTGTGCTGTTTTTCATTTATTTAATGAAACGGTTCATAATATGAAAGAAATGATTCATAGAAATTACCTCAGACGTGTTAGAAGATGAATTTTAACTACATACCGCCATTTTAACTACGTTATTATTTAACTTCGGCCTATTTTATATTTAATTATGCATAGAGAATTTATTTATATATTTGGGCTCTAATCAATTAGGGAATACTTTAAGATAACTATTACATTGTATTTATGACAATTATGAAATATGTAATCCAACCATATATCTATTATTTTATGTTACGCACTACATTGTTCAAGTTATATCCCAAACCAGCTTAAACAACCAGGATACCAGGTTTAAGTGTGCCCTCCTAACTGGTTGGCATTAAGTTTCTTATAAATTTTTAATAGACCCATTTTCTCCCCTCAAGTCAATAAAACTATGTCAGCATTTAATATTGGGGAAAATAAAATCACAACTTAACAGTTGATTACAACAAATTGATTTCATTAATTTCTGCATTGATTTGTTGTTATTATTGTAAGGAAGTAACCAAATACTCAGGCACACAAGGATATTTTGTAAGAAAACAATTTAACCGGAATAGTTTTATGTAAACAAATTGAGGTTTTATGCCATTAGAATGACATAAACGCTGACAATAACACTGGCAATGGAAGTAAAAATATTTAAGTACTTTGAAAATGACTACTCGAAAAATATGTAACTTGTAGAGGGGGCAGAGCTGTAAAGGTATTAAATAATTTTTAAATAAAAAAGTTTAATAAAAGTTTCTTGGCCCACATCTTGCATTTAATTTGAAATAAATATTTTCTGTTTTTGTTATTTTGCCATCTTTCGGAGAGTAATTAAATTAGTTGTAAAGCCGACAGAGTGAAGGATATTTTTCATGTGAATTTATTTTTCGAACAAGAAATTAATTACAAATTTTTGTGATATGGAAATCTTTAAATAAATATTAAACGCATTGCATATAAATTTTTTTTTTTTTTTTACTAACTCGACTTAGAAAAACCGAGACCTCCGTTTTAGTAGGCTGCGCATTATTCATTCGTCTACGGAGACGATTCTCATTTTCTTTAAATTGTAAGTTGGCTAAATCGGCAGTTATGCCCGTTGACCTGGATTAAAGGTAATGAAATAAGATTACAAAGGCCAAAATATTTTATTAGCAAACCAAAAACGCTGAAGTATGCCTTTAAACACATGTTTTAATTCTTTAACATTCTGGCAAGAGCACTGAAAACTGAGGCAAATAAAAATGTCACAATATTTATAAACGTTACAATATGGACAACAAGGACACATTGCTTTCCTTTAATAACAGTCAACTCATCGTATCATTCATTTGTTATTTTTATTAGTGACGATGAAAGCTGGTAAATAATAGCAATAACAACAACTGTATCACAGCAAAACTTTAGCAACATTATTGAAGGAGGAAGAAAAAGCAAATTATGAATACTTCTATGAAAAACAAACGACAGCAAACTAAGTTGGCGATGATATGGGGAGCTTGAAGGACAACTTAAAGAAGAAGACCGTGAAATGCCAAATGCCGCATATTCACTTTAACAATTGAAGTGGAATTTGATGGTATTTATTGAAGTGACGCGTAAGGAAGTCCTAAAAAAAGTGACAGCAGGAATAAAAAAAAAATTAATAATAATAATACAACAACCAGCCACAAAAATATTTTGAAAAGTATCTGGAGGATACAAATTAATAACATACACACAAATACATGAAACTAGAATGTGTGAGTAGACTATGGCTGGAAACACCAACCAAAAGTAAAACGAAAAGGACACAATACTTCTTTTATATTTTAATAAAGAAGCAAATGAAAAATGTTAACGATATAAAATCCAACCATTTGTAAAGAATTAGAGCTGGAAAAAACTGCAAAATATGTCAGTCATTCTGGAACTAAAGTGTCGAACCGAAATAAATATTCAACAAGAGGTGGCAAATAAGTTAAATTATTAAGGAAAGTAAGTTAAGGAAAGGACGATGTCGTGAGAATATCTATTAGATATGAATTGCTTGTCTGACACACCAGTCAATAAAAGTGATATGAATCTTGGAAGCGGCAGAGAAAATACAATTTTGCGAATGCAAATATTTTAAAGAGCATTAAGGAACTAAAATCTAGAAGAAGAATACGAAAAGAATAGCTAGAGAGGTAGAGCGGCTGCTGGTGCCAGAGGTCTTCGATAACAAACAACCTTTAAATCGCTGATAAAACGACATGAGGTTTCTTTTTGCGGGTTATCCTAACGCGAGTATACTTATTTCAGCATTAGCTCCGATTATATAAGAATTGAAGAAAGAAAAAACAAAACTGATACGCCTTTTGCTTTCACTATTATGCTCCTCGAAACACATCCATTTGAAGACAATATGGGAACTCACAGCCTCTTTCCATTGTGTTAAATCTTGAGAAATTTAAACACAACAACAACAACTACAACTACTTAAAATTTATGCCCAACTGTCAACTGCTGGTATATTTGACGTCATATGGAGACACTTGTGCTACAGTTTACGTGAATACCTGCTGAAGAGCTTAACTTCACGGTGCACTTAGCACTGAGTAAATTAATGCATTTACTAAGCCCCCTGTGCAAGCACAGGTGGCAATTCTTGATAGGAAGATTCAGTCCCAACCAAGCGCCTTGCTAGAGCGTTCGGCACTTTCCAAGCCTTACTAGTAGGCACTTCGCAGGATAGACTCTCCCGCCAGCTTGGGGGTAATCAACATCATGCCTATTCTATCCCTATAATTCAAAAGCAAGTCAAGAATTACAAGATGGACTCCCTCAGAAGGGGAGAACCATCTGCTGCCTACTAGCGTCTGTTGAATAGCAACAGCACCTAGATAACTAATCGCTTGACCGGGATGGTATCGAGCATTAGCATCAATAAGATACCAGCCACTCAAGAGAAATCTCCCAAGCAACTTTTGGTATCAACCACAGCCACTACGTGATCTCCGAAGAGGCCTCACCAAAAACCGGTCACAACTTCAATCAATGTTGTAAGCCGGAGCGAACTTGGTCTATGGACAAAGTCACTAAAGCCGCACAATTTTATCCACGAGAAATAAATATTGTATTGAATATTGTAGGAGAAAGAACTCTCCTACAATATTCGACCCTGAATCGATCAGGTTATGCTAGACCTATCCCAGACAGACAAGCAAGCTTGCCTTTGCCTTTTAATTACTTGCAAGCGCATCCGTTACCATGTTATTTCATGGATTGGGCAGCCACCTGCAAGTTTTACCGGTAGCTGCCAAAGGCCTGAGGTCCGGAAACGCAGGTTACCGTCTCCCAAGAGTGCACTCCACCAAAGTGTAATTTCACCCAGATGCGTCCCGTACTACCCTGGGGGCATCATATGGAGACTATAGAAAACGTCACATAAGTTTAGACAAAAAGTAGACCGATGTCTAGCATTCAGCTATTTCCATGCTTACTCCGAAATTATGCAGCCAGTGCTACCATATCTTATTAAAATTACAAGAACCAACTAATTTTTGCAATTAAGAATCTACAATAAATTAAATAAATATAATCTAAAAAAAAAGATATTCTCGTAAGCTTGTGCCAAAATGCTTTTAGTAACTATAGGGTTTTCCATTAGGTGCCTGCGCACAAACAGAAACTGTATAAAGTATCAAGGGCAAATGCAAGATAGTTTATGTTTTGAAGGAAATTTCATTCAAATGACCGCCGGTCGCTTTAAATTTTTAATTCCAATACATCAAATATTTGCATATTGTTCGCATAAACCAACGCCTTCTTAGAAGCCGATAAAAAGAAACTCAATGGCATTTTATCGCAAGATCTTGCCACCCAATTCACTGGTTTAAGCTTAAGATCTTTCAAAAAATTATTTGAATTTTTTACTTTCTTTTATTTTTCGATATTTTTATATTTCGATAACTTCCGGAAGAAGTTACAGCAAGTGTCGAGATATGAAGAAATAACTGAAAATAAAATAAATTTTATTAAGGATATAAATCTTCAAGGAAATATAAAAAAATAAAAGAAAAAAACGACAAAAAAATATTAACAAAATGTCTGTCTGTTTAAAAAGAGCAGACTTTCAAACCGTACGGATAAAAATTTTAAAAAAAGCGTCAAAATTTTAAATGTCATTTTTTGAACAGAGATTATTGCAATATTTATTTTTTATTAAAAAAAATATATATAATTTTCAATTGAAAACTTTCAAGAGCATATTAATTATTTACTTAAAACTACATTGCAATTGATCACTTTGCTATTTCGGTGCATCAGCTGCCTTTTAAGCGCTTTTCATCGTTTGCGCATAAATTATTGCAACCAATATATTATCGACCAATATATTATTTCGCAACAGAATCAAAACGTACTCAATTTTGTTTAAAGCAAAAGAAAAGTACTTCCGATTATCGAATTAGTAGAATTCCTAAGACTGCTGTGGAAACTGCAAAATATATAAAATTTTCTTTTTCGCTCATGATGAATAGAGAAGAAAAAGTTCTCAAATACTGACGCGCCTAAAATCGTAGCCTTCATTTTCTTCCTTAAAACACTTCGCTACACAATAAAAATTTCATAAAAAGTGAAAATATTTATTTCTTTAATTAAATTCTAAATAATAAAAACTCTCATACTAAAGATGTGCAAACACATTTTACGTGTTAAATAAAATGGAATTGCATATATATTAAATCATACGCTCGTCCTAGCTGGCATGTTGATTTGAAAATATATGCAGTTTGCAAAACAACTTCCAGGATTTAAATTACATATTCGGAATCAGTTATTAAAATCATATTTAATTCGCTGAATGTACGGTTTACTGCAATTATTATTGATTTTCTTTTCAGACTCTGCATAATTTCTCTATAACAATTAGTTGTATAAATAGAGTTGTATGCAAATTAATATCTCTTTACTGTATTATGCTAAACAAAACGAGTAGAATTTTTAGAGCATTTGCATAATGAGATGAGTAGTATGAGCTATAAATGATTTGGCAGGCCTGAGGGCATTTCAAATGCTGTTTCCATTACCAGCCTGTGAAGAACCTGTAGTACCATATTAAATTTAATATTAAACATATTTAAACAGTGTAATTTATACAATATTATAATTGTTTGCAATTCATTTATATTTTAAAGCTTGACATTTTGTGCAACAGAGTTCTCGTAAGTGTGCAGAAATAATTAATTTATCCAATAGCGGGCATGAATTCGTCTAAATCCAATTTTAAAAACAATTATAAATGCATGTCAAGAGATTATAATGCCAAGCATATTTATCCGAAAACAATTAAATCCCCACTCAATATTTCCAGCCCGTGACGTCAAATAAGTCTTTCAAATTTAACAAAAACAAAAAAAAAACTCAACTTGAGAATTTTTTTTTATGTTTAACAAATTGCATTGACGCTGGCACGTTCCTGTAAATTATTATTTTTTTGTTGTTTTTGTAAGCAAGTTAGCCTGCAAATCTTTCTGCTTGTTCATAGAAAAACACCGAGAGTCTCTGCAGGAATCGAACCAGCGACGTCCGGCTTAGTAGGCTCTGCATTCTTGATTCGCCTGCGGAGGTAAGCAGATGTATCACTAGGCTTCCTTAAACACTTTTTTGTTTCATTATTATCTTTCAAAATATAAGAAACTTTCATTTTAAATTTTAAAATTCATTTCATTGAGATAGAAAATAACACAAAGTTTGCAACAATTTATATATATATCATTTCTTAAATCATTTTCTTAGTTTAGTTTCTGGATAATAACATCTATTGCGTACAATATTGCAATTAATATTTTCGAAACTATTATTATCTTCTCTTGAAGGTGTACCACAATGGAAATCTGTATAAGCAGTCTTGCAAAGTGCGGAACCGGAAAAATGTTTATGCAGAACCCCTTACAGAGCATTAAATAGGCCTAATAAGCATTCCTCTCCCACATTTTTCAGTTGACATTTTTCAGCAAGAGTAAGTTTGTCGCCTACAGACTGCTGAGATCACGGCTTCAATACCGATCTCTATTAGCCAAAGAGAGTACTAGAAGATAACTAATACCGAAGGTGGCATGCATCGGCAACCCTCGCGCTCTTCCACAGCAATATTTAATACATAATGATAATTAATTAATACAAATGGCTACTGCTTCACCCCAACTAACCATATATAACTGCATGCCTTTTAAGTTTTTAATATTATAATTTAAATTTAATTTAATAAACAGTAAAATTTCAAGTGTAAAGAGAAGAATGCAAAATAATAATGAAGGAAAATAATTAACTTTATTAAAACACATTCCCCTGACAAATAAGAATGATTACATTGAAGTATGAAGTATGCAAAATTCACATGTTATCCTTAATACTTTTCCAGTTAAAATTTGAATTTTCATACCATAAGAGCAAGAAATTTTAATTATCATAATTATCTTTTTGAAAAGCAAAAAAAAAGTTATTTTTTTCGGAACATAAAGAAACACGATAGCACGTACACACACGCAATAATTTGGCATGTGAACCATGTAAAGTTAAAATAAGGACATGAAAATCCGCAGAGAACGATTAAGTCAACAGCGGAATTCATTTTTTCGTTGCGTTTCTCATGTAACGCATTGTGGCGTAATCGGCAAAATGGAGCATTCGAAATAATTGTTGGTAGTCGAATTGTTAATAATGAAAGTAGCGGCAAAGTCCTCTGTATAGAGAGTACTATTCGGGAAACGAGCGAATCGCCGCTGTAATGCGTGGACTGCTGTGATATCGAATGAATCACAAAAAAAAAAAAAAAAAAATGCTCTTAACAGAAAACGTGCTGTTTGCAAATTAGGGTTTTGTGGGTGTGTCTCTTTTCGGTTGGATGTAGGTGGTACAAACATTGATCAGATGGGATCAGATGGAGTGGGAAATCTATTGTGTATCTGGAAAAATTTAGAATTTTCTCCACCTTTTCGACTTCTTATTTACACATTTTAAAATTCATCGTGCGATATGACTTTAACACCTTAAATGCTTAATTCAATATAATCTAGTACGAGTATGATCTAATGTTATGTCAATATTAAATAAAATTCAGCTAATTTAACCATTTCGAATATTAAACGTGGAAAGTATTTCAGAGCAATTTAATTCAATGCAGCTCGATAAGGCCTTGAGCCCTTTGGCCTAACGAACATCACGTTGTTGTTGTACGTACACATACTATCTCTAAGCATTTAAGCAGTTGTATCATAAAGCACCAGACCATTTTACTTAGAAATATGAAGCGAAATTATTTATAGTCTACTGCCCTTGAAGGAGACATAAATTGACAAATAATTGGGGGTCCATTCAATGAATGATTTATGGTAGATGGTAATGGTCATGTTAATGGTATGCTGTTGCTAAAGTTCTTTTATCGCTGCCTATTTGCTGTTTGTCTGCTTAACAATTTTATAGTAAATCTATACAACTATTATACAATTTTCAAACAAAACTGAACACATACTCGTACAAGTACTTGTCTATTTGGTCTGTCCATTTGTCTTTTCTTAATTCGTCGTAGACTTTAGCCGCTGTGCGCATCAAGAGCCAGATGAAGAAAACGAAGAATACAAGAATGATACTGTGGCTCAAAAAATATTAACAAGAACAAAAAGTAAACGTACAAGCAACGTAGAGATTAAATATATGTTGCCAACATTTAAACAGCGGAACGTAGATCAGAGCAGTGGCAACAGTTGAAATGGATGAACAGACAAGCGGACAGACAAATATTTCCATAAGAACTGCTCGTGTACATTTCCATCATTTTCTGCTTCTTTCAGCATGCAAAACCAGAAAAACGGAACCGAACTTCAGGCCGGCAACAGTGACGCGTTTAACCAGCCAGCAGACAGCCAACCAGTGGATGAGACCGTTTCCCATTCTACTCACGCTCAATAAAATACAATGCTAACAACAACTTTAGCATATTCGCTTCAACATCGAGCACAATTGAGAAGTATCCTGAAATGAAAATTAGACGGAAAACGACTGCGAGTGAAACTATTTTGCAAAAATTTTATATGATGCTAGAAGTCACAGCTTCAGGCAGCTGAAAAGTTAAGGTCAGATTGAGCAGATATTTGGCATAACATTACAAATCACAAAATCGTGAACACTCAAATTCATTTCACGCCAAGTATAAACGCGGTGATACTGCTGCTCACATTCATCAATACGTATATATTGTTTGTGTTTCTGTAACCAAGCAATGAGTGTTTACGCTTAACTCTTCAAATATTTCCCTCATCTAGGCTGGCCACCTTAAATGCACTCGTATTTGTGTGTAAAATGAGTGCAAAAACTTTTTATTCTTTTTTCTTGTAATTTCACTATAATAAATGCGTCTCTTACGTTTCAATGAATCTGAATTGTTTTATTACCCTGCATACAAACGCATTTTATAAATGATAATGATGTTGGAAAATGTTGTTAAATGTTAGTAAAATGTTTAGTTGCACGGTGTGATGGGCAGTGGACTCCATTAGAACTCACATGAACAAATTTGAAAGGAACAATTAGTAGAAATTTAAATATAAATGAAGAGTATTTTAAAAAAGTATATCTGCATAGAAAAATCATTCGACGTGTATTCTTATTCAGAGTATAAATATAATTATTTAAGATTCTGAAATATAGTCAGAAAAAATTTACAAATTTTAACATTCTTAAAGGAGCAGGATGTTCGCTGGTAATTTAATTTTCAGCACCTACTTGGACGAATCGCAACCAAGTTTGTATCCATAGATGGATGGACAATGAATACCCTACTAAACAGGAAGTGACAGGTTCGATTCCTGCACAGGCTGTGAATATTTTTCTGGAAGTGATGTTTGTTAAAAAGAAAAATTCAATTTTATTGAAACTGGTTTCACCATTTTCGAAGATTAGGAAAATAAATCATTTATGCAGCCTTCACTTATCGAGGAGAATGGAGTAACACCAAAAGCTGCATTTCTTTCAGAAAAAAGAATTAAATTATTTTAAAATAAATTCGGAAGCCACGTAGGGATTTTTAATATTTTGTCACTTCCTAAACAAACACTAAATGTGCCGGCGATCGCATGGCAAACTTATGGGAGAGAACAAAAAATGTTGCTGCTTTTAAATACAGTTATGCCAGATTCTTATATCCTTGTTGTATCTTCTACTAATGCCTTAAGCTTTTGAAATTCAAAAAGAATCCTTTTAAGAAAGTAAAACATATAAATTTATTGGTACAGCAGAGGCTACATTCTTCCGAAAGTGGAATATATGGATATCTGAATACAGTGTTTCCTGTATGTTGCCTGACGTCTTTTATAAAATGGGGCAAAGGGGCATAGGATCTCCTTCCAGTATCGTGTTCCTTCAATGTGTTATTATTACTATTCTATTAAAATAAAAGGACTTCTTCTGCAACTCACTCTATTTGGATTTGGATTAGAATACAAAATCGCTTAGTTCACTAAAACTTCGATATTAAGCGCAATAGTTCCAATGGATAATGAAATAGCTATTAAGAGCTTTCTTTTTAATTGTGATTTATGAACTCCAAAACCGATGTCTACAAATACGGACTCTCTCGTGATTTTACCAATAAATACTTTCCAATGTCATTACTACGCAACGTATGCAAAGCATGGAGAGAGCCGCCAGTGATGCCGCAACACAGAAATGGAAATTCTTCCAGAATTAAGGTAACCTTTTAAGTGAACATTTTAGAAATAATGCCTAATCAGTAGAAAATGGGTTGTCCGAAAAACCAAACTTTACTGCCAAAGAAAGCAACAAACTAATTATTTAATTAATTACAAAAAATTTGTAAGAAGTATGAAAAGTACTTAATTAATTTTTGTGATTTTTTTAATCAAAAAATTGTTGAAATATGAAAAACTTTTTAAACGAAAGAATTATTTGAGTTGGAAAATGGAAGTAAATTTTTTTAAAAGAAGTACGCTTTTCCTCATCCTGATGTAAGAAGAATATCTGTTGGTGACTTTTAAATAAAATTCTAGTAAATATTTTTATGACTTGATTCGCTTGATAAGTTTCCGCTCTAAACTTTTCCTACGTATTTTATAATATCAAAAAGGAAATTTTAAGTGAGCAAAAAAATTATATTTAAATTGAAACATGTTTCAACATGTTTAACTATTTAAGCTTTTCGCTTTTTACAAAACTGGTTGTTCAATTTTAGGTTTTCATGGAAATGCGCTTTACAAATGCCTGTACACTACTCGTAATTATCAAAAATTGTGATGTAAAAACACGATTGTTGGCGGTTGCATTTAGTGTTGCGACTACATTTTTCCATTATTTTATGTGCACTTGGGAGTTTGAGTCGGATACATACGATAGTATATCAGAGGTAACGAAGGAAGGCTCTTAACAAAAATAAAAAAGCTTTTTATAAAATCTTGAAATGCAAACGTAGGAGGAACATAACTGAAAATGTGTTGTTGGCGCGCTCAATTTCAAATACATAAAAGTGTATGCCTTGCCAGGTAATACCAACACCCCAAATATGCCACTGTCTTCTAAACATGGTTGCTTTGCAATGGTGCGAGTACCAGTAGTTATGGACTACGCATAGAAGCAGTTTAAATCTGTACGCTGAGTGTGAGTCGATAATGTGTTCTAGGCGAGTGTATGTACGTATGTGTGCATGTGTATGAATTTATGAACAATAAAGGAAACAGCAGCAGAGTATGGCCATAAAATTACCACATCGTAATAATTCCGATACAATCAGCACTTGGGCCAAATGGTAATTGTATATTGTAAATTAGTTGGTTGGTTTGCTTGAATGGTTGGCGAAACGTATGAATGAATGTATTAAATGGTTTTGTGATAAAAATAATATGCTTGGCATTGGCGGCTGCAAGAGGAGAGGGGCTAATGAATATTTACGCACTTAAATTCATACGAGTATATGCAAGTGTAAATACACGTGTGGGACTGCACGTTTGCATCCCTTTAAGCATTGTGTATGGAATTAAATAAATATGTATGTAACGCACTATTCGAACACACACGCATCCATGTGTATGTGCATAAATAAAATGTTAATAAACCTACACAATTTAATGGGAACACACATAAAATAAACTGCCACATACTTGTATTCACATGCATACTCGTGTATATGGGAACCAACAAATGTTGTCCTGTCTATATGCGATTACATGCACACACCCACACTTCCATACATCTGAATATATTTATGCATACGTATTGCTACATATATTTATTTATAGATTAGAAGATATTTAGTATGTAGATTGCGGAGTGCAAATTACTAAAGAGTATTACGGAGAAATCTTCAATACAGGCTCCCCTTCACCACCCTTCAATCAATTAAACTAGCGAGCGTTTCATAAAGGACTGCAATCTTTTTCAGTGCGTTATTTTGATACGAGTAGTAAATAAAGGCAAAACCGTTGGGAATTAGGAATGCAAAGATGGTTCTTCAGACCACTTTCCACTTACGTAAACTCAGCAAACAGAATAACATTACGAAAATTAAGCATATCCGATTTTCTCAGTTGCGTTTCTAAATATCGCTAGAACAAAGATTATACATTTTTATTTAGAGAGAAAATTGAAAATGATCGAAGCTAATCCTTTTCGCAGGAAATTCATATATTTCTGTGAAAGCTGAGGATCATCGACTGATCATCAAATAATCGAAAAGGCATATGTCGCCGTACCAAAACATTTATAGATTTTTCTCATTTTTTTCTAATGTTTTTCTTTTTTTTTGTTGAAATATTTAAGTGACGAAGGCATAGCTATAATTGAAAATTGATAAATAGTATAAACCTGGGGTAATGCTTATGCCCTCCTTAGGCAGTAGCAATATTTAATAGACGAAGTCTAGTAACGAATATAATGGATAAGCATTTCAACATAAAAATCCTTAAGTGTTTTGCTCCGATACGCAGCCATAAATATCGAAACCATGGCAACATTAGCCATTTCCCCCGGATAAACTCACCGGATGAGGCAACCATAGCGAATAAAATGTCCTTATATTGATATTCTAACTATCCTCTTCTCCTAAAAATAATTCTGCTTAAACATTTTTGCTGCTTCTGGTCAACTTTATTAATATATAAAAATAATTTCTAATCTTCATTTGCAACACATTAAAGGAAAATCACAATTTCCCTTTAATTTTTTACAATTTCCGTGTTGTCTGCCTAAAGCAGAATGAAGAGTCTTTTTAATATTCCAAACGCTTTTAAGTTTTATCTGGACTATTGGCTTTGACTAACACTTGCTTTCTCTTGCTATTGAGTATTAGGAAAAATTTCTAAAGGAAGTTTTCAATAGCCGATTACGTGGGCTGATCCCGCTGACCTGTTGTAGTATTTGCAATATTAATTTACTCATATTTGGCTGAGAATAGTCTTTTTGTAGAGGTTGTAATTGTATAGAGCAGTAACAATGCGCTTTACTACGACGCTTTTTTGTGACTGCCAAGTAAGTATTTGTGTGCCCCCGTTTGTGTGAAGCCCAAATGAAGAGCAAACATTTTCCGTTGTGGGCTCATTCAGCGTATGCTATTGTAGCAACATGAACAACGGCAGCAGCAAATAATTATTGCT
Source organism: Ormia ochracea (assembly GCA_963402855.1). Lineage (NCBI taxonomy): Eukaryota > Metazoa > Arthropoda > Insecta > Diptera > Tachinidae > Ormia > Ormia ochracea. The sequence continues at coordinate 31,201,683 of OY727107.1, read as the reverse complement.
GATGTCGACTATCCTGATAATAATAATGATTGTGCTCTTGTTGCTGATTCTGATGGCGGCGATGCTGATGGTGATGATGCCCCTTAGTTATTCTCAACTAATAACTTAAATGCTTACGCTCATAATAAACAATAATAACAATAACCGTATAAACAATTTGTTATTATTTAACACATCAAGCTCAAACACAAAGATGCATGCCTTCAAATATTTAGCATCTTTCATGCCTCTCATTTTGTACAGCTTCCTTTAAAAGTCTGCTATTGTTTTTCTTATTATCACTAATAAAAGGTTAAATTGACTTAAAATATTATTCAATATATATGTGGCTTGTGATGAGGGGGATTGTAAATAATATTATTGGAAATATTTAAAAAAAGTACTTAAGGCAAATCAAAGGCAGCTTAACGTCTAAAGCCGAGTTGGGTCTTCGGGAATTCCTGTTTCTTTAGCATTAAAGAAAACTGTAAAGGAAATTAAGTCTGGAATGTTGAATAAAATAAAATAGAGTTATTATTCGTCTCTTCTTCGTGATAAAACTGATTCTAATCTAATATGACTTTTAGTTTAGGAAGTCGTTAAAAGGCGAAAGGACTTTATAAAATTGTTATTTAAGATAAAAAATATTTCTTTATTGCAACAAAATTTGTTGTTGTTAATTTGAAAATTAAAAATAGTTCTTTATGGTTTAATGGCACTTTTATTTTATTAAATTTTAGTGAGAGGAATTAAAAGTAATTAAATTAGGAATTAAAGTGTCTGGACGATGAAATAAATTCTTTAAAAAAAATTGTTTAATGATTAATGCCTGCTAAGGGTCGGGCATGTTTTAGTAGGCGATTTGCTGCAAAAAGCGCAACGAGCAAAAAATATTAAGATTTTATACGAAAATCGAAAAATTAATATGCAGTAGAATATTAAATTCTTACTTTCATATTTGAAATTTATACTTTAAATAAAATTTTTGGAATTTGAATGCAATTGAAATATCGAAGTATAAAGTAAATATCAAGTAATGATAATTTTGTCATTATAAGTTCCCATAAAGAAAATAAAGTAATAATTTCTTGTCTTAAAACACATTGAAATAGTTGTGTGGTGTCTGCCAATTATTGTGCGTATTTCTAAGCCAGTGCATCAGTTTAAGTACCTGTTGTAAGCCGGGAAGATATACTATATTAGTCTTGACAGTCTATATTTGGCAGTCGTGAAGTAGAAACGTGGCAAATTTATTATAGAAAAATATTCTGTAAACAACCGGTTTTAATCGTTAAAACATTTTATCAAAGTCAGTTATCAAGCACAGGAGCCTTATCTTCAAAGAACCACTTTGTCCACAATTTTACACAAAGACTTGCATTTGTATCAATTTAAGATTCAGTTGACACAAAAGCTTCTTCTAAGAGGTAATTTACATCACCGTTCATACAACTCGCCCATAACAACACCGATTTTCACGACAAAATCATAATGAGGGACGTGGCACATTTTCATTTGAATGGATATGTGAATAAAGAGAATAGTCGCTTCTAAGAAATGGAAACCACCTTAACATCCAGTGAAAGTTACATTCTGGTATGCAATGTGATCAGGATGAATTATTGGATCTTACTCATTTGAAACTGAAGATGGAGTTGGGCTTGATGCACATATGGTATCAATAAGACCGTGTCACATTGCATACAAGCACAATTACAATGGCATTACTTCGAAACGTCTTCCGACAAGTTATTTCACGAAATTGGAATGTTGATTAGCCTCCACGGTCGCCTGATTTGACTGCTCCGGACTTCTTTTTGTTCGGATATGTGAAAGCAGGGCTTAAGCAGCCAAACATAAATATTTGAGCAACTCAAACAAAAGGTTCGTGATGAAATTCATAAAATACCGCGTGAAATGCGTGGGAATATAATGAAAAATGGCCTCAATAGAGTTTGCATTTGTGATGCCAGCGGAGGTGCTCATTTATCTGGTATTGTATTCCATACAGATCAGCCGATGTTAAGTAAAACATTTATCAATAGCAGATTCCTTATCATTCATTTAATCAAAAATTTTATTATATATATTATTGTATTAAAAAATTAAGTGATAATCTGATTTATAATTTAAAAAATACTGTTGTTTGTTGTTCTATATGGTGGATCACATGCTGGTGTACTTTTGAACGACTGCTTTGTTAATGATTTTGTGCAACATAGATTTAACCGATTAATAATTCGATCTGGAAAGATCAGAAAGTCAGATTGACCTATTTGATTATTTCAAATTTTGTCAATAGTTTTGTAAGCCTCTTGCAAGGCAGCCAAATCAGTTCTTGCGAAGTGTAAAGCAATTTCCTTAAGCTGACGCGCATTCTTAGGAAAGAGTCTTCTGGAGCCAATTATTGCACAGTTGCCATTCATTATGTAAAACTAAAACAATTTGCTATCCGAACTGTCAGTTTGTATGAATCCAACTTATCGACTTATAGCATTACAATATTCACCTTATGGTTCATTAACTAATAAGTTAGGATGATCTTGTGCAACAACACGAAATTCTAAGCCAACCATTGTGGTTCAACAAAATTTCATGTCTTACATAAGCCGCAGAAAGTACTTCACAAAGCTGTTAAAATAAAATTTGGCTTAAATTATGCATAACTTTTTAATGCTTCCAGCCGTTTGCCTTCAAACACCTACACCACAAATATGCCACCCAGTATACACCCAGTTTCATTACAAAATTAATTATAATTCTATAGAATTTCAAAAACAGTTGTGCACAGCTTTGTTCAACTTGTAACACGTTAAATGGCGAAGAAATAAATGATTAAACTGGGCACGGTAGTCGTCATGCCACAAGCAGTTGCCAATAGTGACGCTTATGTGAAAAACGACTAACGACCAATGACCAACGACAAACGACAAGTTTGTACTTGAAAAACTTTACTTTTTTCCACTTTTCAACGTGTTTTATGGTCAGCTCATCATCACCAGTTACTTTTCTTTAAAAGAGTCGACACCATAGAGCCATGCTGCATGAATAGTTGCCATATAGAATTGCTGTGTACGAAGTAGGAAAAATGTAGTTGTGGCAGCATGCAACATCCCCACCACCAACTGGCTCTTTCTTGTTGTTGTTGCTGCAATTGGTACATCAATTTGTCACAAAGCAAAAAATGACCTTCAGTAAGGCTGAGCAAAGAGCCACCGGAGTACTTTATACTGGCTACAAAATAGAGTTCCAGGCACATCTCCCAGATGTAAATACAGATCCAAAGGCTCCTTCGGCTTAGAAAAAGTAACGATTTACAAATGATTTTGCATGAATCTAAACATGCATTGTTTGCCTATAAGAATATTGGGAATTATTTCTAATACGGAATGTGCCATGAACAGCATGTGTTTGCTACCGTGTGCCCAAACAGGCAAACATACGGTTTGACAGGTTTATTGATAACCTGCACAATATAGTTTAGTTTGGTAAAAGTGTAATTACTTCGAGTACATTCTTCGTAATAGCTTTTGGAAAAAAAAAACACGCTGCTTAGCTGGCAGCTGCATAAATTGCAACACACTTAACTGCCGCTAACAATAACCTGAACGGAATACACAATTTGTTAAGCCATTTATTAATATTCCATTAACATTTTGTTGGTCATGGCAGCGTTTTATTCCCTTTCCTCCGTACTGCTGCATAGCGCTAGGAAACTTTTAAAACATTTTCATTAGTTTCTTTTTTATACATTTGCTTCTCACGGAAGGCCTATGCCTGCTGACCGCCATCACAACATGCTCTGAGTGAGCATACAGTCAAATAGATTGGCTCACTATGGGTTTGTGGAAATTAATTGCAAAAGATGGAAACTTGTTAATAAATGTAGTGTACTCCAAGTGGGACTGCCAAATTGGATGGTTGCTAAGGTGCCAGAGGTTGTCCTAGAAAAAGTTTGGCGAAAGTGGATGTGGTGAGAGGGGTGTACACATCCTTGCGTTCCGCTACGTTATAAGTTATTGCTAGGAGAGTGATAAAACCGAGTACCAACCACAATCTGAGAAGGCATCATTGCACACCAAAACATTTGCACACAATTTTTAAAATGATCATGGACCATAAGAGAAGTGTTCAAATTCAGGAGTCGGTGTTGATATAACAACTACCAATAGCAGCTGACTTGCTGACAAATTACACTCATAATGGCTGGCTACCCTGAAAAGTGATTTCTCTTTATTCCACTTTGATTAAATGAATAATTAAACAATTAAAGTTTTGAATTAAAAATGTTATTTATTCCGGCTTAATTTCCTTAAATGCAATTTTTCATTTAAATTAGACCGTAAAAATTGAAAGAGAATATTTTCTCAATATGATGACAATAATTTCCCAATAATAAGAGGCCTAGAACATGTAAACTTAAACTTAAATGTAATGAAATGATTAACTTTTAAGTAGGTAATTGAAGCGGTGCGGTACAGAGCTACAGAGCTCCAGTTGCGCATTGTGAATGCACACGGCATGAATACGGTAGCAAAAAGTAATCACAGCACAACCAAAGAGAAATTTCTCTTCAGCTTGTCAAAGAATTTTTGCAGTCTTATAATTCGTTTTTCTTTCCTTTGTTTTTTGTGCTTCTACGCTTTTCGAAATTTAGAATCATTTTTTATCAAATATTTCAGCAACATGTAACGACAACTACAGCACTTGCACGAAACGCAACAGAAGATTTCATTTTATTGCAGACTACATTCATTAAAGTTATTTGCCGATTTTCATTATTATTATTGTTATTATATTGCTTTGTTTTAAGGTTGTAGGAAAAGGCAATTTGATGCGCTTCCAGTTTATAATGGATTACCAAGACGATGCTCTGCTACAGGCAGAACGAGTGCTAATTCTAATAGAAGAACTCCGCTTGTGTGCACTTTATGCCAGGTCATGATCATAAATTTTAAATTTAAAAACCTCCAATATTTTACTTTGACTGCAATGCACGTGTTTCATTATTGATTTCTGTATTTCTACTCCATCATCATCAAAACATATTCGTGCCGTGTACATAATACAATATTTCGTATCCCTTCAATTCAATTTACATCAGCCGGTGTCGCCTCATCTCTCACGTATGCAACTTAGCGGTCTGATAAAAGATTGTATGATTGCTGCTCATACGGCAGCATTCGAATTATGAAAAATCCACAATGAATTGTATTAGAAGAATAAAAAAAAGACTCAAAAAAAAAAAAAAAAAGGCAAAATTGTAATAGTTCGAAAACGAAAATCGTATAAAGTCGAATTTATGTAATACAGAAATGTGCCTGTGATGTGAATGGTGGGATATGTGATCAATTGCTGTTGTCGTGTGGGGTGTGTGTGCAGAAAACAAGCGAATGCGCGTGTGCGGCCTTTGTTGCAATTGCGATTTATGATTGAAATCATAAGCTTTAGCTCTTCTTATGAAATGTGCAACTTTTGCATAAGCATGGCAAAGATGAAAATTCGTTATTGCCATCCTCTGTAAATATCGTTTCGGTCAAGGGGTATTTTTTGGGGAAAACGGTAACACTGAATATGAATTCGAATTTAATTCTTTATTCATAAAACCCGTTGGGGAAGTGATATTTTTATAAACATATTATTTGCCATTGAAAGTACTCTAATAATCTAATCTTTCATTATATTTATGAACTATAACATTCCTGCAAACAACTAATTACATTGATGGGAATAAGAAAAAAATTAAATTTGATATATAAACATAGTACGATTTTAAATTCGGAATCTTCTTATCAGTCCCCATATTTTTTTCTTTTGTATTGCCAAGGCATCAGCAACTCTGTTTACCCACACAGACTTTAGGGCATGCGCGTTGAGGCGATCGTTTCATAAATTTTGTGGCATTGTCTATTCACTGGCTGAAGTGGCTGCTTTCGAATTGGTTCATTGGATGGCTGCTTGAGTGTTTGTATGTTTGTATGGTTGGTTGGTTGGTTGGTTTGTTGGTTGGTTGCTTGCTTGGATGATTTTCTGGTAGGCAGCTTCGTTGGCTAAATTTGCCTCAATGCTCACATTTGCCTGGATGATGCCTGATTAGTTTTTTCTTTCGTTTCTTTGCAGTTTTAATATTATAAACATGCAAAAAGCACAAGAATGGCATGTGCAAATAATCAAATAACAATAATAAATTATTTACTGAGTGCTGACTTTTATTGTTATTATTGCGATTACAATAACAACAGCGAACAACAATTGAAGTTGCAGTAATAATGCCACTAATAATATTCGAAAAGGCAGAGGTTCGGTTGTATGTGTGTCACTGCATGCTAGCACGAGCAAGTAATGCTTCGCAGGATATGGACGAAAGGCTGGCAAATATAGCAAAGAGAAGACTGTGTAATAATAAATGAAAATATATACAAAAAGCAGAATTGATGAGAAATCATGAGAAATTACAATGAGTTGCCGGCATGTTGGCGTATGTATATGAATTGCATAAGGAAAAGTAGACCTTTTGACAAACTTCATGGTACTGAACTAATTTGATAGATTGTAACTACGTGTTCATATATTTCCAGCACAATGGCCATGACTCTATAAAGAAGATGTTTGTGCATTTCTGGTATGTTGTTTATTTGGTGCGTCCGCTTCCACTACTAGATCGCCGGCAACTTATTTATTTTATGAACTCTTATAAAATGAATGTCTCAGTCGAGTTAAATTTGGTCGGCAAACTTCAAAAAGGAATTCACAGGCAGATGCAGATTTCAGGAAATCAACATTTACATTTATTCAACTTGCGCCGCATAAATGTATTTTTTAATGAAACTTTCGCAAAGATTTTAAATTAAAATCTTTTGAAACTACAACGCCCTTAATTATCTACCAATTGGAGAAGCAACTGGCCCATAAAAAAAGCAAGTAAAGAAAAATGCAACTTAATCGAAATTAAAATTGCAATTTTATTTTAACAAAAGTAGGTCTGCGACGAGTGCTTCACATTGAACAAAAATACTTGTAACAGATGTATGAACACAAATAAATAAATAAGTTCTGAATTTGCCAAAAGAAAAAGGAAGAACTAAAAAGAAGGTTCTAGAAATTAACCCATTAAATCAAAAAAATTCCACAGGCACTTTTCTCGATGTTTTGAAAACGATTGAATAAATTTTCAATTAAATTTGAGATCTGGCTATTCAATAATAAGTGGAATTGGAAGTGATATATGAGGGCGACGTGCACATGGTGTTGGTTTCTTACAAATAAGATCATCTGAAGGAGCAATATACTTGATCAATGCTTTTACAATTCATAATTCATAAACAAATAATTTCGGCGTAAATTTTTAATAATAAAAAATAGCTAAACCAGCCTGGAATATAATGCGATTTAATTTTTTTGGAATATGTTATATTGTGTTATGTGAAATCTGTAGTCTATGCTTAAAGGAGGACGACGGCCAATACGGTATTACACAGGCCTCTTGTCTGAAAAGGAAATGGGATGCTGGTTATACTTCCTTCAAATCCTATCAAATCCTGCCTTCTAGTTCTATATATTTGCAACAACTACTTTGCTTTCAAGTCCAAACAACATGCTTCTAATTAGGCAACATGATGGCGAATTCCTGGCAAACACTGCTTGCATGTGTTAATACACAACTAATTGATTTAATGAACTCCTCCTGACATTCCATATGAAACTTCAAATATGTTCCAAACAAGTTAATTAAAGGGTTAAATATTTAATATACTTACAATACTCGTATATAAGATACATACAAAAAGACAATAACAATAACAAAAACAAATTAAAATGAAATAAAGAAATTAAAAAATAAAATAAAAGCTAAGCCAACATTTACCTGTCGATTTTATGACACTAAGGCTTTCATTTTGTCCTGGGATGGCTGGCAGGGCTGTTGAGGCAATTAAAATCCACACAAGCTAATTTAATCGGTAAAAATGACTACTACAACGAGGTGCCAGAAATGTGCGCTTTTCACACCACACTATACCAGACACTATACGACAGACATTATATACAAGTGCAGTTCAGCAACACCAAGGAGCCGAACCGACATTCAATATCAAGTACAACAAAGCAGTACACTAAAATGCCATAATACCATGCCAAAGTAATTCATTAAGAAAATAAGAAACTGTATCTACAGAAATAAGTTCTACTCACTTTACTGGCTTACTTATTGTTAGAAGAGATATTAAGTTGAACAAGCATTGAAATGCTTTGAAGTGCAGTGCAATTTAAGCTTGCGATCTGCTCAACATTCAGGTGCGATCGTATATTTAGACATCATTTCGTTTCTGTAGTTTGTGGAGTTGTGTACGACAGTAGGGTGGTAACAATTTACAATGTATACTCTTCGTGGCTGCCGGACGAAATGACTGGCAGCTTTTGATTTCCTCCTCAACTATTTGAATTTCATGAATGAAATAGACCAGCAAATGTCAGCTTTAAAAAATTTTGTGCAACGCTGCCTTGCAATTTCATTTGGAGTAAGAATATGGAAACCTTACTAGGATTCTAAGATCAAGCTTGCCAATAAAATTATTGAATAAAACTTGTAAGTGCACCACCCCTAATATTCTATGCTATAGATTCTTAGCTTCGTTGTTGACCAAAAAAAATTTTAAGCGGCTTATAAACGTCCTTTCAATTCAACCATACTATTTATATACGAACTACAACTCCCCCTTTTAGCTATTAAATGCAAGACATAGAATTTCTACCACTACTTGATTGCGAAAGGTTTGTTTGTAACTCGTTTTTACTTCTTCCTTTTTTTTTTATTTGCGTTGTCAGTATTTATTTGGCTTTAATACACTCATTTTGCAGCTTAATTTGAACGTTTTTGGCGGGTGTTAAATTTCACAACCGGCCCAGCCACAAGATTTTATTCTTACCGATTGCAATCTCAAGATTTCTTCTCATTCTTTTTACGTCTACAATTTTATGTTTTCTGCCTGAAAAAATAATTCTTAACTGACATTTTTGGTTGCCGGCAGTTTTATATTCATTTGCTTTTTTTTTAACAATATTTTCCGTTTTATTGCTTTATTGAATAAGAAAATTGTAAAAGTTATTATTGTTTTTATGGGTGTGATATTTTCAACGATTTGTTTTCTTAGGCTGGCAAAATAAAACTTTTTAAACTGTGTCTCTTCTCAGATCCTTAAGCTTTCAATAAAACAACAGAAGAAATACAGGACTAAAAGCGTTTTTAATAATAAAGACATAAAAGATAATTTATCATTTGACTGACCAAAATCGATATTAATATTGATAATTTTTTAATTCTATAATAGGGATTGAGCATTACCAGGAGGATTTACCTTTGCAGGATTTGCTTCACACAAAAAGAAAGTTCAGCATTAAGAAACGTTTCAGTATGAACCAAATTTATTGGAAATTATTTCTAAATATTTAGACATTGCAAGACTCACCAACAGAAAACTTTTACTAAGAACAAAGAAAACTTTATGATCACATCCAAGTCTCGTTGATCTGCACCTTAGACAGCCCATAGAGGCTCTCATTTATACAACAATTAAATTTAAAAAAAAATTGTAAACATTTTCCCAGAAGATTGGAAAACTAAATCCTACATTCCACTTTTGTTGAGCCAAATTTGGAAAAAAGAAAATAAATTCGAGTTATTATTATAATTATTTTCCTAAGAAAAATCCTCTTTCTTTGAATGCGCATACAATTTCCTTTTCGCTGAATTATAATGCGTTGCGACAAAACTGTCATGCCATTAACTTTTCTTTTGTCTTCATTTTTATTAAATTTTCTTTCATTTTTAATTTAAGATCGTGACTCAATTATCTGCGCTGAATTGCTCCAAGTCTAAGACGAAAAACACAGGACAACAACAATGTATTGAGTTTAAAAGATGAAAATGTCTTGCAAAAATAATTATTTTCATGCAGCGAAATGCAAAATGCAAAATGCTTAAACTGCAATCTCAATTATCAATAATTATTAAAACCTTTGCCAGGATGCATAAGAAAAAAATAAGAAGAAAAACTTGCACTCACCTTTAAATGGATCGAAGAAACCGATGACAAATTTTACAGTTCAAGTATTAAAAAGAAAAGACAATTTCAAAGTTTAAATATATTAAAAAAATAAAAAAAATATTTACAAATTAATAACCATTTCAAATATTTCATAAATTACTGCATAAGTAATTAAAATCTTATGGTTTCGATGAAATTAATTTTATTTTAAACCAGCAGCGCAAAATACTGTAAATAATTAAACAATTTTATATTTCCGAAAGTATTAGAAATGGCCTCCACAATAGATATAAAATGTGCTCATAAATTTCGCTATGCATTGAACTCCAAATTGGCATAAAGCCATCAAGCCATCAATCGCGATTTTATCGTAATTCATTCCTTTTATGCAAATTATTTTATCTCTTCACTGCAACAAATTGTATGATTTAAAAATGCAACAAACCAAAAGAAAGCAAAAAAAAAGAAGAAAGAAAAAAGGAAAAAGGAAAAAATCTTAGATTGATCATTGATTTGTGAAATAAAAACTTTCTAAATGTAAATAAACGATTACCTTTCATTCTTGGGTGGCTTTTTAACATTAAAGCAAATCTAAATTGATACAATTTTTTCTCCAGCAAAGCTAAACTCGATTAATGAAAAATTACAATGCAGAGCGAAATTAAAAGCTGGGGGAAAGAGAGGTGAAATTATACTCGCACAGAAATCTACACGATTTCGCTGTTGCGATGCACAGCGATAGATAAACTATTTTGAATATTAATTATACATTTTAAACATGGCAATGAAACAAGAGAACCAGTTAATTCCCAGTTAAATGCAATCAGCTTTTTCCCCACCATTAAGAGCTGGCGCAGCAAAAGCTCTTATGCACAATGGGAGCGACAAAAAGAAAACAGCAATTTAAAAGTAATTTCGCTATACAAACACACACTCACACATGTACAGCCACTCACATGCATAGATAAATTTTTTCAACCAAACAACAGGGGATTTATTTTTTCTATTTTCCTTCTTTTTTTTGTAAAACGAGTGTAAAAGATGAGCGAAAAACGGCAGAATGTAAAGTAATGAGTTCTTTATAATGTAATCAACAGTCTTTATATCTAACGTTCACCACAGCTGCTACAGAAGTACGTAGCCAGCAATGACGGTGGCAGAATATCAGAATGTAAAATAATGAGCTCTTTCAGTCATTCTGTATATCTCACAGTCACCACAGATCCCGGCGATAACAGAGATTGCAGCCTTGACGGCAGCAACTTTACAAGAAGATGGTATTGAAAAATTAATTTGGTGACATTTTCAATTGTAAAGTATATAGCTTTCATGACCTGGTGCAAATTTTCCCCCACCTTTAATACCTTAATTTGCAACCTTAGCATATGGCGTTTGAAATCGAGGTAAGTAAATTCATTTGTGGGTATTTACTAGTTTGTCTTAATTTAAGAAATTTTTAATATGAAGGCGATCAAGCTTTTAGCAGCTCATCGGAATCCAAGAACAGGCTCCCTTCCCCTGCTGTAATTTGATATTTATATATTTATATTTCTTGTAAAATAAATTTTTATAAGAAACTAAAAAACCTCTACTACGGCAAACCAACATTTTCCCGCTCAAGTTTTATAAATAAAAATAAAGGCTAAAAAGGATTCCAATGAATGACTTCTACATTTACTGTTTTGTATTTCAGATATGCATATGAGCACTTTTTTCACAAGTTAAAGTCATGTTTCAATATTCAACACAATCATATGTTTGCTGGGAAAGTGTGACATTGTGACCTAAAAATCCATCTACATTAATGATTTCTTGTCAAGTCCTACGAGTTGCAAAACCTTATGAAAAATGTTCGTGTAAATGCATCATGCGACTGGATGGGATAGTGGATAATGACCTTTGCATACGATCCGTGCAATCATTATGGAGAAACCCAATAGAAATACAACTAGAAGCACTAAATATTCAGTTTTTTTTGTAAATTATTTTTTCATTATGAATTTCATTTACATTTTAAAACGCCAAAAACATATTTAGTAACGCTCGCTTAATAAAAATATTTTGGACACAATTCTTTTCCAACTCTGATCATAAACACAGTATTTCTACAAAAAAAAAAGGTAAACGTGTCTTAATTTATTGTCATCATTTTAATATTAGCAATAACTTTATAATAGCAGTCAATCAGTCAGTCAGACCAAGTTTATTAAATGAAAAATAAGCAACTTTAACAAACGAAAGGTTTAGCGTTGCCTGTCTGATCTGCCTGGTGGCATAGGCCACCCATATAGTTTAGCCATGAAACGCCAAAACTTATTTGACTTAAAGTTTAAGCTCGCAGAAAATTAAATCGCAGTAAACATTTTGCTAAACATTAAAAATTACGGCAGTGATGCAAACTGGCAGAATAAATTTTTCAATTGCTCAAAATTATATATCGGAATATGATTTTAATCATATTTGTCGGAAAAGACATTTGGCTTGATATCGGTACTCCATTTAACGCAAGCGTGCCTGTTCTAAGGGAAAGGCGAAGCAACTCAAAACAAGAGATATGAAATATATTATTTAAAAATAGTAAATAGTTAAAAAATAGTTCAACAAAATATATGGAAACGTCAATTCCTCACTATTAAAACACAAAAAATGATCCTTGAGCTTACAAATTGCTTTATAAAAATATTTTAGTTTGGCAACATTTCACCATGAATTGTACAATAAGGAAGGACTAACCATACTGCCTTTTGTGATTGTATAAGGAAATATAATTTAGAAAAGCCTACGAAACTTAGTTTTATAAACCAACAGAAAAAGCTTTTCGATACAGTTCAAGGGTCATTATCACGGACCATTATCAATTTATTCGTAGAGTCCTTGCGAAACCCTTTGGAATAAACAAGTTCTACATCCAATTTCTTCCATGAAGGCTTTTATCTCTTTTTTTGGGCAGCAGCAAACTCCAGCAGAATAGCGGTAGAATATCCAATTCAGACGAACGAAACTTCTACAGAATGAATTAATGAATAATTTTTAATTTAATTTGCATAGCTTGCGCCTCGATCGCAAGAAAATTCCCAGGGTCTAGGCAGGAATCGAACCCACCACCTGCTGTTTAGTAGGCTGTGCATTATTCATTACCCTACGGATGCCCCCAGCATTTGTTTTTGCTTAAATCTAAAAGGAGTCTACTACTACATGTTGGTTATAGCAAATCATATCATTTTACGCGACCACATGGCAGCAGTTTTCGTTTCCTATACATTTTCAAAATCCTCAAACATTTTTTATTGGTACGCCAAAGAATTCATTACGTATCAACCGGAGAGAAGCAGGCACAAGCAAGTCTTTGAACTGATCATTCCCTTCAAAGCCCTTTTCTTTGTGAGATACAGTTGGGTACCGTTTTTCCAGTCTCTCCATTTTCATCTCTTTTGTCCTAATCCCTGTGGCTCTATTCACTCTGCTCTAAACCGATTTCAGCTTGATTCCTTCATCTATTCAACACACTTCATTATTAATTTAACTTTTGAAGCTCCTAAAAGCGCTACATTGGCATATTTAATTTCGATTGCTGCATCTCAAGCTCAATACAGAAATCATTTTATGTAATTCCTTTTCCATTCTATAACGCTTAAAACAGTTTATTCCCATGATTTCGGTTTCGCAAAACATACTCGTCTAGTGTGTTACATGCGGTTTTCTGATTTCTGCGCTGAGCCAACTGTTGTGTTTACTTAGACTTTTTTCTTCTCTGTTGAAATACTTTTTTATCTCTTTTTGCACATTTTGTTCAAATTATTTGTTTTAACGTGGGGTAATTTAGTTTATGGTTCTCATGTTAAAACAAGATTTTTTCTGCTTTGCGTTGTTTTCTGTTAAAACGCTCTTGATTGCGTTCGTCAACAGTTGGCGTATTATTTATCTAGAGTAGAAAATTTAGCAGCCTGCACAAGCAAGGAGAGAAAAAAATGTAGAAGGAATAATAAAAATTGCAAGACAACAGCACAATTATGTCGAAGACCGATCAGCATCATCGACAACTAAAACTAAATAAAACAACAACAATAGAATATCAAGTAAAAAAGCAACGTCGTTGTCATCCTCATCATTTTGAAGCCACATCGCAATCATCTTCATCATCGTTGGCAAACATGGCCGGCATGGTTCTATGAGTGAAATTGTGGGCACCTTTATTGAATCTTGGCCGTATTATATGACTTTACATGAATGATTGTCATGCATAATTAACCCATTAAAGGCATTGATGAAAAAAAATTGCAAAATTAAAATATAAAAAATGCAAATATAAAATGAAAATAAATGAAAGCCTGAACATCAAATTGCTGGCAAATTATATTCTGTGGGCACAAAATGAGTTTTTGGCATTGCTGTCATCACATAATGCGTTAAAGATCGTCTACGGTAAATGTTACATCACGACTTGTTCAGCTTAATAAAGTATTCAAGCTTTTTTCATCCTTTGTTTCTATTTTGGAAAAATTTTGTAAAACAAACGTGTGCTCGTGGCCAGTAATCTTTTTTTTTTTTCATGGGCTACACACAGTATGTCTTTTTCCTAAACGTCTCCCTTGGAGGCCCTGCAATCGACAAAAGCAAAATACAAGCACACATACATTTCTAAGAGCACTAGCAAAAGCCGAAGAAGCATTACTGCAGAGCCTTTGCAGATCGCCAAGTTTTTTTCTTTACCGCCAACGGAACGCAAAACGAAGGAAACGTATCCGCTTATTTTGGCTGTTTAAACAATGGTAACAATAATGAAATACAATATTAGGCTGCTTATCAATAAACGTCTTTTCTTGGTTTTTGCTTTTTGTTGCCCTGTTGTTTGTTAAAAAATTTTGTTTCTGAAAGTTTTTGTTGTTTTTTTTTTTTTGTTGCTGTTGCTTGCATTTTGTACAAACAATCAGAAACAAGACGAAACACATGTTTGTGATTGTTTGAAAATGATTATATTTAAAACACAACTGAACAACATGGGAGAATCTAAAGAAAACTTTAAATTTTTGTTTAAATTGGTACTTTGCAACCATTTACACCATTTACAAGGGAAATTGATTTTCATAAGAAGAAACGGTGAAGCAGTTTGATTTTGAGAAAGTTTTTTTGTCCCGCCAAAAGTTTTACATAAATCATTTTTTAGGCAAATTAACTGCATTGGAGAGACACAGACGTAGCAGTTATTGGAACAGCTGGCCGAGGACAGAGAAAAATAATAATGCAGTATTGAAATGAAGCAACCAAACATTATGCTTTGTTTTGTAAAACAAAAGTGTGGCCGTGGCCAGTAATGTTTTTCCAAAACCTCTTCCTTGGATGCAAAATAAGTATAAACAAAATGGTCTGCTAGAAATCCCACCACATGCATTATTCCGAAATAATTAAGTGATTTCCAGTTCACAGCTAGGAGAGTCCATGAGAGATATAGAGGTCTATTTATCTAAAAAAAATCTTTCCATAACGGATTGCATTCAATTACAAGAAATTTTTTTCCTGAAAATGTGACATGAGCAGACTCACGTGCCGGCTGGACTTACATTTATATTGCTCTTAAGTAACACTCCTTTTAACTGACTTAATTACGTTTTGTGAATAAATACTTTTACACATTTTTAAATTAAATCAAAAATAATAAGAATTAATAATTAATGTGCAATGTGGCGTTCACCGTATAATCAAAAATTAAAAATAAAAAGGAAAAATATTTAATTTTAATATTCTTCAATCCCCTACTAGAGACTTCAAATTTAATAATATATATTTTTATTTCAAATTATCTGTAATAATTAGGGAAGTATTCAAAACAATCGCATTAATTAGTTGCTTTTTTAATTTGTATAAATCATTTGCAAAACCAATTAAAGGTCCATTCGATATTGAAGAGTCTATCCAAAGAGATCTGTATTACCTACTCACCGTACCACACTCTTGACCACACCCTGGTTTCTATTGTTCTAGACTGGCAAGCATTTTCAACCGCAAGCGATCGTAACCCCTCGTGGAATCGAAATATTTCACATCGGCAGTTGCCACATAAACTGTTGCTGACTGAACTCTGTGATAGAGCGAGAGAACAAAAACTTACAGCAATCGACAGCGGGTTTTACATCCATATGAAGAGAAAAGCATGTACGGTAATTTTGATCGTCCAAAGTCAGAAGGCCTTAGTTGTAGATTATTACACATAAAAAAAATTGCTTAATTAGCCAAAACCAGCCAAATGTGGAAACAATACTTTAGTGAATTTTCTGCCTGCTATGCTCGTTGGAGTGAACACCAGATTGCGTCATGGCATGCATGTGTACGCCTGCAAGCATAATTCTTTATTTAACATCGGCTTAATTTTTATTTAAATGCCCTATTTCATCTCATAAAGAAAATTTTACTGAAACACCGTTGGACCATCTAACAAATCAGACTTTACATTGGAAATGGTGTAACACAAACATTAAATGAAAAAACAAACAAAAAAACCAAACAAGAAACCCCGATTATCGTGGGTGTTTTTAGAGAAGAGGTTTTACATAAATTATTTTTTATAATCCGTTTTCCGAAAATTATAACAAATGCAACTTCTTAACAACTTAATTTGATTAGAAAACATTTAGTTGAAACATTTTGCTTAATTGTTATTTCAGTTTCGTGTGTCACAAAAAAACATGAGCGAAATATTTTTGGTGAAATTTCTGCATTTTTTATAAACCGTTTATATTAATTGCGATGTGGAAGCGATGTAATGCTATAAAAACCTTCCCATATATAAAAAATGGCTATAAAAAATGCTATAAAACTCTTGTTTTTAATTAAGCAAATAATCGCCAAATTGAGATATTCAGTAGAATTGCTTGTATCAGCTGGTTTTTATGCACATTTCACTTCATGCAACCTGAAGGAAACTTTAAGTCCACACCCGACTATCTCACACAGTCGTACGATTCATTATTTACTATACATAAATGATGCGAATCAATTTTTTGCTTTGCTGATTGCATTAAATGCAACTCAGATCGTATGAAAATGTTCATAAAATTTTGCAAACTGTACGGCTTGCAAAACTCTGCCAGAAAGATACATTTCTAGACCAGACTATCCTATTTTTTCAGCGCACATATGTCTAGGATAGTGATGCGTGGCCTCTAGAACACTGAAAAATTACATGACATGCACTTTTGTAATTTAAATGTACTCACTCTTTAGGATTGACCGATATTTATCGGCTCAAATGAATGATGACGAATGAGAACACAACAACAGCTAAACCTAGCCGGTTTTCCCCACCAAACATTTTTAAACAAAGTTCTCTATGCTTATGGTTGTTTTTTATTATTCGAACTATCACCTGATGAAAGTGTGTGTAGAAGCCAACTATACCCCGAGATAATCCATTTCAATGTATTTTAATATTCTGAATAATTTATCTTTCGTTCAATAAAATTAATATAGAACACAATATACTTCAGCACATTATAGAAATGTTTGCATTGCATTAAATCAATAAAACAATCAAGAATCATGTCCTTTATAACAAACATTAAGGCAGTTCAACGTTTGAGAAAATTGCTATTGTGGAAGATCAAATGGAAATCAAATTTGCAAAGCAACATTAAATAAATTTCACATCAGTTAGACAAATTGCTTCGTCTCCTGAACCAGAATACTTACAACTGAAGCTAATTCGTAATAGAAAAAAGCTCCCATGTACACATATTGTTTTTATTTATTTATTCAGTTAAATTTTAAAGCGATAGAAACCACTTTTCACCTGCGGAAGTTATAAAGCAATAAAGATAATTAAAAGCAAAGCCAGTTTTACTCAGGACAACTTCGTTTTGCTGGAAGCAACCAAAATTAATAAAAATATAATTTTTTGTTTTTGACAAAAATTCCCAGAGTTTTTAAATTAAACTGAATTAATGGCAGATAAAACTGAAAAGATGACTTATTTTCATACTTTTTTCTGATCTCTTAATTTTTAGCCCACAAAAACCAAAAAAAAAAAATAATATAATTAATGAATTCGCTTTAATGAATTATAACGTTTTCAATTAGATTTTTGTCAGCACTGTGGGCCACAATAATCGGTGATCTTGCCCTTGAGCAGTTATCACAATTTTCGATCTTCACATAACAAAATTTACAACAGTTTCCAAATTTACGCCAGTAAAAATACTTCACTATGACCCAAAATATATTTAAACTCTATATATAAATTATTTTATTTTTAAGTATCTCAGATTTATGTCAATATAATGAAATTTATGATTACAAAAACAAATAAAGAAATGTAAAATTATTTTTCCGACGAGCTACAGGGATACCACATCTGCTTAAAATAATAATTTTAATACAACAATTTTCTTATAAGAAATACATCAGCTTTCAGAGTTCCAAAGATATCGGTCTAATCGGCCCATTACCAAAACTGCAATTTGCTTTTATTGCTTTGACGACATAATTTTATACAAACCATTTCAAAAATAGTTTAACTGCAGAACCAGTTTTGTAAAATTAACAGCTGCTGGAAAAAATAGTTCACTTCCCCAACTCTGCAAAAATTGAAATATCCTTTACAGTTGTTAACCCCCGTTCAAAGTTACTTTTCATACCAACGTACACAAACTACCTTGCAAGCAAGACATTTCCTCGCTGATCATTGTACAACCTGCTGACGGAAGTTGCCGCTTTGTTTTCCTACAACTTTTTCTATGACAGGCTATTAGTAGGGCGGGTTTCGGGAACGTGTGTAATATTTATTTAAGTTTCTTTTATTACTACGAAGCCATTCGACCGAAGTGGCAAGCCACGGGAGAAAAAACGCAATTGTGGGAGTTTTACGTCATATTTATTTATTTCCATTAAAAAATATATATGTATATATAAAATTTTTGGAATTTTTGTTGGAAAAGATTTAAAATTTTTTTTATTAAAAAATTTTTATTTTTTTTCGCCTTTTTCATAAATTTATTTTCATAGTCATTTTACTCTGTGTTCTGTTTTAAATCAAAATAATGGGAATTAAATCCAAAGTAATCGAAGGACTGGCCAACCATGTATATGAGAGTTGTAATAATTTAAATTATTGATATAAATTTTAAGAGGATAAATATAAATAATCCTGGTTTACTAACTTCACAAGCTTACTTTGACTTTATTTATCCAATTTTATCAACGAAATCATTTTCTAAAGAACTTGTAATAGTTCAATGTAAGGAGCGATTTGGTAGTTTTCCTAATTATCCACGAAGTCTGACAAAAATTATTTATTAAATTTTTTTTAATAATTAATTTTTTAATAAAGAAGGAAAGAAATCCTATCAGTGATTTTGCTAAGCAGGAGAGAACATTATTAATTGGATCGTCAAGATTCTCGAATATTCAGCTAATTAATTAAATTAAACTAATTTTTAAATGCTCGGATGACTCAAAAATATTTAACTCTCAAATATAGAAAGAAATATAATTTAACTGTTTATTTAATTATTATTATTATCCTCTTTGTTGCGCCGAGCAATTCCAATATTGCTCCTCTGGTGAGCTTCTTCAGGAAATCCTTTATAATTAAATTTTCTCATTTAAAAAAAAAAATTTATAATGAAACAATTTCAAAACTGCTACATATTAACATGTTGCAACATGTTTTTTCACTTGTCTAATTTTATAACTTTCTACAAATTAATTTAATTTAATAGATTACAGCCTTTCTAAATGTTTTTATTTTATCCCATTTAGATTTCAGATCTTCGTTTTTAAGTTTTCATAAAAAATTTTCATTTTCAATATTTCGTTACATCTGTGGGTGAATTTTTCAGATTTATATTGAATTAGATATTTTACCTCAAATTTAAAAAAATTGTTTGTGTTTCGTTAGTTGAGAAACACTGAAGGGGTCATTGCCTTAGAATTAATTATATAGGGGAGAAAATGATAATTATATAAAAAAAATTATTACAAATTGCAGAACATGTAATAAAAACAGATTATTACTAAAGGAAATCTTACGTAAGAGTGGAGTTTAGGATGAAATATATCGGCACTCCCACTAATCTGATCCCAAGTTAAATGGTCCACGGAATCACACACCAATACGAATAAGAAATCAATAATGTATCGATATACTATATATTACAATGACTTATTTCATTTAAATTTTTATAAAATTAGATGTAACAAATTGTTTTAAGTATTGACTAGAAAAACTCGGCGTTATCGTAATATTAATATAATATATAAATAAATATATAAACAATAAGTAAAAAAATCTATAAAAAAAATCGTATTACTTACTAAATTGAAGAAATTTCATATAAGTATTTCCCACAAAACATCTTTGACATTGTGCTACCATTTTCAGAATAAATTTCGATAATTCCACCATTGTAAAATAATATGACATTATGATAATACGACTTGTTATGACTTGTTTGGCTAAAAAGCATAGAATTCATATTTTCGGGTTGTTATGTTGTTTCCGACTGGTCCGTTTGGTGTCTGCCGTGGCGGACCGGGAACAACGCAGATTGGGATGATTTGGTTGGTTGAAGTTGACGTGTGGGACCCGCAAGTTTCGTCGAAAGCTTGCTGGCAAATTATTGTCTTTGGATGCTTAGTAATTATAGTATTAATTTTTTTCACTCTTCCTTTTATTTATTATTATTAACAAGACAAGATTTCATTTGCATACACTATTTCTTGGATTTTAATTTGTGATATTTTAAAGCATGCAATTGCACCCTGAACTTCACTTTCACTGTTGAATCTTTGGAGAATGATCGATGATTGATTGAGTAAATGAAAGTTGCCGATCGCTGTCTGCTCCTTTTATCCCGTGGTGGCTTTACCTTCGTGGGCGTTTTTACACTGCCGACCAGTCGCCGCTGAGGTGAAAAGTGAGCGCGCTGCGGCGAAGATCGACAGTTTCGCCAAAGTGAGCACTTCCGCTGAGAACAGCAGAAGTGCTCATTCCTGGCGAAAACACATGTATTTAAGTTTTTCTTAAATCGTAAATAAAAGAAAGTAAATTTCTCGTCTTCATAATAATTGAAAAGCTCACGATTGTACGAGTACATGCTAATAAAATATTGACATATTTTTTAAAAGCAATTTGTTACCAAGTAGAAAATTGAATTGTTCTAAAATGTTTTTGTTAACAAAGCCAGAGATTTCATTCGATTCTATTAGCGTTTTGCGAAGTATTCGTACGCTTTCATAAAAGAGTGTGAGCAAAAAGTAGCAAGAAATCGGTCTGCTATCTTGACGAATGACGAATATGGAAAAATTGTAACACATACGTCGTGCATGAGCGGCCACATAGAAGATTTTATAAAAAAATTTCCTTCATTCATCATACGCTCCGCCAAACATAATAAAAACATTTCGGATCGTTGGCTCATATGTAAATACGATAAATGAAAATTTTTAATGCGTTTTTCTTGTTCAAAATATTTAAGCATGCAAGTCGAAAATGAAAAACACGCGATAAATAATATAATAAAAATTCAGCACCATAATCGTATATATGTGTGTTTATTTATTTTTCTAATCTCTGTATAACACAAACACAATAGAAATCTTTGAAATAGAAAAGTATACCTTCCGTTGAAATCCTTTAAGCCAGAAATAATAGAACATCCAAAAAGGAAAAAGCTAAAGCAAGTTGTGGATCTCAAATTTTAATGTTTTTGTTTAGTTGAAATAAATGCATATAAGATTTTATAAGTCACTGATGTATTTTCGATGCTATTGACTTTTGTCTAGTTTTTCTTTATTTAATTTTTTTCCTTTTCTTTCTTGAACTTCCTCTTAGAGTTTCGTTTCCTTTTCCTTTGCCATTTAACACTTTTCAAAAGCGAGAAGACTAGTTTCTGCTACAAAATACAACAACTAAACTCAACTACACACAACACCAACAAAATAAAAATTGTAAAAAGAACTTTTTTAATCCTCAAAACGAATTGTGTTTAGAGCCAAAGCCTTATTGATAAGGATTTATAGCTTTATTGGGCTCCTACTCAAAGTTCTGTTAACAGTGCCATTTTAAGAAATTAAACTTGTGTTATAAAAGATTTCAAAAGATTTCATTTCTACGATTTCAAATGCAGGAAAATCCCTCTTTCGACACTTTGCTTTCCCATATACTTCGCCTCATTTTTTTTTTCTCTATTCACAATTTAAATAGAAAATACTAAAAATGCACTTTTTGTACATCTTTGGCAGGAGGTTTATTAGGGCTTTAAGAATAAATATCCATATTTTATAAGTTATATGTTGAGCTTAGTCTAAGAAGCCAATTTATCTAAATTCCATTTTATACAAATTCTATTTACTTACAATAAATTGTTGAATCTTCTACCCTTTGCCTTACACTGCACAGTGGGGCAATGAGCGCATTATGAGCTGCTAGAAATTCAATTGAAATGAATGAATTTTTGTATTAAAAATATTAAAGAAAAAATATCTTTAATATTTCAAACCTGTTCATTTAACTTGTTATTATCAATGAGACCATTTCTCTTTCATATAACAAAGCGAGAGACTTTAAGCGACATTTTTGTGGTTTTCAAAGCACAGAAAAATTAGAAGCGTCTAAATAACACAAATCGTGGTAGCAAAATTTTGGATGTCTCTTCTAGAAATCAAACGTTCCTGAAGGTATTTCTATCAGTGTTACCAGCTGCACCATCTCGTTGAAAAGAATCTTCGTATTAACATCTTTCAAACTTTTCAACCGACAAGTATTAATATAATTTCGAAAGCGCAGTTTATTCAGCCATTCGGAAAAGTATAGCCCATCCAACAATTCATCACTTGTACACTTTTTTATAATTCGAAGAGTTCATTTTAATGTTTATAATGCGGTCAATATTTTATATTATTAAACAACATTTTATTTTTACACTCGATAAATTTAAACAAATAAAAACAAAATTATAGAAAATAAGTTTCACTTTGTTGCTAAAATTTGCAATCGTTTTTAGATTTTTCACTTTTTTTTGGATTTTTTTTTTTTAAATGCCAACTGGTTTTATTTGTATATATGAAAAATATATTAGAAATTAGACAGAAATAATAATAATTCTGTAAATGTAGAAATTCCTTTTGCGCCAAGTAGAGATGCTGAGTTTGATAATGCGACATGGAAGTTAAAAAGTTATACCAGTTATACCAGAACTTGTTCAGTTTATATAGAGAGCTTAGAAGCCGCCTACTAATTGTAACCTTGTCAACTTCTTGTATAGCTATGTATATGAAAGATATCAGTTATAAAGTCTGGCAACTCTGATAATGTTAACATCGAACATTACAGCGGCAGTGTGAGATTGTTGACGTGAGTACGTTGCGAGAATTTCTAATATTCTTAACAATATTCAGCGACTACATTAACAGCCATTTCCGAAGTCCCAATATTAAGTATTCTATTTCAAAAAAAGAGAATTAGTGAATAAATAAATTGTGGCATCAATATTTTTTGTGTATCTTAGAGCCTTTTGAAATATAAACATCTGTATGATTCCTTTTATTAACTTTTTTTATAATTAAAAATTAATTTGAATGCCAGCAGCAATATTATCAGCGAAAAGTTCTCCGAAACTAAATCAAATACAAGAGTTTTATATGCCAATTTTCAATCCCATAATTATCTTTTTGGCAGCAAAAGAAGCAAGAAATTTGCTATCATTGCGTGGAAATATTTTCACATCCGTCTTAAACCGAAATTAAAATACAATAAAGTAACGAAATATTGTTCTATATGTAGAGAAAATTCAAATATTATTTTTATTTCAAAATATGCAAGAGGTTTTGGGAGATAGTTTGCTGGTTAGGAGTAATTCCTAGCATTTGGTGAGAAATGCTAAAAAATTACTAAGAAGAAAATATAAGGGAATGAGAATAGGGAATAAGCCGAAGGCATTAGACAGAGAGAATGACAGAGATGCGCACTCTGCTACGCAAGTTATGTCTAACTAATCGCAAAGTATGAATCATTAGCTCATTCCAATAGTAAACCCTACAGAGGAAATGAATGATACTTTGCTTCCCTTTTTCCTCTTTGCATTTGAGACATTACAAGTCTCTATGGGGTCCAAATGCACCAATTGTGATCGATATATGTTACTGTAATGTCAAGCCTCGATACACTCAAGATTGTATGGATCTCCTACCAAATAGGCTGAACTACAATCTTTACTGTGTGAAAAAAGATGGCGATTTTAGTACGGCCGTCGGAGGCAAAAATTAAAAAAAATATATATTTGGTTATCTGCCCCACTGTGCACTGAACAATTATAAAAGAATGCAAGCTTTTCTCTATTTACTTTAACTTCTCATAAATGTGTGGGTGTGGCTTTGTGTGTACGTATTTCGCTCTCTGTGTTCGTGTAGGTGGTTGAGCGAGTAGCAATTGTGGCTGCTTTAAAGTCTTAAGTGCGAGCGTCTGTGTATGTGTTTTCTTAAGCCATTTTTTCGCGTTATAATGGCTTTAGTCCTGAATTGTTAGATAAACTCACCGCAGTAAATATTTCTAAGAATTCAATTTACTTTCGAATATAAAATGATAAAACTCTTGCAGCTTAAAGTTTCAAGTGGCAAAGTATTAAAGTAGAGTGTAAGTAAGAATTCGCTTGCAACTGCTGGGACAAGAAGTGAATTAAATAATATTTAATATATTTAATAGATATTATATTTTAAAATATATACAGATAATTAAATGGAAACCGGTAAGGAATGTAATTATCCGTATGCTTTTTGCTACATATCCGTATATTATTTAGCAAAATAAAAAGGATTGAACGGTAAGGTATGAAGAAGTCAATTCCATAAGGTCGGAGTACAAGTTTTCCCAAGAATACACTGAAAGCACTGTTACAAAAATAATCGTTCAATTGGATAGAAGTAGCACAGGGTCGTTCCATTTAGAATACTGTCAAGCAAAGGCAGCGCAAATACAATTAAATTATGAATTTTTAATTATTTATTTATTTACTTAATATTGCAATTAATCTTGTATGAATATAGTTATGGCATGGGTAGAAGGACTTGCTGCTGATAACTTTTTCTAAATTTCTATTCCATTTATAAATTATTTCCTGCCGTTTACGCATTTGCATGTACCCTACACATGCATGTTTACCGTTTTTTTAGTACCAAAAATTTACATTCTATAGAATATTAAAAGTGCATTGAAATTGATTACATCGGGTATTATGAAAACTTCAACGAATGATAAAGCAGATATTCAGAGAACCTTTAGCAACTGCAGTTCATCCAAGATAAAGGGGAACCCCTTTAAATTGACACTTTTAAATGTGCAGCCTTTCAAATTGACGGCAATTTGTCAGCTCAAATGCAAAATAAAGAACGAAAACAAAATAAATGTGAAACAAAAGGGGAACGACTGTTACATATTTAGTCCGCAAACAGTTCCCTAAGCGTTTTAAAAAAAGTAAATTATTAACAAGTTATTTGCATAGTCGCATATTTTCTATTTGCATTAATTATAGTTATAATGCCAGAAGAATTTTTGTGTTTAATTATTTCTTCATTCCATGTGTGTGGCGATCTTAAGCATCACTTTATTTTAATTAAAAAAAAAAAAAAAGATTAAAAATAGTGTTGAAGTTGTGTACTGGCCACTTGAAATAAATAAGTTTGGAAAATGCAGCTTTAAATTTATTCTCTAAAAGGTATTCCTTTCACCAGTTCCAATCACTTTAACTAAATTCCATTTAAAATTCTGCCTGAATTTGTATGGGAAACTAAGCACTTGCCCGTATTGTTTTAGTATAAAGAGAAAATAACACAAATTAAATAAAAGGTCTGATAATACACATAAATAAAGAGGAGAGCCATGTAATACTGGGAGTTGTGTGGCTTTTTATGAATGAATTTTTACCAAAAAAAAACAAAAAAAGGGAAAAAGGAAAAGAAAAGGTGTACAAATGCTTACACAAAAAGGAACACAATGGGGGAAAACTTTTCGTGTAACAAATAAGTTTCGTACTTTTTTAATAAACAAATGCAAAAACAACAAACATCTAAATTAGAAAGGCGTTAAGAAAAAAAGGCCAAGCAGCAGTTGTTGTGAGCAATGGAAAACTTTTTGGCTGCAAATTCAATTTACAAAACAATAAAACATGATTAATAATTAAACGTATTTAACAACTTTACAAGGAAAATTAAACAAACTTTTAAAGAGCTTTTAAAGCCTGAAACTGCACTTAAATACACTCAGGCACGGTCTATTATTTGACTTGGCGAATTAATTAATAATTTCTACTAAATAGAGGCAAATAAATGTTGTCCCCGTTTATGAATTAAACATGTTCTTAAACTTAAAGAACACATATCGGAGTTCACTTACTTATTAAGGAAATGGCGATAATCCGCCTTAAGTAAAACATTCACCCATTACGGTGTTTTTATTTTTAATTTTTTTCTTCTCAAATGTGCTCTTGCCAATGTTACTGAAAGATTTTTATCACAAAAGTCATTACCACTATTTTAAAATTTCAAAATGCTTTCTTTGTCTGATTCTGTTACCATTTTTCGTGCAACAAGTTAACAACCAGTCACCACAAGCGGCACCTTGTGTACCACAAAAACAACAACTACAAAAAAGAGATTCTTTCAAAGAACGCAAATAAAAACATTCTGCGGCAGCCAGCCGGAAAATTGTTGCTTTTGATAATTTTAATTTCTTGCCATTATTTTGCTGCAGTCAACTTCAGTAATAAACAGCTACCTTTTGTTCTACTTTTCAAGCTGTCGATATATTTTTTTTCTCTTTTTTATTTATGAGGCTGGTTTTTAATCTATGCAAGGCTCTTGCTGGTAAACGATTCTATTTTTTTTTTTTTGCGTTTGCTATTTAATATTGCTTTAGTGCGCAAGTGCAAATGCAACCAGCGCAAGCACTAACAACACAACAAGGAGGAAGAGAGCACATGCAGAATATATTTTAATGGCTTTTGGCTCAATTTTGTGCCACTTGTTTAATATTTATAACTAATACAAAATGAGGAAAATGTTATTGGAGTGTAATTTATTTTTTTGTTCCTTGAATTTTTGTATGAATTTCGGTTGCAGTTCAATTTTTCTTTAAGTGGGAAAATTATTAAAAAACGCATTCAGAGTTATGACAGGTTGGGACATTCAAGGCTTTGCTTTACCTCGGAAAGGTCAACGACAAGGGACATATGAATGGAAGAAAGGGAAATTGACCTGAAGCAGTCACTCTCTGCTGCTTTGTACAACCGAAAGTAATTAATGAGCATTAATTATTGTTTTTGCAAATATATATATTTTTGGTTTCAAGTAAATCTTATTACTGCAAGATCTTAATGTTTATCAGTCAGCAGTAAGTAACAAACTTAATAAAAGCAAGTAATAACTAGAAAAGAAATGATGTATCTGTTTGGTTTCGGAATAAAACATGGTATTGCTGCGACATTAAAATCTTGTAGGCACTTAATTATTTAATAACCCAACTCAGTTTTCTAAACCTTCCCAGGACACTTGATGACACTTGACTTTTCGAGTCAATAATTCTGCTTTTGCCACGGATACTAATAAACTTTATTGTACATTAAAGAATTTTTTTTTGAAATAGTCATTTACATGTTCAACAAAGCAATCAAATCTCGCCATTCTCCATTTACAAATCAAATAAGACTAAGGTCAGTTTAAATGAAGGCTTCTTAAAATATATACACATAATTTAGTTAATTGTAATCCGAACACAAACAGATTCACTGCAGCAGGCTACTGACGGCAAAATATTAAAAATAATGTCTTAATCACATAGAATACTTAATAGGTATGCTTGGTACTCTCTAAACTGACAACCATGTACAATCAAATATAAAGTACTAAAGTTGGGATGCTTTTAACTTTTCGCATACTTTGGCCAGCCGTATACAGAAGCTTCAAAAAGCCACAAAATGGAAAATAATTTAATCGAGGTTATCCAAGAGTACCATAGCCACCTTTCACTTCAGTTGAGGGAGTGCAAAGTATACGCATGGAGTATTCCATGATACTGGAAGGGATTATCGTACTGACAACACAACTGCATGAGTAGATATCAGCGATACAAAAGTCGCCATTTATATCCATTTCTATTTTCGTGAGCGATAATCTACGGCAATAGTACCGACAGTATAGAAACTGTGAAGAATGCAATTTCAAAATTATATTCGTTTATTTAACAGCATATAAAATCACATTTAACATTGTAAATAAATCAACAGACCAGAAATTGTTTTTATATTTATATATATATATATATATACCATATATAAAGGATTTAATTGTTCTGCAATTATTAAAATACATCAATACTCATTTTTAGTCAAAGCTGAAGGCGAACAGAAATACCAGCTGTTCAGGATTACAACTCCGAGAATTACATTAAAGACAGACAATCAGTAAACTGGTTTGATCTGAATATGTGTTGTCTGCATGAACCACACGAAGTGTGCACACTAATATGGAACATGTTCAACGCTAATTGGTGTATTGCAGAATGTATACTTTGAGCTGTTGCGGAGAATTGCAGCGGCAAATTCTGAGTCTAACAAAGATTGTCGTTACATTTCTGGTGCCATTTTTTGGGCAGTGCGTTATATGGATTACATTCTGCTCAGCTTAGTTGAGACGATCCTGGATTCACACAGCCCACTTTCATTTTATAGTTTTCTCAATTTGTATGCACATTACTGGAAAAGGAATTATTATTTTTTGTTTTTAACTTTCAAAAATAAATTTACTATTTTTTAAGAAGGCAGTAATCATGAACCAGAACTTCGTTTCTTATTTCATTTACTGATTGGAAAAGAAGTCAGAACTGTTACATTCTTCCACGAGCCATATAAAAATGAAGTCCAACATGGATTGAAAGGAGCTTAAGGAAAAAATTTTGTAAAAATTCTATACGCGAAAGTTGAAAGTTCTATCTCAGAGTTGCCAATTTGTTTTGATTTAGAAGTTTAAAACTTGTACAGAATTTCACAGCAGTGTTTTCTTTTTGGCATAAGCTCCAAGATACCATTTGGAATCAAAAACTCGGCCACATTTGGGCATTTTGGTTTCATGGCTTTAAATGTAAAAGTTAAATAATTGGCTGGCGCCAGCCTTGTGGCACTGATGAGAAGGGACATATTAATTTCCAATCTCCGAGGCTTTGAAATTAAGACTTTGTAGCTTGTTTGTTAAGCAAATTCCATTTTGCTTAAACTTACTGCACTTATGGCAGATGCAGTCGATACGTATGGAAATACACACAATGAATCCTTCAGATGTTCAGCTCCAATGTAACGAAATCATTAAGGAAATAAAATATTATCCGTGTTTTGCATTTAATTTCTTTTTGTTTTTTTTTCGTTTTGTCGTAAATGAACACTGATAATTTGAATTGCAATTGAGTATTTTCGCTGAACTTGCCGGAGTGAATAATTTTATTTTAAAAAAATTTAAACAGAAAAAAAAAGAAAAAAAAAACAAAAACAAAAACCAGCAGACACAAAGCAGAGCAAATATTTAATTTAAATAAATTCGTAAAGCAAAATTAAAATTGTCCATCTAAGAAATGTCGACTGACTGTCTGAAGCTGAAGCAAGAATCTGCTAGATAAAGAAAAAACAAAATAGGAGATGAAAATAAGAAAAAAACTTCTATTTCCAAAAACACTTAAAATAAACTATTTATTGTTTTCTTGCAATAAAAGTTTCAATAGTCTTACGTGTCATTTAAGATTATAATGTTATGAAATAAAATAAATAATGCATACAAACAATATGTTTCTGAAAATAAAACCATGAAAATAAGAAATTCTTGAAAAACTTTTTAGGGGAAATGGAAATGGGAAAACAAACAAGCAAACCAGATAAGGATTTTATGGTAAACAGTTGAAGGGCTCCGCGCTTTGTAATACATTCGTAACAATTTCGTTGAAAAAATTGAATAATTTTTGGCATCTGAACTAATATGTAAAGAGTGCTTATGCAATTGTAAGCTAAGCGATCCGGCAACGGCCGGCGTAGAGTTGGAAAGTGAAAAAATCAGTAAGAAGGCATTTTGAGAAATTCTGAAAGAACATAAAATAATACATTCTGATGTAATTTTAATCTAGCAAAACAAAAGTAATGGTGCGCCGAATCTTATATGTATAACCTTCCCCAGGAAGCTATTTTGGCACACTACAATGGAAAATATTAAAAATTTTAATAATAAAAATAAATAAATAAAATATTTTGTATTCTACTTACCTTCTCATGTAGATCTAGAATGTATACTCTTTATAGATTCGCAAGCTAATATTGCAGATGCTATAAGCTAAAATTACCATCACCATGTCAAACCGATATTATCAAATCAAGAACTTCACATCCAGTTACATCGGTTCTCTCACTTGTCAAATTAGCAATTAGGAATCTAAAAACATTTTATTTACTTCTGGCTTATTTTTGCATTTTTACTTAAGAATATATAAAATTACTTCTGATTGTATTTCTTTTATATATTACCCGATTCTTCTGATTTTCATAC
The DNA here is from genome assembly GCA_963402855.1 of Ormia ochracea. NCBI lineage: Eukaryota > Metazoa > Arthropoda > Insecta > Diptera > Tachinidae > Ormia > Ormia ochracea. Next base: position 31,171,099 of record OY727107.1, on the reverse strand, counting down.
TGGACAAATACTGGGAAAATTTTGAGCAGATGGCTTTTGAAATTTTAGATTTTAAGAAAAATTTATGGCAGACAGAGAGACAGACAGACAGGCAAAGCTTTATTAACTTAGTTCTTATGGGGATCTAGAATGTGTACACTTTATAGATTCGTAGATGTTGCCAGCCTTATATAAAACCGATTATACCCTTCCACGCTTTTTGTTGGAGAAGGGTATACAAATTGTACTAGACGTTTTGTAAATATTTACTTTTAAGGTGTAATGCCTTTTTACTCCTCTCTTATTCTAAAACCGATCATGGCTGGCTTATGCCATTCAGTTGAAAACTGTGCACCGTCTTAATGCTTTTCTTAATCAAATCATTTTTTGTAATCTTGTTCAAGCAATGAAAAATAAAACCATTTTTGCCACCTGACTGAAAATTACATTAAAAGATTCGTATGTGGCAAAAATATTATTATTTTTTTTAAATACTTCAAGACTTGAACTGGACTATATTATTTTGGAATATGTAAATTATTTGTAACAATTCGTTTAAAAAGTACTCTTTTGCAAAATCTATTTTTAGAAAGGTACTTTCCTATAAAAGAAGATTTTTGTTTTTTCATATTTCATATTTATCATATTTATTTTCAAGGTATTTCTTGAAAAAATTCTTTTGCAAAGAGCCCTCCCTCGTATAAAAAGCATCATTTCCGATATTTTTTAACGTCCAAGTAATTGAAAATAATTTCTCATAAAAATTTTTCGAAAAACCTTTACAATGTAATGTTATGTAAAGGAACAATTGCCCTTCCAGATCTGGGGCCAAATCGATGCATTCGATATCGAGTACTGATCGTATATAATAAAATTTATAATAAAATTTTCTACCACTATATTTTACATTCCTGTAAACATATGAAAATAAAAAGAGAAAAATTAGACAAAATTGTGAAAAACTGTTACATTAATAAAATAAATTAATATTCGGAATCAGAGGATGAAGCGAATATCGCTACAGTAAGAAGAAATATTTGCGATAAAAGCAATCCTTTCCCATTAACTGAGATTAAGGAAGTAGTACCTTTTAAAATAAATGATAACTAAGATTTTTACTATCCATAGATTTAAAAGACGCTTTAGATTATCTAAAGAAGCTTTCAAACACGTTCATTCCGAAATAAATATTACTGGCCACAAGTTTGTGAAAAGCAAGTTGTGTTCCAAAATGATAGAATATATGCCAAATCGATCGGAGGAAAGCATGCCATATTTCATGGACAATTTTAAAATCCCTATCGGTATTTAGAGGAAAGCATTTCCATGAATGGTCGGATGTGTAGATGGCACACATTTTGGTTTCCAAGCACCGGCCTTCTTAATCGCTTTACCTAAAAACAATTCAAATTCTATTGTATTAAAATAAAAAAATTTCAAAACACGACTTACATTTTTAATTCCTTCTTTCCTTTCTTCTTGTTTCTTTGCTTTGCTTCGCAACACAAAATTGGTTTTTTTTTCTATAGTAATTTACCAATCGAGTGCAACTTCGAGTAAATGCGTTTCGATAACGAGTACCGCGATACACGTTAACAACATTTCGATAATAAAGTACTCAAAATCGAATACGATGGTTTGGCCCCCGATTCGCTAATGCCCCAAACTAATCAATTTCAATACATTCTCACTATTCCTCTTAATATTCATTATTGGATCTATTAGTGCATAAATAAAAAAATTAATATACAAAACTTTTAATATTTCATATTTAATTTATCATTTCTAATAAAATCTCTAACGAAAAGTTATTTGTTATGCATTTCTCTTTCGCAAAATTCCTGCTACACCTGGCGAAATAGCGCATTCCTCCCTATTCTATATCTGATAAACTCCAATACTGAGAGTTTTAGAGGGCCGATTTGTGGTTTGCCCAGTACCCCATAAAATTTAAGGCTCTTGATATTTGGTATGACTTTAAACAAAGTTATACATTTCCCGCCCTCAAAAAAGGTTTAAAATCCACATTTTTATTTCTTTCTTTTGCAAACTTTAAAAGCAATTTTATTTTAAAATTTCTCTCTGTCTATTTTCATTTTAATAAACTATAAAATGTCTGCGTAAATTTTTGTCCGTCCCCATCGTAATTGAATTTAGCCAATAATCAAGCAAAGTATTTGATTGCCAACATTTCCATTTTATTTTATTGGACATTTTAATTTGTCACCAAAATAGCGTTGAATATTTTCAGTTTTCAATCACATACAAATAGAAGGCATCCTTTTTCGTCATATTTAACCTTTGACATCAACAATTTGTTACATGTCCTGCCATTTAATTTATTAATTTATCAAATGTGTCATATTACACTTTTTGTCTCCTGACAGTTTTGTAACATTTAATAGAACACAATGATGACAATGTGTTTGCAATTCTTTTCATACGTTTATTTCATTTTTATAAAATAATAAGCGCGCAACTTGTCAGCACATTTTCATGTGACAAATTTCATTGTTAGTTGGCTCATTGAAATTTGGGAAATGTTGAAATGCTGTTTAAAAATTAATAAAATAGTTTTACCACATAAACCATGAGTTGCACAGTCTGCATAATACTGGAAGCGATATTGTAGCGGGGTCATGAACAGCAACACCATCTTTAATTGCAACATGTGTCGCAATGTGAAACAAAATAAGAGAACTGCTTAATAATTTACAGGTAATTACAATTTGCTCGCACGTTGCGCAAACAAAGTTCGTCAGAGGAATATCTTTTGGAAAACAAACAAGAATTATTCATATAAAAATTTAAAAAACCCGTCAATGCAGTCATGTGTGTATAAGAGGGGTACATGTCCGCATGGAATGTATACTACTTTGCTTTGCCGTCATTTCGGTAAACATTAGCCTTGACAGTTAATATTTGGCGGTCCTGAACTGGAGACGTCACAAATTGATAATCGAAATATATTCGGCAAAGCAAAGCCTTTTAATCATCGATTACTTTAATGATGAGAAAGTTACGTGAAATATTTTAAAAAATAACGTGCCGATAAGAAGCACTATTTACCGCACAGTGAATGATTTCAAAGAAGGAGTATCGGTAGCTGATACTGCAAGATCGGCTGATAAAATTACTGCGGCTCAAGAAAGTGTTCAAATCAATCTATCAACCTCAATTCGGCGCCGTGCACTGGAGCTTGGTCTTCAAAGAACAACTTTGGCCACAATTTTTCATAAGGATTTGCATTTGTAACCATTTAAGAGTCAATTGTTACAAGACTTTCTTCCAAGAAACTACTTACGCCAGCGTACATTTGCACACAGGGTGTTACATCTCGCCCATGACAACCCCGACGTTCATGACAAAGTCATATTGAGTGACGAGGCACATTTTCATTTAAATGGATATGTGAATAAAGAGAATAGTCGCTTCTAAGAAATGGAAACCACCTTAACATCCATTGAAAGTTACATTCTATTGTGCAATGTGATCAGGATGAATTATTGGATCTTACTTATTTGAAACTGAGGATGGAGTTGGGCTTGATGCACATATGGTATCAATAAGACCGTGTCACATTGCATACAAGCACAATTACAATGGCATTATTTCGAAACGTCTTCCGACAAGTTATTTCACGAAATTGGAATGTTGATTAGCCTCCACGGTCGCTTGATTTGACTGCTCCGGACTTCTTTTTATTCGGATATGTGAAAGCAGGGCTTAAGCAGCCAAACAGAAATATTTGAGCATCTCAAACAAAATATTCGTGATGAAATGCGTGGAAATATAATGAGAAATGGCCTCAATAGAGTTTGCATTTGTGAGGCCAGCAGAGGCACGCATATATCTGATATTGTATACCATATACATCACCCGATATTAAATAAAACCTTTATCAATAGCAGATTCATTAACATTCATTTTATAAAATTATCAAAAATTATAAACAAACAAATTAGTATACCTTCCAGGCGAACACCCTGTAATAAAGTTTTGAATCTGGTACAAATTATATGTACTTATCTATTACAACTCATTTAAGAAACTAGACTAATTTAATTATTTTTAATAACATTTAGTTCGGACTTCATTCTACAATTAAGTAAAATTATTAGAAACTCTGTGAAATACATCAGCGTAGTGCCATGCGGTAAAAATCGCGAAACGAACATTTTAAATATGACGGTTCTTTTACAAGAAACCGAGGAAGGGTCGAATTATAAATTGTTTTTTTTTATTTATAAAACCAAAAACTGGAAATAAGCCGAAAGTGTAAAGATCTGCTTGTCCATTTAACATTTTCCGATATTGCTATTGGAATTAGTGGCATGACAGACTTAAGAAATTCAAGTGTCACAAACATTGTCCAAATTATGAAGCAATTTAAAATAAAATGCGAATTTATGAATTAAAGCGCAATAATTATAACTCGTGCTACCTTCACATGTGTGGCAATTTCAAAACTTTGATTTTACATGACGATCTGCAAATGAGTGTATGAAAAGATTTGACGCCTGATCTTCAAAACCGTCACTCAAGACTCCTGTGATTACTTTTACCAGCAAGAGCTACAAATGAAGTGCTGTATTTCATCTGTGATTGTTGACACAAATTTGTCAACAATCTAGTCTAACGACCTCGTCAAACAACCTAATCCAACAACTTCGTGGAACAAATTTGTGCAACAACCTAATCCAACGGCTTCGTCGGACATTCTCTTCAGATTATGGTCCAGATAGCAAGAAACATATTAAAGCATACAAGAATTAGCCTTCCTTAGCCTAATACTACATATTTGTCAACGCACAATCAGAAAACAAGGACACCACATACAACACTTTGCAAAACTTTTCTCTTTTCGAATGCTTCTCCTTTGAGATAATACTCAGAGCATGTCCTTTTGTGAATAATTTTCATTCAGAAAATGAACTTAAGTTTCAATTTAGTTTGAAATTATGCCTCCCTGTGCAATCTCAAAATAAGTCATTCGGCAATTAAATCCTTCAAAAAACTTGGCATGATATTTTTTTTCTATGGAGAGAAAAATTTTTTTTATTTTATTTATTTTATTCATGTTTGATGCGTTTTAATTTTGATTATTGCGACTTATGCTTCCTCCAAATTAATTTTCATTTCATTGTACAAGCTTAGCCTCCACTCAATGGCTGCAACCCGTTCACAGTGCTCAAAGTCAAACATTGACAGCCAAATGTGTCTTGAGCTTTTTGAATAAAACAGTTGAAGATGAAAGAAAATCAAAAGCCAAAAATACAAAAGGATTTAAGAACAACACAACTTGTCAACAGCACAATAGTAAAAGGATAAACGGGTAAATAATATTATACGAACCAGTGCACAAGCATACCGGAATAGACAGATAATATGGAATATTTTGTGTGGCCATATTTATATTTGACTGTATGTATTCATCCTTGTGCGTTTGTTCAATATTCAAATGGGTATGAAATGTTATCAAATTCATCTGCATCCAAAAAAAGTCTTAACACAAGAGATTCGATTACACAAAGTCAATGTCTCAGAGCAGAAACCTGCAAATGCTGAAACGCAAAGCAACAAAAAAAAAAAAGGTTTACAATCTGTTGTTGATTGACAGGGGCGTGATAATGCCTCTGTAGATGCCAACTCGCAAAGGACGATTTCTGAAAGGCAAAAATTTTGGTTCAGCTTTTTCTTGATTGCGTGCAATCAAAAATTATTATCAAAATTAGCTTGCACTAGAGCTACTTTTGCTCCAGTTACGCCAAAATTAAGACTAGGCATAAAAAAATAAAATCCTTTTTTGCAAAGCAAAAGTCATTTAAAACATAATTTATATCAATCTAAAAATAGTGTGTACTTTATCGTAACAAAATTTGCCGCGCTGCTGAGTTGGAATTTCAGTGTATATCACCGACATTAAAAACAACCAAAAGGATTTATTCAATAGTTTAATCGGACTACAATTGTATTCAACACAGCAAAAACACTGAAGTGTGACAGCTCAAATGGCGGCCAAGTTAAACGGAAAATAAAAAGGATTTCAAATAATTCTTCCCTTTTCATTCAATATGACAAAAATGATAATAAAACATGATATCAATTTCAAATGGGCTTTTAAATTCTTTTTAACGAAATCAAAAAAAAAAGAACGAGTTGCGTTTCAAAAAACAAAACAACACAAGTACTATGAGACTGAAAAAAAATCTTAAAAGCAGACGAATTATTTTCAAATTATTTTACGAATTCCCGTGGTTTTACAAATCAATCCTTTTTTTGAATTGTTTACAGCCACCGGAATGATCGTTAAGATTATAAGCAAACCACTGACCAAATTTTTTTAATTAAATCCTTTTAAAATTTGTAATTAATTTTAACTGAATCTAAAGAAATTCCTGGTATCTGCTTTCATTGTCGGAAACTGAAAATTCACAAAGGACATACAGACTCCATTTCTGTAATAATTTAAAAAATACTTTTAGCCAAAATGATTTGAAAGCTGATGATACTCATGTTTAAAAAGACGACAATCGCTGCAATTTTATCAATACCAAAAACTTGGTGATTTAAACAAAAAACAAGATATCCTGTATATTGCAGAAAGTCCTAAACGAAAATATAGGAAACATAATTTTTCTTTTCGTAGGCAGTTTTAAAATTTTCACACTAGTTAGGAAAATTTACCATTTTAATAGAGCTTGCAATAGAGCTAGAAAGCATTCAGATTTTAATCATAAAAATATTTATTTTACTGTAAAGAGTACAGTTATGTAAAAAAATATCCACCCCTAGTAATGTCAATTATTTTATCACAACTTTCTATTTCGTTTAATTGCCACAAAATAGTCACTGTCATTGTTTACTAGTTGTTATTGCTTTTTACATTTCTTTTTCTTCGCTTCTCCTGTTTACTTGTGAGGTGAAAAGACTCCACGTCAATTTTTAATTCTAATTTCGATGTTATTCAATCCACAGTTTCTCTAAGAATATTTACTTAAAGGTTCCTTAATGATACTCAGTAGAAGGGAGTAAAGTAAACATTAGTGGCAACAAATACTTTTTTTTTCTTTTTGTTATTTAAAAATTAATATCCTGCTGAACGTAAATTTTTGAGAATTTAGTGTGAAATAAAAAATATTTTAAATTTTTTTTCTTTGATAAAACTTGAAGTGGTACGTCCACGAGAGCGAAATTAACTATGAATCCAGGAAGAGTTATTTGGAAAGAGTTGTTACGTAAAGTACAGTGTTATGAAATTTCGAAACAACTGTTCAAATGCCTTATTTTTAGGCAAAAAAATATGGACTTCATTCATAAAAAAAAAAAATTTCAGAGAACTCTGCAAATTTTTCTCCAATTAACCCCGAAGTGAGCTTTCAAATGCAAATGAATTTACCCGGACAATTTTAATACTTTAGAAGGTATTCGGTGTAACAATTGTCGGAGCTCCTGCTACTGTTATGCTCTGTGAAATCCGCATGAGAGTCTCCTCTAAGTAACCTATCGCCTTTAAAGGAAATTGGTGCTTGAGATCCGTCATCATGTTCATTTTTAAACAATTCACTAAACCTAACTTATTCGCCAACACACATGTATACATACGACTCCATACATACACATAAATATGCAAAAGAGGAGCCTGAAAGAAGAACAAGAAGAGCTTTTAAAGTTAAAAGATTGTTTGAGTTTAAACTCATTATTAAACAATGAAAAGAACAAGTACGAGTATTCAGAGGAAAATGTATCAAACAAATAATAGAGGCACGAAGCAAATACAACAAACGCAAACAACAATTAAACAATAAACATAAACGACAACGATGTTGCGTGGGCACCTGATTAAGCAAAAATTATTTGATTTCAGTTTGCGACATAATGATTCGCGCCAACTGCATACAAAATCACGTTCACACATGCACGTAAAAATCTCACAACGTATGCATGTATGTTTGCATATGTGTACGTTTGGTGTGTGAGCGTATTATAAAGCACTTAACTGGCGGGCAATATAAAAAAATATGTATTAAGAAAATTAGTTTAAAGCCCTACAAACTGACTGTCAGTCAGAATGACGTCAAGACCTCTGTGAGCGTCGTTACATGAAATAAGAACACATGACAGACATCGCCAAGCTTTTATTGCAAGATTTCTTTGCAGTTGTGCGGCAAACTCTCGTCTCTACACACGTATGTTTGTGATCACATATACACGCACGACTGTGCACATGCTGCCTGTATAGTATATGCAAAACATGTGTTCATTTATTATTTCACAATGGAATTGGGGTGCGTATGCAGGTCTTACACATTTTTGTAATCGAATGCATTTTCAATGCAATTCTAATACCCTGTTCAGACGTAAATTTAAATTGAGTCATAGTGGATTATTCTGCAAATAGCGAGAAAGCAACTGCACATCCAAAAGAGTCAAATTTTATTGTGATCATTTTGATTTGTACGACAGCCAGTGGCGCCAAATTAAATGGCTTTCTTAGATCTCTAGAAAGGTTGCACTGACCATCTTACGCGATTTACAAGACCGTTTAATTAAAAATCCATTGAATTACGCAATTTAGATGGGTGTCTGAACAGGGCTTATGCCATTTAGTTCGCAAATTGCTTTAAGTGATTTATGCACGGCTATGCATGGTGATTGTTTGTCTTATTTATTGCTTAAAGTGCACTTGGCGAGAGAGCGCAATTGACTGACACAAACTTTGATTATCTAAATATGTATTCACATGTCGTCTGGTTGGAATACAATGCACCATTCGCCAAAAATTGGCGAAGGGTTAAAATCAGGAATTGTTTAATCAAATTTATTTTATAATTAAAAGGCAGCCAGACGAGTTGTGAAAAAAAAGTTATCCGTCTGCTTGTTTTTCGAAAAAAAAAAAAATATTTACATGAAATTTCTTTTCTTCATACCACTGTTTATTTATTCACTTGTTATAATCTGGAGTCTAATAACATGGAGTGCTTCTAAGTTCCATTGCTAATGCGTTTTTAGGTTTTTCTATAGTAAATTTGGAAAAGCTGTGGCACTACCGGTTTCTTGCTGTGATATTCGAATATTCTCAATATTCTAATGGGTTAACTCTATAAACTAGGACGATGAGATAAATTAAAAAATATTATTTATAGTATTTTTAAATTATATTTAAATTGAAAACTCAGACAAAAATTATTATTTATGGTTCAATAGCAATTAAATTTAAATTTCGAAGAGAAAATTATTTGAGTGTGTCCATGCAAAGAAACCATGTCGGCATTTTTAATGGGAATAATAAACTCAACGTTTATTTATACTTTTCACTTCCTTTGTAACACCGCACTTAAATAGAAAATCATAATTACATGTGTCCGGCCAATTCCTTTTCATGTGGTCCAATACACAATGCACTTAATGGTGCACATGCAAATAACTCGATAAACTCACACATTCATAAATATTTATAATAAGATTATATTTTAAATGTAAAAGTGAATTTCTTTTAAATATAATTATACTCGTTATTAAATCCCGTTGCGTACTTCGCTTTGCAACAGTTTCAATTTTACAGTGTGTAAATGGAAATAAACAGACATGAAATATATGCGTTTGTTTATTGATTATACGAGATGTGGAGGGAAAGTCAATTAAAAAGGGATTTATAATGCATTCCGCAAGTAGAGGGGCGAATACTGGTTTTTTTCACTTTGTAACTTTTACAACACATGCTGTGGGCTCTCATGTTAAAGTTTACTGAATTAATGATCTGCATACAAGAGTCTGAACGTTCGAATGAGCTACAAGTTCTTATAATCATCTTCTTTGGCTTTGAGGGGTGCAATTCATTTCTCTTGCAGTGTATACGATATACTTGTATGTGTATATGAATACTTTTGGAGCTCGCTGTACAAAAACACACAGTTAAATGGCATACATATGATTTCATATAGTCCCGCCCACTCCTTGAGCATTAATTTACAATGATGTCTGAAAATATATAAAAATAATAATTGCGGGAAATATTCAAAATAAATCGTATTGGAAACGGACAAATATTTTCAATTCTTAAAAAAAATAAAATTGGTCCTACAATTTTGGCCAACAGCTCAATCCCGTTTAAAAAATTATTAAATTTAATAAATAAAAATTAAATTATCTTTATTTGTGTGCTGCTTGAAGCATTTAAGAATATTAAAGTGAATTAAATAATTTTCTGAAAATTTAAATTTATCATTGTAATAATTTTGTAATCACTCGGCATCTTCCTTAACGGCCAAACACTACCTCAGCAAAAATATAGAAAATAAGTTGTGCGGGATGAATAAATTATTTTTGGATCTGCATCGGAGACTTCAGGCTTCATTTTTACTGCATACAAAGTTTGTGCTCAATTCTCGATTATACTTTTTGTACACTAAAAGTTTTTGTTAGAAAATAATTTTTTAATAATTATTTTTTTTCCAATTCGAAAACTATATAAGGTATCAAAGTATTTGATTTTTATTTTGAAAAATAAAATTACTAATTTACATTTTGAGGACAATTTCAATGAAATGGCAGCCACGGCTGTGCGTACGATCCTTCCAATTTTGAAGTACTTTTTCGCAATGCGACCATTTTTTTGTGGATTGCTTGCATAAGCCAACGACTTCACATATACCCATGAAAAGTAGGCCAACTCACTCGTTCAAAACGTGCAATTACTGGATGGTGGAACTTTACACGCTATAGATCCATTATATAGAGAGCTGTATGTGGGGTATGTGGGCTATTTTGCTGAAAGAGCATGTCATTAGGAAAAATAACCGTTCAACATCGAAGTTTACCAAAACCCGTTAACCGTAAACTTGTTTTCTGCTTCGTTTTTGAACAAATCTGTTCCCAAAGACAGCACCAGCATGAAGAGCGCACCAGCCAGTCACTATTAATGGATGCAATGATGTCTCCTGTACTTCACTTAAATTACTTTTATCAAAAATGCGGTTTAACCGAAAAGACAATTTCTCGACAAAAATGGATCTGTTTTGAATTGTTCTAAAGCCCATATATGATGGTACATATGATGGTATTGCGGCTTCAAATCTTGTAAACCACGCAGTGGTCTGATAAAAATTCAATGATTCTGCACGACTGAAATTTATCAAGTTGGGTTTTCGTCAAGAGCAGCAATGTTTTCTGCAGGACGATTTGATGTTGTTAATGTTGGTGGCGTAACTTCGTACTTCCCCGATTTAACTGACCGAAAATGGCTATTAATTTTCTGCAGGTTTCGTTAGCACTCTCATTATTCTTGAAATAAATTTTTTCCAATTCTGAAACGTTGGTCCGCTGTGCTCTTATAATATTTCATGATAAGACTGGTATTAACCCCGAGAACATATAAAATATGTGTAGTGTATCTGTCACAGCTTTTTTGAAAAATATAAACAATCCGAATGTGGGCATCCTTACTAGGTAATCCTCTATTTTATCGCTTTTAAAGATTTCATCGATGAGTCTCGTCTCTTAATAGTCGAGTGGGCCGGCGTTAAAATAGCAAAAAACCCCAAAATTAAATTATGGCTTTAAAAAAATTCCTTTTCTTTAAACTCGAGTGTCATTTCAACTCCATTTAATAATTGTGCAGTCCGTCTTTCTTGAAAAATAATTTTGCTAATTGCCATAAATGCAACATGACCATTTTAATGTAAAAAAGCAACAACAAAAATAACAATATCAACATCTGTATAAAGCTTTTAAAATGTCCAAACTAATTTGGTTGCTTCACTGTTCGTCTGTTTTTTTTCTCTTTTCTGTTTGGTTATTCCTTTGACTTGCTCTCAGACATCGCTGGTGCAGAGAAGAATTAAAAAAAAAATCTAGCGCACATATTTTCCTCTGGTGCATTGCGTCTGTTTCGGATTGTTGTTAATTGAAAAAAATATCCTGCGTTTTTTATGGTCATGAATGTGATGCAGAGATGTACGAGTGCAATTATTATATTAAACCTTTTTTTAATAGCGTGTGTATTTATTTAATTACTTTGAAATCACAAGAGTGTATTTAAAACAAATGGGTTTACCAAACCGCCTTCTGTACCCTAAATGGAGAACCAGCGACAAACATTTAAAATTTTCATCTCAATTAATTCCCAAATTTTCAATTTCACCTTTTTAACATTCAAAACTTTTCTTATAATTAATTTTAAAGTGAATGAGAGTTTTAACACTTGCAATTTAAAATAGCCGAATATTTTTAATATTTAGAATTTACTAAACTTTGTTTGCGACTTCACTATTAAACAGTAGAACAACAACAACGCAACTTCGGTACTAGCACGGAAATGTGCTAGTACGTATTGTTATTTAACTGGCTGAGATACATACAATACGTCATACGTTTATCCAGCTTTTCAGCTGCCATCAATTAGTCGAAACTATAGATTATCGATTTAATAAAATTATGAGAAATAACGAATGGAGCCCCCTTAAAGTATTTGACTAACTTTAGTGGCATGGAATGAAAGAGACGTACTGATTTGAGTCCGGCCTTAACAAGGAGGCGTCTGTAGGCAAATGGATAACTAAACAGACCTTGGTTGTTTATCAGGAAGATTTTGCATTCAGTCTCTGTCCATGTTCCACTTCTTTTCACAATAAACTGCTTCTGGTTGACAAACCATCGTTTCATTAGAGGCAAGAAAATGCTTGATCAGCTGAGCGATATAGTTATATCATTAATCTGCCTGTTAATAAATTTTTCCTTTTTAAATATTTACTTTCCTTAAAAAGCCGATAATTGCTTGTACCATATTCAGATATTTCTCCCACCCAGGAACTCTAAATTCAGGGAATCTTCATACAGAATTTTATTTCAAATTCTAAATACTCATATTGCAAATCCTGCAAAGAAATATTTTAATTTACGAAATATTTTTATTTGTATGCGAAAACTGAGAAATAAGTGAATATTTCAAAATGGCAATAAAAATATTGTTTTAAAACACGTAAAGAAAGAAAATACAGTACGGGGAGAAAATGGTGGGCATTGAATTTACGTGTGCACACATTCTTAGGTTTTTAGGCAATAACCAAAATTGTAGAGTAGTTTCTGCCATGCCACCAACAGCCACATAAAGAAATGGGGAAAATCTATTACTTAATGGTCACTTGGATCAAATATTTGATGAACTAGTTTGATGAGCACTACTACAAAAGTGCAATATAAAATGAAATTTTGCATTACGCAATACACATGGTCAATTGGGTAAGTTTTAAGTAAAGTCTTCTGCAATCATTCTAAAACTTTTTTAAAAAACTTTTTTTTTAAATAAAACTTTTTTTAATCGCATTTTATATTCTTATCAGCTGGGCTTAAATTGGTATGTTTCCTTTAACGTATGCCACTAAAGTTTGGCAACGGCAAAGCAAGTTTTAGCAAATGCCGAGTACTTTGACCGGTATCCATTGGTTTTTTAAAATACTTTTATTCACCCACTTGTGGTTTGTTATCAGCCGATAATCTGCTCTTTGCGACCATCTTTAGCTGCGACATATTGATGTCAGCTGAAAAGAGTGACGTACGTATGATGTAATGTATGTCTTTCAGCCAATTAGTGGCTGGTTTACACAAAGTACTGAATCATGTCGTAAGCAATCGAAAGACGAATATATCTTAAGGGCCGCCAAAAATTAGGTGCAAACAAAAAAAAAATATATATAGTACAAATTTTAATGTTTATAAAAAATTCGTAGCTTGACGGATATTGATGTATGGGAGTTTGTTTGCATTTTCAGACCGAGATGCATAAATTAATGAAGTATTGAAGAAAAAGATTCCTTCATATATTTCGCACTTATCTGAAAACTGGTCATATAAGTTATGCACATATCTTTCTGAACTCTAGAGGTTATAGGATTTACGGAATTTATAACATCTTAAACGAAGTTAAGTAAGAAAAAATATCGCATTGCACATAAAAATACGGGTCTATGCCGTGCGCTTTCACTGATACTTTATGTAAAATCACAGCAAGCAGTGACTACATCAAATATTTGCTTTATGCGAATATCTGTAGTGTAGTAATTTGAAGTTGGTTCCTCAAGGACTCGTATATTGAGGTAGCAGTGTGAGGTAATGTTTATGCATGTGGTTGCTTTAGGCCAAGTAAATGTATCTCTGGTTGGTAAAAATGTACAAGCGTGTAGCACAAATGCATTTATGACAAAGCGAATGTGTTGGTTCCAACTGTGTGGGATATCCTTCATTATGAGATACTCCTGCTCCTGCCCACCTCAACGTACAATATTTCTGTCTTGTCTATTAGTTATTTTCTATGTTTATTTTGCATATATTTTGATAATGAAACTTTTATGGCAGTTCAAGTATACATATCCCTGCACATATACGTTTAGGTAACCCATGTAACTCATATTGGTGTTTGTGTTTGTGTGTATGTTTATGTGTATGTGTGTGTGTTGTGAGCAAGTCTTAATTTTTCTGGCATCATCCTGCACACTTGTCTGTGTGGCGTTCATATTTTGCTGATATTTCAAGCGTTTGTGTAATTTTTTTAACCCCTTTCACAAATAACCAGAGGCATTTGGTTATTTTTGTGTTCATGTAATTTTACATATTTAAAGCAGAACAAAAAAGGATTTGATACGTAATGTGTGCTTGTGTGTTTTAATATTTGTTCATTACATTCCGTTTGATGTTGTTGCTTTTCCATATTTATTTTTCATATTTTTTTATTTATTTCATATTTATTGTTATTTTTGCGGTAACCTTTGTTACCTGTAGTTATGCGTGAAGTACACACATCTTTGCCATTTAACATAAATGCTGCAATAATTTAAGTGTTAAATTTATGATTTAACAAATGTTGGTTTTTAATTGTACTATTGCACACATGCAGGTGTGCCTCAATAAGTAAGCAAGGAAACTTAAATAAATGTAGGAGGTAAGCAAAGGATTCGGAATGGTAATAGCAAATTAAAATGGAATAGTTGAGCAAAGTGTTTCTTTCGTCAATGGCCACAGAGTTAGTAAATGTAGTAAAAGAGGTTATTTAAAAGGATATGGTGAGAAAATATTAAAGAAATATGTAAACTTGATACAAAGTTGCACTTGATATAACTCCTTTGAGCTTTCTGAAGAACGTATATATATGGCCCCTTTATCTGATGCTGGTCAAGACGATGATCGGGGTGGGGGAAACTTATGCGTCTTGTAAATAATAGTTGTTATCAAAATATAATATTTTCTTTATTTTTAAAAAAATTCTGTGGATACTCCATAATTACTTGTAATGGTTTTTAAGAAGAAAAACGTTCCACTGAATATATTCCTTTTTCACCGGTCTCACTCAGTTTGCTTACAAAGAAAGCTTGTATTTTGAAACACAATAAGAAAATAAGTAGCCTTAATGGCGCTTAAGTATAAACTTTCACGCCCACATATTTTATTTAGGCGAACATTAAAATTTCCCATGGAGTCTCCGCAGGTTAACTTCATGAAGGCTGGAATTTCGTAGCCAATATATGGTTTTAAAAACGCCACTTGGTACAGTGATATGTTACGAGTCTGCCCCTTTTCTCCAGCAACCATGGCCTTTGGTTATAACCGGAGGGGATTTACTCTTATATTTATAACAGTATATTTATCCCTTCTTTGTTATATTTTTTCAACGACACTCTCACACATTTCGCGCGTTATTTCATTCATTTCATTACGAATATTTTATTTGAGTTGCTCAAGCGTTTCTGGTCTGTTTATATAAAACTTGCTTTTCACATATCGCCACAAAAGGAAGTCAAGAGCAGGGAAATTAGGGACCGTGGAGGCCGATGAACATTACCATAACATCACCACAAAATCCACTGTAATTCCACTCATGTGGCTTGTAAGCGACGTGGCCAAAGCATGCATTTGTGACGTTAAAACGTTTTGATTCATATCTCGATATCGCCCCCATTGACAGTTACCGTTACGCCATTTTCAGTTTCAAAGAAGCAAGGCCCAATAATCGCACCTGACCAAATTGCACACCAGACTGTCACTTTTATAGGATGCAAAAGTAACTGATGAATAATTGGTTCATTCACTTATCCATTAAAATGAAAATGTACCCCGTCACTCATTATGGTTTTGTCATGGAAATCTCGGTTTTCATGGGCGATCTGTAAGATCCTATATTGGCATATGAAAAAGCTTTAATGTCAACTGAATCTTAAATAAATACAAATGTAAATCCTAGTGCAAAATTGTGTCCCAATTTTTCTTTGACTACCAATTCCGCGCTGAATTCGGTTTGATGGATTGTTTTGAACACTTTCTTAAGCAGTTGTTTTTTTTATCATCCGATCTGACTCATATCAGCTGCAGTCCCTCTTCCTTCGAAATTATTTCCTACAGTGTATAGCGCGTCATGTTGGGACGTTGTTGCTTAAAAAAATTCACGTCACTTTCTCATCATCACAGTAATCGATGGTTGATGATTGAATCGTCAGGACTAAAATTGATTGAAATGGCATAAAAACAAAGTAGTATATCTTCCCAGGGGCCACCCTGTTAAATTAGCTAAAAATTGCATTTATAAAAGTTTTCATGGTACTTTTTTTTATAAAATAAATACACGGTATTTCTAAAAAGAAAGGATGGAATCCTTTTCTAGTCTTTTAATCGTTACGTAATGTAAAGTAATCTAATGTAATGTAACATGAATAGACACAAATTAAAATTTCAAATCCTTTTCTTGTATTCTATACAAGAATATAATAAATTATTTTTGAAACGGTTTTGCTCCTGTAGTTACTTCTTGAGACACCAAAAAGGAAGGAAAAACAACAAATCATTATATCGGGTCCATAAGTTTACCAATTTCCAGTTTCCACTTGCAAGGTGAAACTCTGCAAACAAACCATACTGGTTGCAACTGTACAGCATAAACATTTTTAAATTTAAATTGTTTATTCCCGTATAAAAATAATTTAAGTTAAAAACAAATAATGGAAACCACTTAAAAAGAATTGAAAAATGTATGTCTATTGAATAACCACGGCCTTCTAATGGTCGCCTGGTTATGCATTACTAATTCTCATGCACCTGCAGAAACATGTAAATGTAGAAAATGCAAAAATGACGTGGAATTTGTTATAAAGTAAATGCACTTCTTACAAAATCGTTACTACAAAAAACAATAATTACAATTTGCACCCTGCTTGTCAATGTCATTGTAGAAGAATTACGGTTTTTCAATTAGTTCCACCACCTTTCTGCAGTGCCGTCCCCACCAGCAAAGTTAATTCCTTTAAAACATTTGCACATTTTCACACAAAAGCCAATTAAATGCGTTAATCTAAGCGTAAAGATAATTTTTCCTGACGCTCAATAAAATTTAGAAAATAAAAAGTTAAATACAAACGAACACAATGAAGGCAGCAGGGTATACGCGTTTTAAACGTAAACTCTATATTAAGCAGAGTAGGAAGAAGAGAGCAACTTCCGCCTGCCTAAGAATGTGAACAAGTGATGAGATTTTATGACACTTGAAAAATGCTTAAAGTTAATTACTTTAATGTACTTAAAGTTCAATTCAAATTAAAAACGTTTGCATTTAAAGTTCATCAATATTTTCAAGTTTAGAAAACATTGAGAGATTGTCCTATTTTATTTCTGTAAGGAAACAAAAAACGCCTGTCTTGGAACATAAGGGATCGTTAAAAATTTTACTCAGTAGCAAATAACACTAATTTTAGTGTCAAGTTCTCTTAACGATTTGATTAGCGTTACCGAAAAGCTTCAGTGCACAGCACATTCCACTGCTACACGAATCACGCAAAGCAAATTATTATTCCTTATCGAGGTACTGCTGTTCAGTTCATGTTATGGAATAATTTATTCCAGAAAATACGTTTTATCTAACTTGTAACACTCAACATAATTTCATTTCAAATTTTAGCGTCATGGGCTTAATGGCATTAAAACTATGACGAATATATTTAATCGCAAAACGATTCTTGATTGCGGAGAGCATTCAAAAGCCTTCCATTTATACAGCATTATGCGAAAGTAACTTATTGGTGTTAAAGCTCTCTAAGGGTGCATGCATTACCTTTGTTGACTAATGGCTGTGGGGAATGTAAATGTCAAAAAGAAATGTTCGTGTACTTGCCAACTCGCCACCAAATGACGGCAGCTTTTCAAAGGATTTTCACAAATACAAATTCAGAAACTCATGAGATAAAAGCGTGAATGATTTTCAGGAATTTTTTAATTAAAAAATTACACTTTACGGCAATCGAACTTGTTAGGGGATTAAAAATTGGATTACAGTTCTCTGCATAGATTAGCTGATCTAAATAGGAAAATTGTTGAAGCTCGCTGGAAATAAACGCCAACAACAATAGTAATTTTATTTCGTTCTAACATTTATGCAATAATTTAATTATGGAACCCCATTCTCACACTGGCAAAGCCACTCCGGCCGGCAGGTACGAACCGTCAGCCAGATAGTCAACCAATACAATTCGAAGCATACACTCACACATGCATTGGAGATGTGTTTGTTAATATTTTTGTTAAGGATAAATTTGCAATTTTACACTTTATCAATTTATTGAACACTGGAGTAAAAAGTTAATGTATGAACAAGTTTTTTAGTACCCTTCACCACAGAGCCGCATGAACATGCATCGTCATGAATAGAAATAATACAGGAAATAAAATTAGTTTATGGGCAATCGGCAAAAACGACAGCCTGCCAATGTTGCGATTCGTTAACTTGTTTAACGTCAATTGAGGTCGCAAAAAATATACCAGAATTTAAGTTTTTGGTGTTAAGTAGAATTTTTAACGATTTTAGTTAACTTTTGCTCTGTTTTCTTCAATCAAAGTCGCTTTTAAAATTTTCAGTTGGTTAAACGAAAAACAATTTTTTGTTTATATGCTCTGCATTGTAATACAAATTAATACTTAACAAATAACAACAAATTTAATTGATAAAATTAAATTATTTATTTTATTTTTAACGCTAAACAATCATACAAATGTATTTTCGTCCTTTTTTTTGGCATGTATAAGTTTCTTCGTCATGTGATTTAAAATTAAATTAAAGCGATGAGCAGAGGTGTCTAAAGTGGTTGATACTATACCCCTCGATATATTCCACCGTTGACAAAAGGGTTAAAAGTTAGCGAATGAAGTTATGGATATTCAAAACGTTTATATGCATTAAAGGATTAAGTAAAAGAAGTGCTCTTAGTCACTCTAATGATTCCCGAAATATTTTTTATATAATTTGCTCAGATATTATATCGCTTGTAGCTACTTCTACTATATCTGTTCTCCACCACGTTTTTATCAAACTTTTTAAGAAGATTTAAGATAATTTTTTTTTGGAAAATTTGTGGTTAACAATATACATTTTTTTAAATAAAGTAAAAAAAAGATTCGGGGAAAGGCTACAATCAATAGGTCAGAGAGCATATTTTCTGGATTTGATTTTCATTTATTGTTTTTTCTTTTTTTTTGTACGTGATTTAGAAATTTGTAAATTTATTTATGTATGGGATTTCCCAGGATAAGTAGCATTTTATGACTAAAAAATGGTCAATACGAAGTGTCCTTGCAGATGCCAAACAGAAAAAGCCTGCTGAAACCGGCGAACCATGCCATTCGGAGAAGTATTACCAGTAGACTCTGGCAGCATATTATCTGGCATATTATTTCATTTTTATAACATTTTAAATTGCAGACACTTTTTAATTCTTAAAACTAATGCAAAAAAATCCCATCCATCTATTCTAAATTTTTTTTTATTTCTTTTATTTTTTTTTTTATTTTCCATTTTAGGTGACGCTTACAGCTCTGAAAATTTTAGAAACGTATTTCTAAGTTTCTAGTTATCAACCATATTAGACTCCATATTACAACAAAACCATATTACAAGGAAAAGCTTTAATTGCACCAAAGTAATGCAGAGGGTACCGTTTTTCTCTGTTTCCCAACTTGCTCGAAAAAATCAAAATACCGCAGGTAGCAAACAAATTTTAGACAGCTTTTTCCCAGTGAATGTGTGCTCTTTGCTTTCCTGTACATTGAAAATTTTTCCTTCAAGTAGTGTGCAAAGAATTCGACTAAAACAATACCACTGTGCAAAATTTTATACTTTTACGTACGTGGTAAGTCAGTTGAAATTTACATATTTTCACTACATACAACCCACATAAAATATGCATTTCATTCATTTTTTGTGCTTTTACATTATTTACTTAATTTGTTTTCTTTCGTTACTTTAAGCAACACAAGGGCAAGCAGTACAGAAATTATGGCAGGAGGAGTTGGAAAGCAAATGAGAGCAAATGCAGTGTAAAAATAAAAAGGTGCTGCAAACAGAATGTCGTAATTCGATTTGGCACCATACGAAAACTTCGTTAAGTTAAATGTCGACATTGTCACTGCGGTATTGCAATACTAACATGACAAGGACATGCCACATGCAAAAGCGCTACACAGTACACGTATGCTGTTATGCACGGAGGCATTGTCGTAGATGACACATGCAGTACCAGACACCTATTACACCTTTTCGCTGCATTTATAAAATTTGCTAAAGGCGACTACTCTTCAAATCATTATATATATGAACAGATCAAGAGATTTTGTAGCATCAGCAGCTATGCCGTAGCACTACTCCCTTTTGGTAAAGAGACTAATTCTATAATAATTATTGTATGACCAGAAGAGAAAAAAAGTTATACGCTATAGATGGCAATTTCATGTGATCCTTGAATGTGCCACGTCACTCTAGTGATTTTTTTAATTCCTCTTTAGTATTCTTTTAATTATTTATTTATTTGTTTCCTCTCCGCAGTTAATATATATATCTCTATCTATGCGGCATTTATTTTGGAGTCCGCTGTTTTTGAAAGGCTTTCATAAAAGCAGTTCTAAAAATATTATTCCTTGTATTCAATAATTCTTTTGTAATTTTCCTACTGAATTAACTTTAAGCTCTCAGAGCTTTAAGAAAAAGCTACCAGAGCGGTGTTCTGTCAATTGTCGGCCTTTTTTATAAATTTTTCCTCAAAGGTTATCTTGCCTGGCATCGATTTCTATTCGTATGCTTTCCTTTTTAATAATTTTATTTTAATTTATTTTATTTATTTTATTTTATTAATTTAAATATTTTATTTTAATTTTTATTGGTTTCGCCTGTTTCAATGTAGTTTGATGGAAAGTGCAGTTCAGTATTAAATTTTTAATTCAATACGATGGAATACCGAAACATAAAATTCAAAACTCTTTTCGCCATTCGTGTTGTGTGTTATTCAAATTATTTTCTATTGTTTTTTTTTTTGCGGTAAAATCATCCGCAAAGTTTAGAAATCTGTAAAATTGTTTTCTAAAAAAAAAATGTGCCGTTACGAAAACGGAGAAAACTTAGAATCGATTAGTAGTGAAACATTATTTTCGTAATACAGAGAATAAATTTTTTTTTTTAATTTCTTACACCACCTGCCTTATCAATAACTTTTATTCCGTTAAAAATCAAGGGTCATATAAATATCTGAGCATAACTGAAATGACAGGATTACGGGCAAGTTCGGAAATGTCCAAAGAAAAGAAAGTGAATGTGGATTTGTCCAGTGACGGCCCGCTTACATTTGAAATGTTCTTTTGAGTTGCCTTCGATAAATTCAAACACTTTTCTCAACAATCTTCTCTTCATAGACTTTAATGCGGTTTTACAGTGCATAGCAAACATGGAAGGTCTACCTATAGCTCTCGAAGTCTTGAACAAATCGGTGGTACAACTTTTTCAAAATACTTTTTTATATTTCTTTTAACTAATTTAACTTGGAAAGCTTTCGGCTTGGCAATAGGAAAACAGGTAGGGTCTAGGCAGGAATCGAACCCACGTACTTCAGTTTACTGTGCCATTTGAGAAATATTTGTAATAAAATACACGCAGTAGCTTCTGAGCAGGAGTTCTTTATCTATGGCTCTTGCAGATAGATTCTAGTTACTGCTGCTTTTATTCAAACGTTTACTCATGCTAGACTGTCTCATGTTTGTCTAGTTGTAGGTCTAGAATTTATTTTGCATGGTGGGAAGGACTTTACGAAAGCAATGAAACTTTCAGGTTGAAGGTGTTTAAATGTAATGCATTCTGTTTAAGTGTCTCGCAAGTGTTTACTGTACACTTGCAGAAGAATGCAAGATATTTACTGACACTGTAGATCTTTACGTTATCAATTGCAATCATCAGTTCCTTTCAAAACTAAATAAAGTTTATTCAAAATTTAAAATGCTTAAATTTGCTAAAAAAAAAAGTCTGCCTCGAAAAGTATATTTCTTTTTTTGTTGAGCCACAGATTTTAATTATTTCCAAGCAACGTGAGCAACTTCTTTCTAAGAATATGCCGCCTGTAGTATGTAGCATTTATCAATTACTTTTATTCTGTTAAAAATTTTCAAGACAATTCGCAAAGGATTACACTTTTTCCAACATCCTTTGTAGGCATACGTGTATTGCAAAAATTCATAAAAACAATATTCCTTTGAGCAGTTGAAATATCTATTGATTTTTAAATGAAAGACAAAACTAGTGTACACAACATGTGCAAGCACATAGCCACAAACACACACACACACAAACACACACACATACAAACATGCATAGATAAAGTGAGTACACAAAAATAACAACAAGCAAATTGAATTTTTTCACACAAATTTGTGGGGACTGCACGGTTTTTTACGACATCTCACATGCGAGCTTGTAAACATTTTTGCAATGAATTTAATATTTAAGCAAAAAGCAACGGAGTTTTTGTCGTTTTTGATTTGCTTAACAAAAGGAGCAAACACAACCTTTAGCCCCAACAAAAACAAATACAAACACAAACACAAAAACGAAAAAAAAGAAAAACCAAAAAAAAAACAAAAAACAAAAGCTATAAAAATGTCATAAGACCTGCTTAGAGAAAGTACAAAGGTTTTGGTGAAGATCAGGCGGGGAGGACAAGGTGCACGTAGACACAATCGGGGATAATAAAAACTAAATGAACTTTTTAAGAACGGGCATAAAAAGCTGTGAGTAAACAGCATATCAAATATACAAAGATCTTTAGGAAGGCCATGAAATTTTATATTGAAGTTTTGTTACGAAGTGACGTGCAGGTTGGCTGCTGCTGTGGGGAGGCACGTTTACATTTATTCCTTTTCGTTAGAAGTCGTAAAAAATGTATCAAAAATTTATTTTGCTTCTCAATTTAGCTGTTGAAAGAACTGCAGTCGTAAAAACTGTGAAACTAATGCAATGTCAGCTTTAAAAAAGGATATAATAAGTTTTTCCTTCTATTGAGATTTTACGAGTATGAGCACAGCATGGCAAAGGAGAATTTTTCTCTCCTTCTTTGTCTTTCCACAGCCATCAAATGTTGACAAAATTTCTAACTTTAATTGCATTCAGTTGTTGCTAAATTGACCAACGTAAAAACAAACTTTTTATTACAAAGAAGATAATCATTAAATACTCTGGGGTTGCCACAAAACCATAAAATTATGTTGAAAAAATTTAAATATTTATTAAAAACATAAAAATTTTGATTTTTATGACACGCCAAGTTTTCACAACAGCGAAATTGAAGTCATAAAAATATGTTTTGAAAGGAGATTAACAATAATCATGATATTTTGGTTATCAAACGAGAGTAATCGCATAAAAAGGCGAAACAAATGTTTTGCGAAATTTAAGCCGATATTGAATTACATAGACGGAGAGGCAGATTCATGGCTTTAACTCAAGTGATGGAGAAGTTTTCTTACAAAGAGTGCGATTTTAGGAAGGGAAAAAGATATATGTGTTGCCACTTCCGCTTTGTCACCTTTTTGTTATAACAAAAAAAAAAAAGATAAATTTGCCTACGAAAAAAATATAGTGATAAGGGAAAGTATTGAAAACTCGCACGATCATGGCTTTTTAATAATGCCAACCGACTTTCTTTATGTTTCAAAAATCTGTAACTATAAATTTTTATAATACTTCCCTTTTTCGTTTAAATCAATTGACATGCGTACCCCAACAGCGAGTATTTCACAGAAACGATGGATTTTCCTTTTTTGCAAAAAAATAGTGGTAATTCGAACAAAAATAATTTAAATTTAAACAAAAGTTTAATCCAAAGTTTCACTTATGACAAATCCCATAAAGGATAAAGGTTCGCTGAAGATATGCGTAAATGTGCGGTACATTTGTAGGAATATAAAAGAAGTTAAAAGGAATCACGTTGAGGAATTTTCACTGCCTAAATCATAAAATCATTAGACTATTGGCAAGTCTGATTTGCTCCCAAATGAATCCTAAGAATAAAAAGTAAAGGCATACTCAGCAGCTCAGAACAGCTGATTGGTTGTGAAACAGCTGTAAACTAAACAGCTGGCAAACAAACTAACTAGTGTCATTCCTCGAACAGTAAAAGTTTATATTTTGATTTTTGTTCCACTGTACTGAATACAGTGCTTAATATGCTTGAATAAAATTTGGTATAAGACCGGCTTAATTAATTTGCTTTATAAACACTTTGCTTTTTGCTATCAAATATAAATATATTGATGTGAAATAGAATAGAGTTCCTTACAGTTCCGGTCTGGCTTACGGCTTCAGATGTCTTCAAATCAAGAAAGAGCAGTAGCATACAAGTATTCTAAAATTAGGAAAGAAATGGTTGAAAAAATATTAGAAATCTGTTTGATGGTTCTTAAATTGTATGAAAAACCAAAATCGAATATCCAAAAAGCAATTTACATGTTGCAGCAAAAACATCTACAAACAATTCCGATCGGAAGGTCTTTCGAATAAAATTTACCCGTCCGGTCATCTCAGCTAAACGAAAGAATCGTGTCGGCAATTTCAGCGCGGCATAAATTTTTATTTCTCTAAGCACGATTCACATCTGCAATTTTATCGCATGAAAATCTCCCTGTTAAACTACATGAACACGCATTGAGGTGGGTCAGGTAATTCCCCGAAATAATTAATTTCAGAATATTAATTATTTTCAATTTTCTGTCACTATTATTCACAGATTGCCATTGAACGCAAGCTTATTTCATTTCAATTAAAAATTTATTATATTCTCGCCATTTTCTATAATAAATAAAAAAATTCTTTTTTTATATTAAGTCCACTTATGGTCAATAAGAATATCTTTACAATTTATGCAAGACAATTACGCGAACAGTTAAAGTTCACAATAGATCACAATGGATCAGTCAGACTTTGAAATAAACAGCGTTTCGTTTAACTAATGGAAGAGGATTTTATGGAAAAGTATAGATATTTAAATAAAAATATATTGTTTTAATATTCGTGAAGATGACACGATCCTTTTCCTTGCCCACTACGTGTGACCAAATGAAATTCTGCAAGACTGTTTGCGACCTAAATTTAAAAAATTTTTTTTAAAAGAAAAATCAGAAAAAGGACATGAACATGCTTTGTCTGCATAAACTCATTTATAGGATAATTTTCAATAGAATTTAAATAAAAACACTTTTAAGTCGAACAGAAAAGTTAATATCAATTCCTTATCCCATAATTTAAAACTGGAAGAAGGAATATGGGGAACCAGTTAAAAAATTCAATACTTTTCCGCTAATAGTACTGATCCTTTAATTGGGTATTAAGTAAAAAATTTTTAAAAGCTTCGTAGCACGTACAAGGAGTTCAGTACACCAAGACGAAATCGGCGAATTCTGGGCTTCAGTATATAAAATTGTTTATTACTGTTTTGAGCCAATAAAAGAAATTACAGTATTTTGCAGCTAAATGTGGACAGAAATTAGCCTGCTTCCTTTGTATCCATTTTATTAAATTAAATTTTTTATTATTTAAAAGCGAAACTCATACAATAATAAAATAAAACAGCAGCAAATAATATTTTGCCTAGGAAAAGAAAAGATGCAACATGAAAGCAGCGGAAACGGAAACCAAAATAAAAACAATTCCTTAAGTCAACTCTTTAATATATTTATTTTAAATGTCTGAATGCTAAAACAAAACCATAACTTTTTGAACAATTAAAATGAAAACATGGTCACTCCCTGCCGAATTTGCTTGCCGTTCGTCAAAATTAGATCCACGCCAGGGTAAGCCACATATGAAAAGCACAAATGTATCCTTCATGCAAATTGTGTTTGCATTACTTCTCCATGTAAAAAATTTGTCCAAAAATTACTCACCAATAAAGAAAATAAAAATTCTTTAGTAATTCTCAAACAGTTGGCATACGAATTTCATACAGCTCCTGCGTATGAGTAATTTTTTTCACATACTTGTAAGCTGCTAGTCACGACCTCATCTCTGCAATTCCTTTACGTTGAAATAAATATTAAAATGCAAAATAAAACCCATAAATATTTACAAAACAGAAGAAGGCAATAGAAATAAAAGCCAAGGCGTTGAATGATGGTCAAACACATTGCGGGTTTTTTATATCCACATATTTTTCTTTAGAGTGGTTTTAAGGCTTTATTAAAATAAAGACGGCAAAGTGCAGCAGTAAAATCCTTTTTCTGCCTTCGCTTTATTTCCCTGGCTTTCATCGTTTATATTTTCATAATTCTCCCAAGATGAAAATGAAAACGAGTAAAGCGAATGTGGCACAGGAGAATGAATGAAAACCATCCATAAGTAAACCAGACTATTAAGCAACCATAATTTTTACTATTCTGTACTAAATAACAATGAGTGAGTGTTTAGCAGGAGAGCTTAATGCAGTAGCACAAGAAAAAAACCTGTATGTGTAAGTGGCAAATGAAGAAAAGTGAAATACATAAAAAAGTAATTAATAGAGGAGTGAAAGGAGTGTAAAAGCAAACCTAATAGGAGATTTCTTGTAAATATTATGCAGTAAAATTGTGCTTTAAATTTTTATGTTTTTCATAAAACAAAGTATTGGCCGGTAGGAAAAAAGTTTCGAATGGCTGCAGCAGTTAAAGTAAATAAAAAAAATATGAAGGGCACTCTGTTTCAATGAATTTAGTTTAAATGATACTTTAAATTGTTTGTTGTTGTCCAAAGAAAAAAGTTTTTATAACAATAACAATAACAATAACAATAACAAAAACCTTAAACTAAATTTATCAAATTTTGGTTCAAGCAACGAATTACATTTTAAAGACTACAATATTAAATTCTTAACATCTTTTAGTTTATTTTTGGTTTAGAAAATGCTGCTCCTGATTTATATATTTAATATTTAAGTTGTGTGTTTATACATTTCGTATTGAAAATAATTTATTACATAAGCGGAAATATTAAGTTGTGATTTGTTCTGCATGTCGCAGTTCAAGTGACGCCAAAGTTTTTCCTGCCACTATTTGTTCAAAATTACCAGAGAAAAAAGGGAAAAAAATTATATTATATAAAATTGAAAAACTAAATGTTTGTGGTAACATAAATCAAAGCGCAGAGAACTTGTATTTTTTCAGTATTCATTTCTGCGTGTTGTTTGCAACAAAATAAACAAGACGTTGTAATGCCATCTAATACACAGTATCCTTTTCCTATTTATAGTTTTTCTTGTTTCAGCTTTCCTTTGTTTTACAAAATGTTGCTCAGAAGACATTTGCAAAGTAACCCAGCAAACCCAAAATGAGAGTCGAATGCGAATAAATATGTGCAACCATTAACTGTAGCCAAATTGCTTTTGTGTTGCACAAAATGTAGGCAACAAGTAGCATTCGAATGTCTGAAAACGTTTCAAATTGGAATAAAAATATTTGAGTTTTTTTATGTTTATGGAAAAGGAGAGAATTTATTAAAAAAATATTAACATTTATTTTTCAGTTAATTTAATATAAATACATACGAAAATATATGAAAGAATTTTTTTTAGATGAATTACGTGTTTGCCAATAAAAAATGAAAATAAAACGCAAAATTATATTTTAGGAAAAAATGTATTTTTGCATTTGAATTTTTATTTCAAGATAAAGGAATTGCAGAAATGATCTCGTGCGTATGCGAAAAGAATTACTCGTACGCAGATTTTGTATGAAATTCGTATGTCAACTGTTTGAGAATTACTAAGAAATTTTTATTTGCTTTATTGGTGAATAATTTTAGAAAACTTTTTACAACGAAGAAGGCTAAACACTGTCCTCATCACAATCACGGAGAAATAAAAGCACTTGAGACTGCCTATGTAATATTGCGAACACAATATCTGAAGAGCTCAGCAAAAAACGAAAATTGTTTTTTGTCAGAAAACAAAATACAGCAATGCTAACATTAATAGTTTTATCTGGTTTAACTGTTCTTTTAATAAGTTTTTGCCAATCTGCATCAGTATAAACTTGTACTCTGCTTTTCAATTTTTGTCTTTGACATAATTCGTTCCTCTAAGGCAAATATCGGGCCCGGGCCCCATCTTGCAAGCAGTAAAAAGCAGTTCTTTAAATATACATTAATATAACTTTTAGGTGAAAAAATAACGAAAATATTTTTCACTTTAAAAATTTATATAGTAAGAACTGATTTGTGAAAATTTCTTTTGGTTAAACGTGACATGAAAGCTTTCAAGCTCAAATTGTAGGACTTGCCTTTGGAATTAGTTAGAGAGACATTAGACTTGGAAAATTAAAATTTTAAAAATATTCGTCAAATAATTTAATGCGTAGCAATTCAATTTCTTCAACCGGGGAGCTTCTTAGTCCGAAAGAAGAAACAAATTCGTTTGTGTTTAAAATTATTTTGCATATTCCGTAACTTTATTCTAATTATTAATTTTTTATCTGCAGTTCTGAAGATTCCGCTTGGTGAATTAAAATCACTGGAGGCTCTATTCCGTGAATGGGAAGAACTTTTTAATTCTTTTAAAATATTAAAAAAATTTTATATTTTAAAATTTTCTCTTGTGTGCAATAAAGACTATAAATTTTAACATTAAAAATTTGCTGTGCAAATCTTAATATCATGAGTTGCTATTTCCTTCTCTTTCGACAATAAAATAAATTATAAAAATTAAAAAAAGCAAACAGACAAACGCCATTTGTTGTTCATCTGGTGCTGTTATGTTGTTGCGTCCTTTCGACCAAAGACTTCTTAAATTTTTGGTAATTTGTGGTCTGAAGCATGCATCTGCCATGCTTTCACATACCAGCTTCCTTATTAAAAACAAGACAACAGACGAAACATGTTTTTATGAAATTGCATAGTTGGGAACACCCTACAGTGGGCAAATTGGGCAGCGAAGAAAATGGAATATTTTTTAACTATTATTCGAATTGGAAACGCTTTTTAAATAATATATTAATTAAAGCGGTATTTTGTTCGTGATAATAAAACCTTTTTCGAATTGTTATTGTACGTTGTTTCAATAAATAAATATACTAATTAATTTTTAATTTGTTTGAAATTTTTTGGAATTACGTTTTTATTGAAATGGAAATTTTTGCTTATATTATGGAATGAGTATAAGTTGGAAGTTAAAATGATTTTTTTTTTAAATTTAATTGTTGCGGCTGCATATTCAATTAATTATGCGTGCTTATGCTCTTGTATTTTGCAGGTGCTAAGCATTTTTCCATTGTTCGTACAACACACAACGTTTCCGCATACAATTGCTGCATTCTCATGCCAGCTAAAATGCTCTATAAAGTATTTTATTCCCGCTGTATTTATGGGTTTTTTAACCGTCTCGTTGTTAGCTCGCTTTGCTAGATCTCTATTGCCGTCAAGGCATGCAGTATTATCATCGTCATCGTTATCATTCATTTTTATCCGCAAAAAAACCAGCCAAATAAAACAAAATATATCAACAATTGCTAAAATTACATGCACACATAAACACATACACATACAACATGGGTGTGGATGAGTATAAAAATTTGCGGCAAATTTTTCAAATATTTCACTAGACTGCCAGTTACCCGGCAACACTATATTAAGAAAGACTTCAAACTGCATTTCCCATTAAGGAAATTTTTATTTTCAGAAAAAATTTTAATTTTAACCTGCAACGCACGACAAAGTCGAAGGAAGCTTCGTATGGTGCTATGAAAGGCTTCTTGCGATATATAGAAGAGGAAGTTGCTTCCTTGACTTTGGTTTTGATGTTGTCCTAGGTTGCAGGACTAGCAAGGCGGACAGTCAGAGAGTAGAATTACAAAATTTACTCTGTGGCTTTGCTCGATTAGCTGCAAGTCTTTCTTGCCAGTTTAAAACATCCCACTGATATTTAGTGACAACTGTAACCAGCAACAGATGCATTTCCAGATTTACTTACAGTTCAAGTTATAATCTCTTACACTTCGCAGGGTACGAATGAAGCCTACAAACCCATGTCAAGTGTGAAATCCTTAGGCAATGGATCTTTGCCAGTATCCCCAAGATCCATCTTCAAAATCTTCTCTTTTATAATTTTTAACTCGCCAGTTGATATGGTAAGCAGACGTTATGAAATTGCCTGTTTCCACAAAAAAAAATTCGTGATAATAAAACCTTTTTCGAATTGTTATTGTACGTTGTTTCAATAAATAAATATACTAATTAATTTTTAATTTGTTTGAAATTTTTTGGAATTAAGTTTTTATTGAAATGGAAATTTTTGCTTATATTATGGAATGAGTATAAGTTGGAAGTTAAAATGATTTTTTTGAATTCAAAGTGGTTATGGACACTGACATTTTTTACTTGTAATATGCAACGAGTATAAGTTGAAAGTAGTAAGTACTTGGGAAAGTAAGTATTCACATTATGAATGCCGCATCTCTTGTGTGCAATAAAGACTATAAAACAGTAGCACGTCGATGCATAGGTGGGCATTTTATGCGTTTTTATATAAGTACTCGCATAGGAAACGATATAGTAATGACGCCACACAGTTACAAATTTAAAAAAAAAAAGTTACGCAGGATAATTTTCGTCAGCAGATTACATATGACTTTTAACATGCCATTAATAACTTTTTTAAATTTTTAATTTCATGTCCTTGTGTACTTTTTTAACTCCTGGTAATATTTGTGGTGTAGATTTCGTGTTTTAAGATTTTTCTTTTCTAATCTAAGAATTTCACAACAATGCCATTATTTGTCTGTTTTAGTTCATTTGTTGGATTTTCGGCTAAAAACTTATATGTTTCTCTTTCTTGATTAATTTCGTTTCTTTTCATTTAATGCCCTGTTCAGACCTACATTTAAATTGAGTAAATCTTTTCGAAATAATTAAGGTTTCACATATGAGACATTTAATGAAACTCTTAGCTAAATGGCATACACAAATCGCAAGATCAACTTCGACAAACACAAATGAAGAAGAGTAAATTCTTTTAAAGCTTTTGCAAGCTTTTTTATGCAACAACTTCCGCAATACTTTGCATTCCCCAATTTTGCGTAACACACAGGAAACATTACTAATTTATTGAAGAATCTCGCAGAATATAATATGAAAAATGCATAGAACCTCATTTGGCTAACAACATCTAATAAGCGATATAAATTATTAGAGACGATATCCTTCAGCTGCTAGGAAATGAATGATTGGGGTATCCCTGATATCAGACTAATTTGACACGAATTACACTTAATTACAAAAAAGGCTGATTTGTACAATTAAGTCATATATCTGAACAGGGTATAAACGGAACCAAAAATATTGGATATATCAAGAATTTTCCTTCAATAACAACTTTAATACAATATATTGGGCAACTTTAATAACTTGAATATTGCCTGTGCAAACTTGGGCCCTCAGAATTTAAAGTTTAAATTATTAAAAGTGCTACTCTGTGGAAAGTGGAAACCATTTCCCAAGAAAGTTTTCCATGAAGCAATTGGATAGCTGGAATGCTCATTTGGCTGATGAATATGTGAATTTGATAGTGGCAGCAGCTGAACAGTTTATAAATACTTTTCCTAAGTAGCAGAAAATGTATTCGCGTAACATCCATTTCACCTCCAACTCTTTTTAAAGCGCCTCATTTGATTTGGTTCAAGATCATTGTTAGAATTTTAATGATTTTATACAAATATTGTATAGTTTTATCTGCCTTACTATCACCACCAACTGCCACAACGAGACGATTTCCTTTCCCTTAATGCACGACCATGTACAAGCAATCGTACAAGTCTGCTCGACGACTGTTTTCATGGTGGAATGCTTTAAGGAGCTTTAATGCGTTGCGTCTAACATTTATCATTTTTATTACATACAACAAAAATGTTCAATTCTTATAAATTTTCCTTACCAAAATCTTCATCGTCGCCTTTTGGCTGTGTTGGTTTTTATTTCATATTTCTTTTTTTTCAGCAGTTCCTTTTATTTTTATTGAAACAAAACGATGGAGCAATAGAAACCAAAGAAAAAACAAAAAATGAAACAGACACGAGCCTTGATAAAAACGTTCATAGAAATCGGTGTCCTTCGTGGCAATCTAAGGAAGAAACGTTATGGAAGAAAAGATGGTGCAAAGCAAGCTGGGTGGCTAACAAACAGCAAGTGCCAGTTGCAGAGGGAACAACTTGAACTTGACTTTATATTTTGGCTGCGAAATTATTTTTAAGAATGTATAAGTGTGGCTTAAATTATTTTTATTTTTTTTTTTTTTTTTGTCTAGAGTACGAGAGCGTGTATGTGAATGCTGCAGGAAGTCGTTTGTGAACTTTGTCTTTCTTCAAACATTTACTTTTGCCTTTCTTTTCTTTAATTTTTCTTTTAATTTTCCTTTGCACTCATATACAGACATTTTCTGGAATCTCCTGCCACCGGGTCTTATAAATTTGTAAATGTATTTGTGTTTGGTCTCACTGGGTGCGCGTGTGTGTGTGTGTGTGTGTGTGTGTGTTGGTGTTTGGCTAAAAGTTTTCCGTAGTACGAATAGAATGTCGTCGTTTGTTGCCGTGCTTTGTTTCGCCTTTCTTATCAACAGCCGGCAATGAGTTTTTTCCTTTATTCCTTTCAGCCAGAATATATTTCTTATTTTACGCTGCAATGGAGCGGAAAAGTGTTTCTTCATATGTATGACTAAATGCCTGCTGCACGTCTATGAAGGAAAGCAGCTTTAAAAATTTGTACTGAAGAAACAAAAATGCTGGGAAAAAGAATAACTCTTTCATGGTTTTTAATTACAAT
This sequence comes from Ormia ochracea, assembly GCA_963402855.1. Classification (NCBI taxonomy): domain Eukaryota; kingdom Metazoa; phylum Arthropoda; class Insecta; order Diptera; family Tachinidae; genus Ormia; species Ormia ochracea. The sequence continues at coordinate 31,138,005 of OY727107.1, read as the reverse complement.
AATTTTTTAGCTCCACAAGTGCAAGTATTTAAAGGTTTTAAGCAAAAATTTAAGTGCTCTTAAATAGTTTAAATACGAAAAAGGATATTTTTTTAATAACTCAGTAAATGCTGTCTAGAAAACAAATTTTTTCCTCCAAATTCTACTGGAGAATATTCAAGGGAAGGCTCTTTAAATTCATCATTTTATGAACAGAGCACTGATAGCAGTACAAGAAACAAGTTAAGTTAAAATGTTCAATGCAATCCATGAATGCGAATTGTAAATAATTATATAAACTGCATTACTGCGATAACAAATTTGAATATGCAGCCGCAACAATTAAATTTAAATTTCAAACGAAAAAGGAAAATAATTTTGACTGAAATAACAGCAGAGTTTCGCTGACATTGTACTTGAAAATTTATTACCATAATTTATTTAATTTTTTCTTTTTTCATTTTCATATATAAAACTCATATTTCGTTATTGCCCGGGGCAAAAGGCAGTCATATCCTTTTCATACTTTTACTGTATAAGCAGGAAACAATGGTGGTGTTGCTCACAATTTACGCACTTAACTTTGCAACGTTGCAATACTCGTATATTCGTATCACAACAATGACAAGCCATGGCATGCTGCAGCTCAGCCATCGCACATAATGTTGCACAAGCTGTTGCAACGCATCAATTTTATATTATTTCTTTAATACCTTAACACATCAAATACAATAGAAACATGACTGTTTTAAAGTCATTTAACAATAAAAATGAACAGACACGGCAGAAGAGGCGGCAGGGGCCAGGATATATATGGCTTAAAGCTGTCAATCTATTTGGACAGTTCAGCACTTTTTTACGAGTATTATTTGATAAACATTATTGTTATTTTACAACTTAAGTCATTATTAATAAATGGCCAAAGAGAGAAAAATAAGCAAATAATTATCAGCCCTAAATAAATAAAAAGGACAGTGCGAGCAGGCAGGAAATGCACGGTTAACGAAAGGATTTTTTAACGCACTATTGTGACTCAAAAAATTTAAAAATTTGATTAGCGCATAAAATATTAATTTGGAGTTGTGATCGGTTCCCACACGTATGGTTTTGTTTCTTATCAAACATTTCCCCCCCTTCCACCCTTTTTCGCCTTTGGCATAAATGTAATAATGGTGGAAAACTAAATTTTCGACAACAAAATTTATTTGGAAATTTTTTGAGCTTCCAAGCCAAATTATCAGTTGTTTTCATACTCACTTACAGAATTTTGATTATGCAAAATAAACATGAATTTTATATTGGATTGGGCCGATCATGAAAAGCTGTGCAACATTTTTGTGTACACACACATGCAACATCTTTGATATCGCGCTTCTTAAGCGATTTGTTTTTCCTTTTGTTTTCTTGACAGGCCACTTTATCACTTGAGGACAGTATCGAGGAAAATAACAAGCATCCGTTTCACGCAACACTGCGCCAGCCTTTGCTTTCTACTCCCAGGATTAACTTAGCAGACCAACCCAACCTGTAACCACTGACAGGTGCAAAAAAAGAAATGTCTACTTGTAATTTACTTCCTTTTATTTAAATTTACGCAATAAGTCAAATTCTTCATTTTGCTCCTTTTGTGATTTAAAGCATTTTTACAGTGCATTAATGAAGAGGTCCTTTGGTCATGCGACAGACATCTAACAGGAGGAAAAAAAGGAGCACATTCATGTTTATTTTCATGTAACAATATTCCCTGATATTATAAATGACGCTGCCATTATAAATCATTTTATTTTTATTCACCTTCACTATACAAGTCTGCAGTTGAAAAATAAAACTCTGAACCATGCGATATTTTAAAGCACAGGATTCGTTTTATTTCTGATACAGACGCACCATCAGCAAAAATATAAAAACCGTATCTGCTAAAGGTTCCTCCGAATGTGCAGACATTTAAGTTTTGACATTGAAAATTTCGTATTTTATTCACTTTTTTGTATACAAAATCCATTAAATGAACATCCAAACACATCCTGCATAAAATAAATGAAAAGTCATGCAAAATAAATAAATTTGTCAACAAAAAAATAAAAAAAAAATATATTATTTTTTGACACTTTTAATTATGTCGGCATTCATACAAAAAGTTCATAATGGAGCACAACAACATCATTCATTTCTAGCAAATATTTTACTAAATTAAAATCGTCATGTACTCGTGTATGGTAATTTCTTTTAAGTGAAACAGCGCACAAAATGTGTTTAAATAGATGCGCCAGTTCTGTGAAAGAAAATATTAAAGGCAGACTGATAAAGTTTAAGGAGAGTCATAGAGAAGTAAAACTTTAAATCCTGCCACGAACTTTTCAATTTCACACTTTTTGTTTGAAAAAGAGTCCTTTATTATCCTGTTATATTTTCTTTAACACCACGCAAATATGCAATGCAATTGCTGGTGCTATTCAACGTACTACGTGTTGCGTGCTTATGCTCTTGTATTTTGCAGGTGCTAAGCATTTTTCCATTGTTCGTACAACACACAACGTTTCCGCATACAATTGCTGCATTCTCATGCCAGCTAAAATGCTCTATAAAGTATTTTATTCCCGCTGTATTTATGGGTTTTTTAACCGTCTCGTTGTTAGCTCGCTTTGCTAGATCTCTATTGCCGTCAAGGCATGCAGTATTATCATCGTCATCGTTATCATTCATTTTTATCCGCAAAAAAACCAGCCAAATAAAACAAAATATATCAACAATTGCTAAAATTACATGCACACATAAACACATACACATACAAACACACACATACAACATGGGTGTGGATGAGTATAAAAATTTGCGGCAAATTTTTCAAATATTTCACTAGACTGCCAGTTACCCGGCAACACTATATTAAGAAAGACTTCAAACTGCATTTCCTATTAAGGAAATTTTTATTTTCAGAAAAAATTTTAATTTTAACCTGCAACGCACGACAATGTCGAGGGAAGCTTCGTATGGTGCTATGAAAGGCTTCTTGCGATATATAGAAGAGGAAGTCGCTTCCTTGACTTTGGTTTTGATGTTGTCCTAGGTTGCAGGACTAGCAAGGCGGACAGTCAGAGAGTAGAATTACAAAATTTACTCTGTGGCTTTGCTCGATTAGCTGCAAGTCTTTCTTGCCAGTTTAAAACATCCCACTGATATTTAGTGACAACTGTAACCAGCAACAGATGCATTTCCAGATTTACCTACAGTTCAAGTTATAATCTCTTACACTTCGCAGGGTACGAATGAAGCCTACAAACACATGTCAAGTGTGAAATCCTTAAGCAATGAATCTTTGCCAGTATCCCCAAGATCCATCTAGGATCTTAAGTAGGAATATTAATAGGAGCAGGAAGATCAACTAATGCATTATTAATAATTTGTAAAATAGGGTGATTTTTTCATATAGGTTTATTCATTAGTTAATTTTTAATATTAATGGACCTTTAAATATTTTAGTAATTTTTACTACTAAATAATTTATTAATATGATTGTTAATAAATTTGTTGGGTAATTATATTATTTATTTAATGATAGTGAATTTTCTAAATTATATGAATTTATATTATAAGTAATATAAGTTTCTAAATTTTTAAAATTAGGAATTATGTTTTTATAAATTATTATTAATATTATTAAAAATACAGTTATAATAATAAATGATAATATTAACAGTTTTATTGATAAAGTAAATATTTCTCTTTGATGCTAATGAGGTAATATAAATAAATAAAACTAGTATTCCTCCAAGAAATACTAAAAATAGAGTATATGAAAATCAAAATGATTTTATATTAATTCTTGAAGTTATACAAATTAAGAAAGTTTGAATTAATTATGTTATACCTATAGCTAATGGATGTTTTATATTAATAAAAATTATATTAAATGTAAGTATAATAAATATTAAGATTCATTGAAAAATTTTTAAAAATAGTTTAATTTAAAATATTAATTTTGGAAATTAATGAAAAAGATATTCTATTTTCTTGAAGTTTTAAAAGACTATTCTTATTTTTGGTTTACGAGACCAATGTTTTTATTAAACTATTAAAACTAATGTTTATTTTTATTTAATGATTTTCTAGAATTTTATTTATAGTTGGGTTATTTTCTTTTACTTCAAATCGTAAACATTTACTTTCTATATTGTTAAGTTTGGAATATATTGTTTTAAGTTTATTTTTAATTTTATTTAAATATAATAAATAAGAAAATTTTTTTAAAATAATATTTTTAACATTTAGAGTTTGTGAGGGTGCTTTAGGTATTTCTATTTTAGTTTCAATTATTCGTATTCATGGAAATGATTATTTTTAAAGATTTAATATTTTTTAATGTTGAAATTAATTATAATAATTATATTTATTTTTCCTATAGGTTTTATATTAAATATATATTGAATGGTTCAAATTTTTTTAATTGTTCTGTTGATTTTCATAAAACTTGTGCCGTTTTCTTTTCTACAAAAAAGGCAACACTACACTCAAAAAGGGCAATTTTTTGTTCTTTTCTCAAAAAAATGTCGCGCTCTTAAAGGGTTGTCCTTTCGCAGGCATTGCACTTTTTGCCCTCAACCAATCGACAGGGCAGAAAATGCCCTGTAAAACAGATGGCTTTTATTCTTACACAGCGTTACCAGACAATATTCTAAACAAGTCTCTTGATTCAAAACAGTCAGAAAATTTCATTTTAATTATTATTTTTATATCTGATGACGTATAAACAGCCAAAAGACGAAAAACAGACTAAAAAATGTTTAGTTTCTCAAGCAGATGAATTAGCAATCTGGCAACTAAACATTTTTGCTTAAACATTTCATAAAATATACATAAATGTTTTTTTATCAGCTTGTAAAAAAAGGCAACACACTTTTTTCTAATTTGTGTCCTTTTCTCGTTAAATGAAAAACCGCATTTTCGCAGGACATGCAAAACATTTTAAAAATTCACCTTTGCACAGGGCAAAATTTCTATTGTAAAAAAGAAAACGGCATTAATATTTTGCTATTTTCATTAATAATAATTTTCAATCGCCATAATCTAACGATACAATACTTGTTTTCTAGATTGTCTCACATTATTTCTGAAAAGTACTTATAAGCTATTGTCTGCACGAAAATGTTTTATGTATTCTAGTTAAATATTCTAACATGCTTCCAACTGTATTTGTAACGAACTCATGGGAAGCTCAAACTTAAGACCGTTAATACGACAAAATATTAGACAAGACCACGAAAAATCTTATTTCTAATCGTTTTATAAAATCGCTGCAATTGTGTTTTAGGCATACAGTCGCTTTTATGTCTTCCTTCTGAAAAATGGTTACAAACATAAAGAAAATGTCTTCTAAATACTTCAAATTATTCAAAAGTATATACAAATTATATAAATAAATTATATATAAATATATATATATATATAATTTATATATGTATATATAAATTTTTACTTAAAAATACTTTATTGATAAAAATATTAAACTTTAATATTTTTTAAGAATTTCGAAATTTCAGGAATAACTAAAAGGACTACTAGTTAACAAGATTTTTCTCAGCGCCATAAAAGGCTCAAACTATGAAACATATACGCACACTGAAAAAGAAATGCGGCGTTAGCTGGGAACTATTGACTTTTATCCACAGTGGTAGTCTTCCAAAAAGCAATTTTTGCTTTCCCAAACCATAATCCTAAAAATATGATATACATGGAAAATCCTAAAGGTAGAAATGTCTCAACAAGTGTAGCCTTTTGGTAGCATATTTCGGAGCTTTGCTTAAAATGCAATTTACAAAGCACACACACAAGCGACCTTCATTTAACATTCATTAGCATTTAACTGCATGTTTTGGTTAACATATTAGCTAAAATTTGTTGTAAAAACATAAAAAAAAACAAATAAATTTTTTGTTTAATAAAACTATGCTCAAATCAAATGAGAATTTCTATATTTCAATTATTTTGTTCGTTTAGTTTTGAATGAATAAATCATAAGTTGCAAACGAATACAAAAAGGATAAAAAAAAGGATAAAAAACATTCGGATATTCGATAGCGCCAAAGAATATAAATCGATTTAGGAAAATATACATGAAGATTATCAAAGACGCATTACCGAATCGGCGACATTCCTGTACCAGGATAATAATAATTTTGGCAATAAATTTAAAGCAACACTGCTAACATTATTCTTTCCTTAATACACGAAAAATGGTTTTGGAAATTTTAATAACATATATATTTAATTCCACAGTTAAAAATGTAAATTAAGATTAAAACGGAACCGATAAGATCTCTTATAATCTAATCACAGTTCGTTATTATTATTTAATGATAAAGAGGCACCCTCGACCATTAATTGTTAATTAAAATTTAGCGTACAATTAAGCGGACGTTCAACATTTTCATTTTAAGCAATTAGTAGAACTAGAAAATGAAAAAAATGCTTCTAAGGACTTTGTGCACATGAAGGATCTTAACTAATATAATCAACTTCCCTTTTATTCCTTCCGGTTAAAGGCATGCATGAATTACGATGCTCTTAATAGCAACGGCACCGCCAACCTCATCAGCAACACATCCTTATCACCAGCAGCAGCAACAAAGCTTTATCTGTTAAAACCAGCGAGCCAACAGAACATATTATAAGTAACAACTGGACACTATAGAACGAACTCCTCTTTCCGGTGTTAATGAACTAAACATCCTGCTTAACTAATGTTGCTCTTGCGAGGATAACAACAGTGTTTAGCGTAGCCATTGAACATTTATAGCAGAAAAACATACAGAAGAGAAATAAATTAAAAAGAGAGAAATAAATTCCATGAAGAGTTTGTTCCGCTTTAGAAGAATTACCAAAAGAAAAAAAAAAGCTGTGCAAAAAGCACACAAACAGTTAACGAAGCGAAACAAGCAGAATGCAAAAAAAAAACAAAAAATTGTATAATAAAAGGAAACGGATTTTTCACGTGCTAAATAACCCATAACTGCACATGATTTTGAACAAACATTTCAAAAATATAATAAAACGATTTTAATAAAAAAATAAAATAAAAATTTAAATAATTTACGCCGCGCTGTCTTACAGGATATCAAAAGAAAAGTCCTGATATACCTGTTTAGATTTAAATACAATCCAATATTTTAAAATTTGATATATAATAAAACAGTACGATTATACTCGATTAAAGAGAGATAAAGAAAAAGACATGAAAGAAAAATAACTTTTTGCAAATTTTTCCTACCCCGTGGTCGTGCAAGCAGAGGAGTGATAAGGAATCGGGAGCCTGATTTCTAGAAAATGTCTGCTTATTTTTTAAATCATCTTTAAAATCACCTTCATAAGGAGATTCGACAGTTTTTGTATTACAAATAATTTGCAATCCGATGCCGCATATCCTGACAAATCAATTTACTCAGCATATATATTTCGGCGACATTCACAAATTCAAGCAATTTTATCTTTGGAAGAGACTATTTTTTACTTGCGATTTACTAATTGAACAGACAAGATACAAATTAAGTGTGACTAGAAAAAGTTTTTGTTGAGAAAGACATGTGGGGATCATGAAATCATGTTTCGGCCCAGAACAGGGTCAGAGAAGCACGCATAAGAGTTTGAAAAGTTAAGAAAACTATGAGTCCGCCCTCCCCATGTACAGTTGTGCTACAGGGTACGTGAATACCTGGCAATGTGGTGCTTCATGGTACCCTTAGCACTGAGTAAACTAATGTGTTTACTAAGCCCCTGCGCAAGCATAGGTAGCAATTCTTGATTAAAAAAATAAGTTTTAACGAAGCGCCTTGCTATGACGTTCGGCACTGTCCAAGCCTCACTAATAGGCACTTCGTAAGAATAACTCCCCCGCCAGCTTCGGGTTAAACCAAACCTGTCTATTCAATTCTTGATATTATAACAGTCAAAGAATTACAGAGAGGCCGCCCTCAGAAGGGGAGAACCATCTCACTCCTTAATAGCGGCTGTTGAATGGCAGCAGCACCTATATAACTAATCGCTTGACCGGATCGTATCGAGCGTTAGCATCATCGCGATACCAGCCACTTAAGAGAAATCTCCCTAATAACTTTTGGTATAAACCACGTTGAACTCCAAAGGGGACCTCACCATCCAACAACGGTCACAACTTCATTCAACGCCGTGAAGTGAGAACTAAGCCGGTCATTGATAACTGTTCGGTTCAGAATGTGTGCAAACTCAAAATCATCCATTAACTTTCGCGATGGAAATCTACTGTATAGCAACTGATGGTGCTTTCGATAAGGTAATGCTAGACCTTTCCTAGACCAACAAGCATAGCTTGCCTTTACCTTTTAATTACTTATAAGCACATCCGTCGCCATGTTATTTCATGGATTGGGCAGTGACAAACAAGTTTTACTGGTATCTACCAAAGGTCGTGGTCTAGAAGTGCAGAATACCGTCTCCCCAAAGTGCACCTCACCAACCTGTAATTTTCACCAAGTTGCATACAGTACTTCACCTGGGGGAGCCTTCCCATGTACAAAAAAAAAAAAAATTCAGAAAATGATGTAAACTCTTATTAAATTAATATTTAAAATAAATTTCTCTCAATTCTTTGGAAAAGTCTTCAACGTCCCCTAATGGGTTACACACATTTCTCCTGAAATTGCCAACATGTAAGATTTTGTTTCATTTTATTTCCATTTATTTTTTATTACTTTTTGTTTTCATTTATTAGTATTTATTGTGCAGGATAAAGTAGTATGATTATAAAAGGTATTTGAATGTGTACATAACAAAAAATTAAAAAAATAAAAAACACAAATACAAAAAAAAAATATAAAATAAAATAATCAATGTATCGAGTACAAAAAGGAAACTGAATGAACGACTGAATGGATTTCATGCCTTAACAATTTCATGAATTTTGAATGAGAATATCAATGTGTTGGTGTTATGAACCCCAGCAATGCTTCTGACTTAATAAAAAATATCCCTTTCGTCCTGCACTAATGCATACTCAGATATCAAAAAAATTAAAAAAACTTTATAAATTTTGGCATAAAGACAAACACTAACAAAATAAAAATTTTATAATATTTTTATGAATATTTATTGAATGTGCTTGCGTATAAGCAGAGACACGGATTTTCACCCGCATTTCCCCCGTAACAGTGAGCTGTCTGCATTATTAAATGCTAAACAAAAATAAATATTTTTTTATTTTTCTTATATCAAAAAGAATCAGAAACATAAACGCTGCTAAGAAAATGGATGCTGAATAAGAAATAAAGCAATTTGAAAAGGAGAGCGGTATACAAATGCGACATAATGAAAATCTATTGCCTTGAATGAACGAAACACAACAGTTCGTATTTGGTTACTCTGCTAATAACGAAGAACGCCCCCTTTCCGGCTGAGTTAATCCAACGATTTGTCACCCGCAAAAGTTGCACTGCGAAACACTGTGGCATAAAAGCAAGGCTTTGTAAGGCAAAATATGCTAAACAAAATATTCGAATATTTTTAGATTAATTATTTTAATTTCTTTTTCATAAGAACTGCTGAAAGGACCACTGGTATGGTATGCTGTGTGTTAAGAAGAGTATTCAGCATCAGTGGTAAATATGTAAGAACTCAACCTGAATTATACCAGATTAATAAAGCAACAAAAACAAAAAGCATTAAACTAAAATAAAGGTAACAAATTTCAATGATTCTTTTATGTACGTGCAGGTGCATCGGGCCTCTTTGGACAAAAATTTAATTGAATGTGAAAACCTGCGGCAACACCACCTACTATGCCGGAGAGAACATCTTTCAGGGATTTCAAAAGATTTAGATCATCTGTGTAGTTAAAATTAAGAACTGAAAAATCCACAAATTTAAATAAAAACAGTTCAAGAAGGGAACTTCTGGTAACGTTAGAATTTCATAAAATAGCTCAAGAAAATTTTAAACTTTAGCACAAATTAAAAAATCTTCCTTTCAGCAAGTAAGTCTGCTTATGTCCCTGTAGAAGCAATTACAGTGAAACCTCCCAATAGTGGGCACTCCCTTCAATGAACCATTATCAATATACAAAGCTTTAAAATCGAAATTCCACGCAAGTAAACCTCCCAGGAGTGGACACTCTCATATACGGTCATGGACATAATTTTGAGCGTTATTTGGTTCGAAAAACCTCTTATATGTGGGCAAAATATGAAACAAATTATAAAAATAACGCTGCGTCTCACCCTCGCCTTTGGATCAAGGAATTATTAAAGAATTTAAGTTTCACTATCGGAGCTATTTCGAATACGGACACAACTTTAGGCTCTTCAAACAAGTGCAACTTTCTTGAATCTTTATATTTTGACGAAGCCGTATGGAAAAAGTCTCTTTCGAAACAATTCAAAATTATTTTCGAAAAGGTAGTTTTGATCTAGACTTTCACAATAGATTGACGACAAAGATTATATACCCTTAATAGACTTGCAAATATTAGCACAAGGCTGTGGCCCCATTTCTACTGAAGAATATCTATGCATTGATCAGAATACAAATACCGAGAAAGACAGCATAGCTATTGATATTGGCAATACGTACAGCGAAATTGAACCCGAAGAAGATTCTGATAAAGAAAACTGGCAAGAGGTACCTAATAAAGTAACAAACGATACAGAACCTTTAAAATATCTCCAGAATTTAAAACAATTTTTGCAAACCGATTTCAAGGCTTCTAACTATGTAAAAAATTTAGAAAGTCATCTACAAGATCGCCTCGTTGTTGAGAAACAAGTGAAATTGCGTCAAAAGACTATACAAATTTTTTTTTCAAAGAGAAACTAATGTACAATGAATGTTCTTTTTTCATCGCATATATATTTTTTTTTACTTTCTTTAAAGCATAATTTTTATCTCAGAATGAATTAAATTAGTTTCTTTGTGTTTATTAAAAATAAAAGATTACGTATATAAAAAAATATTTATAACTTAAGAATTTTTATTTCACCGCCAACAAGAGGACACTTCTCTACAATGGACAAAAAAGGGCCGACCATGGCTGTTCACTATTGGGAGGTTTCACTGTATAAAAATTCAAATTCTGTCACGAGATCTTCATGCCAATAATTCTAACAAAAATTCAATTTTTTTTTTATATTTAAACTTAACAGTTTTCAAGTTTCCTGTATTAAAAAATTAAAATGTATTTATGTGTTATATACGTTATATATGTGTAAGATACATATCGTTGGTCTCAAGTACAAAGTTCCTAAATGGCACTTTTGTTCAATAGATTTTTATATTCTATTCATACTTTAAAACCACTAAAACAATCTATTGCAAAAAAAAAAAAAGATGATTGGGGCCTTCCTACTTGATACCAACGATATATGTGTTTGTATGAGATTGCTGAGATTTGCGTTCACGCTATAAAAAAATAAATAAAAAGGAAATAAAAATAAAAGCTCTTTAGTGGCAATGTGTTTTGCCCACTGTGCACCACAAGACATAAAATTATTGCATAATACTGCAGCAGCTTCGTCGAACTGTGATAAAAAAGGGGGTGTCACAGTATTGGTGGTTGTATCATCCACACTTCTCTGCCATGATGCTGATTGTGTGCAACATCGCGTTAAAGAAAACGATGTTGGAACTACAAACAAGAGGATTAAGTAACAAAATAAGAAGTTATACGTAATCAATACAAAGAGGAAGCCGGCGACACTGTCTCAAGCATTTGCTAACCAAATTACGCACAATCAAACAGAAGGTAAATCCACAAGCGGCAAGTGCACAAAACATTTGAAATCATCAACCCTAAAAACAGTGGGCTACAAGTGAGTGCCGCAAAAACTCGCACTGGAAAGGGTGCGTTTAATAACAATAATATTTAACACTGATTGAGTAACGAATTTCCGAAAAACCTTTAGTAGCTTAAAGCACATGCTGTTTTATTGTGGTCTCAAGCCAGATTTAGTCTCTGTGATAATAAATAAATTACAATGCAGCGTTTGCATGTGGGTACGTCAAAACTAATGGCAAAGCGTTAAAAACCCACTTTCTTTATATGTAGTACAATAATTGAGAAGAAAGGGCGTTTCCAGGCATGACTAGAGTCAGCAAAATTTTGATAAACATGTAAATATGCAGCAGAAAAAAACAGATTTAACAAACATTAAAGATTTCCAATAAGCGATAGAAATAATTGATTGCTATTATAAACATTAAACGAAAAAAAAAAAAAATTAAATGGAAAATGTAACCCCAGACACCGCGAACTCCACACCTCCTTCAGCCATTGTGGCTGCGCCAAAGGGCAGACAGTTCAAATGGTTTTAAAATCCTTTTCAAAAAATTGCACAACATCAGCTAAAATAAAGGGACAACAAAAATAATCATATGTCATTCTTGAATGACAGCAATTAATCTATGAATTAATGTCAATGTTGCATGCATTCAATGGTATTTAACGTCCAATGCAGTGGTCTGTCCACCTAGAAGAGCCTTGAGAGTTGTGTGGGACAACATCCTGTACAGCCGACGACTACAATTTCAGCCATAACAATTAATTTCGCGTATCATTGTTGTAACAGAGCGTACATGGAGCGCATAAGGGCGGCATTTTGTTGTACAACAAAATTACTCTACCAGTTACAAATTCATTTTAAATTTAAGTTTCAAGCGAGGTGCCCGTCTAATGTTAATATTTGATGGTGTAAAAAACGGATTAACATCACATCTCTGCCAAACTAAATTCAAATAGTAACAACAGGAAACAAATGTAGCCCAGCAAACAACAACTGCATGATGGCTACAAAAAAAAAAGAAAAAAAAGTTGAAATAAAAATGAAAATGAGAATAGCAAGAAATCACATACAGCACGCAGACGCATTTTCCAAAATGACACATGTCTAATCGCCATCATTTGTCACAATGCCAGCAAAAGGCACATCACACTCGCAGTAGCAACCAACTGCCCACAAAATAGTCGTATTTAGTAGCAAAAGCCGTACTAGTATGCAGTGCAGCAGACACTTGGCGGTGCAATAGGTGACCACTTGGCGAGGTTGGGTGCAGGCCTAGACTGCCACCGATCCAACGTGCAAATCGGCATTGGCATTGCAAAGCTTTTCATATTTGTTGCACTTGCAAGAGTCACAGAGAAGAAACACTTTGCACCCATGAACCCCAAGTGTTTATTACAAAGAGGAGACGAGCGGAAGACAAGGAAAGAGCAACAAAAAAATGACTATCATTTAAAAACATGCATCTTGTGTTTGTTATTTTATTACTTTGTTGTTGTAATTGCAGCTTGTACGCATCTGTGGTACAATTACTTGTATATGTTGCATGTAGACATCGAGTGTGGCTGTAAATTGTATTATTATTTATCATTAACATCAAATCAAATGGTACGATAATAAAGAATGTCTCAGATAATAAATACATGTTGGTTTTAGAACGATAAAATCTAAAAGGTTTCTTCCCCTCTGCAGTGAAAAATGCAAGTATCATGTAATGCTGCAACATACATTTGCTGTGCATATACTCGTAAACATTGGAGAGCTGCAACTTTCGGTGCCTTGTCCTTCGGGAAGGGCTGCAATAGAACTAATGAAGATATTTTTAATAATTCCTGTATTGTTTACAGGTGTATTTAATAATTCTAATTTGCTGCTCTAGTGAATATACGAAAAAAGAAATAAAGGAAAGAACTCAAAGCTGCTGCAGGGTGTATGCTACAATAATATTCAAGGTGAGTTGTGGCATAAAATTATACTTTCTCTAATTATTAAATTAGTTTACATAATTCATTTAAATATTTAAGTAAAAAAACCTTACGGTATGGGATCAAGAAATAACCGTTATTTGCCATTCTTTTTAAAACTATTTACTTATTCATCAATAACTAACTTGCCCCCTTCAAAGTAATACCCCTCAAATATAATACGTTTACTTTAGCATTTTTCCCAATCTTCGAAATACTTCTGAAACGCGCTTTTGACTATCGACCTATTGTCGTGTTTCGATTTAACTTATATCCTCAATCGTAGCAAAACGCTTTCCTTTCATCGAAAGAGGAAAAATTCAAGTTCTGTGAATATGTTTCCTCTCTGCAAACAGCGCATAACTTCAAGGTAGTATTCTTTATTACCCGTATGACCTAGTGGCAAGAATTCGTGATGCACCATCTTCACTTTGAAGTTGACGTGTTTTTTTGGGAGTTGGCTCTTTTGGACATGTGTTAAAAGAGATGATTGGCTCGCTAATGCTTCCAATTGGATTTTGAATAAAGAAAACACCAACGCCGAATTCACGTCAATTTTATTAGCTAATGTTCCTTACATTGAAGCTCCTATGATTTTGTAATTAATAATAAACCAATTCATATGACAACTTCGGTGCCTTACTTCCTTTTTGGCATGAAACCACTAGAAAATAATATTTTACATAAAACGGAGACCTAAGAGAAAATACCACGCCAGATAACTTAAGACAATTCTTCTTTATTCGGTAGGTACTATATCCGAATAAATATAATATGACATAAAATATAATAGATTAAAATATGGTCCTTTAGCGTTTTTTGCCAGTGGCGACAACGACCTTTTTTTCACCTTTTTGGAAGAAACAGCTCTCATGCGACGTTGTTTTTGCTCAAAATTTAGAAGAAAATAGTAAAAAACGAAAAGCACATTAAAACATGACGAAGCATTTTATCTGTCAAAAACAAACTGACAATCCAAAATGGCTGATATTGCCAACATATATAACTGACATTTGTACTAACATTACAGAAAAAAATGCTAAAATCTAACATATGTAACTTACGAAATTTGAAAACAATATATTAGATAAGCCATAGACATGAATACAGAAAACTAAACGATTTTGGAAGAAAACCCAACAAAAAAATTTAAAAAATACAATGACAAATTTATATAAAAATATTTTATTTTACAAAACGACAAGGCAGAAACATTTTTCCTAGTTGTACATTAATTAGCACAAGGACAATTTATAAGCTTTAAACAATACCAAAATTAATTTAAAAATATACTAAAACTGCTTAAAAATTAAATTTGGCTTAAAAATACGATGAAAGTAAATAAATAAATAAAAGCAAAACCACTTTAGAATAAGGACATGCCTATAAATGAAATAAAATATCAATTTTATTTTTCCAACGTTTTATAACTGCAGACATTTCTAATAATAGTTAATGATTTATTTTTGAAATTAGTGACAAACGTTGTTCTACAGAAGCTCAGAAACGAAGTGATACCAAATTAGTAGTGACGTTTTAACCAGGTTAACAACTAGTCATGCCATTACGACCAATTCAGGATATTGAAAATAAGATGATGTAAATTGTAGTCTTCAAATTGTAGAAACACTAAGGAATTTCCCGAAGAAAAAAAGAAAATTTTCATTAAGCATACGCAAGGATAGACTAAAATGTTTACAAGATGTGCACAAGGACAATCATTTTTAAGTTAAGTGGAACCACGTGCATGTCGAGGTTGAAAATTTGCAAAAACGCAAAGCATTTGCAAGTATGTGAATGGCACTACCTTGATATTAAAAATGTTGCCCAACATCATTTTGGTAACATGTTTTTGAATGGGGTTTCTATTTTATTTAGCGTTCAAAGCTATTCTTTATTGCAATCAGGATCGTTTATATTATTTAAATATTTCCATTCTCACTATTTTTCTCGCTAAGAAAAATATTGGTTACAGAAAACTTAGTGGTGCGGCTGATATTCTGACAGCAATTAGTCCAGCTTTAGTCCATTGCTAATTAGGCAAGTAATGGAAAACCCGCTATTTATCAGCGTTAGTTATGTATTCTTCATAATTGCACAACTTTACTTTAACAAAAGGACAATGTTCAATAACTCTAAACAATCTATTGAAATTCTATTTGTTTTTCTTTTTTCCATTAACCAATAATTAAATTATGGTCCAAAATGACTTGATTTCATCATTAATAAACATTGTCTTGGTTATATTCGATTAATTTGAATATTTTTCTTATGCCAAAGTTCATTCATTCCTGCAGAAAAATCCGTTTCTATTAAAATATAATTGCACTCCTTTGGAACTTTTAGCAATTGAAATATTTCATGTAGCGTACAAATTTAGCAAAGGAAAACATAAAGCAGTCACGTCATTATTAATTGAACATAATATGTTTTTGTAGTTTTGTAATTTTCATACTTGAAGTTTAATTAATTTTGCATTACATGCAATTCAATTCTGTACAATTCAGTTCTGGAACACAAAATAAATTGTTAAATGTCACTTTGTGAAATTTGTAGCAATTTTAATTAAGCCCTCCAATGCAGCAAATGAAATGATGTCGCAACAGGGCCAGAATTATATAAAAATATTTAGTTTTTAAAAAGGCAAAGACGCAACGTTTTTTCGCTCTGTATAATACAGATGTTATAATTTTAAATCATTTGCTTTCATTTAATTTTTTTCTTTTTTCTTTTTTTTTTTTGTAAATTTACAAAAACACTTGAAATAAAAAAACAAGCAAATCTACAGAAAAAATAAAAACAAAAACAAAAAAAAAATGTCACTTTCATTCATTTAAACACATGCACACACTGGAGCAAGTGTACAACGTGTAACAAATACAAGAACAACGGCAGCAACAACAAAAGCGCTAAATCAGCTTAATAGCAAGTGCAAGTGAAAGAGAAAGAGAAAGAGAAACGGCAGCAGCCAGAAAGAAGGCAGCAGAAAGTGCGGTGAAGTTCTTGTCAAATTGCCAGACGCCTGGCAAATTGCAGATGTTGTAAATTTATTTAGCCATTCCCCCTCCTCAGCTTCATTTTATAATTCAGGATGTTGCTGTTTTTAATTCAAAATTATATTTAATTTTTTTACTTCTTTGCAATACGTCTACGGTGAAGTTTTTTCACCGCATTTGCATGTCTTCGTTCGGTTTTAATATAAATTTGAATAATTATTTAGAAGGAAAAGTTTTTATGTTTGAGTGCCTGCCGTAATTCATTTCGAAAGGCTCCGTGTTTTTATTAAAAATAAATTCCAGCTCTTACAATTTCCAAATCATGTAAATTATACATCAAATTGGAAAGCTTCATGCCGCATACATTAAAATGATTTAAAATAAAAGTAAACAGTTTCTGTTCCGAAGTTGTTTGATCGGTTGAAGCAACTCGTCTCCTCTAACATGCGAAATGCGTTGGTCCAATATCTAATCAAATATACGAAATAGTACATTTCAATGCGCAGTTAGTGAAAAGTGGCTACTGGTAACGCCTAGATTTGGAAAATATTGGTGAAAAACATTTTAAGCTTTATAAATCGAATTTGGCTTTGAAATGCTTGTACAAATAAAATAAATTCCTGCTGGAGCTGCCAGATGACATTTTGAATTTTTTGCCAACAGTAGTAAAAAATTTTTCAGCCACATAATGGGCCGAGTGAATAAAAAGGTAGCACAAGCTTATTCTAGTAATTTTGCAATTTTAACTAGTTTTAAGGTTAATAAACAATTAAGCTAAAACTTGTACTTTATGCTAACTAGCAAAAGCTAGTTTTTCCAGTGTTGGCTTAAAAAAGGTGTGAATAAAAAGTAGTAAATGCTTAAAATTACTAGTTTATTCTTTGATTTTTGTAAGCAGCTGGTTGAGGTGCTGGAATCTTGTGTTTTTCTGCATTATATTGTTAAAAGTGTATTTTTGTATATTTTAATTTAAATATAAATTTTGCTTTTGCTGTTTTAACGGCTGTCAGCTGAGATTTTTTAAATAAAACTTTGTAAGATTTGAATATTTGGAAAAAACTACCACTGCCTTTATTATCCATATTTTATTATTTGTTTATAATTTTTAAATAATTTTAAGTATGTTATAAATTACGAAAGATATGTATTTGGTTGATTTTAAAACTGTTTTTAAATAATAACAAATGTCATTATACAAAGTTGCCACCATGTTGAATTTTATAATTTACTGCGTAAATACCTTTCGGCGGTATTTATTTTGGTATTTAGAAAATACATTTAAATTGAATCTATATATGGACCGAATGCATATTCAAACAATTTTTATGCTAAAACTAGTTGAAAATAGCATAACTATTTTCACTTGCGAGCAAAATATCAAAATACTGATTAAATTAAAAATGAAAACTTTCAATATTTTAAGTATTTCTGAACATTTAAGTACATTTTTAAAAAAACTTTGTTCGATACTGAGTGGTTAGGTTCCAGAAAAGGCAACAAATTATATTTAATTTTCAAACTTTCTATTTTGCAGAGGTATAGGATCGCTGTTCATTTTACTGTAACAGCAAAACTAATTTTGAAAAAGCCTTTTGATTTAAAAATAAGACTAATTATTTAATGTTAAAATATATTTGCAAATCATGCATTTAAATTCCGTAAACAATATGCCGGGATTTAAAAGCAAAGAAAGTGGGAACTCCTAAATAATTTTTGCCAGCTACCGCTTTTCAGTACTAGGTATGTAGCAGTAGCAAAGAGTTATTCACACATTTCCTAGTTTTAACTATCAGCTTTAACTAGTACTGAAAAGAGAATGCTAGTGCTACTACTTAGAACTATGTAGTATAAACTACCTTTTTATTCACTCGGCCCAATGTATTGCATTGACGTTTCATATCAACTACTTGACGAGTATTTTGCGGTCTTATTTTAGAATTATTTTAAAAAAAGAAATCAATACTTTTTTTTATGAAATTCGCAATAAAAATAATTTTTTGAGGACTGCTATAAATGAATGCAGTTCTTTAGCTTGCCTCTGCTTGGCACTATAATTGGCTTTTCTCTGCCCGAAATCGCAGCAACTCGTACTATAAACAACCTCTCTTTATGAAATACATATTTGCAAAGAATATATTCATCTTAATTTTCAGTCAACCTGATAAGACACTGCGCTTTGCATTCCCTTATGCTTTAAATACGCATCAGATGAAAATGCAACAACTAATGTTGCATTTGCTGTCGTTGTACTGCACCCAAGCAACGATGCGTTTGCTGCAGTTGTTGTTTAAATCTTGAAATAATGTTTTAATGAATAGTGTGTAGAGACGGGTCTTCTGATTATGTTGGCATGCTTTGTGACTGAAAATAAATTAGTAGCGATCATAATTTATGTCTGTCGTCATATCGTAACATGCATAAAATATAATTATGACTTTAGCAAGTAATGATCTATAAAATAATCACAAAGCATTTGTGCATTCTGTCTACTGAATGACGTTTAGATCCATTTAACGCAAATATGTGTCCTCTACTATGAATCCTTAATAAGAATAGAGGGGTGGCAGATATGCTCTGAGGGTTTCAAAACAACAATTTTATATTCTGCAATTTGAGTAAACCTTGAACGCACAGATGTGTGCGTAGTGAATATATCTATGTTAGTAACTGTGTAAAATGGTTTGGAAGAAAATTTTATTAAAAGAACTTGATGTTATAGTTTATTACCGCAGTGTGCTTGAAGTTGAATTTTCGATCCGACGTGTTCAATTATTGCACTTCAGATTTTAAGTTACTAAAATGGAATAAACATTCTATTCATATTCATCTGAGTAATTGCTTCAATTATGAAATTACTTCACACCAATTGAAACAATATCGTATCGAGGTAATATAAAAGGAAAAAGCGAAGAAACAATTGTCTTGCAAACAAATTTAATAATTACAAAAAATATTGATATATTATATTTTAGAACAACTCTAAGAAATTGTTTTTTGTCAATTTGATTTCTAATTAAAATCTGTTTAAAAGATGTTCACTGTCTAAAATTAATATTTTTTCTTAGTTTATAAATTAAATTTAAAATAATTAAATAAATATCTTTCCTGTTATAAATACATACCCATCCATACAAAAAATTAAAAGTTTTCAAAATTGTTAATTAAAAGATGTATTGTGAGGGTCGATTTTCATTGTGCATTCGGCCAGACTTTATAAATGACTCGGACTCATAATTCTCGGCCTTCTTTATATAAAAAAATAAAAATTATTTTCGTAATCGTAATTAACTTTGCATTGCTTCCCTTTTCAATTTTTTTTTAATTTTTTTTTTCAATTTTTGCAACAAAAAAAATTTTATTTTCGTTGATGACAAAAAGCGAAATCAATATTTAAGCGGCCTGCACTTCATTAATAGATGGGCATAGAAGAATAATAAATATAAAGGAGATAAAATAAAAAGAAAGAAAAGAATGCAAATAAACTGGAAAATGATAAAACACAATATATACATTTACAAAGAACCAATAAAGCGATTATTATGCAGAATATATAAGATCTGTTATAATTTATTAATTTTTTTACGAATAGTCTGACCTTATAAAGAACCAACAAACATTTTAAACTTAAACAAAGTTCAAATAATTTTTAATGCAAAAATTAACTTTATTTAATAAAACTTAAGAAAAAAGAAACACCTCCAAATTGGGGCTACCCTACTGCAATATTTGATGTCGTATGATCTAATGCAGAGATTGCAACACGATTTTTGATTCACGTTGTGATTGTGTGTTTAGGAAAAAAATTGGCGATCAGAAATTCTTCGTGCATTCTTGTTTCTCCGCCGGAATCATAAAAATTATTTCAGTGTATGAGTTTCAGGGAAAATTTTATACCTACAAAGTACTGTGCAAAAATCGAAGGACCTTAATATATCATTATTTATTGTCGTTACTGTAAATCTACTGTTATTCTAAAATTTAAACATCTAAGAAAATTTAAGTATTGAGAATATTATTGCGGAGCAAAAATAAATCAGAAAAGCTTAAAATGCTTTAAAATTTCATATTAATTATTTTGAAGGCACACAGTGCATGCCTTGGCGCAATGGCTCAACTGTTAATTTGGTTCCACATTGAAACCGAACCAATGAGAAACGACAAACAATTTTATATCAAAATATTAATTGTCGTTAGAGAATTTAGCAACACTAATGCAAATACGCTATACCTTAAGCCGGTTAAAATGGCCTTTTATTCAACTGCACGCCATTCATACAAATTTCCTTCTCATCAACACCGACAGTTTACATGAAAAAATAAAAAAAAATTGTAACTTTGCATACCTTAAATGCTTCTCGAACACATTTAGACGCACTTGCAGTTTATACACGGATAGCAAATTGCATACGATCCAATCCAAGAGCGCACAAGTACAATTCAAGTATATTTACTACACACACAACTCTCGTACAATTGCACGATTTCAATTTTAAATTTCTAATCACATCACAAGCTTTTAGGCAAATATTTACTTAAATGTTGAATGTTTAACTTGAATAATTTAACTCATTTCAAATACGAAATGAGTTTAAATGAATTTTTGAGCACTGCTTTGTACCCCCGCCCACCGGCAGCCACTACCAAGTAAATGTAAGTGCAACACATTGTAAACGAAGCACTCGTACGTACACTTTGAAAGCAGCATGTTCAAAATACACTTTGGACGTACGACCGTTTTGCTTTCCGAGTGGAACCACATCATGCTACTCATCTTCTTCCTTATCATTATCAACATGAGGCATGCACATGGCGAAAAACTGATGGACGTGCAAAACTCATCAGCAGCAGGAACCAACAGCCAGCAACAAACACCTACATACGTAGATCCTGAAATGTGCAATTTTAAATTATATATTGCTCAAAAACACTTTCCCATTTGTTAACACCGAACTCCGAAAACAACAAAACAATATACTATAAAATAAAATATATGAGCACTATCTGGATGCTTATGTACCAGGACTATCCGTATCTATTTATCGCCTTGGCGTTGCAGCAGATGCAGCAAGTGGAGCACATTTGTTTTCTTTTTCCATGTTTTTTTTTTGTTTTCTGTTTTATTTTTTATTTTTGGTAACAGAAACAATTTGCTTTCGAAAAGTGTAAAAGTATTTATTAAAAACAAAAAGCGATTTCAATTAAATTTTTTTTTTCTACATGAAATTAGAAGAGTAAATCGTTTAAACTTCTTAACTGCGTCGAACGAATGTTTGCATAGTTTTGTATGCTTAATAAAAACTGTTGTTCCAGTTCTAAAAATTAATTAAATTTTTTACTATTCAAGTTGTTTGATGGTTGAGGAATGTATATTAAAACAAACAGCTTTTAACTGAAATTTTAAGTTGATACAACGTGAAGAAGAAGAAAAAGTATTTTTTTGTTTTGTTGAGCAACTTTTGTGTTTCTGACGAATTCCAGAAAACGTGTATAAATGAATTCTTAAAGAGATCTTTCTGAAATTGGAAAAACATAATGTGTTTTCGTCAAATGAAAACAGTCTTAATCCTTGAAATGCGTCAATGATTATGCAAATTAGCTTAAAGATTTCCTATTTTAGGGGAATATCTGTTTTTTTGTAAATAAGCCTTAACAGACTCAATGGAGTAAGCCAAGTTCTCAAAAAGTTCAGAACTTTTTCAAACAGACACGGTCGTGTTTGGTCAATAATCTGCCTAATAACTGCAGTTGTATCAGTCTACCACAAAAAGAGACCAAATACATTTCCATACAAACGGCAGCCAATGTGAAGTTCCATTTCTTGCTCTAGTAAGTAATAGTTTCACGCGCTGTATGAGAGCTCGCGTAATAAAAATCATTCGCATTCTAACGCTGTTAACGTTTTCTCTTTCAGAGACAAAAGGACCAATAAGTCCTTTACCATGCCAACTGCAAATAAAGGACTTTTTTCGGTATATAACAATGTTGCAAGTCTTTTCAAAAGCCAAGCCATATATGACCTTCATCGTAAAGTTGAGAAAGTGATTAGAAAGTGCAGCGAATAGAGCACGAATTTTGATAATACATTTCAACGGATTGTAAATGTGGCAACTCAAGTATAACAGTTACACCGGTCAAAAATTCTTTACCTTTTTTTTACTATAGTTTTTTCTGAAATTGGAAATATGCGATTTAATAAGGAAATATACTTCATTGAAGAATTTTCTTTTCTTCATTTTCGACCGTGTTTCGTACAACGGAATTTCTTAAGGTACATACCTTTAAACGACGTAAGTTTTCCAAACGTATTGCATATCACAAAATCCAAAGTGTTGCCACTTTGGCGATTAAGGTGCATCCATTACACATAAAGTTTAAGTATCTATTACAGTCAAAAGGTACATTTCCTACTTACATCTTTCTAGAAAACTCGATACATCTCATCCAATATTTATTAATTATTAAATAATAATGTTTGTTTGTTCTACGAATAATTTTTCCAAAGAGCCAAAAAGGCGCATGGCAAAAATGAGTTCATTTAATCTATAATTAATTTGGTGTCTTCGTCTGGGTATTTGCAAATCAATTAACAGACTTTTCAAGCATAAGTAACACTAAAAACCATTGAAAAATTTCAATCTGCCAGTTTGCTCGCATGTTTTGGCAGTTAAACATTTTTTAAAAGTATAATTTAAAACAAAAAATTATTTTCTTAAATGTTTAAAACTGAAATAAATTTTAAATTCATTTTTATTTCCATTGTTTATATTAAATGTACATTTAAACTTGCAACAACTCCCTTTAGGAATAAAAGGTTTAATAAACACAACAATGAACTTTCTCTAACTTTGCTCTCGTCGTACGCATCCTACAACACTCACAGCAACACATGATTAAAACCGATTACCTCCACACTTTCCTACGCACATGATAAGGTGACATTTGTGACAAATTAAAAATAAAGTGTCAAGCCTATTGTGTATAGAAAGGCAAGGATAACAAAATTACACACATACAGCGGCAACAGGAGGCGAGTTGTTATTTTCCCATTTATACACACACTCGTGCACGCGCAGTTATTATGGAAAGAGATAATGGAAATGAAGAAGTGAAAATGAAAATATATAAATGAAAAATAATAGGGAGAAAAATGTGCACAAGAGACTGTGGTGTCCTTTGTACCACTCTCTATCAAAATGTATTTATTTGCGAGCATTAAACTGAATACAAAAGGCATTTATGCATGATTGTGTCTCTATCAAACGAGCGGGGAGGAGCAGAACCCGAATGACTTTTTATTCAAATGCGAATACATTCATTCAATGGTTTATTTATTATTTGCAATAAAATTCCTTTTATAAACAAAAGTTCTACAAGTATTATAAAAATTTATGGGAAAAAATTTATATAAAGTAAAATGCACAAAAGCTGAAAAAATTAAATTTATAGTTTATGTGAAATTACTCTTCGAATGGAAGTTACTCACAAAGTAAACAACTGGAAGTGTTACAAGCAATTGCAAGTGTTTTCCTTGTAGGCAACTTAAAAGCTCTAAGCTTAGATTGAGGCCTTTATGAGGAGCATTCACTGTTAAACGGATTAATGCATACTGCTCATATTTAAAGGACTAAATAAAAACAACATTTTAGACTTTTTAAATATTTTAAAAACGCATCACTACTTATTTATATGCATATACTTGAGCGTTTGCCGAATTGCGTACCAGCGCAATTCAAAATCTTGAAACCCAAAATATTGTACGCGTTGCCAGGCATGTTATTGCTATCTGGCTTTAATATTTATACATATGTTGAAATTAAAATTCATTTAATTCATTAGAAAGGATATTAGCGTGGGCAATAAAATTATGCAGTGAAATCTTTCCCCTCCCTAATTTCAACTGCAATAAATATTTTGTAGCCAACATAATATAGGAATGTATGGAGGGAATTTGCATACATTTCCTACCAAGAGTACTTTCAACGGTGTGTATTTGAATTTTTAGCTATGAATGTACGAAATAATTTTTATCTAAATTCCTTGTATTTATCGCCAGATTCTGTTGATTTTTACAAAAAAAAATTGGAAGAAAATTTAAGTAAGCGGTATTAAGCATTTTTGATTTTAAAATTTTAAAGCTAATTTGCCATACAGACTGACAGGCGGACGGATAAAGCTTATGCAACTTCTTTTCTCATAAGGATCCAGAATATATATAAAATATATAAATTTCAACTCCTATAAAAGAAGAGCAAAGGATTTGATCAAATTAAAAAGAAGAGAATTAAAAACCCACAGCTTGAGAAATATAGAATTAATATATAACAATTGAATGGGTTTATGGGAAGGAATAAGTTTTGATTATAGAAATATTTTACTCTCTTTAGTTTACATTGAGATCGGTGGTAAAAAATTATGAGTAAATGTATAAAAGGCACGCTGCGGTTTTATTAGAAAAATCAATTATTTTCAATACTTTTAGAAAATGCAGCGGCGAGAGCCACAAGCTTGAACTGGAACACTCTCCATGTCAGTAATTGCGTTTAAGGTTTCTACATTAAATAAAGTGTAATTCTATTGTTTATGTTTATTGCCCCCAGGGTAGTACGGGACGCATCTGGGTGAAATGACACTTTGGTGTTGTGCACTCTGGGGAGACGGTAACCTGCGTTTCCAGACCTCAGGCCTTTGGCAGCTACCGGTAAAACTTGCAGGTGGCTGCCCAATCCATGAAATAACATGGTAACGGATGCGCTTGCAAGTAATTAAAAGGCAAAGGCAAGTTTGCTTGTCTGTCTGGGATAGGTCTAGCATAACCTGATCGATTCAGGGTCGAATATTGTAGGAGAGTTCTTTTGGGGGTTCTCTCTGAAAGCACGATCAGTTACTATATACTGGTGCTATGGGAACCGGTAGCCCCACAATGGAATTCATTTGCGTAGGTCAGAGAGTGATTTTGGGTTTGCACAATACCTGAACCGAACTTTTATCGAGGACGGACTTAGTTCACACTCTACGGAGTTAATTGATTATGCTCGTGGATAAAATTTTGCGGCTTTAGTGACTTTGTCCATAGACCAAGTTCGCTCCTGCTTACAACATTGAATGAAGTTGTGACCGGTTGTTGGTGAGGCCTCCTCGGAGATCACGTCGTGGCATGTGGTTGATACCAAAAGTTGCTTGGGAGATTTCTCTTGAGTGGCTGGTATCTTATTGATGCAATTCTTGACTTGCTTTTGAATTACGGGGATAGAATAGGCATGATGTGATTACCCCGAAGCTGGCGGGAGAGTCTATCCCGCGAAGTGCCTACTAGTAAGGCTTGGACAGTGCCGAACGCGTCAGCAAGGCGCTTGGTTGGGACTGAATCTTCCTATCAAGAATTGCCACCTGTGCTTGCACAGGGGGCTTAGTAAATGCATTAATTTACTCAGTGCTAAGTGCACCGTGAAGTTAAGCTCTTCAGCAGGTATTCACGTAAACGTTAGCACAACTGTTTATGTTTATTCACTAAACACTTCAATGGGTTGACCCTTCCCTTATTTAATGAAACAGGAGAAAATCGTACACTAAGAATTCCTACTAAAGCTCATCTTTAAGTTATCGAATTCTTTTATTTGAAATTAAAAAAAAAATAAAAATATTAATTTTATATATATGTATGTATATCTTATTATATGTATATATATATATATATAAATTACGTGAAAGTTCGTGATCGATAAACTCAAGAACTACTGGACTGAAGGCGTTATTAATTAATCTGCTTGCCCCGGTACCGACTCCTATATAACCTCTGCAAGGGGGTCGAACGAAAAAAAACAACTTATTAAATTAAAGTTTGTTTATATAAATTAAATATTACATACATTTTTATAAATTAACCCAAGATGTTAGTGAAAGTAAATTAATTGTATTATTGAAAGCTTTTGAAGACAACAATAGCAAATCATACAACAAAAGAATTTAACAATAAATTGTTTTTTGTTTTCTATTGCTTAGAATTTTTAAGAAAACGAGTCTATTTTGAAAGGAGTGGTTGTAGAACAGTTTCTAGATACGACGATTTTGGTGAGAGTTACTTCCTAAAAAAATATTTAAGCATTTTAATTCTTTTATTAACGCTAATATATAATTTTTCCTCTATGGAAGCTAACACTATCGGCACTATAATAAGAAAAAAATGCTTTATTGCCAGTAAAAAAAATTTGCCAGTGTATCGACTTCCGTAAAGAAAAAGCTGGATTTTAAGTTGTTCAGAAACATTAAATCCTATTAGTATGACAATGTGTAAATGCATCTGATGCGTTCACACAGGGCATTCAGATATATTTAGACCACTGCCGACTATATAAATACTATGTATTTAACAAATCAGTAATAACTAGCCTTGCAATATACTTGTAGCTTTATCAGTATGGATTTGGTGTTACGGTTGTTTCCTGAAGTGAATAAATAAGTTTTTTTTCTTTTTTATATTATCTAATGCAAATTCATTACTATATATTCAAATTTATTTTGATTGATAAAGTTTTCATGGTTTTAGCAATGCAGGATGAGGATTTTTTTGGCCTGTAAGTGTGCCTTAATAATCGATTAATGACTTTGATGAAATGTTCTAACGATTAAAACACGTTGGTTGGCCGAAAATTGTTCGATAATGAATTTGGCACATCTCTACTTCACGAAAAGGCGGCAAAACAAAGTGGTATACCAAGAAAAAGCTTTTGCCCATCAGCACTTTTTATTAAAAAATTCAAAAATATAAGAAAAGGAAAGTCATGTAGTTCTTCTTCAGCGCCTCGGTATCCAAAAATTTTTTTAATAAGATAATCAATCCAGATAATCAATCATATTTTTTACGCTTTCCACTTGGCCTCAAGTATATTCCATGTGCAGCCTCCATGATATGCTGCATATTCCTTTATTTTTGTGCATTTGTTAATGAACCGCGCTACTCAGTTAAGCAGTGATTATTTATTTAAAGCGAGTGATTAAATGGTGTTTACTCCCGCATGCGACATATGCAATTAGATATTCAATTATATGCCTTCCTCTGGCGCTTTCAACGTTCGCATTACTTTGACTGCTTTTGTAAATATGCAGATGAATTCAAGAAGAGATGGTGTGTGTTCTTAATAGGCACACTACAGGATACGATTAAGTATGTTTACTATCATTATTAAGTTATAATTGAAAAAAAAGGAATTATTTGCATTAATATTAGTTCAATTAATTTCATTTGTGCTTAAATAAATATCACATTAGCAGTAATTTTAATAATAAAATAAACTTTGAAACTTTTAATTGAGTTCCTTTATGGTCGACTAAAGCAAATCATATGTAAGCAGGGTATGCCATTTAAAGTAATTAAAATAAAAGTCCGCTTATATATTTCTTGCTTAATTATGTTATAAGGGAATAATGGACCAACTAATCGCAAACAAAAATAATAAACAATTAGAAGTTGAAAAAATGTCATTAATTATGATAAATAAGACCATAAAATTATGTTTACCTAAATAGGAAGATGTCTTAGGGTATTCCCCTTTAAAAATAATTTTCATCTTATAATTTTCATCTTAATTTTCAAAGAAAACTTCGTCCACCAGTTCATATCAGACTACGATTAAAAGGTCGCTGATTATGCTGCCATTGCACACTTAATGCAAAGCGGCCATTTGAATTATCGGTATATTATATTTGCCAATTGCTTAAAGATAACTTGATGGAATAATTTTGTATAGCAGAAAAATGTTGAGCAACGTACGGCAAAAGAGAGTTTTGAGTCGTATCAGTTAGAAGATAAATCGTTTGAGTTTCGATTTGAGTTATTAATTTAAATATATTTTTACAGATTTAAAATTGAAAAAGGGGATTTCCCGTTTAGGCAAATATGTGTAGATGTATGCAAAGAAAGTCTCCTTCATTAATATCTCTCATTTCATTTTAAATTACATTTGGTGAGGTTTTAATTCAAAAGTCAGGGCATTTCTTTATAGTTTTCTTATCACTCATTTCGATTGATTTTAATTAAAAAAAATCAAAAAAAAAATCGTTGCTTTTAATATAAGCCCTGCCAGTTCCGCTTAGATGAGATTACTTTGAAACGAAAATATATAAAAAAGAAATAAGACACAGAATTTTCGTATTAAATGGGTTGCCTGAGTTCAGTTTTTCAGCGGTTTCCAGGTAGTCTCTACAAGTACAGTTACATTCGCTAATGTGTTTGCACTACTATACCGGGACCTAAGCCGAAAAAAACAAAGGCAAAGGAATAATCTGTATCCGCTATTATGTGTTATGTGTTATGTGTTATGTTATACATATGTTATCATATGGGATATAGATGTAGATGTAGGTTTGGTTTCTCCAGTAGCCTGCTTATCACCTTGCAGATATACCTTTGCAATCCCAGTAACACACATGACTTGTAGTAGTAAAGATTGCTCACTTCCCCACATCACACTTTGAGCTATCCTCGTCTATTCGATTAGTTTAGCCCGTGCAGTGCTAAAGGATTTGGTTATTTCCTTATTTATTAAAGGAAATATTTCCCTTCTTTTTAAAGGTGTGTGCTATTTCGTTCCCTTAAAAGTGCTGGCGAACGTTGTTCTCGATATGCTACTGAGGCGGTCTTGGAATTGCTACATAACCCAGCACACCATTTCAAGATCAGAAGGCCATTAACATCACGATCCAATACTTACTTGTAGTATTGGCGAATTCTATATTGGCATAACAGATACACTAGCTTTAAACATGCGCTGCCATCACCTTTATTCATTCGCAGTCAAATTTGTCAAAATGCCTCCAGTTCAAATATTTCAATGTTGCGGTGCTTAAAACACCAATACTAGTACGTATCGCAAATATGATGGAAACATTTTTCTTTGGCGCGTGGTAAATACAATGGAGTAGTTTTTCTGACTAATGGATACTTTATGCAGCATTTTCCATAATCATGAATACTGGTGTCCTTAAAACCTCAACTACACTTGCACACAACTTATCATTTGAAATTTTTTGGATACATGCATTAGAGGAAATGCCAGTGCAGATATTCAAGCATGTGCTTACAGTCCTGCCCCAAAATATGAGTTCTTCCCTGGTATGCTGATATGCTGATATGATTGCATGTCGTGTTTCAAAGTCTGGTGTCAATAAATGTATAACAATGCAAATGAGTTGGTTGGTTTGTTGGTTGGCTGGCTGAGTGGTCGGTTGCCTCAATGAAGCATTGATGCTTTTAATTTCAATATTGTTGTTGCTGTTGCAATTACTGACGGTATAATGTTGCTGCATTATATTTTCCGTATAGACGGCAACAACAGTAGCGAAATAATGGAAAATGATAACTGATGAAGAAGATGGAGGACGGATGTATCTGTAATTATAAAACACGTTATTCATGCAATAATTACAACTTTCGAGTCACTTTTCAATTTTTTTTTTGCCGGTTATTTTTTTGCAATGCGGTTTTATTGGTTTAAACACATCATCGTCAGCAACATCACCATCAGCATCATCATCACCATCGTTATCATTTTTATTGATTTTAAGTCTTTGTGTGCATTTGTAATTTTGTTGTCTCATAAAAGTTAAACAAAATATTAATTGCTTAAACATGAACATGTTTGTTTGAGTTGAATGGATGTGCTGGCATCTGAAACCAGTCGCTACTTAAAGTTTTATTGAATCATTTCTATCAGGTGCACATGCACACACACATGATTCCCTTTCTAGAATTTCACTTGCAAACATGTAGATGTAAATTGTTAAATGCACTACTCGAGAGGAAAATGAACAAATTGTAATTTAAAATGTTCAACAGCCTCAGAAGATCTCCATAAATAAAGAGACATGGAAAAATGATCAGGTTCAATCCGCGCCAATGTATGGTTTGGCTGCCGATCTATTACCACATTGCATACCTTATTTTGGGTCCCTTGGCAGACAACCATTGAAAAATTTAAAAAAATATTTGTTAATTTCACTGGCTAATTTTGATAAAAAAAAAATCGGCCAGTTTAAAAGTAAAAACCGTTTTTATCGGCACGCCATTTTAAAAAAATTTAGAAATTTATTGTAACCTTTTTAAAGCCACTAAAACAACTTTTTTACTACAAAAATCTAATAAACTATAACAATTCATAGTATCCTTATTTAGTCTTACCAAAATAAATGTGACATGTGCTCTTTCCTTTTGAGCCGTCTTCCAGTCCTTTTATAGCCCCCTATGACATCAACGGGTTCTTCAAGTTCTGATACGTCATTTTGAAAATTCTGAAGCCATTATTTTACCAGTTCTTCGTATTTTAAAATTTATAAAATTTAATATGAAAATCAAAAAGTGGAACCACTAAAGGAATTTCAAAAGAAGTCGTTTCAATTAATTTTTTCCCTTAAATGAATTTACTCGCTTTTTATACAGGGTCTTCTCGAAATTATTGATACTATTCTAAGAGAGTTTTCCACATCGGTGTATAGTATAAAACAACTATTCCCGTATGGAGAAACATTTCATTTTCAGCTCTAGTTCGGTACCGAAAAGTTAAAATCGCATGCGACAAAAAATTCATTTTCAAAATCCCATCTCAGATACGAACTCAGTATCCCGCTAACTTTCTTTAGCGGATAATGAAACATTTCACATAAAAACTTAACAGAAGAAGGCGAGAAGTCAGACACTGATAGTTGGAAGGGTTCTTAAACAACACCTAAAGGAACAAGTAAATGACAAAAATGTGGATAAAATATGTGGAAAATGTCATCAAAGGAATGCAATGTGGTATGGAACTTCCTCCGCTTCGTAGTCTTGGATTAAGACTTATTTCCACTAATATTTCAAATTCAATGAAATCAATGGCGTGCAGACTTGATGGCAATGTGCTTATGACTGCATCGGGTCAGAGTTCGTTAAACCGTTATCTTCAATATAATACCACTAAAATTCATTCTGATATAAAATCTATATAAACTTCCTACAAAGTAATGGCTTACGGCACTCGTTTGCATGGCATTCCACCCTCTAGCCGAACAGCCCATACCATAACATATGTAAAATAAAAAATAAATAAAAAATAAAACAAACTTTAAATAAATTCCATTAAGGAGTAAATTGGATCAATTCAATAACGAAAAAAACTCAACTAAATGAAATTAAAAGATACCGCTTCATAAACCAATAAAACTATAAAGACCGACAACAGCCCATATTCAACGAAGGTTTGCCCATCGAGGATACAAAATTTCACATGCTCCCTAAAACAAAAGTTAATTGCTCTTACAAATCTGTCAAGTTCACAGAGAAAAATTTTTATGACCGTGAAATAATTTTATTCATCAATCTTTTCCCACAACTTTCCTATCACGCTTTAGCACAAGAATTGGCTCCCAGTGATTGATAGTCGAAAAGAAAGGAACACTTTCTAAAGCACAATTATTAAACATGATGAAATTCAAACGTTTTCTCCTCTCATTCCCAATTTTTAAGAACTAAATGCTACAAAAGATGAATATGGTCGTTTTTTTTTTCTTTTACTTCACATTTGATAAAGATGTAATTTAAAGATAATAATAATTTTAGCACTAAATGACCGAAGAAGCCGCCATTTTTTTTTTCTTTGTGAAAGCAAACACACACAGAAAATCTGTTGTACGCCAGACAAGTTTTTTAACACTTCTTTGGTAAGGAAAAACTCACCTCTTTTTTGGAGAGAAAAATCCACAAATAAAAGCATGAAAATGTGTTAGTTTTTCTAACACTGTTCAAAGAAAGATAAAAACGCTGCAAACGTTCACAAGTCAGTTGTTGGTGGAAGTAGTGTCCAATTAAATACTTTTCCTCTTTATTTCGTTAATGCCAAAGTGAGCCGAGAATGGAAAGATGAAAAAAGTGCCAAATGAAGGCTATAAGAAGCTGTTAAGCAATAAGTTAAGCATTACTTAGCAATTATTGCAGTGGGACACAGATGAAAATTAAACTTTAAGCAAGAATTTAGAGGGAAGGAAGATGCTACGGCGTTGGCTATGAGTATGGGCAGGAGTACTCGCAGCGCGTGGTCTCTGCTCGCTTTTGGCTTTGACTCATTTGGGATGGCATGGAAGCGTAGTGTTCAATAGACCGTAAGATAAAGGCAAAGGCAATTGCAGGCGAAAAGCCCTCAATAGAAAGAAGTGTTAATAGGCAAACAGCATTTGTTTCTTTACTCGATGCTTTCATACCTACAAGGTGTTACAAACATAGTCAAAATCACACTTAAAACACGTTCAAAACTTACAATTGCCAGACAACTGCTAAGCAACAATTGCTAAAAACAATGTTGCAACAGATTTTCTAACAACAGCGTGAATTTTTTATTTCTATACAATTAAATGAAAAAGACGGCAGCGACTCATTTCACTCCCCTACGTTTAGTCCGCAGATCATGTTGGAATCATGATCAACTTTGAATAGTAATTCCCTTTAGCTAATCAAAGAAATACATTTTAATAGTCTATATACAAAATAGAAAATAAAACTTGTTCAGACTGAAAGGCTATCGAAAGGCACTAGTGGATACAAATCTGTTTCTATTGTCACGGGGTTTTGTAGCAAGAAAACAGTAGAAGCTGTTCTAAGCGGAGAAATGAGCTGCCGAATGAGCTTGCGACAAATTTTACATCTCCAAACAACATCTCCCAATAAAAGAAAAATGTACTGAGCCGAAAAAGAGGTGACCACATCACATTGAATATACTGAGTAAATTATTTTGTA
The DNA here is from genome assembly GCA_963402855.1 of Ormia ochracea. Classification (NCBI taxonomy): domain Eukaryota; kingdom Metazoa; phylum Arthropoda; class Insecta; order Diptera; family Tachinidae; genus Ormia; species Ormia ochracea. The sequence continues at coordinate 31,104,514 of OY727107.1, read as the reverse complement.
AGTGCAGTGCATTTTAAATATTAAATAAATAGAAAAATTAATGTATTTAATTAATGTATTGCATATAATTATTTTTAAATAAGATATAAAAGAGGCCTTTTTGAACGGTCATATAACTTTTTCTTACAGTATTCAGCCAAAGGGATTGGTGTGCAACATTTCATTTACTATCCCCTACGCAGAGAAGTAGCACATATAGGGACTGATTGTTAGCAAAATTCATTTCCTTTAAAAGATAATCAGGTATTAATAATAATCAGTCATTAATATAATATATATATTTTTGCCAGATATTTAAACAGTTAAGCAGTTTAGAATGATGCCACTGTTACGTTTGTGTGAGAAAGCATTGCTAAAGTTGCGTTTTTTTTTCTTTTTTAATTATTTATTTATTATATTTAAAGCACAAAGTATAAAAGTGAATTGTCTTACAACCTCTGCATATTGAAGACATTATTGGAACCGAATTAAATTGCTAATTAAGAATTGAGCGTATATTCCCAAGGAAACAGAACTACTTTGTTCACTTACGATCATATTAGGGAAGGCGAAGCCGAAGCCAGCTTTTGTTTTATTTTATTTTTTTAATGATTTAGAATAAAAAGGTTTCATAAATCGCAGCTACTACGGGGAATTAATAAATTTTAATATGTTTTAAATAGAAAAACCGAAGAATCTCGTAATTCTTAATTATTGAGAGTTTGGTGGATTTTAATAAATCAATATGGAAAGGGAAGCTCTTGCAGTTCCAAGTTATCTGGAATTTTTTCGGTGAACGTCTCCACACTTTCAGCAAATCGTAGAGTACTAGCAATGTCTTCTACTCCTTATTTAATTACAATTGCAAGATGTGGAAACAATCGGCTACGAAATTTTGAACAAAAAAGTTTTACGAACTTCACACACGACTTTCATGAACTTCCATAGATCGGCCACAATAGCAAAAACACTTTTGCTATAAAAATACCAAACAGTTGCATGCTTCATATCATTGTCTCTTCCCAGTCCTTTCAGCCAAAAAGGAAAACACAAAGAAAAGTTAATAAAAAAAAACTTATATTGATTGTATGTATGCAAGAGCGTTTGGAAAAAAAGAAGAAGAAAGGCAACACATTTTCTCACTATCACCACTTCAGAATCTTAAAAGTTTTTCTTGGTTAAAAGTGCAAAAATAGAAAAAGCTGCTGCAAAGGTAGAGATATTAGTGGTCTTAGTGTTACATAACAGGAACAATACAAAAGGCAAAGTTGTAGCGAGAAAAATACTCAGTGTATTTGGCGGAGTTCACATGGCAGCCGATAATGGATGTGTCCCTTGGGTACACTATTGAATGCCACATAAGATGGTGTCTAGTCACAACGAACACATGTAACAAGCATGTACCGCTTGCATTTCTTCTTATGCAGCAACCAACAACTTTAAGAACGCAGTGCTTGCAGTTCTAAAGTAGGAAGTGAACAGAGGATGGAAAACAAACACCAAAACCTTTCAAAACAACAGCAACAAACACAAAGTGGCATTCTATGCTGTGCTTTTCTTAATTTTGTAATTTTCGTTGTATTATTGCAGCTCGGCTTTAGGAAGACAACTACCAAACAGTATCATTTACATTTCCTTCTTTTTCTTTGCGGGCATTATCCAGGTGTAGCAGTGTCTATGACTAGTGGACATCATAAAGCCAAGTGTATTCCAGCGATTGTTCCATACGAAGGTATACTTTGGATAACAAAAAAAATATATGTATATAAACGCTGGTACACACGCGTACGAGTGCATGTAAGATTTTCCTGCAGTACTACAAAATATAAGAATTATTAATACTTCCTTATATTGTTTGATTATACGAGGGGCATTTGGGAAATAGAAAAAATGTCTGTATCTGATTTATGCATGGCTTGGTGCAATTAATACATATTTGTTTTCACAAAATTTACACAAGTGTCAGCTTCCGAAGTGTCAATGGCGGAGTAGACATTACCATATAAGCCGGATAGTAATGTCTTAACTGATCTCCACACTCTTACATTCCTGCCACCAAATATATGCTACTTGTGTAAAGGAGCATATATTCTCAAAAGATCCTCAAAAATTTATGCGATTTCGTAATTAGATATTTTTAAAAAGAATCCTCACAATTCAGATTGCGTGAAATATTTTTAAATTAAAAATGAGCTTTAATTCCCTTTAATATTTAAAGGTTACATGAGTTTTGTTTTGTATTTTCAAAGCTTATTTAACTTGAGTTAAATATGTACATACGTAACCTCTTACGTCAAAACACATTTAACTCTGCATATTTTTCTTATGCACATGCAAAATTGTGAATTCGATTTCCACAAGCTTTCAAGTTACTTGCCATTTAGTAGGAAAAGAATTTAGATCGATTCCAAAACACATCTGAGTTCAAACAATCTTGTTCGCCATTTTTCGCTAGCAGTATATTATCGACCTTGAGATTCGAATAAGGGAGATCTAACCTCAATAAAAACAAACTCAAATGATATTATATTCCTTAAAATATAGAATGATAATCGGGTAATGAAAATTAAAATACAAAATGTATATCTATATAATTTATTTAAATTTGGAACTGGAATTTGTTACCATTTAGAATATTTCAGATACACAAACTTGGTTTTACTTGGTCGCTACATTATTATTTATTTAGCGAAATATTTGCGTTTGTTTTTATTGAAAATAAAAAATAATTGAAATTCGTACACTGACTTCTTTTTTTGTTCTATTTAATGTCGTTTCATTTAAAATTATTTTTTTACTTATTAGAAAGCTATAAATTTCCAAATATTAATAATTACTGCCGATCTTCACTATCATGCAGGCAACTGTGATTCCCACCTTTCCGATACCACAAAAAATCACTTTTAAGGTATTTAATACATTAAAAGATTTCTCTTTGAACTGGAATTTTGTTAACCGGACTCGTATAATATTTGCTTTTAATACTCTGTTGTCAATTTGGATGTCGTTGCATTTATCGTTGTTGTTGCTGCTGGTGTACTTCTTGCTGTTTTGGTTGTAACACCGTTGTCATCAACGACATCATAACTGATAGTTATCGCCACCTTGAAAATTTCCAAAACCGTAGATAACTTTCAAGCTAAAAATATACAAACATGCACACATACATGCATACCTCTGCCAGTGTTTGCAAGAATATTGGAACTTGAGCATGCACAAACGCCAAAACGCCAGAAAGGTGGAAGTACTCGTCTACAGCGCATAAACTATAAAAAATTTGATTGAAAAAAAAACCAAAGACATTTATTAAAAACATGTTTATGTTTAAACAATAGTTTCCATTTTTTTTTCTTTCGATAGAATTTCATTTTTAAATCTGTGCTTTTTTTTGACTGAAATCGTGTATCTTTATTTTAAAATCTTGTACTGAACTGGTAAGCTTTAACGAAAGTTCTTATCATATTTTGGGCATCATTAGAAAAGAAAACAAGCTGAAGAGCGACAAGCAGTGGAAAACATGACAGTTGTCAACTTTTTTATACTTCTGGACTGTCAGACTGGTGTGAAATTACAACATTTCTGGACAACTTATATTTTTAAACGATTTAAGTATTTAAAAATGTGGTGGCAGAAATTATGCTCATTACGGCCTTTTCATCTGAAAGCAACTCCTATCGCGAGAGGCTGCAATAAACAACATCCAAATGTTGTATGTTGTTTGCATCAAACTCACAAGTAAGCATTCTAGAAGCGACTTGCGGCTAAAGTCTTCTTAAAACGTGTATTCTATATTTTCTATTCATTTAATAAACGTTAAGCGGTATAAACTAAATCAAGAAACAGAAGAGTATTCACGACTTTTCAAAAATTTTATTTATTTTATAATTCAGTTCAACAATTATTGTCGCACGAATATTAAAGTAAAAACATTAAAGTATTTGCAGTCGCGTGATTCATTTATAAGAAAATCTGAAGTATAAATATGGCTTGACGGAGCCGAACAGTAATACAAGAATTAAGCCAACAAATTATTTTGTGGAGCTACTCTCCAGTAGGGTTATTCTGAATTGCGATGCAATTGTCAATGCGATGCGAAAACATGCAAATGCGAACAATTGGTATTCGGTATTGCGATTATCGCATAGTACTCTTTTTATTCGCATTTCAAATGCGAAAATGTGGCAATTTGGTATTCTGTATTGCGAATGCTAATGTCAAATACATACGATAATCGCAAAATTTATTCGGCAGCAAAACTTCAACCGCAAAGCACTAAAATGTATTTTTTACTTACATTTTGTTCATTTATTTAAATTAATTAATTTTTTTTAAGTTTTTTTTTTTGAGCAAACTGAATGAAATATATAACCAAAGAAGTACCTTTAAGTCTCCAAATAAAAAGAAGACGGTTAGTTTTTAAATTATATTCTTTTTTATTTCATCTCTTATATTTCTAGCAATGTTTGTGTAATTGTTATACTAGTACTATTATTGCAGCTAGTTGAATAATTAAAAGATTGTGGCAGATCTTCAACATCCACAATTTCCTCTGCCGAAAGTTCAACCTTAAATTTACAACAAATATTGTGTAAAGCGCAACAAACATTCGTAATTCGTACGACCTTTAGTGGATCGTAATGCAGCTACCGGGATGCTAATAAACATCGAAATCTTCCCTTCATGACACCAAACACCCTTTCAATTATCGATCTGGCTTTGCTAAACTTTTCATTGCAAAGGGCTTCTGCAGAACCCTCTGTGGCGTTCCGATATGGTGTTAAGAACCATGGTTCTAAAGGATAGCCTGAGTCGCCTGAAAATTTTTCAAATTTTAAAAGTATTACAATAAAAGGAGCCACTAAAAACTGCTTACCCAGAATACAACTTCCTTTTATTCCATTATCGTATTGTGCTTTCAATATTTGTCTTTCATTAGACAGATTCCATACATGGGAATCGTGACTTGCGCCCCCATACCTACAATCGACAGCTCTAATTATCATTTTGTGGTCACATATCTGAAATTTATAAATTGTATTTTATTTATTTAAAAATTTATTGTAATTAAAATTACAATAAATCAAAAGTTGAAAGCTAACAACAATGGTTATCGGCTTAAGTAATTATTAAAAACGTTCAATTTGAAAAATAAGTTTACTCACTACCATAGCATTCATACTATGTTTAAGTTTCCTGTTAAAATACAAATGCTCATTATCACTGGGTCGTATCATCTGGATGTGTGTTCCATCTACCGCCCCAATCACGCCAGGAATATTAAATTTTGTGAAAAAGTAAGATTTGGTTCTGTCTTTTCGTGTTCGGACATATCAAATTTAATATGCTTAGGACATAATATCTTCTCAATAGCTTTGCAAACTTCTTCCAAACATCGCGACATTGCTGGCTGAGATATTGCAAGATGATGGTCTTGACCAATTTGATGTTGGTAGCCCCCTGGACCAAGTAATTTTAACGCAGCCGCTAATTTTATAATTGGCGGAATCGCACTAGATTTTGTGGTATTCAATTCGGATCCAATATTATTTAAAACGTATAGAAATGCCTCTTGGGTCAATCTAAATTTTTTTACAAAACTGAAATAGAAATGTTTTTCATAATTATTTATTTTAACGCTACAAAATAAATTACCTTTTCACATTCAAACTTAGAATATCCGATTTGCTTCTAAGTATTCTTTTCTGCACCTTTTCATTTTGCTCGCGCTCCTCTTCATCATAAATCCATAGAGCAACAGAATCCATTTTTGGTAACAAAAGAAAAAACACAAATTTTTTTTTACTTTTTCTTAATTTTTATTTTATTTAATTCAGAAATTTATTTTACTTTTTCTTAATTTCTTTTTTATTTAATTCAGATATTTATTTTGTAGCCGCAAATTTCTTTTTCTTTTGTAAGATTAAATTTGACGTTTACTGGTACCAGCGTTGTTAATTTTTGGCCGGTGTTGCCGCGAATTAAAATAAAATGCGATTGCGATTGCGAAAGTGTTGCAGAATACGAATTTACTATTGCATCGCAATTCTTTATCGCATCGCATTGATTATTGCATCGCAATTCAGAATAACCCTACTGATCGCATGGGACTAATAATTTTTTATAAAAAAATTCACTTGGATTTTTAGCCAAGATACGTCATATTTGACTAATCGCGCAATTGACCGCGATAGGGAATACTGGACTTAATTATTTGCTTGATATGATTAGCACTGCAAATGACTTCTTTTTTCATTCTACACCAATTGTTACTTCCAGGTAACCACAAATTTGAATACCTCGTATTCATACGCGCTTTCTTCAAAGAAAGGTTTTTTATTTTGCCCGTAGAATTCACATTTCCAAATTAAAAAAATACAGATTGCATCGTTTAAATGTTGGAATAATTAAGTTGTTATATATATGTGTACACGTAAAATAGTTCGGTTTTCTTTCAGCGGTAGCCAACTATGGAAAAACAGCTAAATGCCATGGCGAAAAATCAAAGTTGGCATCTCTGACGATTTTATCATATGAACAGTCACTATCACACAGCTGATGCATAAATTATTTAATATATATGTAAGTTGTGTTTCAGGCAAATTACATAAATTTACATGTAAACAAAAAATGTATAAATTATACTGCCATGTAAAAATGACTACTACGAAATACTTATAAATTTTTTTATGTCAAATACAATCGGGGAAAGTTAATGCTTAGAGGCAGCTTAATGGAATGCCTGCCTTCCTTGGCATTATTATAAATTATTTTTGGGCAGCGAAGCGTTGAATATTTTATCCATATTTTGTTTTTATAATTAAAAAAAAGGTATTCACTGAGTTCCTAAACCTTTTCGCTTTGTACTTGTTTCGAACTGCAGCCTGATCTGAGACGTTTTAAATAAGTTTTAATTGGTTTTAGATTTTTTGGAATTAACAATAATGCTTGTACATGAGCGCATTACATTTCTTTTTTTTTAATTTTACGTGCAATATTGTCAAAATGTAGGTACCAAATCATTGTTATAGTGAAAAAGGGCCCATGTAATATTAAGTAAATTGCTTATGAAGCAAATAAAATAAAAAAAAAAAACAAGTATTTAATATTTCATTTCAATAATGTTTTAATACTAGATGGGGAAATAATTTATAGACGCCGACATTTGTTACAAATGTTAAATGTTATAAATATTCCATCATCTAGAAGAATTAGTTTTAAATCAGATGTAGCTAATGTGTCCCAAAGCTACAGATATTTATTTTATAAGGAGGGAACAACGATATGAAATTATAAAATATTGTTTATGTTTCTTTCCTACTTCTTAAAGGTTTTTCGATATAAAAAAATTCCTTTTTTTCATTTTCGAAAATTTTTAATTGTTTTGATCTGTATTATATTTCTTGCAGAGGTTACACAAATTGTGACCAAATATCGGGAGAAGAAATAAAATGTTATTAACTTTGTTACTGAAAAGAAAGATCTAAAGATTAAAAAAATATTACATAAGCCAACAAGGAAAAATAGAAGGGTTAGAAATGAGGGAATAGACACAGTTAGGCTCGGCCACAGCGACTTCTAAATATAGTTTTTGCAAAAAAAGGACAATCACAACAAACTAAATATTTTCCTTATTCACTAGGAATATTTCTAGCAACACGATATGTGAATTATTTAAATATATGCATATATATAAAAAAATATAATCCCATTTGCATGCCAAGACATGCTGTGCGAACTGGCTTAAGAAAGCATAAAAATTAATTAATTAATTCTCGTTTAATGTGAAGATTCTTGTATTGGAAATATTTTTATTTTCGATTTGATAATTTTTTCTAAATTTTTAAAGTGTATTTTGAAAGCCCGCAAGGTATGGTGAACTGCGAATGAAGCATTTAATAAAAGTGTTGGTATTACTCTGGAGATCGGGTTCGATAACCTTCTGTTTATGGAATCCGCAATGAAAAACAATTATTATCTCAGCATTTTAAGGATAATGTCGCCTCTAGTGTGGAGAAATTACGGAAAGCACAGAACTGGATATTTCAACAGCATAAGGATCGAAAGCATTCCCCAAAAACTGCTGATGCCATCCCCGACTTTAACCGAGAGGATGATCTCAAAGCCAACTGATGTTAACAGAAAACTTGTGGAATCGATGCCTAGTAGGTTAGAAGATGTCATAAAGTCAAAGGACGTTACGCAAAGGATTAAGAAACGCTTTTGCTTAATATTTACATTTTCGTATTCTTCCATTTGGAGCATGAAATAATTATAATATAATTAAAAGAGATTTTATTTCCTTGTTTTAGCTTAATTTCTAAGGAATTAACTAATATTATTTTTTTATTTTTTACTATTTATTTATGTAGATATAAAAATATTTTGTTAAACTAAATGTGATGTTTACTTTCACGTAACGCCCACAGTATGTTTTATTACTGGACTAGAAAAAATTCAAGCGACTTATGAAGCCTTCAAATACATTCTGAGCCAAACCAAAATACTGCCATACAGCTTGTCAGATGTAACGAAATAATTAATTATTTTTTCTTGAGTTCTTATCGATACGTTCATGTACAGAGCATACTGCGAAGTACGAAGTACGAGTAGACGTGAAAAATTTTATAAGTGCATACGCTTGTCAGTTAATATTAAAGTTATCACAGCTTGTCAAACCATTAGACACACCTTGAATATTTTGTAGCTTAAAGAAATACCCGGTAGGCTTTGCTCTTTCTACTGCCTCGTATACAAAGAATGGTTTTACTATTTTACTTTTTTTATTTATTTTTTTTTTTTGGTTTTATATTTTATTTATTTTTAATATATTTACTTAAAAGCTTTTAGTTTGAGATAAAATACAAGATTTGTGAGCCACTTGTCGTTTGTGGGCCTATATGTTCCATAAATGCCCAGTATTGCTCAAGATTAATACATAATAATTATTTATATCATCTACAAAGTCATTAGATTTGGAGATTTTTTATAATTTTAGCGATTTCTCACATTTATCTTTTTTCGCGTTGGCTTGTACTTCTTGAGGCATTTTATTGGAACTTTTCAAGTTTTTTTTTTTTTTTTGCTTTTCTTTCCAAAAAATATATTTTTCGCTTCTAATTTTGCCAATTTTTTTATATCTACTGTTAATATCTCGTTTATGTGTATTTTCGTCCTCGCAGCGTTTTTTTTTTAATCCGAAGATTATTGCCTTTTTGCGATTTTTTTCTCATTCCAGTTTTGATAATTTTTTTTAACTTTACTTTTAATTTTAAGAGTAGTTTGACATTTTCAAAGAATTATTTATTTTATTTTATTACAGAATATTGGAATGTTTTGAACATTATAGTTTGCACAGAGTCTTGAAGACTTCATATGATGATATACCGGATCAATACACCGACTAATCTTTCATATATGATAACGGATCGAAAATAACAAATCCGTTATGGTGGAGATTTTGTTGAATGCGTGGAAACAAGAAACATACAAACACAATTCAATGCTTAATAGATATTTAATGCGACATATCAAGGCCTTCACAGAGGGAAGTCCCATTCAAATTAAAAAACTATTTTAAAAGACGGAAAAAGAATTATAATAAAAATTCCAATTCAATCAAGATTAAGGTGCAAACATTTAACTGATGTAATGCGCTGCGACCCAGTGACGGATGATAGATGTAGATGCGTTGGCGTTACCAGCCTACCAGTGCACTGGCGGCCAGGTAGAGCCAGTCAGTGATCGCTGTTGAATTTAAAAGACGATTATAAGACGCAGATTAAGCCAAACCCAGCAGTATTAGAGCTTTTAAGTGTGTGTGCGTGTGTGTGTTTTTGTATATAAAGACAACTTCATTTGAATGCGGTCGTACAGAAAAGGTGACTGGTGGAAGAAAAAGGCCGCCACTTGAAATTAAGAAAGGTCAAATAACGGTTTCCTTATGAAGAGCCAGCTGAACGAAAGAAATTGTTAACAAATATATGTATGGTCTACACATAAACACCTACGCTTTTCATTGTTTGGTTTAGTTTTACGAGTATTGAAAAGCACATTGAAATGTTCAGCAGTTGTTTTAAGACAAGTTGAGCAACGAAAAATATTTCTCGCTGCCATTGTCTCGTTAAACATACACAGATGCATTTACAAACATTCAAAAGTTTCTCCATATATTTGCGTTACTGTCGGCAGGTATTCATTTCTCGGTTTTTTTGTTTTTTTTTTTTTTTTTGGTTTTTTTTTGTGGCAAGTTGTATGATTACAATGTCTTAATTAGATTGCCTTGTAATATGTAAGTATGTTGGCGCAGCTCTTTCGTTCGCTTGTTACTTCTGTAGCTGTCTATTTATTTGGTTCTTATAAGTCTATAAGCGAGCAATTGTTTATAACTATTTTGGCGATGCTTGACTATGAGGCTCTTTTGTGTGCTTAAATTGGTATGGAAGTAATTCTAATTTTCATTTCTTTTCTATAAAGATATCAAGCAGTTACTTCTGTTTTGTTTTGTTTGGTTTTCTTTAGTATTGTTTCGCTTTGCTTTCTCGGCAAAGAAACATACAGGAAGATCACAACAGAAATATACGTTGTCCGCCTTTGGGGGCAAACGGTAAAAAACACACACAAAGCCGTCAGTAGTTAATCTTTAACTGGATGATTGTCGACTACAATTGGATATATACGTAAACAATCATGATCGTAAATAAACATGAATGGCGCATGCTTTCTAACGTGGACCACAAATCCAGCCATGGTCACATCACCTTTTCTTAACAAAAACAAAACAAAAAAAAAAAAAAAAATCAAAAAAAAAAACAAACAAAAGCAAAAAAAGGTTTCACCATTTGCAACAATTTTTAATTTTATTGCTATAAATTCTCCATGGCCTAAAGCAGACGGACGATGCCGTTTTGTAAGCCCTCTACGGAGTAAGAGTCGCGTTCAGATATATTGTTGTGCGTGAGTGAGCTGCTCCCACTTGTAGCACAATGCAATAAAAAAAGTGTCCTAGACAGTTCACTTTTCTTATCTTTAATTCTATTAGAGAAAGTGGTAGAATTGAGAAGGGTTTGGAATAGTGAGGAGGGAAAAGCTCTTCCACTGATATTTATGCTTTAGTTGCTGTGGTATATCTGAAAAGCAGAATTACTTGGAGAATGACATTAATTGCAAGTGTATACACGAATCACGCACAGAGTCGAACATTTCAGAAAGTTGTGAATTCATTACATTTACAAGTAAGAAATTATATACAGGTAAATAATAGTTGGCTGGCAAGATAGTAAAGCAGAGAGAAGTATTTATATACTAGAAAAAAATAACGCTTTTTAAGGGGTGTGTTTGCTGATGAGAAGGGTTACAAAATTCCCAATATTTTAACCCTGCTCAGATATCAGTCAAACAAGCACACAAACTTTTACAATTATTTTATCTGTAGAGTATGTTTATAAAAAAATTTCTTACAGAAAAGAAATGGTGAAGTGGTGAAACATCCGGGCATTTTTCTTTACAGTGCAGCTTCCACATGTTTATGCACCAAAAAAGAGAAATACCAAAAAAATAAGATCATTTATTTCAGCAGGATCATCAATGTAATTTTCAATCCTGCCACTGGTGATTGAGAAAAATACGCGTAAGAATTGCAACAGAGAGCATTTTGGATAATAACTGAATACCAAATTTTTTCATCCACAATGTAAAAAAAAATTAGCAAATTAAATTTTCTAAAATGCAGAATTATTCGGACTGTATGAATGGCTTTAAAAACAGCAAAGTAATTTGCTGAAAGAGCTAATGAAGGCTAAAGGGGTAAAGGACGCAAAAAAATATGTTTAATGCAAAAAATTTTATTTTTCTTCCCTTCATAATTAATATATCACTTGTAACTGCAGTGCTTTGCAGTCATTATTCAAATCGAATAAATTCTATTCTTTATGGTTCACTAAACGAAATGGAATATTTATTTTTTTTCTTTGGTTTTTTTTTTTTTTTTGATTCTTTTACAAAATGTTCATTTTTATTTACTTTGCAAAACTTCGTTGTATTTCTTATACAGAATATTTTCAATCCAGGGCAATAACTCGGAAACTCGGCTGTAAACACCGGGCTTTTTGGGTTGAGCACAACCGAAACCCCATGACACAATGCCAATTTGTTTATTGTTGGCTATTAAGGGGCCACCGGAATCCATTTGACAAGCATCTACACTGCCATTACGAAAGCCGGCGCATATCATACGCTTGGTAATTAAGCCTTTCATCTGACGGTTACAAGTGTTTTGACGCACTATGGGCACATTCGCCATCATTAAGAAATCCGCCATTTTCTGATCATTTGCATCTGTAAAGCCCCAGCCCAAGACTGTAGCATAATTGCCATATTTTATTTTATCCCTTGCAGTTGCCAGCTTTATAGGCTGCACTTTAGCCCCAAATATAAAGGAACCTTTTATTCTCACCAAGCCCACATCATAATCTTGTGTAGCACTAGTCCATTCTTCATGATAATAAATGGCCTCCACCGAATACACTTCTCCACTTATTACCTGACGGCTGGTTTCGCCCACATGAACTTTAATATTGGCCGGTGATGTAAACGATAGACAATGAGCCGCTGTTAAAACTGTACGTTCGTTAATTACAGAGCCACCACAACTATGGTAACGACCGAATATTGTGTCCGCAAGTATTGAAGCTACAAAAGGATACTTTTCACCAGCAACTCGGCCACCAATAATTCTTGGTTGTACTTCAGATTTCAGTTTGGCACCGTAGCCGCACCCTAACAAAAAGCCACCGATAATTAGACACATGTATTTCAACAACGAAGCGCACATAATGACTTATCGACTGCTGAATGTCAAGCTCAAATTCTATTCTCTCAATTAAAGAGTTCGTTTCGCAACGTTTGCTAACACAGTCGTAAAGCAATAAGAATTGCGATAAGAATCCATTTGCGCCAATAGTGATTTATTAATATTTAATTGTTTTACAGAAAATGTTATTTCTGTGTCATCTTAGAGATAAATACTAAACATTAAATAATTTTAACCTTTAACTCAACGACTTTTTTTTTTTTTGCAAGATTTATTTAATTTAATTTGGTTTTCGAGTGAAATTCCTGATTATCAAGAAAAATTGGCTTCTAACGAAAGCTTCATTCTAAACTCAACAAACTCAATTTCGCTTTTAATTTAATCTTAAAATTAATTACTTGTATTTCTGTTGTACTTGATTATGAATGTATTAAATTGAAATTAAAATTCGTTTTATCTTTTTTCTGCTCGACCTCGTAAATTGAAACAATTTCAACATGCACGGCATATTTCATTACACACTATTTTTGATATAAAAAGCTCCATGCCAATCAGCCGTCACACGAATTGTATATCAAACAGTGTGATTGAGGAGTTGCTTTACGACTGATACAAAAAAAAAAAAATTTACTACACACATAAATACACACATGCACATATATGAAGGTACATATCTATGTGTGAGCATATCAGAACTAGAACATGCGATAGCAGAAGGAGACACTTGTAGTTGAACGAAAGTTGGTTGTTTTTTGTAGCACAAAAATGTGCACAGAGAAAAATTGTTAAACTTTAAAAAAAGTTAACAAACAGTAAAACAAATAGAGCGCAAGTACAATAGGGATACTCTAATGTATTAACAATGTTAAACACATAAAAGTGCGACTTGATACAAACAATTTAGCCTTTTTAAGTTTAACACGCTGGCATTGAATTGCGAATTGAATATCTTCATGCCAGCCAAAAAGCTCACAGTTTTTTGCAAAAAAAAAAAAAAAACAAATTGAAAATGAAAATAAATTTTAGCAGAAGCAGTACACATTTCTTTTTTCTTCTTCTTTTTTTTTGTGGGTGTATATAAAGTTGATGACACACACTGTTGGGGGAAGAAAAAATCATGACAACAATGACAAGCAATTCAAATCTAACGGTCATGGGGAAGAAAAAATATCGAAAGTTATGCCTAATAAAATTTTGCCCTGCTTTAGTATGTACGCTTGGGCACAGTGGGTCCAGAGACTTGTTGGGCGGAAAATATTATAAGGACAATTCTTCGAGCTTTGATGGATTTTTAAAAGATTTTATTTTTTATTACAATTAAAATACGTATTTGTTTAAGCATAATTTTTTTACCTCATTAAGTGGCACTTTTTGGCTAATAAATGAGCCATAAGTGCAAGTCTTTTTATCTATACCCTAAAATCAAAATTTTATTTTTTGTTTATCAATAATAAAATAGTCTTCACATTTTGGGCAACTGGAATGGTAAAAGTGCTTTTCAAGTTCTTGCCAATAAGGATGATTTCTCTCCGTGGATATAAAAAATTCTTAAGGCTTGTCTTTATTACAGAGATGGGAAACTATCCATGGTCATAACAATTTTTAATTTTCTATTTATTATTATTTTATATCGATGTTCATTATTTGCCATTGATTAATATTTCGAAATAATGTGGGTTTTCAGCCACTATAGATATGAAGGTAATGAGGGCTTACGTTCCGTTACAGCACCTTGATAAGCTTTTAAATTAGTGAATGCTTATCAATTTCTTAGATTGAAACAACGTTTTATCTGTAAAAAATTTAGCATTTAGACACCTATAAGAAGCAAAGTTTGGAATTTTTGCTAAAAATTTTATTTCGAAGTTTCTGGCAAAAATGCAATATATATTTTTCAACCTATAGATAGAATTGAAATGATGATAAAATTTAAAATAAAATAGATGCAACTAATTTGAGAAAATTTATCATATTTCGTGTGACTTCTAGTGAAGAATTATAAACTAAAAGATTGATGCAAAAAAATGCGTCAAAAAAGTTTCCTGTTTAAGTTAGAAAAAATTTAAAGGAGGGATGTGTCTTAGACTCAAAGTTTAAACTTTGTTTAAAATAGTAGGAGGATTAACAAAGCTGGTGCTTAAGCCTTCATTAAGTTATTCGCCTGCACAATGAATACGTATCCGCTAGTCGAAAGTGTTATACCTGGGACACTTTTCACTTTTTGAATACGTTCAGTACTTTAACAAGTGTCAGCTTTCCATCTGTGGTTGTTTCTCATGGTGTATTTAATGTTATAAAAAAGTAGCAGAATGGAAAATTATTTAATGAAGGTTTTTCCAGTGTCTCCATTCTTCTACAATAAAAGTTCTGTGAAGTACCGAACTAAAATAGAATAGGAAAAATCGTGGGATGTAACCTCTCCCGACGCCATCTTCATATCAGTTGAGAAAGATAGAAGTATATGGGTGACGTCTTCTATTTGGCTCGGCCTTCAGTGACATTACAAATATGGTATTCCAATTACTTCTCAGAGGCATTCCAGTTTGTTTGCGAAATTGAATTTTTTTTCAATCACTGTCATTGCATGAACGTTATGGATGCGCAATATTTTTATGGTGAAATATTTGCTCGCATCTTTTCATTGTTTATTTTTTACGACATAAAAGTGAAAATGAAAGCAAATTGTCGACATATTTTCTAATTTTACCAACACATGTGCAGAAACTGCGATATATGCATACATATCATATTTGTATACAGACACACAAAGCCTCTAACATGCTCGTCAATAAATTCTAGGAAATGCTCACTCCAGCCTACACACATACACACATATCGTATCGTTCCCATTTCATTTTATATTCTTTTTTTCACGGCTGATAACACCAACTGTTGTTACATCAAAATTGGAGGAAAAAATTAAAATTTTATACGCAGTTGAGAAAAGCTGCATATGAAAAATGTTAACTACACTTGAAGAAATATTCCTTAGGAAAGCATACAAAGGAAAGCGATAAGCAAATACGGGGCAACTACTGGCAAAAAGCCCTGATACACTATCCTGTGCAATCAAAGAACGGCTTGTCAATTATCGCTTGTTTCGGCTAGAAAAGAACGACACACGAAGTAAAAATGTAATTATGTGAAAGATTCATTTGTTGCCAAGTAGCTCGTAGGCGATCAGAGCAAATTAATTATTTTCCAATTAAATTTTTGTATAAAACTGCGGCACATACAATGCCATATTGAAACTATTTGTATACGAGTAAATTTTTTTGTAGAAGTATGGTGTGAATAAATAACGAATAAGGACCTTAGCCAGGCGACAAAAAAAAGCTGCAGTTTCATTAATTTCTATTTCGAGGATAAATCCCGTGCCAGAAGGCCAGAGTCAAAGACGCAAAGTCAAAGACGAATCAAATTAGTTTACTAGAACAACAGATAATTTGAATTTAGATTTAATTTTTTCAGTGTTTTAGCCAACAGTTGTCAATATTTAACAATCTGTTATTGTCTCTTTCGGTTTTATTACGCACACATACATACATACATACTCCTAAACGACTACTTTCATTGTATCCTTAAAACGCTATTCATACTCGTATTCAGAACACTCGGAACCACATAAACTATTACAAACAAAAACACTTACCCACTATACGTACAGATATGCATACATGCATGCGTGGAAGTGTGAGTGTATGCGTGCGTATATGTATGCATGCATGTATGTGAGTTAGTGAGTTTGTATAGAAAAAAACTTTTGGTTCTTGGATCCTTTTTTTGCTGTTTCTGCTCATTTTAGCACCATTCAAAATGAACGACAAGGTCCTGAGTTATTGTAGATATTGTTTCAGCAGCAATATGTGTGGGAGTTGGGTGCCTAAAGGCGCCCGTTAAGTAGCAACTGTTGTGACTTAAACATATAACAACTAATGACTGTCTGAAACACTTAGTTGAGTACGTATGCAATTTGCCTGTCATTCTAACAATCATTAAATATTTGCAAATATCTTTCTGAAGTTTAATAATGATGTCAAATTTGACGACACGAAAATGTTCTATTCATTATGCTGTTGAAATCTGAAATTTTACGATTATTAAATTGAAAGAACAAAAAATACTCTTTAATAAGCAAAAAAAATTTTGTGAATAGTAATTTAAAAATAAAATTTAATATTAAAAAAATATTAAAGAGAAATTTTAAATAGAATAATATTGCGGAAAAGCCTTCAGATTCACTTACACACATACCAACATCTTGCACCGATTTTGTCCTTAATAAACCGTTTGGAGAACAAAATTATCACAGAAAAAATTGCAAAGTACTAAAGTACCATAGTCTCAGAGGAGTACGGTATATAACTGTAGACTATTAACTGTTTTCACTACAAATATTTTTAAAACAGGAAGCATTTCCGAAATAGCAATTTCTTTCCGTTTCAATGCGCTGTAGTGGCGTTAAAGTCGTAAATAAAGAGCATCAAATTTAGCAAAGGAAGGAGAAAAGTTCAAAAAGTATTATATGTATAGTATTTTAATCTGGACTATACGCCATGCTTCTAAAAAATTCTTCGAAATATATGCCTACAATACGTTCAACAATTCAACATTAATAAAGTTGGAATTGCTCTATTTGGTATTACCGATTACTACTTAACCAGCCAAGAGGATTGGAGATGAAATTGTGTCGTACTACAAACTTTTTGTAGCGCTTCCGTTTACAACTCGGCGTCAGCGTCGTTGGCAGAAGTACATAAAAATTATTACCAAAAAAAGGTCGTAGAGACAAGCCGTATTGTAAGATGGGCTTACCGTAAACCAGCATAATTCAGTTATACGATGTAAAAGAGTTCCCGGTCTGGCACGGATAAGCCGTAGTCATAAAATTATAAAAATACAAGCAACGTGTAAGGATAATTTATGATGGCCAATAACAGAAACAACTGTGTTTCAACCAATGTTGGACTCTTGCAGAATGTTCAGAAGACATTCATTTATAGCCAACACATTTATTTACATGACATTGTCAAGTTCCGAGGGAAATTAGTGATCCAAGAATGGCAGACATCGGCCAGAAATAAAAGTTGGTATTCATTTTATTGTTAAATGTAATTCCATTAAATAAATTCCACACTTTTCCAAGCAATGAATTTTAAATTTTTTAATTTAATTATTAATAATTTTCAAATTTAATTCAATATGTTTTTTTTTGCGGGATGGTCGTCCCCCTCCGCCCTTCCAGGTCACCAATAAAAGCGGCTGTCCACTCGTTGCTTTTTACTTTGGCAAAATCAATACAATTACAACGGAAATTGCAGCTTGTAATTCGTAACACCATAAAGAAGTTGCTTGAAGTCAATGAAAAATACCAATTTATGTCGTTTAGAAATCCAATCAGGGTATCCCAACGTACACTTGTAATATTTTGTTGTACCATTAGCATGAGAGCGAGATCAATTTCAAGTTAAAGCTCCACAGCGGCTAATTAATGTACTCCCAAGGGGATACGGCATTCATCAGGGTAATGTTTTCACTTTTCTGATGTAAAATGTTTATGTTAGTACACAATCCCTGAAATAACATTGTAACCAGTGTCCTTAAAAGAAAATTGAATGATAGAGGTAGGATTTGCTTACTGGCCTAGAATAGGTAAACATCGATCAGTCTTAAATATGTAGAAGACATTCGAAAGAATGACTGGTGCTACGGTCTGCTCCACAAGGAAGGCCCTCATAGGTTTACCGTGAGGTAGGACTGTATTGGTACGAATTTACGAAAATCTAAAGAATTATGTTAAAACTCTAATAAAAAGAGATTACTAAGCTTGAACATTTTTAGATTTGTTTCTTCCTTATGTAATATCCTTCACAAAACCATAAAAATTTAAACTTTAATAAACCGTCAATTCATTGAAACCCGAAATAATATTTAAGATAATGACTATCAGTGTTAATTTTGTGGTAGTTGGCATACAGTTACAAGGATAATTTATAAAGCAAACACACAAATTTATTTCCCGCCATCTGCCAAGACATAGTGATTTTCCAAAGGATTACGAGTTAGAATCACGTTCGCCCATAAAGTTGTTAATTACAAAAACTTTAGTCAAAAATTATAATCACTTGTTTAATAATGAAGCATGAAAGGAAGATTAATGCTACTGCGAAGTATAAAAAGAGTGATTTTATTTAATGAATGCCCAAAATGAAGGTATTGCCGCTAAAATGAAACCTTGCCGCTTTCTCGGTAAGTAATATTTTTATGTAACATCGTGTATTCAACTTTTTAACGCTTGAAGCAATTTATAAATAAAATTTTTTTATTTGTTGTTCGAATAAAAAAGGGTTTCGTGCAATTTATAAATTTTTATTAATGTTTCATTATATTACGGGGAGTATCAACTGGTTGTTATATGAATGAACCTCATGCTAAAGAAGATCATCAGGAGAACTTTAACTAAACGCTGCTTAGCACGACTGGAGATTTATCCAACTTGTAATTAAAGAAAAATGGGAAGTTTGCTTCAATCAAAGTTATAACATACAATCAATTTAAATGCACTGATTTACTCTTTTAAATTGACTGATATTTCTCAGCTCAAATACAAAATGAATAACGAAGTGAAAAGAAATACCAGAAAAATGCGTTTGGAATCTGGTAATGCGTACCAATACTATTTTATTAATTCACTTCCAAGTTTTTTAAGAGTAACTGACGTTGCGATGAATCTAAACGTATCGTGGGTATATCAGCCAGGTTGCCTAACAGTGTCGAAAGCTTTTTCCTGGAAAACGATGTGCATTTCATGCTTCAATAACATCAATTCAATAAGAAAATGTGCTCTCATTTCATATTTAATTAAAAACGAGTATGTGCACATTTTTGTAACATGTGATATAAGTATTTTGCTTTTGTAATATTTCCAAAAGCTTTTATATTTCCATTTTGTTTTTTTTTTTCTGCATTTGTTGTCAATGTCAAAAATAACCGTATCTGGCGCTAATAATGTTAATAAACTTAACATACTTTATCAATATGCTGGAGCTTTGAATAAAATCATATACACTAGAGCCTCGAATTGTATCGTTGATGGAAACCGGTAAAATTCAGTGCATTATAAAATGTTGCAAATGAACTGATTCTTTATTGATTGAATCAATATTTTACATATCACAGGATTTCAGTATATTCTACATTTATTTGAAATTAAGTTAATAAAGAAATCTGAGGTAAATTTAATATAATAATTATTATAATAAATTTAAATTTAGAAAATAAGTTCATTTACATTTACATAAACTTTGAATGAAGAATATAAATTTCATTCCAAATTAACTCAAGCGATTGTCATCTGATGAGCTTTAACGATCAATTTCTTCCAGATCAGCCTTAAATTATTCTGCTACTAATGTATCAGCACCAGCCGATGCTGTCTTTTAATGCTGTTTTTTAATGCACCACTGTGGTGCATTGAGAATTTTCTTTATAATCGTTGTATATGGATTGCTTATTTTTTTTTTTTGTTGTGCATGGAAGTAGGAAAAAAAGGGCACATTTTAATCATTAAAGAATCTCTTTCTTTTCTAACTTGTTTCCACTGAAATGTTGCAAAGATCTCAGTGAAATGCAACGCAATTGTAACGCTGCGTGTTTTCTCGGTATTGGGAAATACTAAGCCATCGGGTCTTTGAAAGTCCCATAGATGTTTTTTGCTCCGAGACTTAACGCTCCAATACAACCAGTCTTAGTATCAAATTAAAATATTTTTATTTCCAATCATTATTCCATTCTTAAAATGTTTTATGGGGTAAAATGCTGCACTTGTATTTGAGAACCAAATTCTTATTTCCAAACACTCAACTGAGAAACAAAATAACATATAACAAAATAAATGAGAAGTTTTATTTTTATACGTCACTTGACAAATAATGTAATTACTGTTAAATCACTTGCAATTACGACTTGAGTTAAAAAATTCAAAAACATCATGTGTAGCCATCTAGTGATGCAACTTGAGGCAACAGTGTAATTCAGAGAACTTATTTTGGTTTGATAACTGAAAAATGTTACAAACGTAAAACATTTCAATTGTACTTACAAAAAACCGATATTAATTACTTAATTGGTCATGTAGCAAACAAACTATTCGTAATAATGAAATTTTGGCTTGCAAGTTGAGTTTCTAGCTCGTAAGAAAAAACTTACATCAACCCCTCCTACCGTGCGCGTACAATAATCAAAGAACCTAAATTGTATAACAAATGACAAATAAAATTGTACGCAGATTTTTGCCAACATAAAAGAAGAAGACGTGTAAACACACATACACTCATGCACACGTACAAAAATGTCAAAACAGGAAAGCATTCAATATCTCACTTTCGTTGACATCCAATACCAATTTGTTATTAAAGATACGAAAGGAAAAAAGGGGAAAAATGAAAAATGAAATTATCATATTTTTTTAAGTTTATTGCAAATAGTATTCGTACAAAAGCAAACTGAGGCCGTGTGGGTTGTGGCAAGGTAGTCAAGCTGACATTTAGTATACAGTATCAGCATCATCATCACATGGCGTTAAGCAAACATGACAACTGACGTTCCCCCCATGTTCTCTCTATAGCCAGCTGCTGCTACAGCCCCTTCGCTACCCGTGTACGTGTGCATTATATGGAGGGAATTGTAAATATTGAATAATTTACGTAGAACAAATCGAAAAAAGTACATAAATTTATACAGAAAAAATTAACTATCAAAAAGAAAATATTTTTAACAATAAATAAAAAATACAGAATTTTTGCAAAAGACACAACTGCACCACAGAAGGAAGGATGTGAATGACAATGTGTAGTATCTGTGTATCCACGTATGTACTCTGTATGTAACGAACGTACTTGCACATTTCAAATGTAGTAAGCAAACAAAGAGAAAAAAAGAAGTAGAAATAAGTCAATCTTTAAAATAAAAATTTAGCATATAAATTGCCTTCCTTAAGCATATCGAATCCCATATTGAATAACACAATACATTTCAAATTCATTCAGAATATTAAAATTTTATCATCTTCTGCTCATGTTTATCCGGCAGCAGTCAACTTTGCATTTGCAACTTGTTTTCAAGCCGACTGATTTTTAATCAAACATTCAATTCGCAGCAATAAAACGCACATATTTTCATTTGGGTAAGAAAGCAGCCGTTTCCTTGCTGGCTTTGTAAGTTCAAATTATGTGTCGTTTGCTCCTTTGAGAGGTTTGGGGAGGCTTAGAAGTAACACTTTGACAAACAAGCCCAATCTTTATGAGATAAATATCACAATATTTTGTAAGGAGTTGTGGCAAAGTTATGTTTGAATTCCAATTCTGGCCTAATGACGGCTTTAACTTGTAGCATAATTTGCAAAATGCAAAAAAAATATAGGCATTGGGCGCTCTCGATGGTGGTTTGAACATACCACACGCCCACTAAGCCTTTTCCGGGATATAAGGAAGAAACAAACTTCAATGCTGATGTACACCGTGCTCACATCCAAATACCATGCGGTGGCGAAAATGGTATCTTGGATTAAGTACTTGTGTCAAAATTGTAGCCAATGTTATTCTTTAAAGACCAAGCTCACGTCCACGCTGCTAAATAGAGAGCAGGTCAGCCGATATTGCAAATCATTAGTGTCCACGCTTACTCATATCAGCTACAGTCCCACTTTCTTCGAAATCACTTAATACACGATAAATAGTGCGACTTCTTGGCATATTGATACTTCAAAAAATTCACACTTATCGATGATTGACTTTAATAAAATGTTTAAACGATTCAAACACGTTGGTTTGCTGAAAATTTTTCGATAATAAATTTGCCACGTCTCTACTTTACGGGCCACCACATATGAACTGTCAAGACTAAAGTTTACCAAAATAGCCACACCCTGTACGTATTTGCCAACAACTTTAACAAATGCAGACTTTGCAAACAGAAAATATTTTAACTTTATTTGGACCGAAAAGTGAAAAATATTATTCGAATTGAACAACTGGCAGCTCTATTTACTCCATTCCTCCGAAACAGTTGCATCAACTGCAGCATTGAAAACGATCACTAGTTCCAATATTTTTCTGTTGTAACTTCACAATGGCAATGAGTGCAACCAATTGTAAATTTATTTTAAATATTAAATTCATTGAATAACGCAACGAGATGCCACTCAAGCTGTACTATACTGTTCTTATCACTCCGTTCAGGCAGTTCTTGTCTATGATGGCGGTAATGATGGTGATGATAATGATGATACCATATTGAAAACGCATGCAATTGCATTCAAAATATAGCAACGATTGCAACATGTCTCATACACTTTAACGTAGGAGTTAGACTTCGATATTGTGATATATGGAATAAGAGCGAGAATGAATTAGTTGCACATCTTCACTTTTACTTGTAATACCCGCTAATATTTTCTCATCGTTTTTTTTCTTCCCTTCTTCATATCAGTTTTAATACTGTTCAGTGCATTTATTTGTCAATCAAGGCTTTACACTTTTATATTCAGTTTGTTTAAAAAGGAAAATATTTATTAAAAATTACAAAAACCCATTTATTTTACAATTTTTAAATTAAATTGTCAATATTTCTGTAATGGCAAAAGTCAATATTCTTAATGAAGTAAGATTTGCTACAAAAGCAACAAAAGCCAAAACGGCTACAATCGCCAGCCAGTAAAGGCATAGCAAAGCGTTGCAAAACTTCCTTCTTTTGGAACAAATTAATCACCAAGTTTTTGGTGTTTTTTTTTTTCTACTTTTTCCAACAATATATTTAGTTTTATTCTTTTCCATTTGCTGTACAAAAAAGTTTATAATAATTGTATTTTATTATCAAAAAGTTTTTGAAAAGCATACATTGTGCACAACACATGCACACATTTGTCAATTACAGAATATCCTTCCTTAATGCAATTTATCGTCTTTTGACCCAATTGTCCACTGACAATTTCACACTCAATCGGTTTGTTATAGGAGATGGAGACTAAAAATTATGATAGAAATGTTTTTGCTTTTTATCAATAGTTTCACTAAAACACAAACACTGACAGAAACATTTTTCAGTTCTTTACTAATTTAATATTTGTAAGCTTAAAATATAATAAAGGCTTTTTAACAAGATGGTAACATTGCAGAATTTTATTTCGAATAGCAACAGATGGAAGATTACAGCGCATAGGACGACTCTTCCATATCGAAGAACTTTATCGTTAAGATCGCTTTAACAAGATAAAAAAAAAATTTGTTATTTTTTTTTTTTTTTTGTAAAAGCTTTTTTATGTAAAAGCTTTTCGTAAAAGCTTTTTACATAATTTTTTATAAGAACAGTGATATGAACAGTGAAGAATAATTTTATTTAAATGCTCTGCCTTCAATAAAGTTATCCAGTTGGGTTGAAAAGTTAGAATACAGTTGCGGTTAAACAGAAATTCGTTTGTGCAACAATAAATGGTTTTTTTTTATTTTTTTGGTGGTTCATTATTTATAGCGTCACAAAATGCCATGATTCACTTCTCTATACAATCGTACGATCTGCCAAATATAGAGCGTAAACTGGAAAAATAGATTAGTAGGGCCCAAAAACGCCATAGAAGAGTGGCAGATTTTTTGACAAGTCAAAAAATTTCCAAATGTTTATGAGAAAGAAATTTTCATACGATCATATTTGTGTAAAAGTGTAGCACCTGCTGCAATGCTCTTCTGATGTGATTTTTAAAATTGGTCAGAATCACATTAGATGATTGTGAATGAATCCTACGACTGTGTACGATAGTGAAGCACGGCCTTAAGCAATCATTGTCAGAGCATGGTGTTCTGAAATCTTTTCAGATGTTATTGTTTTGCAGCCCTATAACTTGAATTTAATGAATTAAATCACAATACAAATGAATGATATGATGTAAGTAAATTCGCTTGCAAAAACAACAGGCAAATTCGGAAGTCAGCTGATTAATTTCCTATTATGAATTTCGATTTCTAAAGTAATTGGAAATTTAGTGAGTTTTAAAAAGCAAACAATCCCAAAAAATAGAATGGAAATGCCAAACGCTTCTTTAAAAATAAATTGCTTTTAGATTTCTATAAGTTGAAGAAACACCTGAAAAAAAAACGTAAATATTGTAAAATGTAGAAAATTAATTAGCGCTTTTTATCCTTTTAAATTAAATTTATTATAAAAGTAATTCGCAAAATGTTCTGAATTATTTCTGGGCTTGCAAAATCTGCATCAACTTCTTATCATTTTATATTCCAAAACTCTTCGACTTATTATAAAGTCAGAACCAGTGTTGCCATAAAAATTTTATTATTAATTGCAAAGGATAAAATATAAAAATAAAAAAATGTAGAGCTGACCTTTAAGGTGAGCTGCCCATGAATTCGTATAATCGCTCCTTCAAATTATACATTTAATTTCTTGCAGTGCACCAACTATAAAACTTTTAAGTTTTAATTTTTCCCTCCCATTCCAATTTAACAAATCATAAAAGTAAAAGAAAAACTTTATAAACTTGACAAAGTATTATATTTTATCTGCGGTTTTGCAGCCATAAGCACCAATTCAATTCATATAAATACGAGAATAAAAGGAATATAAAATTGTGAATAAAACAGTTGGGTCTAGAGACAAGCCAAGAGGAAGAAAACGCACACAGATAGTTAGATGAGAAAAAGAAAAAAATGGATGGGAATTAATCCAGAATGAGTGTTATAAGTTTATGGCGGAGTAGGAGGCCGGAGGCTTCGTACATGCACAAACAATTTAAAATTTCATTTGAATGCAACAAAAGCCGCTTGAGTTCGTTCATAAATTTGCAATTACGATTTTCCATTGTGATGAATTTTGAGCGGATACAGGCTAAAACTGCACTTCCGTTATAAAATAATAAAAAGTGAAATAAAGCACAGAAAAAAAATCAACTGCTCCAGTGGTAGTGGAGCAGTTGACAACGAATAGATGAAATTGAAGGAGGCACTTACTTATGAAGCATCAACATTAATATGCTGAAGCAACATGAAGTTGTACAACATGTAGTGGGCTATAAATTTAATCACTGCCTGCCTTGTCTTGTTTTTATGCAATTTTGCATGCCAAATGTGATAAGCTGCGCAATGTTGGTTTCGGCGTGATGCCTCCTCATAAAAGTTCTATTGGAATTTAGTCAAGAATAAAATTTTTGCTTGTGTCTTGTTATTTCCTATTTTACTTTCTCGCTTGGACGTTGAACGAAATAATTCAAAACCTCAAGAAAATGCAGTTGGGTGACAAAAAGGCTCTGCTGCCATTCGATTCCAGTTGCGGATGTGTGATCGGATTTTTGCTTTTGCCGTTTTCATTAGTGCTGAAAATGCTGAAAGAATTTGCCAAGACTCGATTGCAATACAATACATGTTTGCTGTCAAAAATGTTTATTTCATTTTAAAGTTTCTGCAAAGTTGCTGTGCTGTGGCATTGACGATATGGGAGGAGTGCAGATGGTTCGATTATTGTAGAAATTCTATATGATTTATTAAATCCTTTTATTGTTGCGGTTTTGGCACTCAAATATTTTAGTATTTTATTGGTGTGCATACTGATTACTAAACCGCATCATGACATCATTTGCTACTGCGAGCCATTGTGAGAGTGCAAGCAAGGAAAATTTATGCATATTTGGGTCAGTGGACACTACAGAGCTGAAATTGCAATGTAAAATAAAATTATTGGCCACTAGTGATTAGAATTTATTTGCTTGTTGTGCAGTAACCCTGTTTTTTCATTTTTGGCACTTTAAAGGACAAAGATGTTTAATATGCATGCAAATTTGCATAAATCAAAAAAAAATTAATTTTTAAATATTAAATTTTTCTACTCACAAGCTGCAATTTGTGGAATATATACACTGAGAAAGTGAGAAAAATCGGAAAATAATTTTTTAAAATCACATTTCCAAATCAAAATAAATAAAACGATATTTAGAGGAAAAATACATTTTGCAGAAGGTGGCCAGAATTTAACTCTCATCGCAATAATTTCACATGTCCTTACACTTTCATATTCCATTTCACATACGGACTACAAGACTCAGAACAAAAGTCCTTAAAAATATTTTTAAATACTCGTGCATAACATTTCACAATAAGAAATGGGAAGTATTTCATGACTATGAAGAAACGCTTCTTAAAAGTAAGAAAATTTCTAAAAAGTACAAAAGTTTTTATCACAAGGAAAACGAAGTATAATGTGGAAGGTCTATAGACATAAAAGGAATTTTGGTTTCTGATTTTAATTCTTTTGCGTTACGACTGGTTTTTTCGAAGGCTTAAAGGTAATACTAATCTTTACTCAGGTCTAGACCTGAGAGACTTTCCAACGTCAATTCAAATAACTTATGGCGTTTTCTTTTCTACATTAAAAATGTTGCCCGGTGAAAAGGTGCCTTTTTAAAATGTTTTGCCCGCCCTGTGAAAGTGCAATTTTTTATATAACGAGAAAAGAACACAAATTAGAAAAAAGTGCAATGCTTTTTTTTAACAGCTGATAAACAAACATTTTCTGTATATTTTATGAAATGTGTATACAAAAATGTTCAGTTGCCAGATTGCTAATTCATCTGCTGGAGAAAACAAAATTATTTTTTTTTAATATCTCATACAAATAAGCATCCGCATAGTGGTCTTTTGTTTGTTTTATATGATACAAAATATAAAAATAATTATTAAAATCTAATTTTCTGACTCTTTTAACTCAAAAGACTTTTTTTGAACATTTTCTGGTGCAAGAATAAAAACCATGTGTTTTACAAGGCAATTTCTGCCCTCTTGATTTGTTCAGGGCAAAAGTGCAATGCCTTTTGCACTGCGAAAGGGCAACATTTTTTAGAAAAGAACACGCAACCCTTTCACAGGGCAACGCATTTTCGAGAAAAGAAAACAAAATTGCCCTCCCTGCGGATAGTTTTGCCATTTTGCACTCACTTTACTTAATACCGATTACATGGCAGATTAGCAGGAGAGTAGTATTTCCGAGTGATGTAGTGAAATTTGTAGTTGAGTGGTAATGAAAATTATTATAAAATATTTATAATAAAGGAAGAAAATATTAAACATAATTAGAAAAAAAATTTTGCATAGAAATTTGAAGAGTTTATCATGTGTAGAGATGTATTCAGAATACACGGTCCATGTGTCTGTGTGATATTTTAAGTTAGAACGCCAATTGTGTGGCATATGAATTCTGTTGCGCATTTTAAAGTGCATGTCCAAAATGTATAATGACTGCCACTTTTGTAAATGATTTAATTCTTTTTCATCTGCACAATAATCCTCTCAATAACGCAGTAACGCCTGTCGTGTTACACTATTTAAAACAGGTAATGCCGGCTGTCTAGGTTGGGCTACATTAGACAACATTGTTGTGGAACATAAGCGGAGATTTTTCAGTTTTCTTTTAATGAAATTTAAATTGCATAAAATAAGAACTGAAATAAATTTAAAAAAAAAATCCTTAAAAATGGTTTTAAAAAAATTGCAAGTTGCATAATTTTAATCTATTGAATGTATTTTTTCAAATTTAGTCCAGTTCTTTTTTTTTGTCCTTCTAAGGGTACTCTTAGGCGTACTTCTTGGAAATTGAATATAAAAGTTTGTGGAATTCTTATTGCTCAGTGATAAGATTTACTTTAAATAAAAGTTTATTTAAATCACGTCCTCTCTCAAAATGTATTTTTCCTGTAAATATCAGTTTTACTTTGGAAAAGTTCTCGTAAAGAATTATTTTTTGGATTTTCTCAGCAATTGGTTGTATTCATTGTAAATTTCTGATAGTTGCATAGATTGCTTGATTAAAATTTCCAAGAACAATGATTTTTGATAGATGGAAAGCGATAAGATGGATAGATGGAAACACTAACTATAAGTCCCCTACTACCCCAAAAAGCTTCAAATGAGATTAAAATATTTTCTAACTTCCATTTTTCTTTTCTTTATTTAATTTATTTTAATTTTACAATTATAAAGAGCAAACAGTTTACATTAGTCACACGTATTAGAAATTAGCGCCGATTCTGGTGAAGGCCTGACAGTAAATTGAAGTAGTGGCCTTTTCGTTAGCTAGTGCAAAAAAACTAAAAAATATCGTTGGCAGAATAATAATGTGATACACGGCAGAGTTAATGTGCATTAGTAGCCTTAATTCAAATTAACTTGTGCATTATCTCCATTCCGCTGTGCATTTAGATTAAAAGTTAATGCACTAAATCAAACTGCATTTAGCTGTTTCAATATGGGAATATCGCCAACAATCAATGAGCTGTCGGCAACATTTAACAAAATACAAATATGATTTCAATGTAGAAAATGTAAGACTTTTTAATTCTTTTCAGCAAAACAAAAAAGAAATATCAAAATCTAAATGGATTTTGTCAATTTTAAGATTTCCATATGAGCCTCATATTATTGTCCACTCTCTCAATATATCGAAATTTTTCACATAATTTTATATTGACAATAATGAAAAAATATTGAACCTACAAATTTCCACAGTTACTTTTGTCTTAATTCAGAGTGTTCAACTGCGACTTCAACTTGGAGCAACACGAGCAGACTATTGGATGCCTGAACAATTTTTACATTCAGGAGTAGTTTCAGCAAAAGTAATTTCAGCTTTCTTTAAAATAAATGCCGATTTTTCACCAACAGCAAAGCTGCTAATCCTATTTTCTGCACTCCCTCCATTTGATCTCGATGTAAATGCAAACAAAAATGATTAAAAAAAAAACAAAAGAAACAGCTGTTTACTAAATCCAAAAACTATCGTGTGCCAGGATAAAATTTTAATGTGCATTAACTCTGTCGCGTGTCTACCCTACATATATTTTTATTTCCAGACATTTAAAAGGAATCGCACATCTAAAAGTAAACCACTTTATAGGCAATTCGTATGTTGTGCTGAAAGTACGCAATAATTTTGTAAAACTTTTAAAATGCGTTTACAAGGAAATATACTTCTGCAGTTAATTTAAAAATAAATTGCATTTGTTAAACTAAAATCGTCAGAACTTATTATCCGATATTAGAGAAGTTTTCTAATACTGTATGAAGCCTTCCCTCAAACCCAAAAAATTCATTGAATGAGGAAGGACTTTAAGCAATATTTAAACGATGTCCTTTCTTAATATTCCTTTTTGATTTAATAGAAAAATTTGCAGCAACATTTCAAAATAATATAAAAAATGGCCCACAAGTAAAAATTTAATTTTAATAATATTTCTTAGCGCTTTTTCTGTACTTTGCAACAAAGAAAAATTTGCTTTCCCTAAGCAAGATGAATTGTAACTTTTTACATTAACGCCGGCTAGAAGAATCATAAACATAAAAGAGAAATTTCAACTCGGCCTGGTAAGGGATGTACTTGTAACCCAAAATCAAACAGGCATCATTATCTTCAACTAGAACAAAGTCATCCAATTCGAATAGAAGTAAAAAAGGACTTAAAAAAACTACACAAAAATGCAAATGTTTTTCTTTTACGACTTTAATAGGAGCAAAAAAAAAAGCCGGAGAGAACCATTCAAGCTAAAACCCCCATAATATCTTTTGAAATTGAAAAACGTTAAAAAAATTGCGATATAAAAAAGCAGCCATTAGACGGACATAAAGAGGAAAGAAACGCAGCCAGGAAAAAAACACAAAAGTTAAACTTTGTTATTTCAACGAAACGAATGCAAAAGAAAAAAAAACAAAACAATTTTCCTTTTGCCCTCCATTCTCTAAGTAAATAAAATTAACAAAAAAAAAGGAGAAAAAAATCTCGTTAAGAAATGTCTGAGAGGTTCCACATTTTTGTTTTTCTTAATTTTTCTTTTACTGCTGCAAATACTCGTAAGAAAGAAATTGTGCGTTTTTTTGACTTTTTACTTTGTTGTTTCTAAAAGAAAAATGGCCGAATACAATAAAACTTTTCCTCCAAAGTTTTCAGAGCTCTCTAATGTCAGAAATATATTTTATTCTTGATGCAGCCACTATAGGCGACTGCTATTACAAGCTTGTATAAACTCCCTTTTATATGCAAGGAGGCCAGCGAAAGAGATTAAAAATGATTTTTTGATTTTTTGTTTGTTTTTATTTGCTTTTAATTTGTAATCAGAGGCGAAAAGCATTTAAAATATTTAAAAGGCACAAACGAACATACGCTTTTACATGGTTTCTAACATGAGAAATTAAAGTCCTTTCAGCAGCTTGAAATGGCAACTAATTGAACTTATTTTTGATCGAGAAGCAACTGACTGGCAAGGGGTTGCTGCAACCACAACTTTTATTTAAAACAGAAGAAATAAATTTTCATTTAAAATATTCGAAGTGCAGCTTTTGCATTTGTTGACATCATCGCATATGCCACACCACAACACATTTCTTTCAATGGATTTCAAACTTCAATGCATCTTGTATATAATTTTGAATGAATTGTCACATACGAGGTATGTTCAAAAAGAATCGTGAATTTTAAAATTCTTAAACGGACGAAACTGATTTTTGTTCACGGCCTTAATGTGCATGGCCTGATTTCTTTTAGTTCCTCCCATTCTTTAGACTTGCTTGTTATAAAAATTTCACGATGCACTTTTCATGCCTTTTTTTTATTCTTACAGGTAAAAATATCCTTTTTTACATTTAGTTTGAAAATTCTTATTACTGTCAGCTTAATTATTGGATTTCGCATTAATATTTTTTTCTGATGTGGCAGGAGATCGCAAGTTCGATTCCTGTTTAAGTTGATAACAAAAAAAATTTTAAATGAAATTTAATACAAATCACTTTCTTCAGGGGAATCGAATTTTATTCAACACTGCAAGCAGAAAAATATTGTAATGTGTAATGTAATGTAATGTAATGTATATATTGTGAAATATTGTTAAAGTTCAAAAAGGATATTGATTTTTACAGAAAATTATCTTATGGCAAACAAACAAAATTGCCGTTCCGGGAAGCACTAAAAAATATGTCAGTAATTGTGTTTTAAAAGCATTTATTGGAATAAATTCTGTTCGAATAAATTTTATTCGATTATTTTTCTACTTTTTTTTAGAATACTTCAGATTATTTCTTTTGACTTTTCTTTTAAATATATTCTCCATTTACGAATTACAAAGTATATTAATGTATTCATAATTTCAAATAAATTACAAATTTTTAACAAAACTATAGAAATCAATTTGTTTAAGCACCATGAACGAGGATTTCCTTGCTCAGAATAGTCCTTCCTCATAATCAGGGAACAAAAATTAAATCAAAAGTCTTGGAGGATGTTTTCAAAATGATAAAATTGTAACAATTTAGCTTCGAATACTCTGCTCTTCACATTTAAATGCGGTTTTGTAAGAAAAAAGGATTTATTCTATCACACACCCGCATGTTATGTCCAGTATCACTGATTAAAAATTTTGAAATTACCCGTATGATTTGCAGCAAAGCCAACCTTCAACACTTTTGATATCTCCGTATTTTAATTAAATTTTAAATCACAAATCAAGCCCACATTACTTTTATTATAATTGCTTGGCAAAAACAATTCAGTTTATTTTTATTTCAGCACTCGTGAAAATATAAATTATGGCTGAAGACTCCTTCATTATTTTCCTTTTGTCCTACTACAACTTAAATAAATATTAATTACTTTTCACTTGAAGTTATTTTGCCTTTTTATTTTTTTACCCTTTGTTCCTTTAATTAATGAATGAAAAAAAGTAGAAGAAAAAGTTTTTATATAAAAGGTCATAAATAAGATGCTAAATTATTCATGCAATATTCTTTATTGCTCCTTTTTGTTCATTTTTTTTTTCCTTTTTTTGTTCCTTTTTTTGAGTGTGTTGGCAAGCTGGAATAAATGCTCAAAATTTAATTAATGATCAATAATGGCTGACAAGCCATTCATCAATCAGCACCTAAAATTATTTAATTTTGCTTTTTATTTCTTTTGCATTTGTTTTAGTTTCCGCTGTTTTAAGATTTCAACTTCCGCTTCAGAACAAGAAGTATAAAATTTATTCTTCTTTCATTCTCTTGCCTTTAAGCTCGTTCCTTAAACTTCTTTATTTATTTATTTCTTATGATTTTTTTTTCTTACCGAAAATCGTTTTATAAGCGATTTTTCTTTTCTTTGCTACTATTTGCTCCTCCTCCAACGAGCACAAACTGTTGAGAAATAAAACTTTTAACATTTATTTACCGCCAAAATGTTGCCTTAATAAATGTGCCATCAGCGGATGTAATAAAAATCATTAAATTGTTGCAAATAAGAATTTAAATTACAACTGAGCACAAAAGATTAAATGGAGGAATTAAGAAAGGACTAAGAATAGAATGTAGTACATCTGATAATAGTGCAAAGAAAGCGCAGGATGCAAATAGAAAGGACAGAAATTAATAAATTCATTTTCTATTCAAAATGGCAAACCGAAAGCAGTTAATGGAAACGAGCATATCTGAAAGGATTGCAAAGTAAAAAGAGCCTTAATGCAGTTCTCTGCAGGATACTTCGTTACACTGAAGGGACTTGAGGGTTTTTTTTTTTTTTGCTGTAGTTCAGATATGAGTTTCTTGATGGTATCTCAATTATTCGCTTAGCATAGATTTTTTGCGGATTGGCTAATGAAGCACTCGGAAACTCTAGTGTTTGATATCTTTTTCGGAATAGTTTCCTATATTTCTGAGGTTTCGTAATATACGATATTGACGAAAATGGCATTTCCATTCCAACTTTTCGGAAATATTACTTCAAATAGGCTCCACTCTCAATTCCATCGAATTACGCTGTGTCGAGAGTAAGAACGCAGTCTTTCAATGTCCAGAACCACCGATTGTGAGCTGGCGAGAAGAAATTGTGCCACATCAGAAAACAATATTATTGCGAAATCCAATAATATTGAGATACAAACTTTTAAAAATGAGTATCTCTACCGGCTTTAATCCACAGAGATATAATGACATATTTAAAATGATTTGGTAGGAAATCATCATTCAAATAGAAACCTCGATTTCCCTGGGTCCTCAAAAAAATGTATAATTGATGATGTGCAAGCCAAATATACAGGCCACTATGCAGAGTGAATGTTAATAGCTGAATATACATGCTCGTTTCTGATCAAGTAATAATCCTCTGAACAGAAAAATAAATTTAGAATGAATTTGTATTAATTTTCCACACAACAGTCTACTTATTCTGTTATAAATATTAGTAAATAAAATAACTAGTTAATTATTCTCTGAAATCTAAAACGTAAATTATTTTATTTATGTATCTGGCAAAAAAAAAAAATTGTTAGTCTTCGAAAATACTCGAAGGAAATATATATTCCACTGGAAGCAGTGGAAACATTTTTACACAAAAATTACATTTTTCTCGCAAGGATGACTTGTGGCAAACAACTGCAAAGTTGAGTAATAATTATACCTACATGAGGCGTATTGGTGCCACCGGCGTACAACACTCCTGTCCCCATTAAGTACACCAGAGCATTTACAAAATGGAGCAATAGCAACACCAACAACCAACGCAGAAATTTTAATTTAATGTGAATTAATTTAATTTTTAACTGTTAAAAGAAATAGTTAATTAACAAGATTTCTGTGATGTGATCTAATTTGCGTCGAATTTAGTCCTTTTACTTTATTTCTTTACTTTTTTTTTTTACTGAAAATCAACTGTTTGCAGTAAAAACCCTTTGGATTCAAACTCCGCTAACCACAAGTATTTTATTTATAACTTTAAGCCAAATTACAGTCTTTAAAATAAATATTATAAATAAAAATGTTATGGCGTATACCGCGGCAGGGCGTTCCATTTAATATTCACTTTCGTTCACTTCAATTAGTTTTCAATTTATTTATAATGATTTTTTTTTTGTTTCATTTGCATTTTCATTCTAAAAAAGAAAATTCTTCCAGCCAATAATAAAGAATGTGTTTTCCATTCTCTTTTCTTTATTGAAACTTTTCAACAAAAATTAAGCCATTATAAAAAATTTGCACTTGGCAAATGTTTCCTTTCACACAACATTGAACAACAACAAAGAACGGACAAAAAAAAATTATACACACATACAAATAAAGCATGCACGGTTGTGTTTTTTCTTGTTCTTTAATATTTTTTTTTTGTTTTCTAGTGGAACTTTGAAAAGTGGGTTAGAGACCGATCAATGTGTTAAAATAAGTAATAAACGCAGAGCATGTAATAACACATATTTTAATTTATTATATGAGAAAATTATATGCGCAAACACACACACACACACATGTATTAATCCATACAAACGGAGATTACATGCAGAAAGTATATGAGAAATATTTCGACGTTGTATGTTGTTTATACGTTTTCCTGTGAGTATCACAACTTTTGTGCATACGAGCCCAACAGGCTGGAAAACAATAAAGAAAATATACTTCGTTAAGAAAATATTGGAGGAGTTATAAGCGAATATCTGTTGCTGTACTACATCCTTGGAAGCGTAAAATATTGTAGCAACTCCTAATCTTTACAATCTTCTGAAGTAAAAATCGTTTAAATAACATATGTCTCCTTGCGTTAACATGATCGCAAGACAAGTTTTTAAGGTGGCAGTCCGTTAT
The DNA here is from genome assembly GCA_963402855.1 of Ormia ochracea. Taxonomy (NCBI): domain Eukaryota; kingdom Metazoa; phylum Arthropoda; class Insecta; order Diptera; family Tachinidae; genus Ormia; species Ormia ochracea. The sequence continues at coordinate 31,069,087 of OY727107.1, read as the reverse complement.
CATAATTATCCATTGAAATCATTGCGCCAGTTGAAATAACTGCGCCAGTGTAAAGTTTTCGAGATATTATGCCGATTCCTTATCAAACATTTTGGATTTAAAAATTCCAATTCAAGAAATATTGATGTGCTCTCTGGTGTAAGCCAAGGTTGCCATCTGGTCCTGTTTTATTTACATTCTTTATTACTGATCTTCCATCCGCAATACGGCATTATAACTTACTTATGTGTGCGGATGACGTCAAATTGTTCAGATCATTTAATGGAATTATAATCTCTTGAATTTAAACATCAAACTTAAACTTGATGCCACTTGTTACCTTAATTCGCCAATCCCAGAAAAAGGTGGCATTTTATTAGATCCTAAACTCAAATTTTCTGATCATATTGCAGTTACTGTTAATCATATTAATGAGTGTGTACTTGGGCTTACGAAGCGCTACTCTAAGCACTTCTCTGATCCAAAAAATCGAAAAGATATGATACGAAAAAATCATATCTTTAATTGGTGCATCCATATTTAGAATATGGATCGATCATGTGAGATCCTTACTTCGCTCCATATGTACATTAATATCATCGAATATGTTCAAAAATAATTTTCGTTATTTGGTTTAAGCGGGGCGTGGATGGAAATCCTATGTTCTTGAGTCTTATCAAATTGCTGACTCTGAAAAGTAGAAGAACAACGCTAAGGGCCGCGTTTCTGTGTGGCTTAATACACTGTGATGAGGATTCTGAGTTCTTGCTGAACAGAATCTACTTTAATTTCATTTCGACATCTTTACTTAAGTTTTAATAATTTTTATTACTTTTTGATTTATCTGAAAGTAGCGATATATTAAAAATAAAAATCATTTTAGTTTTAAATCATTAAGATCATTTTTGCTCACGTTGCAGTGTTTTAGTCTGTAAGGAATGCTTGTTTTTTAGACTTAAATAAATAAATAAATATTATTGGAAGATAAACGCTTCAACTGGCGACTTTTAATCACAAAATCTCAAATAAATTGATAATGGCTATTCCCCTTGATCAAATAAAATCATGACCAACTGGACACCTAATGCCAACTGTAGGGCATCATCACCAGAAAACTGAACCTTTCAATACACGAGTAGAAAAATTCTATTTTTTTTATGCCGCCTGAAGAGTAAAACCAAAATGTAAATTTATCATGCATTGTATGAAACAGTAATTTCACATAAAGTTGGTTTCCTTTTGCTTTCAATTTTTTCTAACTCAAATAAAGCTTAAAGCACACATTCAAACAAATTTACACAAATAAAAGGTAATTTACTAATTTCCTGTAAAAGAAAAGTAGAACCAAGAAATGCAAAAGGAATCAAAGAAAACGAAGTTAAAAGTCGCTTAAATAATATCGTTGACTAAATAAAAATTGGCGACTACCCAGTTCTGTAATGGCTGCAGTTAAATAATAGACTTATTGACTAAAAAAGCTACTAAATAATAACGTGAAGGCGAATGTAAAGAATAAAATGTAAAAAATAATAACGATTGCATATGCATGCATGTCGCATGAATTAAATTAAACTGTGAGTCATTCTTACAAAAAAAAGGAGAAAAATATTTTTTTTTTTTAAATGGTAAGCAGGTTGATAAGAAATCGAGAAAAGAGTGTTTGCTGCTTTGAAGTTTTTCCTAACAATAACTACTTACGTTGACGTTTATTTTTTCGCCATGTGGGCAACGTGAAGTTCTTTAGTAGATTCTTTTCTTTTCCTTTTTTTTTTTTTTTTTGGTTATATGTTGTTACTTAAAGTGAAATAAGCAGACTAATAAATCATGGTGTAAATTACTTCATAAAAACTATGAGGTTTTTAACCTCTAAGTTTGACTTCTGGGTAATTTTTTTATTCTACACCGACAAAAATGCATTTTTTTTTTAATATAAACTCTTTACGCAAAATTAGATGACGATTGAAAGTATTGTGGGTATTAAAGATGACTTTTGAAATGACCACTTTTTTCCAATTGTGTTATACAGGTGGGCATGTGATATGAACTGGTAAGGATGTCGAGATTCTGCACATTGGGATGACTTAAAAATCGTTGAAAGTAGACGATGAAGATACCAGCAAGTACAACAAAGTTTCAATGAAAGCTTGTCAATACATTTTCCACTTGCAAATAATACAAGCGATGCTTTTAAATAATTGGCGATCCATTTTCCTTTGGGAAATTGTTAGGTCGTTCAAAAATTGCTTTAAACCGTGCACTCCAATCAGAACATTCTTTAGTTCAAGTATCGTTGCACTGCTGTGGGCTTTCCGCAGCTGCTACTCTAACAGGAGCAGTATGAAAGTGTTTGTGATAATCTTCTTAGCAAATCTCTACAAACGTAAATCCGCAGCTAAACCTGATTCCACATAGTATTTAACTTTTAGGTGGCGCACCATCATTTAGGAATCATCTCTTGGAACTATTCTCGTGGTCATTGCTTACTAAAAGGTTATTTCCTATTCATATTTTATTTATTTTGAATACATACAAGTTTTATCAAGTTTATTTTTATACTCAAAATTGTACCGCCTCCTTCTGTCCTTAAAATCAGTTCCACATAGAAAAATAATTAAATCTATAATACAATAAAATAATCCAATCCGAGTTCAAGCCCTGAAAGCGCCTGATCTGGGCGAATTAGAATTTTTCAATTATTTCTATTATCCGAAAGTAAGCACATCCAAATTAGAAGGCCACGCCAACTTTTATCAGCATCGACGAGTTAATTTTTAGCATTTCAAACTACAGTGGAAGAATATACATTATATTTGTCTAATGTTCTGCTATCATTATAAAATTCCTCCTTACATTTCTCTTAAAAAAATGAATTAAACAAAAATAAAAAGAAATTAAATTGAAAAATAATTAGCCAAATTATGCCACTCAAGAGTTGAAGTCAATTGTTGCTGCATGTATACTCCGTGAAACGACGTGTCAGTTATTTTACTGGCCTGTAAATTGCCAAATATTAATTTAAGTGTATAAATGTTAAAGAGCAATTCCTAATCACACATATAAGCATGGCATGCAAAACGACATTACAAATGCAATTGCATTTAGGGAGCTGCAGAAAAATAGCAAAAAGTTCAGAAATACAAAAACTTGCATGCAATCGTTAAGAAAAGCCTTAAACTAAATAGCTGAAGTTTTCAACTGAGGAATAAAAAATTCGTCAAGCTGAAAGGCTTTATACAGTCGAGGGCATAACATGATAGATAAAATGGGGCTTCTGTTTTCTTTTACATTCCGAAGGTCAATTTTAGATATATAAATTATTGTCAAGACTAAATAAATATCGGCACAATGATATTAAATATTTTGTTATGAATATTGATACAGTTTTAACATGGAAAATTATTTATAATTTCAGATAAAGCATCTAGATATAAAAACAAGGAAAATGGTCAAAATTCAGAAATGCAGCTAAATAAACAAATACAACTCTCTAAGGGAATTTTAAAGCTTATCTAGGCTTGTGGATTGCAGTTATGGCGAATAACATTTTAGTCCAACATTGACATTGACCAAACATATTAGACTTATACATCTATAGTATTCACCATTTCATCATTCTTCCTAAAGTTAAAGGAGAAATAAATGATCCGAATTACTTAAACAAACTTAGCAATGAAGAGAATATTCCAGCTTTTGCTCTTTCAGATGACCCTCATTAAGTAAGAGGACTAAAAGGACTGCATATGTTATATTTTCCTTTTAACTGGAAATGAAATCCTTTTAATAATTTTGATGTCTCTTAAATGTTTCACCACCTTCTTTTTAATTTTTTTTATTAATTGCTTGTTATTTAATTCGGAGATTGAAAATAAAATCAAGCGAAAAGTGGATAGTTCAGATAGTAAGGATAATTTGCAGTTTTGAAGGCAAGGAAACCCCCTTGTAGTCATATTTTTTAATAAGATATATAGAAGTTTAGTTACATGTAAAGAATAAAATTAAAAGCCAGGTGAAACATTGCGCACAGAATGTTTCACAAGTTGTAAACGAACACCGAAATAAATCCCAAACATTCTGATGGTGTCGCAAAAAACATCTCATGAAGAGTATTTTCCACAGCCAGAGGTATTTGTGCCAGAGCGATTTGATGAAGAGAATGGTGGCACGAAAAAGTATAAAGACATGGGAGTCTATTTGCCATTTGGGGATGGTCCAAGAATATATCTCGGTTTGTTTTCACTTTATAGCACACATACATACGAATACGTTTTTATTCATTCATCCATTTTGTTACTCTTCCGTTTGGTTGCTTCAAATTTCCAGGTATGAAATTTGGTTTATCGCAATCTAAAGCCGCAGTTTCCGAGGTAATTAAACATTTTGAATTAAGAGTTAATGAAAGAACACGCAAATGAAATGCTTAATTGGATAAGACATATTCAGTGGTCACTTAACGGCCACTAGTACAGACTTAGCAGATTTTGGTGAGCACATACAACTGCACAGTGTTTCACCCCTGAAGTTAAATGAGAAACATCATAAAAGCGCTTACCGAAGAGGCGCTCCGACACTGCTCCTTATTTCTACCTTTGCATCATCTGTCTTCCTCTCACTGAAGTCTAATGCATTCTAATACAGTCTAATACCGTCGCAAAAATACAAGATTGAAGCAAATACAAGATTGACTGTGATCTTTTACATTTCTTGTCTATTGCGAAGAAATTAGACTGCATTAGACTTCATTTATCTCTGAGATTTTACTTTATTTAAAACCATTCTTTGAAATTGTGTTTCTTTAAAATTGTTTTACATTTCTTAATTCACTTTTATTTTCAAACTGCGTTAAGGGAATTGCATCTATTGTTGCAAAGTATTTAATTTATATTCGTTATCAATAATGAAATGAAGACAAAGTAAAGCATTTAATAAATTGCATTTAATAAATAAACAATTAAAAAAAATTATAAAGAACTTCTGTTCAGAAAAAGTTAAAAATGATGAAAATGGGAATTCGAATGGGGGAAAAGTAGACTTTGCGTGTAATTTTTTGTTTAAGCAATAAAATAAAAGCTTATGGGGGAACAACAGACGCCGCTGAGATATTAAACAAATCAAGCCTAAAAGGACTACAATACACGAGAAAAGAATTTGTAACAACTTACCCTGGGGTAAATGGAAACAAAACTGGCTGTTGCAAAAATGCCAAACCCTTTAAATAGAAATTCAGCATAAACTTTTGATTTGAGTTGTATTAGTTGGGGCAAAACAAAAATGGAAAAAACTTTCACTTCCAATTATAATTTCGTCAGTACTTTAATAAAAGCTGGAATGATAAAAAATTGCATATAGTCTTAAAAGAAAGCAAAAAGGGTCAAAACTATTGGTTAAGAACAAAAAGTCTTGCAGAATAAAAATATCTAGGCAGACATTTAAAAGCATACCTACAATAATTCTTCTAATACATTTTAGGGAAACAGCAGAAAAAGTTACAGAGTATGATTATATAAAACAAATCTGTGCAATCATGCAATAGTTTACCAGGTAATGAAGGCCATGAAGAGTAAGAAATAGTAGTCCAACTACATCATTACGTTGCATTTTATATTAAAAAAAAATCTAAATTTTTATACTTATGGATTTTTCCCCTTTTTTTTATCAAAGAATCTATTTGTAAGGCTTCAAGAGAAAACCCCCATCTATAAAAGACGGCTTCCTTCACAGATGCCTTTCCGAAAGTACTTCCTGCTGGTTAGATAAAAGTGTTGCTGATATATTTGGTGTTTTCCCCGTTATTATAGAGTTTGTAACTTCAAATCTTTCCAATAAGCTCGTAAAATTTGTAGCGTTTAGGGGGCCGCCCTACTTGTGTGCTGCATCTAGTCGGCATAATAAGGAAGCGCTAGTGAAAGCTAAAGCAGACAAGACTTATGCAACCCTTTGAGACCGAATAAGACGGTTTTCATTTTATAAATTTTTTTTTACTTCAGCCGATATAATAATCAGTATTATTATATTATATTATATTATAAATATTTACATACAATAGTCACATGAGATTAGCCTGCTGTATCAAATTCCGTTGGCTTCTTAGAAACATTTATTTTATTGCATAAAAAAAATTAATTGAATTTTATTTTTAATTTTTAAATTTTTAAATATGTCTCAACCGAATTTTTTTTTTTTATATATTTTTCTTAACAAAATGTTTATTAAATATTTTATTTTGGCTTTCCACGAATATTTCTCTTGTTAAAAAAGGAAATAAATTTATTAATGAAATAAATTAATTAATTGTACAACATAATTCCAAAGCACAACAAAAAATCTTTTATAAAAATGAATAATCATTTAATACCTTAAAGTACTGGTAATAAACATAAACTAACTGTCTCAAAAGAGTTTGTATCAAGTTCTAAATAGAAGCAACGACTGACAAAAAGTCATGAGCAACTTTTCTTAAAAAACTTTTTTATTGAGATTTCTAAAAAGAAAATAAACAAAAACATACAAAACTTTCCATTCATACAAATATTATTTTCAACGCAGTAACAGTAAAATTAAACACATACAGTACAGTACAAGGATAATACATAAAGACACCCATATGAAATCGTATGAATAAATAAACACGCATAATGCCACAACTGCTCGTTACAAACAAACTCTCGCTCAGAAAGTTGTGAAAAAGACAAACTGATGTTGATTGGAAAATTTATGCATGGCCTCAAAGGGATACTATTTTCCAGCTCCTACCTTTAGCTAATAAACCAATCAGGATAGAAAGGATAACTGCATAAAAACAGTGTGTATAAATTGCAAAAGCAAATGATGGCAACAAAATGATAAAATGTTAGTTGGCTGTGGCTCGAAAGTATTTTGAGCGGAGAAAACTTTGATTTACCACACTCAGGAAAACTATTTTATAAAAAGAAATTCCGTTTAACACGCACTGCAGCATAAAAATGCTTCAACTTCCTTATCGGTTTTGAGAGTTTTATTGCCAACCTTTTAACAAACTTCTGAGTGTAAAAGAAGAAAGTTATGCTTCCCACACAGGGACAAGTAATTGATATCCTTTTCAATCATCTTAATTTTCAAAGAAAAACAAATAATCATTTTGTAGCATCCAACAGCAAAATTTATAGAACGAAACCAGCTGTATGCATTTATTATAATAATTCGAAATTGATGATTAGAAGTTAAAAATAAAAAGTTGGAAATTTGAGCAATTGCATGCAATAATTCCAATAATTCTCACCAGAGGGAATTTACGATGGAAGCTTAAAGCCTAAAAGGGTTTAAGATATTGTAAACATAATCAGGATTTAGCACTTCGACAAGCTGGCAGTAAAAAGCAGCAACACTGCACATGAAATAGTCACACGCCAGCACCACCAACTGGCAGATGGCTTGTATTGTTATCGCGTTTGTATCTTGTTTGAAAACTATTATTAACAGCAGAGCAGAAAATATAAAAATTAAATAAGGCAGAACAAGTCAACCGCTCTGTGCTGCACGATAGGCACGCCTACTTGTATATGGATAGTTGAGCAAGGATCTTCTGAATTACGGCAGCGATATGTTGCAATAACATTACACTTCTAATATTTTACTTGTCAGTGGCAGAATCTTTGGAATTATTAGAATCCCCTACGGAAATTGGGGAACAGTAAAAATTAAACCTCTCCACACTCGTAACATTTTCAAAATTCTGCGTCACTGTCACTGCGATTTCAACAATTGAAATTGTAAAGCATTTTCATTATAAAGAATCTATAAACCAGATTTGAAAGATACTGGAGGTATTAATCTGACTCTTAATCACTACTGATTGATTATTCGAATAATCAGCTGACTTCCGTTTTTCGATTTGTAATCGTTCCAAGTTATTCATGGAGTTCGCTATGGTTTTGAATCCTCCATACTTCAATCTGTGAAAAGCCATTCCGTTTGGCAAAATTTTTTTCAGACGAACTACATTTGCAAATGCTTCAATAAGTGAAGGCATAAGCTGGGGAATGTGAACTTCTGGAAATTCGACCACAATTGTATGCATTTATGAGCAATTTCCGCTCTTTCCAATAAAATAAAAACTTTAAGCTAATCGAATTTTAATAAAAGAGACGCTGGTGGAAACCACCTGTACATAACAGAAACGTCTACCGCAGTGTAATGGTGTCTGTTACAGTAGCGTTGGTGTCTCTATAAGAAAAAGTTTGAAGTTTATAAGTTAAGAAAACGACAAAAAATTCCAAAAAATATAAAATCAGGAAAAGATTTATTTTTAGCGGTTGGTTAGAAACCAAAAAGTAAGATTAAAAGTATGCGGGCTTAATTTGGTACCAAAGTACCAAAGCTAAGAGCAACAATTGTGGCAAAATGTTTTAAAGCAGATATTATGCTGGTGTCTCAAAGCGGAGAGTGCTCTTGGATCTAAGAGCCTGTCTGTGCTGCCCTTCCTATCTCCAGGCGAGTGAAAGGGCTGAAAACTATATGTGAAAAATCTGATGATGATTCCGTAGGAGAGAGGAGCATAATCTGCAACACCACAAGCATGAACAATTGAATTGATATGTCGGACTACACACTATACCACATCAGTGAGGGCCTTGAGTTCGTACATGTTACTAAAGATTAACTACAACTAATCCTAAATCTTAAAGAAAATTTATCATAAAAATCGGACCGATTTAGAAAAGAGGCGGCATGAGCTGGTTGCAACATTATAACGTTCTGTAGTGCAACATATATGCAGGCGATATGATTTGTAATATATAGTATATAATATAAGAACCATTTTTGGCAGTATTTTTACTTGTTTGTCTATTTTTGAATGAATCTGTTTACAGGAGCCCAGCATTCCAAATTTCGACAATTTTTTTTTGAATCATATTTAATAACTTTCCCCAGGATTGTACTTTAAAAGTAATAATAATTAACACTCCTGGAATCCTAGTGATTTTGCGTATAACCAACGATTAATGAATGTAATTTGAGTTAACTTAAGACGTAAAACATCGTTATCACAGTAAAAAGAATTTCCATTAGAACAACGAGAATTATGCCGGCCTTCGAGCGCACAAGAGCTACTCAAGCTTCATAAATACATATATTTTTTTCATTTAAAAATGTTTTAACATTCCGTTCAAGCTTGATTACAAATTATATTCCCTTCTCAAAGTATAATAATGAAAGCGTGAATTTTCAAATGAAAGTTTAAACATATTTAGCTTTCAACTTACACTCATTAATACATAAATTGCAAATCCTTTTCCTTATTTTCATTGTTTAATTAAATAGTTTTGTAAACGATAACACTAAGACTGCAACAGAAGAAATAAAGAAAGTGTTGCTCAATGTGAATAGATACAAGAGAGGAAATTCTTCCTAGCTTTTCGTTGTGCTTGAGCTATACCCAACAAAGTCAACCGATATTCGTTTGTAAATATTTTCAACTCAATATCAATATCTCAGTTTAAATATTGAAACTTATTTTGATTTGATGGGGATCCATTGAATCTACAATTATTAAAAGCATAATTTCCGTAAGTGGCAACGCTGAACGTCCCTAACCATAAACTCATGAAGTTAAAGGTTAAGTGTGGGTATCCTCCTCACCCCTCAAATACAATTTTCTTTTAAGGAATTGATTACATTTTCCCCTTAATGGTTTTAATTAAAACGGAATACTTTTATTCATTTAAGCAATTTTAAATAAAAATAGCAACAGTTTAGCAAAAGTTACAGTAATTTGAACAGATCGAAATAAATTATACTCGTAGTATTTTTCATTTGAGGTACGGACTCGTCACTCCATGAGAAATTTTTTGGATTCAATGTATTTTGGATTTATATTAGCCAATGTATTATTTTATGTAAATAAACGTAATAAAAAAAAATTTATTTACACCATCGGACAAAGTAACGCTGGCAGAGTCATACAAATATTTGTTTGGGTTAATTAAAATACACTATAAAAAACTCTTTTAGATTTATTACAAAATAAATATTAAATAACTTAAAATAATTCAATCAAGCAGTACGGGGCAAGAAATATTAATTTTTAATTTAATATTTAATTATAAAATTTGTCCAAGACGATTATCGAAGAAAAGGATTCTTACAAAAGGATTTTTTTAAATGAGGAAATGGCCTCGATGTGATCTTCCCTTGCATTTTGAATAAAGAATAAAATAAAGGATTTCTTTATCGTATAACTTGTAACGAAATTAGGGTACCTGGCATGCGATGAGGAATATTCACTCGAATATTTTTTCTGGAAAAATCATTCGATGGAAGATGTGCTCATATATACACTGCATCTGCCAATGGCAATGGATCCCTTCGTTTTTCCCTCTTAAGTCCATTTTCTACAAATGAAAACTCTTAAATGAAAATATACGAACGCTTTTGAATGCCGCGATCTGGTTAGTTGATACGTCAACAAATTTTATTCGATACGAAAACTTGTTCGATCACGTACATGATCATTTCGAGCCGTGCTAATTCAATCAAATTTTTTTATATTGAACTTCTCTTTGTATGAAAACCATAATTCTTCCGTCAGCAAAAGTACATGTAGTACCCCATAAGGCAAAGGATAATAATTTATAAAATAAAAATTGGAGTCTTTTTTAAAAAGTCAAAAAGCTGATACAAAAGTTCAGGTATCAAGTGTAGTACACCAGCACGCCGATATTTGTATCGGCAGCAGTTACTCTGACTAATACCGATTTGAGTTGAAATTAATGAAGGCATTTGAATATTTTTTCGGACTACAACAAAGAACAAGATGTAAATATTACGAAAATGTGAATAAGTTATAGATAATTTAACGCGTATTTATTTAAATTAAGAATGGGTTGTAGATGGCTCAATAAGAAAAAAAAAATATGGAAAAATATTTCTTAAATCGGTACATGAACTTATTAATGAGAGACGTGGTCATCGATGTCAATTATTTTCAAGTAATCATTATGTTATCAAGCACTATAGTTGCGTTACTTAAGCATTCCAGTCATAAATCACACGAGGATTTTAAAGTAGATGATTTTCCAACCCAATAAGATTAACAAACTTGTTCAGATTTGTATCTGGAAACGTTTACATCCGCTGAAACATTTCCCGTGGAAGGTTGCACTTGACTGATAATTTGCGGAAAGTGTTGGGTGTTAAACATACCTTGAATTTGCTGCACTGACGGCTTCTGGCATGGAAAATGAAAAGTAAACTGAAGCTTCAATATACTGTAGTGTAACGTGACAATTGTCATTGCCAGTGATGTGTGCCACTGCCATTTGACACTATTTAAAAGCACTTGAACAAGTGATGACACATTATGCGTCCCATTGCATTTTCGGCAATGGGTCCCTACACGATTGAATATTAATAACAACACTTATCTATTATTAGGGCAATATTATTTTTTAATTTCCCCTGACTATGAGGAACATAAATAATAGAAACACTTAGCAATGTAAGCATATTAAGAGTGACTTTAGAGAGTCTTTTCATTCTAGATGTGCGAGTATTTTACGATTCACATATTTAGCATAGAGGAAGACCTAAATTGTACAGAAACAGGAACAATCACCTTCAAGTATTCGAGCAGACTAGAGCTGGGCAGGCTTTCAATAAATGAATATAAAACATAAACTTTTATCATTTTTACAATACGGTTAGTAGCTAGTTGGATTTCATTTCCAATATGCAATCAAAATTTGGATTGCATGGTCACTTGGGGCACTTGGAAAGTAGAGTTAGTAATCATTTCATTGTAATGGCATGCTAATGAGCTCCTCTGGCTTTACTTTATTTAATTAAAGCTCTTCCAAAAAAGGAATTAAATAATCAGCCGAATACTATTTTTGAGAGTCATCTGTACCATGCCGCTACTCGTGCACGTGACAAGTCCAGCCAAGCGGAATATTAAGTTTTAGAAATGATTGCAAATACGTAATAAATATGTTTGATTTTTTTAAAGCATCTCGAAAAACTCGATTTAGTAATATTTCCGTTGGCTTCTTTGGTTTATTTATTTGTCGCTTTAGTATCGCATGAGTACATACAATTAAACGATTAAAAAAGTTCACTAATTCACATATTTATGGCTTGAAAAAACAAACTTTAGTTGAAAAAGTTAATAAAAAATAAAAGAGCAAAAAACAACCAGCGCGCAAACATTTCATCGCAGTAACACTAACTGGCTACACATTAACAAAACAGACGAACGTTTTACAAATTCCACTTGTAATGGCATCAACTATAGAATGTTTGTTCAAATGTTTCACTTAAATTGAGTTGAATTTGTGCTGAGGCAGCTTAAATGAAGTTAAATAAAATATAATTTTTACTTTTTGTTACGTTTATGTTACTTCTACTTCAGTTTGTGATATGAGTGGTCAATCGTTCGGAAAACATTACAGTAGAAAGTATTAAGTAGAAATGAGAAGCAAAAGTTGTAAAATAGAATATTAACTTTCACATTTAAATCGCACAATCGAAGGATAATAAATATGAAAAATTAAAAAGCATGCACAGTTAACTAAATGCTGTTGTAAAATAATTCTGCTTTTAGTTGCAGAATTCGTAATGCAACGCAAGTCTACAAAGAGGCACACATGCAATGAACATTTTAAACTCTTTACATTCAAAAACACTTTCCCTTTTGTGCAGCAGTTTCGAGACAAGTTCTAATTTATTTACAAAATTATATATTCTACGAAAAACAGAAAAAAAAATACATTTCAGCCATACCAGCGTCAGTTTAGCTTTAAAAAAAAATTAATACACCTCATTAGTTGTCAACAGCTACACATAAACTCTACATAAATAAATAACTGAGCAACAAATGCAGAGACTGAGGTTAAATAATTTAAATAATTTGTTTAATTTAATGTGCCTCACTAATCTAACGCAGACATACAGCCACACATGCACACACATGCACATACTGCACAAGGTTTCCACACTCTTTATTTGCTGAAACTTTCCTCTAGTCATCCCAACAAACATTTAAGAGATCGTCGCCTAAAAGTGATGCATATTTCCGTTGGGTATATCACGTCACAGAGTATCGTGTAGAAAGGAAAGGATCTTAAAATTCATAATTGTAGAGGAATATTTTTTTAAAACGTTTCAGTGATCATGCCAGTCACTTTCCACTTTTTCCAGCAATATACAACGTAGCACATTAACTATAATTGACCATCTGGTCCAATTTCAGCACTGGCAGCAACATCTTTCGGAATGCGAAAAGAGCTGATACTACGGCGAATACTGAGTGTTGTCGAACTATACTGAATGTATTGCCTTAAGGTGACGCAACTTGCCATACATCCTCTTCAGTGGGGTTACGTTGTGTTAATTTTTACTGGCTTAAAGTAATTACTTATGCTTTCGGTCAACCTGCCATCAACGGTTGAAGCATTGAGAACCATAATTAAAGCCAGTAATGATGACCTATAGGCAGATTTATAGGCCAGATTGGAGAGATCGGTGAACACATTCCAGAAATTAAAGGTGGTGAAAAGTCAATCCATTAATATATTTGGCATGTACAATAAATATATAATTAATTGCCATTGCATCGCAGTAACAAGTGTTCGCTGGGATATGACGCAACAGTTCACACAGCTGTAGATAACTATTGAATATAGAAATGACGTTTTAAGAGGAAGAACAACGAAACTATAGATTTGGTTGCAACAAACTTTTTAATGGAATGATGGAACAGTCACACAGCAAATTATAAGAATAAATTAGAAATATATTTTCACCAATCTAGCCTGTAAGAAAACAAGCGACAATCCAAAGCACAAATCTATAAATGTAAGCTTTTAGTAACATAATTTATATCGTTCATGGAATTGCAAATATCTGTATACAAAACTTAAACACCTGTAACCCTATAAATATTAACAGCACTGTAAATATTGGTAACAAAACGGTTTATGTGTGTCTTTTTACATTGAAACTACAAGCCACAATGTAAACAATATAGAAGTGGCACCAAAAAAAGGAAAAAAGGAAAAAATAAAATATAGTAAAATATAGTGAACTGAAAAGCAACAAGGTGAAATAAAAGTAAATCAATTTTGCAGCACACAATGCTGTTTTCTGAAATAAATAAATAAATAAAAAGCAAACTTGTACTCGCAACACCAACAGATGTTGGATTTCTCTTAGACAAAACAAAAAAGGTTTCAAATTGCTAAAATGTACTAAACAAATATCATGCGAACGTTGGGAATTATTCAAATTAAAAGTTTCTTAACATTTTAGGAAGTGTGCGAGTAACAAAATGTTACTAATTAAAAACTTTAACTTTGTATTTGGATAGAGATTTTTTTGAAATATTTACAAGCGGAGGGAAACGAAGTATAGACAGATTTATAATAGATTTGAATATGTGTATGTATGTGGAGTTCACGTATGCCATTTGAATATATATCCTTTTATTATCTGGCTTGATAATTTTTTACATGAAACATGAAAATAAATTAGATGAGAACTTTCCAAATGAAAATTTTTTCTTTATATATTTTTGTTACTCAATTTGCTTGTAATATTTTTTAAAGTCGCTTAAAAAAGTAAAGCAAATATAAAGCCGTATTGTAATTTTAGCAGTATATAATTTCTCTGCCACATGTTTCCAGCATCAAATCCATGGCGGATATTGCACCAAGTATTCGCTTAGAAGGCAAGCCTCTTGTTATTTGAATGGGCTTAGTGTAGTTGTTCATGAGACAGCGAAGCAGCCAAGTGTGCGTTAGTATTTTCCCAAATACAGTGCCTTAAATAAATAATGACACCATTTACATTATATTTTATGATACGGTTTGATCAGATTAAAATTCATGCACTGGAAAAAGATGTAACAAAATATATTTAACGCATGTCAAACAAATTTTGCTGTCATGAAACTGTACTATCAGTCACTGAAATTTGTCTGAAACCCAGTGCAATTTATTCTTAAATAAAACAAAAAATAATAATTTTTTAGACTTTAGTTCATTTAATAAAATAATAAAAAGAGTTTAATGGTTATTGATGAAATAATGATATGCAGAGGAATTGTGTTACGTATTTCCGAAGATTCCTAGATCGGTAAAGCGGTTTCTACTCTGCTTCCAAGCACATTGATCACTACAGTAGTAGTTGCTTCATACTTTAGATTTTTGGTAGTACATTTCCTACTTTGGACTCACGACTATAAATATGAAGTTACTGTATAAGGGGGGGACTCATACACATAAAAATAGCAAATCAAATGCCGGATAACGAGCTTACAAAAAGCTAAAAATTATTTATTTGCATTTAAATTAAAATGTGTGACATTTTACACGGGTTCTATATTCGCTGCGAACCACAAATTTATTTGCCAAAGACAATTATAAACAAACTAGAAACCGCTCCATATGCTCCAGCAACTAATGCAAATACAACGAAACGACAAAAAAACAGTTTCTCCATTTCAACAAAAACCATTTCAACATCAGAAGCAATTAAATAAAATAAGGATTGAAAAACCAGAAATGCGGGCACAACTGCATACTTAACTAAATGGTGAATAGGGAATGGGGAATGGGTGAATAGGGAATGGGGAGTTAACCGATCTTGAGGTATCGGCTGCATAGGAAATTAAGGCTTCAGTATGTCAGGAATGCAGTTCATTAGATCATTACAACTCAAAGTTCAGTATATCAACTCTCTCGCTATAATTCAAAATTAAAATACACACAATCTACAATTATCACTTCAAAGGACTTGAGCATTGACGAAAAAATGTCGAGCTATCGAGGCAATGCACTTGTAGGCAAAAAAGAAACAATAGAGAACTATTTATCAAAAATAAGCATAAAATAATGAAATAGGTTTTAGAGAAATAAAGCAAATTGTGGAAAAATAAATTTAAAGAAAACCAATCCAATTTGCAATGAAAGTTATAATATTGGAAATACCAAAAACAACAACACAGCTTACTTTTTCGCTACCAAAATTTGACATCTGTGTCGTAAAACCCTGAATCGAAATTTCTTGCTACACATGGAAACTTGTCACTCGCGGATCGAGATGAAGTTGAAAGCTGCGCTTTTAAAACGCTGCCGTAACTGCAGTCTTACAATGGCGTTAGTTTTGTTTGTTGAAGCCTAAACAAAGAAAATGACACCTAAACAAATATAAACATCAGCATGCCAGGGATGCCCGTTCTGTATGCACTTTATAACCACTTTTCTATTTAAGTATGCCCAAAATCCCTTAGTTTATTACAAATAACTCGAGAGTGTTTGCAAAAAAAAGATTATTTTAAAAGTTGATTAAGTTTTTAATCCAAATTTTAAATTTAATTCTTTAAATTTGGCTAATTTTTAATATCTATTAGCCGAAGAAATGACCCCACATGTAAGGAAATGTATAGAAATGGATGATGATGGAGAAGCCAGAGAAGGCTTTCCTTTATATCTCTCAGCGGTATTGATCTTGTAATAGGTGCAGCTACTCTAATATTTGCTAGCATTTCCTTATTCGTTTTTAGTCGGCCCATGAAAAACTGCTAGAAAAGAAGCAAAAGAGGAATTTATATATTTAATCAACACAGGAGAAGTTAAACGAGTAGAGAAAAATGTTTGAGAATTTCAACTGCATCATGAGAAACAGATTTTTTTTTCTGATTTTCAATATCACTAATTTTTTCTTGAATATAATTTAATGGTTTTTCGTATTGGCCAACTTCTTAGAGAAAAGCAAGTTTGGTATTTAGGAGAAAATACCGGTATATTGGTATTCCTACTAGCCTCGTCATATGTTAAATGGTATACAGAGGCACACCAACGACTACTATTACTCGTATCTCCACAAATCTGCAGAAAGAAAAATCTTTTCCAGAAACAAAAAAAATCCCTGCGATTTTCAAAAAAACTTAATCCCTGAACACAAATAAAATTGAATCATTTTGGAGCAAAATTTTCAATAACTGGCAACAAATCTGCATACTAGCATACGTTCAGCTCTTCTCTTTCATACCTCACAAATGGCCAACTTCCCAGAGAAAAGCAAGGTTGGTATTTAGGAGAAAATACCGGTATATTGGTATTCCTACTAACCTCGTACCATGTCAAATGGTCTACGGAGGCGCACCAACAAATACCATTACTCATATCTCCACAAATCTTCAGAAAGAAAAATCTTTACCAGAAACAAAAAAATTCCTGCGATTTTCAAAAAAACTTAATCCCTGAACACAAATAAAAATCAATCAATTTTGAGAAAAATTTTCAATAACTGGCAACACGTCTGCATACTAGCATACGTTCAGCTCTTCTCTTTCACACCTAACACGTGGACGAATCTGCGTATGAGTATTAAAAAATAACTCATACGCCCGTGTTGCGGCCTAAAATGTTGGGGTTACATTACGGAATGAATGGGATGGTTGGTTGGGCACACTTTGCGGTTTTGTTTATAAAATTTTTGCCTAAACATAAAAGTTTTATTATATAATTTTTTTCTGCTGATACTTTGTTAATACCAAAATGTTTGTTTGCTTTATTTTATGATCACAACATTTAGTTGTTGTTTTGCGGTTGAAGATTTTGCCGTAAAAGGCGTCAGTCACATTTACATGTGTTTGCGTTTGCATTTTTGTGTACTTTAAATTTTTTTATGAATTTGTTTTGAGTCTCATTTCCATTTAGTGTAATCCTTCTGGTAAAACCTTTAGAGAAACTTTCCATGTTTAAGAATCAAAAAGGCGTACATTTGCAATTTAGTTAATAGATACGAATGCCCTACATTAGGTCGTAGTTGGTAAACCAACCTTAATAAAATATGAAATAGAAAAGAAATTAAAAAACTTGTAAACAAGAAATTAAATGAATTTGTATAGTGCTGTCACAATTGTTTTCAATTAATTTCATATTCCAATTATTATTTTTTTCTTTTGCATTCTTCTCTGCGTTGATTTTTGACGATGACACTCAAAGAGAGTTTTAGATTGAAGAATTTTGTTTAGCATTTCATTGTAAATATTTATTTGTTACATTAAATTTATAAATAAAATTAAATAAATTATATAAATTATAAATTATATAAATTATTACAAATTATTAAATTATTATTATTATTAAATTATAATTATATAAATATAAAATTATTAATGGCATGTACACTGATTTGCAAATCATGTAATGATTTTTAGTAGCATCGCTGCCTGCAATTCTGTTTATGCATAAAAAGGATTTACAATAAATTTATTGCAGCTTATACCGCCATGGTAGGAAAGACAACGTAACAACTGTTCACTGGCCAAGCATAAGTTGCTTGTTTTACGGCGTTTTGCCAAAATAAATGCCTGTATATGTTTGTATCAAAGTTTATGTTTAACATTCTTCTATTTTCCCCCCTTTTTTGAGTTGGTGTTGTGTCTTGTATTTGTTGAAATTTTTCTGTCGCCATAAGAATATTTAAATAGACCCTACAACTGGAATTTTATACACAATTTCCAATATTTGAAATTTATGCAAGGAATTAATAAAATAAAATTGTTTATTGTTAGGTGCTTGGAAATTAATTTTAAATTTCAATAAGTTCAAAAAAAAAATGCATTCCAATTAGGATTTTTGTAATAAAATTTTATCAATATTCAGTACTAATTGAATTTTTTAATTAGTTTTCTTCTTTTATTTAATTTTTCCCACCACTTTTATTTAGAAATGGTGTGAGAAAAAAAGTACCTGAGCATAGTGAGCATTGAGCCTCAAGCCAAAGTGGAAGTTCCAGATCAACTAGTGACATGGTTTCACAGAACCAAATCCCTTTTTCTATTTATTTTTATTTTTACAAATTTTGTTTTTCAGTTCAATCGATTGAAACGACGGAAAACCTTTACTTGAGCGACATAAAACAAATTTCTATAAGAAATTAGGAAAACCGTAAAATAAAAAATGGTAACAAATTCTTATTGTCCAAAGCATGACAATGTCTGGAATATTTTCAATAACTCGTATGACTACAGTTAGTTGGCTTATTAAATTGGCAGGAAATGTTTTAAAAGTAAAACTTTTGATATTTTGCTTAAGGGAGTAAAAAGTAAAAATATTATGTGACTCATGGAAATGATCTCCCATGTGGCACCAAAATGAAATGGCAGAAAGAGTTACGTAATTTATTCTCAATGTGTTCACCACTTTCGCGGAATAGTGACAAACCTTACAATGATAAAAAATAAATAAAAATGAATAAGAAAAAAATATAATTTCATTCCACATCTTAATAATTTTAAAGACTGAATTCTAAAGTATTAAACAAATTAAACATACACCTGGAGAATTATTGTATCACATACTAAATACACCGTAAGAAAACTTCGACCCCATGAGATCACGACTTGAGCTTGATATGAATATGATATGGGCAAGGTAATGTTAATTATATGCCAAAGTTCTTGCATGTGTGCTCGTGCTCCGAATAATCATAATTTGTGATTTTTCAATGATTTCTCATGTTCCCTGTTTTCGATTGAACGTTTTGTTTTGTGTACGTTTTCAGTTACATTTCAGCTTAATAGTGTTGAGTTAAAAGAATCAGGCTGGTTGGGTAGAATTTAGCTTGAATTTATTCAATGCCATCGTAACACTGTCAAGCAAAACATGATATTTAATAGAAATTTTAATGGAAGGCTTTGCCAGAGCAGAGTAGCCAACATTGGAAAGGGGGGTTTACATTAGCCATAAGCAAAGCCTGACATTATGCCCACTTCAAGTCCACAGCTAGTGAATAAAGATTTTCAGTTAATGAAATAAAGTAAAAGAAATAAACAATAATTTTTATAAGAATATGATTTAATTTACACAAAAAAAACTAAGCTTTCATTTAATGTATATACTATTTTCTGTCATTTGATTTAAATGACATTTTAAATATAAAATATATTTTCACTTCAAATATTTCGTATGGTAAGCTCAGGGGCTAATTTCAGTTCAATCAGCCCAGAGGAGTTTGGGATTAAAGTGTTCCAAATATTTTATTCCATTACCAAAGAGAAGAAAACACTACCAGTCTATAATTTCAAGAGCTGATCATAAGGAATGACCGAAAGAAATTGTATTGAAACTGGTAACGAAATATGGGATATAATAACAAGAAAGTCTTCTGGTTTAAAAGATTGAATATGAAAGTCTTGTGAAAAATAATACATACGGCAAGTTCCTGGCAAGGTAATATGCAACACTTCCATTAATTGCAAATGGTTGTCCTTTACAACATAATCCAAGTAGAAAAAAATATAAACTTTCTGTGTTTGGCTGAAATTATTTGTGTACGCTTTCAAGCAAACTTATGTATCTGCTGTATGGCTTTTATTTTATTGCCTCTGCCCAATTTTATATGAGTTTCACATTCAGTTCAATTCAAGTAAAAAGCTTTGATTAAAATATTAATTTACGAAAAATTGCATTTTAATAAAATAAATAATTATTTTTTCGGTCTAATTTTATTGAAAGTAAATCAGCGTTACAGTCAAAAAACATATCGAGATGTGGCCTCCAGTTTACCTGAAGTAATTGAAGACAACTCTACAGGTTATAGAAATTAATATGCTCTTTTTGTTAAATTACTAAAGTGTTAAACAATTATTTCAATATTTCAATTTCAATTTTACAATTTTAGATTTTGGAATAGAACGACAATATTGTACAGGAAATACACATGTTGTGACGAACAGACGAGCAATAAATTCACTTTCATTCATTATTGCTCTGATTTCCGCTTTATGATATTTTATGTCAAGTTAAGGCGCAAACACGAATGTACTTCAAAAGTTCTCTTTTTTTCAAATTACTTTAAAGCCAAATTTTATACATCATTTGTAACGGCTTTTACACATTCAATACGCTTTTAAGCTAAACAGGCAAAGAAAACATGAAAAGAGAAGATATTTTAACTAAAGGATAAAATCTCTGTTTCTGGACTGCCCCATTCATTTGTAAAACGAATGCTTCTTACTAGTGACCTTTTAAATCATGAGTTCTTTTATATTATGGATCCGCTTTACTATATTGTTTTTTACTGCACAGCATCGTTATTCTCTAGAGAACTGGCAGAACAAACTCCGCCTGCCCACTCTCTGTGTTGAGATCCGTGAATAAAATAAACAAAGTTGTTGAAGGACACGAAGAGGTGGGGAAATGGATTGCAACAACACACATACTCAGACAGTAACATATGCTAAGTTATTTGTTTGTTGGTTTTGGGCGACATTTGCATACTTGTGGGGTTGAGCCATACAAGAGAAATTATTTATGCATGCAGGACTTATTTTTAACTATTCATATTTTGTATTTATTTTATTTCACCCAAATTTCAAGAATAAACAAAACGGAAACATTTGCATGAGCAGCCACAAAAGGAGCCATTTCCTTTTTGTCAATTTATACAACACTTACCTTTTAGAGGAAACGATGATGCATCTGAAATGAAAGAGATAAAACTTTAGATTAGAGAAATTAAATTTTGTTGAGTACTATTTTTTTTAACTGAAAAAAAACAAGATACTTTTATTAAAAAAGCAAGGCAAAAATTTGAAACACAAATTCAAAGATGAAAAAAGGGATACAACTTTGAACTTAATTTATATTACTTCGGAACTGCAGCATTTAATTTATACATATGGAATTCCAAGCAATCTCGTTGTCTATATTGATAATAAAGAAGTAGAAGTGCGAAATTCGAATGAGCCGAATCTTATATACCCTACACCAAGAATATGTTCCATAGCTTTTTGGCTACACTACAATTTTACTGCATTGAAGTCGATTTTAAATTTGCAGCACACTTCTCATGGCTAAGAAATATTAAATATTTTAATAACAAACTCGTTTTAATTAATAACTCGTCTTAACAGCGAGTGTGACTGGGAGGCAACTTTGGGGCTGGTAATCGAAACGTTGTTCTAACCGATTTTGGTGATTTTGATACCTGATAAATCTGAGAGACATCTTAGCAGATGTTTGATTTGAAGCAAAATGTTATCTGAATTTATCTCTCTGTCAGGTAGACAGACAGACAAACAGACGGCCAAAGCTAAAATAATTTCTTATTTTCTATGCATCCAGAATATTTTTTACACGTTATAGGATCGCAGACTAAGTTAAAGAATTATAGAAATTAATATCGCCATATCCAACTTACAATACCCTTCCATCCTTTTTTAATGAAGAAGTGTAGAAATAGGGTCTGTGGAAAGGAAAATAAGGACTCAGGCGCCTCTAATAGAAAGGTGTAGTGGATTCGTCTTTCTTAATATTTTAAAGCAGTATTTTAAATACCAATAGAATTTCTTTTATTAAAATCGCGGAGAAATAGTTGTTGCTGTTGTGCAGCTTAAAATTGTATTGAAAACCAACCAAAATTCGATCCGTATAAAGACCAAATCCACTGCCTAACTAAGTGACTCCACTTGATGGCAGCTAATTGCATTCTATTTCGATTCGGATAATATTTTAATATAGACTTTCTAGTCATCCGGTGTAGCATATTTTTATAGTGGCAGAGATCTACAATGTTTTAATATATTTATTTTTTTTTTATTTTTTTTTTCCATATTATTTTTAGTGAGAAAAAGACAAAAATTTTGACTTTTCCATATATAATTTTATACTTAAAATAAAGTCTATATGTTTCGGAGCACCGTACTGGCAGCTGATCCGGTAATTCCTCGTTTCAAACTGTTCATACAATTTGATCGTATAAAATAATCCTGAGAATTCTTCGTATGCTCACACAAATTTCACTTGTATTCAGCTCAAGTATCAATCATCCTTATGGCATTGAGGGCAACATCATGTTTATTCTTAAACATGACCATCCTACCGCTCTGCTGCTAACAAATCAGTGAATGAACTGAGCCGCTGCATCAAAGAATTAATCCAAGCCTGTTGTTTCCAAATTTTTACTTTTAATTTTCAGTCATGCTGAGGTCAGCAGCTCTCTTTCAAGTGAAAAGATATTTACTCAGCTTCACTTTAAAATATTTTTTCTTTTTATATAAAAATATAAAATCATAAAAAATGTATAAATAAAATTAAAATAACTACACCTCTAAGCAGCTACTGATTGTAAATGCTAAAGTAAACTTTTTTTCACATATTTAATTTAATTTGTGCCAAATTAAGTCCTTCTGAAATAAGTGACAATAGAACTTTTTCAATGCCAGAAAAAGAAATTTTAAAACTTATTTATGACAACAAGTCTTCTAAAAAGTTTGTCAACAAATCCACTTTCGTTTTAGGTCTGCTTCCACGTAACATCAAATTTTTTAAATAATTCCAATTAGTATCCAACAACTCCCACATATTTTCAATATCTAAATATGAAACACAGAGCCAGAAAATGATAATTAATAAGGCTAGACCTGAGGCCGCAACGAACAATTCTGAATACAAAAAAGGATTACAGGATTTCACATAAAAGCAATTAAACAAATATGTTACTGTAAGAATTACTATAATGGCTCGCTTGATATGGATGAAATGAGGCAAATGAGTTGCATTCCGTTTGTGTTTCAATGCTGGTCCTTGAATCCTCCTGCTTCGAAAACCAAAACTGGTTTAAGTATGTGATTTCCTTTTTTCGCGGTATAAAACGATATTTATGGCGTGCGAAGCGGCTAAACGACTGAAATACAAACTCTCTTTATTACCATTTATGCAGTGCTTATGTTGCATAAGTGCTTGCCTTGTTTGAGTGATCCTTTTTAATTTTTCTTGAATTTCCCTCATCCAAACAAACTAACTTTTTCTCACCCGTTTTACTAACTGTAAGAGCTCGTGGTATTTTAACAGGTAAAAGCCTTAAAAAATCGTCAATATTATAAAAGAACATTGAAATGCAAACTTCACTTACGACTTTCCTATGAAATTTGTTCTTGACGGTTGATTTTCACTCGGTATATTCTTGGGCATCCTGATTTTCATAAATTTCACCACTTCAGCTTCGTTGCTCTCATTGAGAAAAGCACTTTTGGATTTCCGGTTAGACCTTTCCAAAAATTTCCGAGAATATAAAATTGCATAAAAATTTCAATTTTCCAAAAAATAAAAGATAAAACTTACATTTCGGCATGGAAATTTAAAAAGCGTTCAATAAGAAATATATTTTCTGTTTGACAAGTAAATAAATGTTTATAAATGAAAAAAAATTTTTTTTTTGTTTTGAAGGCAAAGGCGAATTTAGAACAATTTGGCAGCATAAGAATTTGCCGCAAAAATACATGCCATTTGTTTTTGTAACAAAGCAAAGGGTAAAGTGCCTTGGTAAGCCATCAGTTTTGTTTTGGTCTGGTACCTCTGTAATTTATAAACACATAAAAAGCACCACGTGCTCTTACGCTGCCACATTCTTATAAATTCGCCTTGGTCAAGGCTTAATTCATTATTATTAGCTTACCAGTGTCTTTACACTGGACCTAAAGCTAGTGGACAAAATTTAAAGTCCTTTATAAGATTCACTTCGAACACGGTGACAGCGGCAGTGCAGATTATTTGTTTTAAAAAAGGCCTCATCAGCCATTACCAAACAAAAACTTTCTCGCGCTTCATAAATAAGTTTTGGTTTCTTCACGCACACAAAATTGGATGTTGAAATTTGAAAAACGTTTGAAAAACAAATTTTTCAAATAAATCGTTTCCATATATGTGCGAGCTG
The DNA here is from genome assembly GCA_963402855.1 of Ormia ochracea. Classification (NCBI taxonomy): domain Eukaryota; kingdom Metazoa; phylum Arthropoda; class Insecta; order Diptera; family Tachinidae; genus Ormia; species Ormia ochracea. The sequence continues at coordinate 31,044,409 of OY727107.1, read as the reverse complement.
TGCTGAGATTTTTAATACAAATTACAAAATGTTTGTTTTACTTACGACACGTGTGAGATCGGCAGTTCGTTGTTTGCTACATAATATAAAATATTTCAGTTTTATAACCAAAGTTTATTTAAATGTACATATTCGCACTTATATGCACACTTAGGAAATTGTGTTCCTTCGCTTTTATATTTTCTTTTTTAAGCAACATATCGTTGGTCTCAAGTAGAAAGGCCCTAGCTGGCTTTTGTTGGCAATAAATTCGAATAAGAGGGATTTTGTTTGAGACCATCGATATGGTCACAGATATGAGGCGTTTATTTCGAATGTGGGTCAAGTCCATTCTTCCTATAAATAAATATTAGCAACTGGTCTCAAGTAGAAAGGCCCTAACTCGCATTTTTTGTAAAACAAATTTTTTTATTGATTTCAATTCATATTCACTTCATACAGTTCATATAATTATTCCCTGCCAGACCCATTAACACCCTTCCATCCTTTTTGGAGAAGGAAAATATAATTATTATGATTTTCTTAGCACTAAACCAAAATATGGAAATAAGAGGAAAACATTTCCATTTGAAACATTTTTTTTTTGAATTCAGCAAAAACGTTTCCTTCCCTTTTCTTCGTAATTTCTAATATTTCGCCAAACTTTAGTGAGCTTTCTCAGGGAATTATATATAATTTTTAATAATTTGAATAGATAATTAGAAATATACGAAAAAGAAAAATAAACGAAAATATTGAAAAATTATTTAAAGCAAAAATAAAGAGGAAAAGCTGCTAAAATTTTAATTTATTTTAATTGTTGTTTGTATGATGAGGAGGGAAAACTTTTAATTCTAAAAGCAAGCTAACATAAAATGAAAAAAGACTTTTAAATTCAATATGAGAAGCTGAATAATTGCAAGAAATTTTCTGCCAATTTTACAACATAAAGAATTGAAAAGTTTTAATAAAAGCATTTTCTTATACAAAAAATTCCCCCCTCCATTTAAAGCTAAACATAATATTTTGTACATGCCTTTCCCACAAGTCTCTTTTTGCTTTTAGATAAATAGCTAAAAATAATAAATGGAAGTATTTTTGAGCGTAATTTCATAGTACAGCATCGCAAATGCAAGACCGCAGTTCCATTAAGTGCCATTTATTCCACAATGAAATGCTTATCTCAGATGAGTCACATTATGCAGTAAACATGTTGCATTTGTCACAAGCACAAAGAAACGTACAGCAAAAGGATAAAAACAATCTTGTTTTGTGTTCGCATTTTAATTAATTTTAATTAAAAATCATCATACACCACACTTCACAGTCTTTGCAAGCGTAAATTTTAACGTTTTTTCTTCTTTTCCGTTTTTTTCCTCTCTTGATTTTAAGTTAAAGGCCGGCGGGAATGGCTGCTACACAACCCTTAGCGGTATTCAAATTAAACAAACAAATATTTGTAAATAAAAGTGGACACAACAAACATATAAAAAGGCCTGCATGCTAAGGGATTTGTACACTTGTTCATTTGTGTGTAGATGTGTGTGGGCATGCCTCGCATCCTCAATGTGTTTACAAACGATACTCTCTTTTCATATAAAAAGTAAGAGCAAAACAGAAAAAATAAATACAACAAATAAAACAAAGAGCTGAACCAAAGTTTAAAAATTCTTTTTATGGCGATTTCCTTTCGCTGAATACACTAATTTATACGCATGCATTTATGCATGTGAGTACACGCACATCAACACATTCACACACACGTGCGGGCATACGCACGCACATAAACAAACATTTTAAATGTTTGCATTAAAAAATTCATGTATGTGGAACTGTATAGGAAGTCTTTACGTCAGAAATGCAAGCAAGGCATCGCAAATTGTACCAACGAAACCGCTGAAAGTACTTCCAGACACTCTTGCTCGTAATAAAAGAAAAGTGTTGGAAATCGGTGTCATCTTAGAATGACCAAGAATTGTGATTATTTAATGGAAAGATTTCTAAATATTTTTGCCCCAAAAAAGAAGGAAAATATTTTGTAAATTATTTCTTTCATCACAAAGTGTACCGACAAAATTGATAAATTGCACTCTCTAGTACTTTTGTTTGTTATAAACGATAAGTGTTGGAAATCGGAGTCAGCTACAGTATACGCACGCATTGCGATTATTTCATGGAAAGATTTCTGAATATTTTTCCCCTAAAAAAAGAAGAAAAATATTTTGTAAATTATTTCTTTCATCACAAAGTGTACCGACAAAATTGATAAATTGCACTCTCTAGTACTTTTGTTTGTTATAAACGATAAGTGTTGGAAATCGGAGTCAGCTACAGTATACGCACGCATTGCGATTATTTCATGGAAAGATTTCTCTGAATATTTTTCGCCCAAGAAATAAAATATTTTATAAATCATTTTTTTACACAATTTTTATGATCTTGGGCTAGCAAGTACTTTCACCGATTATTACCCAATTGAAAGGAGTTGTGCAGTTTAGTATTCTGTCGCAACTTTTATCCCATGTGTGGAGCAGAAGGCAACCGTCGACTGAGCTACCCAATTTCCACTTTTTCGCTTTCTACAGGGAATTTGCCACAATGCACATTTTAATTTGCATACACAAAGAGAACAATTCTTTCAAATTGTACCAAAAAATTTCAATCAAGCAGTATTTTGCGGGCGGTAGTGTGAACACCAGATCTCCACTCAAATAACTTGCGGCCATTTGCAAGTGCGTGTGTGTCTGTTAGTAAAATAATACCTGTATGTTTGCTCTGTTATGCATGCACGATTGTAAGTTGTAGATTTTTATTTATTCTGTTTTTTTTTTTTCCTTGCCAAGTTTTATTGTGTTGCATGCATAAAATATATATTTGTGTGCCCAGCACAAATGTGAGAACATATTTGAGCGCGTACCCTGAATGGAATACGTAGATACAATAGCAAATACCAGCCGACATTTACTTTACGCTTATGCAAATACCAGCCAGCCGCTTTCGAAAGTGACCAAATGACCATGTAAACGCATATTTGAACAAAATATTGCTTGTATGTGCGCTTAGGCATTTGCATGGATTTGAACGTAAGCATTCATGTGCATGTGTAAGTAAATTTTTGCTTGCAGTAAGTAGGCGTCCCATCTATGAAGCGACGTGCATTGTCGTTCAGTCACAGCTAGTCAGCCACACAAGTAATCAGTTAGTCAGCTAGCCTCTTACGTCAACTAGCATTTATTCACTCAGTCATTCAGTCAACAGCAACCATTGCAAAGGTTTCCTCCATACAAATATAAACAACTTGTATTTCGTTTTCCTAGATATAATGGAGAGACGGTGGACACAAGGAGATGCTGGTTGATTCATGGCTTAAATTATGTTTGTGTATCTGGCAGTGTGACAGAGTTCATATGCAAAAAAGTAGTGCTTTTTAAATAGATTCTCTTATTCTTTACTATTTGCGTGAGGAAATTCAATTGTAGAATCATCATTCCACCCTTCTTCGCCTTTACAGTATGCTCTATGAAAGCTGGTTAGAAGGAAATAATTTCCCAGCCTGCGAAGCACTACTACATTTCCAGTGTGCCTCAGAGGATTTCTTAATAATAATCAAGACCAAAACTGTGGCCAAAATCGAGTATTTTGCTTATTTGTAATCCTTTTAATATTTCTTATGTGCATTTAAATACAACTCTGTTTGTTAGTTAAGAAAATAAAAGGCTTTTAAGATGAATTTGTTGCTCTAATTTAATATGAAAGAAAATTTTTAAGGAATAAAAAAAATAATATTTTTATAATATTAATGCTTAAAATAAATGAAGAAAAAATATTTCTCTAGTTTAATATTTTATACCTCTTCGTAAATAAATTAAACGGCAAGGAGAGGCGAAAGAAAGAAAGAAAGGAAGATGGTTAGTCACAACAGCATGACTGCAAACCATTAAACTTGTCGATAACTTAAACTCTTGTTAGAGATTTAAAGGTTTCCAGATCAAAGGCATACCACAGTCTCCATTAATAATTTAATTATATTGTTTGTTAAAATTTTTAAGAGATTTTCTTAAGAAAAAATTTCGACATAAATATTTTTAAAGCCAAGTTTTTTCTGTGGCTAATTAAAATTTATAGAATCGTCTACAAAATCGTAAAAAAATTCATTATTATTATACTAAAAGTGTTCTGAGCATTCTATGGTTTGTTGTTCCAAACATATTTATTTATAAAGAATATTGATGTTCCAAGAATTAGAATTTTTGGAAAAAAAAAAACATTTTCGTAAAAAACCAGATGTTCATCAGAATAATATTGATTGCCCACTCCCGACTTATGGTGGATTATGAGAACTTTGAATACTCGAACTCTGAAATCAATTTTTGTTTTTTTTTTTTGGTACACAAAAAAGGACCTTTTCAAATCGCAATACGATTCACTGTGCGCTGCTGGTTTATAACAGACAAGTCACATCAATGTGGATGAATATTGGCCCCATCAATTGCTTGTTCCGGATATTTTCACACATTCAGAATTTTAAATTTGCGACTATTTGGATGGAACTCAATAACCCGCCTTAAATGCATGCAGAAGGAAAATCTGTTACGACAATTCGCCCTGCTTTTAAAGTGCACATTGTGAAAGACATTTACATTTAAAGCGATTACGTCCGCGCCGGTATGATTTCAGTGGATTTTTATCCCCATGCCACTTGCTTCTTGTTACTTGTCTCATCTATACTTTCATTAACCATCGCAAGTACGAGTTGTGCTTAAAAGTGTTTTACACGTCTGCAACTGCATGCATGTAGTTGTATTTACATGCAATTTGAAAGCTTATTTAGTTGTGGGATAAATGCATTATGCCGGAAACAGTAACAGCTTCAAATGACTCTCTCCTTACCACTGATACTGATACGATGAAAAGATGCGTAAAGTGCTATTTGATGCGTTATTCGTGTACGTTGTTGTTTTATTGTTACTTTACTTACACATATTATAAGCATATGCAAGGTTTTGCGCGGTGTGCGGCAAGTGAAGAAGTTACATTTTGCATTCTCTGCACAAAAAAAAACTACTTTGTGCATTTTTGTTTTAATTTCAATTCAGCTTTACTGATCTCGTATGTTACGGAAAAAGTCATTGAAATGGAGTCCTTTATATTGCAATTTTCATTAACGTTGGTAGCTGTTCCCATGAGTGACCACCTCTTATACGATTTTAGTTACTTTGAAAAGGAAAATGAAGCGCTTCTCAATGACACGCACCATGTCGCTCATACGTTAACTTCAATTGCACATGGAAAAATAAAAAATATATATAAAAAAACATGCGCGAATTGTATTGTTTGGTGTGGGAACAGACAACCACAATGGTCTAATTAAATTCTCTTTAGTTCATTTCTGTCATGTTAAATTGATTTCCCAGTTCGTTAAAACTTAAAATACATTTCGAGTGAAGGACTCTACAACATCATAATTATAATCAAGGCAGATCTTGCCGTGAAGTTTTTCCTTTTTAAGGAAAGAAATATAATATCCTGCAAGCAGCCGAGGATGAGGAAAATCATAATAAAGATCACAAAAATGAGTAAAACTCGGAAATATTTTGTAAACTACACGAAAACTACATATTGTAAAAAATTGTAAAGTTTATTTGACGAGGTTAAGCTGAAAGTAGGAGGAGACATTCAGCCAGTAGTCGCTATGTAATGGCCACCTCATAGAAAAGAAGATGAACAACCACATTAGTGTTGCTTTACTTCTTGCACTTACTTGCCGAGGAATTTCCAAGTCATGTGGCATATAAATTCAATATCAGATATCCTCTGACGAGTATTCGACTTAAGCTAACGCGGGACCATGGTTGGAGAGATCAGGGTGTGGAAGGAGCTTAACGCTTCTAATAATAATTTCGGAAGAAATAATGCACACCGCAATTATCATAAAAATTCTCTATCCAAACAGAGGAATTTCTAGAAATCGTTATTTTAGTTTTGCAGTTTTCATAAATTTTTATATAGAATATCAAGTTAGAATGGTGAGAACTTCAAAGCGGCATGAAAGTTTCTAGTGCTCCATTTTCTGTAAAAGTCTTGCAAGTCCGTCCAGGGATTTTTTAACTTGATTTTTAAAACCGCATATGTACATACACAAGTATATCAGTCCGCAATTTCATTCACGAAGAATTTAAAACTGTTGTCACTAATTTCATTGGAAGAGCAGGTCCTATTCAGTGTTAAACCACGCCCAATTTTCTCTCAATTTTCGAAGCAGTTTAGCCATTTAAGTGAGAGCCGTTCATTTCCTATTTTGTGCTCCCAAAGTGTTCACCGTATAAAATACTCCGTGATAATACGGCAATGCTCATGACGTCGATTTAAGCCGATAAATTTTCGACAGGCGGAAATTTTTTCACTAACAAAATACAAATACTTTTTAAGCCGAGCATTTCAAATCAAATTCAGTTCAGCTCTAATCTATTCATATTGTTGTATCGAGAAATTACTTTTCTTCCATATTCTACAAAGAAGAGATTTATAAGTACTATACTGGTTGCCTGCACACGAGCTTTCAATTATTTCCATAAGAAACAAAGAAGTCGAAATATAAAAAATATAAAAATAAAACCAAAATAAAGAAAGGCATTGACGTTCGAATTCAATTTGCGACAGTTTGTACGCACAGTAAACAAAAAAGAACGCAAATGCCTCACCAAAAAAATTTTTTTTTAAAAACTTTAACTCTTAATATTTTTACTTTAAAAAGGAAAACCATTTGCGATTTGAAGTATTTTTTTTTAAATGCAATTGTTTATCCTTCTTATTTTTTCATTGAAGAAAAACTTTAAATTGCATATCTGAACAGGGTACCCGCCATTGTTGTGTTTATAAATGCAGAGTTCTAGAACAGAAATTGTTTACCCAACCAGAGAGAGAGAGAGAGAGAGATTATTATTAAAAAATACTGGTGGTGTCTGGTCCGCGTTGCTGAGGCCCGATTTTTCTTTTATTTTGAACCGCCTCTCGGAGAAAATCCAAATCAGTGTTTTTAGTTATTCATAATAAAAAAAAATGTTTTATTCAAAAATCCAAAAATGAAAATTGTAATAACAATTAACAGTTTAATGTTTAATGGTAACACTTTGTGTTTTTTTCATATATTATGTATTTTAAAATGTAAAAATTAAAATTTTTCTAATTATAAATAATGTTTTGCATATTTTATTTTAATTACAACTATATATTTGCTGCAATGCTTCCTGATGCCTAGAAGAAATGTAATTGGTATTGTGTGTTACTGCTCTGGAGGCTCTTGTCGTAGTACTTTGTTCTTCGTTCCGTATTTCGCGATTTTCATCTAAAGAATTTTGGGGTAAAAGTGGCATTCGATTTCCGCGTTGTTCTTGTATCTGCTGTGTTCTTGTGTCACTCATATGATTTGTGTGCCGTGCACGGCGTTCAATATTTTCAGGTGGGCGTGGCATTTTGTAATGCAATATACGTTTTTTATGATTTAATTTGTTTTTGTTTGTTATTGTAGTGGTAGGGAGGCTGCATATAAAATTTGGTCAAAGTCGATTCAGTAGTTTTTGAGTTTATCGATCACGAATATACACGTCATTTATATGTATTATATATATATATAAGATAAGATAAGATATGAGATAAAAGATAAGATATATATACATATATATTTATATTCAATGTCCTGCCAGTAAATCTCACGCAGTTTTGTTATAAATAATCTAGTGTGAAATATTTTGAGTAAGATGCATCCAAAAGGACAGTCTCTATAAAATGCTTCAAAACCATAAAAAACAGAGTTTGAGGCAATCAAGATTAGCGGGTTCGAACCCAAAGATCATCTTGCGAATTGGCCAAATCATAATTACTCTTCTTCTTTTTAATTGTTTAAATAATTCATCAACATAAAGTTCAAATTAATTTTAAAGATCGCATACTTTGCAAGGAGTGTTTCCATAAACAAAAGACTTCATAAACTGAGACTTCATCAAAACAATGCAAATGAAAGGAAGCAGAGACAATTGCATTTAAATAAAATACTTGATAACGAAAATACATTTGTTTTCATCCCATTATTGCAATCATTTATGTGAATGAATGCGCTTCTTCATAAAGAGGCCGATAATAATATTTTGATAACACGACGACGAATGCAAGAGCAACTGCATGACGCAGAACTGTATTGCTTTAATTTCATTTTCAGCAGTTGTTTAACGAAACTGTATCAGGAAAGAATAAACTTGAATAAATAATCACATTTTGAGAAATGATGAACATTTTCATTTATATGATAATTTTTCTTATAAGCGTAATTGCTTCGCTTTATATCTATTTGACTTGGCATTTTGATTACTGGATTAAACGCAGAATTCCATGGCCGAAGCCTTCACCTCTATTTGGTAATTTCCCATCCATGATTAATGGCAGGGGAAATTTTGTAGATGATTTGGACAACATTTATAGGTAAACTTTTTGTAGTCGCAGTATTATTTTATTTGAAATTCTTTTTTTCACTTTAATTGTAGGCAATTTAAAAACAAGACGAAATTTGTGGGGGTTTTTGTGACCAGAAATCCTCGGATTTTCATTCTAGACCCGGAAATATGCAAAGATATTTTGATAAGCAATTTTAAAAATTTCCAAGACAATGAATCATCACAATGGGCAAGTTTTTATTCTTATCATTTTCTGTTACAACAAGTAAATGCCGACAGACAGAGGGATTGATGTTCGTAATGTCTTCTTGATATCGCATGCTCATGCTCCTCTTTACCCATACATACATAGTTTTAAGCCATGATTCCTACACCTTTTAGATAATCGTACAACTGATTTTCATTTGAATAGCATCAAAATGACGTTTCAGGTGCCACACTCTTATACAAATATGATGCAAACGAATTCTTGGTTAGCTAAATGCAACTTCGGCCGCATGAAAATTATCTTTTTATGAATATATTCATAAAGGTCATGTTTCACTATCCTACAAAGTCGTACGATTGATTTATACAAAAATCTGACTGATTCCATGCTATTTTCAAAACTCGCATGAAAATGGTGTTGCTGGTACCACACTATCATACAAATATGATGGAAATAAGTTTTTTCTTTGTTGGTAAAAGTTTTTGTAAATCGTACGAATTGTTACTTTATCTGCCATATAGATGCACTTTTAAGACACACATTTCATATTTCATAATTTCTGAAAACTGTTAGAGAAGGAATATCTTCATGTGATGTTATTTCAATCCTCTTGGCATCCTTGCTGCATTAGAAATTTCACTCAATGTCTGAAACGATTAATAGTTGTACGTCTGAACGGGGTATCAGCCATTTATTGCTATTATTTATATTATATTATATATATATATATCTGTATTATTTATTTATTGCTGTTAAGAAACTTCATTTTTCTCATATTCATTGAATCATATCAAATATAAAGAAGCAAATTAGATAAATAATAAAGGATCGAAAATGAGAAAAAAAAGTTAATTCTATATCGCAATTACCTACATTTGGCATATTTCAGATGAATCGCAAAAAAGAGCCCATATCCGGCAACAACCCATTTGTTTTGCCCGCAGCAGAGTGGAAAATAAAACGATCTGAAATCGTGCCTGCCTTAACTCTTTCTAGAATAAAAGGCACGTTTTCAATAATTGATACGATCTGTAAGAAACTAAGCGATTATTTAAAACACCAGATGGCAGCAGGCAAAACCATTACAATTGACGCTAAAGAGGTGAGTAATATTTTATTTCAAAGTTTGCTTTTCCAAATATTTCAAAATCGTATAATTCTTCATTAGATTGCTTTGCATTTCACTGGCGAGCTGGTAGCTGATGTGGGATGGGGCATTGAGGCAGGCAATTTTACTACCACAAATGATAATGGCCCAAAGAGGGACACTCTCTTTCTAAGCATGTCTAAGAAAATGATTGCACAGACTTTTACAGCATTTAAATTCTTTTTCATTGCCGGCATATTTCCATTTCTGCGCCATTTGTTTTATGTGAGATTTTTTCCCATAATCACAGATCGTTTCTTTTTGCATTTGACCCGTTCAGCATTGGATATGAGAAAAAGCGATAAAAATAATGCGAGACAGGATTTCATACAACATATGATCGATGTGCAGCAAAGGAAAGGCATAAGTGAAACCGAAATAGTAGCCCATCAATTAACTTTGTTATTTGATGGCTTTGAAACTTCAGCAACATTAATCAGTCATTGTTTATTGCTGGTGAGTTGAAAATGCCGGTTCTCGTTTGCCAACCAGTATCTAAAGCATTCATATTTATTTACAAAACTCTGGAATAGTTGGCACGTTATCCTGAAAAACAACAAAAACTACGTTTGGAAATACAAAAGTTTTTGAATGAGACTAAAAACGAGAGTACTTTCGATTTTGATGAATTAGTTAAACTGCCCTATTTGGAACAATGTTTAGCTGGTGAGCGGGCGCAATCTTTTTATCATGTGGCAAATGAAAAAAACAAAGAAATACAAAAAATTTATTCTTTACTTCTTCGTCTCCCCAGAAACTTTGCGTATTTTTACTCCTTTGCCGTACATGGCCAAAGTTTGCACACAGGCCTGCGAACTGGTAAACAGCGATGGTGTTTCACTTAAAATACAACCTGGAGATGTTTGCCTCATATCCCTGTACTCGATGCACCACAATGAAGAGTATTTTCCACAGCCAGAGGTATTTGTGCCAGAGCGATTTGATGAAGAGAATGGCGGCACGAAAAAGTATAAAGACATGGGAGTCTATTTGCCATTTGGGGATGGTCCAAGAATATGTCTCGGTTTGTTTTCACTTCATAGCACACACATACATACGAATACGTTTTTATTCATTCATCCATTTTGTTACCCTTTCGTTTGGTTCCTTTAAATTTCCAGGTATGAAATTTGGTTTATCGCAATCTAAAGCCGCAGTTGCCGAGGTAATTAAACATTTTGAATTAACGGTTAATGAAAGAACACGCAAAGATAATTATCTGGCTGCAGATGGTTTTATTGTCGGTCTAGATGGTGGCATTTTTCTAGATATAAAGGAGTTGTAAATTTGAATAAAATTATTTTTTATAATTCAATTAATAAACTTTTTTACATTTTATATTGCAACAGAAGGAAATGCTCTCTTTACAAAAAGATAAGCAGAAGAAATTTGGAATCACTTTTTAATAAAAGTGAAGCTAAAAAAGAAAGCAGGTGCATTGTGATCGTAAATTAGGCGATGCAGTGCTTTTTTACTTCGAAAAGTTAATGCAGAGTAGCATTAAGTTTAGTCACATATGACAATTTATGCTGTGTACTGCCTCAACTGAGAAAAAGTTGACGACGGAAAAGGTTGCCACTCTAAGTATTTTGTTAACGCATACAAAATCAGCTGTTCTTATACATAAAATCAATATGTAATATTGTTTACAAACAGGCTGATATGAATACACATAGTTTAACGTAGTTGTCAGCAGAGAGAGTACAAAGTATACATATTAAGTATTGTGGCTCTTTGAAACAGCATTGTTAATGATTAGGGTTATGTCCTGGAGATTTTTTGCAATAAGATATTATATTTCTTGTCAGTTGCTTTTAGTTAAAAACTTGTCGAAAACGTAAACATTTATGTATTACGTTAACGCAATCATATACTTTAACGCGTTTCTATCCATACCTTACGAAAGGATATGCATACATGATAAATGTTTTTTGAAACCAAATTACAAATAAAACGAATTAAGGTAAAATTAAATTAAAAGCATATAATCAATTTAATTAAATTCAATAATAAACTTTATGGAAATTTATCCTTGTCAACGCCGTTGGGAATTTTTGGGGATAGGGGAATTTAAAACTGGGTTAAAGACTAAAAACAATTTGGCTTCCCAATTGCTACCAGAAGCGGTTTACATGTACACAAAGAATTTTTACTAAGCAGCAATGGACGATTGGATACTGTTATCGCAGCTACTGCAATCGGACATGCACCAATAGAGTAGCATAATTACAAAAGAAAAGTCGCAGCTGGAACAGTATGTGGCATTCCAATTCACAAAACATGAAAACCAGAAGGCCAGTCATCTTAATTTCAGACAATTTTGGATAAGCCGAATTGCTGTTTGGTATTTCTACAAAATGTATGTTCTTTCTCATTCGATATAACAAGCTGTTACTATCTATTAGAGGGAATCCCCTTGTTGGCAAGTTCTTACTTAGATATTAGTAAATAAACAAGAGGTGCAAGGCAGATCACGAAAGCTTTGCATTGCCGTACTGTAAGCATGAGAAGCTAACTGCATCATCTTTTCTGCCCTAGCACGCAACTTTGATAAACTCTCAAAGAACTTTTGGAACTGGGAAAACTGTCTACATAATAGGCAGGCCCACTATAAAGAGGTATTGCCAAGAAGTGAAAAAATATCTCCATCTTCTCTGTAATTTTTTGTATGACAAGTACTTCAATACAATTCCCGTTTCGATTAATAACATTCTGATTAAATTTCTTTTTCGTTTCAAGTCTATTGTACTTTGCCCAAAAGCAGCAAAGGTAGTGCTTGCAACTGCAGCAAGTCTTATGCACACAAACGGATGAATTTTTAAATCATGGGGATTCCTTTGAAATACAACCTGGAGATATTCGTCTGATTTTTTTTTTTTTTTTGCACTCCATCCATCATGATGCGAGGTATTTACCCCAATCGCCACATTTGCTGCAAGCAAGTATTGCTCAAGAGAACTGCAATGTCGAACTTTGAAGACATTCGCATTTTATCTTGCAACATTGACTGGTTGTTCTTTTACAAAATTTTGTTTGTGGTTTTCAGGATTGTAATTAAATATTTTGTTTGTGTTTGATGCATTTTCGGGGTTGGGGTATTAAAACCGACCTTAATTTTAGCAGAAATACCCCTTAAACATTTCGCATTAAGCCAAATGAAAATGAAATGAAAAAGTTTCTAGGAATAATTATCAGTCTGCTGTTTGTTTTTTTTGAAAGTGGCTTAAAATACCCAAAGCAATGACAAGTTAACGAAAATTATTATTTTTCGCCTTACAAATTGCGAAAATAATGCTGAAGACAACATGAGACACAAGTGAAGCAATCAAGGGCGGCTGGCTTTATATTTAAATCCTAAGAAATCAATTGCTGTTAATTTTTAAGTCATTTATCATTTAATATAATCTTTGAATTCGGGGCAGAATGAAAAATAAAACAATTTCTATCAATCTGAAAAAAGTATATTTACACATGCAGACATACGACGAAAATAAAATTTTAATGGATTTTTTCTTAAGCATGTAATATTTATTTATGTTCTTGTTTGGAAATCAAATTAAATGAATGGAACAATCACTCATTCATTCATTCGTTGCTTTAATTTTAAAATGAAGCAAATACTCTCAATCTTAAATAAACATGTTTTCCACTCTAATCATTAGAAATCTTTAATTTCCAAAGCAACGTTTCATCTACCTTCTATTTGAGTTTCATTTGAAAGTATGTGGCGTGCAGATGACAGAAGTGAAATTAAGCCCCGACATAAAGACACTTATGGGACTATTTAATACGTATGTAAGTGTGTGCCAATGTAAGCGTATGTGCTCAAGAACAGAGCTGCAGAGAGAAATGAAGTCGTATAAAAAAGTTGGCAACATAAGTGGCAATAATATTGAAAATGCCACAGCAGCTGGAGACAGACATACAATGATACACCCCCATGTATCGTCTCAAACGCACATTTAAATCAACTGATTGTACGAAAAAAGCCGATAAATTTCGTAAGAGGTTGTTTGCAAGAGGAAAAAAGGAGCATTTGCAAAGCCCACGATTTCTATTGAGAATACGTGCTCGCAAATTGTACATAAATGGGAATTATTTCCTTTTGCCTGCAAAGGATGTATTAAAGTTGAAGGTTGTAAGGACAGAAGTTTAAGAGTAAACATTCATAATTAATTAGGGATAGTTGACGTATTCGTATATGAAATAAGTTCTTCGTAATGCCGCTCGAAAGAGTTCGTAAGAGTAATACTTCCAAATGCCATTCGATGCGTCTAGATAAAAATAAACTCTACTCTCTTCTTTGAAACTACGCCAAATATAGTGTGCATTTTTCCGAAAAACTTTTCTTATTTCTCAACTAATAGAGAAATGTTAGGAAAATCAAATGAGAATTGCCCAACTATGCAGTCAGTAGACTTTGAAATTAAAGAAAATTTCAGAAAAAAATTTGTATTGCTTTCTGAATTCACAAAACCCAGTGTTAGTGCTAGTGATAAGCTTAATATCTCTTGATCTTGAGAAATTTAATTTTAACAAAGCAGAGATAAAAATAAAACAATTTTTTTTTTTGCAAAATTTCGAAAAAAATTATGCCAGCACATATTTGCTTTCGCAGCGAAATCGCCTTTTATGTTAAATAAAAAAATCGATTTTTTCCCGAATGTGTACTGCGTTTGCAACACTGCTATGAGAACAGCTGATATTTTCAGCCAATAAATAAAAACTTTCGAAGTAAATAATGATACATCGTATATCGGCTTTCGCACTGTCTTAGGAATAGCCTGTTGGAGACCATCTAGTATGCGAATTGAATTGGGAAATGCTAACAGACCACTGATTTGGCTGTAACCACTTAGTTGTTAGGCCAATAAACATACATACACATGTTTATTTGTTTCATCGAGTATTTAATTAATTGTATAAAACTTATACAGTCATCCAACAGTATTCACGATTTCTCAGACAGACGTCTAGAAATATTTTTTTTTTATCATGTTCCATTAATTTTTCGTGGCAAAATCATTGTTTTAAAAAAATTAAAATGAATTCTGGTGTCATCCGATAACGAAAGGCATTTCAATAATTGTAAGGCATTTCAACCACTATCAATAGCACAATATGCCATCGGTATTTCCCCCTACAGTAAACTCGCAATAACATAAACATACTGTAACATTGAATACATTTTTGTACAGGGACTACTCCAAAACATACACAAATTTTGTAGGCTCAAGGATATATAAACTCTTCTTCGAAACTTAAAACTTAATTTTGTAAGCCTATTAAGAAAGGTATAAATAAGGTGAACAAGAATCGGAAGATGGTGAAAGTCTTTTAGAAGAGCAAGTAACTAAAGTTAAGCCGAAAGATACTTTTTCCTTCTTTACAGTGGAGGAGGAAAAAAATAATACATTTATGTAGTTTTTATGAATTCTTTAATATATTTTAGAAATTGGTATCTCAGAAGCCCTCTTGCAAACTACAGGCACCTTCCACGAATATACACGAATTTACACGAATGTACACGAATGTAATTGCATACATGTAGATATATTATTTTAAATTGTAAAAAAAAAATATAAAACTTCAATACTCTCTGTAAAATTAGTTCACGTTTCTTTGAGTTCGATTTTTGTTTAGCCTTTTTACTTATTTATTCATTTAAGAGAACACAATTCAAATCTGATAACACTACTCCTTTACATCCTGATATAAGCAATTTGAAAATGGCATTGAATTTCTTGTGACTGCGACTGAATGCGTGTGCCTGCGGATGTGTGATATATCTGGTTATTCCTTTTATGAGGAGATAGAAATTTTTTTTTTTTTTTTTTTTTGCAACCGCACAAATTTATCATAATGACAGGTAATAGAGAAATGTATTCAGCGAAATAATGACGTTGATGAAGCGTTGCTGAAAAGTTCACTGATGGTTCTAATAACGATAAACACTTTCGCATACGTACGCACAGACATGCCAAACTCAATCTTAGGAAAGCGTTGGAGCAAAGAAAAGGTTTTCCTGCGATTCCTTTTCCACGAACGTATGCATGAAAATTCAGTCAGTATTTTGTCACTTGTGGTTGATGAGTTTATTGAAACAGGTTGATTTTTATTGACATTCCTCTTGTTGCTGTTATTGGTTATTTTTCCTTTTTTTTTAACTTATTACACTTTTTAAATAAGGTGTGGTTTTGTCAAACTCTATTAAGTACACATACTTCGCGCATACTTCTTTCAATAATAATTAGCGTTTGCTGGGGTCTGACAGTGGGAGTGTGTGTGTCAAGAGATGTTTTAAGAGAATTCAGCATTAACGAGTGAAGGAACGCTCTGCTCTAATGCTATTAAATAAAATTATTCACGCCCTTTCGGAGTCACAGTGATTTTGGTATTGGGGTGTGAGGAACCGGCACACGGCTTAATTTATAAATAATACAAATGAGAGTTTTTCAGGCGATGTTAAATTTTAATTTTACATGAAAGCTCTGTGTAATGTGCTCGTAATAAATATAAGCAAGGAAATAACACGATTAGTGTAAAGCCAAACTGTTCATGCACAGAAAGTTTTGGAAGCGACTTCATTCAATGTCTTAAAATATTTTATTTTATAATATGTATTTTCCAAACGCTAAGTGCTCTAAGTAAGGGCCCTACAGCAATCTTTGGCTTAGCTTTGCTTAGTGGCTCTTCATCGTCTGCAGGCGCTTCTTATAAATTCTTAATAGACTTACAAAATTAGATTTGGAGAATCGAAGATGAGATTAACATTTTAGAGTCTTCAGAATTTTCTCACGTTTTTGCGTAGTTGATGTTACTGGATGTGCACATTTCGGAGACTTCACTGTACACGTATTGAAAGCAGGGAGAAGTACAGATGGCACATCGTAGCAGTCATTAGTGTTTGCAAATCGCCACTGAGAACTTTTTAAAATAAATAAACTTTTAAAATAAATATTTATATGAAAATCTGTTAATTTCTTAAAGCAATTATTTTCTATTCGACCCTTTTTGTTTAGAGCCACTTTTTCGCAATTAGCTTATAAGCAATACAGTAAATTACACTGGCCTTGTCTAAACTATGAAACAAAGCAACAGTTTGCGCAAGAGCGGCATGGCCAGCAAACTGTTGCCCTTGTAAGAGTCACTTTAAATGTGAATATATTTCAGACCCAGCCTTTGAAAGGAAGCTTGCGGATGAATGTCTATTAAAATAAAAGGCATTTCTAAGCAAAGCCTTCTGTAAACGATTTTCAAAAAGGACGATTATAAAAAAGTTTGTATGCTTTTAAGACCAGTTGTCACACATTTTCAGTTATTTTTTTAATATTTTCTTTATTGATATTAAGCCACAAATGCGCCAGCATAAGCTGCACGAATGGCCAAAGTAGAGCACACATGTGCACCCGCATACAAGTGGATCAGAGGTTTATTTGTACTTCATGGTCGTAATTAAAAATATAAATAAATGCAATCACTGAACTGGAAAATTACAAAGAAAATCGTTATCAACTACTTTGATCTTTTATCGGATTTCTAATAGAAAAACAAAAAAAAAAAGGAAGAAAACAAATGGAGTCGCAAGGGTGATTACTTTTGAGTGCAACACAAAGCACTTAGTGATTAGGCGGGGGTGGCATTGTGTTCTTTTATGCTGCTAGTCGAGTCACTTTTAAATAAACAGACTTACTATATTTACGTATATGAATGAACGCATAATACTTAAGTGCTTGCAACATACTTGCACTTATTTGCCACAATCTTTAAATTGTGTACACACAAAATCCTCAATGCATTTAATTTTCTTAATGAAAAGTGTCACTTTACAAGAGCAGCAGGCACAGTAAAGTGCAAAAAAGGCTAATCTTTAAGCACAAGTTTAACATTATTTCATATAAAGCCTACAAGGGGCGGCTGGCTCTTTTTCGCAAAGGGGGAATAAGTACAAGTATTAAAAAGAAGATGGAAAAGTACATTATTAGCTTCAATTACAAGTGGCAGAAGACAAGTGAATTCGACTTGAGCACAAGCATGTTGTGGGAGAGGTTGCATATGAACGCACTTGCCATCCTTTCACAATGGTGTGTCCTGCTGCTTAAATGCATATCAATTTTTCTTTCTTAAGCAAACGCACAACAACTTATTGCCTTTTGTGCTGTAAATCGAGATTGTAATTTTCTGCTATTCCCGGTTAAATGGGGGTTAAGTGCGTAGAAAATTAAATAAAAGGAGCAAAAGATTTTAATGTTTTGTTTTAATCTTCAGCAATTGTAATCGTTTAAATGAAATTGAATTCCCGCAAAAGCAAACAAAATGTGCGGGTGGGAGATGAAATACGCATATTTACTTTTAATTTGTCTCTATTTCGTTTAATATAACTTGTGATAAGTCAAGTGGAAAATAATTTAATGTGGAAAATTTTTCCTGCAAAATTGCCTGTACATTTAAATACACTTCTCTTCTTGCCGCACACATATTTTTCAAATAACAATAACTAAAACAAAAGAAATTTGAAATTAATTCAAGTTATTTAGCTTAAGGTTATTTTAATTATATTCATTTAATTTTCTTGTTTCTCTTTTTTTTTTTTTTTTTTTTTTTTTGGTTTTCGTTGGTAACAAAAGGAAAGTGTACAGTGAATTGGCAGATGTTTATTAAATGCTGAAATTATTCAGAGAAATTCTGTGGGGTAGGAAGTTGTACAGAGTTAAAAGCGAGTTATTAAATATAATTTGTTGAATATTCAAGATCAACTGAAAAATAATAGAAATCGTATAAAACATGAAGTTGGCTTATCAATTTTAAAGCTTTTCAAAGCCGCGAACAACAAGAAGCACTCAATCAAACTTTGTGCAGCCTTCAACAACAGAAATACACTCATCGAAAACGTATTGCTCAGCAACAAGTTATTCTTAATAGTTTGAAAATTAATAAACAAAAGTATTTTACCAAAAACACCTAAAATTATAAAATTAATATCCAGTAGAATACATTGAAATGTATGGCTTTGGTGGTATCAGGTGATTCGGTTAAGCGTACCATCTGGCTGATATACGGATTTCTGTACTTGCTAATGCATCTCATAGCAAAAGCTTTATATTTATATCTTAACATGAAAATCCATATCACAGCACAATACTGTTCACTTGTACAAAGTGCGGTGACAGTTGTTTTTTTAACCAGCGATGTTTTTTTTAGCAATGTAATGGATTCAGTTCATTTTCGCCATTTTATAAAGCTTTCGGATAAATAAGACAAGTGTGGAAAAATGTGAAGTTGCTTGCAAAGGAAAAAAAAGCCTCTACGAAACAACCAGGGAGGGCTCTTACAAAACGTGTGCTCCTAGGTCTCATCGTGACTCTCTTCAGTTGTAAAAAACCATCTCTTGTAACTTGGAGCTACCCAGTGTACAATGGTATCCAATGAGGACTAGATCTATTACGTCACAGTACACTTACACAGCGTCCTTTAAGGATTTCCAATGGGAGAAAATGCAAAGTATGATTTGACGTTTTTGGAATATTTTCTAAAATGACTTGACAATTTTGACTACTTTTTATACAGAAATCTGTAGTTTCGTACGATTTCCCTCCTAATCAACCCTTCATCAATCTGTCACAAAAGAGACAGCGGTATCATTTGCTTTCATTAAAATTTCGATAAAACACTTAAAAATCTTGCGCTAAGCCAATAAATAGAATTAAATTAAAATTAATTAAATATTTTATTTCTCCAATAGCTCTATTATTTTCTTCGCGTTCCTAAGTACTCTTACGAGCACTGATGGGTTCATGGCGGCAGACGTGCAAGCACAGCTATTACGACTTCACCATTTTGCAACGTAAATTTTTCTCCCACTTCCATCTCCTTATTAAAGCGACATCACTCTTCTTAAAGAATATATAACTTTCATGAATATCCGCATTTGTAATTTACCACTATCACTTCAAACACAGACGGTAAAGGATACACATTACAAATTTTGCAAAATTTTATCAACTTTATGAAACAGGAAACATAAAAGATTTATATAACAATAATAATAAAGTAACCTGGTTACATGCATATGCCAGCGTAATACAAGAACAAATTAAAAAGCTGTGAAAACATTTCAAGCAAAATGATATTTTAAAATGTTACTCGCTGCTTGGATGCCAACGTAGCTTTCACAGCGAAACGATTTTATGCAAATGTGCTTGAAACGATAGTAAAATAATACGAACACTAAATAAAATTGTTATATAAATAAAAAGCGTATAAAGTTATTTACTCATTGCGATTGACAGTTTTATTGAACTTTGATCGATTTATGTGGTTTATTTGCTAAGAGGAAAAGGAAAAAAAAGCTCAGTGGAAAGTATTGACTCAAATTTCAATTAAATAAAATGAATATGAAATTCATGGAAAGAATGTTGCTAAACAAACTTTATTAAAATGATGATGGGTAAGTACGTGGAATTTTAATTTAAAATTTAAGGATGCAATACCAACTAGCAAGTTTATTTTCTGTATTTGTGTGGAAAGCAATTTTTTGTACTCTTTAAAAATGTCTTTAAACGGTACTTTTAATTAATTGAAGAGCCGATGGCCCCAGCATATAGTACTTATACTCATATTATAATTATATATTAATATTTGTAATTGTAATATTAAGAAAATAAATAAATTAATTAATTAATTGAAACTCAGTAGAATAATAATTTTTCACCCCAAAATACATTGGAGTAGAATGATATAGGGTGTCAGCTAATCCCTTTACGCACCTCACTAAGTTCCGAAAAAAAAGATCATCATCGGGGAATCTTTTAGTCTTAAACAATTTACAATTAAAAATAATCGGTAAATTTGATTTAAATCAATCAAAGTTTTAATACAACTTCTTCTCCATTTCTTTATTCGCTGACTTTTTTTCAACTCAAAACTAAACGCAAAAAGGGAATGAATAAAAAAAATGCACATTTAACAGCCCACAATAATCAGTTTGAATGCATTTTTTAAGTAAAAAATTATTATTCCACTAAATATTAAAGCTAAAGTAAAGTACTTTAATTTGCAAAAAGTACTTTAGCTCCAGTTGGAAGAAAAGGTAAAATTTAAATCTTTTAAATAAATTGCATACTTGATACACCGATTTGGGTAAAATATTTTCGTTACTTTATATTAACTATCTTAAAAATATAAATATAAAATATTTTTCAGTCGTTGATATTTTTTTTTATATAAATAATTTTGTTTAGTAGAATTAATTTGAAACATAAAAGCAAATAAAATATGTGAATGGCACTTATTTGAAAATAAGCTTAAAGCGAATCAGGCAGAGAAATGGAATTATAAATTTCATTTAAAGTCGATTTTGAAATATAAACATATAAACTATAAACTATAAACTTTTCAGTTTATATGAACCACTGCGTGACAGGGCCGACGAGGAGTCACAATGTGGTCAGATTGGCCTTAAAAGTCTAACAACTCTTTAGTTGTAAAGAAAAAGCAAATGAGTAGATTTTCAATAGTATAGAAAATAACGTAACTGATATTTCCAATGATGGCCTCCTTTTAAGGCAGAGAGGAGCTAAAAAATATATCACTTCTAGAAACCCTATATTTCAAATGGCTTACTGGTATTTCTATAAATGCTCGGTTCATTTTAAAATTAAAAAACCTACTAAAAAACCTGCCGATAGTTCTAATGCTGTGGCTACTACGTCGTTCCCTTGCCCATGTGATTTTCTTCATGTTGCCATGTTTGTTTTCTTAAAAGTGTATTCTGCGGATGAACCTGCCTCTGCAAGAAAGAGATAATATTTCGTTTCATACAGTTTAACTAAGTTATGATAATTTTAATTAAATTTTTGCTAAGACTGAGAACGAGACTTATGGCCTTTTAATTTCCACCATAACAATGTTGCCATGCGAAGAGGTGTATTTTTAAAATATTTTGCCCGCCCTTCGAAAATTCCATTTTTTATTGAAGGAAAGAAAAGTGTGTTTCGCTACTATTAACAGCTGGTAAGGAAACATTTATTTATATTTTATGAAATATTTAAAGGAAATATTCAGTTGCCAGATTATTAAATCATTTACTTGAGAAACAAAAAAGTTTTTTTTTAATATATAATATAATTGGATATAAATATAATTATTAAAAAATTATGTTTTGATTCTTCTGATTAACAAGATTATATTTTAAAACTATCTGGCAACGCTACGTACTTACGTTCCCCTAAGTAAGGTAAATATTTGTACAGTGGAACACGCAAAAAGACATTTTTGAGACTTCAGCTTTGCTTTCAAAAAAAAAAAAAAAAACTACTAGTGGAGGGTTCAGCCAAAAATTCATATTAACTTGATTAAAGATTTTTTTTTAAATCCACAAATACAATTCAGAAATTTTCTTACATTGAGGGATAGTGCGGAGACTAAGCTACAATTTTTCAAAATATTTAAGAAAATTTAAATGAAGTTGAAATTAAAATTTTTCTAGAACTTCATACTCACAGTTCGGAAATGTGTTCCGAATAGGTAGACCAGCACCGAAATTTTATATGAAATCGATTTTTTTTAACGAGCCAATACACAACTGCTTTTATTCTTGTATAGTGGGGGATCTCTTAGATTGAATTTAGTTTCCTTTTAATCTGGGAATTATTATAATTTTAACTTGGCTTGTTTATGCCCATTTGCTACCATCATATATTTTCTAGTGACTCTCATAAAGAGACCAAAAACTTGTCTTATCAGGACTTTTCAATTCCTCGATATTTTTATTTATAGAGAAAAAAAATTCTAATGAAATTATGTTTAACCGCTTACGATATACAATTGCTGTTGCAGTTTAATATGCCACCTTTCAAAACTATTACTTTCTCAAATAACATGTTGTAATGGAGAAAAAAGCTTAATTAAATACAAACTGCTAACCGAAACATCTGAAAACCAAATTTTGTAGGAGGATAAACCACACAATTGCAACATGCTTCATGGCCATTTCCTACACCAGTTTATTGGCTCTCTGTTAATAACTGTTGCCTGAAAGAATTTCTATTCCATGCTGCTCATGTAATTTTAAATTGAACATAAACTTTTCTTTTTTAAGCAAATCCAGCGAAAGGCGGCATTAAGTGCAAACGGATACCAAAACGAAACATCGATATTTGTAACATAAAATTTGGCTGAAAAAAATTTGTATTTGTCATTTTACAGGTTCGCTGCTTTGCACTGCATGGCCGCCGACCAGCTTTAAAAATACGAGAGTGATTAGCAAAATGTAGTTAAAGTAGTTTATGCAAGTCGAGCAAAAAAATATAACAGTCGAACGAAATTATTTCTATTTATTTTGCATTGGATATGCAAAAAGATGTTTGCTGTCATAGAGAGAGAGAGAGAGAGAGAGAGAGAGAGAGAGCTTGAAAGCTTGAAAACTTTCATTGTTGTTTAAATTAGACAGAATTCCCAAAAATTAATATTCATGAAGACATTTAAAATGTGTTGAAATTGATTATTTCCGAGTATCAACAGATCTTCAGAAATTTTATTTTTACTTGTAATAAATTATTGGCATCTTCCAGTAGATAAACAAATCATGGTGACATTTTTTAAAACTATTTAAATTGAAGAAGTAATTAAATTAAACCAAGTTAATAAAATATTTTCTTGGCATTTCTGAAACACTGAATTTGATATAACAAAATAATTTTGATATAAGCGAGCCATGATTGACATTTGAAAGGCGAATTTTATTATTGATACTTCACGCACAGAGATTAAAAAAGATGAACTTGCTTGTGGTTATAAATGCAGAAATGCCGAAGGACTGAATTATGACTACTCATTAGGAAAATCATAACTTTCCACATCAAAAAACTTTTACACATCAAAGTTGCTGTAAAACCTTTTCACCACTTTTTGCAAACAACACTCGCTAAAAGCGAAACTAGAAATTTATTTTCGTATCACTTTTTTTTCCATTTATTTGGTATTCCTTTCAAACCTCGGCAAGTTTATATTTTTCTTGCGAATATTTAAGCATGTTGGTTAGTACTACTGACACGACACAGCCGTCCACCTGGCAATTTATTTTGAAGTATATGGAAACTTTAAATACGCTGTTTATTTGTGCCTGTATACGTTTCATGTTGTCGTATGGATGTTAAAATAATAACTTTATTAGTTGGATATGCTCAGGTGAATGTGTGCGCTCGTATGCGAGTGCATATAGTGCAAATAGCAAGGTGCCAATCAAAGGAGTGGTTCATGCATGTAAGCTTAAGTTGCTGCATGTTTCCAAATTCTTTTTTCCACTTTTCATTTTATATGCTTTTTCCCCTTCCGGAAATTGTTAGTTTTATATCCTGTTAAATGTTAGTGCTGGCAGCAGCAACAAACTGCGAATTGAAAAATAAAAAAAAAAACCAAAAAGGATAAAAATGTAGAGAATGAATATATAATTTAAGTTATATTTCTTTAAAGAATGCAAAATTAAATTTTTCTACAATTGTTTTCTTTTTAAATACTTAATGAATTTTAATATTTTGCCAGTATTGCAATTAATTTGCAAATAGGACTTTAAACATATCAAACGAGCATGTAATTAAATTTCATTATTATATCATAATTACGCTCTTGTCTGCTACATAATAATGTAATTAAATTTCCAATTAAATCGTTTAGTAGTTGTGCATTAGGAAAGCTGCTGTATGGATACACATGCGTATCTGCTTAAGAAATTGACATTATTTTCCCATTAACAAACACACGTATATACGACATAGGAAGTACCGCACATACAGTTGTATTCATACCGAGGCAGATACAATTAGTCAAAGTTAATTATTTGATAAACCAAAAGAAAAAAAAAATATGTTCAACTGAGCAGCAGTTACATGTTTGTAGCATGTCTCGGCAGCATCATACAATACTGTTAGATAACCACAAATCGGCCAACAATACAAAATAACCCCGTATGACAAAAACATAACCCATATTATGACGCATCAATGAATTTAAGCTCATGCTCTCCTATACGAGCATATACAACAAATTTCGTTTTATTGTCCTAAAACTGTACAGGAAGAAACAAGTTCAGCACTAGAGAAAGGGGTTGAAAAAGTTCATCATTGGTCACAATGCACAACATAACAATGTCACACGAAGTTATGAACTATTACAGTGAGGACGAAAAAAATTTAGCTTATTTTTTTGTCTTTGTTTTTTTCATGCAATGAATTGTGCTGGCATCAGGAGCAAGCGATAGTTGTGGAGAAGACAGGTGATGAAAAATAGAGCGGTGTTGGTGTCAAAGCAGACACTACTGTTTGATTTTGGTTAACCACTTTGTTCCTTGTTTCACTTTGCCGATGAAAAACTGCTACATTAGACCGGCATCGATGTTAATTGTTGTTGGTACATGTTAAGTGACTTGTGGCATCGCAGACAAACAGCATTCAAACTTCAATTAAAGCAAGAGTTATGAAAGCACCTAAGAAAAGCTCATGATAATTTTTTTATAACTTTTAAGAGTACACATTGAACCACCATCTTGGTATTTGAGCTTGGATACCTTATTAGTTCAGCCAACGACATATTCAAAAATGCCTTCCTTTTTAATATAAATTTGTGTTGCACATCCTCTTATGCTCGAGCAATGGCATCGAAGAACTAACACTTACGCGTAACAACTCAGTTTGATCGTATTTTAAGCTTGGTATCTATAAACCATTCCTCCTTTGAACTGTTCCTAAATTGAACCAGTTATTTTTGTAACCCAGAAACAAATACCAAAAAACCGCCAGCTTATGAAAATTTGAATAGGAAATTTAGTCCTTCACTGGTTCCGTGAAAAAGGCATCCGTAAAAATTTGTTTGATTTACCACTGTAAGCGGTATTGGAAAGGGGGATTTTCTAGCTCGGTTTTAGGAATTAATAATTCATGTGACATTTTTTCCTCGCTCACAATATGAAATGAATAATATCCAGGAATTCAAATATACAAATTTTCAAAGAAAAAACTTTTATATTTATTTTTAATTTAATTTTTTTCTTACAAGATTACAGCAAACAATTTGTGATTTTCCCAATTACGTTCCGCTTTACTTTATTTTACTGTGTAAAAAGTACAGGTTAGACGCCGGGAAGGTATACTACTTTGTTTTGCCGCCATTTCAGTAAAGTTACGTGAAAAGAAGAAACAACATTTGAAGTAAAGTGAATAATTTCTAAGAAAAAACATGCATTTGTTTCCAATTAAGATTCAGGTGGCTCAAAAGCTTCTTCGAAGAGACCATTTACCAATAGGTTGTTACAGCTCTTCCATGACAAGCCCAACTACGAGAATATATGAGATATAACAGAATGAAGTAGCAGCAGCAATTAGCCAGGATAGCCACAGTAATGAGACATAATAGGTAAGGACAAATATCTTTCTATAAAAGGATTTCTTCAGCTTTGCTGGCTGCATAACTCTTCTTGTAGTGAGTTGGTACCCCGAGATACACTGCCAGTCAAAGCGATTAGATAAGAGGTTTGTTTAACTTGCAAATGGTGTGAAGCATTAAAGGGAGAAAATTTATATACGTTAATAAATTTTAAAATGATTAATTTTACACGAAATCATATGAAATGTTACTTACAATTCTCTTCGAATTATCTATAGATGATCAGCGGTACGTCAATGAAATAAATTAATTAATATTTCTTTATGGAATATTGTTTATCTAACTTTTCTGTAGATGAAATGACTCGTATACTTGTTCCATTGCAAATTGAGTAAATGGAAAATGCTTAATAAAATTAATTAAAAATTTTTGGCAGACAAGAATAAAGTATTCTCAAATGAATCGCTTCGTCCTTGAAGGGCCGTGTTAATTGTTGCAATTGTAAGACAAGTTGCCATTTTATTAAGTCTGCCACATATTCACACCAGCCCCTGTACAGCAGTCTCTTAATTCTATTTTTGGTTGATTTTCTCTTTATTTTATTATAATTTTTTGCTATTTTTGTGTGTCTTCTACGTACACATTCCGTGTAAGCAGTTAAAGTTGTTACATGTTCAATATTGTATCTGACATTTGTACATGTCACTTTATTGTCAGCACTTTTTTCCGTACCATTGTTGTTATTTTATTCTTCGCTGGCTCCTCTCTTTCATGAAATTCTTCTTTGTTTTCGATTCTTCATATATATACGGTATATACATATATAGTTTTCTTCTTCTTTTCAGCAGGGAAAGGAAAATGTTTATAGACTTTGCTGTTGCTGTTGCTGTTGCTGTTGGAGTTTGCGTGAGTGTATGTGAAAATAATACACGTCAACATGTCAGTTTTATTTTTGTGTGGTGTGTGTTACGTTTTAGAGTTTTTGTGTGTGTGAGTGTGTGCCAACTACTGCGAGTACTTGTTGTGTGTATGGGTGTACTGCAATTTGTCCTTTTCATGTCAAATCAGGTGAAAGTTTGAGGTGTTAATGTTGAGTGACATCATTTAATAAAAACACACAACCGAACAAAAAAGATAGCAAATACCGCAGCCACTATTAACGAGAAAAAATATTCGGTGGGGAGAGAAGAACATAGTTAAATGACATGTATTCATTCAACGGAAATAAAGTATGTTGGATGTCCTTGGCTAAGAGAGAAAAATATTATACACAACCGCAATATTTGGTTAGAAGCCAAAACCATGAATCCATGCTCTCAACATAAAATATAATTGAAAGTTGCGGTCAAAAGAAAATTATTGTGCTGCATAAATTACTTTTTGAATAAAAGCTTTACAGCCGATATAAGAAAACATTTTTAAGTTCATATTGTTATGGTTTGCGATATACTTTATTAAAAAAAATTACAACAAATTGTAATTTAAAAGTTGTAAAAACAATTAAATGCAAAAGTGTATTTCATATAACAAGTTAAAGATTCTTCAGAGCTGCATTAATATCGAAATGTGTGATTAATACGAGTGATTCTAAAATCAACTGTTTTGTGTAGTTATTCAATAGTATTTCCACAAAAAATCGTTGATAATAAAAATCTGCTTCGTAAAGCACAGAGTGCTTGCGCGTTGTCAATGATAAACAAAGTGGCGTTGCGAGTTTAGTTTCGCCAGTCAGTTGAAAAATGGAAACGCGAGAGGCTTTTGCCAACAAAAAAATATTTTCTTAAAATGTTCAACAAGTTATTATAATTAAATGCTATATTTGACTTATAATGTCAAAAAAATAAACAATATAAAAGAAAAGAAATAGTGGTTTGAAGAAATTTTTTTACAAAAATATATTTTTGTTTTGAACATCCCAACCTTTAACAAAAAGTATTCAATATCGCCTGACTTTTATTTGAAATTCCAGGATTTGTTGTGTATACTTTTCATCTAAAAAAAAAAATAAAAAATTTTCAGTCAGGCCTCGTATCTCTAACCATGATCTACAATTTAATTTTTTCCCTTTTCAGAATCTCATCAGTCTACAAAATTTGGGCATAATTTAGAATAATTTTTTTTTTAATTATCAAATTTCATATACTCGCAATTATCAGTTGATCTTAAAATCATGTACTATTGCGGATAATTTCCTTTCCTGTGGCGTTCGTAACAGTTCGACTAGTCGCTTATTTAAATTGAATTTGTCATTTTGAAAGCGAATATTTAAAAGGGGCATTTACAAAGACCAGCCAAGGAAAGTGTATTTTGTGTTGCAGAATTAGAGAATTAATTTCCTAAATATCGCATTCCACTAAATTCTTTCGCAAATCAAATAGATAGTTCTACACACCATAAGAATGCAGCAAATTCTTAATAGGGACAATGATGCCTTCGCAACACAAACCGTAAGTTCGGAACTAAAATAACTCTTGCATTTTCTTCACCACAAATGCTACACTTCTTGTTGACGTAACCAGTAAGCTGGAGGTGGTTCGCAACGTTGCAGTGATTACTTGTTTTTTCATCTTATTGATTTTCACTGGGCTAATTGAAGTTCTCCATAGTATGCGAGTTGATTGTAGTAGCTCATCAATTACTTACCAGTAATCAAATCTTTAAAAATTCGTAATAATGTCAATTTTCACTTCTAATTTTCATTTCTCTTCTTTTCCAAGAGCAGCCGATTTACTAACGAATAAAAAGTGAACTTGAAAATCATAAAGCATGGACTTGATTATAAGGCTCAACGATACTAACCAAAAAACCATGAATACTACACATGTAATTATCAGTTACAAGCAGTAGAGTGAAATATTTGACAAATCACGTATAGCTTTATCAGTGTTGGTTGCCAAAGATGTAGAAGTAAAGAGTTGTGGGCAGAAGCAAAGAGTTTGGAAAATATTTTTCCTTGTATGAAATTCTTTTGCATCCCTTTCAAGCAATGGCGGGATCGTCTGTGTTATACATTAAATTTTAAATACAATTTCCTCCTTTGTTAAACGAGGAAAATAATTTGGTTATTTGAAATAAATGCTTTCGCAAATTTTGAAATTTTTTCTATTCTACACTAATTGGCCAATAATATGTTGACACTGTTTTGATTTGTGTGCGACATAAGGTGAGCAGTGTTGAGTAGGAGTGATTAAGAAAAATGAACTAGAATCTTTTTTTCCGGTCATGTGTGATGAATTTTTTAAGCGGTTGCTTCGAGCAGCTTTAGAACAGAGAATGGCAGCAAATAATAAACAAAATTATGTGATCAATCACTTGTTGCATTTCAAAAAGGAAAACTCTTTAAATGAAGAACAAATCGCTGGTCATACAACAACTGAGTTGATTGATGATTTCGAAACAGGGCCCAATTTTTTTTGGTGGATAAGAAGAGAAATATTATCTTTTAACTGAATTTAACTTTTAATTTTAATTTAGCAGCTGGAGTAGCTTCATTTTGATCAATGTTCGCTCTTAAGGTGTAATAATTTTAAAGTATTGCAATACAAGACTTGAATTTCGGAACGAACTGACCGCTATTAGGCTTTTATGAAAATCGCAGGCCTCCTACTCTTTATATTACTGTGCTGAATACTGTGGCCATCTTGAAGAGTTTTAATCGGTAGGATACGGAATTAGGGCGGTGCCAAACATGAAGTGACTAATTACGTCTATTGGAGTTTAAATTAGCACTAAAATTAATTAATTTTTTTTAAATAATTAATTAATTTTAATATTAATTGCCAACAATAACGCTGCTACTGATAATTACATAAATAATTTTATATATAAAAAAAAGAAAATAATTTTATAATTTAACTGCTTAAGTTTAGTAAACGGAAAGTATTTTTTTCAAATCAAACACTAGATTGTGTGGCTCGTATAATTTTGTTCAAGTTAAGCTCCAGAAGTCCCCAGAAGGCATTTATTTGAAAAATTGTTTTTATTTTTTTAATACAAATTCCGTATAGAAGCATAGTAATAAAAATTTGTCCTGCAGTATAAAGTCAAGTGAATAAAAATTCCATAAAAATTGATTTCGCTCTGTGAAATACATCATGTGAAAAGGATTTTCACATCCAAAAATCTTTTTCTTGTATGTTAAAAATTGCAATTCAACATCCATCAATTTAAGAAAGTAGTGCACGCTTGCGGAATATAAACAGTTTAATAAGAAAAATATTTTTAAGGCCGTAAAGCAACCTGTTTTTGATGTTATCTTTCGTATTAAAATTTATATCGCTTGCGGAAATATATCAACAAAGATTACAAGAAATACAATACCTGTTAAACGACCACGAATTCATATACAAAGACGGCTTTAAAGGCGTAAAGAGCACTAGCTTCAGCATTGTGGACCAACGCAAAATATTAATTAACTCAATTTTACCAGAATACAGCTCTAATTTCTCTACAGAAATGATAACAATACAGGAGTCTGTAAAATATGTTAGAAGACGAATAAGTATATTCGCAATCTGGACTGACTCTCTCTCTCTCTCTCTCTCTATCTCTGCACTAAATGCCATAACAAACTGCAATAATGAACAATTTTACCTAAACATGATTATACAGTTTATTATTGAAAGAAAGCCTGACATTAAGCTCATCTGGACCCCCAGTCACTCTGGAATAAGAGGCAACAAAAGCGGCTTTAACTGCTTTTCTCATAACTACACCAAATCTATTTCCAACTGTATAAAAAACTTTATAAAATACCTTTTCAAGGCAAAAGTCAACTGCAATTGGAACACAACAACTGAATGGTACAAGAAAATGAATCCCAATAAAGTTAACGCCTCCAAATTGTTCAAAAATATAGACCACAACCTAGACTTAGCCTAAGTCATACTAGAATTTCACATTCTCATTTAATTGATAAAAAAATGTCCTTTCTGTGGATTCAATCCAATAAGCATTGATCATCTCTTTTCAAATTGTCCACACATTAACGCTCTCAGTTATAACGACATTTCTCAACTAATTCACCAATAGCAACATCAAAAAATTTTTAAAATTTTTAAAAAGCTCTAGTCCTTACAATTCCATTTAAAACTAACAAAAAATATTCAGCTTTGGCCCATCGCTACCATAGCTCTCCTCTCATTATGCTAAAAATTTACTTACAAGTATAATTTGTAATCAAATGAATAAATAAAATTTATATCGAAATGAACTTCGGAGTTCCTTGAACCACACCTTCCAGGACACATATGGCAGGACCTCCACTCAACTTGTAACGCAACGCAAAAACAAATAATCTAATTTGAGAACTGTGTTAGGAATTACCAGACATGCTTCATGCGTTCATTTGCTTAGCTTTAATTTTTATGATGTTACAAAGCAAATCAGTATACATATGCAGGCAGACATTTTATATTCATGCGAAAGTTTTATTATAAAAAAAAAATTAACAACCTCAAATTAGTTTGTGCTGACCAAAATAAAAAAAAGGGAAATCTTTTATTCCTGATTGAATTTACCTTCGTTGTTAAAATCTTTACGAAAGAATGCCTTTTTATATCCTCTGGTATTATTAAATTTTCACACATGCTGCGGCGCTATGGTTGGTAGCACGTGCTGAAGCTTTATTTTATTACTCAATAATAACTAACACCAACGCCACGAAAATAAGGAAATGTGTATGCAAGTAGATGGAAGCATTTTGTAAAAATTGGGCATATTTTATTGCCATGAAAATAAAGAGAAATTTCATAAAATGTTTTCTTATTATTTTGTAACTGCAATTACTTTCACATTTTCATAAATCAAAATGAGTAGAATATTTTGGAATATTAAAACAAACGAACTGAGGAAGAGTGGCGAGTGAAAGCAGAAAGAAATCTTGTCTGGTGCAGGCACATGTTCAACGTTTGACGGCAAGAAACATGTATCTCAAATATACTTGTGCTTTCATTTATTTTTAATACTCGCAAACGGAAGGAGAAACAATTTGTTCATAAAAATTGTTCCTTTTTTTGTATTCTGTTACATTTACGGGATGATGCCAGCAACGAGATGTAGTCAAAAAGGAAAGCGTTTTCGTAATGTTCTTTCGGTTGTTGTTGTTGTTTATTGAAGTATAAATTATAATAAGATTTAATAAATGGTAAATGATGGTCATAAATATCGTTTACATGTACAAAAGTGCAGAGTGTTGAAAGTGTTTATTAGATTCTGTGAATTTGCCATTTTCACACTCGCCACCAAAAGCCGTTGCATCTGCCTTTGCCAACATTCGATAGCCGTTAAACCAGCTCTCCCAGTCAACCAAAATAAATTAAATAATGTGTTGTTAAACAATGAAGTCAAAATTAATTAATTTTTTTATTAATTACAGTGCCTTATAAAAGCAATTCATGCAACTGCAAATACATCGTTGAGCTTTGCTTTGGCTATCAAAAATATTATAAAATGCATATGAAAAACGGAAACAAACGGCTTATGTGGCTAGTCATCAGCATGATTGTGTGCAAGCGCCTTTATCAGGGATCAGATTATACTGATATTCGTATTATTCGAAATTAAATTAATTCACATCAGTAATAAATTATTGTTACATTTCATATAAATTACTTTGCAAGGACTATACAAAGTATGGAATGTTCCAAAAACTAAGAAGATTTGAACGTGTTGTCAGTTGTGCATTAAAGTGTTGTCAACCGTAAGAAAATACAACTCGATAGCTGACAGTTTAATGCTACCAGAAATAAGACCTGTCTTAAGAACAAAATCGTTTTCTCTATCTTACTAAGCCACTAATCATTTTGATAAGACGAAGGATACAGAAAAAAGTGAATCCTTATAGAATAGAAGAGCTGTTCTTCATTCCTGAATAGTATTTCAAAAATATTGAGACTTGCTGCCACAGTTTGTAAATTTCATAAAAAAATTTTTTTCGCCAAGCTTGAGGAGATTAACGAAAAAATTCAGGAAGACTTGCTGCCCTGCAAACACCACACTAAGTGATTTTTTAGGCACAAGCCTGAAAAGTCAATATCAAAGCAGTGCACGAGGCGCAATACCGGAATCTACATTTAGCGTCATGAACAAGAATGGCTTCTACTCCCTAAAGATCTACTCCTCTCTGCATATAAAATTCAATTAAGGCAACAACTGAACTGTAATGAACGTGTTCAGCGAGGAGGCTCCGTTGATTAGATAAAATTTTTTTTTCGAGCAAGATTATCCTAAGCGACAGAGCACCTCTTCCGCTTGATGTATTTGGTAAATCAACAAAATTGCGGGTTTTTAGGTTTTGCTTCCACAACGAGTCACTTTTTGGTATGCATTTTGTGATGGACCAAATTTTTTTTGGAAATGAGGCTGGTCAAGCAGTGTTTACCATTGATGGTGTTTGTAGTGTGTTGTTCCAACGAGGCTGTGTTGCATACCAAGAAATAAGTGGATTATTTCATGAAACAGTTTCAGGTCATGTACTCTCTCTCTCCGTTCACCAGAATGGGAACTTCAGATCGTGTAATGTAACACCATCAGATATCTTCTTATGGAGAATTTGAAATTACGGCTCTATTCCACCCAGCCACGTTTTGAGTAATGTTTCTGCAAAATGGTCCCAAAAAATTTGGACATACGAGTGCGCATGGGCATGCAAGGCCGTGGAAGCCATTAGACCAACTTATGAACTTGAACTTTATAAAACAATAACAAAAATAACAATCAAAATTAATTTTTCGATTACACTTATATCACGCCAAGTAAGGCCGTGCAGCAGTTGCTTTAAATATAAATCGATTGGTCGAATGTAAATCGTTTGGCCAAGAAATCTACCAGAGAAACTTCTCAGGCCTAATTGTGTAACGTCAATATAGAAATCTTTGTAAAACTTTTAGAGAGAATTATGACTGCAGACTTTAGAGTATGCAGAGATTATTTTATATTTTTCACAGATGAATTTACCGCCGATCGCATTGGAAATTCTGCTACCCAGAATTTATTTATTTTCATCGATATAGAATTTACATTAGAGAATTCCAGTTTACACAATTAATAAATTTAATGCAGGGTGAGATCGAAGGATATTATTTAAGCCATTTTAGTTTATTCCATTATTTTGTTTCCTCTTTGTAAAGCATCTAATGAATTTCTTTCCTGCATTGATTGATTTTAAAGTGTTTAAAATATCGATTTCTTCATTTTGTGACTTATCGATTTATCTTGGCAATTGGTAAGATTAAATATTTTACATAAAATAGCTTTTCCTAAGAAAATACTCGTAGTTAAAAAATTCAATCACTTGAAAATAAAGAGAAGAAAAAAAAAACAAATAATGAAAACTTTTAATGAAAAAGTTTGTCTAGTTCTTTGAGGTTGTTCGAAAAGATTAACCTTTTTTTTGCTAAGGAAGATACAAATAAAATTAAAGTTCTTTAAGTGAATCATATCACAAATGGAAAATGTTGCAGATAATCGTACATGTTGCAGGTTCCGGCTGCCTGCAAATACTCGTATGGGAAGAGAGTGTGTGTAGGGTGTTGTTTCAAATTGTTAAATTATTTTATGAATGTAGAGTTGTTTTTGTTGTTGTGGTTGTCGATGCGGGTCTTTCTTCTTTGGCCTACTGTACAAGCAGGATTGTGGGGATTTCTTCTCGATCAGCATATGAGTTGTTCTTGTGGTTGTTGCATTTAGTTTTGCACTGACACGAAAATTATTTATTATTTCTTTCAAGTTTTGGCATTCAGGACTCCTCCTATTTGATGTTGCATTTTGAGTTGCTTTTACTTTTTTCACATGTACGTATTGTGTTCTGAATTTTATTATTACTTGCATTTAATGCATTTTTTTTTTGCTTAAAGTTTTGATTATATTTTATTTCTTGTGTTTGTTCGGTAAGAGAATAGAAGAAGATGCTGAAATGAGTTGGGCTGTCCTACATAATTTGTAATTTTTTTTTCCTTTAGTATCATGTATTGTTTCATGTGGTTGTACATCAATCACTTATTCCGTTTTTTCGTCTCTCTATTTCCTAGATAGTCATATCAAAACTTAGTTATAGTTGAAAAATATTAAAGAAAGGATTAAGATAGGGGAACTATTTTTATTTATTTATTTATTATATTTTTTATATATCTTTTTCATAAAAAATGATCTGGTCCGAAATCGATTTCAATGGCCAGCAAAGCTACGACTGGAATTTTCATCCACTTTATTGTTATTCACTTACAGAATTACTTTTTCATTAAAGCTACAGCAAATTGAATATGCAAATAAATATCCTTTTTAAAATTTCACCTTATTTTTAATGGAAACTAAGCACTTGTAATGCTTCTATTTAATGTGATCGTATGTGGTTACCGGATGCCCTTTAAAACTGATAAAATAATACCGCAGACTTGATAGATAGCTGTATAGGTTAATTTCGATTGTTACAGACCAGAGAAGAAAGTATATAAATAAATTCTAAATTTATCACACTAATCGGCCAAAATGGTAATGATTAATAAATTAATTATATTCAAAATTATAATATAATCTATCAAATATTTAATCCTTTCTTATTAAAATATTTTTATATATTAAAGATAGAAGCCAACCTGGACCGACCAAAAAAAAAACAAAAAACAATTTTTATAGTAGAAAAATAATTATTTTTGTCTGTACCTGCTCAATTTTACTAAGCAAGATCTAATCGTTAATTTCTATAACTGTGAGATAGAATTGGTACCCGATTCTTCAGATTATTTAAACCAACAAATATATTTGTCCTTAGCGGATCAAAAAAAAAAAAAATTGAGTATGAGTTCTTCAATTTCATAAACATTTTAATTATTTATTTACATATTATACGTACAAATAAATTATTAGTATAATGAGTGGAGAGTTATGTCAGCGATGGCCCTAAGCTCATTTTTAAATATATTTGTAGTGATACTTCGTATGATTGATGGATCGAATAGATCTCAAACTGCGTTAATAATAACACTTTAATTTCGAGCAGAAAATTCACGTCAGAAAAGTTCATCTAATTAGACCAACAGCGAGGAATATAAACCAAACCCGCTTCACGTTATGAAGGAGCAACTAAACAGGCGGACTGGCAGTCTACCGATATGACTAGTGCATATATAGAAATGTACACATTCATATTTCCTTATGATTGTCAGTTACTGGAATTATTATATTCTTGTGGTATTTTAATAAATGTGCGTGTTTTTATGTGGGTGTGTGAGCGATTTTCTTTTGTAAGAAGAATGACAAGGACACCCAAATTTGACATTAAAACAAATGAATTTTTGGCCAATTTATGATTGAAATTATGTGTAGATATTGAATTCCTTAAGGACTTTTGCAGCAAAGAAGAAACCAACACATGGATACACGCTTATGCCGAAACTAACAAACACACATACACACACATGCGTGCACACGCCCTTACAAAACTGTAGCACGGCTGGTCAGGCAAAAACAAATAATTTTGAAAGTTATTATTATTTAGTAGCCCTAAGGTTTTGAAAATTAAAGTGCTTCTTGTAGCTGCTTCTCAAAGCATTAAAATGTATTTCGTAAGAGAAAATGTTTGTCTAACATATTATAAATATCGTAAAATATTAATCAATTGCCAAATGTAATTCTCAAAGGAATTTTATAAATATTTTAAAATTTTTTGTTATTTCTACTTTACGTTTTACAAATAGAAATTTTACAAATATTTTGTTACAGCTCAGTTTTGCTCAAGGATACCAGCATTAAAAACAAAAAGGAAAGTCATTTACTCATACACGAAAGGTAAAAATTAACAAGGTAACGAAGGAATACAATCTGATGGTGTTTTATATGTTTTCCCGTTTTCAGTATTCTTCTCAGATTGTTATTAATTTATCATATTTAATGAAGTTTTCGAATGAAAACAAAAATACAACGTTACGTGGCAGTGTACGTGTCCGTAAGACATGTAACTTTTTGAGACTTAGCAATAATTTATTGTGTTCTTGGCTGTATTGGAAAGGTTTGCCGGATCTGGGCTGGTGATGAAATAAAATTTTCAATGAAATGTTATTTGAATTTATGTGAAAATCTCCTGTGTAAAATAATGAAATTTAATTTGGGATTTGATTTAATTTGGTTATTTTTAAATGTTAAAATTTGTAAAATATTTCTTTTGAATGATTTTTTATTTCGGAACTGCAGAAGTAGAAAAAAACAATTTTTTTTTTCATTCTTTTAACATTTTAGTAAAGAAAATTTGAATTCTCTTAAAACACGATTTTTACTGAATCCTTAATCTTTAAAGAAAAGTCTCTTTAAAAATAATATCTTCTATATTGATTGCGTCACTTTGTGCAAATTACTTTTAAGTACGTCCATAATGTCGAATTAATATTTTATTAAATAATTATTTCATAAAAAGGCAAATGTATATAAAAGTTGTTCAGGAGAAAGAAAGTCATTTAAGTAATCAAATTGTGCAATTTTGTGGAAAGAAACGAAATTATTAAAAGTTACATTTGTATGTATGACGGCTTCTGGACAGCTGCAGGGCACAGACGTTTATAGCGGAGACCCACGGAAAAGACCTGAAATTTGCCTTCGATAATGCAGTGCCGGTAGAACGAGCTAAGCAAAAGGTATCCTCAGAATCTACACTGTGTTTCACAGCTAGCAATAATTTCATCCATGTGCGGATAAAAAAAAACGCTTGACTACATAGTGGAATAGGTGCAACTTCAGCAGAGATATGTCACGAGTCACAATAGACAAGTAACCAGAATACCGATGAAATACTCTTTTCAACAGCTCTTTTCAACCTTAAGAGAGAGAAGAGTAAGCTAATTAAAGTAACACATATAGAGTCTACACAGACCACATATAGAAGTATTTCTTCTACTGTCAACAAGTCTAGTTAATATTAGAGTGGACAACCTTTAGTCGCAAATCACGTAGTATCGATAAATTCCTCTTTCCTAAAACGCAGTTGCCAGTGGAGTTTGACCAAAAAAAAAGTGGTTTCACATATTATCCACAAGTAGTGTGAAGTACACATCAAATGCTACTTTCTAGAGTTCCCCGAAACATTGATCGTAATATTTTTAGAGGTTGAATTTTTTTCTGTAGCAAACATGGCCTTAATTACGCTTATCTGATCAAATATTTCCCAATGTAAACACGTACATAAATTTCCAATATTTATAACATTTAAATAATTTTCCTTGCTAAAGCATTTAACTGCTTCCTAAACAATGTTAATTGCTTCCTTTGTTCTTGGCAAATCATTTGACTTTGATAATGAAACGAGCGCCTGGCAGCCCGATTATATCTCTCGACTGAAAAATGAGCGAAAATTGTTGAAATTTAAAGAAATGAAAACAACAGCGTTAGTGGAACGTTTGAAATTTTAATGAGTTCTTCTGCATCAGTTGCCCCACTTAAACAAAAACATAAAATTAAATATTGTTGTTCTTAAGAATAATGTGGAGCTTTTAAAACAGATAATTGAAAAAAGACTAAAAGGAACGGTTTTAGTTGTATAATACATACGCAAGTCTTGGTTGAATTGTCTGAAGGCTAAAGGAAGAATAAGTAGCACTAATAGAAGCCTTTGAAGCAGGCTAATTAAAAACAAAATATAAATTTTTGCGCCAGTGGAGCGTCAAGCGAAATATATTGGAATTAGTTAACTTATCCTCCATCATTTACATTTTGTTGTTTAATGGGAAACCCCGAAGGAAACAGTCTAAAAGCAAACAAACAAGCAGTATTAAGAGAACTTGAGAGAAGAAATATTTAAATATTCAGACAAAATTTGTCATTACATACTAGCTTCTCTTAATAAATCAATTACTCAATCTTTTTTGAATCCGTCTATTTTAAGTCTTTCTTGTTAAGCTAAATGTTACACATTACATGACGCTCAGAGAACAACCATGTGTAGGGTGCTAAAAACACCATTTGTGATGCATTTCTCAAATAAAACAAAATAAGCACAGAAATTAAAATTTAACAAACAACAAGACAACAGCATACAATGCAATAATGGCCGGCCCTTGCAAGCTACTCACACATTCACATAAAAGTACAACTTGTAGCAGTGGAACACGATGGATGCTACGAAATAGAAATACAAATTATAGCGTAAAATCAAAGAAGTGGTGTAGTAAATGAGAAATACCAGCAATAGTTTAAAGTGTGATAAGGTATGTGGCACACTCTCTTTCATTTTGCTAACATTTGTAATGATAATGAAACTAATTTAAAAGAATCGCACTTAAAATCTGTGCGCATATAAAGCGAATGAAAGGAGGAAATGCAAAGTTGAAAGAAAATAGGAATTCATTAGCGCTACCCTTCGCTTATAGCCATTAACTATTACATTTATTATTGTTTACATTTCTTCTAAGACTTGCAGTCGTGTGCGAGCTGGTGAATGTTATTTGACAGCGAAAAAAAGGGAGTAGATATTTAACTAAGTAACAGAGACCAGCAACAAGTATGAATGGACACCAAGTAGTCTGTTTAAGCAAGAAGACATTATAAGAGAAATTTCTTTTTTTTTTTGTTTTGTACAATCACTGGAATATTTTCGATTAAATACCGGCAATAAAACTCTTATATTTTTACGTTTTTGAATTATGTCATGCTTTACAAATGTCAGCTTTTCAGTAGATGGAACTGGAGAGATATTTCAATTCGCCTTTTGTTACTTTAATCCCATCAAGACCTGAAATTCAGCACAAGCACAAGCAGACCACCAACAGCAAAATTCATATGAGAATGATTACTTTTGCTATAATGCATCTGCACAGCCACCGATTTAGCAAACGCAAGTTTTATAATGGATACTGTACGGATACTGGAAATGCAAGCTTAACGTACATATGTATATGCATGCATATGACAGC
Organism: Ormia ochracea; assembly: GCA_963402855.1. NCBI lineage: Eukaryota > Metazoa > Arthropoda > Insecta > Diptera > Tachinidae > Ormia > Ormia ochracea. Next base: position 31,004,356 of record OY727107.1, on the reverse strand, counting down.
ATAGCTTTAAATGAATTAGAGATGATCTCTTGTTTTCCTCTTGTTACTCTGAAAGCCTGAGTAGCGATCGCTATACAAGAGCCCTACTTTGAGCTAATACATTCATGTGTGTGCGTGTGTGGATGTGTATGTGTATGTAAACAAAAGTACAATTTTCATACTTTAGTTTTTTCGAATATTTTTCACTTTTTGTCATTTGATTAGTTGCTTGTGAATAAACACATTCTATTTCGTAAAATTGACCGCTTCGCTGTTCAATAACCTGTAAGAGCGATTGCAGGGTCAAAATAGAATCAAGTAGCAAATCATGCGACTTTTAATTTTTTTATTATTTATGTATATGTTTTAAGTATATCCTAAATTAATAATTTTATTTCGGGAAATGTATCGTCGCTGAAATATTCAAGATGGACTCTTTAGCACTCTTTCTCTTTCAATATAAAAAGGCACAATTAATACTGGCCCTGAATGTGTTTGATATACAATTTTGGGAATAAAAAATTAAAAAAAAAGCCGTTCGAATGTAAAAAAGTAATCAGTTTGAAAACTGCAGGCTTTTTCTGTATTGCGAAGCGAAAGTCAATGCGATGCGAAAAAATTCAAATGCGAATACTTTCTATTCTGTGTTGTTCTTTGCGAAAATATGCCAAGTCGGTATTCTGTATTGCGATAGAGATACATACGAAAGTCGCAAAATATATTCGATGGCAAACCAGCATTCGCAAAGCACAAAAATGTAAGTGAAAAATTATAATTTTGTTTATTTATTTACATTAATTGTTAAATTATTCAGTGAACAGGACCACCAAATCCCATCAATTTGAAAAAATGGCGGAATTTATGATGAAAAACAGCAAAAGGACATTTAAAAACATTGAATGCACGTCAGTCGGCAAATGCTCTGTGGCAGACATTAGGCGAAGAATTTAACGCAAGCGGACCGCCTGTTAGAGAATCTGCCGGATGGAACACGGTAAATCTATAAATCATTTGGAAATATAGTTTTCTAAAAGTATGTATTTTCAACTTTAATTTGAATGTGTTTGGGCTGCTTTCATGGTAAACACTAAGCAGAAACTAAATAAAATAAATTATACAAATATTAAATAAATTAAGGTTATTTTGTAAGCGCAATCACAAATTTCTTTGCTTTTTGTAAATTAAACTTTGACATTTACTTTAGACCAGCATTGTTATTTTGACCGGTGTTGCCATCATTTAAAATAAAATGCGAATGCGTTGCAAAAGCCTTATAGAATACCCAGTTTCTTTCGCATCGCATTTCATCACATTTCACATAACTTTTTCTGGCTTCTTCCAACTTTTAATATGTTTGTATAATAACACAAAAAATAATTAAAAAATCATAAAATTTCAAAAATGAATTTTTTTTTTTTATTTAATTGAATTTTACATAATAAATTTCTACAAGAAAAAAAAATCTGTGATAAAATTAGTGGTTTTATTTATTGAAACATTCATTACAGACGCTTCTTATAAAGTATCTAGTCAGGATTCTAGTATGGAGCCTTTTTTGCTTTAACTAACAGCAATACCTTAAACTTTAAAAAATTTTTATAAAATATTTACCTTTTAAATAATTTAAAGGAAATTCATGGGATTCATTTTACTTCGAGCCTTCTCTTTAAGTTTGCAAAGATTATTCGCCAATAATTGATGATAATGAAATGAAATAATGAAAATTCTGTCGGAATGACAAAAATTCAGAATTGAGTTTTACAAATACCAAATTAATTTATAAAATATTAAAAGTATTCAAATAAATATTTTTACAGAAAAAGCCAGAATACAAAATATTAAATAATAAAGCAAGTCGATTCACACACCCGCAACTTAATTCAAATTCGTCTAAATAAATTATAAAATTAAATCAAATCAAAAAATCAGTTTTAGTTCCTCAAAATTAGGAATATAAAATTAATTAAAATCAGCTGCTCCGTCATGCCAAACGTAATAATCACATATTTAAAATGTAGTTGTTTGAAAAGTCCACTTTCTCTACACCTGCAAGTTCGGCACTTTCTGCAGCTCTTTGATACATATTCGTATGTATGAATTCGTACACTCTTAATAAAGTATATCCCGCACCATTCACTGGCGACATTTTGAACTTTATCTGATGCTGTTTGTGTGTAGAATTTCGTTTATTCTGCAGCTTATCTTGATTAAAAATACAAAAAGCATGCTCACACAGCCACATTCACATAAGAAAGAGGCCGAGCCAAATAATTTGAGAGTTCGAAACTTTTTGTTTTATATACTACGAGTGTACTATTTTATATTTGTTTTAAGGCTACAAAAACACTCACATCCGAATTATCATTCACTCATACAAATCGCATTTTATTACACTTCATTGTGCCAGGTTGATTTTATGTCCTGACTCTTGGGAGTTCCAGCAACAAAACAAAACAACAAAAAAAAGGAGACATACAAAAAAATAAATATTTATAACTAATGAAAAAAATTACAAACTGACAGAGAAACGTTACGGCTGCAAGTGTTTCGAAGGTACGTTAGCATTTTAATACGACGGCATACGCAAACAAAACAATAACAGCAATTGTAGCAGCAGCAACAACACCAGTGACAAGGACAATAATATTGTTGATGTTATACGGATGTAATGGCCTGAAAATACCGATGAAGCGCAGAGATTTAGAAAGTTATTATTAGCTAATTGTCTGGCCTTAAAACGTCATGCTTATGAATACACCGAGAGAAATCAATGGAACATTTTAATTAACAACATATACCAAAGCTTTTAAGCTAATTCTCTTTTTGTCTCTACTTCAAGGTCCTGTTTCAGCAAAAAAGTCTTTAACAGTAAAATGGTTTTTAACGAATAAGACAAACAATCCATATATCAAGTAATACCGATTTTAGATGAGTAAATATTCGGAACAGAAATAACTGTAATTCTCATTTGTTTTGTTTATTCGAGGTTCAAGTAGACGGCCATGTTTTCAAGAACTTTCTTTTATCGTTGCCATAATTAAAAGCATATTCTCCTTTCTGCTACCAGCCTTCCAAAGGAAGCATTTTTTCATGCAATGCAGTGTGCAAGTTAGAAGTCAGAATAGAAGTTGCCAATACAATGTCATGATATAATTTTGTTATTCGCCAGTAGTTAAATCAAGGCTCTTGCTTATGGTTCTTAAAAATAATGAATAAATATGTATGGTATACGCAGCAGAAATAGGCTGATAAACTAATTGAAGCCGCTGCAAATACTTTTAAATGATTATAAACTACTGAAAAAGTTCATCTTTTGAAAGAATTCTTGTGAAATACTTAGCAAAGTTTCAATCCTGAGAAGAATAAAAATATGTGTAACAGTGTGCCAATAGGCTGGAAAGAGAGCCAGACAAAGCCAGCTAAACAGGTAATTTAATAGCTAAATAAGCACTACTTGCTTAGTAACTCGGTATCCAGCATTAATTACTGAAATTTAGTTTCTCTAAGGCGAATTGCAACGTATAACAGCAGATGGCATAAATATTGTTATTAAATATTAAATATTCCCTAATCAATGGGAATATAAATTATAAAGAATTGGTTTATTATTGATATGAAACCATGTCATGACTTATTCATATTACTTACCATGACGTTGGCTGCTTTCAGTATTATTAAGGGTGGTGTGAAAATACACCGCATATTATTTTACTTGAGTTATTTATATAATTGTCAATTTTTCCACCATTTAATTAATTAACTTAAAAATTAAATTAAACAAAAGAATCCTTAAGAATATGGCACGAACTTATATAGATGCCTGCATTTTGTCTGGTGAAAAACAAAGCCTTGGAAAGTAATCCCAAACCTTGTTTTGTTATACTCATATTCTCAACAATTAATTGAGAATTGCAAAAACATTATCGAAGCAAATCAACGATCAGTTACAAAAAAAGAAAAATGCTTCTTTGTTGTGTAGATTTGCAAAACTCTTTTTTTGGTTTGCTTGGATTGTGTGATTGTAATTCTCAATTGATTGTTGACTACGTAACGTAATATTTCTTAATTTCGAAAAATCATTCGGTTGTAACAAACTCAGAATTTAATTATTAAAATGAGGCGCGGCTCAGAACTAAAAATAATATTTATTTTATTTTTGTATTAAAAAATGCAACAACAACATGTGGCGAAACCGAAAATTTAGTGTAAAATATAAAGAAGAAAAAGAGAATGATTTTTAAGAATCATTAACAAAAGCAATGATATAACTAAAATGTGGATTTTGACTAGTGGGGAATAAGTAGAACTGAATTTGTGAGCATGATATTGCAGTGACTTTTGAAGCAACTTCATGCATTCCATGGAAGGGCGCTCTCACATGAATACTTGCCGCACGAAAGAGGATGAGCATTAAACAATTTATAAATAAATAAATAAATATTTTCATTAAGTGAGTAGATGAGACCTTTTATTAAAAAAAAATAATTTAAACAATATTTCGCTTGCACTATGGGTAACTACTTAAGAAATAATACAATTAAATACCCAAAATCACAAGAATTGGAAATATATTTTAGAATAAAAACCAATCAGTTTCATTAAACACCGAACTTAATTAATGTATTTATTATTACAAAACTCAAAGGATAAACAAAATGTTATTTTATGCTGTTCATTTGACAGAAAAATTTCTGCCGGTGCGGATTTTAATTCATAAAAAAGTATGCAGTAGGCAAGCCACTCCGGAATATTCTCAATCTGCATTAGCACTATGCCCATCCAGCCCCATTACAAATTCTTTTATTATTGATATCCTACGTCCTGTGTACGGGTAAGTGTAGCGTTACTGTATTGCATGTCCTTTAGTATGCGTCTGAATGTACGAGTACAACGTTTGTTGATTTCCTATGCGAAAAGTATCTAGTTTTTATTACTGTGGCCGAGGTTGTTCAACTTTAAATCTATTCCTTGCACAAGGGTTGTTCCTTCTAGCTTATCTTCTCGCACCGCCGACACTGTCTAGAATGTAAGAATGAAATTTTGCTAAAAAAAAAACATTTTAGGCTATATTTTATAGCATTAATATGGTGAAATATTTCATAGAAACATTCTGCTATACCCCTTCATGCTCATTTGTATATTAAAGGACTCGACTCAGTTAGCTGCTTATTTGCCATTAATATTGCAGCAAAATATTTAAACTAACACACTCAAGCCGAAGCAGGCATGTATAAGTCAGTGTCTACATGTACTTTGATAACTCCTTTGAAATGCTTTTGGTATTTTTCGGTTGTCTTTATTGTTCGTTTGTCGTAATACGTTTTTGTCTCCGGTGAGTTGAAAACACAATGTTTAAAGTTTTATTTTATTGTATGGTATGTTTCTTGGTAATGCTTGTATGGGCACTGGTGTAGCTGGCATTGTAGTCACCTCATTTGCAACCTTTAAAATGTTGAGTCCATTAAAATACCACAATGACAATTTAACAACTTGAAATCTAAGCATTGACCAGAAGAAGCAGCAGAGTTTGAATTGTTTAGAAATTTCAGTTCAATTTCAATTCATATTTTAGTTGCAAAGTTATAAATTATTGTCTCAGTAGGATAAACGTAATTTTAAAACCAAAAGGGGAAAAAAAGAAATGAATGTGACTTTTGCTATTTTTTTTATTAGTTTTTCAATTAAAATTATTCATCTTGCTTGTTCAAATGCAAAAATTGCGAACTTAAAAGTCTTAATAATTTCATTCAATATTTTACTCGAATGTAAGGAAGCAACTTTTATAAATCTTCATTTATTCTCATTTATAGCTGAAACAAATTTAAATAATGGCCATTACTTACACATTTGGAAGGCTTCTTTCCAAGGCTTCCCAAAATTGTCGAAATGCAGCTTGTCCTCAGTATGGATGGCCGGGACTTGATATACACAGTATTTAACCTTTAAAAGCATTTCAACAATGTCGTCTTTTGTTCAGCAGGCTCTAATGAAGGGAGTGATGATCATAAATAAAATCCAGCATTGTCATGTGGACATAAATGAGAGCGACAGGTAGAGAGAGGGAGAGAGAGAGAGAAAGTGTTCATTGGATCTGTCTTAGTTTATTTTAGTTTCTGCGTGGATTTGCCCAACGAAGAGCACACATCGGACATTCGTAAATGTGTGAATTATTGTGATGACAACATTTCATTTTGTTCATTTTATTGTTGCTGTTGCCTGGTTTTTTTGTTTTTTTTTCATGCCATTTTGTGCTTTGGGTACATTTTAGGAATGCAAATCCGATACATAGACATGTGCCGCTCAGCCAAGGTAGCCAAAGGCTTTTTAGCACACATAAAATGTAAAATATGTGCAAGAGCATCCAGACTAGAGTGCCAGCCAAAAAAAAAAAAGATGAAAAAGAATGCAACCAAAATCTGTATGAACGCTTGTAAATACTAATAGTTGAAGAAAAAGCTTTACGTTACTTAATTTTCATTGTGTGGCTCAGTATATTGCGTGAAGTTTAGGTGACATTCGAAAATGAAAAAAAAAACTTAGCGGATACAGAAAGAAAGATGAAATTATGGCAAAGAAATTTGAACAGCCAATGAAATTTGTTACAAGCAGAAGAATATTGAAATGCAACACATAAAAAAGGAAAAAGTTTGCTTTGTAATTCAGTTGTAGTGTAGCTTCTGTTGCACTGCAGTCGATGCAGAAGCAACAGACGATGAAGTGGCAACAGCGAACAAATGTTGTCTAAGACGTCATGATGTGGAATGCACTATTTAGCGTTGACACAAATGAAATAAATTAACAAAATGAATGAAATAATGCCAATCAGTAACCACGAAGTCTGATGTGGGCAACGCCTTCGCTACAAGCGCGGTAAAACCTCTCCCCAATAAATAAATTCCTGCTCTCTAATAGCGCTTAAGGCCCTAATTCATTATGCTACATTAACCATACGGCTTGTCAGGTTGGGCATGTGAGAAAGAAAAGTATGACAGTGTGCCCTAAAAGTGCGTTTGTGTGGCTAATTTACAGTCAAATTGTACGGCTTGCGAAATATTATGAAAATTGTACATGCGATCCCAGTTGCATTTACTTCACACAGAAAAATTCACAAAAAAATATTTGTATAACGATTTTTTAATATATAGTATGGACTCACATCAGATTTTCCTGAGATCAAATCGCACCATACTTCAGTTGGTGATAGTTCAATAGTTTTACTCTGCTGGCAGAAGTTCCAGCAGTTGCCGCTTTGAGTTCCCCTTCAGTCGAGTTCACTTTAACTTGAGTTCACTTAGTTGTTCTACAAATGACATTTTATGATTGGCATTTATGATTTGTCAAATATGTCATGTATGCTGAAAAAGTATTATAGTGTATCCCAAAAACGGCATCATATCAGAATTTCGTTTGAATGAATTGTAGGCTTCTATTTCCGTTTGTTTGTGTGGGCTGTGTAGGATAGTGAATCATGACCTTAAAACATATTTGAAAATTTTTACACGCTGAATTCGTCTTGACAGAGTTCGTTAATTAGTTCAATTAATTTACTTAAAAGTTGCAGCAAAAAACTAATTAAAAAAGATAAAAATAACTTCAATTCCGGATGGATGTTAAAGAAGGTAAAATACAAGAAAATATTTAGAAAAAAAATTAAAAAAGAATTAATCGTTTAAATCCAATGCAGGTCTTAAGAATTTATTCTTCCTGCTTCTGCTGACTAAAAGAAAATAAAGTTATTTGTGGTGACTACACACAAATACAGAAACAACGTTCCAAATAATATTTTATCCAATGAATACACCGGTTTATTTATATTTCTGAACTGGCAGCATTGGAAGCACACTTTCTTGCCACTTTTCTATTGCGTTTGCTTGTGTATGCTTGCTTTGATAAAAGAAAAATTAAAAAAATGAATAGAATACAATTGAAACGATGCAAAAGTTTATTTTATTTTTATTACCGCTGACCAAGAACTAGAGCAACAGCAAATAGAATTATAGTTGAGTTGTGCTGAAAGCGACATAAAATAATTTATTTATTCTACATTTACTTATGGGCACAACGACACAATAGAGATACAACTGCAATGACAACCTTGCAACAATCGAGGTAAAAAAGGAACACAGCGAAAGCACGGTATCCAACCAGAGATCCGAACATACACACATACACGTATAGGTGAAATAGCCAATAACCGAACGGTTGAAGGTTTTTTCATAACAATTTAATATGAAAATGACAAAAGTTTTCTATGTGAATATGAAAATGTATTTCTCGGTTTTCAGTTCAGTTCAATTCCTTTTTTCTCTGTTTTTCATGTGACAATTGCCGTATAATAATACACCGATTCCTTTAGTTTACCAATAAGTCATTTCTGGAAAACTGAACAATCATTTGAAATTGTTTCTTTTTAATTTTGTTTATAAAAGATTTCAATAAAAATAACTTTTGCATCGGATAAGAAAAATGAAATTCAATACGCCTTCTGGTATTATTCCTTCCTTAAAATTGAAGTGCATTTTCCAAAGGCGAATTGGTGAGAAATTTTTTATAAAGTTCTCATCTGCCGTTAGTAAAAAAAGCTTTCAACACTTTAAAAATTGTAAATGCTTTTGAAAGGCATAAAACAAATGCATTGTCAGCATGTTTGGACTTGGGCGTAAGTAACTCGAGTCCACACGCGAGGCAGCACCCGCTTGCAAGTTTTCTGCAAATGCTGCTTGCCACTAAATCTATAAACGATCTTTGCCAATTAGCGGCTGATCAGTTGATCTTCGAAAGCTCTTCTACGTCATGGAAAAACGATTCCATACATAAGCGGATATTTTTTATAAAAACTATCAGCAAACTGTTTTTCCACAACAGATTCACTTTATTCAACAGATTGACTTTATTGCAGAGATTATACTGGCTTAAACCTGCAACTCGCCTTACACGGTAATTTCCTTTTTCAACCTGTCATTCTGCAGAATTGATCATTTAATATTATTTTCAATTAAAAAGTATGGCTTTTAGTTTTGGATTACCCCTTTTAACTTCAGAATTATTATAGGCGTCACATTTTAGATGAATTTTAGCCAAGTAGCAAGGATTAGCAGATTACAGTCTGACAGCATTAAGCTTTTGGATAGCAATAGAGAGCAAAGCCAGCGAGAATAATTAATTAGGTGGGCCCTGTGTTAGGTTCTGCAGGTAAATGAGATGTGAGAAACGGTGTAGTAACACATTAGCAAGGAAATGCATATGCATTACATTTTTGCATTTATTTAAATGCAGAAAAATACATTTAATGCGTTAAGCTTAGCGGTCTACTTGCTATAGACTTTTGTCACAGCCGCAAGAACAGCAACCAAAATCTAAAACTGAACATTAAGAGGAGTCGTCCTCTATTCAGCTCGTATTCCCGCTGTTATTTGTTGTGTCCAATCGAATGATTTGTGATGCCTTCTGTTGGCAAAATTTTACCGCATTGGCATTTTAGCCGTCTTTTTTACTACCATTTATTTTCTTTCACTCTCATTATTACGTTGCCCATCCAATTGTTCTACACAAAAGTAACGAAAAGTTGCAGAAAAAAACTGTCACACAAAAAAAATTTATGCATTTTTATGCATATTTTCCATTCAATGATTGTTCGAACAAAAGTGAACCATTCTGTTGGTTGGCTTTTCCTTTTTTTGCTTTGTGCAGTTGAATGTGCGAGCAGTAGGAATTAAAGTGTTGTAAACCATTTGGATAAGGTGACTTTTTTTTTTTTTTTTTTTTTTTTTTTAACCAACTCTACCTGCAAAGCTTTTGGCTTGTCCGCAGGAAAACACCCAGGGTCTAGGCAGGAATCGAACCCGCGACCTCCACTTCATTAGGCTAAGCATTATTCCCTCGCCTACGGAGGCACTTGACTTTGTTGCAATTGCTTTTGTATTTTCTTTTTATATTTTGTTAGTTTTTTCCTTTGACACTTAATGCCCATAATGAGCATTTCTGCGTAATAGAGGGCGACAGGTAAGTGATTAATAATTTATGGAGCTTAAAAGAGATTTCATACGTTGGATGGTAATAATTAGCAGCAGCACTTTATGTACTAACGTGCAGAAGTTAATACACTGCTGACAGTGAGTGAAATATGCATAGTGGCACTTTACAGTGCAAAATTAAAAAAAAAAAGCAAAGCTTAAAAGCTTACCAACAAACATATGAAATAATTACGCAGTCATAAAAAGGACTACCAAACGTTCTTATATAAAAACCTCACTTTTCGTCCTTAATAGCAAAGAAAAGGAAAGAAAAGAAAGAGAATCCGAAAACATTGTCTGTCACAAATATCTTGAGGCTATTTTGAGAGCAGATGCTTATCGAAAGTAATAAGCTTAAAACATTTTTCCTGTTTTCATTTTAAACTCATTTAGGGGTTCAGTCCTGTAATTATGCTGATAATTTTGCTTTTATAAGAAACAAAGTTTAATAATAATAATAATAATAATAATAATAATAATAAAAACAATAAATTTCAAATGTACGAGTAAGCAAATGGACAGATTTAACTAAATTCCTTAATAAAGCATGAAATTAGAACCTGCAATCAAAATATACAGTAAAAGCAAAGCAAGCTAAAGCCACCACATACCACACCAATATTCAGACCAACGCAAATTGATAAAGTTCTTAATGAAAAATGATTCAGTCACAAAACTGTGATAAAAAAAAAGAAAAAAAAGGAATACAAACTTTGCTAATGATTCTAATCCTGTGACGAATTCAAGACTTTCTAAAAATTATTTGTCGGTTCTTTTTTATGACTTTTTTTATATTGTCAATTATTATTTGCCACCCACCACCATGCCACAACAACTTATTTTATTATTATTTTTATTCTTTCAAGGAAAACGTTCTCATTCGGTGGCTACTTAAAAAACCATGTCACATAATCTTGCAAGAAACAAAGAATGAAAAAAAAAAGTTAAATAAAATAAAATTAAATTGGAAAAAACACAAACTAATACCAAGTGGTACAGAGAAGCATTTAGAGAAATTTAGAAAAGGCAGTTTTGGAATGCATGAATGTTGTCTGTTAATATAGAAAGTAAGTCATAATGAAATAATAAACCTACTGGCATAACTAAAGGATCACTTTACTCCACTGCCAAGGGACAATTATGACATGACCAACTAGTATAACTAAACAGGGTAACGCCAGCGTATCGAAAAAAGCATAACTGACATCTCATTTACCTACACTTGTGAAGAATGCAAAATAAGAAAATAGGGGAAACGGAAGGAAATTAGAAATGAAATAAAGGGAAAGCAACGACAAGAAGCATGTTTGTGTGAGATAAAACACAAACAATTATTTATACAAACGTATTAACCATAAGAATCTACACGGAAGAAATCTAATAATGAATTCATTCATTTTTGTGAAATGCAGAAAAAATGGCGAAAATATAAAAAGAAAATTATGCATTCAGAACAGGTTGAACAGCAAAGAAAAAAAATATATAATTTTAGCTTTTTTTTTTTACCTTAATGCTCGTAGTGGTGCAAAAGACTCTTCCAACAACTCTTACTTGAGCGGTATTAATCCATAATAAATAATAGAAAGGATGGGCGTCAGCTTATGTGCAATTTGTACTCGATTCAAAACTTTATTCCTTAAAACCTATTTTGAAGTGCATATAAATTTTTACAGGGTGTACACCTGGAAGTTATACCACTTTATTTGTTTATAAATTTTATTAAATTAAAGATACCGGATCTTATATTGATGCATGTCTTACGTCATGTCGGCAATTATGTATGGAATCTAATATCAGAAAACTGTACGCATCCGTTAGGTTCACTAATGTGAGCTCTTTTGAGGTCATTTTTCATTACATTCGCACTCTTTTAACATTTACATTTCACGAATATTTTGTTTGAGTTGCAAAAGCATTTGTGGTTTGTTTGCAAAATCCTTGTTTTTCACGTATCCCTACAAAATTAGGGTCGGCACCATGGAGCTCAATCAGCATCGCCATTTCTTGAAACAACTTATTGCGGAAAGAGGTCTCGCAGTAATTCCATTGGAATCCTGCTTGTATGCGGTGTGGCACCGTCTTGTTGAAACCACCTGTCCAACGGCATTTTCATTTTCAAAGAGGTCCCTCCCTGACAATGATCCCTCCTGAAAAAATTTTACGTCAGACGTCACTTTTAATGGATGCAAAATAACTGATGAATAATTTGGATATTTTTCATTGCCCAGAAGCGACTGTTCTGGTTATTCACATATCTATTCAAATGAAAAATAACCTCTGCACTCATTATTAAAGACTACAGCCCCTCTTTTTGCGAAATGATTCACGTACCGAATATTACTCCATAATAAATTTGGCATGTTTCTACTTTACGACTGCCAAATATGAACTCCGCCTATGGCTTCACCATTGTATTCTTGCTTGTATTGTATTCTTAACAAAGTCACATGTACTCACAAGGAAACTCGTTTTGAAATTCCCGAGAACTCTTCTTTATTGCCCAGTAGCACCCAGTGCCATATTGTTATTCCGACAAATTATTCTTATTTTTATTCATTTTACTCGTTACTACATGAGTTCAAGGTTCCTGAGCAAAGGCCGCATTATAATAAAATAACTGAATAAATTTGAATTTTAATATATATATTTTTATATTATACATATATATTATCCAATATCATATTTCTAAATTAGAATACCATTATTGCAAATCAGAAATAAATCAACTATTTCCCAATTTTTATTTCTTCTTGAAAAATGTAAAATATTACAAGAATATAAACAATTGAAATTCTTCACATCTAGTTATTATTAAATTAATTTTACTTTATTTATATTTGAAAATTAAAGTTGCTATGACCGCGTGTTTCGAAAAGGCTTTCTTGTAAACAATACATTATTTGCTAAAAACAATTAAAATAAAAATAAAAATGAAAATATTACGATTATAAATTAAGCCAAAAAAGTGAATTGCAACGCAGAATAGAGAAGTTAATTAATAATGAATATTATTTCTATAAAGAAATCACTTTTTCCCTTAGCTAAGTAAATAGTAAAGCATATAATTCATATAAAATAGCACGTATATAGAAGTTCTTCATCATCAACACTGGTTATAGCAGACGTCATAAAGGATTTAAACTAAAACACAACCCAACCTCAAGCCACCCCCAAACATACACACCCATATCATCATATATTTACAAATCTACTCACACACGCACACACACCCATGCAGATACAAAGACTAGTAGTAAATACGTTACGAACTCCAAATAACATTGTCAGTTAGTAAAAACGTGCTTTAAACAAAAATAATAAATATAATAAGACGAGAAGACGAGACGAAAAGACGAAAAGACGAAAAGAAAGTTCCAATTCTTATACATTTTATACTTGACAGTAGTAACAAAGTAAAAACGCAAGAGAAAAATTCATACTGTAGATGATGGAAATATTTTAGATATCACCCACTATGCATTTGGAGAAAACGGCGAAACAGAGGCAAGGAGGTTGGCAGGCAGGTCATGATACAAATGCAAAAATTCAACAGCACATGCAGGCATAAAATGTAAAAAAAATGAAAATCATTTCGTTTTGTTGAACAAACACAAACGTGTTCAGCATGGCTAATATGGGCAAATATTTATATTGGTTTTTATAACAAACGATGTCATATTCATCAGCCAAACTAATGCGGGAAAATTCAAAGATGGACGTGATCTGCCATCATAAAAGTAGGCACATGTTTGAACAGTGTCAGTCAATATATCTACCTATAAGAACGGGCACACATGTACTCGTATGCGTGTGTGTTTCTTAATTTTTTCCCCCCACTTTCAAGCCACAACTATCTGCCTATCTGCTCAACTACACTGCCCGTGTTTGTGTTTAGCAAAAATTTAGCACAGGAAACATTGCCGAGCAACCTCCGTCATTATTTACCTTTAAGCCATTTTTATTTCTGAGGGTTAAAAGAATAATAGTATTCATGTCACATCATTTGACAAGTTCAATCTCTTACAAAAGGCCCAACCGCCATCCAAAAATTATTTAAAGAGGAAAAAATGTGTTTAAAATTCTTTGTACATAAATTAAGGTAAATAAAAATGTCTCATCACTTTTACTTTCAGTTTCTTAACAGTTGCTGTTGGTCTTTATTAACTAATAGATCAATCAGTCATACAAGCCCAGAGCAGGTGCGTATTTAGATGGATAGAAATATTTTCTCCGACGTCACCAGCTATATTAATAACATGATATTGTAATTATCTGGCAGTGCAATGAAGCAGAAAAGATGTAATTAATATAATATATTATATTATATTATATTATATTATATTATATTATATTATATTATATTATATTATATTATATTATATTATATTATATTATATTATATTATATTATATTATATTATATTATATTATATTATATTATATTATATTATATTATATTATATTATATTATATTATATTATATTATATTATATTATATTATATTATATTATATTATATTATATTATATTATATTATATTATATTATATTATATTATATTATATTATATTATATTATATTATATTATATTATATTATATTATATTATATTATATTATATTATATTATATTATATTATATTATATTATATTATATTATATTATATTATATTATATTATATTATATTATATTATATTATATTATATTATATTATATTATATTATATTATATTATATTATATTATATTATATTATATTATATTATATTATATTATATTATATTATATTATATTATATTCTATTATATTATATATTATACAAGTATAAAATTGTTGAACTTGGTCCCGATGACTTGGCCTATAGAGTAGATTAGTTCACAATTTAAACTTGGATAAATAAATAAATGTTTTTTATATTGCATAATGATATTAACTTATATAAATAAAATAAAGTAAATTAATAATAATTATTTGAAAAATTTCTAAGTTTGGATCTGAGTCAGTGTCTTACACTGGAAGAAATGTATACATGGACACTAGCCAAATGAATAAAACTCCAGCGTACTACACTAAAAGAAGGGATGTGAAATAAGTTTCCTAATTTTTGTTACAATTCTACGTAAGGAAATATTACTCGAATGTAATATTGAATATTTAATGGGTTTCAAAAAAGAATATAATTTTCCACAAGAGTAAGTACTCAGAAAGTGCTTCCCAAACATAAGAAATATATAATAAAATTAAAAACCTAAATTATATTTTTGTTGATCATTTTTTTCAGTCGAATGGCTTCCAGCTGATTAGATTATTAGAATTTGCAATTGATTTTCTAAATGAAAGTAAAATTTTAATCAACTCTGAACACAAATTTGCAAGCTATTTTTAGTTGGTCACAGTTTACATTTCCTGTACGAGTTTGCATACGATAAAGTGCGATAGGAGGTTGTGTGGCTTGATATTAAGCTCTGTATTATTTCAGTAAACTGATTTGGAATTTAATAGAAGTAGATGCGCAGTAAATACTCCATAACAAAATGAGTCACAAATATCGAACTATAATTTATCGAAAGATGTTTAGAAACTTAAACTATGAAAACTATTGAATGAAAAATATTAGTAAAAATATTTTACCGACGTATTTGAATTTATTTACTAGAATTTAGTTCATATTTTCGCCAGGAATGAGAAAATTATTGACTGACTAGGTGCATACGATTACGTAACTTTTCAATATATTTTCAGTGTGTAAAGCAGCTACCAATTTAGCATGCGGGGGCACTCCTGAAGGCAGCAAATCAAAAATGGCCTAAAATCGGTTTTTCATTTTAATGCAAGAGAATGAATTGAAAGTTGACCACGGTAATTCCAATAATATGTATTAAGTCTTGCCCGCTTTAGTGAAACAGTTCTCTACGTGTTTAGAATACGTTAAACGCTAATAAAGGAATGGCTGACCAATCAAGTACTGTCTATGTGTGTACGTGCACATGGCTGCAAGGGGGTGTACGTAAAAAGAACTATTTAACAATTGTACTCCCCATACTCTCCAGAATTTCAAAATTTATGCCATCAGATCAAATAAGTAGATAAAATGGCAAAAGATAGTCAGACATAGACAAAAATCCATCAAATAGGAAAAACATTTAATACAGAGCTTAGACATCTATTAAAGCTAAATAGTTTAGTTCAAGATAATTCTCGACATTTTTCGAGTCTTTAATTTTGCCCGCTGCTGCTGATATCCTTTTAGCAGTTTAATTTAAATTTTTGTTAATTCTTTGAATGAGTCTGTTCTTCTGTTCTTTACTTTTATATCTCTTTTAAGCAAAAAGCTAAATATTTGTTCATTAAGTCGGAGCCACAAAAATTAAATAAACATGACTTTTTGCTTGAGATTGAAGTGGAAACAATTCTTAACATCACGCATTTTTCCCTTGTACGCACGACTGACACACAGAAAGGCTTTTGAAAATTATTTCTTTTCCTTTCCTTTTGCCAATTCCTTTCAATGGTTACAATTAGTGTGATGTGATAATTGAATTGAAAGGAAATTCCTAATGTTTCAAGCATTCACACACAAGCACAACCAAACCCCACTGGTATTCGAACATAAAGGATGGCCTTAATATTTATTTAACGTCTTCATTAATAACATTTTTATTTAGATACATTTTAATAAAATATTTATGAAGCCGTTAAAATATTTCATTTCATATTTTTTTGCGTTTAAGGTGGATTATATGCTTGTGAGGGGATGAGATCTTGTTGGCCTTCATATGCTCTGCACGTTTTTAACTGCTTAACCAGTTGGATTTGAAAGGTATGCCGAAGAATGTTTTAGTTATTTGTAAATTTACTAAATTATTCGAAATTAATTTAAATAATTTAAAGTATTCAGCGAAAACTCAACTTCGCCGAAATAATTCTTTAGAAAAAGAAAATGTGCAGAAAATCATGTAGGTGGTTACAAAAAAGTTACACTTTCTAAAACTGGGGTCAATTGTGGAGAGCTTTCCTACATTATGCAGAATTGTGCCAATGAAATAGAGCAAAGAATTACTACTTTGCCAGTTCTAAAGGGCTAGTCACATAGAATACGTCAGCTAAGGAATATGTATACTTTAAGGCAAAGTAATTTGATCACCGTTTAACTTCTTTCACACGTTCAATACTTTAATAGTTTTCAGTTGGCGATTTATTACGAAGACTTGCGATCAAAACAGCTGATTTAGTATGCGTTAGAAAAGTTTTGCTTGTGCAAACTTTTTCCGTCACCATCTCAATGTCAGTTTAAAGAGTACAAAGTATATGCATAACTTATTCTATATAACTATGCATTCGGACGTACAAGGAATGCCAACACTTCAGAAATCAGATTGTCGAAAATGCAACCATGCAATCTCGTATTTTGAGCAAATTACGGCAAATAAAATCACAAAAATATATGACGTTACAGAAGAGTAAGTTTTTAATTTCCAAATTTTTTTATATATTTTAAATAGTTTTTCAATTATTTTTTTATGAATTTTTTGACCTTATCTCAATTCAAAATTTTATTTTATGTAGTTTATTCTTTAGGCTTTATGTCAAAGCTTAATAAAATGATTTTAATTATTGCTTGTAATAAAGCTTTTTGTATTTCTAATCAAACTTCAACTTATTTTTTTATATTTATAATGAACTTTAATGAACCAAATATGTACCAATTTGGTTGAGCACTTTCTGCCACTTTTCCGCTTCCATCAGTGTATTCCATCAGTGTAAAACTCTTCTAGTTGCTCGAAGAAAAACTGCGACAGGTAATTATAACCGGATTCTCTTGGAGCCAACTGTACTCCATAACGGGAGTTCTGCATTGACCGAATTAAATGGTCAGGGTTGGGTCAGTGTGGATGCATCAACAAGCTCTGCAAGTTTTTGCAGAGTCATCAAAACTATGTGTGGTCTATCGTTGCCCTAATGGAAAACGAAGACCTTTCTATTTATCAGTTCTGCCCATTTTTTCCGATTGCTAGCTTCAATGTCATTAGTTGTGGACAGTAAAATGTAGAATCAATTATTCGACCAGGCTGGAACTTTGTTGAACTTCACCATGCTAGACCATGATCTTTTCCGCGAATTATTGTCGTACTTGAACCAATTTTCGTCTCCTGTTACCATTCGCTTCAGTATTTATTTGAGCAAAAAATCGGAGATGTTAATTTGGTCCATTGAGTTTTCCACAGGCAATTCATTCATGTGGTATCCAAACATCGAGCTACTTTTTGTAGCATTGCAAGCATTGAAGTTCGTCTTCGCAAGCTTCAAATTTTAATTATTCGCAGAGATAATGCTTTATCAAATAACTTGGTTCATTTAGTGAAAGGATAGATCTTTTAAAGAGCACTGCGAACTGATCTTTAGAAACAAAATCCCATGCAAGAAGAACGAAATGGAACCAGCTGCAAGTTTAATCAAATGCGATGAAAAATGTTTAGAAGTGGATTGATATTCCAGTTGAGATGGGCATTTGAATAATATTATTTACTTATTTATCTTCCTCCATGGGATCGAGTCAGATTAGTTTGATTATCTTACAAAAGTAATTCCAACACAAATTTTCAGACTCATCACACACTTTGGCCCGCAATTATGAAAGAGGAGTTTTCGCTTTTAAATTCCAACGATTACAAAATGAAATCTAAAATATCGCAATCAAAAATCAAAATTTATTTGAAATATTTTTACTTACAAAGAGGTTTTAAAAATTTTTCTTTTTTCCAGAAAAATAATTAATTACTATGTTGCATATTTTGAGTATAATACAGGGTGGGCCAAAAGTCACAATGGGGTTTAAAAAAACGAACTTTTTTGTTTATTTTTTTTTTATTTTTTTTTTTTTTTTAGATTATATAAATAACATCTGGAGAATAAATAATGTAGGGATTTACAACTGAACAAAGAACAAGAATAATAGAATTTTATTACTTAAATCATTACTTATTACTTTTATTACTTATTAAATTTTTAAACCCCATTGTGACTTTTGGCCCACCCAGTATCTGTATGCTAACGAATTGTTTAAAATGTGGTCTTCCAAGAGCAGGACCACTTTCTTGATCAGTTTGCGGCAAAGCAAATTGTATACAACATGCTATTGAAATGATCAATATTAAAATAGATAACAAAATATCATATTTTATATCAGAAGAATGACTAAATATCGGACGTTTAAGCAAACACCGTAAGTCATCTTTGTATTTTCCTCTACAATTTTAAAACTGATTTTAATTACATTTAATATTTTGATTGAAGTGGTTAAATGTGCATCCATCTTCCATTTAATTTTCCTACAAAGTTTCAACTTAACCTCTTATTAAAGTGCAACATTAAGAAGTATAATTAAAATCTTGGAAAACCAAAAAACTAAAAGAAAACCTTCTAAAACGCCAGTTGAAAAGTTTATTGACTCAACAATTAGCAGCTCTTTGAAGAGGGGAAATATTAAAGTTTAATTTTGTTTTGCGCTGTTCTGATAATTCGCTCACTTGAAAATTGTTTGAGAAGCTCTTGGAAAAATTAAAGTTGCTTTTTCGTAAATCTTCAAAATGATCAAAGTTTCTATTTAATTGAGTTCTATTTATGTTGTTATTTAAAGCACGTTTTCAATTACACTAAAATTTTTATTTGTTACTTTTGCATGAACGTCTGTCTTACTGCAATACTTTTAAACGTCAGATATTTTGCGCTAAAAATCAAATTACAAAATAAACTTAAGAACACGGCAAAATGGGGAATGAAAAGGCAATGCATACACTGACACACAAAAGCAAATAGTCGGAAGGAGCGGCATTTACAAGAGTTAGTCAACCTGGTCCTTAGGGTGCCATGCTGTACAAACAGTAAATTTTAAATTAAATCTGCCTTTATTTGATACTGATTAGCTCACTTGGGCGCCAGTATAGTTTAAGGAAGTGTGAGCTTTCTCAAGCCGTTACTTTACTTGCGTTTAAGGCAGTTCTTTACGTTTAAAAATTAAATTTTCCTAATTATATTTTACAATTTTCTTAAGCAAAACATGTGCTTTTCCCAAAGAATAATAGTATATAAAATAAAAAACAAATAAAATTTAATTTTACAAGGAACACGTATGCTGTATAGTTGCCACAAAGTTCATGTCTTCATTTTAAAATTAAATATTTTTAACATTTTTGTGCGAAAGAAAAAACTTTAAAGTTAAAAAAAAAAGAAAAGAAAACTGTTTTCGTAATGCAACCGATTAACAGCAATTTTTGGTGACTCCACATGAATGCACTTTTTTATAAATACATTTTGCGTGTGACTGTTAGCGGCTTGCTTGAGCCTTCGAATCCGATTTTCTTAAATTAAATTTAATTTTTTATATATATATATTTCATTTAAGTGTATAACGTTTGATTAATCGAATTGAAAAATTCGAATAAAGAGAAAATAAAGTGCAAATGAAAATAATATTTTTGTAATACATTTGGGCTGAATGCGTGTTGATTGCTCGTTTGCCTTATTATTATTTCATTTTGGAAAAACGAAATTATATTACTTCACGTTTGCGTTTTCCGCTGAGCCTTTTTTACAACTTCTCGCAAGTGTTCATTAAATGTGTGTACAATTTATGCACTGATTCAATTCATACAGCCATTCGTACAGCCAGCCCATGAACGTTGTGTTTTGATTCTCTTGTATCGATAACATTGTTAAGTTTCATAAATCTTTTTACTATTTATTTCCTTTTATTATTGTTATTGCTGTTGTGTATTGCAGTCATTTCAGTTCCTTCCGATATCGATCTAGTGTGGTTTTGTTTTATTTCCTCTGTATAGGATATTACACTGACAATTGATGTGTAATAATTAACATTGATTAAGACGTTGTTAGCAGAGTACTTGTAACTAAAACAGCGTGGGGAAGGAGCGATAAGTTTTTGGGGACTCAATGGCGGTCCTGATTAGTTTCAGGCTTCAGAAATTTATTGATGTCCTTCCATTTAAGTGAAATGTTTTCTACTAAAAAGAAATTTAATATTGTAAATCTGATGGCAGGAAAAGTGATGGTTATTTCATTCTATCTGATCCGACATACAGCGTTAAAATGTTATGAAAATTTGCCAGTATTTTCTAACAAGGCCTCAGAAGTAGAGCATGAGTTAGATTGCCAAACATTTTAAAGTTTCCGAGCAGTTGCGAATTACCTTTTACGACAAACTTTACCAACCCATTATTCACAGAAAACCTGAACTGCGGCCTATAAAATAAAATTTATTTCATTGAAATATTCTTACATTTAATAAAATACTGAAATCGCACTGAATTCTATTTTTTGAAACAAAATATTTCTCTTCCCTTTCTGCTTTCATTTTACCATCACCTCAAAAAGTATACCACCAGTCTCATTAACGTAAAAACATACTTAAACGATACCAAAATAGCCAAAAACATATTAGCATATTCGTAAATCCTACAAATATTCTCATATTGACACTTGAAGTCATTCGTTCCCTAACAGATGAATAAAAAATAAAAAATGAAAATATGGAGTGAAAGAAATCCACAGAATAAAAATGGAAGTCAATTTGAAAGACGCAATAATCTAAAAAAAATCAGCCATCATGTTTTAGTGGGATTTTTGTATATTTACTGAAAAGCTTATAATATATATTTTTCTAAATTGCTCAGTATTTTATTGTCAATGAGGAGGTTCTGTCTTCTACAAATTGAAAGGGTACTTTCCCCACATTTTCATTCTTTGTCTCTCAATATGACATAGTTAATTTTTATATACACATAAAATATTTTCTTTATTATTATCTATATTAATTATGTTTTTTATGCTCTTCACAGCGGGCGAAAAAAATATATGGTATAACAAAAGGGGGATTTTACACAAAAACATTTCTATGATTTACAGCAGTCGAAATCAGACTCTTCAACCAATCATTCAGATGTCCAGATTGTATTAGTAGTTACTTTTTAATCGAACGATTACGGCAACATCCTACTCATTTACCATTTTCTATTAATTGAGTCCTCCGTGATTTGAACCCCCATATTTGCCAGGCTCTTTTTTTGGAACCACATACATACATATGAAATCAAGCTATTAGGACAGTAAATTATTAACTCTTGATTAAATTATCGATCTTCTAATCTTCTAATCCATTTATTAACAATATTTGCCATCAGAAGTATTTCCTTTTATAAATTTTAAACTCTATTGGTTAATAACATTTCCCAAATAGAAAAATCTCTTTTAGATACTGAAATAACAGCACAATTTCTTAAATTTATATAGAAATGAAATTACAGTAAATACTATTGAAAAGGAACGCAAAATACTTACAAAAGCGACCTTATGAAAAAGGAAAATATAATTTGTATGCAATTTCTTGTTAAAAAAACATGAACAAATCGCAATTTTGCTAGTCTTTCCTTTTAAGCCAGAAATCAACATTTCAGAGTCGTGGTAGCAGGAACTATGGAATGCAAACGTAAGTAATGTCAAATGCAATTGCAGCAACAACAACAATAAACTTTTTAAAATAACAATAGAAGCAACATTATTTCAGTTGAAGCAGCACGAAGAATACACACCAACAGCAACAGCAACAGCAACACAAAAAAAACCAACTACAAACAAAATAACGAATGAGAAAAGGATTGAAAAGAAAAGAATTCCTGCAATTTTACAAGAAACGCGTGTAAACACTGTAATGGCGCCACTTTGGAATAAATAGCAAAAAATGTAAAGAAGAAGAATAACTAAAGATACGCAGATTATAACAAGCACACGCAATTGGTGCCCGTTTACATGAGGCAATTATTAAAGCTAACATTTTTATAGTTTCCGCTTTAAAATATTATTTCCATTTAAAATGGGAAATTGTTGATACACTAATTTTTAATGCATGTACGCATGCGTACACCATGGCACACATGTTTGACACTTATTTCTCTCAAATTGGTACATTAAACCAGCATATAAAAGAGATTGTTGCAAATTTTAGCAACATTTTTGCGTCATAAAGAGAAATAATTAATGGAGTACCAGAGCAGAGGCATATACTCGAACGTATCCCTTTCAACTCCTTTCAACAAATGCATTTCCAAACTAAGAACTGCAGTGACAAAGATTTAATATTGTAAACGGGCACAATGTAGCTTTTGCAATACACACGTGTAAATGGGATTTGCTGTGCGCATGCATGGCACAGCTGCCCCTTGCATTACGTGGCAGAGAAAAAGCAGGGAAAATCTATTTTTGAACCTTACGAAATCAATTGCTTTTTTTCGTTTTTTTGTTGACAATTGACTACGAAAAATGTCAATAATTTAATCACAAGTTAACAATTTACTACTCAAATAGCTTAATTTTATATGTGCTACTAAATTGTTGCCAACTGTTTAAAATGGTCTGATAGAGTCGGAAGAATTTTCAATTTCATTTAGTAGCAGATTTATTAGGGGAATTGCTATTCTGTGTCACGTTCGCCATAACACATCGCTTTTTTTTCCTGCATTATCACTCCATCTATCTTTTCGTAGGTTCGCTTTTTACTACTGGGGAGGGGTAAAAGGGTATAAATGGAAAAGTAAGTGCGAAATGTATTAAATTTAATTTTCTTATTTAAGAACAATCGCAGCTGTTTTTCTCTTCCAATACTTGATGCGTTTATTTAATTGTAGTTTTTAAAATAATTAATTTTCGTTTTCACATTTTATATTTCATAATAGCTTTACAAAATGGTTAATTTTTCTATTCCTAGTTTACACGTTTCATAGGAAAGCAGTTGGCTTAAACAGCCCAATCTGGGCTTTTTCTTTCGATGCCAGAAGAACTTTTCTTCGATCCCCCTTTTTGAATAAAACATGTTAATAAAATCAGCAGAGGTGACAAGTTTGCTTTCGTGCAATTGCACTTTTTGGCGATTTAAAAATATTTAAAAACCAAATAAATATCAATTCATTTATTTTCATGCGGATTTATTCTAATTTTCATTAGATTGGTAAATTTTTAAAAATTAAACAATTTCAAAATAGCGATAATTTAATGAAATCGTTGATTTGCTTGCAATTATTGGAATAAAAATAATAGAAATGATCAAGTACAAAGGTGGGCCCAGCATAATTGCTTGACTCTAATAATGACAATATAAACATGTGTGATATTCAAATTGGTATTTTATCAGTTAGAAATTCCGCAGAAATATTATTGGCCAATCAATTGTATAATAAAAATATTGCACTGCAACAAACCCAATTAAACAATATTGCTTGCTAATTGATTAAAAATATAAAATTATTTGTCGTAATAAATAGTTATAATTTTTTATAATAGAATTATTTATTATGCTTTCTGTCTAGTTGAATAAGATGTGCCAATTCTTATTGAAGCACCCCACACACAAAAAAAAAAAATAACATGTAAATAAATGGCAAGAATACCGCAAATAATAATAAATTTCAAGATGCATTAAACTACCGAAAATTAAATTTGACTTAAAAATACATTAATTAAAAATTACATCAATTTCAATGTATATTTAAGTCAAATTTGAAATATAATAATGTCAATCACAGCAAATAAAGTAAAGTAATACTTATTAATGGCATAATATTCAAAAATGTAGACTGGCAACACAGCAACTAATAGGGCAACTCTAAAAAGTTCTCCTCTCAATACTGTATTTCTACTTATCACTTATTTTGTTTTCTAACTTAATTCGATTACGTTAATTTTACAAAAGAGAGATAACTGCGTAAATTGAGTACTCAGTGTGCATCTCTACATACCTTTGACAGTCACCCCGCAAATGACACTTTTCATTTGAACGACAATCGGATTAACTTGAACAAGATCTCACTTGTGCACTGTGTTGTCGCACGTTCTCGCACTTTTGATTTGACACTGGCAAATATAAAAACTAAATTTTAAATTGGAATTTGCTGGCTTTTATTATACTTTTTACACATTTTAAATTTGTGACCTAGTGGAATGATGGGACGTATCAGAGGAGACATTGGGAATGCAATTGCCATAAAAACGTAGTGGAGCAAGAACATTTTAATAATTTTAAATTTGAAGAAAATATATCGCACAGAATATCGCTATTGTTATTAGCAGCCACTCGTTATTACTAATTAAAACAAATTTGCACACGGCAGTTCCGCCGATTTCTTAAAAAAAATAATTGTTTTAAGAAATATCTTTTATTGGAAACAAACTAAGAAAATGTGTTTTCACGTCTAAAAATAAAATCTCTTCTTAACTTCTTAAAATTTATTAAATCGGGTTTGAAACAGATTTTATTTCAGAAATTTAAAATTAGTGTATTCGAAGGCAAGAAATTGGCAAAAAAAATTGTCGCTTAATGGCAATTGTATAAATCGGCTTACAAATATATGCCATTATCAGAATTTTTTCAATAATATTTCACAAATGCTCGTGCAATACAGAAGTGATTCGTAAATCTTTTGCGTATGTA
The DNA here is from genome assembly GCA_963402855.1 of Ormia ochracea. Lineage (NCBI taxonomy): Eukaryota > Metazoa > Arthropoda > Insecta > Diptera > Tachinidae > Ormia > Ormia ochracea. The sequence goes on along the minus strand of OY727107.1, from coordinate 30,978,874 downwards.
TAAAATTATTATAATTTATAAATTAATTTAATGTTTTACGCAAACTCTTACGTCATTTGTCTTCATTGACTTATGGCGTTTTCTTTTCTACATTAAAAATGTGGCCCTGTGAAAAGGTGCCTTTTTAAAATGTTTTACCCGCCCTGTGAAAGTGCAATTTTTTATATAACGAGAAAAGAACACAAATTAGAAAAAAGTGCAATGCTTTTTTCTAACAGCTGATAAACAAACATTTTCTGTATATTTTATGAAATGTGTATACAAAAATGTTCGGTTGCCAGATTGCTAATTCATCTGCTTGAGAAAACAAATATATTTTTTTTAATATCTCATACAAATAAGCTTTAGTCTTTTCGCATAGTGGTCTTTTGTTTTTTTTATACGATACAATATATAAAAATAATTATTAAAATCTAATTTTCTGACTCTTTCAACTCAAAAGACTTTTTTTGAACATTTTCTGGTAACGCTGTGCAAGAATAAAAACCATGTGTTTTACAGGGCAATTTCTGCCCTTTTGATTTGTTCAGGGCAAAAGTGCAATGCCTTTTGCACTGCGAAAGGGCAACATTGTTTAGAAAAGAACACGCAACCCTTTCACAGGGCAACGCATTTTCGAGAAAAGAACACAAAATTGCCCTCCCTGCGGGTAGTGTTGCCTTTTTTGTAGAAAAGACAACGCCATTACTTTTTATAATAATTTTGCCACTCACCTGTTGCATTTATTTACGCTATCAAACAAATGTGTTCTCTAATTATTATTTCTTATATATTTTATATTTTTTTATTCAGTGTTTCCAAATTAATGAAAAAAATTTCCCAAATTGGAGTTAAGCTGTTTTTAGAAAAACGTACTGCTGCAGCAATTATTTTAAATTTCTAATAAAAAAGTTTTCAACTTTTCAGTTGATTTAGTACTTCAAAATCGGCCTATATTCCAAAAAGTCGACTAAAATGAAAAAAACAACTTTTCCGGGGCCTTATCAAACTGACTTTGCTAAAAGGGCACTCTTGCGACAGCAGTATCGATTAGAAAGAAAATTTCGATAATTGCGAAATTTAATTTCATAGTGTACGCCATGTCTGCATTTCAGTATAAAGAATGTAGATGGACTTTGTTTGTGGAATCTAAAGCAAATTCAACAATGCAATTTCATCATTTCCAACCGACTGTGATCTGCCCGATCTGACCGATAACTCGTTTATTAGCACAGTGTGAATAAATTTTTAACAGCGTTTTCCGCAGAACGTTTTCATAAATCAAATATTTCATATTGCAGCTTTAGTGACTTATTAAGTTGTATCATACTAGATTAATATTTTTGTGCTATTTTCGCCTGGTATTGAAGTCATGGTAGCAACTGGTGAAGCTTCTGCGCCCATATAATTTTATGATGGTCCCGCTTAAGAACAAAGTAGTTATTGCAAGGCACATTGCATTATAAAACTTTTGATGCTGCTAAACAAAAACATCTTACACACCACACATACGTAAATTTCTTTACACATACATAGAATACTCTCATGGTCTGTATTAGAAAAAAGGATTGTCACTTTTTCATGTAACACAAGCCAGATATGTGGCTTAAGCGCATCTAGTTCTAAAAAATGTAATAATTTCAATACCTACACACATATTCGGTTACATTCACACACACTATCACACATGGCAAAAAATTCTAACGAATGCCAAATTGAATAAAATCTTGATAATATCGTTTTTTATAGATTTTCTTCCTTTTGTATAAGAATGATATAAAAACCTTTTTTGCAACATTCGCTGTACACATACACACACACACTCTGACACAATCACACACCCATACACACACACACAACCAAAAACATATATGGCCTGTATGATTGATCGTACAAAGTGTCAAAGTAAATACCTCCCCCTCACCAACTTGGTCATCAGACAATCACATCATGTTCATAGTGCTTCTAATAGAAATAAATCCCCTCTTACTTTCCTTTTTATTAAAACTACTTGCCATTTATGATTTCACTGTTAATCCTGCACTCATTTATCACTCAAGTCTCAACGGCAAAAGAATGGAAAATACGAATAAGGAAAAAAAGCAATAATAATGCTTGAAGTAACTTTTACTTCCAGAACTAGTTGTCAGTGCAGCTGATGGTGACGAGTGTGGGTGGTTGGGTGGTGGGATGGATGGGCTTTGAGTTTTGCTTAGTAATGAAATTGTGTCAATATAATGTGACAACATTTAGTGTTATGAGCATAAGTGTCAACAACATTAAAACAACAACAAGACGCACATACAGGAAGCAAAAAAAGAGAAAAATATACGAAAACTTCTGTACATTGTGGAGCTATAAAAATCCTTGAAACACAACTGGCACACAGATACGACAATAAACTAATGACATCTATTAAGGGTGCCATCAACGTATCTCAACTGTAACATACATTTACTGTTGCATTGCTACGCGAACCATCTTTGAAAAAGAAGGAGATGTGGCACGGCGGTGGCAATGGGAAAATATTAAATTATGAGTAAATTTTTCATAAATTAATTTAATAAACTACATACGAGTACACACGCATATATTATGCATATTTGTATAATTTCACATTCAACCTAGAAAATAAAAATTGATTGCCTTAAGTTGCACGGAGCTCAACTAAATGATTGTCAAGTAACCTGACAGAGAAGAGAAGAAGAAAAAATTTCATTTACGTAGCACAGAAATTTTAATTTTCGGCAACAAAGTCAACCGATATTAAATGCCAAAATTTCCACCTTAACTATATTTTCCTAATCCACATAAAACCGCATATTATGCCCACTTCAATCTAGCATGATGACAATAAGTCATAAGTCAGCTGACCAAATAGCAAACTGACAGCCAAGCCATCATCTCATGCATACGAGTTTAAGAGCTGCATATGAAATGCAACTCAGCATAAACGTAAAATGTGCGATGGCATGAATACAAAATGTACTTGCCATGATAAATGGTTTGTAGGGCAATTATATAGTCATTAAAACATTACCACATCACACAAAATTAAATGATAAACAAAACTTATCTGCACAATAATGGGACCAGTTAATTTTGTACTTTTTTTATAAACCAAAGACATTCTGTCACATTTTATATCAAAGAAATTCCAATTTATGAAAATATTGGTAGAATATTTTCTAATAATCGTACAGTCTTGCACTGTGCACACAGACTTGTAGGTATGTGAGTATTTATGTATTCATACATGTATGTACGAGTATGGTCAATGGCATGTGGGCATTATTATTGACAATATGACATCAGGGAAGTAACGAAAAATTGTATTAAAAATAAATGCAAGTTTTGAACATGAAATTCAATTGCGGCTTGTCGGTCGTACATGTTTATATCCGGTGGCATATGCATACAACTGCAAAGAATCTGCTTCAACTGTATATAAATGCAAGCCATCATGAATAATCAAGCATAGACGGTAAAATATTTATTCTTAAAGGAGCAACTAAATTTGTGGATGCTTTCAAACAGATAATTTTTTTTGTTGCTGCTGTCAAAAAATATTGAAGGCAAGAGAGGGTGTAACAGATCACAAAAATGTGAAATGTTTAAAATTGTTGTTTTAATACAACACCCACAATAATTCGGCTCGCCCTGCACAGAAACCACACCGCTTTGGAGCCATGTACTTTGCTTATGTAGGCACAAAAAGTCAGGCCAACATGTGTCACATGTAGAGTAGTAAAGGACACTGATAAAGGACAGTAGATAATAAACCTTAAACTTTTATCGACAAATATGCATCTAAAGAAAGAAAACATGAATACTTTGGCTTAAGCATGCACTTTCGACATATTTCAACAGATAAATATTCTGTTGTATGTGTGAGCGGGTGTGTGGCGAGTGTGTGCATTTGCGGCCTAGTATAAAGTCATGTAACAGCATCTGCTGTCAATTGCTGGCTACAATTATGTCCTGCTTTTTGCCATATTTATGGGGTAGTGGTTACAGTTGCGGCAATTGCACTTGCATCTTGTTAAGCCAGTACTTAGAAATTTTGCACAAAATCTTTAGCAGCAGTGCAAATGATGCAGTCATCGACCCAGAGAAGAGCCAAAGTAAATATAAAGCGGAAAAGTTTAGTTTTTGCTACTTCACAAATTGAAAAAGATAAGAAAATTATGTAGATCTAATGCTTCGTTAGATTTTAAGCTAAGCCTTCTTTTGCAGTATAGCAAATTCATAAAGTTATGAACGCAATTTTCTTGCTCTGGCGGCGCTGGCCAGAAATAAATTTTCTTATTGACGAACTATAGTTTTGTATGGATAGAAACGGATTTTTGCTCAATTCAATATTCTATTAATTTAATTTAATACTACACCCAGAAAGGGTTCAGCGTAATTTACTCCCTTTAATTCTTGGCAAAAATGTAGCTAGCAAATTAAAGGCAGTTTGTCTTTAATTCCCTCGACTTCAAACTACAACAGGAAATAAAAATATTTCCTAAGTTTTTTCAGATACTTTCTGGGAGATGTTCAGCTACATAAGCATTTGAAACACATGTGGTCATTCCTGCATTTAATGGCCTAAAATATAATATAATGCATAACCCAACTCGGCTGTACATTTGACCCAATAGATACAAGTACACATGCTCGCATACGAACACACATGCATACACACACACAGTTTAAGTATTGTGGGCTGGCCAGCTGAAGTATTTGAAAATGTTGTTAATGGACCATCATTTAAATAGACATTTATTTTATTATATCATTGCATGCACATACGAGTTGTACCCACCATCTCCTTTTCTCCTACACAGAATTTCTTTCATTTATTACTTCACTGCAAAGCAATTCCAATATTCTTGCTCTCTGTACGAGTATATAGCACGAACCATAATACCAATGATAAGAATTCGAAAAATTCCCATTCTCTTACTAAATATTATATTAGACTATTGATATTACAGTATTTAATTATTACTTCTTCCAATTGTGTTTTTATGTGATATTTTTGTGTAGTATCACAGAACCTTTTCATGGTAAAATCGATGGCTGACAGTACGAAGTGTCATAGAATTGAATGTTAAGGCTTCGATGTTGCAAACTTTTTCAATTATGCTGGTCATTTAACAATAGACAGACAGGCAGAATATACGAATTATTAATATTTTATTGAAAATGTAAACAAATACTACAAATTACGTTTTTGTTATATAAACTAAATTATTGTTAGAGTTTTCGACAAACAAAGATTCATATTTATTCAACAAACAAATAAGCACACAAGCAAACAAGCAGTAAGTTTAAATATTTTATGCTTACAAACATGGCCAAATTAAATTGAATTTTAGATAATTGTTTTGAAAAATGATGTGTTCAATTGAAACAAAAATAACCAGATTTAAAACCAGATAAAACCACTTAAAATAAGATAAAATTATATAACTTAGAAATAACATTTTCTAAACGATCCGTTCTATTCGATCAATCCAAATAATTTCAAAATAAGCAGAGGAATTTAAAGTTACTCTCAGAACTACCGTAGAGATTTATCAAGACGGCAAAGAAACAAATGCCAGTAGTGTAAAATAAGGGAGCACATGGAAGTCTAATACAACAATATTGCCCATTTGAAATGGCTGAACGGAACACTGTTACTTAGGAAGCTTTTACCACTTTAGTGGTCTGCTTTAAAATTTTTCTAATTTATAAGAAATACTTGTAGAGGCATGAAATTTTTTAAGTAAAGAGAATACGAGAATTATTTTGTTGGAATAAAAAATAAATTGTGTTTTCAATAACTGTAAAAGCAAAAAAAAAAATCTTTTATATTTTAAAAACATGTTTTGTAAGCTTTTTAACTAATGTTTAACCCCTTAGGAGCCTGAAGTTAGTACATTTTCTTAAATTACCATTTCTTAAAAACGGTTCTTATGGGGTTAAGCATTGTATATATAATATGTATATATATACAAAAGAAAGGAACTTAGAAACAATGAGGGGCGAGCACAGAACCGATACACTAAAAATAGGAAAACCAATAGCCTAGAGAAATTAGCTAAAAAAGAAATAAAACCAACCGCATTATAATGCCGATTTCTCCACTAGGCGATTTAATTAAGTAATACCAGTAGGCCGGTAAAATATTCAGTAGCGCCATACCTTGAGAAATTCAAAACGTTATTCACAAACTAATTCATATAAAGAAAAATGCCTAAAGTTGAGTCATCAGTTTTATCTAGAAAGGACTAAAGAAAAATTCTAAACCAAATGTGATCAATTCTGAATAGTCCCAACTGATGAGAAAGTTGAGAAATTAAAAAATTCGTATGTTCTTTAATATTGGAGCTACATAGTGTAATGTTCCCCCGGGAATTATCCGATCAAATACACTCCATCATTAAGACATCGAAGTGGTCAGCCCGAGGACTAAATTTGTACGAGGGAATTTTTAAAAACTGTCGCTTAGCGAAGTATGCGAAACGCAACGCATGCTGATGTCCCACTTACGAGCATAATCTAATAGCCCGTAACCATGTTGTAATCGTAGTTTGTAACGTAAGAACCATGTTGTAGAGCCGCAGTCTTGATGCCCAGATCTGCATTTTAAGCATCACTTGGGACCTTTTATAAACTATTTGACTTCAATGTTGATGTATGTACTCTCATTTGAATCCATTCATTAAAGACCTTCTGAGCATAATATTCTACGTCGACATAAAAATTTTTTTTTTACGATTGCTAACTTAAGCCCGGTATTATGAAACTAAATTACGCATAAAAGAATTTTTAATGTTAAACAGGCGGTTATCTTAAAGGAAAGTCATAAATATTTAACACAATCCCAAGCAAACGGCTGAAGCTTTTATTTTGAGCCTGAAGATGATTTGACAAAGAATACTTCACTCTTCCCCTTTATCTTTTTCGCAGTGTTCGTTTTACAGAGGATGGTTTTCAAAACGCCTTGTTTTATGTTTATTAAGGAAGAATTTTAGTGTCTATTCTGGCACTAATTTAAATCATGCATATCGAATTTCTACTAATTGGCTATAAAACTTGTATAAAAGTTTTAATTTTACTACAATTTGATTTTTCTGCAAGTATTCCTGGAAATGTAAAATATAAATGTTTGAAATTGAAATTTACATAATAGTTTGAACACAGTTGAGGCCAAAATACGAAAACTCGTGAGTACATTTTCATTTCACAGGGCCAGCACGTAAAAGCTTTTACTTCACAGAACTAAAATGCATTCTTAATTTTTTATTTTTTTCTTTTTTTATGTTTTTGTCAAAAATTAATTGCTAACAGACACTGGCAACAAACACCACAGCCAGGTAATACTTGTAATATGATAAACAAATAAAAAACTTAATTTAAAGTTGCAGCCAACTGTAATCATCATTCCCATGAACAGGCTCATACCAGCAGCAGGCTGGTCACACCCATTTCCGGTGTCATGGTTACATCATATGAATGTCATATAACAAATTTTTCTAACATTACTTTAGCTGACAAATTTCACCACCCACTAGCCATTTGTGTACTTGGTCAAAGTTTAATGAATAAATACTTTGTCCCCTTCTTTCCCTCTGCCAAAAACTGAAGTTGACAATTAACTGAGAAAAGTATTATTGCAAAATTCCTGTGCTGAACTTAGTTCTTGGCTATGGAAATGATAGTATCGTTGTCGTCATCGACACTATCAACACCATAATCAACATGAATTATTAAAGGTGTTCGCGAAGTGCTGCAAAATGTTGTCTACTGCAGGTAAAGCTTATGCGAAGGTCAATAAAATGTTTTGCTTCTGCCTAGTAGACGGCATTAAGACTTTTGAGAAGTCCATGGTTGATGTCTCGAGTTTTAATCTGTTTTAATCTGAAGCAATTTTTGCCTTCTAAATCATATTATTTTAAATAAACAAATTCAAATTGTGGAAGGATCAGAGACTACTAAACACCCCGCAATTCTTCGCAGCTTGATGTTTCTTACAAATTCGCCATACAGTGATTGAAAACGTCGAGGAATTGACAAATTTTAGTAGTCGATAATTAAACAGCTGTTCATTGGAAATGGTTTTTGTAGTACATCAGCAAATCAATATATTTAATGTCTGAAGCCATAGCGAATACCTCTACTGATTATCCAGATTTAAAACGCTTGTAGTCATATACACATGCCCCTTTGGTAATATCATGAAGTAGTTATTCTAAAATTTTAATTTGTACATGATGGTTATTTGATGATTGTCATGATTGCACTTAAAGTTTGAATTTTATTACGGCACATGTTGGAAAATTTTAAGTGTTCAGCTCTTGTAATGGCAGACTGACATTGAGAGTAACACAAAGGTGGAAACAATGAATTAAAATTGTATGCATGCTTGAAGCACCGAAATCAAGCCAACACTAAAAATTTATATGTATTAAAATAGTAAAGAAAATGTTAATGAATTTAATAATAAGCACGGAAAAATATATGCGACAAATGTTAAGATGAAAATCGTTGCGATGAAAATCTCATTTAACAAATTTGCGTGCAAAAGTGTATGTTTTTGTTACAATTTGATTTACTTCGTCCTTGTTGAGCGAAGACAAAACAAAGCGAAATGAAAACAATACTCATAATTCATTTCTCAATTCCATAAAAGTGAAATCATATTCACAAGCTTACAACATACATCAAACACTCTCAGAATCCCGCAAGAAGGATGAACGAACAAAAAGTACAATTGAAATTCTGACGTGACCCAATTTTCTAAAAAATAAATTTTTTTTCCAATCTCGGCGTGCATGTGTTTACGTGTTTATGAGCTTTTTGCATTCTTTGTCAGTCAGCCAAAACTAGATCAGTCAAAAACACAATAATACATTTTATTTCGCAATTTTGCAAAGCGAATAAATGCTAAAGACGCAATAGAAGAGGGAAGCCAGATAATTTTTTTGTTTTGCTGGATGCCACTCCAATTGCATTAAGAAATTTGAAAATTATGTTCATTGCATCAGTAAATTCGCATATATGTGCTAAAGCAATATATCACAAGATTCAACGGGTAAACTCTTAAACTCTTGCCTGAATAACTTTGTATAAAGAGAATAGAATGGTGTTGAAAAAGATTAATGGAAAAGATATTACGTTATGGTTACGTAAAGATTACGCAAAATAACAAAAAAGGCACCAAAAAAATTATTAAAATATTTTAGAGAGTTCCCGTAAGAGGAGTGGATGTTACGCAAAGGTAACGTGAATTTAATTTCTGACTCCAGTTTAAAATAAATCTAGATTACATATAAAAATAGATTTATTAGTTATGGGATTTTGGGAGTAGGATTTGCTAAGCGATTGTATTCATTTTTCCCTTTGCCGCTCACACAAGACTACGAAATGTAGGCGAGGGCAGATGTAAACGGTCAGATATGTATTAATACCATATAGAATTTTTGCTATCAATACCTGCGTCACTTAAATATTCCAAAAACCCATAAGACATGATATCTCTCACGACTGCTAAAAGCGGGTAATGAACTTGCTAGTTCATGCAACGGCACCTGCGAACTCCACTTCTACATCATCATCTCTCTTACCTAACATTGCAGTGCACAAACTATATTGGAAATGTCGTAAGCAATTCCAGCTTTTTCCTATAAAATTGACCTTCAAACTCAATATATTTAAGGATATCCTCTCTCAGAGTTTTAGAACGTCTGGTGTACGTATTTAGGATACACTCATTGGAATTTATCTATAAGATTAATTCTACCAAGCAAGTACACTTTTACGAAATAACCAGAATTAATGGTTATCACGTGGGATTGAAAGAGCTGAAATTAGTTTCTTCCGGTTTCTTCAGTGATCACTCGTATTACATTTTATAAATAATTCACGATAATGAAAGTTCACATTAAATTGAATTTAGTGCATTTAATTGATTCAGAAAGAAATTGCACTTGCAAATCTAACAACCATTCACGCATAAGAATAATTAAGATGATAATGACAATGTTGAATCCGATGATAATTTCTTTTCTGTTATTTCGTAGTTTCCCCTTCGACCGAAAGTATGTTGATGGAGAAAATCATGTATTATTATTTTCGTGACTTGTGTGCGTGGTACCTAAAATTTCCTTATTTTATTTCTCCAAATAGCTGACACAGAATGTCAAAGAGGTTGAATATCAAATAAAGGATCCGAATACAAATGAGGTTGAAAAAGTTTGTGTTTTATTTATAAATATTAAAAAAAATGGGTACGAAAAGGAAGCGGAACTGGAGAAACTGGTTGGATCTATTACTACCTTACTACGATATAGAAGCCCCACGATATGAATGTTTTATATAAATATCACATCCATTGTTCTTCGTTAGCGGCTGGCATATGACGATCTTATACTCTCTAGGTTATTTTAAAACTTTAAAAATTGAAATTATCAAGTAAAGTTTTCAACAAAAAATAATTTAAAAAAAAATACATTTATTGAATCCCTGAGCAATGGCAGTTACTTATGTCTTATTATCTGTTCCGGTATCGGAAAAAACACAATACGAATAATAAACACACACGCGTTTTATCGGTTAGAAATAGAGCATCAGGAGCGATACCATTCCTTGAGCTAATCCCTTGTCACAATTCCTTGTCACAATTCCTTGATCACCATTTATGTATTTGAAAATCAACATAATCAAATTTATCTTTCTTGAATAAATATTATGTGGCCAATAATCGCCCAGATTAAGAACATTAAAGTCATAAGAATTACCTGTATTTAAGAAAAGATTTTCATAAAAAAAATTCTCATTTATGTCCTTGTAATATATTAGACTTCTCTGGAATGTCCTATTGAATTATGGATTTATCAAATAGTTATGTCCGCTGTTCGTATAACACCTCAAGCCTGCAACGATAAGGAATGGTATTTGTTTCCGTTCGACTTGAATATATATATCTAGCGGGTTTGACTTTAAGAGGCAGCTCTGTTTATTGATGTACGAAATCCATAAGGAAATGCTCTCAGGAAAAATGTGGCATTCGCCAAAAAATTTGGCTGCCCGAAACAAATTCACTTATTTCATCAAAGTCTACTTTACAGTAGACTTTGTAGTACCACCCTATGCAATCCTGTTGTGCCTCATTTTTTGTAAACATTGCAGAGCTCATATAATTCGCAGAGCATTTTTCAATTGATATCAACAATTTGAGGGGTACAATTAACTTTTCTTCATGATCATACTTATTATAAGATATTTAATATCTATTCACCTTTCTGTGAATACTCCGATCTAAAGTATTCCAAAGAAAACTATTTGTTATAACTGCAGATTCGCTATAAATATACAGTACAGCCTTGATATAACGAAACCGGAATTAAGAACAAAAGCTCGTTATGAATATAGTTTTCTTTATTCAAATTTTAGTTAACATGAGAGTTGTAACAAAAGTGAAGTGAAAAGTATTTCATAAAGTGAATAAAAGTAAAACACATTTTTGTTATTCACCTTACTATATTGGGTTTCAGTAAAATATTGTGTCATATTTATTTGTTTTCGAAAGTTCTAAGTACAATTATGTTTTATTCTGATGTCAAGCTGATTTCCTTATAATAAGACAGTTAAATGAATTTTTCGTTATATAGAGTACATTGTATTTTTGATGGAAAACTTTGCAATAAAAAGATTTTCTCAAGGAAATCAACAAAATATAAATTAAATTAGTTTTTTCATTTACACGCAGTTTGTTATATCGAAGTTTCACTATGTTATTCATCACCTTTTCTTCATTATTATTGTTATATATATTTATGAGATGAAATTAGTGAATTAGTTCAGTAAAAACGAGCGTTAGGAAATTTTCCAAAATCAATGTGTGCTATTCGTGTTTCGAGCGTATACAAGAGGGCCAAGTGATTCCTCTAAAGAAGCAAGTAGAAACACTTTATTAAGATTTTAACTAAAATTTCAAAGCAAAATTAACATTATTTTCATTTCAAATTGTAATACCATTTTAAGGTTATTCGCAGATCCGTATTCCGTCAATTGTCATTAAACAATTTGCCTTTTATCTATTGAATATTGTACCCCCATCCGATATTAAACTGGTGATATTGCTTTGTTTGATTGCATCTCATATAAATGCATGTTGGTTTGTAAGTGTGCATATTTATTTAATTTTAATTATTGTTGCGGAAATGAGGGTTTTATTGTGAACTCATATATTTTGCTGTTAATGCATCATGTAGATGTCACCTGGTTCTGCCACATTGACACTCAGATAATACGAATACGAAAAAAGAATTGCCACTCATGGTGCCATTATGCTGATATGATTGCGTTTATGTATGACTGGCTGCTGAAATTATTATGAAACCAGCAAATCGACAATATCCTTCATGCATTTGCTGGGGAGCTGTTTGCCAGAACCAGCAAAGCAATTTTGTCCTTTTGGAGGAATGAAATGCAATTGTGGTATTTGTTATCATCATCAAAGAACCTAATAGGGGTTGCATAATGTGGGAAAATGAAATCATGATTATTCGCCGGTGAGGAAGAACCATAAGTCTCCATAGTCTCGCTGACCGAAATGCCAGGCAGCATAGCGAACAAAACTTCAAAATAGTATTTCTCAAGAATTCAAATGAAATTGAAACCATTTTAGTTAATGAGTATTACACAGATATTTTATTTCTAAGTTACATTCTTTCCTAGTTCAACTCTACTACATACTACTATGGATTAGCACCGCACTGCCGATAAATCGATAACATCAGCTGATGATAAAAGTCGTCAAGTCATTCAAAACACAGCTAAAATGTGGAATGATATAAACTTAATACTGGCTGCTACAGTTGGTAAGCTCCATAAAGAGATTTGAACATTACGGAAACCAACATCAATATTCAACTGTCCTTTTCGCTTTTAAATTCAGCGAAAACAAAAAAAAAATTTGTGATGTACAAATTTATTTTAATTTTCTATAAAATCAAAGTCTCCGTAGTTTCCTTTTTTATTTATAAACATAAGGAAATTGATTATTGAGAATTGGCAAATGGGTACAGTAAACACTACACCATGGCAATGCAAAATTATTGGGAAACCCTTTATATACTTCTTTCGATCCTTAAACAATTATAATTCAACCGCAGTAAACGAATTTTGGATACAAAAATGTCTGTATTTCCGTCTGTATTTGATTTAGTTTCTCTAATGCAATATAAATGGATAAAACCACAAATCGAGTTTCCTTAGAACAGCTCCCTATTTTAGGAAAATTTGGCTGAAAATTAAACATGGGGCTTCACTAAAAAATTAAAGTAGTAATGAAAAAATATCGCCAAAAATCGCGTAAAATGTTGCAATGGCGATTAAAGGAGTTTTGAATAATTTAAAATATATTTTTTTGTAATAATTTATATTAAAAAGAAAAACTTCATTGATACATAAAGCCGATTTGCCTGCAACCAGCTTTATATCTGAATTTTGGATTAAGAGCTGTTGCACTGGAACCTCGATTATGCAGCATTGCAATATTGGCCTCGGCAGGCATAATCTAGAAACGCTATTAAAAAATTCTTTAGCATATTTGTAAAAGCTTTTCTCGATATTTTTATCGATTTTGTAATTCAAGACGCTATTGTCATAGACAAAGTTTTAAATAGTGATGTTTTACACACACAAAAAATGAAAGAGTAAAAAATCATACATACCCATCCTTATCTAAATTCCACAAGCAACACGTAGGGAATAATTTTAATAAAATTATTAATGGGAAAATAAAAAACTATATACCAGCGCTGTGCTATTAATAGAGGCTATAAAATAAAATCTGATAAGTGGCGAATTATAGAAGTACTGATTTGAAAGAAGCCTAATAATCGAGGTTCAACCGTACATACATTGAGCAAGAAATTTTCAAAAGCGTAGTGTTTGAGTGCCTGTTTTGATTTTTTTTTCAATATTTTAAATTAAATTGTTAATTACAACATTTTTAAAATTTGTTTTAAAAAATGAAGTTGGCGGGATTTTGGGAAGCCTTCAAATTGCAACTGCTTAATGAACTCTGCGCGATGTTAATTCTAGTAAAGAGTGTTTTTTTTGATTATATGTAATTATTTAGAGATCGACAAAAACAATCTTTTAAAACACCAGAAAAATTCTACACACGACGGAATAATTCTTATTTAGAAAAATTAACTCTATTTGCCTTGTTTACTCTGTTAACCACTATGGATTTCGTAAACGTGTTTGGGTTTTCACAGTTTGGCTATTTTTGTAACGAAATATAATATATTTTTTAATAAGAACTCATATCCATAAAATGTTCATATTTGAATTTTTTCAATGAATTTCTTCGAATGAAGCCGTCATGATCTGTTCTTGTTAATTTTGTAAAGGAATTGAAAGAAATTTTTATTTAGGATATTTTCCTAATTTATTTTTAAAATTGTTTGAAATTTGTTATAAGTAAACGTTCTTATAAAATGCTTAGAAATATTTTGAATTTCTATAAAATACCTTAAAGAATAAATGAGAATTATAAGCTTAAACTTAAGGAAGAGGAGGCGCTAACAGTTGCAAAGGACTTCATTCAATTTATGATTTCAATTAAACTTTTAATATTAAATTGCAAATTATATGCCATATATTTTTTTCCTGGCATACCAAATAAAATTTCAGAAATGCTATCGGTCGTGAGTTCTTTTAAATCTTTTCGCATGCCAATCATCTTGTGCAGGACTTACTATGTACGTTAAATGATTCCCATTTTATTCCATTTTTACTGATTCGAATAATCGTGAAATGATTGAAGAATTCCATTAAATCGCACATTCAACATTTTTCAAATGTCAGATATAAAATGCATTTGAAGGGCACTCGATTGTAATGTGATGAAGGCAACCACTCTAACCGGAGGACTGAAACAAATGAAAAATATAAAAGTACTTAAATAAAATGTAAGCACTGCGACTACAAGGTGGAAATGGTGTGATGACCTGCTACATTTTATACAAATCGAGCAATAATGGCAGCACAGCGGCATGCACAATACACAACTTGACTTTCTTACTGCGAGTAGTAGATGTTGCATCAATTGGATAACGATAATTTTCGCCTGACCACCTTTGCTATGTGCGAATTGCGAAAACAGCATTAAAAATATTTTTGCCACTGATTGGCAGGCGTCAGATTGTGTGTAAGTGCGACAATTTTTTAATATCTTGCGGGAGTTTGGGAGCAGAGGAATGCAATGATAAAATTATAATTTTTATGCAGATAAACAGGGAATGGAATATCAGCTCATGTGTGAGTCCGTTTAAGTATGTTGATTACTCACAAGTGGTTGTTATTAACAAATACTGCGGTCATATTTCCGTATCCACTTTTATCTTCTCCCCTTAAATTTTTTTTTGCCCCGAATATGTGAAAATTTTTCAAAAAGTTACGTAACAATCGGGGGAGCATAAGAGAAGGGGAGCAATAAGCAAATAAGTAAATACTGACATAAATTGAATAATTATGACGGCCAGAACTACTATCAATATGCGATATGCATAAAAGGGTCTAAGTTGCGGGCGAAAAAAGCTTAAAAAATACCAACATGAAGAATAAATAAAAACAAAGCGAATAGAAACTCAATTACGCTGAGTATCAATAACTAAAACTTAGAAATAAATAGAAATAAATAAATAAAATAAATTATACCAAAATCCCACTGAGATGAGAGGAAGCGAGAGCGAGAAAGAGGTGGAGATAGCGAGAAAGAGATAGAAAGCGCGAGAGAAAGCGAGAGAGAACTAGAGTAAGTAAGAGAGAGCGAGAGAGAGCGGGAGAGAGCAAAGAAACATTTGGATTTTAAGCTGGACAACAGTTTAGGAAGTTATTAAAAGCAGAATCCGTAATACAGAAAAATCCCGCCATCCACTGATTGAAAAGTATCCACACCATGTGTAAAGTGGCTCCTAAAAGAAGCTCTAAGCTTAACCAGAAAAAAATTGTTTAACCATTAAATCGGCAGACAGATAAAGCGAATAAAGTTTAGAAGTGACTGGATTTAATACTCAACTGTGATATTGACGCTAGTGCTCCAAGTAGCATGGAGTACTCCTTTGGTATCGCTCTTGAATGCCGAAAAGAAATGCAATCAAATAATTATTATAATTATACCACATCACTATTAAATTTATCATGAATTTACCATCTCTGTTTTTTCTTAACACAATTAAATTTAATTATATTTCCATACAAACAAAAAAACACCATAAAAATTTACATAAAAACAAGAAGAAGAAAAACTCCTCCAGTTATTTATGGCAGCATTTAGTCAATTATAAAAGTTTTAAGAGAACGAAAAGTGTTGTTTCGAAAATGAAGCAATACAAGAAGCAGCAGCATATCTAAATCTAGATTACAACTTTTGTTATTATTAATCTTTAAATCCAAAGTTATGGTAATAAAATAATGAGTTTATTTTTTGCTGTTAGTTTGAGGACAGACTTGGTTTGTCGAGTGTAAGTGAATGTAAGTGATGGAATGATGAAGATGATTTGCCTAAAGGGTGAATCACACCAATTTTAAGTGCACGTATTGCGGTCGGTTTTTAAAAGTAGACAGTAGTTGAGACGTTTCATCAAGATTTGGGAAAGAGATGCCAGTTTTTGAGGTTTAAACCAGCTGTGGCGTGTACACGTTTAAGTTTGCTCTTCCCTCGAAGACTTTGCAGCCAGCATTAACCATTCCCTGACACTTGCCTAATCAGCACTTTAACAATCTAATGCAACCGGTAGCATAAAAGATTTTTTAGTTGCAAAAAAATTATGGCCTCAATCTTTGGAAAATCTTTCTGACAAAACTAAATCCCTACACATACTGCCGCAATTTACATTTATTAATTGACCGTAACGAAATAATGGCTAAAAAATGTTGATTGCAAATTGTGTTGGAGGCTAAAGCTGGCCAAGTATGTACAGAGAAACACATCCACACACATACACATTACCATGTTACTAAACTGAATGTCTACTTGGTTGGTTGGTCTTAAGCTGCTCTTTTACCCCTTGGATTATTAGAGCAAGAAAAAAGATTGAGGAAAATTAAAAAATGACATAAAACAAACTCCAAGCAATTTTTTTTTATTCTGGCAATCTGTCGCCTTTACTTTCCATGCAACCATTTCAGATTTTCATTTGCTTCGTTGCTCCAACATTTCATACATCGTTGCCGGCATGTGTTCTAAAGCAAAGAAAAAATCACTGTTGCACTTAATTATGCAAATTAATTTTGCTAATTTGCGATTTTATTAAATGTTATTTAATTGCTGGCAAATTTTAACAAAAACCAGAAGCAAAAACGGATAAAAAAATATATTGCGAGGTCTTAATAAATCTTGCAAAACATGCATGTTCTTATAAAGTATTCATAAATATGCTTGAGAGGAAAAGTAATGTCATACTGCTAAGTTGCTACTTAGCAATAATTCCATTATTTTGTTGTATTTTGTTCAGTGTCATGATGTCTGAAATTTACGATTTAAATTAACGGCTTAAACAAGATCATTCTGAAATGAAAGCATTAGCATATAAGGAAACAAGTCGGTTGTGAAGTCATATAGAAAATGATATAGTACATTGGAACAGTACAGTATGGCTTGAGTATATAAATATAATTGTAAATCATGTCTGGCGAGCTCAACATTTTTTTGAGTAAGATCGTAAACTCCAGCAAATACTATATAAATTATAATTATTGGCTTTTGGCCAAAGCTTTGTACCACATGAATAGAATTATTCTCTCTTTAATTTCTGCAATTAGAAAAAAACTCACACACTAACTAACAGCTACCGGGAATAACCCAGTTATGAAATCATGCTATTAACAAGGCGCAAATCAAAAGCTATTCGCCATATAATTCTAAAGAACTTTATGGCATAATAAAAACTTACAAGGTTAACTTATTCAGCAATTCTATAAAAGTGGTTCAGCGAAATGAACTTGTAAAAACACCATTTTTGTATTTGTACCACTACTGTATATACATAGTGGTATATATGTATATTCGTATAGTTACGAATCGGTGGTTGTAATGCGCGGGAGTACACAGCTAACTTTAGGGTTAAAAATCTATTTTAAATTTCATAATATTTTCTTATTTTGTTCAAACTATTAATAACATAATTATTTTTTTATTTTATTTAATTCTCATTTATTTAATTCTATTTATTTGGGTCTCTCCGTAGGTGAACAAATTGCACAGTCTACTAAAGCGGTTTTCGTGGGTGTAGGTACGGTTCCTGTCTAGACCGAAGAAATTTTTGTGTAGTTTCTATAAATGAACTGTAATTATCACAAGCGGCGTGTAAAACTCCCCAGATCAGAAAACTCTTCACAAACGCAGTTCTAAAGTAAGCAAGACACAACAGTTTGACTCAGCTCATGCTATTCTGTGCCCGACATGCATACATATTTCTCAAATTGGCTCTTGGGCGATACTTTCAACATAGGAGCAAATATTTTCAGGCTCCAAAACCTGATCTAAGTTGGTCAGAAAGTCCTGGCTTTTAAATCTCTAATTCTCTTCCTTACAATAACTTATTCAGTAAACACTTCAAGGGGAATACAATAAAAAACATATCCAATTTGTATTTGAATTCTATTTCCATTTCTTTTTAGCATTAAAATTGCTTTTTAAAATTTTGTAAAATTATATAATTATATAATTTTATAAAATTTATCTCAATTAAAATTGATTTTTAATAATTATATAATTATATAATTTTATAAAATTTATCTCAATTAAAATTGATTTTTAATAAAATAATACCAACTGGAAAGGGGTTAACCTATCTGTTTAACATTTCCATTTCACATTGGAATGCCTGTTACATCACCATCATCTGTTGCAATAAAATAAAAGCAGAAAAATTTATCAAGGAAATATAGAACTAGATTGTTATTGGGAAGGAGTATAGAAAAATGCTTTCTAAGAGAAACAAAATGCATTTAAAGGTATTGACAAAGTAATGCAATGTAGTGGCAGTGGGTAACTGGTACCGAAATCCTCCACGTTTTTGGCCCATTTCGATATTATCATGTGTGACTATAATATGCTTTTTTTAAAGGTGTTCCTTAATCCTCTTTTTTTGAGATTTTTGTTCCACAAGCATTTCATTTTATAAGCCCAAAATCCAAATCGTGTTCTTTTGGCATTGTGGTTTCTTTCGTTCGCTCTTTATTTGTTGTAGTTGTAGCTGCAGTCTTTGCAGTTGTTGTAATATGTTTCTGTCAGACATCCATAAATCATTGCTTATTATACTCATGTTTGTCGTCCTGCATTATTTATGATCTCTACGGCTTTCCTGCATTTCTTTCTGCGAATATACCAGGTTAACTTTTGAGCCGTTTCTTTTGTGTCTTGTTGCCAAATATTAAAGAAGGAAAATCGTATAAGAAACATTTCAAATAAATCGCGCATGGATTAAAACAATATTCCAGTAAATAATTATAAAGAAAAAAGAAGAATCTTAAAACTTAAAATGTTTTTGTTTCAAGCCGTTCAGTCTATATACAATTTTTATGACAAGCCCATTATACTGTAGCTGGATTTATATTTTTCGTATCTTCATGTAGCACATGTGTGTGTGTGTGTGTAGCTTTTAGAGGTGGATAATCGATAAGTCTTAATATGACGGTTTTTTGTTATTTCGAACATTGTGTAGAAAACAATATATAAAAAATATATAAACAGCGGCATATTTCGATTGTTGTTTATTTTTCCGGTGTTCTTTTTGTTTCGTATTTTGAATCAATGTGATCATAGTTTGGATGAATAATGTTATACAGTGTAAACAAACCAAAGCAAAAAAAAATGGAGGGAGACGTTGCTGAAGCAATCCTAAACTTTAAAGACTGGCTACTGCCTTCTTATACGGTTGTCTCTCTCAGAGGATTTTTCCATGTTTCTTGCTAAAATATGTCAAAGTTAAAAATACCATTTAAGCTTCATGTAGAAGATTTATTTTTTATTTATTCACTTCTTTTTTTTTGTTTTTGTTTTGGTTTTTGTTTTTGTTTTTAATGAACAAGGCGGCAGAATAGGAAAAACGAATTGACCGACTTAATAATAAAATTTGTTCATAATAATAAAAAATATAGGAAAATGTACACTACCTTTATATAGAACGTAAGCTGAATTGCTTAAGCAGTTTGAAACAAAATTAAAAATTTATTCATTTTAAAAGTTCCAATTGAAATGAATTTGAAGGAAAATTAAAAAATTAAAAGAACAAAAATATTATGAAAATGCATAATTAAAATTACATTCTCGATCAATTGCGCAGATCTCAGTTTTAAGACGCATGTGCAAACTTGCAATTTGTCAAAGGTAGTATGTGTGATCGAAAAGTGTAACAGTGTGAATTAAAAAGGCAAGTGGAGGGTTTGTAGAAGTTTATGAAAATTTCCAAAAGTATTATAAAATTTTTACGCAATCAGAGGCGAATTTATTTTGAACCGCTGATACAATCTGTTTACATCACTTTTTTATGAAAGTACATACTTTGAACAGCCTAGTCGCTTAGAATACTTCATTGGTATACTTTGTACTCTCTCTAGTGGCAAATAAGTTAAACTATATGCATTTATATCAGCCTGTTTACAAGCAGTATCTATCCGCTAACCCAAAGTACAACCTTTAAGTTCCTGCATGCGTACAGTACTTCGCCCAAGTGTCATTTCGGTTTCTACTACATTTTTATTTAAGTTGGTGTTAGTGGTGTTCCTGATATCTAAAATTTGAAAAAAGGAGAAAAATGGAAAATTATTTAACAAGTATTCTATTCTTCAACAATAAAAGGTCTTTGGAGTACCGAAATGAATTACAATAGGAAAAAGCGTGGCCTGCTACACCAAATGCAAAAAGCAAAAGATTTTATGTGTAAAGCAGCTGATTTAATATACATTATGACAACATTTTCCAAAACACACCTTTATGTCAGTTGAGAGAGTACAAAGTATACGTATGAAGTATTCTATATGACTAGGCCCTAACAATGTCAGTGAACAGTAACAGCTAATTACGTGTAATGTCATTGAAATCACAAAAAGAATCGGAATTGAATCGAAAGTTAGTACTCGTAGGATCGCCCGGCTATCAACGATCGACCATTAAATAGTTTCAAATATTTTAAAAAGCGTTCTTAATGGATTTCTTTTGGCGGAACATTTAATTTTTGTATTCTCGTCCTAGTTTTTGTGACTTGTATAATGAACATGTTTTTGTTTATATGACCAGCTGAAATAGAAACTGTTTTATAGTTCGTTAATAAAGCGGATTGTGAACCAATCTGCAGTAGATATGCGTATGCAGCAATTACTTTCCAATTTCATAAAATCTACTGATCTTTTTATGGAAATATGGTAAGTGAA
The DNA here is from genome assembly GCA_963402855.1 of Ormia ochracea. Taxonomy (NCBI): domain Eukaryota; kingdom Metazoa; phylum Arthropoda; class Insecta; order Diptera; family Tachinidae; genus Ormia; species Ormia ochracea. The sequence continues at coordinate 30,957,466 of OY727107.1, read as the reverse complement.
TCTAATGGCGTTTTCTTTTCTACATTAAAAATGTCGCCCTGTGAAAAGGTGCCTTTTTAAAATGCATTGCCCGCCCTGTGAAAGTGCAATTTTTTATACAACGAGAAAAGAACACAAATTAGAAAAAAGTGCAATGCCTTTTTTTACAGCTGAAAAACAAACCTTTTCGGTATATTTTATGAAATGTGTATACAAAAATGATCAGTTGCCAGATTGCTAATTCATCTGCTTGAGAAAAGAAATATTTTTTTTTTAATATCTCATACAAATAAGCAGCCGCATAGTGTTCTTTTGTTTGTTTTATATGATACAAAATATAAAAATAATTATTAAAATATAATTTTCTGACTCTTTCAACTCAAAAGTCTTTTTTTGAATATTTTCTGGTAACGCTGTGCAAGAATAAAAACCATGTGTTTTACAAGGCAATTTCTGCCCTTTTGATTTGTTCAGGGCAAAAGTGCAATGCCTTTTGCACTGCGAAAGGGCAACATTGTTTAGAAAAGAACACGCAACCCTTTCACAGGGCAACGCATTTTCGAGAAAAGAACACAAAATTGCCCTCCCTGCGGGTAGTGTTGCCTTTTTTTGTAGAAAAGAAAACGCCATAAGACTGAGGAAAAACTTTCTTACCCACTGTACTGTGAGCTTTAAGAAACAAAAACAAAAATACACAATGAACTTAATATTGAACAAAGCAATAATAAATAATAATTCTGCTCTTAAATTCGCCAGTCAACTAAACAAAACCTCCTCTGTCGTGCCCGCTAACTCTCAGCAACTGCTTAAAAAATCTATCCCTGCATACCTTTGTAATGAAGAACGAGCAAAAATAAGAGATAAATAAATTGTGTGCGTGCTTCTTCAGAAATTGGTCATTGTTTTATGGCTTACGATGGCTTAAGAGATAAAATATTTTGTTGCAACATTAGTATCATATACTGCACGTACTTGTACAATATTCCTGATACGTCTAAGCTAGTTTGGTGGCTGGCTTTCGCTGTGTATCTGAATCTGTATTGTTTGCCTTTCAACAACGATTATTGCGATTATTTTCGGTTGTTGTTCTGCTTATTATTATTGTTTGTGATATTTCATTTAAAAGTTGAGTTTTATTTTTTATGTTTTTTTATGAGATCATAATAATTGAAAATCACACATAAATTGTCTGATTTTTGGCCAAAAATAAAGTGGAATCTATACAGATCAAGATCAAGGTTCACAAATGCGCAACGATGGTGAACGTTTGATGTGCATGCACACACACGTTTGTACGAGTATTTTAGCGGATTTACTCGTACCAAAACTTATGAAGTTATTGTTGTTTATTTATTATCTGGAGTGAAATATATTTTAAAATTATTTGCTTTCTTGTCCTTCTTAAGGTCTGTTTGTTAGTTTTAAGTTATAAAAGGAAAATGGGCAAAATAATCATTATTATATTTGGATTTCAGTTAAATGTCAAAGTCAGCTACTGGTTTTAAATTGGTTTAGTGAATTGTTGACATCTGATGTTTATCAATCTTATCCGTTGTGATGTTATTTGCGTTTTGACAGTTTCTGTCATTAGTTTGAATAAACTTTACTTTTTGTGAAGTCAAGTTAATTTTTTGGGCATACTTAATTAAAAGCCAACAATCCTATGAACGATTTTAATCCAAGCGAAAAGTTCAATGCCTAAACGATAATATAATAAGGCTCTATAAATCTGTTTGACGTACTTAAAAAGGTGTATGAATAAATTTTCAAATGTAATCCGGTTGTAATAAAACATTATGCTAGTTTGGATATGCATAAACCCTGGGCTAGTTGCAATTTTGGTAAACAGTTAAGGCCTCATTTTACTGTCGAACGAATCTTTTACACGAATTTTTATTTGAAATCAAATAAAAATGGCGTATATGGTGATACACAATATCTTATATGTATTACGAAAACATATGTTTTATGTTTATTACATACAAACAAAGTAATTTATTCTATTCAGTGCTGTAAAAAAGATGGATTAAATTCCAAACATAAAAATTGATATATTACAACTTTTGTTATATTCATTAAAAATAATAAAAAATAAAACAAAAAGAATGAAGAGAGAGACAAAAAGATTTCGGCGTCGAGAATGGTTAGTGCGCCGATACAGCGGGAAGGAGTTCACAGGGTTGTTCGATAATGAGCTCCGATTTGAGGATCTAGAATGCTTTAGGAATTTTACAAGGATGTCTAGGAAGTTTTCAATAAGCACCTATTCATGGTTTTGCAAAGCAAAACACAGTTTTTTGGTAAGCTGTTTCACGAACTACATGGTAAGTAATTCGCTGCTTTAATTGAAGTGAATATTTAACAGTTTCTTTCAGACTTCTATTAAGTTCACGACAGAAAATTTTTTTACAGATTTGTGCTACGGATTTAGAGTTTCAGGATACGCTACATCGTCAATAATTTCTGAAACCTTGGAAGCAATATTTCGGAAGTTGTCAATAGGATAGGCTTCTCGCATATACATACTGTGTTATTTTAGGGCTGCGAATCTGCAAGTGAATGGGCATCAGTTGCTAATGATTAAAAGTAATGCGTTTTTGTATTACCTAAAAAAATATAATTTTACCTTTTATATTAGATGGTAAGCATATTGCCATAAAGGTCCTCTCTTCCGACGGGTCTTGTAATTACAACTATAAGACTTTTTATAGTATAATACTGCTGGCTGCTGTAGACACAAACTATAAATTTATAGTGGTCGATGTAGCTACCAACGAGACGGCTAACGACGCTAATGCATTTAATTAATTAACTATAAACAAAAAAACTATAAAAAACTAACTTTAAAATCAGAACCTTAAACTTTTTGCCGTTTTTACTTCGTTCTAATAATAATGAAGAAAAATAAAGAATAATTTTTTCTTTGTTCAGATGCTTGAAGTAAAATCTACCCTGATCAGACAAACTCTAAAATTTTATGAAAATTTTCAAAAACTTTTGCAAATGATATTCGACTGTCAAGAAAATAATACGGTTTTAGGTTACACTATAATATTTTTTCATAATACATGCCAAATTTTGGCATATTTCTAATATATCATCGGAATTTTTAATCACTTTTTTCTAAAATTTTTGCTCTTTTTTATTGCTGAATACATAATTCTTTTGCCATAAATTCTTAATAAAAACAAAACAATTATGGAATTTAGAAAACTTTGTATTATTTATTTGTCTTACTCCGCTTCCACAACGCAAACGAGCGATTTGAGTAACATTTTGTATATGAATTCATTCAAATACACAGTAGTGTAAAAATGAGAGAATCCTTGTTTGTTAATTATCACGTATGTTCGTGTGTGCGCATATGAAAGAAGCAAAAGAGTTGCTTAAGCCAACGCTAAGTGGCGCTTAAAATAATCTAAACAGATATTCAGTCAATGACTCAAACTCAAAAATTGGGGCGACTGTTTTTGATTTCGGAAATGCGGAATTAACAAAAGTAATGAAGAAAGGCAAGTGGAACATTATGTGGCACGGAAATGCATGGTAGAAAATAATTATTGAGTGAGAATTGATCGAACATCGAGTTGGTTGGATTACACCTAGACGATAAATTAGAAATGTAAGAAGGCAAAGACATAAGTAAATTTATTTAATAAATTTATTCTAAAAACTAAACTCAAAGGAGAAGGTGTAAGTTTACTTTGAAGTCTAATAGAAGGGCACCTCTCCAAGAATACGATCATCACAAAGAAATTAATATGAAAAGTACACCGTTTTTGTCACAGCACAGAAACTACAGCGAATAAAAATTGCTAAACAAATATAAAACATGAGCTAATTAATTATTAGAAACGTTTAAAAAAAATATATTTTCTTTTTTCCACTTAAATTATTTAAAAAAAAAAAAAAAAAAAGTTTTCCAGCTACATGGAAAATTAAAATTTCACACAAAATAAGTCAGAGTTAAGTCCTTCTCATTGGTTTTGCCATATTTCACTGTCACATTATCCTTTTTTGAAATCTGTCCGTATTTTACCATTTAATATTACAACGATTAAAATTATATGCTTTGCACACATTGAAGATGCATTCACAATTGATATTGTTGCATGTTCGCTGCTGCTACGGCTGCTGCCTTTCTGCAGTTGCTGTTAAAGTAGATGTTGTTTAAAGAAAAGTATGGTTATGGCATTCTTTTTCCGCCTCATTCAACTGGAAGTTGAAACTTTAAACGGTTACCAGCAGCAAATAAGCAGAAAAAGCCCAAAAATTAAATACAAATTATTAAAAACTGCTCTGTTATTTCAACTATACCTTGTCGGATATGAAAACAAATTATTTTCTGCCATTTTCCTAACAAAATTATTTTTGCTTAAAATAATTCGAAGTTTCAGTTGCAAGTTGCTCGAGTCATATTTTGTAGACTTTTTTCAACTCTGCTTTAGTTAAAACCACATAAAAGTTATTTAAACATTTTTCTGCTTTTGTTATGAAACAGCTGAGGAGTTATTTTTTCTTGCTTGACCACAATTATTCTATTATTTATAAAAAAAAAAAACACAAAAATTAAAACAGAATGTTAATAAAAAGAAAATATAAAACATTCTTAAGGGTACTTCTGCTCTTGCAAGTGTACGTAAAACAAATACACCAACACTTTGTGGCAACACTTGAACAAATGAAGGATTTTTAAAGAAGCCGGCAACACAAGGACTTGTAGGCGAATGAATGCATGCAGCAGTCCAGATACTATTCAATATAAGTACTAATAACGTAAGAAGACACATTATAAGGCTCTGCCTTTCGAGTTCTAAAGCTGGGAAATAAAATAAAAGAAAAATTTATAATAGCCTTTCAAATCCACTTCAACAGAAATGGAGATATCACTTAAAACTCAGAAGACCTTTAATTATCCCTCTGTTCTACAATCTACTTCAGCGTATTCTGTTAACAGTAGAAGTAGTCAAAATAATACCAAATTAAGTATGTTTGAAGGGCTAAAATTGTCAGCTCTAGAATCCCGAGTTATATTCCATATGCAATCCGAAATAAATTCACACTGCAAAGTTACTGCAGTTGCATCGGCACTTATATATTAAACCATTCCTGCAAGCAACTGACACTGAAAATAATTTCATAGAAAATGTAGAAATCACTCTTGACCAAACGAGCTGACACAATTTTATAGTGATGACAGCAATATTTTCAGCAGCATGATCTTTTAAGGTCCACATTACCGAATTTACTTTTAAGCTGGCAGCAGAGTTGTTGTCTACCATCTACAATATCAAACCATATTACTTAAAACATAATTTGTAAAAGCATGACTGCTCGTGCTCTTCAGATACCCCATCCCTGCCTCTCAAACATCTCTTAACGTGCGTAGGAATTTTATGAAATTTTCACCACAATTTTGGTATTCCATAAAAAAAAAAAGAAAAACAAAACAAAAAGTAGAGAAAACGAAAAAAGTGAAGCATTACATGCCTAAGAGGATTAAAATACTTTCGTTCTTGTAGTTTAATCAATATTGCTATAAAATTCCTTTTAATATCAATAGCATTTTCAGATAAAAGTCGAGCTAGTAAAATTTATTTAAAACCTAAATGCTACTGCACACTTGGAACACACTTACACACGTTCTTACATGCGTTTGGAAATGTGTGGTGTCTTGTAGTTTTACTCTGTGTTGTTTATGAAACATATAAACATTGTTTTTTTTTCATTTTATAAAAACATTTCCGCAATGTTGTGGTTTTGTGGGCTAGTGTTTTAAGACTGATTACGCTCGATTTGTTAAAGTATTTTCTTAATAGAAAACTCTTACTTGCACATAAATACATCAAACGATAGTTATCCACTAGGGCGGCACTCTGTTATATGAAGAAGAATAGTACGAATATTTAATCAATAGAGAGAAAAAGATTTCCAAAAAAAAAATGCTAAGAATTTTTTCGCACTTTTCGCATAATTTTAAAACCGAAAATGGTCAAGCCACTACACAAATACATGCAAATACTCGCAAGTTAAGCAAGCTTTTCGTCCAGTTTTGTAAAAAGAAATTTGCTTCTAATCGGTTCATACATACAGCAGAATTGGTGAATTTAATAGTTCACCGTGTTATGACCCGTTCAGACGTACAGCTACACTGAGCTATTATTCAATTCTTCCAACATGTGTCTCAATTTGGCATAAAAATTATTCAATCAATTGAAATTTTTTTTCATGTGGATCATAATAACTTGAATAACTTGAGGTTTGTTTAGTAAGCAAAAAAAACTTTTGTACATGTTAGTAGAAATAATTGCCTGGCTTCTCCCACGGTTTCTGCCTGATAAGTGATTAAAAGTTAATTGAGTATGGCATTAGCCCACACTTAACTGTTTCAAATAAAATTATTAAATTTAAGTTTAAGTCTAAAAGGGGTATTTAGCAAAACACAAATAAAATCTGGCATAAAGCTAATGCCACTGAGTTTTTCAAAAAGTATTGAAATGTATACGATTTTAAAAGCATACCTGATATCTTATATTTTAATTAAAATAACGTTTTATGATTTATGATGAAAAATAATCGAACTGTTGCAATTTCTAATACTTTTCAAAATGTAAATATATAGCAATATATCATATATATATAGTCTATATCATTGTACGTCAAGGCCATTTAAAAAGAGCTTTTGCCCTTCACAAGCATTTCGTCCAATTATTGGTCTTGTGATTCATTAATTCATTATGATTCTAAAAATAGCTGGAAAAAAGCACTGCCAGTGCAACATTTTAATACAAACTTTTATAACTGCCGCTCCAATCGCATAAAATTAATAATTTTATGGAAGTTTCATACATTTTTATAACTCACACCGCTAGCAATAAAAATGTCTCACACAGGTACATTTTTAGTATCCATACTTTCCGAGCCGACAAGCAACATTTGATAAATCTTGCGAATGCGGTGGTTGGTGGTTCAGACACTTTACTTAAATTAATATGGAGCCTTTACATGTTACTAATACGCCTGCCACTAAATAAGGTAATAAAAAGTAAAAAAAAAATACGGTATTCCCCTCAGAAGGCAAAAAATTGGCCAAAAATACATAAAATTTTTGTGACACATAATAATAAAATTTGGTTCACATTACATTTTATTGCAAAATTCGAATACTCACTTACTCACTTCCCCCTCTTTATTGCTAGACATTTTTATTTAATTAAATTTTCTTTGTAGAGATGAGATTTACTTCCCTTTACACTTAAATTTTGGTGAATTAATATTTATTCAAGGATAAAATAAAGTTAATGTGAAGCGGACAGTAGCCTAAATTTCTATTGAATCGCTTTTCTATTGATCGCATTTCATTGCCAAAAAAAAAAGTGTAGCGCACAATTCAAAATTTCGAAAATTTATTCGAGATCGTTTGCAACCAAAAATTTCAAGTTAATTCAATTAAAAAATTTATTACATGATCGCTTATAAGCAATTCAGGTATAAAACGAAGTAAAAGTGCTGTACTTACATATTCTTCTCCGAGAACATATTCTATTTTCATGCACTGTAATTATCATATATGGAAGTAAAATTTCATTTTGCAATATATTTCTCATTACTAAAAATTATGACAATTTTTAATAATAAAAGTAAATAAATAAAATCCTTCTTGAGTTTCTACTTATGTATACTACTAAAACTCTACAACGGCTTTGCCTCCGAAGAAAGGGCTTCGCTTGGTAATCCGAGCGGCCGTGAGTTCATACGAAGTTTTCCACTTTTCCCCACATTTGGATAATTTTGAGAGACATCTGATCAGATAAGCTTAGAAGTTTTTGATTTTAAGCAAAATTTGATCTCAATACACCGCAACAATAATCCAGAAGACCAAAAGACAGACGAAATGTATATGATTTTTAGGTTGGAAACTATTATTGTAAATGTTACCATCCACATATCAAACCATCCTTCCTTTATGCTTTTTGTTGGAGAAGGATATAAAAATAGAATAGTGACTGGTATAATTGTTTTCGAATAGTGACGCAAAGAAGTATGCGAACATCTAAAATAATTCATGTTCAATGTATTAACGCTTGTGTGGCACAAAATTGCTCCGCAATTAATTTGGAAATACTTTTTCCATAGAGTGAGAATTGCAAGAACATGCATTTGAAGGATACTGTTTGCCCACTAATAATATGAAATATTTTAGACGAGGATTTAAAAGCATTTTTAATATTATTGCTTATATTGGTTGCCATTATTGCAATGACATTTTGACAAATCAAATATTTAAAGCTCTTTCAAATCTAAAAAAGGCTGCTGCTTGAAATACAATAGCAACAAGTAATAATCTGAATATCAAAAATCATATTAAATGAAATACTCTGCATGATTTATCTCAATATTGCTTATTTCTTTTGGTCACGCCCACAAGCCAGTGGGCCGCCAAGGCCAAGCATATTCTCCTTATAAATTTCTGTTAAGATTTGATAAATGCCTGCCATCCTAATTTCTCTCTTAAAGGATATGAAAAGATTTCCTCAGGTTTATGTCATGTATTTTGTTGTTTTTATTTAACATGTCATTTATCAAGGATGTGGTTTACATGTTCTGTATAAATTAAAATTGTTTCCTGTAAAGTTTAAATTTTTAGTATAACATTTATGGCATATAAGTTGCCTAATGAAATTGCAACTAAAGTAATACTTAGTTGGAGCTGTTTTCACTAATATTGTATACTTTTTAAATATTGATTTTTTATAATACAACATCATAAACAAGATTTTGTTCTTAATTCCGACATTTTTTATAAGGCTGAAAATCAATAATTCCTTTTCAAAACTTTACAGTAGTGAATAGAAAAAAGTAACGCTTGAAAGAAATAGTAGTGGGCGTAATACTCGGTACACTATCGACGTATATTAAAATGTTTGCTACTGTCAGTAAGTTCAAGCTTTGCTTTAATATTTCCACACGAATATATCTACTAGACCCGAAGGCAATATGAGATGTTGTCAGGCATGACCAGATGTGGAATAGTGACACGGGTCAGAACATCGCGGCAATGGCTAAATAAGCCATAGAAGCCACCTGAGTATCGGCCAAATGTATTTTCCTGGCCCTGGGTATTTTCCTGGGGACACGCCGAAAGCTTTGCAAAGGAGTCATTTTATACTCCTTCTGTTTGAAGAGCCCGTTAATGAGAACGGCATGCTCCTGCAAATATTTACTTATTTTTCTTTGTGCTCAAAATAACTTTAAATTCTTTTGTTGACATACATTTTTACAATACGTAAAATCATAAGTAATTTTTAAGTGGGAATGTAATGCAAGAGAAAGAAATGCTTAATTTTGGAAACAGTTATTGATTTTGATATATTGTTAGTGGTAAAGTCTCAATGTACATTCTTAAAAAGCAATAAAAGTATCTGAACTTTTAAAGTTGTTGCATAATGCCCTCAAAGTATTTAAATATGCCAACATTGACAGAAAATTCAATCAAAAGTATTTGAGGAATTACTTGAGTACTCAACTACTCGGCGAATTGCACCGCATTCAATTGTACTGAATGCTTAGGAAATACTTATGAAAGTCACAAGGACATGCCAATCGCTCCTGCGTACTCAATTTCAAGGTGTGTACTTTGGCTCCAGCTATGAAAATGAAAAATTTGAACTTAAATAATAACGAAAATATTTTTTAGCTTAGTGCAAGGATATGACTACTTCCTTAAATACTTTTGCACAAAAATTAAATTACGGTTAATTTTATGATAAGGATATACAAAAACCTTTAAGTATTGGCGAAATTATATATTTTTCTCCGCTGCCTTGAATTTTATATTATTCGTTGCAATGCATACAACGCAGGTCATTGGAACCAAATGACATATAAAAATGTAAATGGTGTGGCTACGGAATTTGATTTCCACTTGAGATGTTATAGTATTCGCAACAGTTAAAATACAGGGTGTCAGCCGCGACGGTCCACTACTTTCTTACATAGGGGTCTTGTTGGCACGTTGTTTCTTCCAAAAATTTTAAGTAAATTTCTCATCGTGGTCTGGCAGTGGCTCTCTGTAAATTTATGCCTTAATACTAATTGTTTTCATTAATTTATGTGGAGATCGAATAAAAATAGAGCGCCTACAACAAGCAAGTGTGTTCGAATACGAGTATGTAAACAGTAAAACATAAATGAATAGAGTTAAAGCGCGCACATTAATTGCGAATAATCGATAATAAAAACGGAATTTCCCATCTGAAACTGAGGCAGAACTGGATTCTTATGCTTTAAGTTGCCATAAAAAATCTTTAAGACTTTTGTTAGTGGAAACAAAAAATTTATTCTTAAATAAAAATTCTTTTTCTTATTATTTTCGTCATTAAATGATAGCAAACATTGTTAAAGTTTTTCTTATAAGTAAGAATAAGCAATAAGTAAGAATATGATAAACATTTTAGTTCTTCGTGGGCGGTCGTGCAGCCCACTCTGTTGTGAAACAAAAAAAACTTGAAAGCAAAATAGTTTTTTATAAATATTTAAAGAAAAAAAGGATTCTTCAAAATTAAAGCAAGTTGGTAGCGAGTGGCCATTAGTTTAATGAAAGATATGTAAATTGCTTCAATTGAAAATATTTCCGAATACGAATACAAAGACAAGCGGGCTGGAATATAGTACAAACACTCGCACAGAAAGTAGTCTTTGAAGGTGGATATCATATAAAAGTACATGTGCATGCATGATATTGAAAATGTTTTCTGTTATTGTTATTAAAATAACAAGTAGTTTTTTGTTTAATTTTTTCTTCAGTTTTACTACAGTTTTTTTTCAATTACTATTTGTAAAGCATACAGAGGCAGAACAACAGAATACACGTGGTGTAGCAGGAGGCTTTTATGCTCCGAAATTCATTTGGATGGCTTTTAGGTTCGTCTTTGTTTAAGAAAGTGTATTGAGAGTCCCTTGTTTTTACATCAACGAAGCAACCGTTCAGACCGTATTCACTCCTCGTTCAATCATGCCATCCAGTAGTGCGAGTACTTTCTATTTAATAGAAATTATTTGCATTTGTGTGTACGTATTCTTTTTTTATACTTTCTTTCCTGAAGCTGAAACCGAAATGAAATGAAGTGAAGGCAAGGGAAAGGAGGATAAAAAAACAGGAAAAGAGGCTTCAATTTTTTTTTTTTTTTTTTTTTTTTTTTTTGAAAAAATTTATGCACCAACACCGTCTTCCAAACTTATATACATTTATATTTTTACTTTGATTTTTCTATAAAAACACTAAATAAAAAAACAAAAATAAAAAATTCATATCAATTCCATCTACTCGCTCGTATTATGCATTAATACATTTATTTAAAAGGAGCTGCGCATATTTGAGCGCTGCTGTTCTCGGTTTCGCTATTAACAAGAGTGAGATTTTGGTTGTTCAAATAAAATGGAAATTTGCATATTTTCCTTATTCGCATTTTAATATTTATTTGAAAGGAAACCGTGTATGCGTTAGTAATAAAAAATATTTAAATATAGAAGAAATTAAAATTCAAGGAAAATGTATCAGCTTTCAGCCAAGTCAACTTTAAAAGCCATTTTATAAACATGAACAGCGCAGGTTGGAAATCAATAAAAATTTAAAACTAAAAGATGAAATAAACTCTGAAAAGAAATCTTTCACAGACTAAATCACAGTTCTGGTGGAATATTTTGTATTCTGTTCTAAACACTTTTCAAGAATTCGTTGCTAAGCCCCTTTCACACACATCCGGTTTCATTTGTCGAATTTTGAGTTTTTGCGAGAAAGTAGCTAAGAGAATAGACAATAAATTATTGTAATAAAATGAAATGCCAAAAATCATATAAAGTTGAAAGCAAAGAAAGCGAGACTTGATAAAACGAAATGTTGTAAGGAAAATTAAAGAAAAACTTATCAAGTAAACTTGATAAGTGTGAAAGGCTACTAAAATCAATAAAATGAAAAAAATAAAAAATGTAGAATTTTTTTTTTAATTTAATCAAAACTTGCATTCAGTTTGTAACAGACAATTTATTTCATAAAAATCAAATTTCTCATAAAAATTATTGCCTTTTTACCATAATTCTGCTAACACTTTTGCGACAAACTGTAAAACAGATTTGTTTTTTTATAGATAACCGAAGAATAGAAAATTATTATCAATCAAATTGTTATAAAGAAAAAATAAATGGAGGCAAAAAAAAGCAAACCTGCTGTCTAATCGCCATTTTGTTTGAAGTTGACAGCACTGAATCCTGACAATGAGAACCAGGTTGTATATCAAAAAATCTACTTAAATCTCTCAAATATGGCATGTGTACTGAAGAAGTAGTATAGTGTCTCAAAGGCCTGTGAGGTGTTAGTTTTATTAGACAAGTCATTTTTTATTTTCAATTTAAAAAAAATTCTCAAAAATTCACTAAATTATAAAAATTATACGCGTTTCGTATAAACAAACATTATAAATGTATTCAAAAATATTAATCTAAATTAAGATAGTTTTTTAACTCATATTAAATAAATTTTCCGTAAATTTAGTGCATTAATTTCTAATTTTCTGTTTGTTTGAGTGTAATTGGCATTTTATTAAATAAATATAGAGACAGGAAAACAAAGCAAATAATTTATAATTAAATCTTAAATGTTTTTTTATATATAGAAATTTAATGCCACACTCCAACACTTTGTTAATGTTTGTTGCAGTATCATATTCATTTCATTTCACAATTAGGAGAACTTTGACGACTAGTAGGGTGACTAGACCCAATAATCCCAATTAGGACGTCAGATAATACCAAAGTGTTGCAAAAAATATCATTGACATTGCATGTTAAAAATATGACTGAATTGGCTGTTGTGCGAATTAAAGTTTTTAAAAATAAATAAAAACCATTTAGTTACGTTGCTTTAATTTATAATACATCAGCTGTTTTTGACATTTCTTATTTACTGTCTGAAACCATTATTATATTGGATTATTATATTAGTTATGCAAGGCTTACTCCATATACAAGTAATAAGAATAATAATGTTAAAGGTATTTGAAAATGAAAGAAATCCCGGTATGCAGAAATCATTAGAGCTTGATTATTGACTATTAAATATACATCCGAGAAAATAAAGCTATTCTTAGTTTAATAATCATTGAATTGAAGATTCTACATACGTTCTTTGGTTTAAAAGCACTTGACTAATTTATACTTACTTGTTGCAGTAACGAAATGTTCAACAAAAAAGCAACCGTGCAAACATTTCCTGAGCAGGGGCGTAACAAAAGTCTTCACTCTAATACGACTAGCTGTGAAGCACTAAGAAAGTATTCTAAGCCCTCTACCCCCAAAAAGGTTATCAGATAATTGTTTTGCATCCTCCAATGGTTTAACTAATTTTTTCAAATAAAACCATTTAATAAACAAAATTCTTTGATCCTGTAAACCTTGTAACAGTCAGCACTTTTATGTTAATTGGCCAGATCCACTCCAGAGCCTAGAAAGCCAAATATTTGACAAGTATCAACTTAAACTCAATCACATTTGTTAGATAGCTTAATCGTTTAGATATATTTGAAGTATTTATACAAAACCTCTCGCTTCTCATCCACTATACATTCTTAAATACTCCACTCAATGATAATGGTCGATTTCTCTTTAATGATTAACTACATCTAAGCCAATAAAATATCCTTTAAGAATTAAATACAAATACATGCCGCAACATATTTACAATGATAACATGTATTAAAGACAGAATAATTACTAACTCGTAGAGAGAAAATAAGGAATAAGACAAACAACTGTATTAGATGATGGAAATAGGAAAATAAAATCCTCAATACTTAAGTGAAGATGATTAGGAAATATCTTGAGCAGTACAAACAATACGAATTAGGTTTGTATAGAGATAAATCCATACGAAGAATTGAAATGGTATAGAGGAAGAAATTAGATAAGAACAGTAGAATCTTCACTAAATGACAGGTCATGTGAAGTTCCACTATTCATGCAAGTGCATCTCTCAAGGTCTTACTTTCCCTTTGAAAAATGCTTGACTGTGCTCGTATACCGACTGCTACATTGTAATATCTTGTACTTATTTTATATTCGTCTTCAATAGTTGTAGGACGAAGGAAAACTGCGAAAATTTAGATTAAGGCTTGAGTTTGAAATAGTAGTACTGAATTGAAGCTTCATTTCCTTGCGTTTTATTAAATGAAAAAGAAGAAAAACGGCACCAGCTCTTGCATGTACGAGAACAAATAACAACAAGAAAAATAACACTAAAATATCTAGAAGCCATACACACAAACTAAAAGGAAAAATGAAAAAAAGGACAGCAAATCGAGAAATGGAAAAATTAAAATAAGAGCTCTAAAGAATAAATATGCTTCAAAGGATAACTGGGGCACATTCAATATCCAGCTGTGGTTTTGAATTCAAGCAGTAGGGGCACATGCACACACATATGAGCCACAAGTATGAGCCAAATAAGAGTCACACAGTCTGATAAGTAGTCAAGGCAAACAATCGTATTCGTAGAATTCTTACATGGAGCCAATATTTAGTACTACAATTAGGCAGGAGAAGTTTATTTTGTGTAATACACTGCGAGAAACAGCACAATTATCTACTACTCCCACAATATATATATACCCGCAAGTAATATTGATATCGCTTTGACAGCTGAGAATGTCAATATACGTTGAGATTTCGGTTCAGTAAGCCTTGGCAATCAGTTAACACTAGAACCATGTTCCTAAATCGTCAAAATTTGCATTGAAAGATTTCATTCAATTCCTGAAGCTACTAGACCGCATATTGGTCACGTTAATTAGCAAAATTGCCGCATTTGAAGTGTTGCGGTTTGCGTGTTGGCGAAATCATCTTTTCGGAACAACAAAGAACTGCTCTTACAAATAAATGGGAAGCACTATGGAACAATGCTGAACTAATTTTTTTTGATATATGACTTACCAGCCCCTCGATGGTATAGTGGTTAGTATACCCGCCTGTTACGCAGGTGTCAGGGGTTCAATTCCCCGGGGAGCCAGAAGCCAAAGGCCTCAGTAGCCAGTGCTTCTATACATATTGCAATTATATTCATATAATTGTAATATTTGGTAAATAAATAAATAAATACTTACTACTGCCAGTGCATTAAAGAGGACGATTAAAAATGTTAAGTAGTAAATTATTTCTTAAAATTAGAATATCACCTCAATTTTTGACGCCCTTTAATTCGTAAATTATAATTAAACTGCTTATGGATTTTTGATTAAGTTCCAAGTCGAATTTTGTTTTTTTTATCAGTTTTACTTACTCAGTTTTTTTTATTAAACTGTCGTCAATGTCCTTTTAAAAGTTTTTACTAAAAACTGTTTTTTTTTTCTTTATATATTATAAAATATATAAAAATAATTTAATTAAATTTATTAATACGTAACCAAAATTTTTTTTTAAAAGTTTGCCGACATACGGCAAGATTTAGTAGCAAAAGTAGTGAAAATTTCGACTCAGTAAATAGGCCATGTAAGACGTAGCCGTATCAAAAAATTGCCAGAAATCATACTTAAAAAACATTCCTGCTCCAAACCTCTCGACCGTTAAAAGCTTCATTTCATATTTCACAAATTTTACTTAAATGGACAAGACAGCAACACAGCACAAGAAATGGAATAATAATTTATTTTGAATACTTCTTCACAATTTTCTTCAAAGTCATCAGTTTTTTACACTGTACTTTTTAAAATTACTCCCTGTACACAGCAATAAGTACACTCAACCCATTTGCAGAAATGCAAAGATAAACACACACCATTTATTTGGTTGCAGCACAATCATTTAGAATTGCACAATAGCGAATTTTGCGAGTGCATCTGGTAATCTTTCACTATTTTCTACTTTCATTAAATTGTTGTACTCGTATATCGATAGTGAAACACGTAAAAGATGTGGGCCGAATGATTGTAAAGAATTTTAAAGCAATATTGAAAACGCAAATACAAATACGTACGACCAGTGTACACCGGCCAACAAACAATTAACTGCCAACTTTATATGCCCGTATATGCTCGCCAATACTCGGCCGGCTTGCAAACTGTTTTGTTTTTTTTTGTTTTTTTTCTGGTTTTTTTTTCATCTTTTTTTTGCGGCTACTGCTCCCATTTTCGATTTCAATTTAGCTTTCTCCGTTATCTAAGCAGGGATATGTGAAAATATATGCATGTGCTTAACATACATCTGTGTGTGGGAACAAATGTACATAGTTGTAAGTGTACATGTGTGTCTGAGTTCATCCTAGTTGGTAATGTAGGATAATGATGATGAGTTTTTACCATTTTATTTTTGCTGTTTTCTTGTTTGCCATTTCATTATGCAACATTTCTAATGAACACTACAACTAGTAGATCTTATTAAAAAAAATCTCTTAAATTGAGTCGAAAATAAAATGCTTTCTAGTTATCAGATCATTATGATGCAATGCAAAAGTGAAATTAATTTCATTATTAGTATTTTTAAATTATTAAATTAATAGAAATTATTTATTACGAAAATTATTTGTACAGAGGAAGCTACAACTATTGCCACTACGCTGGCTTTTCCGCTTTTTTCATCATGTGAACGGCTGTCTAATGGCAAGGCAATAATACATTTTCAGTATACAGTCGCAATAACCGTTTGAATGTTTGGCACTTGTACGCAGAGAATAGTTTCGGTTGCCATTCTCCTATTGAACTTAAGAGGTATTTCAAAAGCTTACCACTACTTGTTAACGATTTCGTTTAGTGCTTAAAGTAAAAAGAAACAAATCGTTTTATTATTAGATACATAATGTTACTTGAGAAGAAATTTTATTTTATTACTAAAAATGTAAGTGTTAATATTCATTTCTTTGAATAATTGTTTATATTTAAAACACTAATCCTACAAATTTATTCGTCTAACCCCATATAAAGTATTTAAATTCAATAGTATTTGTATTTGAAAAGCAATCGATGTAAAAGTGTTTATCTTTCATATTCGTTTTAAAATAAATTATGACGATCTGCTAATAAAATGTTTAGTAAGAACTGCATTACTGCACTTGTAAATGGTTCTCGTACAAAAATATTAAAGCTGGTATTTATTTATTTATTTGTTATTTTTTTATAAACTATTTACAAATTGCTCAAAAGTATTTGCTGAAATTTATTTAGTTTAAAAAGGGTTACCAACGAAAGGCAACACATTAATGTGCCAGAAACAAAAAAGTATTCTCCATTTCGTTATCACTTTTAGTTTTGTACTGGTCATTAAAACTTCCCTCTCATGCCTGAAAACCTTTTATGTTAATTTCTGTACAAACGTTTAATTACAAACGATATAATCAAGGATCTATTAACGGATACCAGATAGAAATCATTATCACATGATCTTTATACCGGCCTTCACCTGTCTTCTGTAGTATTCCACTATTCCTTTCACATAAGCCCAACGCAATTCATTCTCCTTATATGGCTAATTATAATAACATTCAAAGCAATACAAAATGATTTAAGCTGAAAAGGAGAGTAAAAATTAAACGATATTTTAAAACAAAAAATATTTTAAATGACACTATGAAAAAGTAGAGTCAATATGGTTTTGCTACGCAGTAATGCTTTAACAGTACTCATCTCAGCGGTGTTTTTGAATCAGCTGTTTGTACTCATTTACAACAAAAACCGCCTAACTTACTTGTTGAGTTTATTTCAAACACAAATCTTTTAAAGCATCAGCTTTAAATAATAATCAAAAAATTTAAATAAAAATATTTCAACATGAAATGTTAATAAATAAAATTAATAAAATTCAGAAACAATATACACGGCAAGTAAAATATATTGGATTATTTCTTGTTGCATTTTTCATCCTAGTTGGCTAACTTAAGCACTTTTCAAAAGCGTTATCCAGAATTTGGAACAATCACTGTCACTTCTCAAAGTATTTCAAAATCAATCATTCTGCCATGAGAAGTACTATAAGTATTACTATAAGTTAAAAATAACGATTAAAAGTTGCCAATTTTAAAAAATGTTATGAAATGCGTAATCGCTTATTGTTTTGGGCAGAAGTAGCAAGTGGTGGCAATGGGTTCAAAAATAATTTAAATAAATCAAAGGAAAAAAAAAATTTTAATGTGTTTTAGTTTATTTTAGTTTTATTTTTATTGGCAAAATATAAAACAAAACAATTTAACATTAACTTTCTAAAACTTCAACTTGACTTCAACTCCTTCCGCAATTTATTCTAACCGAATCAAGCAAAATTTGATTAAATAGATGATATACTGGCAAAAATGATCGCATGAACGCTAAAACGATGATGAATTTTGGGTCCAAACGAAACTAATATTTCACCACGTTGGATACAAAATAATTTCACAACTATAAAAAAGTAGACCAGATATCAATATGAATAGCGCTCTTCTCGTATTGCTCTAAATGAATGGATAATTAACCAGAAAATGTTTATAATTCCGAGCATTAATCTCAACAAATTATTTTCTCATTATTTGTGCTGCAACTTTCGCATTCTATGCATAGAAAAATACTAAAACAAAAATGTGTGGCAACCTTACAGTCTATCAAAGCGAAAACTATTTATTCCTTTATGTATACTCAGATCGAACTTTTAATAACAAATACGCAAATATTGCTTGATTGATAGGAGATCTCTGACATGATATGTAAATGCATTATGCATGGCACGCTATTAAAGAGCAAAAATAAAAAGTAACTTAAAAGCTAGCAATGATTGAAATACACTGCATTACACTAGTAGAGCTACAGCTGGATTTTAAAAATGTCTTTTAACGTACCGTGATTAATGTTTTCGATTGAAAAGCGAATTAATAAATAACAAGTTGACAAGTATTAAATAAGATAATCAATAATTAATAGCTATCTGGAGGAGTTTGATATGTTGTCTCGATAATTATGGCCGCAACCCTAAAATGTGGTGTTATTCTACGTTTTAAATATATATTAAAATTTTACTTAAGAGGGCTCCCGCTGCAGCCCTTTTTCAAATGGAATTTCGATATCTTCACAGCGGCACCTTGTACATATGAACGTTCATTTTTATTATAATAAGAAAATATATTCGTATGTAGCTCACGAAATATGAAATAACGGCTATTTTTTGATCACCCCTCATGCATGGTTTCACTATGAGCAATTAATAAATGGAGACCACATTTACAGATATTGAAGGTATTTAAATCTTTTAGGCATTTTTCCGCTGGCTGGTAAGTGAATTTTCTTTCATATTTTGATGTTCTGCCAAGGTGAAAAGTGTTCTTGAAAGGTGACATCTACACAAAGGTTTGTATGTATAAATGGTCTCTATACGTGTATTGGTTCATGAGTTATAGCCCTTTTTTCATTTCAAAATATTTGAAAGTATTTCAATATTTAATATTTTGAAAAACTGAAATGCAATTCGTTTTTAAATTCATTACAATTCGATTTTAGTCAAACCATTAATTTAATTTACGCTTCGCAATATCAATCAGCCCCGTTTGTGACACGGTGCAAGATTTGCTATTAATATGTTGATGGCTAATGTCCTATTTTAAGTGGAAAATTCAAAGGCAAAGATGTATTCATTCCAAGCAGCCCAATGATTTCATCTGATATGCCATTTGTATTTAAACGACTTCAATTTCCTCTTCCCCTTGTGTTTGCGGTTACAATTAACAAGGCGCAAGGCCAATCCTTAGGAATTTACAGACTGAATTTAGAGTATTCAGTTTTTTCACATCGTTGGTAGGCCACCGGTTTTGTATATTTACATCGAAAATGGTTTGATTTTTTTGTTTTCTTTTAGTACTACGAAGTTCGCAGGGGGTTCGAGCACTTCGTCCCACTCAGTAATAAAAAAAATGCTGACAAATTAGATAAGGCAGTTTTCAGAGCGGTCTTACCAACATTTTAGAGGCATATTTTTATAAATTTCTGGCAAATTATTTAATTTAATTTTTTTTCTTTTTTGCAGAATACAATATAAAAAAGAAATCAACTGTATGTAAGACTGTGTCTTGCACTGTATTCATTTCTGCTATACCAGCGAACCAACCACGCCTAAGGCGGAATCAATCATGAAATTGTTGGCGCACAACATCACAAAAACAATTAAAACTAAGTAAATGAATAATAATAAATAAGAAAAAGCTAAATAAAATATCTAAATAGTTTTGCAAATACATTGCGAAACGTAAAATGTAAAAATATCATTTGAAGCATGCCAATGCAATATATTCCCGTGAAAATTAAATATATGTAGGCCAAGGGGATTCGCATACATTTGTGATTACATAAAGTGAGTAATTATTTAAATTCTTAAATTATTTAAAGGTTATTAGAAAAAATTTATTTACGCAGAAATCACAATAGATACTTTATATTAAAATTAACCGTTTTTTATTTCATTTATTATTTTCAATCATTTTTCCCCTCTTCTTAACAATTTAGAACAAAAAAAATTTTTTTCCATTTTTTTTCAAAAATTTTAAAGTTAAATTTTTATTAAAAATTGTTATTTTTTTTCCTTTGCATAACCCACAGTGGCAGTTTTTAGTTTTACAAACAGCAAATATACAAGTTCATGAAATAGTCAATAAATATTGGTTTGAATGTTACTATTTGATAAAGGAGTTTAACATGCAAACATATTTATAAAATAAAATATTGCCAAAAATGTTTATTTAACACAAAACAACAACAACAACAACAACAACAACAATAACGCGAAAGATGTTACAAATCAACGGGTATCAAAGTCAGCAAATAAAATGTTATACTTTGGTAATAGAACTGATATTATGCAGGACGGAAATTTGCTAGAATATGTAATTAACTTATATATACACATACATCAAGTATTTAGAATTATTATAGCATTTGACGCAATCAAAACTCTTTCTGAAACTAAATTTACATTCATATACTCAATATTGCCTATATTAGCTTTTGCTGTAAAATGCGGATAACAGCTGCTGACTTGCCTGTCTTTATAGTCTTCACTGTATACGAGTAGAAACATGTTGTACTAATAAAATACCAAATAACAAGTTAATTGTTTATAATTTTTTCAATTCTTCGATTGTTTGTTCATTCAGAGTGTTGTACAGTGAAACAGCTCGCTGTCTACATTTATTAGAAACATTTACAGTTTAGTTTAGTGCACTGCATTCCAAATGTTAAAAGATAAATTCGAAAACAGTGAGAAGCGAATAAAATTTAAAATTTTGTTCAAAAAAGATTTAGCAGAAACAAAAATTATTTTAAAAATTAAATTTTATGGGATATTAATGTCAATTTAAAAAAATATTCACTTGCAAATTTTAGTAATTCTCATTAATTTTTTGCGAAATTTTATTTGAATTTTTCTGTACCTTTATAATTAGTTGGGCTTCTAATACAATTAAAATTATTTTTAACACTAAAAAAATATAAATACTTTACTTTAAATTATGATTTAGCTGAATGTAAAAATGACTACAATGTTTCTGTAATACCAGTCCTGTTCGTACTTAACCCATACAATCTCATATAATGTCATTACATAAAGCTTCCATCCATATTGCAAGTACCAGCCAAAGGCTTGTGATATATAACTTAAAATAAAGTAAATAAAATGAATACCTTAAACACGATATGTCGGAGAGGTAGAAATAAATGTAATATAATTTGTTAAATAATTTGTGGCAATAACCCTGCGATTTCAATGGTTGCTTAAATTGATCGTAAGGCTTCATCGTTATCCTTCTGTCCTTATTAGTTAAAAATTAATATTTTATTCACTCCATTTTAATAAAAAATTTACATAAAAACATCAAATTTTAAGCGTCATAAATGAAGTGCAAGCTGCTTTTCTGAAGAATATTTCTATAAAGTAATGAAAAAGTAGCCACGAGCAAACATTTGTCAGAATAAGCCTCAGCAGATGGTAATAGAACAGTGGGCAAACAGTGTATAATAGTAAGAGGGTGTAAAGCAAACACTAACAAAAAACGATGCTCTGTTGTAATTAACTCGTCTTGCGTAGACGTGCTTAAAAATTACCAGCTTGAAAAGCTTGCACAGAAATGTGAATTTAAAATAAGTGAATTGTTCGCAAATGCAAGTAGGAAAATTAGGTGCGGACATACATGCACACTTTGAATTTAAAGCACATTTTTCAACCCCGTTGGAATGCTAAAGCATACATTTCATCCATGACGTATACGTTACAACAGTTATGTAAAGAAATTTTAACATGTATACGTAATTACGTTATTGCAGTTCTCATAAATTTTTATTTGATAGTAGAATATGTAAGAGAACACAAATTTATTTGTCCAACATGATTTTCGTCAAAGGAAGTGTGAAACTTTTTCTAAAGGCAGTACTAGTTTTTATATTCTGTACTGTTACGCATCAGCTGTTTTGTTTTTCTTCAATTTCTTTGTGTTTTGTTCCGCTCTATGCCGCCAGAGCACAAGAATTAAAAAAAATCCCGCCATTTTTTCACAAAGTTCACATTTTGTTTTTATTTCAATTTATTTTATTGAACAGCTGATTCCCTTACAGAACTAGTAATAAGGAAATATTTTCTCCAGCGCAGTATAGTAGGGAACAACGCAGAACTGCAACGAAAAGTAAAAACTAGTTTTATTTTCTTTCTATTAAAATTTATTTCACTAAGCAACTGGCTCACTTCCAAAAAAATAATATAATATAAAAAATTACAGAACAAAATGGTGTGAAGCGGCACAGAAGGGCAAGGAAAACTAAAAAGTTATTTCACTTGGTTCTTATTAAAATGTATTTTATTAAACAATTGATTCCATCACAGAACAATAATAAGAAAATATTTGCTGCAGAAAAGAATGATATAAACAGCTGATTCCCTTACAGAATTAGTAATAAGGAAATATTTGCTCCAGCCCAGAATGGTAGGGAATATTACAAAATATGAAAAATTAATAAAAATTAATAGGTTCTGTAGAGTACTCAGAAACTTTATAAAGTATTCGTTTCTACCAGGCATGAGGCGCTACAACTGTTAAGGGCAAGTAATGCAGTATCGCGGCCCAAAATCTCTTCTTTAACTTTCGCAGAAACTAAAATTAAAATGAAAATTAATTATAATCGTTTTATCTGTACAGTAGAAATCAAAAAAAAAGCAAAAAAAAATCATCAGTTCTTCCACGAAGAGGGCAGAGGAAAAATATGTGGCATAAATGTAACCACAAATGGAATTTTAAAATTAAAACACAAAAACGACAGCAGCCCCGTTGGAATACAGAGAAAGGAAAGTGGGGGAGGTAGAACAAAACAGCCACAAATAGAAATTATATTCATTTGCACCATTTTTATTCGCAATGAAATATTAATTGACCCCCGTGTTGCATAAAAATGCAAAATAATTATTGAAGCGTGTTTGAAGTTATTTGAATTATTTGTTTTATTATACTTTTTCTTCACCGCAAGTCCACATTTTTATTTCATTTATTTAATTTTTGCAATTACTTCTATGCATATTTATTTATTAAATATGCAACTTTTGTGTTGTATTCGATTTATATGTTGAATTTGTTAGATTAATAATCTTCTATGGATTTTATTCAAAAGCTGAGAATTTTGTATGCTGCGACAGAAATGGAACGAATGAAATGAATTATTTAGTGGATGTACACTGAAACAAATTTAACACTTTATCTGAAGGCGATTTTTGTTTAACAGTTTTATATACTGAAACAAAAAGCTTTTTATTCTTTAATTAAATATTTAATTGTTGTTCTTTAATCAACAATATTATTTCATTTACTAAGTCGGCCATTTACTAAGACTCAGTCTGAATTCATATATTGGAAGAACAAAACTATTTTTGAACAGATACAATGATATTAATGTACATATGTGGCGAAGTAAAGATCCGACATGATCGACACATATTTCCAAATAGGATACACCAACTAAGGATATATAAGACAGACTAGACCATGTGCTTTATTGTGATCTTTTGTTTGTTTTATATGATATAAAATATAAAAATAATTATTAAAATCTAATTTTCTGACTCTTTCAACTCAAAAGACTTTTTTTAAAGATTGTCTGGTAACGCTGTGTAGGTATAAAAGCCATGTGTTTCACAAGGTAATTTCTGCCCTGTTTATTTGCTCAGGGCAAAAAGTGAAATGCCTTTGGCCCTGCAAAAGGGCAACATTTTTATAAAAGAACTCGCAACCCTTTCACAGGCCAACATTTTTTTTCAGAAAAGAACACAAAATTGTCCTCTCTGCGCGTAGTGTTAACTTTTTTTGTAGAAAAGAAAACGCCATAAGTTTAGACTTTAATAAAATGCCAAATCCACAATTTGGTCAACATTTTAAAAATTAGGTTGGTTGGTCCTTTATGATTTTCTGAAGACAGTCATTATTTAGTTGTATTGGCAAAAGCACAAAGTCAAAAGCTATAAATTTCTCAGATATTACAAGTACTATAAAGTATCTTTAAGAGCGGTGAATCCCCTAACTGAATTTGCATAAAATAGAAATTGCAGAAAGTTTCTCTTTGCCGCATTGAAACACGGAAAAGATGAATATTCATTGTATCTAATATTTTAAAATAATAAAAAATATGCAATAATTAAAAATGTCTTTTTTGGCAGTGCAGCTGAGCAAATGGAATGGTTGGATTGCATGCCTGATTGTGAAATGGTTGGCTCATGAATGATTTAGTTGATTGAATGGTTGACTGATGTTGTTGGCAATGATGACGTCTAAAAATATGGTCATTTTTAAATGGGTTTTTGCTTTTATATTATTATTCTGCCTCAAGGCATCAAAGTAAATTTCATAAAATATTAAACCATTTTTTAATTATTTCTTTTTTATGTAAATTTAGTAAGAAGACAATTGCGCAAAGCTTAATAAAGTACGATATCATAAATTGCAATAAATGCAAATGGTTTTTCTATAAAATACTCGCAAAGGATTTTATTTTATTTTTTTGTAAATTTCAAACAATTAAAATAGCTTAATTATAACTTTTTTAAGAAAAAAGTTTTTAGTTACAAAAATGCCGGCAAGTTAAATATAATGGAATTTTTCATAAGCCTTTCAATTTTCAACCAAATTAAACTTGAAAACAAATTCTATACATTACACGAAAAGCTCACCTAAGATGTATCGGAATATAAAGACATTTTATAGTCAGTCTTAATAGTAATTATCAAAAGTTCTTTAATATTTAAATGCTGAAATAGAGGGTAGTGTTATAAACCAGCTGACAACTTTTCATCATTTAACATAAGTCCTGAAATGTCTATAAAATGTGTTTAAAAATACAATAAAAAAAAGAGGTTAAATTTAATTAATTAATTTTAAAAATAAAAATTAAAAATTCGTGTTGCCATTCAGTATTATCTGATCAAATAACGCAACATGTGGAAAAAAAATTATATGTAATTACTTAAATGTAAATTAAACAAAACAAAAACCAAATAAATAAATAAAATAATCTCATTAAATGTTGTTTCATTTAGTTTTTAACAAAACGGTATTAAGTTTAAAAGCAAACTAATTTATAATGATTTAGTGTGTTATTTATGTCATTCGGAAAACATTAACTTTTTCAAAATATGCGGAAAAATATAAAATTATTTAGAAAATAAATGATAATAACAATTATTAATCTTTACCGCCATAAATTTTGCATTGGCCAAGACATGTATTTTTAAAGCTTAAATTTTAAAAAAATTACGATTCAAATTTTTTAAAAAAAAATTTGTGAAACAAGTATACAATAGGCCGATTCAAAGCGAACTCTTATATTGCATTGCATGATGAACTTTGCACTATAACGTGTCCTTTTAGCGATTTTTTTCTACATTGGCTAAAAATTTATATTGAAAACACAGTACGACTTTAGGAAAATAATATATTAGTAAAAATAATTTATAATACTAATAATAATTAATGATTTTTTTCCCCCCACTCTGTAGATTTAATTTTAGTTAAGTTAATTGTAAGTTAAAATTATGGAATATGCAATAAAAAATATATATTTAAGAATTTAATTTATTAAATATTCAATTGTTAATTTTTGTTATAAAATTATTAAAAATAACTTTGCGCATGCGTAAAAAGTGGAACCCACTCACACATAGCACATTCTTATCTAAATTTATCAAACACAAATGCTTGTATTTCAATATATGCGTCTGTGTATGTAAATGCATTAAAATTCACCATCATACAATAAATTATTTCAAAAAAAATTATAATATTTCAGCTTTTCTTTGCTTGAGGAAAACTGCAAAGCTCTAACAAATAACATTCACTATGAAATGAAATTTAGAACTTTCATCAAGCAAATTACAAATTTAATAATACAGTAAACACTCGAAATAGGAAACATTTTGTTGTAACTTCTGGCTTTTTTTGTATATGTACAAATAAAGATTAATCTGAGCATAAAATAAATAATGAAACAATATTTTGGTTTCCAATTTACCCAGAACGTAACAATTTAGTTTTCTGATATCGGGTGTTCGAGTTTACTAAAAAAAAATATGAAAAAATTATGATGAGTCAATACAAGTTGGGAAATTAAAAAATTCCGCTTCCCTTCTCTACTAACTTTTGCTAAAAGTGTAATCTATTATACAGGGTGGTGTAAAATTGTGCATTCTATCTGCGGTTGTTACAATTTTAACAAATGGCATCGCATGACAATCATATTTGGCATTCTTGAACTGGACAGTGCATCGAAAAGCTACACTGCCCAAAAGCTTAGAATAACTGTATAGATTTTTTTATTAGTAATGTATCAGTGGTGTTAACGTAGCGTACATGTCGTCTAAGCTAGGCAAGCAATCGCCCGTTTGATAATTGCACCGGGGATGCAGGAACAAGAAGTTACATTTCAGTACCTGGTGATAGCCGTACTGCCGGTTCTGTGAAGAATATCATGTCTATGGCCGTCAATGTTACAGCGAAAGCTCAACCAGATGGATTGTATAAAGTATTTTAATAAAACTCGCACGCATTCTCGCCCATAGACTGCAAGCAGCGCTGATCCTTTATTGCATGTAAATTACTGTAAACAAAGGTTTTTTTGTCCAAAACCATCATGAGCTACGAGACAAATTTTCCCTTAGGTGGTTATGCTAATAAACAAAAATCCGCTGGTGATATGCGATAAACGACTTCTTCCCGTACAAAATTTAAAAATTTAAATTTACAAATTTACAAATTTAGCGGAATGTTTCTCAATTTACAGGAGAAATTTTAAAAGAAAAATAAAGATTTCCATCAATCGATATATAATTTTTTCCTATTTTGAAAAAAGGTATTCAAAAGCAAAACCTGCATAATTTATTTTACGCCACACCGTCTTTTATGAATGCTTTGTCTTCAAATCGTTTTCCAACGCATGTGCTTGCTGGGTATATTTACATAACGTGGTATGCAAATACCCAGTATGCACGTGAATGTGTACTTTTTGTGCTTTTTAAGCCTTTTTAATTGCTCTATAAAAATTTCAAAGTTTGAAAAATGTTTATTTTTTATTTTATTTCAAATTTTATTTGAGTTTTTTTAAAAATGATGTTTAATGCAGAAAAATTAAAAACACTGAATTTTGCACGATCCAGAAAATCAAATTACTGAGAGTTATAATTTGCGAGTGTCTACTGTATTTATGCCACAAAGGATTGCTTCCATGCAATGGGCCTAAACCAAAAGGTTTTGGCTAAAATTATTGATAAGACTAATTAGTAATTCGTAAAACTTTAAATCAATTTTAATATTTTTGGTATTTACTAGAGAATAAACATTTTGAAAATATATAACAAAGATCCTAATAAATATTAATTTATATTCACAAAATTAGAATTCCACATAATTTTACAGAGTGAGAATGTTAACAAATAATAATACGATTATGTGCTGCATATTAAATTACAATTCTTGCCTTAAACGAAATTAATCAATAAGAAATGATTTGAAAACTGTAGGAAAATATACAAATGTCCTTACAGCTGAAATCTTTGCTGTACTCGTATTAGGAATTACTTTTAAGGGGCCAAATAATATTTTGAAATTAAAATATAAGAATTAAAAAATTACTTTGGACTCTAAATATCAAGGAAAGGGAAATTGTGCCAACTCCCACAAATAAAGTGCAATTCTGAATAACTGGTAGCAGTGTTTTCATTCTTCTCTCTCTCGTTCTGTCTTTCTGTCTTTGTCCTATAAAAAGAATACGTTTTCTTGCTAGCCAAGAGCATACCAAACAATTTTTATTTCATATTATACAAGAAGGTACACCATTTCCCGTCTAAAAAAAAGTTATTTTATATAAACTCGTTTCCGAGCTGTCTTCATGCCGAAACTTCTTAACAATGGATTTATTTCTGAACGATATGAACCTTACAATTATGGCTCGTGACGAATATTGTGTCAGAAGAATAAGCTTATCTGTGTTGTAGGAGAAAAAAAAATGCGGTAGGAACTCAAAAAAAAAAAAAAAAAGATGTGTCATAAATAAATATTAGTTCAAGTTTTATTTTCTAAAAATAATGCAAATATTTTGAATAACAATATTATTTCCATTACTCGTATGTTGTCCGAGAGCGACTTCAAATATGCAATAATTGACACCGATACTGTAATTTCGGATTGCATCTGAATACCGATATAGAAACTATGCTGTCATTAATGAATGTCTGCATGTGTGTACTGGGTATTACAAAGTGTACAAAGTCCATATAAATACATTTACTTCAATTCGAGGCTGTACGCAAATGCAATTAATAAAATAATGTAAGTTATTCAGTTTACAAATCAATACAAGTACTCGTACGCACTAAGTATTCATTTATAGTGTGGGTGTGTGTGTGTGTGTCTTTGTTGAGCCTGTTTGCATACCATATTTCGTTTGCATTTATAGTCACATTTTGATAAATTTATTTTTAGACAGACAGGCGTTCGATTTATTGCAAAGTTTTTTATTACATTTGTGCATTTTTGGAATTTTAAAAGTATTAATTAAGAACAGATGACCTATTTTGTCAGCAAAGTTATAAATAGAAATTAAAGCCGGCTGAATTATTAAAGCCATTAAAGAATTTCTAAGGATACAGCAGATACTTTCGTGAACAAAATTAGTTCATGAATATTAAAAATTTAACTCATATGAAAATCAAAGAAAAATATTAGTGAATTTACTTATTGAAGAGACCACAAATAAAATAAAATGAATTCAATTTATTCACATAATTTCCAGGTAATGCCAGCACCAACTCAAAATATATTTGGAGGGCCAACTTTATCCCTTTTTAATAAAAAATTATTAAAAAAAAATATAGGTTAAAAGTGCATGCAAGTGACATTTGGTATGCCATCGTTTCTTTTCAATCATTTGGAATTACCTAGAACTCAATTTTTGCAAGTTGATAGTACTCAATAAGACAACAATGGAAAGGTTACCAGGATTATAAGTAATCCTTAGTTTAGTGTTTGAAATGGTTGCACCATATATTGTGGGAAAGAAAATTATCATTATTTACTTACCAATCCTTGGAAAGCTCTCCCACTTCAAAAACTCTTTGCAATTGTTTGAAATGAAAAAGGAAAATGAAAGTAATTAATAATATCACTTTAATAAATTATACAAATCCAGAATTAAATCCAAAAATTATATAATTTTATAAAAAAGACAATCTCCCTTTTTAAAGTAAAGTTTATAATTGAAACTCTCAACTCTTTCTATTGATTAATGTTTTTAAAGAATATGTTTTACAAGTTTTAGAATTAATTCCCCAACTGTTGGCATATTCATGCCCCGAGCGATTTGAAATATATTTAGTTATGAAGAAATGGAATTTTTACTAGTACATTTTAATATATAAAGTTTAGAGCTTAAAAAAGCAGACTTATATGTTTTTTAAAATTTAACCCCCTCAGTACATATCTCCCAGACAACAAGCAAAAGATGCATAGCAAAAAAACTTGGAACTAAATTGTAACAGAACCATCTCCCAGAGAAACCACTCTGAAGCAGTTTGAATTTTTATGGAAGAGGAAAAAATAGTAAAACATATTTTATATAAAGCTTGTAGTTGTAAATTATTTATGATCGAGGAGCTTTTTTAAAATCTTGAAATTTTTATTTATTTTCTAACGAAACCAAAGTAGTAGCAAAATCTTAACTGACCGGGAATAGTCTTCTTGAAATTAAAATTTTTAAAGATTTTAAGCTTCAGTATTTTACACTTAAAATGATAAAATTTTTGATTTTTTTTCACTTTTACTTCAATTCTTTTTTTTTTATTTAAAATCAGCATTTAAAATAAAAAAATTTCAATTAAATTTTTTTTTTATTATTATTTTTTTTTTTTATATTATACAATATTTAATATCTGTTCAGTCCCAAAGAAGCTTTATTTGCGGCAAGTTGGCAAAATAAAATACTTTCTGTAAATACATTTAAAAATGCATTTAAATTTCAATCAATAAGATTTCATTGTTGATTTTTTACATGAGAAGCGCTTCAGCTAAGCTGTGAATTATGTTCTTACGGTTCTCAAGTAATGAGATGAAGTATTATGAACTTTACCACCTACAAAATTAGCTTGAAATGAGCAAAAAAATAAAATTTAATTCAAGACAGGTAGTTTTCAGAATTCTCCCCAAGTTATGAATTTTTTTGTAATTGGGATTAAAGTATAGTGGTAGAAATCTGTAGTCTTTGTTGCAATTCCTAGAAATTCTGGCAACACTGCTCCTGTGTCGATTATATTATTACAGTTGAGCACATATGAAAGTCCTCCTCTGCTTCTTCTTCTGGAAGAAGTGCTAATTTCGACACCAATGCCGCTGAAAGAACAAACGAAAGCCTACTCTGACTTTTCAATCACCATCCCTTTCTAAACATTTCCTTACATGTAGTGTAACTTCTTTAACACAGAGATATTTAAAAATTGAATTAAAAAATTCAAATTTATCAAAATATAAATCAACTTTATAAATATCGTAAGCTTGGAAAATATATTAAATAATTTATAAAAAAGTAAGATCGAATAAAAAAAATAGACAAGAATAGAATACGTTATTAATTTTTCATTTACATCAATAATAATGTTTTTTATTTTCGAAACAGTAAAATAAAAAAGTAATATCCTTGATTTCAATCCTTAATTGAAGCTTTAATAAGTCATAAGCAATAAAATAAAAAATGGTCCAAAATGATAAGGAAATGAAATAAGCAAGTCTTTCTTTAAGTTACAGAAAGTCAACCCATTCTCGTCTTTTATGAATGCTTTGTCTTCAAATCGTTTTCCAACGCATGTGCTTGCTGGGTATATTTACATAACGTGGTATGCAAATACCCAGTATGCACATGAATGTGTATTTTAATATTTTATATATTAGAACTAATATTATTATAAATTTAGCATAAATTCAAAAGAGTGAAGCAAGAAATTGTCCCTTTAGGCTAGAATTTTTGATATAAATAAACAAGACTTGCAGAAATATTCAATTCAATTCCATGGTAATTTTGTATAGACGTCTGTATATTAAAAATTATAGAATTTTATTATAATAAAAAAAGGAGAAAAAAACAGAAATTACAGAATAAGCAATGTAATCCAATATGTTTTCTATATGGAAGAAATCTGAATTTAATAAAACAAAATATGAAGAAAAACGTAGACGATTTTATGCTAGATTAAAATTTGAGTCCTTCGCTAGTTTAAATGTCATCACCATTTTTGTTGCGGGTCAATATAAAAAACGTCTTACTTTACGTCATCTTGCCAGTTCGTCAATTGATCAAATACATAAGAGTTGCATGAAACTTTGAATTAGACGCACATGAATTAAATTTCTTTTTATATCTAATACTAGAAATGTAAAGGACATACAAGTATATGTCGAGTTACGAAACGCAAATTGCAGTACACCAAATTTCCCAATGTGTGGCAACTCAATTCTTTGTGTTTCTTTTTGCCGTTTTGATTTACTAAATTTCCCGATTAATTGTAATCAGAAGCTGCTTAAATCTCCGGTTGTTCTAAGAAAACATTTGCGTGAAAGTTCCTTGCAGATCTGCATTAGCATGCGGTGAAATGCGGAGAGTAGCTGACTAACCTAACAGCAATCAATTTCAGTATATTTTTAAGTCAAATTAAAATTTTGGGATTTCTGTGCAATTTGAAACATCAAAGTAAAGGAGAGCCTGTTTAAAGAAATCGTTTACGATTATATAGCAAAATCAACTATAAAATAAATAAACTATAAATGACTATGGTCGTGGGTTTGAACTCTATCTCCGAGGGTTAAAAAATAAAAATGTTATCAATTCTTGTTTAGTCTTGATTATTCATATTTTCATTCACATTTTTTATATGATGGGGTTTTATATTGCGTGTGACCTCTACTGGCGTTAATAAGTGCTGGTAGACTCTGCGTCATGAAAGTTATTCATTTTTGAATTTGAAAATACTAATTTGACAAAGAGAGTTGTAGATTTGTTAGAAACCCCCTAAACACATGACATTCGGATTATGGATTTCGGTTAATAAACAAACACGAATCACAACAGCTCACGGGAACAACTGCTTGTACTCTTTTCTCTCTTTCGTGCAGTGTTGCCATGCACGAGCAATGGTTTGTTCACTATGCAAACCTTACGAAGGATTGCATTGGCATGAGAAATTTTTGCTTATACACAACGGTACAGTATTAGGAGATTATAGCGGTACTCGTTGTAACTACCAACCACAGTGGGCTGCGCCGAAATTATTCTCATTTAGCAGGAAAGTTTAAGAGACTGGAAATTTTTAATTTTATTTGTTTAAAAAATTAAATAAATAACCAATAAATGTTTGTCAGATGAACTAAAAAGGTTTATCTTATAGATATACAAACATATATATTAAAAGCAAACGCCCATAATTCTAATCATATAAAAATACTGCTTTATAACTTTTCAAGTACTCGTAGACTGTATCATTGATACCATTATGGCCCAAATACTATAAATGAATTTATCATTCACAACCACAGAAAATTAAAGGAATAATGATTTTGCCCCAACCTAATTTATATTTTTTCCTTGCCTGCATATAATTAAAGAAAATGGAATGATCAGCATTATAACCCTTCGGCCAGTTAGTGCAAACTGCTACTATCACAAGGATAATATAAGGACATTTAAAAAATAATGAACCGAAAAAATCTGACAACTTTAAAATTAAATGATTTTCAACAGTATGAGATTGTAGCATAGTTTTCTTGAGACTGCAGGGAAAAGTACTCATAATGGCATAAAATTGTATTTAACTTTACTTTACTGAAGGCAGAACAACATAAAGCTGCTTAAGAAGCCTCCGTAGAAAGAAAATTAAAATATATTTTTGTCAACTTAATGGCGAAACACAAGCACATGGTACCCAAAAATGACGATGTTAAACAAGACGAAAAATATTCTGCGCCCACTTAAATATACTTTCAATGGTATTTTATATTGAGCAATTGATAGAATTATGAAAAATATACTTACAGTTTGAGCGGCTGCGAAAAACCGTTAATGAAGCAAATAAGGAACTGCGTTGTACGAGTGCAACAAATAAATTTATATTAATTTATACTTGATTTAAAATATTAAAGTTTTGCATGAATACAATTTCAGTTTTCATAACCGACATGATATATCTTATTATTGACTTTTTATAACACATAAAATGTAAATATACCTTAGATTTATATAGATAAAAGTTTAAATGTATTATGAATTTATTTTATCTGACCAATATACAGAAGGAAAATAATATAATGATAATATTCCGATGTCTTTCATTTTTCTAAGATCGGCAGTCTGGGCTAAGCACTTATTCATCCCAATCACAGTGTCGAAAGTCGGATAGATAGCGAAGGCGTCAGTGTGAATCATAGCGCTGTTATTAGAGGTACCGAACAACGGCTAAGGAATCTGTATGTTCTCATATGTACATATATTACAGTCAGTGTAAATTGTGTGCTGCTAAAAGTTAAGTGAGCACTAACTTTGCTTTTTTCACTTAAGCATTCCAACAACAATTAAAATATGAGGTATTAAGACATTTGAGAAAATGTCATGAATATGAAGCGAATACAAAACGTAAGCCACCACAAACCTCGAAGCGACAAAATTTTAAAAAGAAATTGTACATATGGAGCCTTCCATAAAAAAGCTTAATAATTCGGCGTGTACCACAATTATCATGACGCTAAGGAAGTAGATGGTACTCGAGGTAATCAATGTAATGTAGTTGCAAAGCAGATGGTTTTACTGCTAGAGAAGATGACGCAAAGCACTTGGCGTGTATTATCAGTGATGCCAATTGCTTGCTGGATAATTTTTAGTAGCCATTGGAAAAAAATTTTTATTTTATAGCCGACGGAGATAGAAATCAAAACCACGACCTTAGTCATTTGTAATAGACGATCTTTCTATTTTAAAGTACACAACGACTTCTCTTATTTTATTTAGTAAAAATGGCATAGGAAGAAGTGGCCTTAAAATTAGTGCAATTGCATATTCAAAATAAGTATTATGAGAGCGTGTTTATAAGAAGTTTTGAAGTGATTTGTATGAATTAAAAACTGAATATTAAATAGTAGAAAAACCATGTAAACCAAAATTCTACCTATCAAGTCCTTGCTCATTGTAATACTCAAATCTAATTACAATATTGTTCACACATATTACAACAAATTTATTATTTGGATGTTGTCTCTTTTTTGTAATTTGTTAATTGAAATATACTATTTATGAACCAACTTTTATGTAATGCTTCGCTCCGCTGGCCTTAAACCATGAGGCATATTTTCAAACACATGAAATGCTTCACAAATCTGATAACATAAACTGTCAAAAAACCTGCACGTGCATGGTAAAATTGGATCGTGTATGTGTGTTAATTAAAAT
This sequence comes from Ormia ochracea, assembly GCA_963402855.1. NCBI lineage: Eukaryota > Metazoa > Arthropoda > Insecta > Diptera > Tachinidae > Ormia > Ormia ochracea. Next base: position 30,922,493 of record OY727107.1, on the reverse strand, counting down.
GAACAAATACGGAAAAGCTTAACTAAAATGGTTTTTGTTTTTCCACATGCAAAACGTGCTAATTTATTAAATAAGAAAACTTTAGAAGAACCAAAAAAAATAAACAGAATTAAGTAAAATTAATGTTATAATAGAAGTGTGGTACAAATATTTATGTTATCCCATCGTGAGCCAGGAACAAAAATAGTAGAGTTGTTCACGTCGCAAATCTGAGCACTAACACTATTCAGTACAACATTTCGTCTGCAAAGACCTCAAAATGTTTATATGAGAATGATTATTTCGATGGCAAAACATTAAAACATCTACCCGACCACCACCACATTCAGCCGGCGCCAATTGAAATGTATGACTATTTTTATGAGCGACAAGATTTTCAAATTATTTTATTTTATTGAACTGCAAATATATTTTAAACAAAAATTTTATTTTCTTCTGTGCAAAATTTCTGAGACTGGATGATTGAAATATTCAATTCAATATCCGTAAACTGTCACTGGCGATTTCAAGTTAATAAGATAATTGGGAAAGAGGCGACAATTGCAGACGACGGCATTTCTACCCTTGTGTATAAGTTCTGAACAAAAAACAAAAGTTCAACGGCAAATATTTAATTATGTTGCGTTCCTTAAAAATAATAACACGGCTTTTAAGCCAAAATCGAAAAACTTTATTTCATCAAGCCAACGTAGGAAGAAATGAAAAACGCAAAAATATAAAAGTTGCAACTTTATTACGCTTCCATTTCATCCAGCTGCCATTACTCTCAAGAAACAGTGTATATCCCTTAGATTTTTTAATAAGACCAAAAGAATTAAAACAAAAGAATTATAAAAAAAATATATCATTCCAAAAATGTAGTCGGAATTATTTCAACTTTATCTAATTCGACAATTAATTTTGAAAGCGGTTCCATAAAAATTTGGGCAATACCAAAATTCTGATAAAATGTTATATAAAAAAAAAGAAATTAAACATTTTTCAATAATCGCAAGAAAACTTGCAGATTTTCATTTCGCATTTGCTTAAAGTGCTGCTTATGTATGCGATAAAAGCTTAGAAAGGAATCATTTTCGGAAGCATTAATACATACGGATTTGTATAAGCATAAGTAAATAAAGATTGCATAAATTTACTCACAAACATAACACATACGACATATTTTCATCCTCCTGTCCTTTCAAAATTGCGTAGATTTGAATTTGCATGTGGATTGCAACACAATCTCATATTCATTAGGCTCACACTTATTTGGTAATATATGTATATGTATGCACGAGTGTATGTCTATGTAGTTGTGCATGTGCATTAGGGGCGTTCTCAACTGTATGAATAAATAACGATTAGCAATCAAAAAATTTTTTAAACAGCAATTGTAGAAACATTTCCACTTTGCCTTAACGATAATATTCATTCAAATATATGAATGTGAATAACTATATATGAATTTTTTATTCGCTTAATGAAAGATTAAACAAAAAGTCAGCAAATTAAAATTCTTCTTTTAATTTGAATTTAAAATTCTTAATTTTTTTACATATTCCAATTTGAATTCTTCCAAATATTTTCACTTTAAAGTTTTTTTTTTTGTAAAACATTTAATAAATGAATTATTTTTTCAAAATAAATATTAAAGTTATTATCTCTTCCGGAGAAAATACGAAAACAATAAATAAATTTTTTCAAATTTTATTTTAATTTGAAATATAACACCAGACAAAGTTATCACATTCGTTCCCCTCTTTGCACATTTTTATGGTATATTAATTGCCATCGGCTATTAACAAATAAAATTAACAAATATATTGTATTGTAAGGCTGATCTATATGCCTGCTAAAACGAAATTTTTCAGTAGATCTTCAAACAAACAGTTTTGAAAAATACGCCCCAAACCTAATTATTTTATGTCCAATTTCCTAATAATCAAGTGAGGACTGAACAGAAAAAGTTTTTCAAATTCGCAAAGCAAATAATTTATATTTCATAGCATAGCTTAAGACGTTTGGTAAAAAGTGGAATAAATCACCTTTTTGCAGATGCGCGAAGGACTGGTACCCATTTAGATAATTTCATTTTTATTTATTTATAGGAAAGGGTACCACCCTAATTTACATGCAGATATTTTTACACACATGCCCACATATTTATATTTTTGCAATTTTGTTTTGCTCTCCTCTTTACTGTATATTTGCCATGAACACCCATTGTCAATGTTGGCATCGATTTTTTGCCCAAAAAACATACGGTGCTTGTACACATCGTCATCATTAACATCATCATCTTCGTCATGTTCATTCGTCGTAGTTCTCCATAATCTTCGTCATTGTTGTTCTCGTTCTGCGATGAAAATGAAAATTTTTGTATTTTTCTCTGCAACAGAAACAGAAGCAGCAGTAACAACAACATCCTATCTACCACAACAACAACAACAACAACAACGATGATAACAAAAGAGATGAACTCAATAACAATAACAGTAATAATAATAATAATAATAATAATAGCGAAAGCCCAAAAAGGGCAAAAACTTGCCACGAAACAGCCAGCAGGCAGCTGCATGCTGCATGCTGCTTTCTGTTTTCTGTCTTCTATATATATTTCTTTTCATTTTTTTTTTTTTTTTTGTTTTAAAAAGAAGTTGAAAAACAATTTGAAATAAAAACGAGAGCTCTTTGGCATTACGGCAGCAACGGAAAGTGAGAAAGCACAGCACTATCAGTGGTGGAAACTGTGTTTTTAAAACTCTACACTTGAAAATTGCTCTCAATTCTCAATTGGGGTTTTATCAACTACAAACAGCAAAAGTGACAGCAGTAATAAAACAACCACACAAACTACAGTGCCGGTCCTTGAAAGTTTATTTTATTTTGAAAACAAAACAGAATCGTATTGTGCAGAGCGAAACAAAGTCATATTGCAAGAGAAACTGCAAAAGCTTTCTGAACAGACTTAAGCAATAACAAGTCCTTTTTGATTCTCCCATGTTTTATGATGAGAACACATTGAGCTTTCGTGTTAAGATTAACTAGACAGATACGGTTTCAAACATTCTGCAAAAAAATTCTTGCCTTGCGAACACAACAACAGTCTGTGGAAGGTTTTAAAATGTTAAGGGGCAATAAATATTTCATTCCACAGATATGGTCTGCAAAAGGCTTTTCTGTTTATGGTTGCAGGAGAAATTGTGTCTGATAAGGATAAGAACGTGTTTGAAAGAAATTCACTTAAGCCAAACCTTTTCGGTTTCTTGTGACAGTGTGTATACAAAAGACAAACCAAAAATACACATGTAAAGTTTTGTTTACATAATTATGTATGTGTTACGTACCGACATGTTTGCACACACCGACAATTTCTATAAGTTTCTTACTTTGAAAAAATTATGAATATTTTTTTAATATATACATACGTACACGTACATATGTACATATATATGTAAACATGATATAATCATTTAAGCCTGTCTGACAACTGTTGGTTGCACAGAGGAACTGACAGTAGAAATAACGTAAAGAAATTTGCTTTGCTTAGAAAATAATTTAAATATCTGAAACTTATGAGCAGAATCTGTATAATAGTAAAAAAGCGGGGAATTACCTTTTTAAAACTAAACATTATAGAAAGCTTCTTTTTCGATCACAGAAGGTTCTTTTTATTCCATACAACGGAGTAGAAACTTTGTAAGTTCGGTCAAGTACTCGCTATACAGAAAACTTTACTTACTAGACTAGCCTAGTCCTCTAGAAAGTAATGAAATTACTGTTCCTATTTCAAGTGCGTATTTTTTTTTTTAATTAAATTTTAAAAATGCCTCAAATATAACTCAATTTTAAAACAATTTATAATCAATTTATAATTATGTCCGGCTGTAATAATTAAAGTAGAATTGTAGTGAGAATTTGATATTGCAATACTAATGATACTTATGATTCATTGCAAAGTATGAAAATTAAAAAAAAAAACTATCAAAACGGTTCAGATGGTCAAGATAGAGATGCGCTAACGACATTCCAAGCAATTCAAATGTACTTAAATAGTTTTTAATAATTTTAATACATAAATTTTTAATTTAAATAAATTTCAATTAAAATAAATTTTGTAAAGTATAAAATATAAATTCTAGAAAAGAAATGATGTGGTATCGCCAATTTTTGAACAACAAATTTTAGATGCAGCCGGTATTGTTGCACAAATTTTAGAGCCTAAATAAAAACCATTATTGAGAGTGTTTCAAAGTATCGACTAAGCCCAAAAAAAAAAATCCGCTTATTTGAAAGTAACCGAATTGGCGATTTAAGCGCTAATTCAGTTTCGAGATTTTTGCATATATTTTCAGATTTTATATCCGTATTCGATGCAACTTTATATTGGGAAGTACTCAAAAATACTCATACATGAAGCAAAACTAGTGCACATTTTTAAGCTTAATCCTTTAGATTGTGCATCGTTATGTCAACGTGATTGCATCTTATAAATATTCTAAAATAATATTGTATTTAAAACATTTACAATAATTTAATTTAAACTTTATATTTTCTCGATATTTATTGAATTTGACTATGGATTATAATTTGGCTCTGTAGCTGCTCTTTAAGAATATTCAAAGGGAATCACAAAGAGGGAAAGCAAAACCATACTGGATTTCGATTGCTTAAGCTTTATGCAGTGGAAAATTTAAATGAAAACTGTTTATGCATTATATTAGTTTATATTATTTTTGCAACAGCTTAATGCATTTATTATTTCTATTTTTGGCGCTTAAGATTTTTTGGCTCTCAAGGCTCCCTGCATGTATACCTTTTGAGTAAATATCTTAAGGCTTGGAAAAGTATTTCATTTTGAGATAAATTTAATTATAAATATACTTAATCATCTAAGTGGCGGTTTCAATATAAACACACATACTTATAAGCTCACGGCTGTAGCTGAAATATTTACATGTAAATACACAATATACACATACTTATGCAAAAATATTTATATGCATTTAAGTAGCAGTTTTTATTTAAATTCATTTTGTGTCTACTCTTCATAATTTTCATAACTTCACCAATAAATTATTTTTTTTTTCTTTTTTATAAACAGTATGTACCTTCAAACTGTTTATTTGCTTCATATATTTGAAGTAAATGCATAGAAAATCTAGTGCGGAATGGGGAAAGGCAGGAGGAAGGGAATTAACTAAAAACTTTCTTCTGTACAAACTTGTAAAAGTTTATTTTAATTTTTGCACACAAGGTTTGTATTAAGTTGTTACTAAAAGTGCGTTAGTTTTTTACTTCATGAATAAGCCATGATTTCGGAATATTTTACCTTTGGTATGAAAAGTTTTTCCTACTCCGGGCGAATAATAAAGTTGAAGACAAAGTCAAAGGGAATTCGGCTTCATCTTTGCAGATTTTTGGTTTTACTTCACCTACGGATTTCATTTTAGTTATAATTTGTTTTACACAGAACTAATAATTTGTAAGCCACCAAGCTGAAGGTGAATTAAGTGATCAGCAATTTGGAGCACAAAATTGAAAAAGAAATGATAGAAAAGGAGAAAAATTATTGAATATATAAAACTATGCAGCATTGCTTGCTATATTAAAAGAAATCCTAAAAGGACCAATCAGGCAGGAGGTCAAATTTAAGCGCTCGCTTAATTAGCAAGAATTTCTAAGGCAATACAAACTTTATTTATTGGAAAAATAAACTTTTAATTGTTATTTAAATATGGTTACTGATGAAGTTCAGCCACAACTTTGGCCTCATTACATGACACACTAAAATATGGTGGGGCAAAACTGATATTCACTTTCCTTTACTTCAAGAGGAAATAGTTGAAACATGGTTGTTGATGTAAAAATAAATGGTGTTAAAATTTCGATTTTATTTGACCGCATAAAATTAAGTTCAATCAAAAAAGGAAAAATAGATTTATGTTCGCTGAATATTATTTAGAATAACAAAAGGGCGTTCGCATTCGTTCATTGTGATTTCATAAGAGAGTGTGCGCTTGCACGTATCGTTATCTAAAGGAGAAAGAAACTGCCTTCTACATTTAAGCATGTGGTGAAGGCTTTGAAAGGTTTGCTGCTATCAATTGTTATTAAAGGTAAAACTTCTTGGAAAGCTAAACCACGTTAAATAATGGTCAAATGGTGTGTTACAACAGCAAGAAGGTAAAATTAAATGTAAAAAAGAATGCATGTTTAAGTCAAAAGAAAAGGAACTTTTCATACACCCACCCATGTAGATAATTAAGGACGGGCGGACATAAAAAGTTAAACAGAAACACCTTCGGCATAATAGAATACAAATAAACCAAAAAGGGAAAAACTAACATTTCAAATACATTTTTCAAATTTATATTTTAAGACATGCACAAACTGTTCACTTCGGCAAGCCAAACGGAATCCTTCGCGCAATTTTGGCTTTCGAAAAGAAGAACGTTGCGTACAGAGAGCTTTGAAAATTTCTTAAAATAAAGCAGTAAATTAAAATAATTAATTCATTTATTTAAATTTGGCATAGTTAGCGAGTGTTATTTACAGCAATTAACAAAATTTCAGCAGAATATTTAAGTTTTTATTTAAAAATACATTAAAATTAATTAGTTCTGGTTTGTGCAGATCACCAGGATACTTTTAATCCAATTTTATTAACTGCCAAATAAAAATAAACAGTAGGTTTCCTAATGTTAAATTTCATCGTATCGTTGGCATCGTTATGCAAAACACTTTTTTTAATGATTTCATAAAATAAATTTAATCTCATTGAAATCAAAAAAAAAATCTATTGAAAAAAATGGGAGTTAAAGCCCTTCTATATAACGACAATGGCATGTATCCATATTCCGGTGTATATAAAAATTATCTCGATTAATATTCTTTTCCCTCTTAAGGTATATGTCAGTGACGAGAGACAATGAAGACAAGTGATGAAGAAAACTCTGGTAAGCTTAAAGCTTAACCGTCCATAGGGGATTAAGTTGCGATCTGTTAATCTCTCTTTAGTAGTTGTTTTTACTGAGTCAATGAAATAGTGGCACAGAGGGCTGCTGTAGGCGAAGTATACCTCCAGTTGTGTGTTGTGATCCTTGTTCACTACATACTGGTAAAAGTTGAATGACCAGTAGCTAAGCCTTCGGCACTAGAACATTCATCGCTTTTAGTATGTCTACCGCAGATAGAAATCGAAAACAAATCATTAGGAATTTTTCTTTAATGCATCAGCCAGTTCAAAAGATACATCGATGAAAATTAAATAAAATGTTTACCCAAAAAAAATGAAAACGTAAATAATTTGTAGTATTAATAATAATTGTATTTTTAACTCAAATTTAATTTTTGGAATTTCTGAGCAATTTGAAACATATAAAGTATTTAATTTATACATTTTATTTTCTATTATCAAGGCAACAAAAGCATGATACAAATCAAATGATACAAATGATGAGCACTACCGTTTTTTTTATAATTAAAATCACGGAATATTATTTCCAATCAAAAATAAACTTTCTTTAACAATTTTTCAGATTTAAGAGGAAGAAATCACTTTTGACTAATGACTTAAGAGTCACACAAGAAGTGAATACCACTGAATTTATAACACAATTCAAATCAAAATGGAAATAAAAAAATTTTAAATAAATATTTAAGTAATTAAACCACTCAAAGCTTTCTTCTTATGCAAATATAAAATGTTTCATATCTGCACAGTTAAATTTAACTTCAATCAAAAAATTCATTACAATTAAAAAATATCGAAATAATTCCCAAATTAAATTGGTTTCGTTTGGCTTAAAAGGAAATTTTTCTGTATTAAGTATCTGTACTGCACGCATAAACTTAATGCCAGCAAGCATAGAAGATTCTTCCATAACCCATTCAAAAAGTCCCCATGGTGCTTCACATATCGACCAAATATATTGCTATACTTTCAAGCTCAAAAATACATTTTTAACTACGAAAACAGCCTTTAGCTTTAATAATATAAAAACAATGTCGTTTCATTAGTAAATCAAAAAAAAGGGAATATAAAACAAAAGCAAGAAAAACGCAATTCTTATACATATTTACATAAATAAGGCCACATGTATGTATGTAAATATTTAGCAACATACTCTCTCATACCCATGCATGTCTAGAGATATTGTGCGCGGATATGTCCGCACATATCAATATTAATAAACATAGTCGTATATGTGTGCATGTAGGTCATCACACAAGAACATTTTATGTAGAAGTTATTGATTTTCTTTTTGCCGAAATTATTACTCCGCTCCATTTTTCGTATCTAACAAATTACTAACTCTGCAGATAAACGCCACATAACCGTAAGCCCTGTTAGTATTAAAACAAGTAAAAGTGCTATATTCGACTGTGCCGAATCTTCTATACCCTTCTCCATGGATATGTTCTCTCAAAAAATAAGCAACATAAAGAAGAACTTAAAAACGTACCCATATCGTCATAGTATTACTTCGTGAGGAGGTGTTCACCGATTACTACTTTCTAAGATTACCTTTCTTTCTCTTTCTGCTGCTCTCTGCAGCGCTAGGAATTCTTTGCGACGCCACCCACCAAATTCAAGATCTCCATTGATAACAGCTCCACGGAGGCTCTCATGGCTCCATATCGCAGGCAATCGAAACACAATAGCTATATATAGTTGGAGAAATTTTTGCAACACTGTGTGCATGCATGTACAAAAATGCTTAAGAAAACTATGATGGCAAAAAAACACTTCATATGCCAGAATACTATACAATCGTATTGCAAACACATAAAAGTATACACAAACAAAACCACCACCAAATGAATTTGCGTTTGCTACAACAAAAACAAAAAACAAAAACAAAAATTTTCTATTCATATACATAAGCATCCCGCCACGGATCCCCAGTGGCTCCGTTGCTTTACAAATATACTCAAAAAAAAAAATATAGCACATATGTCGTTCAAAAAGGGTAAAATTAAGAAAAAATAGTCGTTTATCTACCCAACTTTATAGTGAAATTTTAACAGCAAGTTTGGCTGCGAACGTAGACGTGCTTGTCAATACACATGCTCTTGGTTTGTTACTCAGCGTGGATTTTTTGCATTTTCTTCATATAAATATATGAAATTATTTTTTGGCTATATTTTTTTTATTTATTGGCCGATTTTGGTTTTTTTTATAAGTGGTACTTTTGAAAGAAATTAGAACAGATAGGTAAAAAAATTTTTGATTTTAGACAAAATTTAAGGTCAATTTTGAGCGCAACAAAATTACCGGAAGGAAATGAGGACAGACAGACAGACAGACAGACAGACAGACGGACAGACGAAATACTCCCCTTCTTATAACGATCCAGAATATATATACTTTATATGGTCGGAAATCAATATTTATTGAAATTGCATCCCCTATATCAAACTTATTTATACCCTTCCATCCTTTTTGGAGAAGGGTATAAAAATGGAATCATAAAAATTTTGGGCGAAAAAACATAAACCAGTCATCAAGCTAAAAGTTTTCATTTCATATTATCAGCTACAAGTTAGAAAATAAATGTTTTAATTTTCAGGGGGAAAAATAAATAAAATAAAAAATGCACAGGCAGCTGAACAGCTCAGTATTAAAAGTGCGAAGTGTGGGGGAACAGATAAAAATTAATTGACAAAAATCGACAGCGAAGTAGAAATTTAAGACTCCACTTTTGAAATAGAAGCATTAAATGGACAACAACAGCTTTCTTCACACAATAAATTACTACACTGTAACAATGAAACTTGTCATTGAAAGCCGGCGAATACAATACTTTTACGCAATTGTAATAAACCATGTAATAAATTTCGGTATAATTGATTCACGATTCACTAACATACACAGCCGAAAGTGAACTCAATGCAACAACCGGTGATACTTCTTCCGCCAGCGGAGTAAAGCTGTTGAACTATCACGGTATCCCAATAGAGATCGTGAATCACTAACCTACACAGTCATACTTATTCACACGAAATTATAATGTGATTTCTCACTATTTTAAAAAATTGTATCAAAATTTGATGCCAATAAATTTTTTCTGAATATTGCTAATTGAAGTTAATACTACCGCTATCGTATAGATAATTTTCATAACATTTTGCAAATCGCTCAACTTGTTCCAAAATCTGTCCCAAAGATATGTCAGTTGAGAAATCGTAAGATCATTATTCCGCCTACTTGATAGCAAGCAAAACAGGATACAGTTCATGACTGGCAAAACAGTTCATAATTTTACTCACATTGTTTCATGGCTCTGGAAAATGTTAAAAAATCTGTCACACAGATTTGTGATTTTGTTTGACAAATGATAAATTTCATGCGATCAGAGTTGATTTGACTTCAAGCAGCTAAACAAAGAAAAAATTCTTTCAGAACCAGAAAACAGGCCTTTAATAAGAAAATCATAAATTTGCTGCATATGACGTGAAAGCAATTCACAACAAACATTGCAGACTCCATTCTTTTAAAAGCGGGCACTATTTAGATTCGGCGTTCGGTTAGTTAAGATACCTTCCCCTGAATGAAAAATATTGGCGGGTCGAATCTCATTAAAGCGAAAATAAAAATTCTTATCACATGCAACATTTTGACCACAATTTAGGAAAAGTTCTTAAATAATAAGAACAAAAAAAGAATTCTCACAAGAATTTGATCAAATTTTATTGAAAAATATTTACTGAAATTTAATTTCTGAAACAGTAAAAAAGCTCTTTGCATTTAAATTACTGAACTTCGCTTATTTGTAGTTCATTGTTTTTTAACGAAAATAATTAAAATTCTTATTAGGTGGGTGGACAGTGAACTGAAAACCATGAACTCTTAACACTTGGAATGTAAATTTGCAGGAAAATATTAAAATAAAAAATATTTCATATGAATTAGGAAAAGGAGGGAGACCATCCTCAGTGGTAAATTCATATATCGAATTTGAGCTAAAGATCTTACTCAGGAGGTCATTTTTAAGTTATCCATCTAAAATAAACGTTAGTTACTTTACAAAAACATTTCTATTTTGCTTTGTATTTTTTTATTTTTTTTTTTTTTTTTTTTTGTAATAATATTTAATAGAATAATATTAATATTATCTATCCAATGTACCCAATTAAAGCCAAGAAAAGTGAAATACAAAAATTTTCTTATTGTAAGGATATTTATAATTGAGGACATTTCAACATGTTCATATTTTTTTAAATTATAGAATTTCGATTTCTTTATTTGATATCAATTGCAGAGTAAATAAAAAAAAGGAAAGAAAACAAACGTAAAAACAAAACAAAAGTACAGGATGCCAAAAATTGAATAAATAAAATGCCACTTAAAATGGTTTAATGATGTATGATTGGATTTTTAAAAGCCAGAGCAAACTGAGTTCAAACTGATGACGGACACTCATGCAACAAGCTTTCAGCGTATGGCAGCATAAGCGCTTGTCATCACAAACAAATTCCCAAATAATTGAGAAACCAGAAAGCAACAGGTTTTCACTGAGCACTACCAGTAAAATGTTTGTAAAGCCGAAATATTTTCAGAGTGGTGGCTTTCCAAGAAATGAATTTTGGCCATCAAAGAGACAAAATAAAAGACATCAATACTGCATTTGGAATTTCGCTGTTCTTGTCTCAAGTACATAATAAGAAATGCTTACAAAGCAGCAACCGTTCGCTGTTAAGCGATATAAATTAAACAAAAAGAGATAAAACAAGACTTAAATAAATATTTCAATAATGAAATGCACATGAGTAGAACAATTTTAGGGGCCACTTAATTGCTTTGAACCACGTATAAGGTATCGACAAAACAGAAATTTTACAAATAACAAAATGACATAAATTTGTCGGATAATTTCATTCCGTGTTTCTTTATAAAATTGGCTTTTTGTTTCTTGTTGTCTTTTTTAGGCTTCGTTATTTGTACCATCATGTTTAAAAAATTGAAATACATTTTAATTAAACTTTTTTTTATACTCAGTCATTTTTTTTTCTTTGAACGCAGAACAGTGAATAAAAATTGACACCGATAACAACTTGTACTATTTATATACATACATACATATAAACAAACAGACACGTACTTACACTGGCGGAACAAAATCGAGTTTGTGTTTTACGCTGATCCACAATTATTGTTTATTCTTATAAATTTAATGCTAAAAATGAGTTGATTTAAATTGTAAATACATCGGATTAACTTTGGAAACTGGAAACTGGAAACTGGAAACTGGAAACTGGAAACTGGAAACTGGAAACTGGAAACTGAAAACTGGAAAAGACCAGTCTGACGCAGAACATTCTGGATACCCACAGTTTATCGGCCTAAACCGATGACTTCATATCGCGCAATCTTAAATGTTCTTTTATTGAAATCGCCTTATCGCCAAGTTTTAATTTAGAAAGTCCATGTTTGTTCTTGCCGTGTGTCACTTATCAATGTCATCGTTATTTTTAAATATAAGATCATTGATTATGATCCTGGTTATCCAAGTTACTGCTTGAACCAAGATGTGGTTTTTTTAAGAGAAGGGAGTCTGTAATATCTGTTGTTAATTGGTTCTAGAGCATATGGCGCAAGTTTATGATATTTTTTGTTTAACAAACTTTTTGGAACAACAATGAGACAAATAAAATATTGCTATGAAAGATCAGTTTAAGAGTGTGAAAGAAGAACACATATGATTATATGGACGACGTTACATAACCTGACTCAAATCCTGCAATCGGCAACGAGTTGATAAATTTCATTTTTTTTGCCACACTTCACTTAAAGCAGCGATTGGTCTTGTGCGCACCCATTTTTAGCGGATTTATAGAAGAAGGTGAAAAAGTTTAAACAAGGCAGAGTCAAGAGATATTTATGCATCCCATTTGTGCAGTCATAAATATTACAGATATTAAATTAAATAAGAAAACTTACTATTTAATCAAAATTATTATGTGTATCAATTAAATTAAATCAGCAAAGTGAATCTTCAACTACGATTACATCTGACTTCAATATTTTAGTTTAAAAAAAGTTCAGCGAGCTACGAATAATTATTTTCACAATTTTATATTTTTTTAATATTCCTTCAAAAGCTCTCCCAACATATAAGTTTTTCAACAATTGATGTATAATAACAACAATAACAATTCATGCGACAGTAATGGCGTTTTCTTCTCTACATTAAAAATGTTGCCCTGTGAAAAGGTGCCTTTTTAAAATGTTTTGCGCGCCCTGTGAAAGTGCAATTTTTTATATAACGACAAAAGAACACAAAATTGCCCTCCCTGCGGGTAGTGTTGCCTGGTTTTGTAGAAAACAAAACGCCATTAAAGATTTCTCTTCCCGTTTTATTTGCCGTTGTTATATACGATATTTTGTCAGGTGTTAAATGATTAATTTGCTTTTAATATTTATATTAAATTATTGATTTATAAATTAAGGTGTTAAATGATTAATTTGCTTATAATATTTTTATTAAATTATTTTTTTACAAATATTTAAGAAACATTGAGATTTCGCGCCTAAAATCATGCCATATTTTTGTGCTAAATTTATCATTTGCGCTGTATATCAATATTCAGGTTGTCAGTATTTTTGGGCTTTTCATTGCCTTTTTTAAAATTTTCATAAAAGACCACAGAATCAAAAATTAAAAACTCACATAAATAAAAAGGTACATCCGCATGCAAATGTGTGTTTGGCTCTGTATGTGTGTACACAAATCCATGCACACTTATACAAAAAATGTTTATATTGCGGTATAAAATATAAAAAATATATAAATGTATGCTTATGCATGTACACGTGTATTCAATAAAGGTATAGTTAGTCGCGTATATCGCGGAAGTAGAGTAAAAAATATAAAAAGCTCTTCCCGTGTCAGCTTGGCAAGCTGAAACATTTGCATTCGAGTTTAAACATACATACACTGATAGAATACAATCAGAGTATTGGCGCCAATGTTGCCAAGTATGCAATTTATATCTATTGATAGAGATCTACCTTTGGTGAAATCGTATAGCTCTACTTTGCATCTTGCTGTGTGTGGTTCAGCTCTGCCCCCAAGTTATCGAAATCGTAGGGCTTCAAGTAACTCTATTTGCATAAGAATATGAGGTTTTCTGACATTTAAAACAAAAAAAGTCATTTTCCAAAGATGTCATCACGACATACATTTTACAACTCTTTATCAGCAGTTTATTTATAAGAGAAATATTTTTAAGCTTGATTATTCTGTATTCATGTACGTATATGAATGACTTTGTAAAAATTTTAATAAATAATTTCACACATATTTAAAACGTTACAATTCCAGCTCGAGAAATATTTTTTTGGAATTTTCTGCCAGTAATAGTATTTGATTTAGAATAGAAAACACTTCTTTTTTAATTGTCAATGCCTCAATCCGCAATAGCCTTTGGAAAATAGATCTCTGCTGTGCCAAATATTGAAGAATAAAGATAAAAAATCTCAATTAAAGTAAGATTAAAGGAGATTTTACCACTTGGAACCGGGCTCACATCTAACGGTCCTTTAGTAGGAGCTCTCATAACGTTACAGTCCACCGTGGCCATATTATTGCAACTAGACTTGTCGACCTGCTTTTCGCTCCTCTAAATAACGTGGCTTAATTGCATGTGGCGTCTTTGGCCAAATTATACACAAATGTTTTCAATTTTGTCATAAATATTTACGAATGGGCTTGGTTTAAGCTTGGTTTAAGCTTAGCTTAAGCGTGATAGAATTGTTTTGTAAAATTATTTTACACAGAAACAACTTCATAGCGACGGCCATCAACATTGCCGAATTTGCAGCATTTTTTTTTATAAAACTACACAATCCACCTCTGCTAATAAACGCTCGCTCCGGAAAAGGTTTTTTCCTATGGAAAGTGTTAATTTTTCAAAAGTTTGTCCAAAAATGTGATGGCAGCACTGAACAGTATTGCACAGGCAAAAACCCAGCAAGCAAATTAAATACTATTACTAAAAAGTGTTGCTAAAAGTCAGTTAGAAAAAATGATATAGGGGAAATAAATTCAAATTAATAAAGTATTCCCAAGATAGCAAAGAATGTACTCGTATTACGTTCGGCTGCAGCAGCACATTTCACTGGTACTTAAATCAAGCAGCCAGTCTATTCTTATTACAGTTGTCGAAAATGTGTTTCGACTGTTTTAGCACTTTTTCCAGAACTTTTTCTTTATGGTTATGTCTTCAGCATTAATTTTCTTTTCCAGAGTTGAAAGAAAGACTTATCATGGGCATCGACTCATATGAGTGACAGTTTTGATAATGTTTGCAGGGTTCATTCTGTGCTGCTCGTATCTCTGTGTGTTTTAAAATTTATTATATTTATTTGTTTAAATTTCTTTGCTAGTAAATTTTATTTATTCTCTGAATTCCAAATGTCAGTCAGTGATCTGAGTTAGTTTTTGTTTTCTTTCTTGGCATATAAAGAGGTTAGGGAAGTTCACCAACCCCTAAGAATATTGGACGTAGTAAGTAAATTTGCTTTATAATAAAAAACAAATATCATCGTGTGCCATATAAATAGTATATAAATTTAAACAAAGTACTCACAAACTTTTACAAAAGCAACAAAAACTCAACAGCAAGAAATAAATTTAGATTTTATGTAACAAAAATCCGTATAATTTTTCTAATTATTACGCATTTTTTTTATATTTTGTTTATGTGAAAGTGTATTTAACTCTACAAAATGACGAAAAAAAAAACGTTAATAAAACCAGGTATCATTTATGCACACATGAAGTATGTATTTGTGTTAGGACAGGTGACCAGATGGAAGCAAACTGTTTTAAATTGAAATAATTAAATAATATTGTAAATTTTGTATTAATGATTCGCCCCAGTATAAAATATGTTCGGATATATATATAATATATAATTCATTCAGAATCATTATTGAAAGGCCCAGGATCTTTTTTTATAATTTTACAGCGGATTTCAAAATCGCAGCTGAACTACGACAAAAAACGATTATTGCGTTGTGTGCCATTTTATATTATTTCTGTGGAAAAAAATGTATATTCCTCATATGTGTGTATATATAGTTTTTCTTCAACCTCATCTGAAAAATTTCACGAAGCCCGTTCAAATGATCAGATTAACATGAGATACAAACAATTGAAGAAATTTTCCAATGCGCTAAGCAACATCATTCAGTAAACAAAACACAATCTAATTTTAGGTAAGGCCTGAAGAAGCAGTGACTCGCTCCTAAGAGATGTTTCCCTCTGCCTGAGATGCAATTGAAGAAATTTTCCAATACACTGAGCGAACACAGAATCGCTCACAACAGAAGTTTTCATCTTTGTTCCCATTGAGCTGTTCTGGCTCAATGTAAAAATAATTAAAAACGAAATAAAAATGTTCTACCTTAATAGGTCTCTAGTCCGCAAAATTCGAGAGAAACGTTCTTTAATGACATTTGAATATGCAGGCCCATGTTCGTATAAATAATAAAAAAAAATTTTCGCTCTGGCCACCCCAAATATAAATACATAAATACTTATCCTGAGGCCAATAGCTTTTATTCTAAATTAAATTTATAAAATATTTTATGGTAAATTTTTACCAAGCCATAGTTACAGTATTGCATAAAAATAACCTTAAGCGAAGCAGAAGGAAAAAGGAAAAAGGCTCTTTGTGTGGTGAATGTATGGATGGGCATGTTTATGCATGTACTTATATGAGTGTGTTCACATGAAAATTTGTTACTAACTCACAACAAAAACATTTTTTTTTTAATTTTTGGCAAAGTGCCAAATTTATTTTAACTATTAGCGGTTTATTTTTTCACACAACACAAACTCAATCTAACACATATTCTAACACTGATACATGACACATGCACATGGAGTATGCTAACTAAGAATACCAATACCGGTGTATACAAGTGCATGTACAATGGAATTGTTTGTGTGTTTATGTGCGAGTATTTTATTAAAAAAGCATAATTTACCTTAAAACTTTTATTTGTTTAGATGAAAAATTGAAACTGCATGCATAATAGACTTGCGAAATGCAAGCGATTACTTTAGTATTGGTGCATGTGAGTGTGTTTCTGTGTTCGATGCCATTCAAAAATTAATTATCATTAATGTTTAAAGCAAACAAAAATGTAAATAAAAATTATAAAAATGTCTGTGGTAAATTTTAGCCGATATCGCGAAAATGTATGACCATCTAAATCGTTAATGTATATTTTATATATGCCATTTAAAATTAATTGAAAACATAAATTCATATAATTATTCCACTTGTTTGCGTTTCTATAATTGGCAAAATTTTTGTGGAGAATAACAAAATATTTAACAAAAAAAATTTGTGCATTTTGTGAAATTTTATTTAAAAGCAATGAAAATTGTAATTGTTTTCTTTCTCTCTCTACTTCTATCTCTCTCTCTCTCTCTTAGTAAAGAATTTGCACTGACGATAAAAAGCATTTTTGAGAAAAATGCTTTCAAACCATTTCCTAAAAAGTTATCAAATGAAAAATGTTGTTTTGCATTTCACAATTGCCGTATTACATTTTGCAACATTTGTGTCCCTTTTCTCGGGCAACTTTTAGATTTGTTGACGAAAAAGGAATGAAAAATGATAAGGATACGGCTTCCATATACTCGAGCAATGGAAAGAATGAAAAGAAGAAAAAGAAAAAGTTCAAACCAGAGGAAGTACAAAAGTTGCACTGTTTGATCCCAAAAATATCATAAAAAACTTTCAGTTATGAAAAGTTGACAATAAAGACTCCCTCGTATGAAGTTCGAAGTCTCATGATCACATATGAAAACTCGAACCTCATAGAATTAAAAATTCCGTTGTGATAATGAAGGCATCCTTCTATTAGGCGTCATGAACCCACAAAAGAACTTGAGCCTCATAAAATTGAAAACTAAGTTGCATTTTATTTACAACTTGACACTGAGAAGGGATAGATGTAGTAACTAAGAATAAATTAAAACATTTTTTGGTCACAAGTCACAATTGTTGCAAAAATGTGTGGGTAAATGAGTATAAAAGCTTGTGGAAAGTCCTGGTAATAAAGTACGTCGCATTCATACTACTGAGATAAAAACCAGACCTCGACGTAGTATAAGAGCGTCATGCATTGTCAGGCTAAGATGACGGCTATTTAACTGTTCTTATCTTTCCTGAAGTAATCTAGGAAGCACTCCGGAAAAACACACTAAAGAATCAGTGATAAAAATTATGAAAAATATTAAAAAATTGCGAATTTGATTGTGTATTAAATTTGTCCATATGTTAAACATTTAAATCAAACTGTGAATAAATAAATTGGCTCGTATATTACGTTACTGCCTGTGATGCTGCAGACAAATTTACAACAATGTACATTGCAGCCCCTTTAGGGGCGAACGTAAGTCATGTTGCAGAAAATTTACTAACAAAAAAAGAAAAGAAGAAAGTTTCACATTAAAATCACCTCAATATATTATTGAACTATAAGGAATGCAAATGCAACACTGCGGGAATGGTACTAGAGGGGATGGTAGATATACAATAGTGTTCTTTTTGCGATGAAAAATACTTAACACATTTAAAAATTCTACTAACAAATTCAGGGACGCGAATGCTATAGCATTCATTTTCATAGCGATGCACAATCAAACAAAAGTGAATGCAATTTCTATTCATTTTATTTTATACAAACTTAAGTTTTTATAATTTATATACATTTTAAAATAATGACCAACTGATTCATTAGGTATTTTCATATTATTTTATCTTTTCTCCTTGTATTTACAAATTACAAAAGCCAACACATCATTGAGTAAACTAGAAGTTTACTCGTCCTGAATCTTACAATGAATTTTCATTGTATATAGCGGCCACTACTCTTATAATACATGGCTAATCAGATTTCGTATATTACAACTAGTATCAAAAATATTCCCTGTATACTTTTGCAGCAGCTAGAAATTTTTAGCATCCCCGAACGTGTTAAACTACTGTTTGCGGGAAAATACTTACTGATTAGAATCGCTTCATAGAGGTTTTTAACGCTTTTAATACCTGAGGGGTAAGAAACATTTATCACCGAATTTCTATATCATAATATATAGTGTTTGAAGACAGACCTATAAAATACTGGAGATCATTCAGTCTCGAATTTCTACCGCCATGAGGTACAATGTTCATCTCGCTGATTTACAGCTTTGTGGAGTGTACCTTGGGAAGAGGGTATTCGGCATTTCTAGACCATTATCTTTAGTAAGATACATCAAAGAATAAATTGTCTGTTACTGCCCTGTTGTAATGGATGTGCTTGCAAGAATATAAAGCAAAAGCTATTCTTATTAGTCTAGGATAGTTCTAATATCAAAATGTAAATGTAAATGTAAAATATGTAAAATGTAAATGTAGGAGGGTTTTCTCCGGGGTTCTCTCTGAAAGTGCTACTAGTTCCTATATACTGAACGCTACCCATAGACTTTGGGAGTGACCAGTAGGTCTAGATGTAGTTTGTGTCACGAGTTCGTTCTAAGCTCAAGACGGGTGAGGTTTCGCTTTGAAGTCCACGTGGTGGTTGTATTTGATAAGAAAAGGTGCTTACGAGGGTAGCACCATGCAGAGGGTCATCCGCATGGGATCAAGCACAAATTAATGTAGGTGTTGTCATTCAACAGGGTATTCATTCTTGCATACGTTTCATATTATTTCAGAGAATTTTTACCTTTCATTACCCAGTTTACCAACATTTTGTTTTAAGGCAATGAATGTTTGGGATTTAAAATTTCCGAGCGTTTGCCGCATTCAAATTCTTATTAGCTCACTATAATATAATTGCGCTACTGCTCTTGCATGATTTAAATTTGACATTTTCAATAATTATGCGAAATATTTTTTTTATTCCGGCATAAACCCCATGAGAATTTATGCCATGCTATTTCGGTTTGTTTTACATTTTGTAATCTGCTTTTGAATAACAATTGTAACTAAATTGAAACAAAAAAGGAAAAAAGCAAAATTTTTAAGTTTTACGATACATTTTCATGGAGATGCATAAAGTACGATGAGACCAGGATTTCTGTTGAAATTACATGAGGGAGAAACCCGTTTTAAAAAATTAAAATTCTACTCTAATTGCACAATTTTTTGCCATCCTACTAAGATCACAATACAATGTATAAATAAAAGGAAAAAACTCTACGGGTCAATCAATTTGACCCCAAAAACTAGAAAATCACAAAATCAAAGCAAATCGTCGTCACAAACAATTAAAATGCACTGCTTTTTTGCATTTTTAATTAATGCAGCATTAATGCATTAAGAGCAAACGCAAGTTATAAATGGGCATGATATTCAGTTAAATTCTTTAGTGTATTAAAACAACTTTTCAGACCAAATTCAAAATGGCAAAGTTAGAAACGCAAGTACCGGAATATCTGAATGAAGAATTTATTCAAACGGCTTTGGAGAATTATTTGTGCTTTGGTGAAGTGAAAATAAAGCATTTTCACATTATAAATTTAATCTGTGGCTCGGGAGAAAATTACTGCAGTGATATTTATCAAATTACTGTTAAATATCAGTTGCCAGACGATGACACGGAGGTAGAAGAACATTTTGTGGTAAAAAGTTTGCCCAAACACAAGCAATTAGTTTTAAAAAATTTGAAAATTTACAACAGAGAGTTATATTTTTACAAAAATATTCTACCGCAACTGGAGGCACTCATGAAAATAAGGAGGAAGGACTACACGATAGCACCGAGGTAATAATAGTTTTTGAATGCAGGAATTATAGCGCAAGTATTCTCACAACTGGAGGACCTTAAAAAACAAGTTGAGCAAATTTGCTGCATTTACAAACAAAGCCAAGAAAATCCACATAATAAATAATAAAAATAATTATAATAATAATAATTAAAACACATTTAACTAAATTTATAGATTTATTTATAATATTTCGAAACCGGTAGAAACTTTGGTATTTCAGAATCTCAGCCCGTTGGGCTTCAAGTTACAAAGTCGCCAATGTGGTTTGGATAAAATTCATTCCCTACTAGTTTTACGAAAACTGGCTGAGTATCATGCATTATCACTGACTTTAAATAAAAATGTAAGTAAAATTATTTATTCGTATACAAAATAAGTAAATATATCATTTTCCGATGTTTAACATTTAAGGATGAGAAACTCTTTTCAAATATCTTGCCACGTTATTCTTTCGGTTTATTAAATATGGACTCGTGCCAATCAGAATCATTTAAATTTTTATTTGGTGGCCAACTTTTGAAGTTAATAGAACTTCTAAAAAAGGATTCAACTTTGGAATTGAAACTAATAAGAAAATTAGAGCATTATTATGAGCATTTTGTGGAACGAGTTCTTAAATCCGTGTACCCCTTAAAAGGGCAAATAAATGTATTGAATCATGGTGATTTGTGGGTGAATAATATAATGTTTTGCTCTGATAATGAAGACGACAGTAAGCCCACAGATGTACGATTTGTAAGTATATTTTTAATATCATCTGAATAACACAAAAAACAAAGTAGTACTGAATGTTTGGGTATACTTTGCATACTTTTTCCATACACTTTTACATATTATAAATATAAGAAGCAAACAAAAACATTATAAAAATTCTTCTACGAAATCTGTGAGGATATATAACATGTATACACAATATTATAATATATATAATAATATTTGTTTACAAGAAAGATGCTGTAACCTCATCATTGAACAAGAAACATTACTTTTACAGTAATTTCTTTATTAATCTGTAAAGCAGTTTGTCCAAAAAACTTAGAGTTATAAACAATATAAAATTATGAGAGAAAGTTTAAAACATTTTTCATCTTTTTTTTTAAGAACAAAATATATTCTAAACACAATTCAAATATATTTCCGTTTTTATTTCTTAAAAAATAAATTAAGAAATAAAGAAAAATAGCAAAAAAACAAAAAAAAATTTAACAAAAAAAATTAAAAGCAACACAAAAAAAGAAAACAAAAACAAATTGTTAAATAAATAATAATCTAAACAAAATTAAAAGAAATATTTCTTCTTTACCCCTTTTATAAAAAAAAAAAATAATAATAAACACTAAATTGGAAAATATCGAACAAAAATAAAATAAAAATACACCAAATAATTGTACCACTGCATATAAATAAAATATACCAGTATAGAAACAACGTTTTATCGCGAAACAGCAAGTTAGCACCACGGGATTGAGCACACTCTAACGAGGTTTACCAATTGTGTGCCTCGTTTTTGGGGTTTTTCAACTATGGCATGTTAACTGCTTTAAATGAAGTCAACTACACAGCAAATAAAAATTTTTACAAAACAAAATTTATTAACAATAATAAAAAATTATAATCTAAGAAAACATTAAAAAAATATTTTTTATTTGCTCTTTGTATTTAATAAAAATATATAAAATATATAAAAATTTTTAAAAACTAAACCAGAACTACAATGGTCACACCAATTTATACAATTAAAAGTATATGCATTCAATATTGTGATTGCTTATTTGATATGAATATAGACTGATTGGATTTACTATGCGCCTGCGCACTAGTGATGATCCAAGCAACAGCTGGCGGAAATAAATTTTTTCTTAAAAATAAAAAATTTTTTAGCAAAAAGGCAAAAATAAAATATCCAAATTCGCTTTTAAACTTTACATTGCTGAATTCGCCTTGTTTTCAAATCTAAATTATAAATTAATGCAAAGAATTTAAGAAAATAAATTTTATGAAAAGAATTATTTCTTTTAATTATAAATTTAGAAATTTTCCACACACAATTGAAAATATATTAAAAAGCTATATTAATTAAAATAAATTTTAAAATAAAAATATTAAAAATTAAATATTAAAATAAAAAATTTTTTAGCAAAAAGGCAAAAAGAAAATATCCAAATTCGCTTTTAAACTTTACATTGCTGAATTCGCCTTGTTTTCAAATCTAAATTAAAAATTAATGCAAAGAATTTAAGAAAATAAATTTTATGAAAAGAATTATTTCTTTTAATTAAAAATTTAGAAATTTTCCACACACAATTGAAAAGATATTAAAAAGCTTTCACTTTTGCACTTTCAGATTGATTTCCAGCTGAGCTTCTACGGCAGTCTGGGCTTTGATATCAACTATTTCCTAAATACAAGTGTTCAATTAGACGTCTTGAAGCACAGCCGCTCGGAATTGATTGATACATACATAAATACAATATTGCAGGCGCTAGAAACATTACCCTATGCGAAGGAACTGCGACCTACAAAGGAACAAATACAACAGGAAATACATGAGAAAGAAGCGTACGGATTTTTTGTGGCATTTGCATTTTTCCCACTGATGTCAATGTGTGCTGCAGATTCCCATGACAATTCATTGGAGAAATTAAGAGATACAAAATTTGCCGAGCAAAAAATTCAATTAATGTTCACCAGCAATAAAAGAACAATTGATACGTTGAAATTTAATATTGAACGTTTAGAACAATTAGGCGTACTGTAATTTGCTAATTTGCAATTGTGCCACAGTTTGATATTTGAGAAGAATTTTAATCGATGAAATGGAATATAATTGTAAATTAAGTTTTTTTTATGGAATATTCAATATAATTGTTTATGTGTGCTTTTAAGCAATAATCATCACTTTACATGTTGTTAAGCATTTTGAGCACAAATTTTCTGTTTTATTTTGCAACGGGTACGTTGCTGAAATGAGAAATGCACATGATGAAATTTTAGTATTTTAGCGTTTTATAATAAGTTGTTTCGTACGTTTACAAAATTTTAAAGCCAGTAATTCAAAACATGTAATTTAACTTGTTGCATAAAATGTGTTTAAGGTTGTTACATGATATGCACAGTATAATGAAGTCATCGGGGATGCCAGTAAGAAATTAAACAAGGTAATGTGATAAAAGGTACTTTCTTTTGTGGCCCTTTTTTGGTGTGGCGGGCCAGTTCAGTCAATATTAGCAAGTAGTATTGCGTATGATATCCTTATTAGAATGCTACTGCACCACTAGTGTTTGCAATTATTCCTATAGCATAGTGACACTCTTAGCTGTGTGACAGCTGTTTGACAGGAGACATTACAAAGAGTAAAAGGGTTCTTAAAGACTAAAAGGGTTTTTTCGAATTCCTTTCTACACCATTAACATTTTATAGTGCATTAAAGGACTCACTATTTTATCACCTGTGTGAAAGCTGTTTGATCAGCAACATCGCAAACAGTACCAAAGTTCTTACAGTTAGTTGCATATCAAATGGCACATGTTTTTTCATTTCCCTTCTAAAGGCCTCGTTTCACTAACCTACTCAGTCGCAGAATTCATTCACACGAAAATTTGATAGTGATACCCTCATATTTTAAGAAATCAAATTAAAATGACGTTGCTCGTAGCAGACTATCATTTCAATGAATTATAAAGATGTTTTCTAGTTGTAAAATATAAACAAATATAATTTCTTATATTTGGCGTTGTCATATTGAATTAAGCTATAAACCAAACTTTAAAAATAATATAGTTTTTAAAGTGTTTTTCTTGTTTTGTGCCGTAAAAGAAAAATTATTTGTTCAGCTACTTGAAGTAAAAGCAACTCCGATCGCCCGAATACCATAATTTTATGAAAATTTTCATAAACTTCTGCTTGTCATAAAAATAGTTTATTTTTATGCCACACTATTTTATTTTTTCAGCGGAAATGTCAAATTTGTACAATCCTACAACTGTGTAGGATAGCGAATCGTGGGCTTAAGATGCTGACAGTTTATAGTTTATCAAAGAGTCACTATTTTGTTAGCTGTTTAACAGCTGTTGACGGACAACATCGGAAAAAGGAACTTGTTAGAATTGCTTATGAAATGACGCATGTTTTCCTTGGCATAATAGTCCTCCCTGATTATTAAGGTTCCTAATCAATTTCCTTCCTAAATTAAATTGATAATTTAGAGTACGATTAGCAATCACATTTTACATTTTCATTTGAATAATCAAATTTTCCAAACATGTTTACTGTCATTCACTCACTTGCATTCCATGATTTCAAGTGTTTCCTGTAATTCCTGTAACAAAATTAAATTTTGCAATTGAGGAAATTTTCTGTTGATGATTAAAGTCTTGAAACAAAGTTGAACACCCTGTATTTCATGAATGTGATTACTCTAACATTTTGATTAACAATCCAATAATTAATATATCAAAATGTATTTATTCTTTTAATTTAGGAGAGCGTGCTATAAAGAATTTAAAATACACTTCTTATGTTAAATTCAGTAAATTTTGTACAAACTTAACACGACTTATGAACGCTGATATGATATTATGGAGAGAAAAGCTTTTCGTAAATAATCTATAATAGAAAAAAAAACGAATTAAATACAATTGCATCAAAAATACGCAAATAAATTTTGTTAAAAAAACAATAATTTTTAAGAAGTCAATCGCTTATTTCAACACATTTCTTTTCATGCATAATAATGCATGCAAAATATGGCATTGGAATTAAAAGAAAAAATGAGGGAAGGAAGAGAGCGAAGGAGTTTTTCACAGTGTTATACAGTTATTTGGTAGAATCTTTTTACTCTTCGCCGGAGGGTATTCCTACGTTCCCAGATGTTTATTATCGTCAATTTAAATTTGTGGCTGTTAAATGCTAATTAAGAAATTAAAACATGAGTTGTTGAAGCACTTAAGAAGATTAATTTCTTTTCCTGACTGCTGAAAGCTGGAACCTATCAGTTCACAAATGTAAACCCTTTCATTAGCCTTACTTTATTTCCAGAATTTATCGAAATGCTTTTCTTCGTTTACAAGAACTTTCAAGTAAAATGCCATTAACCATAAACCGTCAATACTTTATATTTGTAACTTTGACATCATGAACTCAACTTGGAAACATGAAAATGGATTGTTTGCTTGGATTTGCTTACTTGCAACTACTTGGCTTTTCGCTGTTAGGAGAGGTTTAACTGGCCTCTAACCTTCGCATGATAAGGAAAGGCTTATATAAAATTAACAATTTTTTTAATTTGTCAACGGAAAGATATACGCTAAATTTTGATAATTTTTCATTTGCAAAGATCTCTTAAATAAGAATTTTCAATTAAATTCAATATATCCCAGATTCAATATATCAATATATCATGATTAAGCAAAATAAAGTTTTTTTTTAACGGAGATCAATAACAAGTTTTCGCTGGTTTGATAAAATATTGAGATAATGAGAACACAAAATTTCCTTTTGAAATTCCTTTTTGTGGACTTTAGTCACACTGCAGATCTGATGACCTGAACATCACAATATGGAATATGAATACATTTTAGTTCATTTTGGTACGATTGCTTCGCAAGAAAATCTGATAATGTTATCCTCCCATTTCAAAAAGTTACATCAAAATGGCGTTGCTGGTGCCATACTATCATACAAACATGTTAGAAGCAATTTTTCTATGCTGATTGAAATAACAGCAACTCTGATCACATAAAAATTGTTATTTTACAAAGATTGGTAAAAAAAATCTGACATTTCTAGGCCACATCATCCTACTTATAAGCAGAGATGCTATATTTGACAAATCCTACAATTGTGTAGGATAGTGAAACAAGGCCTGCGTTCAGTAGGTAATAGAGCACTAAAATACGTTCACAATGTTAAAAGCCCTCTATGCCCTGGCTTAGGCTTATCTGAGAAGAGTTGCAAGCTTTTAAAACTATTCTTTTTTTCTCCTCAATAAACATCATCACGTACAATATTATGTAGCAAAAACAAATAAGTAAATAAAGTAACGCCTTTTCATAATTATTATTGTTTCATAAATATGCTTATGCAATGTAAAATAATTCCACTAAGAAGAAATTTGAAGTAACAATTACCAAGCAATTACCAATTCTTTTTAGGTGTACTTGAGAGCTGCAATTGGTTTAGGCCGCCATTCAAACTTTAAACGAAATCTTAAAAATTATAGTGGAACGAAATAGAAACCACATCTTCGATTGTTATTAAAAATTTGCATGCATTATTAACAAAAATAATTGTTGACTTAATAACCGATAATTTTATATATTTATATTTTTTTACGTTTTGTCTTGTTTGCTATTTATGTTGTTATTTCAGTATAATTATAATAGAATTAAAAATAAATTCTTGTTATTAAAATTCCCAAAAATAGCACGTATTTTAGTTAATACACAATAATATCGACAACGAAAATGCTGAAAAAGTAATCGAATAAAATGTAACGTGACTAAAATTATAGACTTGAATAAATGAGTCTGTCTGTTTGGATGCGGGGACTTCAGAAAGTAAATACTATTTTTGTGTTTGTTACTGCACATACAGGGGAATCTCGATTTAAAGGAATAAAAAACTTTATTCATATCGTGCATTTTTCCTTGAATTACTAGCAGGAATTATTCATTTGATACGCATAGTTTTAGAAAGAAATAGAAGAAATAGAAGAGTTTTGTTAGTCACTTCGTAAACGGGTTTTTGCAAATTTAAAATTACAAATTTGTCAATTGTAATGATTTTCTAGACTTTTTATTATAGTTTTATATAAGCAGGTCAATGTTCAAAAATCTATCGATCGGTTTTCTTTACAGCGGAATTTGTGATGTCGAGCTTTGCCTGTACCCTTCTACATCCACTTTTCAAAATAAATGTTATGATGGATAAATATGAAATAAACGTAATAAATGCTGGCCTTTAGCTAAGCAAATGTTCAAGAATGTGGGTTCGATCCCCACTTTCATCATTCATAAAATAAAATGCTCAAGCGCTTCAATTAGCATATGGCTTTTATATCATGAGGGTATGCTCACTGGTCATTAATATTTACCAGCAAAGAATTTACATCACTGCTTCTTCTCTAGAAGCATTTCATTTGCGAAATAAGGCAATAATTAAAAAAAATACTCGAAAGAAGACCTATTTAGATAACAGAGTCGCTGCAAAACTGCTTAATCCCACCTGACTACCTGCCTTCTCCCCCCGGAGGAGTACTCTATGCAGCTTGGTGATATTTCCACATTGGTGATGTGCACTTTGGGGGGATGGTATTCTGCGTTTTTAGACCATTAACTTTGGCGGACACCGGTTATACTTGTCTGTCACAGCCTTATCCATGAAATAACATGGCAACGGATGTGCTTATAAGTAATTAAAAGATAAAGGCAAGCTATTCTTGTTGGTCTAGGATATAGCATTACCTTATCGAAACCACCATCAGTTGCTATATATACTGGTACCACGGGAGATTCCTCTCACGGAGGTTGTGGCTTGTGGTTGATACCAAAAGTTGCTTGGGAGATTTCTCTTGAGTGGCTGATATCGCATTGATGCTAATGCTCGACACGATCATGTCAAGCGATTAGTTATCTAGGTGCTGTTGCCATTTAACAGACGCTAGTAGGCAGTGAGTTGATTTTTCCCTTCTGCGGGCGGCCTCTCTGTGATTCTTGTACTGTTTTAATTATATATATATATATATACATATATATGTATATATATATATATATATATAGATTATATATTATATATATTTAATTGGAAATATAATATATATTGGAATATATTTATTGGAAATATTTTGGAAAAATATGCATTTCTAATAATTTATTGCTGTAGAGGATCATGATTGAAATCATTGGAAGAAATGCATAGCTTACAATATGTGTTATAATGCATAACCGCCATGCCCTCCAACCCCATCTTAAAAAACAATGCTCTTATTAAAAAGCTCTTTTATAGCAAAAATTATTTAATTGTTGTATGTCGTAGAAATCTACTTTCAAGGTCTGTATGACTGAGTTCACAATATTGCTCTAATCGTACAACTGCTTAAAATTGATAATACAACACATTATTATTAAATACAAGTAAGTACAGTAAAAAGTTAACAAAAAAAAAAAAAATTAAAAAGTGCAAAATAAAAATTGAAACAAAAATAAGAGCAGTCTGAGTGGGGAATGTCTTATCGGGGCAAGTCAAATATGTATTTATACGAATCAGATTTGGTTTGCGTATTATAAATATATTTATTGTAAATACAGTCTCCTAATGTTATTTAAATAATTGACAAAAATTTGTGTTCGTTACATTTTTTATAAGAAAGTACAAAACAGAAACTGCTTAATCATTTATCTATTTGAAATACAAACGATAGCAGGGTTTTGTTTGTTTTGTTTTATAATGAAATCTTCGCAAATTAAGCACCCATTAATATAAAAGTGTTCATTAATGGCAAACAAATCTTGTTTACACTTCAGACACAGTAAACGATTTCAGTGTAGTAGAAACGATAACGTTGGAAGCACGTACTTCGAGCAGACAAAATTATTTGTTAGCTCCTTGAAAAATTAAATAATTCCAGTCGATTAAAAATTATGCTGCCGCCGATATAAAAAAATCAAAACATTTAAAGGAATTTAAAATTTAAAATTTAAAATTTAACCACGCAGTGAATATATAATCAAATCAAATTCTAAAATGCATATTTCTTATTCTGAAGACTTGGTGGGAGAGGCGAAATATTTGGACGCGAGTTTATTTGCGGATGTTTTAGAAAACGCTTTACTAATAAATAATTTTCAAATGGAGAAAATTCATTTTACTATGGGCAGTCGCACAGGTGAAAATTATTGCAGTCAAATTTACCGCGCCAAAGTCTGGTACAAAATCATCAATGAAGACGAAAATGATAAGAAGAGTATTTCATTTATAATTAAAAGTATGCCACCAAATACGGATGCTACCAATTTTCTAATCGATTTAAATGTTTTCCATAAGGAGAAAATATTTTATAATAATGTTTTGCCACTTTTGGAATTATTGTGCAAGGACGAAGTCAAGTTTGCTCCAAGGTTTGTTGTATAAAAATCAAATTAGTACAAATAATTTCACAATTACTTGAGAATACCATCCATCTTGCAAGACAGATGAAAGTTTCGGAAGCAATATTACTGCAAGATTTCGAAAACTGCATTCATTTTTTTAAATGTGTGAACTTTTATTTTGAATTAATTCAAAAAATTGTATCCTGGGAAATCCAGCAAAGGAAATAAAAGCGCTGCATTGTTAAAATGCACAAAGAAATTACTGTCATGCTTAAACGTTTCAATGTGTTGAAGATGCACGTAATCTAATCGATTTTTATAACATCCTCAATATATAATGCTTTATTCTCTAAACTGCCCCCGGGAAATGATGTATTTAAGAAACGTAACTGACTATATGTATTGTATTACTGTACCATGCGAGGCGCAGGCGTACGCACACTTTGTATCCACATCAAACTGTGTTTAGTGTAACGTCATGAGATGAGTTGATATCCTGTGACTCCTGCGACAAAAGCTCCGAGTATTAGTGTCACTTGTGGGAGGGTATTGCCTTATTAGTGTCAACGTTAGAATAGCTGCCAGCATTGCTCTCCTTCTTCGTAGACCCTTACTCTGGTTATAGGAATGCATTGTGGAGGAATTATGAAAAAAAATGTAGTGTTAGAGAAGACAAAGTCCTTCTTTGCAGTGCATATGCAGCCGGTGTTTGTTTGGTATTTCTTTAAGTATCGTCTTAATTAGTCGATGAAACGCTGCTGTAGAAAAAGGAATGAAGTGTATATTTTTGTTCTCATCGTTGTAAATTGTTTGCTGGCAAATATTAACTGATCAGTGATCATTCCTTTGTAACTTAGTTTCTTGGAGTGACAGAGGTAGCAGGTGAATCCACAAATTTGAGCGTTTATGATTGACGAACTTGAAACTAACTTTGCCAACGACACCATCGCTTCATGTGCAAGTACAAGAGATGCCGTAAAAGAGCAATGAGAGCATCGGTTGCCGAATTGATGCTCGATTCACGGTCTAAATATCGCGCCAGAATTAATGACAAATTTGTATTGAAGTAAGCTTTGGCGAGTACTTGCAATAGTTCAGGATTCTCTAGATTAAAAAGGTAGGATTTTAGTAGTTCCAAATTTTCAATCACACATCTTGCACATCTCATTAGCCTGGTCTAATGCTGCGCTGATCTCGCTATAGACAGGTAATCTATACGAAGCTGGCAGATGCGTTTCTAGCACCAGGAATGGACCAGAACAGCCAAGTAGGCTGTCGGTTCTTATATAATTAGCCTATTAAATCAAAATTACTCTCAAGACAAAACTGAAAGTTCTTGCGACTTAGAACTTCTTTTAGAGATGGCAAAGAAAATTTCAAAATGCTACCAAAAAAAGTACCTCGAACTTTTTAGTACTAACTTTTCTAATTGAAACCTTATCATAGTGCAGAATTATAATGAATGGATCGATTGCAAATAGCAACCCAAAATTTTTTTACGCTACGCTAGAAAACCAGTCAGTATCCAATAAAATTGACGTATATACAGTTGCTATTTGTGGCCGATCTGTAAAACTAGCCAAGCACTAAGAAAACTTTTCTATCACAGACTGTACCATTCTCTAAAGACTCCCCGGAATACCCTGGTTTTCGAAGATTTGGCCGAAAGCAAATTTCAAATGGCATCCCGAGAAAAAGGATTGGACTTAGCACACAGTTTAATGGTTATGAATAAGTTGGGAAAGTATCATGCCACTTCCGTTAAACTATTTAAAAAGGTAAATAATACAAGATATGAGTATAAAAAAAAAAAATTAAAAATAAAATTTATGTTTTTATATTAAAATGAAGATTCCTGGATTGCGGAAATGTTTTGATTTCGGTATGATTTCGGAGGCTGGTTTGAAAAACGATGACGGCATGATAATGCAATTTTTCGGTAGCAATCTACAAGCATTAATAAACTTAATGGATACCTGGCAGGGTTACGAAACAATTGCTGCCAAGATAAAGAATTACGGCGCAAATTTAAAGGATAACTTAAGGCGCACTGGAGCTATTGCGGAAAATGGGTTTTGCGTTTTAAATCATGGTGATTTGTGGGTGAACAACATGCTTTTCCGATACGACAATCAACACCAACTTATCGACCTGAACTTTGTGGATTTTCAAATGACAGTTTGGAACAGCCCCGCCATTGATTTAAATTATTTCTTTTATACCAGCATCGAATTAGATATTTTAAAATATAAACTAGATGTGCTTCTAAAGGAATATTACCAATCCTTGACTGAAACAATGAAGGCTTTGGATATTAGAGAAATTCCCACATACCAAGATATATGCAAGGAAGTCGAAAGAAGACAATTATATGGATTCTTTGCCAATTATGGTATTTTACCGATTGTATGCCAAGACAAGGATAACTCGCAGGACAGTAATTTGGAAAATTTATATAACGAAGAGTTTGCAAAACAAAAACTAAAGCAAATATTTTCTTCCAAGCGATTAGAAGCAATTTATCGCTACACTTTAGTAAAATTCGACAAAATGGGAATTTTTGATTAAAGAATCAATTAATTTTTATAAATATAATCTCTTTACTTCAAATTATTTTTAAATTTACATAATATTTAATGTAACATGGCACGATTTTGATTTATTTGCAAGTAATTAGATTAATTAATTTTCCGCACTAATGGATTATTTGGAAATACTTTAGATATTATTATTTTTTTTCACAAAATGTTTAAAGTTTATAAAAACCAGCACAATACTTTTAATAAAAATAATACATCAGCAAAACAATTTGAGATTGTACGATCAAAAAGGGATCGATCACTTCCAAAATGGCCAAATTTGTAAAAGCAAAAGTATTTTTTCATTTTTAATACATTTTAGCATTCTGAAGCGAACATATTTCTGAGAATAACATTGCAGATAGTTACGATGGCATCGATCTATATTTTTTTGAGAGCTAATTTAACCACACCACCCCTTTACCCTTAAGAACAATTGCTAGAGGTCGATCATTAAGAAAAGTTTTTACTTGAATTGTATAATGACGTGGCGTACAGCTTTTGAAATATTGAATAGTTTGCACGGCCGCTCCAACTATTTTTTCTAAGACCAGCACTCAACAAATCGTGCGGGAATCAGGAAAATGGCATGTTATGAGCGCGAATACGTTGTAGTATTTGAAAATTAATTTAGATTGGCCACTGGAAACGCCAAACTTTCTACCGCTAAATTTTTTCAAGAGAATTCTTCTTAAATATCACCTCTATATGAATAGAGGGCCATACCATTGGCCAACTTCAATCTAACTTGTATTATAAAAAAGATATGAGATCCCATGTTATAGTATGCCAATAATTCTCAATCAATTGAAAGAAAGTTCCGCATCGGTTTTATCGGTTATCTCAGATAAACTAAGAAATAATCCTCAGTTGTGAAAAATACTTTGAAGTGTTTTACGAAAGTGTAGTAATGCATTTTTAAATAAAAATATTAAATCCTGCTTAACTTTAAACAGTTAAAAACCAATTAAAATAATGTTTGAAAAATAAAGGCGTTAAATCATGTTGATGCTTGGAATTGATGCTGGAAATTCTCTGTAAAAATCCAAACGATTTAAACAATATTTTAAAGTAAATTATGGATACAATTACGAAAGGCCAGAAGTGAAGTTTTAAAATTATCTGCGTAGCAAGAACATTCTTGCAGTAGGGATTAAGAGAAGCTGAACTGTCATATCGTTTATCATATTACAACCTTTTATAAGAACGTTAACTTGCATAAATGACAGAAGAAGAAAAAGCTAAAGGTGCACATGTACGTTCGCAATGCGCTGCATTTCAATGAGATGAACGTGATCCATTAATTCAATCTCCCATTTTTCAATTAAAGTTTCTTTATAAATATTTCTTTTTGTTTTGAGACTTTTAGTGCAGAAATAATATCAGGTGTCAAATAGAGTTTTGTAATTGCTTGAATTTAACTTCAAATTGCTTTTAAAGTGGATGTGATTATTTTGCTTCATGTTTAATTTTCAACTAGAGTTTTTGCATATTTAGTCAAGAAATGGAAAGTTTTGCCGGTATGTCTAGTTTATCATTAAGATTGCGACGGTTAAGTGCATTCAGTGTTTTGTTGAACATACTTGTCCACCGATTGGATATCAGATTTGGCATTAAGTTTTGATTTACTGCATTAAGAATCTTAAAAATATTCCAAACAATGGCATTTTCTATTTTGAATATTTTTTTTCTTTATATATTGTGAAGGGTGCATGCAATTACGACCTACAGTTGAACTCTTACTCTTATTTTATCTTAAAACCGAAAAGTAAATGAACTGAAAACATGTGCAACATCGTTGTCATTAACTAGTATAGTTGCAGCAACAAAAAAGAAGAAACACAATAGCCAGCAACAGCAATATATTCGCTATTTAACATGGAAAACAAACAGAGAAACAAATAATCGATTTTTGCTTCATTTGGTTGTGGCTTCAAAAGAAATTAAAAACAAAAAACAAAAAACAAAAGGAAACCTTAAATAAAAGTTGGAAGATAGAAAAATTTGTAAGCAAACATTTAAATGTTGCTGTTGCTGTTGCTGTTGCTGATGCCATTTTGCGATGCATTTGTGTAGATTGTGTTGACAAAAACGAAATTTTTGTGTCTTTTTTTTTTTTTTTTTGTTTTTTGTTTCATTTATTTTAGTGAACGTGACCGAACGGTAGCAGGAACAACACCAGTAACAACATAATGTTTCTGTTGTTCTGTCTGTAGCCGTTTTCTTTCCTTTTTTTCCGAATTATAAAAGCGCAACTGCAGTATGTACATGGTGTTATTTGGTAAGTTAACCGACATAAGAACAGCCAACAAGCAAGCAGCAAGGAGAGCAAAGCTGAAGCATCACCAACAGCAGCTGGTGTTGATGTTGATTTAAAATTTACTGTTGTTGCAACTTTTGCTTTAGCCGCTGCTGTTACATGGATGTTTTCGTTGTAGGAAATCAGCATGTCACCATTATGAAAATCAACGAGAAAGTTTCGAAAAAGAGTTTTAAAAAAAGCACAAATAGACTAGAAACAGCACATTTGTTTCGCCTTTTTATATTTGCGAGCCACCACCAACAGAACAAACAGTATTAAACAAGGACTAGAGGATATTTAAAGAAAACAATTGCTTTTAACCGCATTAGCAACAAACATGCCACCTTTGCTGGCGTCCATGCTGTTACTGTTGCACAAAAGTAGCCATTGCATTTCTACAATAAAGAGCGTACAACTGATGCTCTATTGCACTAATAAAAACTTTTAGCTTTAACAACTGATTGCATTGATTACTAAGAATATTCAAATTATAACAACAATAGTAAAATATATCTGAAGATTATAAGCATTTTAGCAAGAACTTGATAAAGTTTTTTATCAAAATTTAAAATTGCAAATTTTTTAAAATTGCATGATATATTACTTAAGTTCAATAGATTGGTACTTAAACGTAATAATTAATTAAAGTAAGTGAAAAGCAATTTTTTCTTACAATGTAGAAAATGTTTACTGATGCAATTCCCATCATCAAGAGTTACAGGTATGTTAAGTTTTAATTAAAAAATGACCGTTTAAGAAAAATTTACACCGAATTCGTTTATAGTTTTGATGTACTTGAAAATAATTTAGTAAAATTAAAGACAAAAAATTGCAAAGTTTTTCTAGTTTTGGTGTTCTGGAGACGATGAAAGAAACTCTTCAATTACTGCATATGTGTGAGTGTCATGTGCTTATCGGTTAAACTGATCTGTACAAAAAAGTTGTCAATCATCATTTGTATTGTCATTTTGCAGTCTTCATTTACCCAAATGACATCATCAGAATTTGAGACGGTCAAGCAATTGATCGCCAAATTAAAATCCTAACTTTTTGATTTTCATCAATTACTTAAAGTAATACAGTCTATGCTCGCGTGATTAGAATGTTGGCTTGTGAATTAAATGACTGATGATTGGAATCTCAGTTGTTGCTAAATATAAAGTGAGAATGTCTTTTAATAAGCTTATTTAGAATTTAATAATAGTTAAATTAAATTGCGCTACAAATTTGAATAACAACATGCACGAAGCGTAACGATTTACGATTTAGGAAATGTTATTTGGAACCCTTTTAGACATGCAAAGTTTACAATCGTATTCTTCACTTTATAAAAGGGAGAAGAACAGAACGTGATATACTTGCACTGATGTTTAGTTTCATCGAATGGTAGCTGAATACCAAACAGAAAAAAAAGTAAATTAAAAAGCTGCAAGGTAAAATACCAATGATACATTTTATTCACTGATTTGTTGTAGACTTAGCAGTGTGTCGACCATTTTGAGCTTCAATTAAGTAACTTCCAGAAGTTTTAGATCAACGTTTTTTTGAGTGCATTGTAGAAAGCACATGCATGTATAGGGTGGGCCAAAAGTCACAATGGGGTTTAAAAATTTAATAACTTTTTTGTTAATTTTTTTTTTTTATTTTTTTTTTAAGATTATATAAATAACATCTGGAGAATAAATAATGGAGGGATTTACAACTGAACAAAGAACAAGAATAATAGAATTTTATTACTTAAATCAGCGATCAATTATTTTAACGCAAAGAGCATATCGTCGCCATTAATAATTTCAAGAAATTCAGAAATTAATTGGCCAGCGCGTTCGCCAGATTTGTCAGCATGCGACTATTTTCTTTGGGGTTATTTGAAGGAGCGAGTATATGTCAACAAGCCCGAGACAATCCTTGAACTCAAGGCCAACATTGTTGCAGAAATTCGAGGGCTACAGCCACAAATGTTGAAAGATGTTATGGAAAATGCTCTCAAAAGAGCCCATCATTGCGAAGCTAATAACGGCGGTCATTTAAGTGACATTATTTTCCATACTTAGCGTAAAAAAATTTCCATTTTGTATATTTCATAATCTTAAAAAAAAAATAAAAAAAAAAATAAAAAAAAAAAATAAACAAAAAAGTTATTAAATTTTTAAACCCCATTGTGACTTTTGGCCCACCCTGTACAAAAGTAAATAAAATTATTTGTTTAACTGATTGGGTTAAGCAGTTGAGTGATAATAAAAATAATATAGCATAATCAACCCTGTGATAGATATCGGTTGAGGTCAGATGACCATCCAAAATAGATTTTCAGAATATTATATTTTACAATTTCTTACCAGCTATGAAAATTATTTAATACTTTTTTTGTGGCGATGGACTTTGTCGAAATGTCTGCAATCGATTTGATAATAAAACCGAAATCATGACTTATTTTTGAAAAAATTAAATGACTATTACACTTATTTTCATAAAATCCATTGAGAATCATAAAAGCGCAGTAACAACAAACCATGAAAAATTTTCGCAATGTAATTTCTTGGCAAAGCGTTAAGGTGGATTTTTAACAAGCGAATATTCTAATTCCTTAGATATGTATGCATGTGTATACACATCAGTGGTATCAAGTAGAAAGGTCCTAAGACGTATTTTTAATGTGATGTACTTTGTACAGACTTGCACATTTCCGACCACCTTATTAAGTATGATTTGAATTACAGTGTACTAATTAGCAAAATAGTTTATTAAAATAAAGGCAAAGTTTGGTTGTCAAGTGATTTGTTGAATTCAACTCTTTCGTTGAGCTACACAACTCTTGTCGATATACAATTTGTCACCTTTTGGTTGAAAAAGTGACGATTTGGTACAAATCGGAAGCAACTTTCATAGTCTCACTCATAATCTCCTAGTTTATTTATTAATTATTTTATTAATGTTTAAATGACTCGGGAGAATCGCTTGAGTGAATGATAATTTTTAAATTTGTATTATTTTTTTATTCGTAAATACTTTACCAAAGTATATCTGTAGAAGACTAGGCAGAGAGACTAAACCATATGCCAGCAACGTTACTTGCAAGTTCTGAATTCGGAATAAATTTTTCATTTAAAAACATAATTATACGCCCTTATTATATACTTCTTTTAACAACAAACGATAAACAGTAAAGAGCGAAACCCGCTCAATTCAATAATCGGATATCTTCGTGCAGTTGAGTGATTCCTTCAAATTCAGCTCGTTCGTTCCTACACAGCTACACAGTTCGAGTTAAGTATTTGTAAGATAAGCAACTAAGAAGAAAATTTAAATCAGCCCTAAACCAGCTCAGTACGATTCACTAAACTACAATGATAGTAAGATTTACCGATAATCATATTCGATTGCAGTATCGATTATGAGAATCAGTTGCTGCTTGTTATAAAACTACAGGGTGAAAATAAAAAACACGAAAAGGAATAGCAATTAAGTTTGTAGGAAATAACCTAAAAAAATTGAATTTATAACTTTTTTTATTTCACTTTATTAAAAAACAATAATAATCCTTTATTATACTGTTATGTAATGCTGCTAGAAAGGGAAGGCAATTGTATATCGATAAGAGAAAAAGAGAAACAATGACACCTTATGTCTGCCGCCAACGAATATCGTAAATATTTTAATGACTACGAGATTCGATAATTTTTTTTTACATTTATTTTAACGATACGATTAGTCTTATTAAGATTGCGAATCGCTCTACAGGTTTGGATTTTGTAGTTTTGCGTATGCTTTGGACCGATTGGTTGGTATACGGCAACTAACTGTATGTTAAATTGGGTCCGCTGTGGGGCCATTCTTATTTCCAGTAACAAATTTAATTAGAGGAATACTGTTAATAACATCGCGGGCATATGGTATAGTCTCCGCGCCTGCTCCTGTGCAGAAATAATTTGCCAAGTATTTCAGGATCAATTAACAGTAGAAGTTTTAAATTGGGCATGCATTGAATTTATCATTAAGTAATTCTCCAATTTATTTTAACAAAAGGAATTGTACCGTTAACTAGTCTATATGTCTACACTTCGATACTGCTGAGAATGAAATCTTTAGGAGATACCCAACAGTTTTGAAAAAAATTCCCGAACTTAATAATATGCACATATTCGCAACTACCAATTGAAAATTTCAAAAACAATTAAAGCAGCGAATACTATGCAGATCTATTCTAAATACAAAAATTTTATTCGAAATTAATCCATTTTACATTTCCTATAATCATTATTCAATCAGCCTCCTGGTTGTTAACAGTACATATATAAGTATAAGTAAATATAAAAATTAACATAATTAATTTTTAATTTTATTGCAACCTGAAGGTGCGCCTTTTTATTTAGGTTTTTAATAACTAATTCGAAATACTTCTCATTATAGGCAAATAATTATTTTTCAATTTACCATTGAAAGTTTAAAAAAAGTTCTTCTGTAGTTTTTCGTTAAATTTTTAAAGTGCCCATATTGTTAACAAGAAGAAAAAAAATTAAACAGTTTTATATTAAATAAAAAGTATAATTTTTGTATTTTCCAATTTAACATTTTTAATATAAAAGTTTTATAAGATTTCGAAAACCTCTCCGCTTGTCATATATTTAAAGCAATAACAACAAAAGCAATATTTTTAGCAAAATCAAAGCAAATATTAAATAAAAATATTTCAAATATAACTTCAACAGAAGAGGTAAGAAATAAATTCAGTTTTACTACTGGATAATGTTATTAAATATTAAACACGAGCGAAATGAGAAATGTAAATGTTTGCAATTACATTAAAAATATTACCAACTTTCGGAATAAACTAAAAATTCTTAAAATCTTGTTCAAAGAAAATTGATGTCAGCATTGTAAATTTCATTTAGAAAAGTGTTGGCGAAGAACAAAGTGGAATAACTCAAATTTTTATAGTTTTAGCATCAACTTTTCATAAATAAAAAAAAATGAATAAATAAATAAAACCAGAATAAGCAAAACAAAAAAACCGAATGATACATTCCATTACATTTTTTTGTTTTAAAATTTTGAGATTTTTTCCACAGCACAATGACTATGTGAAAAATTTAAATATTTCCTAAAAAGTTATAATTCAAGACAATTACTTACTTTATGACCGCATATTTATTTGTTTTGTCCTGAAAAAATTTTGAGTCATAAGGGGAACCTCGTATTTTGAATAAAATCTTGAACTTTAAACCAAATCTTGAATGTGGCGAAAGTCTTAAATGTAGCATGAAATCTTGGTCGTCGATGATAATCGTGTGGCTTCAAAATGTTTGACTTTTTTTTTAAAGTGAAACACAGTAGTCTTCCTGTAGAATTAGAGCACTCGCGACGTTTATAACCAATCACTTTTAGTCCACTTTTTACTACTACTACTTTTTTTAAATGTTCCTAAAAACGCATGGAACACTTGTCACAAACGCGACAAACGAACGAACAATTCACTACAGATATAACCGCATCATCGTATTAAACGTTTAATTTTTGACTATATTCTCTTTAATTGATAATTCTCTTTAATATGTGGTTTCAAACATAAAACTGCTGATTGTGCTGAGTCTGCCAATTCCCATATTAATTAAATTGCTTATGTGAAAAATTAAGAATTAAATTATGAGGTAATTTAATCCGGTAATTTTCAATTATTTTTCGGTGTCATAGAAATCATGGACCACAGAAGCCGTGGCGGGCGTGCTCGGCTGGAATAAATTTTTAATTCCTTAGTATCCGTTTTAATCAGCAAATGTAATTTTTTTTTTATTAAAAAACTAACTATACACAGAGCCGATTATTAAATATAGGAACCCCAGCCTATATACATCGAAGCCAAATTATCAATATTAGTGGCTTCATTTACAAGAAAATTAACATGGCCTTCAGTTGACAATGGCATACTATTACCAAGAGTTCTTTTCACCTGCAACACATTAAAAAATAGTGTAATATTTTCTTTTAATTTTTTTTTTTTTTTTAATTTAATAACACTTACATAACCCTGAAGTCTTTCCTCTATACGTTTAACATCGGTAATAGCTTTTGGATCGGTTACTTCTAAGCTAGAGGCTACTTTGCCTTTCAAGCGATTGATGGCACCCAAATCATACACGAATGGCCTTAAAACAGACATTAAGGTTTTTGACTCATCTTTTAGAACCCGTAAAGTAATTTCACAGCACTTGCGAAACATTCCTTCTACAGCCAAAGGGCCCATAGCAAACACCATGTTGTGGGTCAGACGAAAAGGTACCACCTCTGGATATGCAAATGATTCACCTTGATTGAAGAGGCAATTAAAATCGACATGCACAGCATCGCCATTTGTCTCATCGAAAAGTATGTTTTCACCATGACGATCACCCAAGCCTAGTATGTAACCGACCATCGACATTACGGCTATTGTTTTAACATAGGAACTTCTTGCTTGATACCAACTGTGTGGCGACGAAAAACGTTGCTTAAACCATTCATGAAATACAGCTGGATGACGTGGTAATAATACATCTGTGAATATCGATCTTTTCTTTTCAATTGGATCTGTTTTAGGTATAGCGCATTGTCGCAACGCGCGATCTGGTATTCCTAAGCCGCGCATGCGATATATAGATACGCAAATGCCCCTAAAGGAATTCAGATTTGGCAACCACTCAACCAGACCACATTCCTCATTGAATGGTATGGCTGCATATGTTCGTATGCGTAAACGGCGATGACGCGCCTTTTTAGAAATAAGAGAATAATGGTTTATTTACTAAAGATTGTATAATTGGTTGGGCAATACGACTTCTTAAATTCCATTATAATTATAAAACAAAAAAAAATTTTTTTTTCTTCTACTTTTCTATTCCTATTTAACTTCCTTTCTTTCACTTTAAATTTAAACTTTTTTTTTATTTAGTTTATTTTTTAATTATTTTTTATTTTTACTACTTTGTGTTAATAATATTATAAATATATTAATGTATAGTCAAATGCATTAATGCATATTATATTTATTTGCGTGTGTAGTTAAATTCATAATTTTGCAAATAACTGATACATTAAGATTTTTTATAGA
The DNA here is from genome assembly GCA_963402855.1 of Ormia ochracea. Taxonomy (NCBI): domain Eukaryota; kingdom Metazoa; phylum Arthropoda; class Insecta; order Diptera; family Tachinidae; genus Ormia; species Ormia ochracea. The sequence goes on along the minus strand of OY727107.1, from coordinate 30,880,674 downwards.
TTTCAGTACATTAATTTTTATGAAATTTATTTTTATTCGGGATATTCCCCAATTTATTGTTATTTTGCTTTTGTGTCGAGCGGTTGGCCTGCATACCGTTGGTTCCAACTACTTTAACGACTTCTCTCACTTCACAATAAAATTTTTCTAAATTGGAGTATTTTTATGACGGAATATTTAAAAAAGATTTTAAAAAATCTCCTGTATATGAAGGTACTTACAGAAAATAATGTGAACAATTTTAAGTTGTCAACGAACTAACGAAGAAATACTCATATTAAAAAAAAACAAGTTTAAATTTAAAATCAAATAAAGAAAAATTCACTAAGAGAAGCAAAAACTTTGACTCAGACGCAATTTATCACACTTACCTTGGAATCCTGATTTAAATAACGTTTAACTAGACCGTTAAATTCCATTAGGCGGAAATCCTTGCGCAAATCATCTTTAGGTTTTACCATAACATTGTAAGAAACACCATCAGTGCATTCAATGGTGATTTTTTTGGGCTTCGCGGCCGATCTTAATATGACTATTTCTTCGCGGATGCCCCTTAAGTAAATACAATTTGGAAACGGATTACTTGGTACAGCAGATGCATTTGCTGTAGCATCGGCTGATGGCGATGCGTTCAAATTTAATGGCCCTGCGGTCGAGATAATGGGAAAAGATGGTTGCATATATTTTTCAAACGGCAACATTATTCTCGAAAAATTGCTATCCTCAAAAAGCAGAGGAAGTTGGCGAACTAAAGAACTTAATTGATAGTTGCAATCGAAGCTTACTTCTTTATTTGTCAAATCAATTAACCGCTCGGCCAACATGTTAAAATCATTGAGTAATTTTTGAAAAGCAGGTTTGTTGAGGCGTGCATCGGTAAAGATGAGACGGCAGCGTTTCATGCGAGTGTTATGGCAAGATTTAAATATAGGGAGCAGCATCCACAAAGATTGTTGGGGAAAGTGTTCAATAAGCTTAATGAAAATGTTTTTCAAATTATGAAAGACTTCCGGAGACGGATGGCAAATTCGTGAAAGTAACTGAGAAAATGCAGTGTAAAATATAGAAGTGGGCAACATGGTCACGCAATTACTTATCATATCATTCATTTTTTTTGCTAATTCTTGAAATAGATGTACTTTACTGATTTGACTATGTTCCGCAGCGTGACTGGCGTCTGTCATCGATACCAATTGCGAAGTAAAGTCTAACCATATGCTAAGCACACGTGGCAATGACTGATACACATTGGCATAGCCATACTTTAAAGATTTTGCATAGTTTAACATTATATCCAGTAGCAGACGACAGCCATTGTCCGATTCTTTCTGTTCTCGTGAAAAAGAGTCATAGATTTTGTCCATGTATTGAGAATAGTGTACCAAATATTTTTCGCATGTGCGATTGACGGCAACAGCTTCTTTGAAGTAGCGTAAATTCACCTCAGAGCATATATTCATGGATTCAGCGTTGTAGGAGGCTTGTAAGAACTTTGACTCCGCGTAGAGATGACGACTTGTAGTATCTAGTTTCCGCAGATCACCTCCACATTTTGCTTCAAGTACTTTAATCCTCTCTTCCAGCAGTTTGAAGCAGTTGCTTTGATCGCCTTTTTGCCACAAAAGTTTCGCTTTTTCCAGAAATAATGTCAATGGTTGATACTGTTCTGCTTTCATAACAGAGATTTGAGCCTGCTGCAAACAGCCTGCTTCACGATTCATTTGTATTGTGCGCAACCATAATTTAGCCAGATGATCATTTATTTTGTGGTTAACATTTTCTATAATATTGCTAGCAGCACTAGGCAAGTGATGTTTTATAATCTTTTGGGTTTCTAATAGCAAATTACGTCTAAAGCATAATACCGGCTCTAAAACACGTGCAGTCGGTTGTAAAACTTCTAACCGAGCATCCCAATGGCTGAAAAATTCTTCCAGTTCTAAGTAGCAGACATCTGATAATTCCGCTTCTTGTTTGTGTGAGATGTTATCTATAGTATATTGATTCACTTTGTTAATGAGCTGTTTATTACTCTCCAAATCATTCAGAAGGTGTAAACGTATTACCTCGTGGTAGGAATGCGTATAAGAATTTCCCGTTACTACGGAGCAAGATCTCATGGAACTAACCACATTGCTACATATAACATCTAGTTGCTCTACAAAATGTTCGAATGATTGCGTTGGTTGTTGGTTGCTTGGTTGGCGGAAAAGCAAAAACGATTCGGCGCATTGTATATTCCAATTGGTAGTTTTACGTTTAACAACTGTATCTTCCAACAACTCCTGCAAGTCATCGTAACGCCCCAAACGCCAAAGTAATTCCGATTTGCATTCTTTAAAGTAATCATCAGTATATTGATCGGCCAATTTTTGCCATAGACCATCCGTAATGAGAAGAGCAGTTTCAGGATTGTCCAGTCGTAAATAGCAGTCAATCATTCCTAAATTTTAATACATTGTAAATTCAATTATGTAAGATTTTTCTAATTTTGTTTTATTTAATCGATTCTACTACTAATCTATTACCACAGCTGTATCAAACGAGTGAAACACGAAAGTGATTGCGAAAAAAATCATTAAGAAAAGCAAAAGCATGGCTCCTAATAATCTAATACTTCATAAAACAGTGAATTCCAGTCCAAAGTAATGTTAGCAAGACCATAACGAAATCTAAAAGGATGTGTGAAAAACAGGTCTAAGATTACTATTGAAATAGAAAATATTGAGTGCGTACAAAAACTTTGTCATTAGTCAAAGTTACATGACATTACTTTAGATGACTACGCAACACATTTCGCTAAAACTTATCAGCCATTGCGTAAATCAAACTAGGCGATAACTGTCGTTTTTTAAAGAGAAACTCAAAGCTGCTAAAACAGTTAAACTTAAAGATATTTAGTCGTTATCCGCATACCATATATTTTAGGAGTAAAGCTAAAATATTTTTTTCCATACAGAACAGGAGAGAAAAATAGAAAGACAAAGGCATTTATATCTCTTGTGTTGTATAATCGATATTCTATTTAAACATTATTGTTCTGTCCTCTTTTCACTAATGAAGGGTAAAATCTGATTTACACACGTTAAAGTTTTCTCTTCCAATCTGGATTTTTTTAATCCAGATTTTTTTAAAAAAACGAGAGTGTATACGTATTTCTCTGGGCTCTCATACAAAATCAAGACTTGAACAAGAAAACTATTACTATTTACTATTTAAATTTGTCTAATTTATGGTTTACACTACGAAATTTTTCCAGCACAAATTGTATTTTGTGGAAGAACGATAAAAAGGAAATATACAGTTTTGTATTACTCTCTCCCTCACTCTCGTTAAACTTTCGTTTACAATGGCTTTTTAACTTCGTGAAAGAATTAGTAAATGAAATAATAATTAATTTAAGTAAATACCGAAAAACACAAGCAAACTGGGCCTATCGTAGAAGGTGTATAGAACTTGCCACCAATTACATCCTCTCGAGAACCACTGATGAGACTACCTTTGCGTTAGTGCAATTTTCACTAATGCAATGCATGTGATGTAAGTTTTAAAACGAAACGTAACTTATTTTTAATTAAAACTAATAAAAAATTATTAAAATTACCTTTAATATGATCCTGATTTATTTGGTGATCGTCTTTGGACAATAACTGTTCATAACACGTGATTGTCTCTTCTGGCTTATCGATCAAACGATTAACCAAAATCTCTTCTTCCAAAGATAAATTTGATTTCTTCTTGTAAACGGCACCTTCTACCGAATCTGAATCCATTAATTTACCATGAATTTCGATTAGAAATGATAACTGCTCTTGCAAACGTACATTCGGCTCTTCCTCAATGTACTCTTCTAAGTACATCAGTGATCTCGCGTACTCACCCGAGTTATAATTAGCTTTTGATATTAATGCCTTATTGAACTTCCTGACAAATGTTTGAATATTTTGGAAACGATCATCAGTTTGTGTTAATTTCCCATTAACCATATTTACTTTTTGCCAATCTCGAATCCATCTTTGCAAAAAATCTATTTGCTCGGAGCAAAGTTTAGTGCAAGTTTGTGTCAAAGTTTCGAAGGATTCAAAGGGTTCACAATTAGTCGATTCAAGTGGTTTTCTTTCTGCATAGTATTTGCTGGACTTAAATTCTTTATAGCCAGATGGTTGCATTTCTTGTTGAGTGACATTGTCACAACTACAAAAGTTAAAAACAGCCATGAACTCTTCATAGACTTGCTCTGCTTTCTCTTGAGTACACTCTTGTAATGCATGCAATAGTATGTAGGGAAAAAATACCGCCAATATGTTGGTGTCTCTTTTAATACTGGGTTTATAGGAATCTAGCAAATGTTTTGTTTCATCAGTTCGCACCATTTCAATAAGACGGCATGCCCAGGCAAACGACCAATCTTCATAACAGCGGCATAAACTACTTTCAAACAGAGGATGTTCGGTTAATTTATTTTCTCTTTTGGACCCAGTGTAGCACGATGTAAGCAACGGTTCCATTACTTGTTGCATTCTGATCGGTAGTGCTTCCCAAACGTTTAGTTTTTTATTTTCTTTAGGCGAAACGCCAAAAATCGATAAAGTTTCTTGTATAGCCAACGAAAAGTTATCAACATATTTTGTATCTTTTTGAAATTGATAGGACTTGCAAAGCTCTGTTAGAGCCATTATTGCAAAATCATCCGTATGTATGCTTAAAGATATTCCAACCGAGTTCATAAAGGAGAAATTTGACGACATGTAACTGGGATCAATGGCACCGAGTTCGCCTAAACATTTGGCCGAAATCAAACTCATATTTCGATCTTCATGCCTGCAGCCTTTCATTAGTTCATCAACGATTTGTTCGATCAGTGGATCAACTGGCACGTTATTCAATATCATACGATTTATTTCCAAACGACTTTTTGCTATGAAGGATCTCATATATTTTAGGCCATATATACGTACTTGAATATTTTCATTACAAACTTGTTTGTAAAGAAAACTCAATTTATCTACCACATTATTTCGTTCCATATTTAGAATCTCAGTTTGTCGCGAAACATATTGTCTTATATTCGGCCTTACATCTGACATATTCTCCAAGAAATACAAATCTGGTATATAAGCACCCAACAAGCTATCGTTTTTCATTATCAAATAATCGTATATATCATTGATTTCCTGGCAATTTGTAGCCATTAGCGGCTGCAACGAAGCCACTATACGACTCAGTGATGGGCCAAGTTCTTCAGTATGGACGATATGTAAGAATATATTCCATATCTTTAGGCAGATATTTTGCAAATGACGATCTTCCAATGTGAGTACAAAACTTAACATAGCAATGATTTTAAAACGAAATTGTGTGACATTGTTTGGCCCAATTAAACGCATTATCTGACCCAGACTATAAAGAGTCTCTTCTTTTAATGGCTTCTCGAAATTGGGTTCAGCTAAGCAGCTTTGGAAATAAGTTATAACACCCAGGAAGCGATCTGTTATGAAACTTGCAAACTCCCGTGTAGGAGTTTTAATAGATTTTTGCATAGCCGACGTGGAACTTGTGCCAACTTCATTTGGCAACAAGCACTGAAAAGCTTGCATTACAAACGTGGGACTGCGATTGAAATATACAAGAAATTCAGAAACGGTTTGCTGTGGAGAATATTAAGAATATAAATAAGTATTTGTTGATCTGTTTAAAGTTACTGCTTTTTTTGTTTTACCTTCACATCCGTATTCATCAGTTCGCTTAAACTTGATCCTGTGCACTTGCTTATGAACTCTATGCAGGCATTGCCAATCTGCGCGTCTTCGGTTAGGTAAATGTGTGTGTAAATGCGAAGAAAAGATATTACAAATAAATTGATTACAGATTTTCGTGTTATTTTTGAAATAGTGACAATAAGTCCTTTGCACAGGGGCTCCTTGACACAATATGGCAAAATCATAGTAACCAACAGGCGGTAATATTTACAAATGAATTCCTGAACACACGAAAAGCCCAGCATTTTGGTAAACTATAATTAAAGATAACCGAAATTTGGTTTCATTAGCCAAACGTGTAATTAGCAATTTGATTGGAAAAAAATACTTGTCACACCAAAAAAAAAAAATAGGTTCGCAACGAAACTTGACTATGTATGTATGTATTAATATATACACTTATTAAATACATTAATAAATTAACTTACCGCATTTAAAGATCTTGTCATTCGTATGCCTTTAGTAAGGTATACATAGATTATTAGTTTCACTACTAAATTTAGGGCATCCCGCTTATACCAATTCCACAAGTTAATGGGCAGAATATTATAAACGGTGCACATTTCACATGCTGTCAATATGGCTTCATGCACCACCTTAGACGCCGGATGAAGGAGATAAAAGAATGTCATTTTAAAGAAATGGAAAAGCCAATGTTCAGCAAGTAGACCACTTTGTGTGCAGCAGGCAATAATTTCTAAAATTGCCTTTTGATGTTCAGATGTTTGCGTCGGTTTTAAAGAGTCCATAACTTTTCCCAAAAGGGATACAGAAAGTTTGTGCAGAAATTCTGGTTCGCTTTCTATAAATTTATGCAACACCGAAGACAGTGTGGGCAAGTAGAGTTGTGTCAGATCGCTAATGACAAATATTGCCTTTAAACAATCCTCTGAGCTAATATGGCAATAGTTTAAATGGTTTTTTATGAGATACAATTCTTGATTTATAAATAACTTCTGCATAAGTATTGTCTTCATGTCCACAGGAAGTTTTTGATTTTTAGAGGGCCCTGTGGATGAATTACATTTAACAGTAATTACAATCATTTCTTTCTCAAAATATTCCCATTCCTTAATGCAGTTTGATGTGCGTAGAGTGAAAATGAAACACTTCTCACAAAAGACATCACTTTGAAATAGGAGTTCGCAATTAGATTCCAAGATAGTTGAAGGAAAAAATTTCTTTATAAGCACAACCTTATTTGTTTTAGCATTGAAGCAGGCTAAAAGCTTAAGCATTTTCGTGAGGGCATACGCTGTTTTAACATTTGCTGATGTAAATTCTTTTATTAGAAATTCAAGGCCAAGCCACTGCTTGGCCACAAATGTAGGCAGGCAAGAAGTAAACTTTAAAATTAAATTATCCCGCTCCTTTCCAAATCTAAATATTTGTTTAGCAGCAGCTTCTAAAGATATTTCAATATTATTAATAGCAATTTTGCTTTTTATGTTATCAATATTGGTTAGCATTTCTAGGGAAAGTTCTAAACTAATTGTATCAGTTTGGAGATTCTCAATAACATTCAAATTTTTAAATGGCTGTAAAACGACTTGCAACAATTTAATTTCCAATTGGTCTGTTATTTGACTTGTTATCATTTGCGATTGAAGCATTAACGCCGCTATAATTATTTCGTTTGTTTCATTTATTGAAGAGCAGTTAGAATGGCAAACTTTTGAAGACCATAATTTCAATTGTTCGCTCCATTTATCAATATCAATATGGGTTTGCAGCTTGATATCGGTTTGAGGTCTTTTTAAAATTTGGCTTATATTTTCAATCGTTTTTAATGTATCCAATTGTTGCTGATGGAGATTAAAATGTTCCCATTGTCTTAAGCTATTTAGGCATTCGCGAGCTAGTTCAAATTGTTGAATATCATATGTATCCAGTTTCAAGAATTTCTCAACTCTTAATTCAATGAACTTATAATACTGTTCCTGTCGTTTTATATCTTTATTATTTAGCAAATATACTGGCAGTAGACGCATAACAAAGGGATAATCCTCTATAATCCGCCAGAATAAATTAATAAAATTTCCTTCTTGATCTTTAAGTACAGTTAACGATTTTAATATTTGAAACATTAACGCCATTAAAGCTTTTAAAACATCTGTTAAGTTGGTGGTGGGTTCAATGGCGCGAAAACGTTGCCATTGATGAATTTCATAAATATATTCCAATAGAAGAAAGCAATGGCGGATGAGTACATCTTTTTGGTGAACTTGTGGCTGCAAGGTTTCTAAAATTTTCAAAAAACTGCAGGATTCCTCAACAAAATCATGGAAAGTATTCAATTCAAAACAGTGGTTATTTAGCCACATAGGTATGTAATTCCACATCATCGTTAGGGCTCTTAGACTAACCTCAAATACGTGCTCTAATTTGGCATTAAGACATGTAACTTTTTCAAAGAATTTACTCAAGTATTGTATACAATAGAGTTTCGTTGAAAAATCACATTCTTTTAAAGCCTTCAGTATCGTTAGTGTAGAGTTTTCAAATGTTGCAGAACAATTAATATATCCAATATATAGACCATGATGTAGAACTTGCAATAATGCCTGCACGTACTTGTCAACGTGGGCAATATCAACTTCGATTGATGGAAAAAAAAACTCTGCATCTATTTCTTTAAGACAATCATCATTTGAAACGAAAGCTGATACTGAAAGACGCCTACCCACTTCCTGTTGGCAGGAGAGGTCCACTTTGGAGTATTCTACACAAAGCTGATCTATGCCCGTTATGTAGGCGTTGATCAAAGTTTCAAATAATGTACCTCTATTGATTAAGCATGAATTTAACAATTTACGTTGCACTGTAAGATTCTGCTCGTTATTCCTACAAAGCATTGAAATGGTTAGTGAGAACGCATTACAGATCCATACGTGCACTCATACATATATATATACATGAACATAAATATCTACCTCAACACATTCCAACACTTACTCATAGTCCCGGTCATTTTCCCACTTCAGAGACTTCACCAGTTTGTTTACCAGCCACAAAATAAATGCATCCTGAAACTGGTTGACACTATCTTTCACAGAATACCTTATGAGACTTGGCTCCTTGCACAAAATGTCATCAACAAATCCAAAGACATCACTGAGTTCAGTTTCGTTACGATTAACTAAATTGTACAGCAATTTCCACATATCTTTACGCCGGTCCGCCATTGTTTTAATCAATTTTCAGCAATTCTAATAGCATTTCTTTACATTGATTCAAAATAAAGCATTTTTGGTTGCAAGAGGCGCGCTGCGACATAAGGCAACTTTATTAACAAGTTAATATCTACAAGTGAATGGTAATAAATGTTAAGTGATGCCAACCGTGCTGTAATCAAGGGGAACTATATATATTTTTGGTAATATATTTTTTGATATTCTCAAGATCTTTCACCTTTTAAGAAGAGCATTGCATCGCGTTTATCAATGTTATATGATTAGCATTTGCTGAAGTAATGTCCCTTAAAGCCATGGTTCACTACTCTACACAGTCGAAAGATTCATCACAAGATAATCTGATTTGTAACATCCTGTTTTAAAAAACCGCATCCAAATAGTTTTGTAGGTGCCACATTATCCTACAAATATAATGCAAATAATTTTTTTTTCTTGATTGAACTAAAAGCAAGTCTGATCGCATGAAAGTTTTCATAAGCTTTTGCCTATTGACATATTTTTTTTCCAAGGCAAAAAAATTTGTCATACAGATCCGTTTTTAGACACACTTCCTACATAGCCGTGCAATTTGTCAAATTTGACATGGGTTCTGAAAAAATATAATAGTGTGGCATAAAAATGTGCAATTTTTCTGGCAAGCAAAAGTTTATGAAAATTTTCAAAAGATGATAGTTTTCGGGCAATCAGAATTGCTTTTACTTTAAGTAGATGCAAAAAAAAATCCTGAAAAAGTTTTATTATTAAAGATTTCTTTATAGTTGTTTTTATTATGACAATCAACTTTTTTCTACACCACCAAATATATGGGATTTTAATTTGTTTATATTTTACAATTTGTAATTCACTTAAAGGCCTTACTTCAATATCGCACACCACAGTATACTTTTTAAACATAGAATAACCTCCCACACAATATTAACACATGTCAAATTTGGCATGTATTATGAAAAAGTATTATAATGTAACCTAAAACGGAATATAATTTTTAGACATCCGAATACCTCTTACAAGAGTTTTTGAAAATTTTCATAAAATGATAGATTTCGTCTGATCAGGGTTAATTTCACTTCAAAGTGATGAACAAAGAACGACTCATTTACACGAAAGTAATATCAAGTCATAGCCTTTTACATTATAAAATCTAAGAAAAATGGCGTATGATAATATGGTGGTACACTATATTATCCATGTATTACGAAAATATATGTTTTATGTTTTTCACATACAAACAAAGTAATTTATTCTACTTGGCGCTGTAAAAAACGGTTGATTACCATACTAATTTAAACTATAAACAAAACTTTAATAATAATATACTTTTTTGTTGCAATGCTTCACAGAATAATTCTTTTTTCGTCCGTTTGAAGTCAAATCAACCCTGATCAGACGAATTATCATTTTATGAAAATTTCCAAAAACATTTGGAAGTAGTATTCGACTGTCAAAAAAATAATAATGTTTTAGATTACAATATAATAATTTTTTATAATATATCCCATATTTGACGTTTTAATACTGTGTGGAAGAGTGAAACAAGGCCTTAAGGCACATCCATAAAAAGAAGCACATATTAAATCTAATGGATCTTTTTCTAATTTTGCCTTTTTGCATACTTTGTCGCAACAGGCAAATCTTAAAAAAAAATATCGGCATAATACTCTTCATTTATTATCTTGACAGCAGCAAGACTAAATTTTTTGCTAATACGCTTTACCTATTCATGTGAAGTTCACTGGTACAATGTTTTTGTTAGTGATTGAAGACCGCGTTTTGTAAACTCAAGAAAGTCGCCTGCACCGCCATACAAAATATATATTTGAAAGTAATGCCAAATCATACGAAAAGCCGTTAAAAACTAAGGATAACAAGTTCAGTAGTCGATAATTCATATTTTTCGTTATGTTGTACATTTTCGAATAAATATTATAAAATATTAAAGAAAATAATACAAAATTACGCATTAAAGAAAATAAACAGCTTGTTGCAGTGAACAAATGGTTATTAATATAATAAGAAACAAGAGTATTAGTTTAAATTTTTATAAAAGTATATCAATTTATTTTATTTTTTCTACTGTGTTACAAAATTTGTGTGAGTGTGTTTTACACTTGCTCCAAGTAAATTTTAAAAACAAAAAACTATTCAATCGAGTACGTATTTAAATTTAACGATGGTCATTTTGAAAAATGGACAATTTTCCCAAACCGGAAGAACTTTTATAGTTTTACAATTATACAATAAAATATACACTAAACACTGAAGTCAATCTTAATATTAATAAACTTAAGATTAGAAAATTGTGTTACTAACTTTACTTTTTAAATAAAATTATTCGCAAATACAAAAGTCTAGTCATAAAGCAGAATTTATATATGTATTTAACTTTTACTTTTAACAAAACGCTCCTCTCTGCGCGAATTATGACTACCATTATTTAAGGAATGATGTAGGTATTTTAACGGAGTCACTACAATGACCAATGACCAAAATATACCAAACTTGTAAGATCTTACTTTAACTCCATACATCAGCTGAGTAACGTTTTTGAGCTTCCATTTTTTTAAGATATTGCACAGCATCGGCTTCATTCATGTTGCCTTTGGTCGATAAAATTGTAACTAAAATATTTCTTACATCTACAGCCATGTTCTTAGCATCGCTATAAATGATAGTTTTATTTTGTTAAATATATATAGTAATATAAATTTTTTAACAGTAACAAACTTACCCGCAAATATAGAAATGCCCCTTATTTTCACCTATAACCTTCCATAATAAATCGGCATCTTCCTCAATTAGATGTGTAACATAGATTTTTTTATCCTGATCACGTGAAAAAGCTGTTTTCAATGTAAGTGTGCCTTTTTGCACATATTCTTCCAATTCTTCTTTGTAAATAAAATCCTCATTCTTTTTTCGACATCCAAAATACAGTACAGTATCACCAACTACTTTGCCTTCATCCCGTAAAAATTGGCGTTCTTGTATAAAACCTCTAAATGGAGCGAGCCCAGTACCAGGGCCAACCATTATAATAGGAGTTTCCGGTTTAGTTGGCAAACGGAATTGCGATTTACGTATAAACACTGGAACTTTGACTTCAACGGAAGAAGGTTGTTTGCCTTTCAAAAATGTAGTTGCTACACCCTTGTTAATACGTCCAGTAGATGTTTTGTATTGTACTAAAACAGCAGTAATGTGAACATCTGTGGGATATAACTGAAATGAACAATAAATTTTTTTTTTAATTTTTTTTTTTATATTTAATTTTGTTTAAGACTATAATTTTTAAATATATCAAAAAATTGATCGTTTCAAATTCCTTTAATAATGTGCAGAATATACATAAATTAAAATAGATAACGTTTTGTTAGCAGTATTTCCTCATAATTTTTAAATGTCACAACCATTTTCATTTTACTTTGCATTCATTTTAACTCTTAAGATTTATTAACTATGAAGTATGAAAATACATAATGTAAATAATTTTTTTCGGTAGCAATACGTGTGTTTCTGTGTGAGTTGTGTATATGCAGGAAGAAGTCTTCATGGTGTATTCAGTTCATGAAAGTTTAGCGAAATGTAAAATGAAAAGCTATCCTATATGTGGTTACATTGGTGTACCTCAGCTACATTGCTTCTGTATAATGGCCAGCGTACTGAACCGGAGGTCGCGTGTTCGATTCCTGTCTAGACACTGCGTGTTTTCTTGCAGTAAAGCCCAAAGCTTTGCAGGTTAAGTTAGTTAAAAAAAAAAATTAGGAGCAGACTGCTGCAAAGCATTTGGAAGCAAATAAAGAAAAACTTTTGCAAAAGTTAAACATTTTCGTCCGGTTCAAGTTGACCGGCAATCGTATATACGATTGCACAGCGCTTGCAAATACCAAACCCGTATCAATATAAATTGTGTCTCGTTGGGGAGTCGCTTGGTTTTGCATTAGCCACGCAGAGAAGCTCTAACCAAAGTTCATCAGGTGCTGCTATTTTGTTCTATAAAAAATTACCACCCGTTGTAACCGCTGAATGGCAACCAACATTTTAAATGAATTAAACAGCATGTATTAAAGGTGTGCGGACTTGCCATCAGAACTGAGGTTCTACACGAACCAATGGGAGGTTCTGCAGTTTGCTTGCATGCAGGCCATAGTTTTGTTTTCAATTTATTTGAACTCGAATGCACATTATGGCAAATTAAATTAATTTCAAAAAAGTTTCGGTGCCAACAGAAAATAAACATAATTTAGTTTACTCGACCAGTACGTCCTTTCATTTTGATCGCAAATCTTTTCTGCTAAGTATTTCTACAGTCGGAAATATCTGGCAATAACTTGAGATAAAACTTTCATGAAATAAAACTTTCGCTAGCATTCCGAACTAAACATTCCAAATAAAATGTAACCTTACGAGCACATGCTACGGCAAGAAGACACGTTAGATACAATCATATTATAGTCTTACCACATAGCAAATAGAACACTAGCAAAGCCAAAAAAAGTATAGAAAGAAGTATAGAAATGGTTATGCTAGCTTCTTTTCCAGATCGCGAAAATATTTAAATACACCATATTATTTGATACATTTTTTTATGCACAAGTAAACTCTATTTTTTGAGCAAAGTTTCAAAGCTGTTTTTAATGTATCAAAAGTAAGAAAGATCATTCCAATTTTACGCATTCTCTGCTTTTAACAGCAATTTAATAACATCAGATTAATTTTTCTATGCAAATTTTATATAGATTATATACATACAATGCAAATGTATACACAAATATATAATTATTTTTTAAGAAAATGTGCTCATTCGAAAAGTACAGAACTAAAAAAAAAATAAAACGAATAAGAAGAAAAATATTTTTCTTGGCGAAAAACTTATGCTATAAAAATAAAAATATTTTAATTAAAACAATTTCATTTGCACCAAAATTTAAAAAAAAAATTAAATAAAATTAGAAAATTAATTAAAATCTAAATTAAGAAAATTAAGAAAAGTTCAAATTTGGAGTAAAAAAGTGTTTTAATTATGAAATTTTATTTGTTTAAACAAAATTAAAAAAGGAAATTCATTCAAAAAATGAAACAAAAAATAACACAGAACCAAAATTAATACATTTCGTGAGTAAGCAGGAAGATTTGCGATATGTTTTAAATATCATTACATGCATTACATTGTTAAAATTGTGGTTTAAAAAAATATTTTCAATTTTTTAATATCTAAAGAGGACAAAAACTTATCCAACATCTACAGACATTTTGCGTAAGTGTGAAACAATGTTTTATCACTTAACTTAAACCTTTTGAGTTACTGTGTAACTCGATTCGAAAGTACTAGTACTAGAAGTCATTACAACAACCTGTTTCGATTTTTAGTCAATGATTTATGAAACACTACTATACTTCATGCTTCCAATATGATTTGAAACTGCTACTATTCTCATTGATATGAAGTTGTATTTGAAAAATATAAATAATAAATATAACACATACCTTCGACGATGAAGAAATTGAGTAGAAACGTGGTTGCAAACGCGGCAGCAATTCACAAACATGATCAATTGGTGGTTTACATGATTTTATGTCTTCCAAAATATGAACAATATTCCTACACGAATTTTGAATCCAATTTTGATACTTCTCCTTGCCCTCCGGTGTAAGTGATGTCATGTTGCGTAAAAATTCCTTATCAGCTTCGTCAGTACAATATTCAGCCAATTCCTTTAAAATATGAGTTCTTGGTATGGCAGTTATTTCTAAATAATGAGTTAAAGCGGTACGATATGTAGTAGGGCATGGAAAGGGATGTTTCTTGCTGCTATCTGTGTCGGTATTGATCAGAGAGAATACAGTGTCTAAATTGGCATGACATAATTTGCCTAATTTCTCAACCAAATCTCTGTCATTAATGGGGTACATAGCAACGTGATCGCCGGCATCGTAACGCATTTTTGAGCCTTCGATGTTTAATTCAATATGCATGCATGAGCGGTCTCCACCTTGGTGCAACTCACGATTAACACGCACGGTCGCAAGGAAGGGATTTTTAGCATCGAAGGGAGGTCGTTGGTTTTGCATAGAATGAAGACGGGCAATTTCGCCGCTGTAAATGCGATCAGGTTGCACATCCGGCTGTTCCAATAAACGGAATTGACGAATAAGAACTTCTTCGCCGCCACCTTCAATACCAAAGAAATCACAGACGGCAGGCCAAAAACGGTCCTTCCATGTAATGAAGTCATCTTCAATACTATGGAAAAATAAAATTAGTTATTTAATATTTTTACAGTTATTTAAAATTTAATTGAACATACTTCGCATCGTCATCACCTAAACCAAGTTCAAAGACCCTGGTGGCGCCCAATTCCTCCAGACGCTTATCAACATATATGGCCACTTTGTTGTAGTGTTCATAAGTTTTATTACCTAAACCAAATACCTGGAAAATGGGTAAGTTGAAAAATCAGTCTTTACCAATGAATTATATTATTGCAATTGCTCAATTCAGAAGCCTTGTTGTGTCGTTTGTAATAATTTCTCAAAATAAAAAATATTTTAAAACTTATTTATTTAAAATTATTTATTAAACGATATGGCATTGCTTATGGATTGAATAAAATTTATAGCCAGCTCAACCGATGTAGAAACAGAAATATATCATTTATAAATCGAAGGTACCCGTCCGTACCCGTTTTTTAAATTGTTTAAATACTAGATTATTATGCAAATTGTCTAATAACACAGCAGCCAATGTCCGGTGTCTATCACATATCACATGCTCATTAATTGAAATATTACAGTTCATTAATAGCGATGTGGGAGGTAATGGAGTTGTTTTTAGCGATTGTAATGATTTTTGTACCATTTGTTTTGATCCCAATTTAAGGGAATACACGTATTTTAACATTTTATTTTTTAATATCAAGTGAGTGTGCAGTTATTACGCAATATTCAACATGTTTTTATAAATTTATTTATTTACATTTTAACATGTTCAGAGAGTTATAATTTAGTTAACCGCTCTTTTTATTTAAATGAGTTCGCATTTTTGTTTAATTTATTTATGCATTTTCCTCTTTTATTCAAAACAATGGAAATGAAAGTGTGCTGTTAAGCAATGGATTGGAATTTATTGTTGTCCACCGCACGTTGGCAGGGCTGAAAAACAATTCAGTATTTGTATTTACCAACCCTGGTAGAGAAAATTGCAACAGCGTTGTATTTTCTAGTCAACTAAGTTTCACGCACTACAACCGTTACATTTAAATAAGTAGTTCTTAACAATCCAATAATTTAATACCAGAAGATTTAAAGCATGATAAGTAATTTTTTAATTATTTGCGAACAGGGTAAAATACTCAGTTATATGTCTACAACTAATGTCGTTCTTTGTTTGATGCATAAAATATTTTTTTAAGAAATATTAAAAGCGGTATAAAAATAAATAATTGTGTTCTTTTGAAAATACAGCAACTTTAAAAAAATGAGAACAGCTAACAAAAATTAAAACAAATCAGTAAGTATGAACTAGTTGTAAGGGTTTTGTTTTACAAATTTTGTTATAATAATAAAGGAATTAGCTCATTTCTAAACTACTTAATTTTATTGTCATAAATATTACAGATCGTAAAGTAGTTCTACTGTCATGTTTAAAATGTGTATGGTATTTGAAGTAATGTATGGTACTGAAACAATTATGTATCCGGTGAAAAAAAAATAACGCACACGTTATACATTTTGTTTAGAGGAATGCCGCGTAAATACTCCGGAATGGAATTGTGTTCTTTGCAAATATATATTGGATAATTATGCAAAGGTAATAATAGTTGATCTCATGCCGTATCCCCAGTTTGTAACAGGAATTCGATTAGGGAATTATAAAAAATGTATTGGTGGGCACTACCACAAAGATTTGCTTTTTGTTGCAGCTTTTTTAAGGTTTCACAAGAGATCAAAAATTGTATTTTCAAAAAATTGTATTTGTTCGGGGCTTACGTGACTTTTTAATCGTCAAATTTTTACGTATGCATGTACAGACATATTTTTTGTTAGTTATGCATGTACAATGTTATTTAACTATAAGAATTGTATTTCTTCTTCATCATTAAAATAAAGTTAAGGACCAGATTTGTAAATATGTATATATGTACGTATGCAAGTATGTGTACTATGTGTATATGCATAGCCAAAAAACTATTTACACAATATTCAATCGTATCTAATTTGTTTGCTCCGTTTCTACATTTCTATTCAAATTAATTGTGTAGTCTACGTTTAACGTGAATTAAGTAAAGTGAAAATAATATAATATTATAGACTTTGTGTTCACCTAGTTTATAATATATATACCTATATATATTTATAATATATATACGTATATATATATTTATATGTTTGCATGCCTACGTGCATACAGAGTTCGCAAAAAGTAAATAAAAAATAACGCAAATTTAGTACACCTCTTCTAATCAAAGCACCTTTCTATCTTTATGTTTCAAATTGCACAAAAAGTCCAAAAATTAAATTTAAATTTCCATTAACAATTACGATAATATTTATAGAATGGAAAGTATGATTTCTATTCTACATTCTTTATTCGGTTATTTCTTAAACAAGCAACGCAAATTAAAATTATTTTTAGTACTTGTACTAGAAAAATGTATAAAGTTTAATAGGAAAATAGTTATTAAATTAAACTGCATTTATAAATTTTTTATAAATTTTGGATAAATTGTAATAATGTGACAAACCGATCTTGCTTTAATATCACACAAAAATGTAGGCCGAAACCGCAGCATAAATGCATATATGTAAATACAAATATTACAAATTATATGTATGGCAAAAACCCCTTCCGCATGGCGATTTTTGGCATTGTAAATCAAGAATTTACTGACAACAAAGAAAAGTAATTTTAAAAACAAAGTTCCAATGGCATTTGAAAAGGCGAATGCAGATATATATTTGTTAACAATGGAAGCTCATTCTGAAAGTTTGGTTTTTGTAAACTTGTGTTAAGCAATATTTATGTGCGTCTTGCTTTGAATCAAATTATCTAATACATGGCACTGAGAATGCCACTGATATGAGATTTACGAAAAAATAACAAAATGTATGTAAATTAAAAAATACAATTTTATACAATTTTTATATTCCACTGCATTTAAATAGGTTTAGTTCAAACGTGTGACAAAATTCTTACATATAGTCTATATTTGCGTACGTATGTACATACGTAGTGAAGGGAATTGTGACGACAAAAAATAAATCTTAATTGCCAGTCATGAGCTCACTATTTAGCGTTAGTTCATAAAACTTAAGTCCGGGTTATAGGTCGAATTTAAAATATATGATTTATTACAGAACGTGAACACAAATTTACAAAATAATAAACATACTTAAAGGTATGTATGGCTGTAAACTTTGTATGTTCCTGCATGTTTCTACACATGGGTCTTTCAATTAAAAAATAAGCAAAACAAATGCAGAATAAACTATCAATATCGTCAGCAGGCAAATTGAAGGATGTTGAAAGGGATCGAGTAAATGCCTTTAGGAAGATTTTGCACCTTACGCACATACATATGTGCAATGCGTACATCTAAAAAAAGTATACTTTTACTTAAAATTTAATTACTACATATTTATACATATGTATGTATGCATATATGAGTACGATAAAACTTTTGTTTGTTTTCGAAGAATCCATCGTGCGCATCTGAACAATTATGTAAGGATAAATATATATATATATATATATATATATATGTATGTATGTATGCATGTTTGTACGATACATGCATATTCATATCATTCATCACGTATGCTTTCCCTATAAACTGGTAATATTTTAAAAAATATTTTAATTTGCCAAAAATTTTAACATTTTTTCAAAATTTATTATAAATAATTTCTTTTGAGTTAGACTGGATTTATAGTCTACCACACAATTCATTAGTCTATGATAGCAAAAATTATATCAAAATTTCATCAAAAATCTTGCTGGCAATTAAAATATGTAATGCATGTGCATGTGAATGTATGTACGTATGTATTATACATGCAATTTGTAACCGACTATGAAGTAAAACATTACATATGAATCTCATAGAACCATTCAGATTATAAAATAAAATAAAGAGAATTTGATAATAAGAAAAAAAATTTAGGACATCGAAAGACTCGGACCGACTTATGTTATAAATTCCATCCTTCCAAATTTATACTTACAGCATAGTTAAGGCCAGTTAGATCTGCATCACCATTTGTAATCCATTCATAGAATTCCATAGCGTTATCTGTGGGATCGCCTTCACCATATGTGGCCAGGCAAAACACTGCCAACGAATTAGAAATATCTTTTAGTTGAAGTAGTTCTTCCTAAAAAAAACCAAAAAGGAACAAACAGCGATTAGTTTTCAAACGAGTGCAATAATTCTTCAAGCAAATAAACCCACCATATCACATTCTTCAGGATCAGCTACCATGCCTTTTAAGCGATAGCGTATACCTTCTTTAGCTAAACGGCCAGCGAATTCTTCAGCTGTGCCCGTTTGTGAACCATAAAATACGACTAGACTACGGCCAGATGCCTTTAATTTTTTTATAAATGAATTATCCGCGCTTGCGGTACTGCTTACTGTGGTAGGTCTAAATAAATAATAATAAAAGTAACTCTATGGTGCGGATTTATAAAAAACTTACTGTATTGAATAAGAGCGTATTGGTTCTTCTTCCTTCTTTCTGCTACGCATGAAATACCAGGCAGCTCCCGCTATTAATACCACAAGAAGAGCTATATCGAGTGTTCCCAAAAAGGGCGCATCACCATTAACCACTTCTTCCAACTTCTCACTGGACATTTTATTAATCTATAGTTTTAACAGGTAGTTAGACTGTAAAACAAAAACAAATTAATAAAAAGAACTGTTTATTTTTTATTTCCTATTCGAAACCTATAAATTGATTAAATATTTTTTCTTTTATATTTTTTTTATATTTTTTTTTTATTTTTTCGCTATTTCCTTATATTTTGTGCAAGTTGGCCATTGTAATATTTATTCCCAATATTCCAGTTTCTCACGGAAATTTTTGGAAAGATGTTATAGTCTGATATTTGTTCAGATTTCATATTAAGTAAGAAGTTAATCTATTCTGTGTTATGCTTTTATGCAGTGGTTCTAAATATCCACTTTATTTTTTCCAAATTATAAATATGTTTTATTCTTAGAATTACTAATGATCAGCAATAATTATTTATTTTTTATAGTAATAGGCATTTCAACGCTCTTTTCAATGGCTTTGGATAACATTTTGGTGGACTCAATACATGTTTATTTTGAAATATCTAAAATGCACCTTCCTAATCTATCGGACCGCAAAACAATATTATTTATGGGTATGTCAAGTCGAAACTATATACAATTTTACAGCCATGTTAGGGATATGCATTTATAAGTATTAATTTTTCTACAATAGTTTTCGTATAGGTTACATTCCATGACTGTATATAATAAGAAAGTGATTATTCGTTAAAAGAGTCCAAACAGTAATTGTATAATGAAACTTTTATTAGGGAATTCAAAATATATGTATCTACATATATATATATACCGATCCCAATAGATTTCTATATATGAACTGAATGCACATTAAAAAAAAAAGGAGTTTAGGCATTTTTACTTGAGACCAGCGATAAATCTATATTGCTTCTTCTGCTTTCCAATTATGATATCAAATTCAATATACGAGTATGTCAGCAGTAAACAAGATTATTTTTGAACATTTAATTAATGTAATCAAAAACTTATCAGCATTTAATTCAGCGCGTCTAGCTGCTACTTTATTAAATAACAATAAAAGTCCAGCATCTGTTTTTAATTATTTTCAAACATTTACACAGAATATGAGAATTTAATTTAATTTCAGCATACATAAAAGTACAACTACTTTTCCTATAAATAAAACATCAAATTTCAAACGACTGAAGGTTAATATAGAGGAAAACTTGAAAATAATGTGCAAAGAAAAATTTTATAATCATAGACTATTCCAATTATCTAATCCGGAATACAACTTTCAATAATATCTGTAATAGTCTGGCGAATAGTAATTAAAGCCTTTTATTTGATTAATAGAATATAATGCAATACAAAGCAATGTTAACATTGGTGGTGCAATTTATAATTCATTAAACTTTTTATTTCTTTTTCAAAGATTTCGCTATTAAAAAATGTATGTTTTGCAACTCTTAAAGAACTTTTCATTGATTGCATTTTATATTTTTCAATTCATATACATCAACTTTAAGACCTTTATTGAATGCAAATTTCTTTAAAATGTTCATTTGATTTAAGGCTTAGTAAAAATTGATAAAAGGACTAAGGGCTACCTACATTTTCGAAAGCTTTAACAACATGAAGATTTTATTGATTAATTTTTGTATACAGATTTTAAGAATTTGTGTAGAAAACAAGTGGTTCACATATGGATTTTGACTTTACAACGTTTGCCATACTTTTTAATATTATCTTATGGTCCATATTATTAATTGTAGTATCATCTTTGCGACAAATATTATAATCTGCTGACAAGTATTACAATACTTTTCTGTGTTAAAAAAAAAAAACCTATTTTCGATATAAATGGGAGAGAAAAAATTAGCTTCGTATATTTGAAAACAGGCCTCCACAGGTTTTAAATCTTTTCTTATAAAATACGATATTCAATACAATATTTGTAAGGCTAAGTTGCAGCGATTTTCTTACCATAACTTTAAGAATAGTTCTACGAAGACGGCTATCGACTTCACTACAAATTATACGACAGTTACTAATTATTCAATTAATTATTAAACATATACCTCTAATTATACAATAATAAACAAATTAAAAAAACTCAATCAAAATGATAAAAGATGTGATGATTAGTCCCGATTGTAACTAATTTTTGTTTATGCAGATGGATCACTATATTCCAACCGGATCGAAAATGCTATTAATAAATAAATGGACGATTCATGCATCAAACGTGAATGGAATAAAAGATATCACTCGCGCAACATAACGACTAATTCAATATAAAGAATTTGTAGCGAGAGTTCGTCTATTATACTGCATTTATCCACAAGTTCCCATTCACTTAAGCATTAGACTTTCGAGATAATTAATTGTAAAATAAATAAAGGCCCCTATTATGGTTCACAACAGTTGTAAATTTCATGTTGTATTTTTGAAATGGCGATTATGGTTTACAACCGTTGTCTTTAAGTGTGGTTGTCAGATGCATTTTTTTAAGAACAATCTCGTTAAATACACAGCATCTAGATGTTGTAAACCATAATCAGAAAAAGTGTAAGTGTTGTGTTGTCTGCTCTACAACACAACACTTAGGTGTTGTGAACCATAATAGGTGCATAATACATTTCTTAGGTTATCGATGATAATTTCAATCAATTAATTTTTAAAAGTGACAATTATTTAGCCATTGATTTATAGAGTATAAAGCATTAAGCAAATCGTTTCAAACAAAATTTTTTTAAAAGTTTTTTTATAAATTTTGAATATGTTTTACTTTATTTAAAATATAAAGTTCCTCCTAAAACACAACGCAAATGATTTATGTATCAAAAGCTTGAGAAGCTTTAAGGAGAAACCTTCATTCTGAAGCCTGCATTCAGCAATCCATAAATTGTGTACCATTGTATAGTCATTTTCTTTCGACTACTATTCGTTCCAAAGGATTCGTCATGTCTCTCAATTCAGACTTTAGTTATTTCTATTTAATTTAAATTTATTTATATGTTGCAAGATTGCGCGGCAAAAACTTTTTTCATTACTTCATCAGAATCAAATATCAAAATTTAACTTTTTTAAAGTTAAATATTAACTTACTCAACAAAAAGTTAAAACGTTTTCTAGATTTATTTATGTGAACATTGTTCTTCTAGTGAAACTTAGAGCAAAGTCCATTATTGCAATTTATAGCACCTGTTGAAAGAATGCGCCACAACTGTAAGTTTTCTAGACATGAATATTTTTGTGGTTCTAAAGATGTTAAAGAGATAAAAGGCTACAAGTCGTTTAAAAACTTACAAGTCGTTTAATAAACATTAGCATACGGAAATAAAATCATATTTTTCTTTCTTTCTAACAATTAAAGCGTCTTTTTTTTAATTACTTGAAATGACCCCCTACTTTTTTAGATAACTTAATTGTTATAATAACAATTTAATTGTTAATAATGATCTATAAAAAGTACAAAAAGTTATAAATAAAAAACATTAAAAACTTTTTTTTTGGGGGGTCAAGAACAAATTATTTTTATGCAAATTAAATTAAACTTTTTATATTCAGTAACTGAGTAATGTAATTTTTCCATGATGACCATGCAATAATGTATGAGAATTTATCCTATTCAAATAATTTAATGTCAGAAATTTCTGTTTAAACATAATGATTATTAATTACTTTAAACATTGCTCAAACTCTTTTCCAGCTATAATAAAATTATAAATTAAAAAAAAAATAATTTTTTTAAAAAGCCATCATAAGCGGAACTTATTCGTAGAGCTGCAAGCATTTACTTATGTATGCTTTTATGTGCATACATAAGGATGCATGCATATATAAATGCAAAAATAGACTTTAGTACGACTTTTGCTTCCGTTTAGTTTACTTTTATTTTGAAATTCAAATTCTCCAATTTAAAATCTAAACTGTTAATCAATATATAAAAACAATTGTGCTCAAGCTGAAATTGGCAAACAAAGAAAAGTGTAATAATAATATCGCTAACAGGTATTTAGTAACACAGTTTAGATTTGCATTATAGATTTAGATAAATATATAATATATTTACTGTTATTTGCTGTGAAAATAAAATTATTCTTTGATATGCATATTTGTAGTAGTATTTACTTTTATGAGACAATTTTATTATTTTTGTTAACGTAATATTTAAACTGCGGTTTACTACACACTTAGCAAAATAAACTGTGGAAAGCAAGAAGGGCTTAATAGTGCTTGCGTAATTGGCACCCTAAGTGTGAATAGACATCTACGACTGCATCATATTATAAATTGTAAAGCACTTCATAAGTGTTAGAATTTTCAACGCCATAAGACTTTTCTACTAAACTTGCTTCAGGAAAACTCTTTTTAAGTTTTGCGACAGAAGTTTACATTTAATTAAAAGATATAATTAGTAATGAAAACCCAAAATTTGAGCTTCTATTTATAAGACGAAAATAAAATAAATGCAGAATTCCGTACATACCTCTGTATGTATATATGCAGGTATGTACTTATGCATAATTAACAAAAACCAGAGTACAACAATAAAATTAACCATTTTTTATTTACGTACAAAATGTAAAAGAAAAAGAAATTAAGCATTTTTATTCATTTCTGTAAATAATCCTCAAACTCTTCCGAATAAATTCTATATTTTTTTGGTTGATACAAGATTTCTTGATATCTAAATTTTGGTTTAAATTTTTATTTTTCAATTTCATTTATGTATAATTTTAAGACGTTTATCACTTTTATACTATTTAATCATATTGATTATGGAAACTTTTCTTTGCAGTATTTTTTTTTTTTTTTTTTTTTTTTGTTTTTCTACGATTTCGAAGACTTAAATGTCAAAATTTTTGTAGCAGTAGTTGTATTAAATTCCATTTTAACGTTTCTTAAGTTTGTTAAAGGTGTTTTGCCACTAATCTGTTTCTAATCCGGTTTTTTGTAATAGTTTCATATAAGTTGAAGTATTAGATTTAAATATCGAAGTACTTTTAAATAAATCCCCATAACACTGCACATTATTAGCTCATAAGATTAGTAAATAAAGTGAAACTTCATTTTAAAAAAATACAATAGCATTGATATCTAAAAATATTCATATTATTGTTCACAAGTAAAAAGGTCTTAAGTAGCATTTTTTCTGATTTCAATTTATGTCCTGTCTACCTGACACCAACGATATAAATATATGTATATACAATGTGTGTAATTTTTTATATTTGTTCAAGAATAATATGTGTACCCTTTACAGAAAAAGGCAAGAAATAATTTACAAATAACTAAGCAAAATTGGCACCTCTGTTTATGGAGTGCTTGCAGCTGCTTTTCTTTTTTAGACAGAGTGGGGGTTTACCGTTTTTATGGCGAAAAAATGTCATATGAATGAAAAGGAAAATAAAAAATATTATTTGCATATCGGCAATATTGAGATTGGTTGCGATGTTAATTTAAACAAAATAACGTGAGTGAATATGTGAATAATTGGAAGTGCGTTCCACAGACACTATTTATTAGGTGTTCGTTGACGTGTCTCTCAATTTCGTCGTACTGCTGATGCGCTTATAAGCTATCAATTATAGTCTTTGGTTTAACCTTGACCATTGAATAAATAAAAATAAAGTACGAACTGATCAACTGAAACACTACAGGGATGGTAAATTATGAATTGAATATGAATTACAATGGACTGTTTGATTTCCTTACATTATTACGTTTATCAAATTAATTACTTTATTTAGCTGCTAGTTGACACGAGTACAAAGTAAATAACATAACCGCAGACTCCTCACAAGACAAGAAAATTATAAGAATTATAAGTTTTAAGAATATTAAATAAAATAAGTACATATGTGGTGTAAAAACAGTAAAAATTGCTTTTCGAGCTACTTGTTTTGCTGCACACTTTTCTACATGATAACACAATGTTTCAAAATTTTTCACAGACATTTCAAACGTGTTGACAAGCGCAAAGTTCATTTTATAAACATTTCTGCATTTACATAATATTGAATTTTTTTTTGTAAAGAATAGAATTTTTGTACAATTAACATCAATGTGAAAACCCTTTGTTGTGTTGAAATGGTAGATTTAAAAATCTTTAGCCGATGGCCCCTGCAGTCAGTGATTCTACGCATATTATAATTGTATTCATATAATTGTAAAATTAAGTAAATAAATATAACCTTCAGATGCTATGTTATTAATATTGTATTGTTTGACAACTTTGACAAATCATGTCTAACCATTTTTCCACCTCTGCAACTCACATGAGAAAACAACAGAATGATCAGAAGATAAAACGGAATGTACATAGCAAAACGGAATAAAAAACATAGCTGCACACATACATACATCAATAAATATATGCATATGGTAAAATTAACCACAAAAGTGATGCCAGAGCGGAGGAAAAATACAAAAATAATTTACTGCACAATATTGACAAACACTTTAACGAATATTTCGCCATTCCCTTAGAAATGTGACATTCCCAAAGTGGCTAGTTCTTCCAATAAACCATTTGATTAAAAATTGATACCTATGTATGATATGCGCACTTTATATAAAAAGGATTCATATGTACTTATGTAAATGCAACAATCGCAATACAATCTTTGACTTCACTAACAGGCACATACTACGTTTATTGATGGTTACTGTTATGTAACTTCAATTTTAAATTGAACTATAAAAATACACAATGGGTAATTCTAAAATTGCAATAAGCCAATAAAGCTGTGTATAATCTTAAAAGTGGCAGCCCTGTACAAAACTTTGCTTTTATATAAATAGGTATGTATGTATGCATGTACATATATTTAAGTACATGCACACACATTTAGACAGACTTAATGGCCTAAATTGGAAAAAGGTAATTTCGACAAAAGGTTCACAATGTTTCATTTAAAAGTCAAATAAAATAAAGCTCACCTTATCAAATAAGAATATAACTAGTAAGTTAATCTAATAATGTGGATAAATCAATATTACAATCCCGAATATGCAAATAGAAAATCAGAGTGGGTTCAATGATTTTAAATTGTGCGTCAAAGATTTATTGTGTATTATTAACTATTGAAGACGATTCGTGATCCTCTCCTCTGTTAAAATCTAAGGAATCTTTAAATGTTTTTTTTTTAGAGGATCATAACGATAACAATTCAATTTAGAAACGATCACATCCGAATACAGTACAAATAATCATACTAATCACTTTTACTTTAAGTTACGATTAAATAGCGTGTTTTCGTAAAATTATTCGTTTTCCTTCCACTTCTGCGCCAGACAAGATTAATAAAAAAAAATAAAAAACACACACGCCCATCCACACACTTTTCTCTACTACTTTACACGTCGTTCCAGTTTGGAACTTCAAAAATGACTGAAATCGTGTTGTTCGCTCACATGTAGTAAATTTATAGGAAAATAAATGAGCAAACGATGGTGAACAAAAAGCACCAACTGTAAAAGCAAAATAAAATATTTAACAAGTGTGTAACAAACAAAAAGAGAAATGATAAGAAAGTAGAATATTTATAATAACAACAACAGTTGATGTCGGTTGTTTATGCATAGTCATTCGGCACACATACATGACACTATTAATTCCAGTCAGCGCTGCTGCTTTAAGCACTCTCTCCCAGCTCTGGATTATGTATTTTATTTCGTAATTATGATACTTTATGGATAAGTAAGTATATACAAGTCCAAATGTACACGCTACATACATACATATGTATATTTTCGTTCTCTATAAAAGCGAGATTAAATTTTTGCAGCAATCAAGTTTTTACTTTGCCGTCGGTTGAGGCATTTCTTAGTTATTTCTTTAAGTTTCAATAATTAATTTTTTTTTAAAGTTGCCTTTAATTTTCTTAATTAAATATACATATATACGTATATATGTACATACTCGTACGTACACGCATATGCAAGTTTGTATGTACAGAACATATGTATGTACATATGTATTTTGGTGGAACTGGTAGAAATGAATTGTTATCGTAAGCCGTTTCTGCGGTTTGTCAAAAATTCGAATGCACCCAATACTGATTTTGCACGATTTTGAAATAACGCGGTTAAAAAAATTGTCTTTTTCGGTTTTTAAACGTCTTTTTTGAAATAACACGAATACAGAAAAGTACAATGTTTGTGTTTCACCGAAATATTATTATTTTCAAGGTTCAATAAATCAAATATGTTATATGGTGGTATCTGATACGTACCGTGTAAAAACCGAGTTGACTACATTCTTTCCGCGCTTCCTTTTCTCGCTAATATCAGATCAGTCTCAGGTGTTCAATTTAGCATTTTTTTAATTTAATTTCTCTTTTTAATTCAATTGTATTATTAAGCAATTATGAGTAGAATTTGTAACTTTTATCAAATCGAAATTATTGTACAGAGATAAATATTAACGTAAGACTTCTTGTATGTCCTCATGATCTTCATCCGTGCCTTCACTATTATTTTCAGTTGTACTGTATGAGGGTTTCCAAATAGTGTTGTAGTCTAAATTACATTCTTTGGCAATTTTTTGTACCAAACTCTTTTCTAGTATACCTGATGAACTCCAGCCCGGTTCACGCATCGCTAACTCCCTTAATGCTTTGGCTGCTTCATTGTACTGCTTAGTATAGGCCAGTGCTCGTACCATTAATGCTATAATGTCTGACTGTCTTATGGGAGGCGTTTCGGGTTTGACTAATAAATAAATAATAAAAATGGATATACACGTATATATATTAATATTTGTTTATTTAATATTTTATATTATTATTAATACGATTCTCAACTTACTCAGCATATTACGACATCCCGCTATAACGGTCTGATTCTCTCCATTTACAAGAGCATTTTGTAAATCTAAAATAATTTTAACCTCGCTCATAGTACGCTTCAGATTATCAATAGCCTGTTGGGTATGACCTCCTAATTTTTCCAAACACTTTAGTGCTTCTTGCATGGCCTTTAAAGCTTTCTCATAGTTGTGAAATTCGTAAATTTCTATTTGTGCACAGATTGCATAAAAATTTGCTAGTGAATCATAGGCCTGGCCTTTGGAATAGAATGTAATAATATGCTTTAAAATATTTTTATCTGCCTGCCAATTAAGCGCTTGCAGATAGTTAGCAGCCATAATGTACACTTCGTGCTGTCTCGACATATTAGCAAAGAAAATAATTTTCTCGGTATTCCCTGATTTAAGCAAACTTTTCATGGCTCTTACTTTATCTCCGGCTTGGGTAAATTTTTTGGTAGCTGTATGATAATCGCCCTGCTGCTGCAACAATTCTCCCAATTGTGTTAAAATGTAGATTCTCGATTCTTCATCGACCTGACCTTTGGCGGGTGTCAACATTTCAGCTAAATCTTCTGTCACTGGTATACCTTTGTTTACGCATATTTCTACGGAATTTTTCAATTGTTTTGTCTTAGCCAACAATAAAGCCGCCTTTTGGTGTTGTTCTATATTTATAAAGAAATCAGCGCATCTCTGTATTAATTCTGGATCAGATTGCGATGTTAATTCAGAAGCTATTATTTCCAATATATCTGGCTGTTCTGATTCAAATGCCATATCTAAAGCTTTATGAAGCATACCAGCTCGATAATATAGTTCGACAGCCCTTTTGTAAGAACCGCATTCATCAAAATAAGCAGCAGCTACTGCTTTTTCCCGGCTTCGAGCCGAGATAGCCACCGTCCAAAGTTCATCTTGGAAATCATTTTCTTTGCATATTCTAATTGCATTGCCATAAGTTTGTGCTCTTGTATAAAATAATATGGCATCCTGAAATTTACCTACATTTTCATAATGCCGAGCCAAATGGTAACAGGCGGCACGATCTCCAGATTGACGGGCAATAGCATCAGCTTTCGATATTTTTCCCAAATAACAAAGTATTTTGACCTTGACAGTATAATAACAGACTCCTTTTTGATTTAATGGATAAGTTCAAGAACTTTTTCAATTACCTGAGAATACCAATCTTCGGCTCTTTGATAAATGATCAGAGCAGCATCCATATCTCCCGAGCTCTCCACATATTGACCCCACCACTTGAGCATTTTGGGATCATTATTATTTTGCATATAGCGCTGAAATATTAAATTACGCGAGTATTTATAAAATTTCATGAAGCTTGCTTTGTAAAACCTATTTACTTATGTATGTATGTACATCTACATTGAGCTTTTGTGTAGGAACTTTTGATATTAATTGTACAAGGTTAATAAAAGTTTTGGGAACTCAATTTATTATAGATTCAATTGAGAAATTATTTTTATTTTCTGTTCAATGAAGATCAGGTTAAACAATCTTATAGTTTATTTGAATTAACCAGTTTTCGTTTTAGGTGTTTCTGAATTTTTTTTTTTTTTTTTTTTAAATTGATCAAATTATTACTAAAGTGGAATATGCGCAATCTCTTAAACTGACAACCGCATGAGTGCTTTTCCAAACGAAAAGATTTTTTATTTATAAACGGTAACTGGATTTTTCAGTTTAATCGTTAATATTTAAAAAAAATACCAATAAAGAAAAGTTTTTTTAATAACATTGACTTTGTTTACAGATTTTACAAGCTAATAAAGTACAGTATTATTAAAACTAACTTATAAGTACTACAAGAACTAAATATAATATTTCAATATAAAAGGAGTCCTAACAAGACATCCTCTCACAAAATAAAACACGTGCTACAATATATGTATATGTAAATATTTTGTTATAATCAATTATAAAAGATTATTTTGGAAAAGATGGATAGAAATATTGCCAAAAAATTAAAACACGGATTACTAAGAATAACAAACACTTTTTGGTGTATGAATTGTACAGATTCTGCGTAATATCTTTATTACAGTTAGTTGAAAAAGCTTTTTTATTGTAAACTATTATAAATTATACAACTTACCTTCATTGTTGTAGGATTTTCTAGCAGCATTTGCGTAATATTTTGGACGGGATTTTGAGTTTTTTCATAGAATTGTATGGCCGCAGATATATCGCCATTCTCTTTTAATTCTGTAGCTTTCTGAAAATATGTATTTTTCAAATTTATACGATCATGTGTTTCCGCTACTTTTATAGCTTCATCTAATTGACCTATCGACCTCAAATGTTTATTCAATAAATCATATCTTTCAGATTTTTTAAATAAATCTTGGGCCTTTTCATGTATGCCTAATTCCGTAGCCAATACAGCAATTTTTGCTTCATGTTCAAGATCATTATCGTCGAGAGCCTGTCGTATTGCTCTTACTGATCTGGCTTTTTCCAAGTGCCCTAAACAGACTTTAGCCACATCCAAACGTTGTGTTTCAATGCACATTTTTGCCAAATTTGACCAAACAGCTTTCGATTGTATGGATCTTATACTCCGATAGGCTAAGTCCATATTCCCTTCTGCCATATACATGCTAAAGTTCAAAACCATTTGACGCGTAGAGGCGTCACAATCCTTGAGATCTACAAAATCTCTTAAAGCATGCTCGCGAATTAACTTAATATCAATTGTTACCTAAAACGAATTCGCATTACTATTGTTTTATTTACACATGATAGTTATATGTACACAGCATTGTAATATCTTACCACACTTGGTATGCACATATTGAGCAATTGTTCTCCTGACTCTAAATCTTTCATTTCTAATGTAATCAAATTATTTTTATCCGAATAGAACATCACCCAAATGCTTGTTTTTATATTATAGGCGGTATTTTCTTTAGGTTTAGCTTTATCCCGATTCGATTTCTGTTGCATTATTTTCATTTCCATTGCCAAAAGGCGAGGCTCATCAATATCCCAACAGAAAGATACGGGTATGCAGGAATATAATACTCCTTCTTGATTAATCAAATCCTTTTCGATTAACACATTTTGCTCGAAATTCCAACAATATAGCACAGGCTTTGGTATAAAACTGCGATTAGCTATAACTAAAGCTAAGTGGGTGCCACTCGCATTACACTTTGCCTGTATAACTTCTCCAAAGTCCTCAAAAAGATCATAAGCCGATTTTGGAGGGTATAAAAGTCTAGGGTCATGCCTTGATACATCAAAAGTTTTAATATAACCATTTAATGTAAATATGGAGAAATATGACGATGTAAGATCTATGCCTATAACCTTTCCTTCAGTATTGTTGGCCTGAATCTTATGTAATACAACGCCACCTATAGAATAAATGCTGACATCTAGAGCTGTTAAGCAAAATACATTTTGGTGATATAGGGAGAGAGCCATGCATTCTGCATGAAATGTTTGCAGTAATTTTACATCGAGATTTGGTAATCCTTCACTTTTTATTGATCCGTTTGAAGGAGAGTCAAGACTATTTCCAAACTCCATGGTGCGATTGTCCCTTTCTATGTTGTAAGTAGAAAGACTGCGCCCATTACTTAAAACTAAATTAGATTTGTTTAAAGCCATAACAGTTACGTTGAATTCTGCTTCTACTACACAATTTCTGTGATCATTTCTCTCTAAAAATATATTGCGAGCACTTTGCTGTATGGCAGATATTTCGCGGGTGTGATAAGCTAATAAAGGTTGTTCCTTTAAAATATAGACATTGGCTACACAATTTACCAAAATACAGGGCTTCGCCAATTCGTTATAACCCCACGAACATTGTTTTATGGTACCTCTTACTGCAGATATATTAGTTAGTTTCCAAATATCCTCAGGGATGGCCGATAACAAACATGAACTACGTTTCCATGTGTAAATGTTGCCTAAATTGGTACCAGCGCAAAGAGTTTGATTATCTTTTATATAAGTAATACATGTGAAGTATTCATTGGAATTAGGAACATTTTTCATAGGTTTTAGAATTGTTCCACCATTTGCATTCAAACTGTTGGCTAATGAACTATGCTCATTACTATCATGACTGAAATATTGTGATGCCGTAGCTTGATGATCAATGGAGGCTTTGTTACCAGGCAGATTCATTTTTAGCAAATAGTTGTCACTTCTCTCAATGTCCCATATACGTACGGAAAGATCACCTGAAAATTTCATAAACAATAAGAAATTTCGATGGTCTCAGTATGCGCAATAGCATATGCAATTATAAAAAATAATAGTTTCCAAATGGACTAGCAATGGAAAAGTTTCGAAAGACTTTAAAGTTTCTTAAAAATTGATATAGTATGTATATTATTAAAAAAAAGATATTTTGAAATAAGCAATTTATACAGAAAATCGCCACAAATTTTGAAAATTTCCATTCGCAAAGAATTGATACCGTTTGGGGTTAAGAGTTGTCTCACCTGGATATGGATACTATAACAATGCTCTCTAAAGGCCTTGTTTCACTATCCCACAAAGTCCATAGGAAAGTGATATTAAGTCATAGCCTAATACTTTATGAAATCAAATAAAAAGTGTGTATATGGTGATACACCTATTGCCCATGTATTACGGCAACATATGTTTTATGTTTGTTGCATACAAAAAAAGTAATTTATTCTATTTGGTGGTGCTTAAAACGGGAAGTGAAAGCAATTGAGAAAGATCGCAAACGCAACGGTAAGTAAAAATAACCATTTTCAGTATAATACTAGCTGGCGCATTGAACACGTTCATTATGAAATTATTATTGTTTGAAATTTGATCGGCAAATCGATTATAATTAATTGCGTTTGATAAATATTTGGTTTTTTTATGCTTGTGCATGAACTGACGATAAATAAATTCTAATCATTTTTAAAAAACTTTTTTCATTTAACACTTCTAATCTTGTACTCTCCAAAATATTTATCTATAAATATATTTAACTTTCTGATTGCTACTATCTTTCATCATATATTATGTTTATAAATGAATCAATTATAAAAGCAAACACTATTATCAAATAAGAGATATTTTTGAATTACGTAAAACAGTAAATTAAATGTTTTGCTTAAATAAATGGTATTCATTCAAGTTTATTGTCATCCTTAATTATATTGCTAGTAATATTTTATCAGAAATAAGGAAGTCGTCAGCTTTTTCCAATTTCGGGACAACATGTGAAACAACAGGAATTCATTACTTGCCAGACAAACTGTCAAATTTGGTTTGAAAGTCCGCTAATTTTTTAAATTGAAAGTTCATAAATAAATAATATAGATTTGTATTCTAATATACTTATATGTATATATGTACATGTATTTAGATTTAAAATGATTTTAAATTTGTTATTAAATATATTTTTAGGTATCTATTACCTGTGATTATAGCTAGTGTTGAACACGTCCAGGCTATAGCGCCTTTTTTACCCGTTAACGAGCAACTGAGCTTGATGCGATCCAGTTCTGTCAAAATACCGGTAGATTCAACTAAATATAAAATTATCGACATGTCATCCATTAAGGCAACGACCGCATCTCTATAAAAAATTCGTTTTAAAGCCAAGCAATGCGAATACGAGCAATTTGTGCTATAATACCAACTTTTTAGGATGCCACAACATTTGTGTAATGGGAATGGTATTACTGTCTAAAACTTCGGTGCATGTACCACCCTGATTAACATAATATAAACGACCAATTAATGTAGAGACATAAAAGCAATAATTATCCTTTATATCCGCGTGGGTTGCAGTACGTACAGCTGTGCGTGGCCTCCAATTGGTCAATGTGTCTAGAGCATTTTCATCACCTGCTACAGCTGCTTTGGCTAAATTTACCATTTCCTCACGCAATTCACTGCATACAGTGCAGCGAAATGTTACCAGTGTTAAGACATCGCGTAAATCGTGAGAGAACATGGTTAAAAACTGATACTGTCCGTCACAGCGCCAACCCGTTAACAGGCCCATTGTATCTGTTGTCACCATCCGTCCACCCTGCTCACTGAACTGAACCAGTGTTATGGCAGCTTTGTGAGGACCACTTACGGTGGCAAATTCACGATGCCCAGCAAACCACACATGTATGTCGCCGTTCTCCCAACCGGATACTAAAAGCACTCTCTCCGGATGCCAAGCCATAGCGGTACATTGTGATGTCGAATGAATCGGATAGGTAACATCACGTTGTGGCTCTCCCTGTAGATATGTTTCTTAACATTAATTATGAACCTAAAAACAAATGCAGCAAAACGTAACTTACAGTGTCCGTAAAAACAGTCACTGAACCTCCTCTCTCCTGACTATATGAGGCCACGGCAAAAACAGGTTGCTGAGAATGCCATGACCCTATAGTTCCAACGGCATCCGAATCTAAAAATTCTACTCTTGTGTCAAACAACAAAGACATTTTTATTTTAAATTCACCAAATTGAATTTCCACAGTTAATATATCTTTCTGTTGCCTTGTTTAAAATAAAACCGTTGATATGGTAACCATATTCGAACTATTACCAAAACGAATATGCTCGTCAGCTGCTCATTGGTTAATGTATTTGAAAAATTATTTATTGTAGTGCAATGGGAAACAAATTTGGTATTGTGTTTTTGAATTTTTACAAATTCTTGAGTTGTAGCACTATTTTACTTTCGCTATCTTCTATTCCTTGAGTGAATCTAAAAAGCAAACTATTCTTGTTCCTTAATAAGAGTACTCGTGTAATATTTATGCGATTGAAAATTTCTTTTTCGCTTATTTTATTATATTTATATAAATATGTGTACTTGTAGCATGATACGAAAATTAACAAGTGTCAAAATACTCCATATTAGATACATACGTATGTACATACATAAATAGTTATTACATAGATGCAAATAATAAATATGGGAGAACTAAAAAAAAAATTGTACAAAATTAGCTCTTTGTAGTTAATATTTTTTATTCCATATATTTTTTGAAATTTTTTCTACGTTAATGTAACGACATGTAAGAGCAACGGTTGCTTATTTGGTAATGAACAGACTTGGGTCGACATTTTTCAATAGAACTGAGCACCCTCTGTTCTAAACAAACACTCCTTTCAAACCTTGAAGGTGAGTAGTAGTGCAGACTACTTTCATCTTTCATTTTATCCTCTCTTTATTTTGCTTCCTTTGGTCTTAAAATAACGAAGTTTCGCATCATTAATATGTATGTATGTATGTATTTGTTGACAACTTCCACCAGAGCTGGAAATTTAAATTTTGTATATAGTGGAGCCTTGGTAATAAGTAAAAAGAAAAATCTGAGAAAGCAAACTTTTTGAAAAGGTACTAATGTTCCTTATTTTTACAGGGGAGTTCCCGTATAAGCAGAGAGTTTACTATATACATATATGCATTGCGATTACGTACAAACATACATACATACAAACTCGCAATTGTATCGATTTTAAATAAGAAATAATAACAAAGATTTGAATTAAATATCTCTGTAAATATTTGAATCATGTGTAACAGGGCGAAAAATCAAGTTTTATATTTACATATCTGTACTATCCGTATGCGTATGGTTGTAAATTAATTCGAAAATAAATTGTTTTTGAGTTATGGTGTTGTTGGAGTAAATGGATATTGTGTGCTGTAATTTTTCATTATTGCTGCGTCATCCAATTTCTTATACAGAAATATCAATATGGAGGAATACATATCGGCAACTGAAATACAAAATCTACTTCACAGACAAAACATACATATACATAAACATACATACATAACTATGTAAGAGGCTACACAAAACCTAATAATTGTATTTAGTTGCATACGTTATAGATTTCGGAATGAGGGAAATGAGTTGGATGAACACTTATGTCAGTAAATCTATGTATGTATGTATGTATGTATGTATCAGCAACATTAAGCCTAAGCATCTCTTTGATCCTCCTTGCTTTCAAATTGGTTATGAAATTCACAGAGGTATATAGTAATAATTTCAGATGTCTTGAATACTAATTAAATAATTTTTATGGACACTTAAGAGTGAAGTATTAATCATGACCTATGACAATAATTCAAGTTGTAAACAATTTCACATTTTGCTATTCGGAATTAAAATGAAACATTTCGTTACATAAATACAGAACAGAATTTTAAAGTTAAAATAAAGTTTTGTGTATTTAGAGAAATGAAAGAAGTTAAAATAATACATTTCGGCTATGACATATTAATTTTGAATAAACTTTTTTATATTTTATAAAATTAAATTGGGATACTTATACGGATTCTTTCGAATTTATCTACTTTTTATTATGTATCACTCAAAATTATTCATATCGCACGAATAATTTTTTGTCTATGGGAATCCTAAAAGTTTTGTAAGAACTTAGCAACATGGACTTACGGTAAAAAATAAATTGGTATATTTAAAATATATTTTATACCATTGATTATGTTCCAATGTGTTAGCTGTTGACGGCGTACGTTGGCTTTGCCTGGTGTTATGCATATCCTTTTATTACTGCCAATGACATTTTTCGGAAAAATTAAAATTCATATCAAATTGTGTTGGTATGTATTGAATAAAGTTTGCAGACCTATTGGATTTCATATCGATACATACGTATGTACATACGTGGCTATTCCGAAAAAAACATTCACTTTAACGAGTGTATGTTCGCAAAACCACAATTAAAACTGCATGCGCTGATCTCGAACGCAAAAGAAAAATTTTATTACTCTGTAATACATTCTTATTTAAAGTTAATCAATTTTGAATACAGCGACTTAAATGTAGGATGCTGACGACATTCGTAACTAAATATGTTTGTAAGTAAATGTATACAACGCATAAACAAATAATTGAGTTTAAAGTCTATTATTTAATACATGCATACAAGCGCATACACAAATGCAGGAGAGCTTTTTTAAAAATGTTTATTATTCGTATTGTTATCTTATTTCCAAGTCCGTTGTACATTCCACTAAGAGCAAATGGGAGAGCGAAACATACATATATATGTATATATATGTAGAGAGAGAGAGAGAGAGAGAGAGAGAGAGAGAGAGAGAGTTATTAGTGCTGCTTGGTGCATGTTGAAAAAAGCGCAAAAATAATCCAAAAACTCAAAAAAACTAAAATACAAACTAATTCAAATTTTTGAGTTCGTCAAAAATTTATAAAAGAAAGTGGAGAGTTTCAATAAGGTATTGAGATGGCAAATGTAATGTATTACCTTATGGCCCCGATACACTATCCTATACAGTTGTACGATTACTCAAATATGTCATCTATGCTGCAAAATAGGATAGTGTTGCCTAGAAATGCCAAATTTTTATGAAAGTTTTCATAAAATGTCAATTTTGCTTTTACTTCAATCTGCAATGAAAAAATTGTTTGCATCATTCATGTATGATAGTGTGGCACCAGGATCGCCATTTTGATGCGATTTCTTAAAATGGGATGCTGTATGATACTGAAAAATTACCTTTATTATTTACCTAAAGCAAAAATTTATCCACATTCATACAAATAAAAAATTTGTAAATATCGGCCTTTTTTGCAATATATTGTATTTTTAAAAAGTCCTTTACATGCGGTGCATACAAAGGAAAAATTTATTATTATTATTTATAAACCAGGCTGTAGCTTTCACCAAACTGACTTAAAAGTTTTTGCTTTTTGGCTTTTATTTCAAGAAGGATAATTTTCAAATTAAACAGCGTTTTCTTTTGCAAGACAGATGTTTTTATCGGTTAAGGCAAAATTAGGTGCATTTCTGACTTCATTCCCATTATTACTATTATACCATTAATTCAATTTTAAGAGTGCAGCTAAAAAGCCAAATTAAGCCATATAAAGGTATGCAGTTTATGTAAAAAGCTGTTATGCCGCCAAAATCAAAGTGATTGTAGTACAAATTTGTTGCAAAATAAAGAAACAAAGGGGTACGAAAATATATGCAGTAGTTGCCTAAAAAATATTAGAACTTAGAATAAGTAGTTTAAGAGAAAGAAAAAAACAGCACCAATTCTCTCACTAAAAGCACTTTTTACGCTTTTTGTAACGTTTTGCGTGCTTTTGTTATTGCTGGAATTACAGCACTGAATTTTAGTAACCGGCCCTTTACATATTCAGTTATAGTTTACGCTTAGTGAAGTAAAGTAGCTTTTGGCGGTGTGTTTACGTAAAGATATTTATTTATATCTTAAATTATATAAAGTTATGAGTGATAATTTGAAAATTGCTGCAGCCGTGGTTCTTCCACATTTGGGAGGTTTAGTTGGGCGTATAATTACTAAACAAAATATAAATCCCTGGTTCGAATCATTAAAACATCCCTCATTCCGGCCGCCAAATTTTGTATTTGGACCAACATGGACTGTTTTGTATTCTTCTATAGGATATGCTTCGTTTTTGGTGTGGAAAGATGGAGGAGGTTTTACTGGTAATGGAAAATTGCCCTTAATTGCTTACGGTACACAGCTGGCTCTAAATTGGGCTTGGACTCCCATATTCTTTGGCGAGCACAAAATAAAAGCGGTATATTATAAATCCGTTAAAATTTTGTTTTATTACAGTAAATTTACTTCTTTCTCTCTTATAGGGCCTAATTGATCTCGGTGCAGTAACGGTTACGGCATCGGTATGCGGTGTTTTGTTTTACAAAATTAATAAATTAGCTGGTTATTTGTTTGTTCCATACATCAGTTGGCTGGGTTTTGCAAGCGTATTAAACTACTACTACTACAAATTGAATACAAAAAGTGATAAAGATATACAGCCTTTTGAAACACATGAGAAGATGTAGACGTCTATTTCATTAATACCAGAAAATAAAGTTGAAATACACCCAAAACATCGTGTCATCTGATTATACAGTTTATTTGCATGTTACAAGGTGTGTTCATGCACATAGTTTAAGAAGTATAGTGCGTTTCTTTAAGGCCTCGTTTCACTATCCTACAAAGCCGTTCGATTTTACAAATTTGTTATGTATGCTGAAAAAATGAAATAGTGTGGCATAAAATTGTGCAATTTTTATTACAAGCAAAAGATGATTAAAATGTTCATAAAATGATCACTTCCATGCCATCAGAGTTGCTTGTACTTGAAGCAGCTAAACAAGGAAAACAAGTAAAAACTTTGGAAAAATTTAATGTTTGCCAAGTTCTGTTTATAGTTCAACTTATTTTTCTTAATATTTAAATTTTTTTTATTGTTTTAAATTTTGCAAAATTCATTTTCTAATATTTTTCTAAATATTTCTAAAAGTGCCCATCAACACTTTTTTACAGCGCCAAATATGAATTATATAAATTTATACTTTGGAACCAGAAAACATCTTTTTGTATGACACTTAAATGACTGTCTGCTAATATCACACTTTCTTGTGAATGAATCGTATGACTGTGCGGGATAGTGAAAAGGGGCCTTTATTATACACATGTACGTACAAAGAGATATGCGTATAGTATATATATAAAAAGAAACATCGCAAAATATTTTATTATGTAAAAAACTTAAAAGCTCTGTATACAGAAGTATTAATTGTTAATTATTAAATATGCAAACGAATCAAAATATGCACTTCTTTTTGTGAACGTCACTTATGAAGTACTTGAGGAACACTTAAATTGCACAATTTGTTAAATATGTCATGACTGCTGGGAATGTATTATTGTGTTTATTAAAAATGCATCTGAATGATCGATTTCCTGGCAGAGTTGCATTTACTCCAATCTGCAAAGAAAAATAGTAGTCTTGCATTAATAATCCCATTTTGATGCGATTTTTTAAAAATAATATGGGATTACCTCAAAGTTTTGCGCGACGAAATCGTACGACTGTGTAGTATAGTGAATACCAATTTTATGACAAGAAAATTATTTCAAACTGGTGTTATTTTTCATTTTATTATCAATTAGTTTTAATATTTAAAATAATGGTGTTTGTAGCAAATTTATACTCCTCATTATTGAAAAATACTAATTGGCATAAAAAGGGTTAAGGAAAGCAATGGTGAAAAGTTAATTTTTTTAGAATATCTTTATAATTTTATCTTTATTTAAAAGCGTTAATTATATTTAAACTAAGGATACATTTAATATCAATATTGGTTTACATAATTTACTTCCATCATTCAATTTTTTAATTAGTATCGAAAAGTGAACAACGGGATGTATATTTTAATATTATTCTGTTAAATTATTATCTTATCTGTAGTTCATATTTATCTGTATTAAATATAATATCTAATACTTAGTTATATTGTATAATTAGGTCGTCATTTTTCACAAAAAAAAAATTAAATATCCAGCTAAACGCATTCAACTATTCGTAACAATAAATGACAAAAAAGTGAATTCGGAAAGCAAAAGCTATACCGTAGTAGTTTTATTATTTTTAGTTACTTAATTATTAAAACTAAATTAATTCGGATATTTACAATCGTTAAAAAATGTTAATATTAAATTTAAATTTGAAATGACTCACTAGGAAAGGGCTGTAGGATGTATTAGTAATATTATCGTTCACTCTTTAATTATAAACTTTTAGATACATAACCAATGTCCGGACCACTTCCATTTCTATTTTTTTTTTTTTTTCCTAATGTTGTGTCAAGACGGGTTATATTTTTATCATACTCTATTTCTAATATTATATACATATTTGAAAAAGGTGAATTTTCTAATATTAATTCCAAATTAAGCCTCTTACCAGAATGAGGATGCAACTCTGTCTGACATAAAAAAAACATTTATCATCCACTTGCCAAGTTGATTCCCTTATATTCATCATTCTGAATTATGCTTTTCCATTATAACATTTTTGAAGTTCACAAAAATATTTAACCGAATTTATTGACGTTAAGTGTTGTTTTAAAGGGTGACAAACCAGCAAAAATTTTCGAAATATTTTGAATAATACGCGCAGTATTCAACTCTAAACGTAATAAATTTAAAATTGTGAAACATGCGAACTTGGGCCATACTCCCCCCAAATTAACTTCAAATGATTATGAGAAACTTTAGTGTGTACATTCGGCGTTTATTTGCATTGTTACCTTCATTGGCATTACCAGCAAGGCGTCTCCTTTTTGAAAGGAATATGGGAGAAAAACTTCTAATTCTATAATTGCCATAAAATCCGCTGCTTATTTAAGTATTGTCAGTGGAATCATAAGACTGTGGATGTGTTGAAGAAGTCTTCTGGATTTTGGAAAAGCCAAACCACTTGATGTCTTATTACCTAAAAATTTTCATAACAATGCCAGCGCCGGTGTTGGCAAATATTGGCAAGCATTCAATAAAATTTATTACAATTTGGGGAATCTCACAATTTATTTACTCTTATTTTTTTCAAAACTTTTTGATGAAATACTGATGACTTTGGCTTAACAACAAAACAAACAAAATAAATAAAAATGATGCATGATATACATATATTCGTGGTATATGTATATTATACTTACACAAATCGCGCAATTAAACACTTTAAATTGTTTCAATCATTGACCATTATTTATTTTTGAGTAACACGTTTCTTAGGATTACTTTAATTAGCATGCCATAAGGATTAGTAAACCAAAATTCATCATTTTAAACTCTTAAGTACGCGAAGAGAAACAATAATAATTGTATTGCAATGCAAAAATTATTAGAGCAAGTCACAAGTCGCAATAAATTGCTCTCTACCAGCTGTTTGGAGTATATAGAAAATAAATACACAATACAATATACAAAATAAAAAAAAATATTTATAGTATATA
Organism: Ormia ochracea; assembly: GCA_963402855.1. Lineage (NCBI taxonomy): Eukaryota > Metazoa > Arthropoda > Insecta > Diptera > Tachinidae > Ormia > Ormia ochracea. The sequence continues at coordinate 30,838,334 of OY727107.1, read as the reverse complement.
AAAAATATTGGACTTGAATGTACTATAGAGCGGCTAGTAAAGCCTTGTAAATTCCTTCTTTAAATTATAGTTGTTACATATGTGTATGTGTATTTGTACATTAATGCGTACAGATTTATTTAATTTTTAGCCATATGATTGAAAATTTTTATATTTTTTTTTTAAAAACAAACGGGTTTAAGATTAGTAGGGGTTGTATTTGAAAATGTAAGAAAAACTTTAAAATAACTGAATAATAAACGGAAAACAATTGTTAGTTTAGAAATGCTGTCAGGAGGGGCGCTCTTTATCTTTATGCAGTGTGTTTAGTGAAATGCAGAAAATACAATGGTGTGTAATTAAATGTTACTTCTACGATCAATAAGTTGTTGAGACTGATCACTTGCTGGCTGAATAGTTGCTTCATTTACATTCTGAATAGTTGACTGTGTTGTTTCCATTATTTGTTGATGAATAGCCAATTGTGCTTGAGTTGCTGGCTGCGGTGGAGAATTGGCGTTTGGTTGCTCATCGGTATTCGGTTGGAACACGATCGATAGAGAAGCTGGTTGTGGTATAATAGTTTTTTGTGGTTCATTTACCAACTGCAAAATATGTTCATTGGGTCCTGAAGGAACTGATTGTGCGTCATAATCCTTTGATACAGATGTAACTGGCAACGGGATTTGAGGCTGCGGTGTTGTGGCTCTCTGCTGTTGAGTGCTTGGCTGTAGAGCAATTGCTACCGGAAGTTGCACAACTGATTCTTGGCTTGAGGTTGTTTGGTGCGGTTCAGTTGATGTTGAGCGTGCGGCATCAGTTTGTGAAGTAGATATTGGCTCAGCGATTATTTTAGCGGGGTCTACTGCAGAGGAGTTAGTGTTTTGCTCTTTAGACTGACCAGAGTTGTCTTTTGGCTGTTGTTGTTGTTCCTGGGCCATTGATGCCTTTGTTGCTGGTACTTGCTTTGCTGGGGATGGTTGCTTTGTTAATGTTGCTGCTTTAGCAGGAGCTAATGGTTTTGTCGGAGACATCTGTTTAGAAATTTGCTGGTGGGTACTGGTTACTGGTGAGGGGGGTTGCTTGGTATTTTCAGTTTTTGGGGAACTCAATTCCTTCTTCTGTTCCTGTAGAGATGGAAGATTAGGAACATTTTTCAATGGGATTGACGGTTTTGGTTTTGTAACATTTAATTTTTTACTGTCGGAGGTTATCGTCTTCTGTTGATTACTCTTCATTTGTTGGGGCTTTGAAGATGTAGTTGATTTTTTGTTAATATCGGTGGTATCCTTGGCCACAGCTGGTGGCTGAGTAATTGCGGTGTTTGATTCCATAGGAATTGTAGGAGGTGTTGATGTGGGCGTCGGTGTTTTTTTATTAGGCGTTGTAGGTATTTTTGGTTGAGGAGTTGCAACTGTAGTTGGTTTTTTATTAACATCGGTGGTAGCTTTGGCATCAGCGGCTGGCTCAGTGACTGCAGTATTTGATTCCATAAGAGATGTAGAAGGTGCTGATATGGGCGGCGTTGTTTTTTTATTAGTCATGGTAGGCGTTTTTGGTTGAGCATTAACAGATGTAGTTGGTTTTTTATTAATAACGGTGGCACCTTTGGCATCTGCTGCTGTCTCACTCACTGCAGTATTTGATTCCATAAAAGATGTAGAATGTGCTGATGTGGGCGGCGGTGTTTTTTTATTTGGCGTGGTAGCTGCTTTTGCTTGAGGCTTTGCAGTTGTTGTAGTTTTTTTATTAATATCGGTGGTAGCCTTGGCATCAGCAACTGGCTCAGTGACTGCAGTATTTGATTCCATAACAGATGTAGAAGGTGTTGATGTGGACGGCAGTGTTTTTTTATTAGGCGTGGTAGGTCCTTTAGCTTGAAGACTCGCATCTGAAGTTGGTTTTTTATTAACATCAGTAGTAACTTTGGTATCAGCAACTGTTGCAGCGATTGCAGCATTAGATTCCATAATGGCTGTAGAAAGTGGTGATATGTGGGTTGGTGGTTTTTTATTAGGCGTGGTAGGTGTTTTAGGTTGAGGACTTGAAGCTTTAGTTGGTGTTCCCGTTTTCATAGGATAGGTAACTTTGTCTGGAGTTTTAGATGGAGTGGCTGGCTTATTTTGCACGACTTGTTTTTGATTTGGAGATTTGGAAGGCTTATTTTGTGGATCTACCTGTACTGTTGGTTTACCTTTAGATTCCTCCTTTTTATTGCTGGGCGTGGCCTGATTTAGGGGACTTGACGTCAATTTACTATCTTCTTTCACTGCTTTTTGTGATAGCTGCTTATTTAATATTAGAACTGGAACTGGGTCTTCTTTGGGCTTATCAGATATATTTTTTATTTCCTGATAAATTTCGGTTGGTGGTATATTCTCTTGCTGTTTATCCTTTTCGATAACTTTACCTCCTTTACTATCTTCCGCTGCCATGACAAGTTCTTCACTGAGCTTAGCTATTAGGAGTTGTTGAGCATCCATTTCTTTAAGAGATGAAAGCTTTGGCGTTAAATCTGCTTTTGAATCTTCTGTTATTTTCACAGCTTCTTGATTTAACTCCCTATTTAGGATTTTTATTGGTGATATTGGTACTTCAACTACAATATTGTTTTTCTCAACTTCTTCTTTGTTTTCAGTTTTACTCATAGAAGTTGTGCTGAAATCATTTATTATTGAAAGTTTAATACCCTCAACGATTTCTTCCTTAACTGGAACCTGAATATTTTGTTCCGTAGATACCATTTCAATTTTATTTTCTGTCAGCTTCGCTTCTTGTTTTTTTTCTTTTGAAATAACTAATTGTTTTAGTTGTAGTTCGCTTTGCAATTCTAAGCTATCATTGTTTTCTGCTGATTCTCTCATCTTCTGCGATTCCTTAACTTCTTTCGGCGTAACAGTTTTCTCTTTCTTCTTTGAAAGTTCCGATTTAAATTCTCTAAGTTCTTCCCCTTTTGCAGAAAGTACTGTTTTTATTTCCTTATTTTCTTCTGCTTTGTTTGTAATAGGTTCCGCCATTAATTCTTTGATTTGTTCTCCTTTTGCAGCAGCGGGTTCCGGTTTGAATTCTCTCGTTTGTTGGGCTTTCATATCAACTTCCGGTTTTGATAACACATTTTGTTCCACTTTAGTTCCTCTGGATTTTGTATTCACCTCCTTCTTGTTATCTTCTTCAACCTTGCAATCTTTAGCAATATCTTTCTTTTTCTTTTCAACAGATGACTTCGGAAATTTTTCAGCCGCTTCTTGTTGTACTTTTTCATCACTTGTCTTTCCTTCACCTTTCGTAAACTTTTGATTTTTGTCTAATTTTTTTCCATCTTGTGGTACTTTTTCTTTCGTAGGCTCTGGAGCCCGCTGCAGCTTTTCTTTAATTTCCAGTTTTCTTTGCGGCAGTTCTTCCTTCGTAACAGTCGTTTCCTTGATAACTGCTTCTTCAGATTCAATTGCAGTTTGCTTTTTCTCGGTTGCCTCATTTTTTTCATGCATCGATATTATTTTCTCCGGTTTCTTGGATTTTTCTTGTTTTGTTTGTTTTTGCTGTTTGCTTTCATTTTTTCCAACATCTGATTTAATTCTAACTCCCCCATTTTCCGACTGCTGCTGCTGTTGCTGCCTATTCTGCTGCTTCTTTAACTTCTTATCTATTTTTACGGCTGATTCTTTCGTACTATCATTTTTTTTGGAAATGGTGTCTTCTTTCAACGGTATACTTTCCTTCTTCTTGGCCACATCGTCAGACTTTTTGCCATCAGCAGCCTTTTTTTTCGCAGTTTTCGTTTCCTCCAATTTGGCAACTTCTTCGAAATCATTGACTAACAAGGGTACATCATCTTCCTCGGCTACATTGTCAAGAGAAGTTGGGATAGTATTACCTTGTTTCTGGTTGGCTGACATGGTATTGGCAAACATACGCAGTTGCATGACAGTATCCTGTCCTAATTGGGGCAAGATTTCTGGCAACATTTCCACTATTTTCTTTGTTTCACCATGACCCGTTACAGCAAATGTGTTAGCCGATAGAGAGGCCTGCGCTTTCGGATTATTGAAATGTATAACAGTTAGATCATCTTTGATAATGTTAACCTCCTCAATACCGGGTATTGTACTAACAGACAATTTTTTCAACGAACTTTGTAACTTTTTATCATCTGTGGCAGCAGACTGATGTATCACCTTCTTTTTGCGACGCGGTGTACCCTTGCCCCCTATACGCACCTGCGCCTGCAAACGCCTTAGCTTATCCGCATTCATCTGCAAATGTGCTTACAAACATTATGAAATAATATTTTTAAATTAATACAATTAATTTATTACTTAGCTCAGTTTGAACTTGTCAGTATGAGTCTACTGATATACATATTTAGATTTATAAGTACATACGTATATACATATATGTATGCACTCTGTATATATATAAATATAATGTTCTTTTAGAATGGTGATTGTTATATAAAGGAACGTTCTTGATATTTTTTCACTCACCTCCTGTTCTGTATCTGTCCCCTATTCGACTGAATATTTAATCATCTAAAAAGTCTAAAAACTCCTCAGTGCTGAGATGCGGTATAAAAAATTTCTTTTTCGACAAAACTTATTACAAGCACGTAAAATGTGTTGTTCGGATCTGAGAATATGCACTTTTCCTGCATATACTTCTGTATGGGTATGTAGTAAAAATAAAAATATCTGCAAGTTCCTTCTACTTTTATATTTCGGTGTTGCACTAAATATGTATTTTTTAAACTTATAGTATCATTTATACATGTACATACATACACATATAAATTTATTTTTGTGTACAATTGTATTTATAAGAAATTCAAAAATAAAAAGGAAAACTTAATGTCTCATACATGCAATTCGGCTTCAGTTTAGTTCTTTTTCATTCTGTGATTATGTATAAATAAATTTTGTAGACAAGACAACAAACAGTGTGAATACAATTTTATTTATATCTTTCTAAATGCTTTTGCTTGCCCGCTTTCTTAGATTTATAATAAGACTAATAGAAATAAATAGATAAATAATAAATGAAAGTGTCACCATTTGGTTTTCGACAAATCTTTTCGGCGCGTGCACCTCTAAGTTTGGTCGCCAAACTTGTACTGATTGGTACTTGATTCGTACAGTAGAGAATAGAAAAAATGCTGTTCAACGATTTAATATTTTTCTAATTTACAGCAAATAAAAGTGTTTGCATATTCTCTATATAATATTCGTTCCTTATTAATATTGGTCACAGAATACTCGAAACATTTTGAACATTTTGAACATTTTTCATTATCTTAAAATCTCATTCCAATATTCTGATATACAAGTACGTTAAGCAGGAGAACTTCAAAGAAGTATTACATTATTTTGAAAAAAAAAATAGTTTGGAAATACAAATTAACTGCTTCATAAGACGGGTCAACTTACAAAGAAATACCTCAAAACTAAAGAACTCCACATTGGTGAAAACATAAACGCTAATTGTGAACTGTAATTTAAACTTCTCTAAATATGAAAATTTTCCGAATTGAAATTTGGAAACCTTTATTTTAACCAAATTATTGATATAAATATTAATGTTATCAAGATGCTATTTTTATAAGTCGGAATTATCTTGTTTGAATTGTTTTTCTTGCTGAAAATTATTTACACATCATATAAAAATTAAATATAATAATTATTATATGCGCTTCATCACTTTAAAATACTGAAAAAGTCGAAAAAAATATTTACAAAAAAATTTATTTTAGTTTGAATAAAAAGGATGTACCTTTTTAATTTTTATCTTTAAATAGGATAAAAAAAGTATGAGGATTTATAATTAAATTTTCTCAAGAAATCAAAAAAATTTCAAGATGTTTCAAAAAGTTGTTTAAACAATTGAAAAATTCTACTTACTACATTTATTTTCTTTCTCAATAAATTTTCTACCAGTTCTTGAAACTCGATAATGTGCAGCATTTCATATATTGTAAAACTTATTCGTAAATGTTTTATTGTTTTTCAAAATGCTTCTTCATTCAACAAAAACAAAACAAAATGAAAGAAAAATATTAATAAAAAAAATAATTAAAATAAAAAAAAAATAATAATGTTTTTTGGTTTAATAGACGTAGCAACCACGAATATATTGTAGTGATGAAGTGAGACGAAAACAAATGCGTTGGGTTAAGTTGGATGGAACTTAACACTTCTGTAATATTGTAAATGCTTATAAGATTTGCTTATTATTTAATTGCAAATAAATAAAAAAAAAAAAAATACTCTACTAATGTGCCCTTGCTGACTGCCTAAACTATAAATGGCTTTACCTTTAAACTCATCGTCAAACATTCTCATGTTTTATTAATGGGAATTCTCGCACTCAGTTCCCGTAATATCAATTTTCTTAAACTGTGGACGCTGGACACTTAGGCAATGCTGATCACCGCCGTTATCTCATCATTATCTCTTTGTAGATGCGTCTTCTAGTTTCGCTTCAGCTGTTTTGAATTTAACAGTCACTGGCTTACTTGTGTTTTATTATTTTAACATCCCTGCGATAAATAGTTCTTCATGCAGTAACACTGGGACCAAAGTATGCCATGATGAATTCTGCACTGTTTACCAGTGCTAATGTTCGATTTTTGTTAGTACAACAGCAGAAAATGTTTTCAATGCATGAAGTACCGTGAATTACAGCCTAAATAATGAAAACTAGTTACAGTAAATTTCCAAAAGCTCATTTAGTTAAATTCATTCCTAAAAAATATCGCATACGATTTTTTTTTGCTCCATATAAATAGTACGAAATGTGGTTAAAAATGTTTACATTTTTTTTGGAAATTACTTCATTGCGACTAAGCCATTCCTCCTCAACAGAGAAGAAACCAACAAATAAGGCTTTTAAAAGGTGTTTATGGAATATTTGAAAAGTTATTCGAAGATTTAGTAGAAGCCTTTGAAAATACGAAATGCTCATATACTTGACTTGCCCCAGGCTATATAAAAATTGTATCATATAATTGTATCAAAACCAAAGCTTTAAAGTACCGTTTAAAATAAAATACTATGGAAATTGTGTCCGTGGTACTATATATGTACATATATATTTTCCTATTACTTGTTATCTACAATATAGCAAAACAAATAAAAATAAAACCGAAATAAGAAAACACCCACACACACATAAGTATGTGTGTACGGGGCTTTCCCTTTTTTAACATTTTGGTCATTGCTGCTGACTGTACTTCTCTATACATATGTATGTTTGTACAATGTACATACATATTTATATACATTAAATCCATTTAAATTGTAAAAAAATTATTAAGTGCGAGTTATTTAAAACTTTTATAATTAGCAAATTACAGATGTACAATTAGTTCTGTCTAGACAAGGCAAAACAAAATGTCAGCAATTGTCGTTTGTCGCATTTTTCATTTCAATATTGACCAATACAACACAATTTCATTACTTCTTTCCTCAAATAGGCCACATGTACCTTCATGAACATACTAAAATTGTAAGGTATCGTATCTTTAAAATTATTTTACTTAAAAGCTATACTAGTTTTGAATATACGCTAAATTATTTTGAAATCTTTAGAATCTCTTCTTTCGTGTCTACATGCCTATATTGGCGCAGGTTTTCTTATTTGGCCAAATTTTGTTGCTCAAAGATTCCCCATATGCATATGGAAAAATTTTAGGTTTCCCATTTTTTATCATTCGATTACTTAAAAGCTATAATGATTTTCCCTGTAGAATAAAATGTTCTGAGATCCTTAAAATCTCTTCATTCTTCTGTAGCCTGTATTGCAGAACCATTTCATCATTGGCCCAATTTTTTCCTCTAAGAAGCCACATTTACCTTCATTCGAATATTTCGTTTTGTTGTTTTTTATTATTATTGGAACTTGTTTGATGAGATTTAAGCAAAACTAGTTTATAAAAGGGTTTTAGCCGCAAACCCTCTGGTTTATGTTTTAAATAAGATACAACATATGTAGAGAAAAACGTCGCATAGTTTTCGCGATGTTTTGTCGGTTTTTGGACTTATCTGGGATAAGTGTAAAGATCATGTTTCACTATCCTACGCAGCCGTACGGTTTGACAAATTTGACATTTGTGCTGAAAAAATGAAATAGTTTGACATAAATTTTGCGATTTTTATGACAAGCAAAAGCTTATGAAAACGTTCATAAAATGATCGTTTTCGTACGAACAGATTTGAGTCTTCACGATGTGATATCGGTTACGTCTACATAATTAACCTGAAATATCAATACAAATATTCATTTATAGACTCGCGGTTACATACCATAGGAACAGAAAAAATTCATTTTTTAACAATTATCTGCTCCTTTAATAACCGCAATTGGAGTATAAGTTTCTAAATAGTCTATACCGCTCTTGCATCCATTTTTTATTTTGATCAGTTCGCGGCAATCTTGACTCCACAGTAGTTTATTGTGGTCTGTGGAGGAATATGTACACATACCTTGATCTCATTCCGTGTTAGGTTTTGAATGTGACCATCCAACTCCTTTACTATTGTGTCCAAGGCATTTCTCCTTGCATGCTTGTTGTGATAGGAATCGTTGCGCGGATTGTGAAGGCATTCGAATTTTTCCCAAACTTCAATAAGGTACAAAAGCCCATCTTCTGACCACTCAACCTAAATATGTATGTACATATGTTCGTAAATATATTTGAATATATTAAACATTAATAATGTAATAAATATTATTCATTTTTTAATCAAATAATTATAAACAAAAAAAATATAAAAAACTAACCATAAGATCAGAACTTTAAACTTTTTGCATTTTTTACTTCGTTCTAATAATAATGAAGAATAATAAAGAATAATTTTTTTTTTGTTCAGATGATTGAAGTAAAATCAACCCTGATCAGACAAACTCTATAATTTTATGAAAATTTTCAAAAACTTTTCCAAATGATATTCGACTGTCAAGAAAATAATACGGTTTTAGGTTACATTATAATACTTTTTCATAATACTTGCCTAATTTGGCATGTGTTAATACTGTATGGGAGAGTGAAACAATGCCTTAAACTACATTTGTGAATAATTTGAAAAGTTATTCGGGTATATTTTAGAAGCATTTGAAAATATCCCACAGTTGCATTTTTACAGCACACATGCCAAATTTGACAATTCGTGCAATTGTGTAGGAGAGTGAAATTGAAATGAGGTCTTAAGATAGCATTTACTGAATTTTAAATGAAATAAGTAGCTGCTCCCTGCCCTGATTGCAAATGGTGTAATGATGCATTTGCAATAAGTCAATACGTATTTTTTCGGCGTGTATCATTCTTCATATGGAATCTGATCAATATTTTTTTATTACAGAAAGTGACATTTAATATTACAATAATATTAAATTGTTGACTGCAGCTAAATACACAATGCTTGTTTTCATTCCAAATACATATATCTGTCCTGTGTGTGTACCCTGTGGCTGTATTTAGCTTCGCTTGCATTATATTCTATGCTTGTGGCTTTTATTACTCAACGATTATTTGCTGGGCGTTCAAGTTGTTTGTTAAATTAATTAAACGAAAGTGGAAAGCAGAATGCTGCAGCATTTTTGTAGTTTGTTTTTCCTCTTGGTCATAGGTCAGGCGATTGCGAATTCAGACCCGAAGTATGTTAAATTATCAGATGAATTTATTGAATTAGTGCGTAATAAGGCAAAAACATGGACAATTGGTAATAATTTTGCAAAAATTGTGCCCAAAAATCGACTAGTAGGCGTACTTCCTGATAAGGAGGGTAAATATGCTTTGAAAGAAAAAAGTGAAGTATTGGAAAATCTAGTGGGATTTGGGGATGAAGAGCCGCCACAGGAGTTCGATGCTAGAACTGCTTGGCCTAACTGTCCAACTATTCAGGAAATAAGAGATCAAGGCTCATGTGGTTCATGTTGGGCATTTGGAGCTGTTGAGGCAATGTCTGATCGGGTGAGTTTTTTTTTTTTTATATTCGATTTCCAAACTCCATCAACATTTTCAGAACGTTTCATATTTGGTCAACACTTTTCTTATCGGGTATAAAACAATTTTTATTGCTATTGTTAAGACGCAAAAAGCCTTTAGTTGGTTTGTACTGCTAATCTGGAATGTTATGCTCATTGTGAACTAAAATGTGTAGTTATGCTGAAACAAAGAATAGCAAGGAAAAATGGTTAGATACAATATACATATGCATCTACGTATGTATGTATATAATTGCAACTTCCTTGTAATTACTTTGTTGACGGCTGTCTATTTTTTTTCGTGTTCTGCGTATTTGAAATATACTATATTATAACTTTGTCCAGTCATAAATGGGTTGTTATACATTTTTGAAATATTGTAATAATTAAATACAGAGAATTGACAACATCAATTAAGTGTGTATCGTTATCAGTAGCTCTTTTCTGTGATTGCTGTTTTTTCTTTGTCTTCAGTTTTAAATGGTTTTCACGATGAAATAACGAAATATTGTTTTTTATTATTTAGGTTTGCATACATTCCAATGCCACAATACATTTCCACTTTTCAGCTGATGATTTGGTTTCCTGTTGTCACACGTGTGGTTTCGGTTGTAATGGTGGATTTCCTGGAGCCGCGTGGTCGTATTGGACACGTAAAGGCATTGTAAGTGGTGGCTCGTATGGTAGCAACCAAGGGTGTCGCCCATACGAGATTGCCCCCTGTGAACATCACACAAATGGAACACGTCCTTCCTGCGATGGCGAACACGGAAAAACTCCAAGATGCAAACACCAATGTCAAAGCTCATATAAAACTGATTACAAGAGCGACAAAAATTTTGGTTCCAAATCGTATTCTGTTCGTCAGAATGTTAACGACATTCAGTTTGAAATTATGACAAATGGGCCAGTGGAAGGAGCTTTCACTGTTTATGAGGATTTATTACTTTATAGAGATGGTGTTTATCAACACGTTCATGGTAGTCGAGTGGGTGAGCATGCTGTTCGTATTTTGGGTTGGGGTATTGAAAATACAACTCCTTACTGGTTGGTTGCCAATTCCTGGAATAAGGACTGGGGCAACAATGGCTTCTTTAAAATTTTGCGCGGTGAAGACCATTGCGGCATTGAAAGTACAATTAACGCTGGCTTGCCTTAAGTTTAAATGTATACTTACATTGGTAAATGAGTAAATTAATTTCAATAATGAATATACATAATAAATGTAAATCTTATTAAATTTTGAAAAACACTAATAGTAAATCTAATGATTTTTTAATAATTGCTTTTGTAAAAGAAGTAAAAGCACCATTAGGTATATACATACATACCTTACATGTGAACGCTTCTTGAAATCTAGATTTTCAATCTGTATACCGTGAACAAATCGGGAGCTATACCAGTACATCAATTCAAATTAATTTCCTAAAACTTTTTTAAGACATTTTTTGAAAAATCTTTTAGTATTAGGCTTTTGAACATATAAATTTTGTACAAAATCCTCTTAAGTTTAGTTGATTTTGCGTACAAACAAAAACAGCAGGAGCTGTTTCTACAGTAGCGTGTGGTGCAATGCGCATACGAAAAATCTGTTCAATTTCAATGCATTTATTTTCAATATTCTGGTAAATAGTAAATAGTAGTTCTTAGAAATTTTGACAATTTCAGTAATAAAATAAAACATTACGCTGGTTTCATTCGAGAGACGCTTAAAATGACGCAACTTGTTCTCGTTTTGCGTATACAATATTAGAGAAGTGTACCCATTAAAAAGTATTCTGATTTACATTTTCTTTTTTCTAATTTTCTTTAATATTATTTTTACAGTTTAAGAACATAAAGCTATTTAAAGATTCTTATTTAATAGTTAAAAACATATTTTAAAAACGATACAAATTATGTACATACATCACAATGGTATTTCTTAAAATCTATCAGCAATCCTCCCTGATGAAGCCTCTCGTTTCCATAAAAACCTGTGCTAGACATATGGATTCCAATTACTGCCATCTTCGGGTGTCAAACGGTTGGTAATCAACAAAATTATATCTACAACCCACCAGACACCTACACCTCCCAATGTTAGAAGCTTACCAACAGCTGTGCCAGTTTGTCCCAAACAAAATCGATCCATGCCAAGAAATCCCAAAAGCAAACTGTAGAGCAAAGTAGTAAGAAAGTAATGTTCCGAGTAACGGATACAGGGAATGCCATCACGTTGAAATGTTCTTGGCCCATGGCAGTCAATGTCTGGAAAAACCGTGCATTGTACTTTCGTGTGCTCAACGTCTTCATAATTTAGGCCACCGAATTTCAAACAACCATACCCTTTTTCTTCCTTTGCAGTTTTGTTAAGTTTATGGTCTATTGGCTTGTTGCATTCAATAAAATCATCAGGCAACATGGAACATAACACTTTTGGCCCCCAATGGTGATACACGTTAGCATTATCAGCGCTGCGCGATGAAGTAACAACACTAGATACTTGTTGTTCACGGTCACTGCGCGCTTGTATAGCTTGAGCGCTATTGTCCATACCTATAATAAGCGTAAAAGCCACAACAATTTTATGTAAGCCCAACATTAGTTTACTTTCTTATTTTTATTTATATGTATTTATTTATTTGCTGGAAATATTTCCACAGTGTTTTTTTTGTGTTGACAGCTAAAATGACATGCAAACCGAAATGAGTTCCTTCTCCAGCTGAAAGAGAAAAGTAGTGTTACCAAACTTTAAAATGTTCAGTAAAGACAAAAACCTATTTAACGGCAAAGGAATGATTGGATTAGAAAATCACATAGGTATTGCTTAAAGAGAAATTAGCACATTAAAGAAAAGATTCTCTTATAAGTTACTTACAAAATTTCTTTGTCGACCTGATTAAAAGACAGGTTCGCTTAAAAATGTGTAAGCCTATGTTTTTATGGTTTAGAAAGAAATTGAACGGCGTAGAAGAAAGAGTGAAGAATTTTGGCCATTTGGAAGAATAATTAAATTCATATATTTGCGGAATCTAATTGAAATCGGAAAAATAATATTTTAATTGCTAAATATAATACAAGCAATATTGGGGCAATTGAAGTATTTAATAATAAATACATATCGACATACGTATCCCTACGTGTTTGAATTTACTAGGTGCGTGGCTTATTTGTAAATAGTATTTCGTACTTAAGAAAGAATCTTATAAAAGAGAAAGTCTTCATGCACGAAGTATGTATAATAAAACAGAAACCAAGTAATAAGAAAAGCAGGTAAATACACAAAACTGATATTTGTTGAAAGAAGAGAAGGGGTGTTTATTATTTTTTTATACTTTTAGAACAAAATGACCAAAGATAAAATTAATTTACCACAAAATGGGAATAATAACAAAATCGAGGCGAACAGTTTGCCTCCACAGAAATCGCTTAGAACTGCATATCTACTATGGTTGTTTGGTGGTATTTTTGGCGTACATCATTTATATTTGCACCGTGATCGTCATGCATTTGTGTGGTGGTGCACTTTAGGTGGATACTTTGGCGTTGGCTGGTTGTTTGAAATTTTAAATATACCCAGTTATGTGCGCGATGCCAATGAAGATGCAAAATTTATTGAGGAGTTTGTGCAGAAATTGCGACAGTATCGAAAGCCACCATATTCGGGCAAACGGTTTTTGGGTGAAGTGATGATAGGTTATTTATTTGGTCAACTTTATCAGATGGCTATACCAGACACCCTTTTTGCTGGCATAGATTTTAGCTTTCTGCACTGGCTTATACCAGCATTTGTGGCCCTAGGCGTTTGGACGGTTGGTAATATAGGACGTGAGAGAGGAGTTTTATGGCACTGCCTCTTAGCAGCTCTTGTTGTCTATCCAGTGCGGTATTTTATTTATGATGAAACGTATACGATACTTATAACTGCTTTAGTTTCAAGTCTCGTTTTTGATTACTTCTCTAAGAAATGGTTGCGTACGCCACCTAAAAGAAGGGGTAAATTAGAGAGGGCTTTAAAATTCGCTGGCGCCTTATGCATTTACTTTTCCCTATGGGGATGTATAATATTTTTTAATGGCACTATATCTGATGAAGATGGCAATAAAGTGCCCATACATATTGCTTTAAAAAATTTTATAGCCTCTCCTTGGTGGACAGATATAACGCAGTCTTTGAAGGATATATACAAATATGGCCAACATCATGGCTGGTACGAAACGATGAAAGAATTATTTGAATCCATAGATGTAGATGGTGAGCGGAATGCCTACAAAGTTTTAGGCGTAAGCGCTACCGCCTCACAGGCAGAAATAAGTACAGCATATCGCAAGCTATCAAAAAAGTTTCATCCCGATAAGGTTAAAGATGAAGCACAAAGAGCAGCAGCTAATCAGCGTTTCATCGAAATTCAACAAGCCTACACTGTTTTGTCAAAGATTAAGTCATCACGCCGGCGCAAGAATACCAAATCCGTTGATGATGAACCCATTATTATATAAATGTACGTATATCACGTTTGTCTTTTAATTGAATACATGTATTGTATGAATTGAATTACATTTATTTTCTTAAAATTAATTTTTTTTATAAGCTGCTTTAATAGTTAATTTAAATATTTTTAGTCAAACTGTATGATAATACTAAATCTTAAATATAATGTGCAAAACCAAAAAAAAAAAAAAAAAAAAATTAAATGAATTAAAGTTCTGTTTACTATTTATTGCAACAAGAATTCTTATTTTATTTGTGTTATCAAAAATTAATGCATTATTTAAACTACTCCCTAAACCACAGCTTTGCGCATGTGCAGCTGCATTGAGTGCCCGTCTCGGTACACATTTACCCATTTAATGTTGTATCTTTTTAAGGCATCACCGATAAATACCATTACTTTTGGTCATTTCTTTACTAAATATTTTTTTTAATTTAAAACACGGGGGTTTGTTTGTTTTTGAACTAAAAATGTAATTAATTTTTATTTCTTAAATAAAATTAAAATTACAATATTAATATTAATATTAATAGAATTAAGCTAAACTTTTCTTAATATTCTTCTTAATTCATGCATACGTACCTACACATACAGATGTATATGATATTAAATAACTTTTGAATAAAATTATCTATTTTTTATTGCGTGAATTATATAAAAAAATTTTGATCACAATAAAAAACACAATTTAAATAGAAGTAAAATTATTTTTTTTGTTTTTTGTTTTTTTTTTTTTTAATTTAAGGAAGATACTAATTATAAATTTTATAACACATAAACCTAATAAAAATTAAATTTTAAGAAAGAGCTTTTTCTTCGAAACAAAAGTCAAAGAAAGAACTAACAAAAAAGCACATAAAAATATATGGAATAAAATAAAATAAAAGGTAAAGTAAAATATAATAAAATACAATATACTGCATAATTATACTAACGATTTAATATATGTATGTAGACGTAGTAAAAACAGTAAAACAGACAATACGAAGAAAAATGAGTATACGAAAAGTGGGAGGTGTTCGAAAGTGGAATGATTGAAAGCACATAAGAAATAAGTAAAAGAAATAGTTAAAACTTCTTAAAACTTAACGTAATACTGAGCATACAATGAAGATGTTTTTAGGAAAAAAATAATAATAATAATAGGAAATTAAAACGAAACGTTACAAAGTGTTGATAGTAATACAGAATTGAACTGATAGGACATGATAGGAGGCGAAAGGGAAGATAGAGATAGAATTTTAGGCACTATATCATAATGAATTTTTTACTATTTTCACTACATTTCGTATTTTGTTTTTGTTTTCTTTCACTTTCTTTTAGTGAACAGATTAGTTTTCACTCTCGTGTTGCGATTTCCTTTTCTTGTGTTTGCTGCTTAAGTAATATTTAACAAAAAGTTTCCGATCTTTTACACACATTATTATCTTATATCTTCATTTATATCTTTTTTTTTTTGCAATTCTCATTAGAATTTTATGGAGCATACAAAATTGAAATCGTACAACATTTCTTAAAGCAAAGCTTAGAGCCTAAAAAAGCTTTTATCTTGTTAAATTGTATATATTATGCTTTGTTACAATAAAAGCTTTAAACAGCTTTTTATTTAATAATAATGTTGGTGTTAGTGTTCTCTGTGTTTATGTGTTTTGTCTGTTAATGAAATGCTAATTATGTTTAGAAATGAGTGACTATAATGTCTTCTTCGAGATCATCCAATTCATCATCAGTTTCTTCAACTTCAGGTAAGCCATTGATATTAGCCTCTGCAGCTGCTGTGGCAGCGGCGGTTTCCTTTTCTTTTTCGACCTGTTCAGCTTTTTCTTGTTTCTTAAGTTTACGTTGCTATGAAGAAAAGAGAATGTATTTTTATAAAATTTTATGCGATCAGGCAATAAGTTTATTTTACCTTTCTTCTGTAAAGAATTTCCACAATGACATATCCAATGCAGCCTAAGGTCAATACAGCCAATAAAATGTATAGTTTCATGCGTATACATAACGTGGTGGCATAAGCATAAGCGATTACAAAACCAGCAGATTCCCAAAGGCGATAATTAGAGAAGGCAGCTTCCTTGTTTCGCCTGAACAAGAGACCATATAAGCCATTGATTTGAGTTTGCCAGACAGCATCACCAACACCCCAAAGGCCAGACATGGCATAGAAGATCAAAGGATTCTCAGGACTTGGCCGCCAAAACAATTCAACGGTAATTAAAGTGAAGTGCACAACAGCTCCTAAAACAAGAATGGGCATACGACCGATATATTTCATAACGGAGCCAAATAAAATTGAACAAATGGCATTTACAACACCGAAGCAAATCATAACGAATCCAATTTGATGAATTCCTAGTGCACAGGAGACATAAGCTTGTGTAAAATCAGCACCAATGAATGCCTGTTCCATACCAATGAATACGGTAATAGGAATGAGTAGTTGTTGATTTGGTTTTTTCATTTGACGGAAAGTGGCCGACAGTAATTCCATACCGGATAGCTCTTGAGCTGATTGAGAACCTTTACGTTTTTCACCATAACGCTTAAGAGGATCTAAGAAGAAGGCTATAATAGCGACTGCAGCGATAATACAAGATAAATAAATCATTGAGATTTCAAAAATTTCATGATCTGGTGGACGCTCTAAGTTTGAGTGGCCGCTTACTCCATGAACACAGAAATTCGCACCACAGAATTGTAAAGCTTCTTGAGAAATTGTGCTATTGGCGTCTCCACCACCGCCGCCGTGAGCACCGCTGGAGAGCACTGTAGAAGATATAACAGTATGAGTACGTAATATACAATGCCTGATTGTTGCATTTAAAACAAGTATAAAACTTACCAAGGCTGGAGATAAGATTTCCCCACAATTCAGCCGTTTGCCAGGCCAAGAAGAAGAAACCAAAGAACCTCACAATTATGGCATCTACAGCCTGTTCTGTAATCTTGGCATACACTTGGCCAACTTGAGTCAAATATGTAGCTTTGGACGCCCACATGGGAGCAGCACCCAAACCGACTAGAATACCAGCAGGAACCAACGTATAGAATCTATAAAATATAAATCCTTGTCAGAAAATACTACATTATAAATAAATTTTCTTACAATATACATACCTTGGGAACAATTGAAAGGCAATGTAAGGAGCATAACACAACATGCTGAACACCAGCGTCCATTTTACAGTTAACTTACGAATAATCAAAGTGGGAAGGAATATACATGAAACCACCAAGGCCGCATAGATAGCACTAAGTGATACTGTACCCAGGCCATCTACAGCATTTATTGATGACTGTAGATTTGCTGTTCCCTATTAAACCAAAAATTTAAAAATATTAATACCCATTAGAAAAAAAAATTAAAAAAATCTTTTTCAGATTATTTTACCTGAAATGCTGTAAATTGCACCATAAAAGCAAATGAGATGACGGTAATATTTTTCAATATACGCCATTTTTCACTCGGGTTGAGTATAACTTTTTCCCTCAGCGATGTTGTGTCAGGTTCAAAACCAACTTTTGGCTAAAATTGTAGAATAAAGTAAAAATTTTATGAGCTTTATTTGTGATTGAAATTAAAAAATAGTCTACACAAATTAAATTAAATATCGGAAAATAAAGTTGCAGTCGCATATGACAAATATTTGCCAAAATAGGCGTAACCACTGTTCTTCTAAAATTTTTATTTTGTATATTGAAAGAAAAAAAGCTACGCAATTATCACAATGATTCTTGTGTAGTTGATATCTGCCGGACGACTCACGCCGATTATAATTCTGCACTGCGCTCAAGCCGAGTGCTTTGCAGGATAACTTAGTTAACAAGAAAAAAAATAGTTTGTGCAAAATTGCGAACATACTACAAAGCCTATACAATTTGCAAAAAGCTAAATCGATTTTGCGAATTAGCATCCCCATATAGTTCAGATTCCCAGTAGCGATGTTATCCATCCCTTAGTTCTTCCGAAATCATTTTACTACTTCTACTTACTCATATAGTTGCATGTATGTATATGTTAGTCTGCTGGCATTAGTTGTATATAATTTTTTATTTATTTAACGTGTTCAATAGGATATGAATATGTACGTATATGTATATCGGTGAAATTTTCTTGCGTGAACTCTTCGACGATTATAGAGCCAAAGCTCACTGCTCACTCCAAGCTCACTGTGTTATTAGTGGATGGTTATGCAGGCTGGCGGGGTTCCCCTATATTTTTCGAGTTAGTTTTTGTCGTTCAGCATCATCGAATACATCAGCCATCATAAGTTTTGATTGGCTCAGAGGTTTATTAACCAAAAGAAATAGATGTACTATAATACACGTAAATTTGTATTCAATGTAACGTTCCAAATAATTAAAACACAAACCATTTTCTCTTTTCAGTTAATTTATCAGTGAAATATCTGCCACAAAAAAGATTACTCGAAGCTAATCATTAACAAATAGTTTTTAATTTTATATTGAAATATAATTTTGAAAATAAATAAAGCGCAATATGATTACATTTTAATCATAAGTTTTGCTTGGCTCAGATAAATACGACATGGAAAATATTTTATTCAAGAGAAAGTTTTAAAAATAAAATATTCAATCCATAAATTGGTAGATTTAAATCCTACGAATATTATAAATGCAAATGTTTGGACTTGGCAAATTAAGAAAAGATACTTGTAGAGGTACTTTTCCGCCATTAACATATGTACAGTATGGTTGTTAGGCTTGGTACAGCAAAACCTGGTACTTTTTGTGCTCTTTTATTTTTAAAAGCAATTTTTATGAATGCAGTTTCTTAAGCAGTTTTTGTCTTTATTTTTTATTTTATATTGTATATTTAGTTTAAACAAATAATTTAAAACAAGAGACGGACCATTAAAGCGTCCAATTATTATTTCGTTTTATTTCGAATCGCACACATACGTATGTACATTTATTTCACTGTCATTATTTATGGAAATTTGCATATGTATTTTATCGCTTGTAAAATTGTGCTTCTTAATTGCAGGCATGTTTTTCTTTCATTTTAACTTTATTATTTAAGATTTCTTTCTGCCATTTTATATTAACCGGACTTTAAAAAATATCCCACCTTTAGTTTCAAAACGTATCACGTTTTAAGCACATTCAAAGCTATTTGTATCACTCTCCCAATGTTGCACATAAAACAACTGACAATTTTAATGTGAAAAAATTATATGGCAGGTAATCGGTGTTGTTAAAGCACACCTTCATTATCGTACATATAAACAAATTATATAAATATTTTAAAAAGTAAGGTTTGCTGAAGCGGCAAAGAAACTGCAAATATGAAAGATAATGTAGGTCACTTTAAATACCATGTACTTTTGCACATACATACATACATCCACACATATTCTTTGTGCATGCAGAATGTGTGTGTGTGAAGTTGTAGTCTCTTTGAAATCTGAAAATATCCTTTAACAAGTCATTTTTAATAATTATTTGTGCACATGCATACATACATCTGTATGCACACGCATGTGGAATGACACACATACACACATAAGTACATACATATATGGTTATGTAATTAACTTTTTATGTACAATGAAGTTTTTGAACTGACATGGATTTGTAACAATGGAAAAGGACGTGGTTCTGGAACATATGCAAATATTTTCTAATGTTCCTCTCTTCTTGTATGTTATCAGTATTTCTGTGAAGGAATAAACTTACTCGAGAAAACTCAAAGTAAAAGATAAAAAGATTAATGCAGTCTACGGTTTTCATATGAATGCACTCAATTTTTATCTGCATACTCGTACATTTTAAAAATAAACAAAAAAAAAATTTTAAAAACTACTACGCAGTAAATATTAAATAACTTATACACACGCATACTTTTTATTGATGGAGGCTGATTGGTACAGATTGCTTTGCAGTGATCATCCAACATCATAATAAAAACAATTATTCTTGTGTAATGCATGTGCATACAAAACCATCTGGCTGCAGTTAGTGTTGTTACAATAACTACAAAGAGAGCATTCAAGGGAAATCTCCTGTATTTATAGATTTTTATACGTACTGGTGCATGTTATTTGACCTTTCCAGCGAAACAAAAAAAACAAAAACAAAAGGAGAATGATAAGCAAGGCTAAATGCTTGTAAATTTGTTATCTTCACTGCTTGCCTTTCGAACGTTACAAAGTAGACGTTTCTGTAACCAAGAAATGTATTACAACACTTTAATTTTGTAAATCTTTGAATATAAATTTAAAACTCTCAATATACAACTTTAACTCAATAAAAAAAATTGATATATGAAATTATGGGATCCGTTTCTAATTGCGAGCTGTAGTTCTCGAGGTGATCTAGTTAGTCCTTAAAGAATTGCGACCCTGTAAACAGAGACATCATCCATAATACAATAATTTTAATAAAAACAAAAGCGTACAGCAAGTGAAAAAAAGTTTGATACAGTAATAAAATGCACCTTCAAAACACACCGTAAATGTTGGTTTTTTTATTTTAAATTTCTTTTGCTGTCAGCTAGATGAGGAAACATTTACCATAAGGATATCTAAAATGGTACATATTTTAAAGTGTCCGGCGGTGCTACAACAGCATATCTAAATATCAGTCACATATTTTATTAAGAAGTAAAATGATATATTTTTTGATTTTAAAATTCCACAAAAATAGTAAAAATGAAATTTTACTTCAAAAGGATAATGAATTGAGGAGGCTCAGCTCGTTCCTATGTGCATTTCACTACATGCTAGTGCACATCTTCAGATAACCTTTTGCCAAATATTATATAAAAATATAAAGGTTCAAGTTAATATAAAGTTTTAAATTAATTAAAAAGTAAATTTGCCGCCTGGCAAACAGATTTAATTCGTCTCAAATCAATAAATTTTATATGTATGTGTAATTGCATGCTTATCTGATGCAAGAAATTTTAATTATCTCACAAACGAACTATCCTTATGTAACTTCCTAAGAGCAAGACTATATGCCCAGAGCTTCTATTTCGCATTCTGAATATGACGGCGAATTACACTATTTACAAAAAAAAAAATCCTTTCTTCGTTTTAACAGGAACTTCCGATGTCTACAAATGCGTACATAATTATTAATCTTATTATATGTTTCAAATCCGTTTTAAGATTCTTCATATCCTTTCTTAATCTATGATTAACTAAAGATTGGAACGATTTTCGAAACGTGATCACAGCCGTACTTTGAAAAGTTTTACTTCTGATTTAAAAAAAATAATTCATATATACGTGGCAAAATTAGTTGTAATGCATTTTTAAAGTAACAAAAAAGATCACAATTGCAAATTTTACAATATTTACATTATTTACTTTATGCAATTACTAGAAAATAAGCAAAGAATATAAAGGCACAACACGATTCCTAGCAAAAACATTCTTACGAAGGAGAAAATGAAACACGTATATCCATTTGAATAGTATAAAAATAATAATAGCTTATTATTATCCTTCGACGTACACACACGCTTTACTTTTGGCTCATGCTGCAAAAGAACTGTGCTCCAGTTAAAATCATAACGCACTGTAACAAAAGTTAAAGCCAAGGCATCATATGATCATATATTTTATCATATATCATATATTTAATTAGTTTTTATATTCTTCTCTATCAAAAGGGGTACACATATATAAGTTTCATATACAGACTGTGTTAATTTCTGCAATATTATTTTGCCATCTTATAAAGTACATATGTACATATATTCTGGAGCCATATAACAAGGAAAGTTGATTGAGCTTTGTGCGTTTGTCTGTTTGTTCTCGGTATATTAATTGAGTTTAAATTTAGTTTAACATCAAACATTTTAAAATCCTTTTATTCAGAGGTTTCTCAAATTTATTTACTATATAAAATGTCAAAATCGGGTAAATAATTAAAAAAATATAGCAAAAAAAATATTTTATACATTTATAGTTAAAAATGCATGGCATCAATGTACGAACGCCACATCCAGCCACTTCACTTGTCTAACTTGTCAAACTCGCTACTAAGTTCCAATAGTATAAGCAGGAAGATAAAAACATTTTATTTATTTATTTTTATTATTAAAATCTGTAATATGTCTTGGAGAAGGCTATAACAGATGCCGCATCATCGAATAAATTACTTTAAATTGCTTATACCTGTTTTTTTATAAAACTTCCTATTTTTTTTTTTTTTTTGAAATGCCATCTATTTTTGTATGTGATCCTTGCAAGCACAAGGACAAGGACAAAACATGTACAAGTCATAAAGCACATTGCAAATATGTTTAAAATTTTTTGTCTTGCAACATTGTTTGCTTAAAAATGTTTTCTATAAATATTTTGGTTTCTTTTTATGTTTGCTTACACTATTTTTATCTCGGCAGCAGGTTTGCATTTTTAGCGACGACCTAAAATGTGGCGTTTCGCAAATGAAACCGCACAGAATGGGCAGTTTCCCTATCACAATTTTTTATGGCGAATCATGATTTCAGTGCAAAAATATTTGGAAGGACGAAGCACTTATTTTAATGTGTGACACAACTTCGACATACATTCAAGTTGTTGTTTGTGCAGAGCATCGCAGCCATGTAACTTAACAGCAGCTGTAACATTCAAAGTTAACGGTTCGTGTTTAACATTTTCAAATACGTACGTGCATTCATTCGTAATGTATTGGAGAGTGGTGTTCAGTTTTGTACACTCTTTTACTTTATTTCAATAATACATTTTACGATCGATACATTTCAGAAACTATTGTTTAAATGAAATAAATTTTTAAAATTGACTGGCAGCAGACAGCAGCATAATTAATTTACTTAACTAATTGCTGGGCTACTGTTATTTGCTTTAGTGAAATCACAAAATGTTAATGAATACAAAATATTGCTTAATAATTTATTTATTTGTTGTGTATTTACTTTGTGTACAATTTTTATATTTATTTTGATTTTTTTATTTCTCTGAAAAGAAATTTTTTTCTATTAAAAAGCAATAATATTTTATCGCGCCTTATTTGATGGCATTGCCGAATGAGAATTGCAATGTATAACTTTTGTTTTGTGCACAGTGCAGATTTCAGTTGCATCAGTAAGCGAATGTTTGCTAATTGAGTTGTAAGTTAATTTCTTCTCAAATATTTAATTTATACTTATTAAAAACAATTTATAATGGATACTTTGATGTTTCAAATTGCAGAGAAGTACCAAATATTAAATTTGAATTGAAAATACAATGAAATGGATTGGGCTTACTACCTCGAATGTGCATTTCGATGCATGTTAATGCAGATCTTCAAGGAAACTGGAGATTTAAGCAACTTCCAAATAAAACCAAAAGTTAATCGGGAAGTTTACTGAACCAAAGTTGTAGCAAGAAGCACAAACAATTAATTCAAATTTACTTAATTTCTTTTTTAGTTTATATATAACTAATAACATTTCCTCCAACAGGATGGCTTGATAATTACTGAAACCAGATAACGTTCGTGAAATGTTAGCCTTTAAATCCAAATCTATAGAGTTAAAAAAAGCCAAGGTCTCCAAAAATGACTAGAAATACTACTTAAGCGACATGTTTACAAATTCTACATTTTAAAAGCCTACTACACGTAGATTAAATTCATTCAAGTGAAACCGGCCAAGTACTTTTCTCCTCTGTTTGTTTTTCCTGTTCATTTAATGCTACTGTGCAGCGTAAATTGCAAACTTTTGTTATAATTTAAAAACCTGAATTAAGTTCGAAATTTGTAAGCCAAAAGCAAATTTTTCGAATAACAAAATTAAAAAGTAACAAAATAATTTATAAAGTGTATGAAATAAAAATCTGTAAAATCAGGTTAATTAAAAATTAAAAGATCTAGTTAAAGCGAAAAAATCTCAAAGACAGATATTAACAGAAATGTGCACTGTCTGTATGGATTTATGAGCGTGCGTGTGTGTATAGTATACTAGTACATGTGCAAGTAAATATTTGAACAAGATTTCTCTTTTGGAGTTCAACAAACTACCTTCATCAGTTTAAATGATTTTTAAAAAATCATCTGACACCAAATCCTGACCCAATTACAAAAAAAAAAAAATAAATAAATAAATAAGTTCTTAAGGGCTTTTGCAGTATTTTAATCCTCCAATTGTTAAGCCAAAAATATGAAAAAAAACGCAGTAGGAGCTTAAAGCCATAAAAATTATAGCCGTCTAAGTTGCCTGTTCATTAAATGTATGCCATTAATATGTTGGTCATGCTGAATAGCTCAGCTCGCTTATAAAAACAAATACATATTTTAAGTAATTTTATAAAGCTCTGCCAAATGAAACGTACGAAGAAATAAAAAGGAAAATACAAAATTTATGCAAAAACTGAAACAATTGTCTGTCCAACATGTTTATGGCCATTTCTCAAGTATTTGAATCTTTTTAAATCAATAGAGCGAGAGCGAGATCGAGAGCGAGAGCGAGAGAGAGGGAGAGAGATGCTTTGAAAAATATTAAAATTATTGTTTCTAAAAAACAATTCACTACATAATAAAGCAGAGCGCCAACGCGAGAGCATTAACAAAAAAAAAAAAAAAAAAAACCATAGTTTGTTTAACAATAACAAATAATAACCGACTTAAACCAGTAAAAACTAAATTTATAAATACATAAACATCACTTTTTAAAAAATCCAGTCTTAGGAAAAAACTTAAACTAAACTAAACAGGAAAAATAACTGCAGTAGATTCGTTACAATAATAAGTTAAAAATAGTTTTCACAACAAATTCTGTGAAATGTTGTTAAAATGTTACAATCAGTGTTGCCACAACTTGCATAACTGACCGAATTTCCCACAATTTTTGTACAAAAATTTCATTTTGAAGAAAAAAAAGAAATTTCGTTTAACTGAAATCAAAATAATGGAAGGCAAGATTTGAAATTGCAGCAATTTGTGTGGCGTGCATGCACCGTTCTTCTTTGGCCGAAATCGCATGATATTAAATCGCAAGTTCTCAACTACAATTTTATGTTACATCAATGAAACTCAATCACATTTATGCAAAACGGCAATGAAAAATTCCTATGTGCACTCAAAGCCGTGGACGCCATTTGCCTTGTGTGTTAGACATCTCTTTGTGGCTCAATTAAAAAAATGTAACAATCACCAGAGTTAAAACTGTATTTCCTTTCTAATTCATTATAAGAAAATTTTATTTCAGTTTTAAAAAAATTAAATATGTGACATACAATATTTGTATTTAACTTCCAGTAATTTTTTTTTAGGAATTTATGATATCGACAATTTTGAGGGAAAGCACTTTGTATCAACGATAAATAAATAAAATTTGTAATAAAACATGTAACGACTTTTACCAGATCATTTAGTTTGTTTTATTTTTAGCTGTAGAAACATTTTTATAAAAGAATATATGAAATTCTAAAAAATTATTATGTATTACTTGTCCTCAAAGGAGTTTTTATTAGTAAACATAATTCAAAATTCATTGAAACAAAAAATCGCTAAAATATTAAACGTATTTTCGCCTTAAAACCGCCAACAACTATTTAAATAATTTTTTTGTGAATGAACATTTGATTTGAAAAATAAGGCTTTCGTTAAATATAACCTTCTCTTAATTTGCTTTGTTCATGAATTCTAAGAACGTGAGAATCCTTTGGAATGCTGTATCATAAAAATTCTTATAATAATTATAATAAATATAGCAAATGCGTTCCAAATTTTAAAAAGGAAGATTTTGTTTCAAAAAATCGTACAATTAGCCAGTTAAATTGGCCTTCATATCGCAAGCCACTTTGCTTAACAATTTCGTATTTATTTTGTGGCAATACTGGTTAACTATTTATTCGTATGTGCAGACACTTAGCTTGTAGGCAATCATTTGTGAGCTTTTCAGGCAAGTAGAATGCAGTAAAATGGTGGGATTTATTCTTCAGCTGATTTTAATTAATCTGATTCATTGGATTTTTATAATTGTTTGTAATAAAATTAATTTCCAGTAAAAATGTTTTTACCGTATTAGTTAATTTTTTTTGGGAGTTCTATGTTTATCAAAAATAACATTAGAGATGTTTACATCTGAGTACCCAAACATTTTAGTTGTAATCGTACTTCTCGTATAGTCCTTGAAAATTGTCATACAAATTGCATGTGCAGAACTGTCGTTTCTAATTTAGCTGTGCATAGCGAAGCGTTTGAAGAAAATTTTTATTTTAAATAGATACATATATTTTAATGTATTAAAATATTCTTCTAAATACAATAATTTTTATTTGGTTGCTTGATAAACAAAAAGTGCGATAACCTCTAAACTAGACTTTTACTTTAGTAAGTGAAACAAACTAGTTACACTTCTTCATTAAAACAATTACTTTATGTTCTGTTGATTTCTTTAAAGTATTACCAAATATACTTCTATATAAATGGAGAAATAAGAAAACAAACTAAATGGCGCAATAGAAAAAAGTCGCCAAACTATTTCTTACTTTCAATTAACTCTGTTATAGATTGAGGAAAAGATTGGAAAAAAATCAGCCAGTTTGTTAGTCTTTTTCTACTCGCATAACGCTTTTCTTCGACCTTTTTCAAATATTTCGAGGCTAATATTTAAAAAAAAGGAACATCGAATTTTTTAACTTCAATCGAAATTTTCCAGGCACTTTGACTAACATCTTAAATGTTTCTATAAACATTTAATACATTCCTCTACAAACGATTAAATTTAGTTTTAGTCTTATTTTGTGTGTAGAAAGTGGCTAAACAGGCAAGAAATGCTCAATTAATACATTCTTTAAATTGAATGCAGTTGAAATCAGGTTTCGTTTTAGAATCTCATACAGCCAGCTGGTTTTCTTTTATTTTGGTTTGCGAATGTATTTGACGGCTATTTTTAGACACACCTCTACAGACACACCGTACAGCTGATTGTGTAAGCAGTATAATTAATTTTAAGTTTGACCGCAAAAATATGCTCAGACTTTTCCAACTTTTATCCACTTTAGTGCATCATTGGATATTGTTGGCCACATTGTTATGTATGTATGCGTATGTGGTATGTACGAGTAAATTCATACAAGTAGATGCGCATGTATTCGTAGAAATGGATGCATTGAGACGTGTGTATGCGCGTGTGTATGTATGATCATGCACATGAATACGTTAAGTTCTTTATGGTACATAAAAATAAACGTAAAATATTACAAGCATACTGCTGGTGCATGCATGCTTGTTTAACTGCAATACGAGTTTTCATATTTTTTTTTAACCAACCAAACCCCTTTTTTACAACATTTTGTAGCACGAGATTTGCGAATTTCAAAGTTTATTTTTAAATTTGTCTTATAGCTCGTGTTGAAATGCGTGCTTACTTGTTGGCTTATATGTATGTCTGTCCTGCGGAGTTCGTTGTGTTCAGTTGTCTGTCTGCCGCGTGTCTCTCACTTGTACATGTACGAGTATTTTTGATTTTTAATTTGTGGCCAGTTTGATATCACATCTTGTTTAATGAAGTTTGGTTGTAAAATCGTTTTGTAAAGAAGGAAAAATATCGTTTGCTGGCTTTGCATAAAACGTATTTATATACATGCAGACAAATATATATATTTGTGTATATATATATTTTTATTTATTGTCTTGCCTTGAAGCAGTTTTCAAATGTTTGTGGGTTGCTTGGCTGGAGGCAGTATTAAGTGTGATTTAAATATATTTTTTTTAGTATACTTTTACATGATTTTTTTTTCAGAGTTCTTTTTTTTTGGGGCTCTTTCGAAGGAAAGAAATGTTTATGCCTTGAAGAAGCTTTTAAGTTGCAATCTCGTTTTGTAAAGTGTTTAATTTTTCTTTTTCCTTTTGAAAAATAAATTGATTTCTATTGACATGACTTATAAAAGGAATAATTTTTTATAGGGGGATATTAAATTCTTTGTTAAGAACGGAAGGGATAAAACCCTAATCAAGAGTAGTTGCTTCATAAGATCTTTCACAAGAAACCGATATAAGCCTTTAAGCCAGCGATATCCTACCTAAAGATCCTCTTAATAAAAAGGACCCTTTTTTGAGGCTGTTTTGAATGGTAGAATTTTAAATGCTTTTTCAGCAATGCAGCAGAAATAAAGCACATCTTTTTAGCAAAATATTCTAAGAACCAAAGAGAACTGTAAGAGATACTTTGATACTTTGATGTATACGTGCAGATATTAGGCTTATCAAAGGAAAAGTAATTATATTCAGAGGAAAATGAAAATTAATGGAGAATTATAGAAAGGAAAAATAATGAGAAATGCGTGTGGAAAGTAGATTTGTTTCATTGGAGCATATTTATATGAAACGTACCGATGGGAAATTTATTAGCAATACAGTTGCAAAAGGTATCTCCCCTAAACTTTAGTTGCTTGCAGCATTTGTTACTTTTAAGAATTCGTTGGCTAAAAGTTTCCCCCGCAGATTTTCACAAAAGCTTCAGCAGTACGTATAAAACTTTTTATGATATACTGCATCGCATTTTCAATGTTTGCTTTAGTTTCAACTGCTGTTTCTTATGTTAATAACGTGGTTAGAAATGTATGGCATTTGGCGATGTTATAAAGGAACAGTTACTAGAAATGTTTGCAGGGTTACATTTTAATCGTATAATACATTTTAGGTTTAAATTTTGGTTTTTTGTTAAGCTTTTTCTAGACTTTAATTGACAACTTTCAACAATAAGACAATGGTAATATTAACCGACTTGTTCAGTATTTAATTAAAAAGTTATCATTAAAATCCAATGGGTAAATATAATTTATTTTTATAAATTAATTATTTCTATGAATCATTTCATTGTTTTGTTTAATGCCAAGTTAAATGAAAACGTAAAATTATTAAAAAAGAAAAAAAAAATACAATGAGGCAATCTAGTAATAATATTGAAAATGTCAACCAACAAATAGTTTAGAGAACACTGTGGATTTTAAACTGGACATTAAATGTTCAAGCTAGCAATTGTGAATACTGCATAAATCTAAATAAAACTAAGTAAAAACAATATTTGAAACCTGCTTAATCTTTCTGTTATACTGCTTTTTTTCTCGTAAAAGTTAAATATAAAAAAGTAATCAAAAATTGTTATTGTATGCAAAAAGCTTTGTGGGAAAAATTAATGATTTCCTAAAACGGTAGGAAACAGAAATTAAGTCTGCTTTAGAGTGTTTCGTTTTGTTTGCATAAAACTATTAAATATTGTATTTGTTGGTGGTGGAAGTGTCGTCAAATGTATATTTATTAGCATTAGAATTTGCATTGAATTAAACAAAATGCTATTTAATAGAATTGTGTTAGTGCAACTTAAAAAATGTACTCTAATTAAGTTATCTGTCATGAAATCTTATCAAATATTATAAAATATTAAAGAAATGCGGCAAGGGAGAACACAATAAAATAAATTTAAAAGCAATAACATCAGTTATTTTGAGCATTTTCAAATGTTTAGTATTTATTTTTCTTTGTAATAAGTCTTATTATATAGAAGAATATTTAAATAAATTTGAAATAGTCGGTAATAAAGCCACACTAAATGTAGGGAAGGGAATGTACTTTTTAATTAGCAAAAACTAACAATAAAAGTAGTTTAATCAATATTGATAAAAATAGCGCGAGAAGCATAATAATGCCACCGGCAATAGTGGCAGTAGAACAATTTGTATTAGTAGTAGTGATCGTATTATTTCAATTAAGAGATGATAATGCAGGGGCTAAGAAAAGTTATTAATATTATATTAAAAAATCAAATTGTGCTGTTTGTAAACAAAATTAATTTTTTTAATCAAAGTGCGTATTTCAATTAAATAAAGTCTTGTGAAGGTAATTGTGTTTATTGTTAAATGGAAAAAAGAGCACGTGTGCTGCAAAAAGTTAAAGGCGATAATAAATTTATTGAAATCGAGAACAATTTTGCTGTGGCTCTTGAGTTTTATGTATGGCCTATGATGACTAAAATCGTTTGGTTAAATGATAAAACTTTGTAATACATTTACAAAGCCCGTCAGTTGCAAACACACATACACTACCACATACAAATTGAGCATGTTTATTCAATACATTTGATTCTTGATCCCTTAAGGAATAGACCTTACACACATATAAGGAATATTCATGATTTTTGCACTGCATTTGTAAGAATTACTTGTTATGTAAAGGCTGACACATGCGCTGTGTTAAAGTTTTAGATGCCCCTTCATTGAGTCTTGCATTTTTCTGAAGCCACCACACCTCCTTGTATTATTTATTACAGTTTATTAATGGCAAACATTAATTTCTACTTTCCTGAAGAGTTATAAAAGCCAAAATAACAACAACAACTTGTTAAATTGAGTTTTGTACTACTGGCTAAATAGTCTTTAAAAATATAAAAATGTTTAAAGACAATTTTTTCCATTTAATATTCACGTGATTTCGTTGAAGCTGGATTTTACTTTATGATTATGAGGCACAAATTAAAAAGAAACGAAATGTTATATGAAAAGAAAATAAATATACAGAATACATTAATTTTAAAACGAGCCATTAATAATTGAATGTCAAAATTGAAAAAGAAATACATTTCTGAAGTCACAGACCAGTAAAGTAAGATCAGGACTGGGAAGTATAACCAATAATAAGCAGTGATATTATATTAATTAGGTCTAATGTGAAAACTTTAACAAAAGAAAAAAATCTGACTTGGAGCTGCATCATCTTAAAGGTCAAAAAGATCCGATGCTAATAAGACTGAGGCATGTAGCTATTGTACAAAAGTATTGTAAGGATTTTAAGAGTTAAAACTGGTAGTGCTGCTGTACAGAAAGGAGTTAAAGAGAGCATCATTTTAAGTCTCCGAATTAATATTTCGCTTAATTTAAATTATAGACTTATTGGAAATGTACAGTGAAGTAAATACAAATATTTTGAAAATTAGAAATTTACATATATAATAAAATTTCTAAAGTCTGAGAGTTGAGTTTTTACACATAAAATGAGCAAACTTTTCGTGTCTAAGTGATATAATACTGGGTTACTTCTTAAAACTGTCTTAACACGCCAATATATGTATAATTAAAAAATGGGGAGTTGTTTAAAAAATTCAAGTTTCTAAAGTATTTTAAACTCAAAAGACCTCTCTTTCATCTGCAATCAAATTCTTTCTGTTTTTATATTATTTGCTTTATAAATTGCAGAAAATGTAAATCTGGCTGTCGCAAAGGAAATATTTTTTATTCTTTGTAAACATATTTTTTTAAATTATTTTAGAAAGTAAAGAGCAGAAATAATTTTCTTCATAGCCATTTAAAGGTCCTTTTAAACCTTGTAGTAGTTTATACTTAAACTACTACAAGAAAAATTATGTAAAACTCAAATGACTAAACTGAAAAGAAAAATTTGGTTTTTAAAAATCACAAAATTGGCATTACTGTAATCTTGTGCTATTTATATGTGCCATTGTTTCCCAAAAGTTTCTATTTATTTTAATAATATTTTAAAAATATATACAAATTTTAGTGGTAGATACATAATTATAAGCTTCGATAAGATTTCCTTATAAAACTTACCTTAACAGGTTCATTATTATCAAAACCTCCATTTGTGAATCCAGTCATATTGTTCTTTGTGTTGTTTGCCTTCTTTTTAATTTATTTTCAATAAATTGGATTTTTTCTATAATACAATATAAAAAATAAAAACAAAATATAATTAAGAAAAACATTCGTCAATATTTAAAAATAATTACTAGTATTAAAAAAATTAAATAAATTTTCGAGTGAGTAAATTAAAAAACAAAAAAAAACTTCCTTAACAATGAATGATCACCAATAACGTACGAACATGATGGAGTTTTATTAAAATATTATTTTTGTTTCAAGTAATTGAAAACGTCATAATAATTTTGATTGATATTATTTTTAACGTTTTCTTTTTTCAATTGTGTGCCCGTAATTGGCGGTACATTTTTTGTTGCTATTAAATATTTTTTTATTTATGTTTGTTTTGTTTAAAATTTTAACAAATTGCATGCATACGATTAGGTTGTATTGTTTGCTACGCTGTGTTTATCAATAATATTGTAATTTATTATTGAAATTGTGTTTTGCCAAAATCATGGTGGAAATCATACAAATGAAAAGCGTTCAACTGAAAAGCCGTTGACTTGTTAATAATATTTAGTTATAATAGTTCAAGTTCATGTTTAAAATTATGGTTATTTTCCATACTGTTGTCACCATAATCGTTTTAAGTTTTCCTTTTCTTTGTTATCAGATCGAATGATTATCAACA
Source organism: Ormia ochracea (assembly GCA_963402855.1). Lineage (NCBI taxonomy): Eukaryota > Metazoa > Arthropoda > Insecta > Diptera > Tachinidae > Ormia > Ormia ochracea. The sequence goes on along the minus strand of OY727107.1, from coordinate 30,805,636 downwards.
ATACTGATTAAGCCTATAATTGATAATAATAAAAAAAAATTTATTTTTTTCAAGTTATTTAACAAATATATATTGGAATTGCTTGTTGCCGTATTTGTGAGTATTATTACATGCGAGTGGGACTCTACTTATCTATTTTGTAGGAGTTGTTGTTAGGATAAAGTTTCAAGACGATAGTAGTAGTGTAGTGAGAATGAAGATCAACTTAGTTGTAATAGTATTAGTGCCAATAGAAATATAGGAAACAATTCCATACACAGATTTTATTATTATCAATAGAAACTGGTAGTTATTAGAGATACCGTTGGCATAAACTACCACTTAATTATACTGCAATTATATTATTAATTAATTATATTACAATCGCTACCCTTACGGTGAGTGGTATGTTGCGCTTACGTTATTTTTGTTTTCCTTTTTAATTTTTTTTCAATATTTTTCAATATTTGTTTTATATTACGAATGGTTGTATTACCAGCCGCCGCACTTCTCTCGCATTCCCACTTGCTGTTCATTTTCAATAGCATAATTAGGAAAGTAAGAGCATACTCGTATTCCTTTTAACGTGTACCGTTTTTCTGCTTTTGCAAAAAATAATAACCTTTGAAACCTTCTTACACTTGCTTGTACTTAAGGGCATGCTTCACTACCGTACATGGCCGTACGATTTCTCAAATGGTATCACAGTGAGATCTAAAAATTTCAACTAAATGTTTATGAAAATTTTCATAAAATAACAATTTTCATCCAATCAGAGTTGCTTTTACTTCAATCAGCAAAGAAAAAATTGCTCGCAAAAATTCTTGTGTGATTGTGTGGCTCCAGCAACGCCATTTTGATACGAGTTTTGAAAATAGAAAGAAACTGCGATCAGATTTTTGTGTGAATGAATCATACGACTGTATAGGATATTGAAACATGGCCTTAACTTTTTTCACTTATGGCGTTTTCTTCTCTACATTAAAAATGTCGCCCTGTGAAAAGGTGCCTTTTTAAAATGCATTGCCCGCCCTGTGAAAGTGCAATTTTTTATACAAGGAGAAAAGAACACAAATTAGAAAAAAGTGCAATGCTTTTTTTAACAGCTGATAAACAAACATTTTCTGTATATTTTATGAAATGTGTATACAAAAATGTTCAGTTGCCAGATTGCTAATTCATCTGCTTGAGAAAACAAATATTTTTTTTTTAATATCTCATACAAATAAGCAGCCGAATAGTGTTCTTTTGTTTGTTTTATATGATACAAAATATAAAAATAATTATTAAAATCTAATTTTCTGACTCTTTCAACTCAAAAGACTTTTTTTGAACATTTTCTGGTAACGCTGTGCAAGAATAAAAACCATGTGTTTTACAAGGCAATTTCTGCCCTCTTGATTTGTTCAGGGCAAAAGTGCAATGCCTTTTGCACTGCGAAACGGCAACATTTTTTAGAAAAGAACACGCAACCCTTTCACAGGGCAACGCATTTTCGAGAAAAGAACACAAAATTGCCCTCCCTGCGGGTAGTGTTGCCTTTTTTTGTAGCAAAGAAAACGCCATTAGAATACTATTTTGTTAATTTACATTGTTTTTGGCCGTCCTGTGTATTTTTACTTACATCTTCAACATGTCTATGATTTTGAATACACAGATGCATTTTAAGAATGGCATAAGTTGTTGATTGATGCTGAAAAAATGTAATAAAACGGATTCATATAAAAAACACATAATTGCATACAAACATGCAAAAAAAAAATAAATTGTATTTAAAAAAACACATCTTTTTTTCATGAGACCAACGACAATGTGAAATGCTTCATGTGTGTGCATCTGTGTGTGTGTGAGCTTGTTTGCTGTGTAGTGCATTTAACTACATTTTGGCGTTTTCTGGGTATTGCACAGTTGGATATTATTCTGTCAATTAGAAAATATTTAATGCTGTACAAACTATACTCACATATACACACTTGCATACATCTAAACATACATATTTGCATTTCATTAATTTTTTTAATTTATTTATTTTCTTTATTATTATTTATTAAAATTTGTGATATTTCTTAGTAATGTAAAACATATTTCAAAATTAACGTTTATTTCACTGCAACATAATTGCGGCGTAAAAAAAGCTATGGAACATATGCACATATGTACATACTACATATCCTTGGAGAAGGATACGTAGGATGCGGTACAGCTGAATAAAACACTTTTACTTGTTTTTCCCAACTAAGTTATTCTTAAGCCACTTTACAAACACATTTTCACGAATTTAGATATTAACTATGGGATCATAGCTGTGGATAGATATCCTCACATCCTTTTTGGTTTCTCTTTATTAAAACCTTTATTTTATTAAATATTTCCAATAATATTTCCAGCTTGTTAAACCATAATTTTCACAAATATGTATATCGAGCGTAACACAAAATATTTCCATTTATGTGAAACCAAACAAAAAAAAATTCATTTTAGTGTAAAAAAAGGTAAAAATAACTTGATTAAGTTTTAAGTTTTACACTTAATGAAGTTGGTGAAAAAAATATTTTTGTTTAAAATTAAATTAAATAATATTTTTATTGGGTTTTGCATAATTTTAATTGAAATGAACAGTTCGTTGGAATTAATTATTATTATGAAAACGAAGTCATTGGCACTATCATCACATGTGCATATGCATATTTAAATTGTTATTTAGCATACGTATGTAAATAGAAAGAGCAAACTTTGTGTAATACTTTTAAGGTTAGATTTTGTGGGAAGCAAAGGATGAATTTGTTGAGCAAATGGAATGTTTCAATCCCTTAAAAAATTCAATTCAATTATCTCTACTTTATACAGGATAAGAAACATTAACATTTTGAGAATTTGAAAAGATATCAGTTGCTATAATAAAGTGAGATACAGTTAGCTTTGAGCATAATGGTATGTTATCTCTTTTACATGGCCAAACAATGATAATTCTGGGTGTGTTTGGACAAGAGCTGCAATTGTCATCGAGGGAAATGGCTGCACGATGAGTAAAACTATTAGTAGTATAGTAAACTTATATTGTGTGGAGAGGAGAGGGAGAGGGAGAGGCACAAAGCAAGCCACAGTGGTAATTAGTAAATCTAACAACTTCTAAGTAAAGTTACACGGGAGAGAGACACCGAGTGAAAGAGAGTTGCAAAGAGTAAGAGAGGAGGAAAACTATGAGAAACACAAGACTAATTTTTTGCCACCTGCTGATCAACAGAGGATCTACCGAGATATCAAAATTACGAAAAGAAGTATTTAATGTAAAGCAATTCATCACTTTATTAAAAATATACATACATATATAATGCTTTTACTTCATTGTGTGTTGCCTAAATTGGAGTTACTACAACAAGATTTTTTTTTTATCGTAAAATGGAAGGATGTTAAGCAATTTTTATCTGTAATATTTTTTTACACGTCCTATTAAAAATAAATTTTACATTTAAAAAATTTCTGTTTTCTGTTAAAAATTTTTTTTTATTTATTTTTTTCCCAATTTTTCTTTAACACTAAGGATGACTTCTACAGCAATAATAAATTTTACAAAAATAAATATATCAATATGCGTATAAAATCAAAAAAATCCTAAATCCGAATAAAACAAAATAAAAATACATTGCACAATGAAGGCAACAAGAAAAAAAATAAATAAAAATATTGTTCGAAAATTAACAAAAAGATGATAAAATGTTATAAAAGCAAACGCAGAATTATATTTTCTGGTTTTCGATTTCGCTTAAACAACAACAGCAGCGACAGATGCAAATCTTTGTTCATGTGGATGAGAATTACTAAATGAATTTTTGGGGTAGAGTACAAATTTTTAGGGTATGCATTTATAGAATAAATTACAGTTTTATAGCAATTTATAATCGTAGAAAAATGAACCGATATATTGAAAATGTTTTTTTGTGAAGCTGATAATTTTTAAGCTGAAATTATAAGTTTTATTAAACTATGAAATAAATATAAGAAATTAAATTAAGGGGAATAATTATACAAAAGTGTCCTTCAAACAGTAGAGTTATTATGTGGAATGCTGTGTCATGAACGAATGCGACTTGCATTTTAGTGGAGAAGCGTACTGATTTATTAAAATTGGTTGTCTTCATTGTCTTTAATTTAACTAACATATTCGTCATGTTCTAGCAGTAATTTAAGTAAATTATTTTATATCTATAAAATTGATCTTACCATTTCAATATGTATGTAAAGGTTATTAATATTTCATTTTATTATTATTTTTATTCGTTCTCGTCACGTGTATTTGAGAAAATTTACTAACAATTGCAGTGATTTTTTTCATAAGAAATAAGTACACATTAATTACACCGCGTATATATACCTTGGACCTGATGGGAAATTGATATATTATATGTACGTATTTCCACATGTACGAACGTGTGTAAATATGTATGTGTGTATGAATGAAATTTGTTTATGTATTTTTTCCATTCGCAGTACAATGTTTAACTCTAAAGCTCGTTTAGGAATTATGACCATCAATTGTTTGTTTCTATTCTATTATTACTATTATTATTTTGGTTCTAGTACGTACTGGGCCAGAAATGTATATAGGTACATATCTATATATGTCTGTCTGTATATATGCACATATGTATGTATGCATGTATCTAATGTGAAAAATAATATAAACAAGATAGCTTTTATTTTATTAACAGTGTTATTTAGTAACTTTTTTCTTTTTCTTTACTTTTGCTTTTTTTATTTTATTTCTCGCTCACTCTCTGTGTGATTAATTACTTAGAAGTCGATACTGAAATAACATTCCAAAATTGAAACATTGTTAATAAGTAACTGATAATAAATATTACTAAATAATTTGTTATCTGTATGCAGTTTAAAGATCTCAAAAATTTTGTTTTGTTTAGTTTCAAGGATATTTACAACAAGTAGAAGAAGTTCAAATGCAGCATTTAATATTTTCATAATTTGAATTTGTTGTGGTCATTGAATATTAATATTCCATATTAAACAAGTTTAAAATTTATATTATGACAATCTTTTCATAAAGGTCAATATGTATACAATATTTATTTCTTGCAATATCGTTAATAAAATAATAAAATTGTTGAAAAAAATTTTGTTTTTTAATTTAAAATATTTTGCAAAATAATTTAAATAGATCTTTGTTGCTTATTTGTTGTGATATTTTACTCCAGTTCGAGTGGTGTTTTATAAATGAAAATTTTTTTTCAAAAGCACAAATAAGTAATGAAATATTTTTGTTAATTATAAATTACATATTTAATTGACCGCAAATAAATTATGCAAGAGAGCCATGATTTTCTAGTAGAAATTTTAAATAGTCAGTTTTATTTTCTACAATTATTTAATATTAAAGATGTAATGCCATGGCTTCGAGAAAGCAACTCTTTACGGCTTAGAAGAAAAGCTGTGCAATAGACTAATCAGTACTGCGCTGATATGCTTTCCAAGTTCAATGCCCAACAGCGCTATATAATTTTGTTTTGCAATCTAAAATTTTTTTTGGTATTATTTGTAAGTAATTAAAACTTTTTTCTGCATTTGTAGAAGTAACAAAAAAAGGAGGAAAGTGAATGATGTTATATTAAACACATATCCTCTTGATATAAATAAATATTGCATAAATGCCTCCATTAAATTTTCCACCATTCAATATATGGAGAAGTTTTAATTTACAACTTTCAAAGGCGAGCCAATAAATCTCGAATTCCAATTCTACACAAATCCAAATTAAGATTGTTTGGACGCATTTTTAGTTTTTAAAATTCAAACTTTCTTCTTCATCTTTTTTTTTTGTATCGAAAATATGTACATGCGAGAAGAAATTTTTGAAACTTCAAAACAATCTTTCAGGCGGACTACATATAATTTTTAGTTAGCTAAACATGGAGAATGTATGCACTTATGTACTCATAGATCCATTAAAATCTCAGGCAAGCCTGCATGTGGCAAAAAATACTTATTCGCGCCCACTTTTCTTATTTATTTAGTCGTGTATAAAATGTATATTTTAAAAATGAAACTACAAGACGTAATTAATTGTTTCTACGATTTTCTATTTGTTTACCTTTAGAACCGCTCACAACTTTCAAATTTATATGATTTCATTTACTTGGATATTTAATTTAATAAAAACCTCTACATCTTAACAATATTATTAAATTTTGTTATTGGTTATTTAAAGTTTTGTTCGTTGAAAGTTTTTCCGCTCTTAATTCAATATTGAAGTAAAAAGCGAAAACACGTGTGTTTTAACAATTATTTCAAGTTTGTTTTTTACATTTTATTGTATTTTATTTTAATTTCAAAATTTTGTTATTGTTTCATATTTCGTTGATAACAATGCGTCATTTGCTGGCTGTATTTTAACAGACTGACTGCTGTTTTAAAAGTCGCTGAACTTGTTAAGAGTGCAAATTGGTTTAAATGGAAGAAAGTATTTTTCCTTGCTGCCAAACAGTTACATAAGACGGATGTCTTTCGAAATTCAACTAGTAATGCATTATTTGATTTATTATTCAAGGCACTGAGGATTTGCATCATTACTAGTTTTTGTTTTATATGTATGCATTTGGATTTACATATATATGTAAATATTTTGAGTTCTCTAATGGAAAATTGTTTCTCAACCTACTTTTTAAAAGTATGAAAACTAATTTATTACGCTACAAAAATTGTAAAAAGATTAAGAAAGTGCTCGTATCAATTTAGCTTAATGGACGAGTAACACCATGACAAAAGTAAAAATCCGGGAAAAGCTTTCCTTTTTAAGTTCTTTCAATGCGTGATTTTTATATAAAATATATATATAATACATATAGTATAATATAATATAATATAATATAATTTCTTAATTTTTTAATTGCTTCTTATTTTCTAAGAAAATAATAACGTGTGACCACATTAGACAACTTTTGACAGCTTGATGAGAAAACTAAACAAAAAATCATTATCTGATTACGTTTTTTCCAAAAAAAAGATTAAATACTTTTAAATTTAATAATGAGGGCAGTTTCAAGTAGTATTTTTCATATAAAATTTGTCTAAAAATTTCCTAAAACATTAATTAGAATATATGAGAAGTTTCTGTACTATGACGTGTAATATTAATTATTCGAATTTTATAAGTAAATAAAATGTAAACTAAACTAAATAAAAAAAAAAATTTAACTTGTAACGAAAAAAATATGAAATTTATTTGACTTTTATGGTTTTTCAGTTTAAAAGTTTCAAGATTTATAGTTTTACCATCGAACATTGCACGTGGAACTGTAAAAGAAATACAGCTTTTCAGCTGTTAAAGTAACGAAATAAAAATTTCAAAATAAAGCATTTGAAATTTTGGTACGACAAATTATGCAAATTTTAGTACGATAAAGAGTGTGAATGCAATTTTGAGGTGAATGCCAGGTGAAAGGCAATATTGTTCCCAAGAGCTTTAAGTTAAGCCATTTTATTATAAATTGTTGCAGTTTCCATAATATAAAAAAATTGCAAGTTAAATTTTTTAACAAAAAATAAAAGAAATTTTCAATATTTTATTTATTTATTGCATCTCTGGATGCAGAGCAGTTGATGAGGGATACTAACACGATAACTTTTAGTTGTTGCAGCTCCTCCTCGAAGGGCGAGCCGATTTAGATAGAACAAAAGTACTGGCTTCAATACTCTTGGCTTCCGCTTCCGCTTCCGCTTCCACTTATTCTTTTTAATTTATGCCACAATTTCTCAATTATTAAATTTATTTTTTTTTTGGTTTTTTTTTTTTTTTGATAATGTCAACTTTGTTTTACCAAAATCTCAACAATATTTTATAAATTTTACTCATTTAAAACTTTCAACACATCAATTTTTTAAAACTTTTTTTGTTATTAAAATATTTCCATTCGTGAAATTTTTAACAATACCGAAATTATTTTTTTTAAAACACTGACAAAGCGAATATACGAGTATAAAATCTGCGTTGAAAAGGTAAAATCTTATTCGCTGCCTTTTTAATACTTTTTCGTAATATGACTCTCTCTACCGCATGCCACGCTTTTAGCTGGCCAACACTAAAGTGCCAAGAAATTGCGACAATATGCGAATTTTAAACAAATTTATTTCAATTAAACGGACCTAATCAATAAAACAACTCCAAAGTAATGAAGTAAGGCCAACCACAGCAATTATAACGACAGCAATAAATATGTACTTGAATGATATGACAAAATGAAATGATTTACAAATGATATGCCCAATATATAAGTCATACCTTTAAATTATCTCACAAAATGTTTTTACTCAAATGGTTGAGCTTCTAAAGAAGGATAGAAAAGTATTCCAAGAATACACGTTTCACAGTTGTGTGGTATTAATAAGCAATTACTTTTGACGCTGGTGTGTGTATGGCAGACATGCCGTCTTTATTTACTGACCGAGTGTAAATTATTTGGCTTTAAATTTATTTCAACAAATAATAGAACGGAATGAATGAAGGTAAAATCAGACAACTTGTAAAAAAATTCAGTTGAAGGGCCACTTAAGATATCAGAAGCTAAATTTACTTCATTAATACAGTTGATATTGTTGGCAAGACATCAGATTTTGTATTGCCTTATGCGGTGCATAAATGTTTTGAAAGTGTTTGCAGGTTAAGAGTGTGAAGTATATTGAACTGAGTCGGCTGGAATGCTGATAAATGAAATGAAATGCCATCAGTGAGGGTATCGTAATATAGTGAACTCTGGTTGTTGAAGTGCTGGTCGTAAACAGCCAAATTATTCTCTGTGATCCATCTTTAGATCAATACCTAAGGCCGAGTTCCGTGGAATACGATATACTTATACTTTGCACTTTCCCAATTATAATAAATGTTTCTTTGAAAAAGACTGGCACAATCATCACTTTGTTAAAGGATATTAAATTCGTTTTTTGTTACATACAAAATCTTTAATTGCTGCAGTCCACGTGGGCAAGAGCCCACGCTTTGCCTTTTGTAATTTATTTCGGTACTCTACAGAACCAAATAAGATTTTTTGTATTTCATTTAATAAATTTTTTTATTTAAGCCGCAGAATACTTAGTTTACAACGTTTATGTGCTGTTTTTCCAATTCAAACAAATTTCTTGCATTGAATGTTATGAAATGTAGGCAGAAAACTGAGTGCTTCTCTTTAATAAAAACATTACGAGTGTAAATAACTAAATTAAATGGAAGCGTGGAAACACTGGAATAACCATTTCGCTACTTTTTTTTGTAATATGAAATGCCTAATGCAACAACTTCAAAGTTGCCCACAATTTGCAATTTATGTTAACGGACACGTATTGATTAAAACTTAGTTGCCGCTTGAAAAAGTTTAAATGTGATTTTGGAGAAGGTAGTAGGTTTTTGTAAGCCTTTTGCGTTCAGAGAGATGAAATTTGAGTTGCATTTGGTAGCCCGTTAGTGGCATTACATTCTATTATTAATCTGTAAAATAAATTCTAAATTCAAGGGCAAACTTCAAGTGCATTGAAGTGGTTCCTTAAAATATTTCTTTTGTTGTGATAGTTGACCTTCAGCAGTTATCTGATTTCCTGTCTGCTTATTATTATTGTTTTTTTCTTGTCACTGAGCTTATCAAGCCACTCATCAGTATTTCTAGTTCTGGGTTGAGTTTTACTGACTTGCTAAGTAGCATTCGATGCATTTATTATTTTAGTTCTAACTCGATTCTAACGTTTACATATTCATAATTAAAGCACGATCATGTCTGGCCGGAAGCAACCAATAATCTTGTATGCCAGTCGCATTCTTCAACGTTATCCATTCAAATTCAATGTTGCAGTCCAGTTAAGAGATTATTGAATTATTTCGATGTCTATCGTTAATGCTGGGAACTCACCATTTATATTCTACTTCTATTCTTATGGTAAGTGGAAGTATTCTAGCTTCACTTCTTCCAATGCTTGTAACGCTCGATCATGCTAATTTTAACTTTAGTATCATGCGTTCATTAATATCGCCTAAAGAGCGTTACCTTTAGTTATTTATTTTATTTACCTGCATTCCTAAATAAAGCGCGCTGATTGAAAAAAATAACACAAAATGCATCCAGAAATGTTTTCAGTCAAATAAAAACTGGTTTCCACACGAAATAAATCAAGTTCAACGTTACAAATTAAAATCAATTGTACTTGTCGCATAATCAATTTTTGGAATTTGAAATTGTATCCATATATACTAGTAGCCGTTTGTGGGCTTGTGTATGTATACCTGTGTAGATGTAGTGTGCTTATACTACATATACGATGCCTCTGACATCACTAGGAATTACATGCACACGAATAAAGAGAGAAAATGTAAAATTCAAGGAACAATAATTATATATTTAACGAATTGATATAAAATCGGCTATCGAAGTATATCTTTGAAAAATGACTCATTGTTTCCATTAATATCAATTTATCAATTTTCAAAAGAAAATATTAGAACACATTTGCTCTTCAGGCACTTGTACTTTTAATTAAGTGATAATTTGACATTATCAATATCAAGGCACTCCTTAAATACGTTGATTACATTTTTCTTTGCTATTTCCATTCTCTATGCCATGTAATTATTAAGTGTGAAGCAAAATTTATTTTGGAACTTGACACAGAATACATGCATGGATATCACTTTTCTATCTTATTTGCCATTTTTAAGCTCTATGCACAGACTTGACCCAAATATGCAATTTATGAGCATGAATTCGCACAATGTCGCGTAAGTTCTGGCATAACAAGAGTTGAAAAGGCTATAAACCTAAAACATGGTCTCTTTCAGTTTTGCTACATTCTGGCAAATCTTTTGAACAATTAAACTACTAAATTTATGATACTATTAAAAATACTGACTAAACAATTATTCAAAAACAAAATTACAAAATCGGTAAACAAATAGTAATTTGCTTTATATGAAACAAGATTCCCACAAATTATTTTATTTGAAAGTTTTTTTTTTTTTGGCTTATTGTTTTATTAAACAAAAATATGTGCTTAATTTACTTGGTTAATTATAAAAAATATATAAAAAAAAGCACACAATTGTTTAAAATAATATTACAAAAAATACTAAAACACAAAATAACATGTCAGTCATAGAGGGGGATTTACGAAGAATAACTTAAGTGCATTTATATGATTTTAATCACATATTCTTGTATTAATTCTAGATATTCGCTAAGTAACTTCCTTGTTAAAGACCAAACATGAGTTTTTTTATATTTTGTTTTATACATTTTCCTGCGAATCAAACAATATTTTTCACATGTTTTACATGAGTGTGAAAAATCAGGTCATCGAATTTAAAAAGAAAAATATTTAAGCCGCTAAATAGTTTTGAGCATTCATGTGCTGTTTTCGCAATGCAGACAAGCGATTTGAGTAAAGAAAATATTATGAAAAATAGCCAGAAAACTGAATGCTTTCTTTTAATCATTTTAGCAAAATATTAGGAGAATAATATATTTATATTTGATTTTTTAATATAAAATTTATTTAATTATCTACTAGAATCGTACACAATTTACAAACTTAGTAGCATTCAAACTTCCGCTGTAATAATTTTTTTGAGCAAAAAATTAATTAAATGCAGCAATTGACAGAGTGATGTTTAAAACAAATAATATTTACTGTCAACAATGATAACAAAATTGACTTCTGTTTAAATATTTATACTTCAGAAACAAGACTGTTATCTGTATAGACCAGCCATATACAAATACATGCGGGTATTATTTTAATCAAAATTATGGCTCAAATAAAGGTGCGCTGATTTTTTGGTGCTTTTAATAATAATTTATATTCTGATTATCTTTCACTTATTAACAAATATAATAAAAAGTCCAATGACATCATGGCCAAGATTGTGTTAAAAATTTGAATAGTTCAGGTGCGCTCAAGAGTATGAGTTTGTATTTGCTTCAAACACCTGCAGTTTGACCAATCGAGTAAACAAGAGGTTAATGATTTTAATTTGTGGCAAATAATAGTTTTCTTCTTTATGTTAATTCATTCAAATTAAATTTAAGTATCATTTTAGAGGGCAAAATAGTTGCTAATAGTCGTCAAATTTTTTCTCTGAAGTGCAATGCTCTGATTTCGTCAGCTTTATAGTAAAATTATCATTGTGGATATTTTTACCAATAAATAACTGATGAGAGGAAAAAGAAAGAAAATCATATTAAGCTTAGAAACTTAATTAATTTAAATTATTAATTTAAATTCCATTTGAAGGACAATAATTTAATATCAGTTTTCATATCCTTGTGCGGTATTAAAATTTGTTTTTTTCAACTATAACTTGTTATTAACAATGACTTTTATATTTTCAGAAATAATTTTATAATACATGTGTTTGCCTTTTCATTGCTCAGATGAAAACCAAACATCAATACAATCACCCTTTTTAATAATTGTGTGGAAAACAAAAGTTTTTTATTCACCAATTATTTAATTTATTGTTTTCAAATGGTTTTTAATTTAAATGTTTTTATATGTTTTTTAAAAAGGAATGATATAACGTCGTACTCTTTCAGCCAAAAAGACCTAACAACCAAAAGCTTTTAGCCTTCACCTTTATTTGGCTTTTCTTCCGAGGAAAGGTAACTGGCTTATAAATAAGCTTGTACTCGTATGTACGTGTTTCCTCATGATGTAATACAGATAAAATGTTTATAATTCCATCATCATTGAATATTTATAACAAACAGCAATAAAAAATAGGAAAATAAATGAATTTGACCTTAAACATACACGTACGTATTGTGAAAAATCTAGAACAAGTTTTAAAGGTTTTTAATAACTTGATTTCTAATGAAATCATCTTTTTTTTTGGAGTGCAAGAATTCTCTTCCAAAATTATTATTTTCGAATTTATTATTATTTTTTTTTTTTTTTTTCTTTCAATTTTGATTTATTTAGATTTCAATTTAGTCGATAATGTGCTTAAGAACAATCGAATTATAGTTTTCAATTAAAGCATGATATGAATTTTTCAACTTTCTTCTAATTATTTGCGTGCTTAGTTTTTTTTTCCAAAAGTTTCATGTTCGTCATTAATCACATTCTTTGGGTTTTCCTTACATGCAACAAAACTTTTCATAAACGGGGGCGGATTAATGTTATCGGATAGACTTTAATCTATTTCAGATAAGAAACAATATATCGCAAGTTTTTAAAAAATCCCTTTTGGCCAAAGCACGCCATCAAAATATGTATTTAGACGATGAAGTATTCGTCTCCACTACTTAATTTTTTGAACAAAAAAACAATGGGCATTTCGTATCATTGTATTGTCTCCAACTATCAGAATGAAGGCTGACAATCCACTACTGCATTTGCCCCAGTTGGGGTGGATGGCAATGCAATCTAAAGATGTTGGCCGTTAAGATTTATAGTTAGCTTGAGGTGAGCAGAGCAATCCATGAGTTTACTCAAGTTTCGATAGATATTGAGGTGTGTTATATTTCAATGTTATTTTTTATTATACTTTATATTAAAATATATTATTTCTGCAGGTTTTTCTTTTGATTTTAATTTTTTTTTTTTTTTTTGGAAATACCAACGTTTTATTTTAAATGTGAAAATTATTGTTATCAGTACAAAATAATTGCTATCGGTCTTTTTATTCACATTCACCGGAATTTGTTATAAAACCAAACGATATTTTATTGGATTTCAAGAAAGATATCGTTATTGAAAGTTTTTAATTAACCAGATAAAATATTTAATCTTTTACTTGAATTGTGCGAAGAGGGAATCCTGGCATAATTTCAAGAGTTTTCAGGGTTTTGTGTACCTCTATTTCTTTCACTCCAGTTTAAGAGCTTTAAAATGTTTGCATAAAAAAATGTGGGCAAAAGGAATTGTTAGATGAGCCAAGGATTCCTGCCAAGAGCTTCAGTAACTTTTTTTTTTGTATTTGGAGACAAGCATGGTGGCAATTTTCAAATTTGTTTGTTGGAGTTATAAATTGTAAACACTATTGCAAATACTTTATCCTTTTTATGACATTTGATAGTAAAAAACGGGCTTCAAACCTTATGGCCAGAATCAACTGATTGTCTCTAAAATTTCTATTCTTTATTTACTTTTATACCCTATATATAAAAAATATATAATTAACCAAAGGATCTTATGTATGCCAGCAAATGCTGCAAAGGATTTGGAAATGTACGTACAATTAGGTTTCCAATAAATGTTAAGGTCTGAGTTATAGAAGCTAATAAGTAATCAGTTGGAGATGATTACGCATACTCGTAATTGTTACACCTTGTACTATTAGACTAAGCAAATAAAAAATTTGTTATCTGCGAGAATTTTTCATTAGAATTATTATCAAAAAGTTAAAATCTTTTAATTGCAGCTAAAAAAGATAAATGACAATATTTCAAAACCATCTGTTAAATCTGGAAATGCATACATTGACGTTTTTAAATATGATTTAGGAATTTCTAACATCAGCAATATTCATATTATATTCCAGTTTTTTATTTTTTTTTTCTGATTTTGCCTTAATATCTGTACATGAGTTAATTTTTATAGGGGAAGTGTATAGCGTAGAGTAGAGTAGAGTTAAACTCTCATTTATGTAGGAGATCTTGATGCACTTACACAGAGGCTGATACTATTATTCACGTATTTTTAACTAATATTTTATTATCATTATGCATTATGTCTATTAACGATGTCTAGCCTATTAATATAATAATATATTTAAATTTATTATCAAAATTATTACATCTATTAGTCGAAACAAAGACGTCAAAAACATGTTCAGAGTTCCAATTTTAGTTATAATTCATCGTCTTTAAGGCAGTTGCTCATACAATATCAAACTAACTTCTAATTTGTGTAGATGTGTTGGTAATATTATGTTTGCAAAGGATTAAAGAACGTCTTGTTTTGTTCAAAGGTATAAAAAACTACAGAAACGTATATGAGTTAACAATTCTGTATACGAGTTGTAATTATTTTTGTTTAGCAATAAATAATAATAAGTATACAGAAACTCCACAATATTTACTGTGAAGAAATATATAAATTAATATTTAATATTAGAATGAAAAATTGTGAACGTTATTGATTTTAATTAATTTATAATTGACTAAATATCTCAAGTAAGCGAAGTTATTCTTTCGAATTTTATTAAATAAAGCCAGTTTGTGTAATTTGCATATACGAAATTTGTATAAAATTCTGCTGTTAACATATTTATTCATATTCAAAGTAAATATTTATTCATAATTTTGTTTTATTCAAATACAGCGCTCTTAAAGAGCATTCTGTACGATAATTATGGATTATTTTTGTTATTCCATTTGGCATTTTGAAGTGTGTACATTTTTATTATTTCTTTCAGCTAAGAATGATAAGAGCTTTTTAATTACTTCCATTCTTTTTTGCGGCTGTATAACTTGATCAAAAACATTTAATCAATACTGTCTAAGTTGTTTCTTTCCATATTTTTTACAATTCATCATTTGCTCATTAAAAAGTTCATGTTGAAATGCATGTTAAGCTGTTTTTAGTAAGGAAGTAACATTTAATGCAGATATAACTTCTTCTTAAATCATTTGATTTTTGTATATGAGCAAGAGATATTCGATTTGATCAATTATATCACTGCATTTCAAATTATTCTTCACATTAGTTTTATAAAAATTTAAATTTAATTTTATTTAAAATTTTTTATAACTTTAAAAATTTAAACTGCGTTTTCTTAACCGTTTCTGTTCTTTAAGGGCGTACATGCAGAGAATTCTTTACATTACTCGGAAGTGATATAGTGAAAAAGCTATATATAATTCCCACTTAAGGCATCATAAAATTATTTATAATCTAATTTAATTTCTAATAATCAATTATTCATAATATATAAGCAAAGTGAATCAAAAATATATACAACTAAACAAGAATCATTAGAAAATTTAATTGGTCTCTTCAGATGGGTATGAGGAGTTGTTTTCTTAGTGCACTGAATAATCGATTTTCAGTTTTGTGATGTAGTATTTTGAAACTTTTTATTTTCAATCAGAGTATTTAAGGACTGCCTTATATTTTCATGGTATTGAAATCTTTTTGCTTATTTATTTCCATTACGTTTCTTGTTAGAGATATTATAAATAATTATAAAACATTTCAAAAAACTCGTTGAAGGCATCACATAGAAATAAATAAAATTTTTAATAAAATTTAGTTTGCACAATTACAAAGCAAAAAATACTGTTTAAAGAAAAAAAATGTCAAGTGCGTCAAATTGTTATCAGATTTAATATTTTCTAGAGATAAAGACGGAAAATAAATACGATAAAGCACCACTAGCCGTATATATAAATATGGTACAGAGCATTATTTTAAAAGAAGTTTTTGGTTATAACCGAGGAAATCATTATTTCCTATAAACAAAATATGTATAAAAACAATTGCAAAATTAAAAATCGCGAAACACATATTCTTAAGTCTCAAAGAGCAATGGTTCAGAACAAGGTTTTGAAAAAACCAGCACATATATTTCGTTTGAAGAAGTTACACAAATTTGTTGTAATTTAAGTCAATTAAATAAAATATTTTTAATATTAATATTTGTTATTAATTAATTTGCTACTTGTATGAACAAGCTTACGCACAATCCTTAATTCCATTTGAGACTTATTCCAATCTAATAGAAGGACCATCAGCCAAGCTAATGCAAAACTATATAAGAAATAAATTTTACTTAATGCTAAAATTTTTAAAGAATGTAAATAATCAGTGAGTAATGCGCTCCTCTTACGTTACGTTATGTTACGCTTCAAATCCTACTATTTGATTTCCCTATCACTAAAAAGGACTTTTGCTAAAATAATTTTCTTCCACAGCCTTTCAAAATACGATTTCAAATTAAATTAATATGACTTATGTACTTCACATCAAAATGTTGACCTCAAAACACATCAAATAAATCGAGTAGAAGAAAATTTAATTTTGTGTTTTATGCTTTGGTCTAAGCGGGGAGTATCCTTTAACTTCAAAACAATTTAAATTTACGAGAAAAAATTTTATGTGGCTACTCAAATGAGTATCTAACTCTGTAACGATCCTGCCAGTGTTACGTTTTGTTTATTGTTCAAGACAACAAACATTCTGTTGTTGCAGCCAAAACTTTTTGGAGCAAAAGCTTCTTCTCAATTATCCATAGAGCGCAACTTAATTTTTGTTTTTCGTGCTCTATATGCCACAAAGTCATATTATTAACACAATAAATAAAATTTCAATAACAAAAATTAAATATAATTAATATCCAGTTTGTATTAATTAAAACAATCTAAAATCAAAAGTTTGTTTGCTTAAAAATAAAAGCAATATATATATATATATAACTATATATATATAACTATATATATATATATATATATATATATATATATATATATATATATATATTGTATTTGTATCTTTTAAAACTTATAAAAAAATCTAACGTTTAAATATTTGAATCGTATAAATATATACAATTTTTACATGCATTTAATAGCAAGTAGACATGCTTAATTTCTACCAGACACTTTACTATTCAACTGCTGACGTCACTCCTTTCGACTTTCAACGATTTCAAATTATACACTACAATTTATAAACCAACAGGTGACAAAATTGCGTATAATTATTTAATATGTGCATACGAGTATATCGCGATTGAATTCTATTTCATTGAATGCTTATCTATTACTCAATATTCGCTTGATTTTTCCATTTACACAAATAAATATGTAAAAATATTTTATAATTATTTACTTGTGAAAAGTACTTGTAACATTTAACTTTATCAAAATTCCTTCCTTTGAGTCATAAATGGCAATTGAAAAACTTTCACAATAACATATAAATCTTATATTTATTGGGCATGCAAGTATAAATAAATATGATTTATGATTTTTAAAAACAAACTCTTGTGAATAAACTTTTTCTTTACACTGAAACAATTAGATTGAGTCTACAGAGGGAGAAAATAAATAAACAAAGTGCATTCATTAGCAAATCGAATTTTAAACTGTATTTTCAAATAATATTTAATTTTTAAATGCATATACTATATCAGCGTCAAATTTATTCTAATTACAAACTATTAAACCTATTTGGTTTTTTGTTTTATGTGAGCAAAAAAAAAAAAAAATTCAACTGAATGGAACAACAGCCGAGTTCGTACACCATCCAAATGTCTAGAATTAAAAACTTGGAAATATTTTTAAATTGAAATTTTTATTGTTTTAGAGTTTTTCTTTATAATTTTGAACTTAAAATCTTTTACTCCAAATTAATTAATATATATAAAACAAATAGAAAAGGTATTATCCTTGAACTGTATTCATATTATTCATTCTCAGTAATATTAAAATTCTTTCTAGTGACAATTTTATGAAAAAAATTTATAAATATATTCGTACTTGAGTTGAGAAATACCAGCTCAATGCGAAATGCTGCGCTTAAATTTATTCAACATTTTATAGATCTTTCCAACTCCCTCACTAAATGACGTCTGTACTCAGTTCTGCTTTTCTTCTGTTCTACTGAATTAAAAGTTTTATAAAGTCAATAAATCCCAGTCAACAACTTATCTATAACGTTCGCTTCAAAAAATATGAATAACACACTGTTATCATAATGAATCGTCCTTCGTAGCATTCAAGTTCCCTACCTAATACATACGGAGTGTACACACACATAAAAAATGAATACCTGCATACGATTTCCAAACGGGCAATGAGGAAGTAAACACAAAATGTCTAGCACTTTCTTCTACGTAATTAATTTATTATAAAAAAAAGTGATTACCCTTGTGGTCATAAAATGTTAATTGTATTTGCAAATAGACTTGAGAAATTAACATGTTTATGTTAAAAGAAAAATACCACTTAGAGGATGTCAGTTAAAGCAATGCATGTGTGTGTGTATGTGTGTGTATGTGAAATATTTGATTTCCTTTAACAAAAAATATTCTTATTTTCATTTGAAGAACTTTATAATAATAATAATGCATTACAGATAAAAACTACTCGGCATAACTTTTTAATTTGCATGGTGCCGCCTTGGACAAATATTATCTTAACACATCCCGGCGGCAGTCACACATGCCGCATTGATTTTGACATAAACATACATTATTTTGCATCCGTGATGTCAGTAATTTGGTTACATATATTAAGATTTCACCTTATCATTTGCAATGTAATGCGGATGATTAATCGTTATAACAAGCATTTGCACACGTACTTTTTTTGGAGAAACATTTAATTCAGATTGCAGCTTTCTCTTTACGTCTTGTCGCAATTCACATTCTTTATTAATTTCTTTATGTAATTAATATTTTTTAATGTAAATTTTATGTCAAAGAAATTTTTTACACTTTACGTTTCTCTTAATTGATTTTTTTCGTAGCTATTTTAATTTGACTGACTTTGGCGGGTTAAGACTGACTGTGTTTTGTGTTGTGCAACGACCTATTGGAGTCAAGTAAAAGTATTGTAAATTTTTGACATTTAAATTTTTTTATAACAAAATATGAATTTAATTGCCATTTCTAAAAATTTCAAATCTTAACCTGTTAGTTGCGAGTTCTTAAGAACGACATCCAGTATTTATGGATTGGATATTAAATCAACTAGTAACTGATTTAAATAACAATTCTTAAGAAAGTTGATTTTGATAAAGTTACTATGAAATAACATTTCAGCAGAGCACTTACTGTAACAAGGATGGGAGTAGAAGGACCTGATCAGTAACAATTATTTAGTTATTTGTTATTTAAGCCGTAGTGGTAGCGTCCTTAATTCCCATAATGTGTTTTCCGAGCATTTCATTAAAACTTTTTGAATTTAATGCCAGCAAATGAAAGAACTGTACTCCAACGTATCATCTGGCGGCCTTTGAACCCATTATATTGTCCTTTAAATATTCACCTAACAAATTCTCTTTACACAGATACTTTTCTCTTGTATTTTACGTGCTTAATTTAATAAGATATAAGTGGCAGTATTCGATAGTTTTGCCAAACTGTGTAATAGTGCTGGTTTAAAATGTATAGACGTTTTCTTTTAAGCAGTTAGAAATGAAACGCGAACAAGACCGACTTTTTTTTTGTTAATAACCTTAACCTGCAAAGCTATCGGGTCTAGCCAGGAATCGAACCAGCGACCTCCGGCTTTGTAGGCTGCGCGTTGTTCATCCGCCTACGGAGGGACCCAAGAACTTAAGTCTTTTAAAATTTCTAACTTTTATATGGAAAACTATAGCGATAAATTTTTATACCTTTTCCTCGCATATTGACTCCATAGTCATCCTTTTTTTAACATGTAGAGTTTTCCACACGAATATCTACTATTCCACAGCCATATACAAGCATTGCATGCATCGTAAGTCAAACCTTTAGAAAGTCTAAAATCTGCCTGCAAGTCTCGCTAACTTATCTGCATTCAAAACGATCTTATTCAAAAATCGAAATAATAAAATTAGTTTCCGCGGGAAGATATAATTTAGAAATTGCCAACGTATAATTTGCTTTTCACTATCATACTTTCTGTTTAAGACAAAAATATATTATTGCAAATTATAAACAAAAATGCTTCAATTATTTTCCCACATAAATAAATTCAAAAAAAAAAAACTAAACGGAAAAAAATTTGATTTAATTTCACACCTTTGAATTAGCAAATTTGTTTGAAACAAAAGAACAATATGTACATGTGATGTGAGGTATTTCCGCAAAATAATAAATAAACACTTTATGAATGAATATTTTTTTTAGGTACGGATATTTAATTACAAAATTATAAATAATTTTTAATTTCATCAATGAATTTGCGTAAGAGACTCGTGTTGTTAATTAATTGCCAACTTCCATAATGGGTTAAAACTCAAAAATGACAGCTGAAATGTTTCGCAAAAGTTTGTTAATTGTAAAAATAAATATTGGCTTTATTATATATATTGATTGTTAAATATTGCTGAGATATTGCTAATTTATTGAAGTGACGTGTTAGACGTTGCTGTCATGTTACCTTCCAGATTCTACCGTACTCAGCATTATTAAATAGCAAATGCTGCAATCACTGCAATCAGCTACTGGATGTTGCACTTTCAGCTCCGTAAGCTTAGTTCAATAAACGGTAATTGTAAATGTATTGGCAAGTGCTTTATATACTAGTTTTACGCTTTACTCATACACTTCGCCAAACTGACGGCAAACATGCTTTATTCCAATATTAGTTATGATTGAAGTAGTGGAATATAACAAATCTAAGCTAATCAACATGTTCTTTGAATGGACGGTTCAGTTTAGACGTGTTCAAAAATAAAAACTACGATGACAATAATTACACGATATTGAAAATAATTACCTGGATTAGATAATGCTCTGGATTAGAGTGCTTAAAGATTTAAAAATATCATATACGTAGAAAGGAAATGCATAATATTTTAATGAACTTCATGTGCTTGCATATGTTTGTTTCTTCTATGCCAAAATTCTTGAAGTACACATGCGCCTGCGCTAAAAGCATGAGATTGTGGCAGAGAAATAAACACAAATGCAGTTTGTAGTTTCTTTCATAGTTTTGTATCTAAAATGGCTTTTTATTAAACATGCAACAGGCTTTTTCGTACCGCATCATCACCTTCCACTTATAATCACAATCATACCATTTTACTCTGGAAGTGTTATGCAAATAAAAATCTAAATCATGCATGCATGTGTGTCTTTTTGTGTGCATATGTATGAGTGTGGTGCTACGTAGCCCATATCGAATTAATTAAATAAATAAATGTTACTCATACGTCGTGATGCATCAATTTGTATAGTGCCAAAGAGGCAATACAAATAAGTATACAAAAATATAATTTTCGAGTACTTTTTCCACAAATTTTTTTGTTAAACAATTAAGCATTATATTATTAATTTCTTTTTATTTTATTTTGTTTTTTTTTTATTTAAATTGAAAGATGTTGAAATAACTCGAGACCATTTGGTGCAACTCAAAAGTTCTGTTTTTTAATTATTTTTCAAGTTCTTTTAAGTTCGAAAAATAGATAATTTATAGAAAAAGTTCATCAATCGTATTGAAAAGCTGTTAGTGGATGGTTCGTTCGGCTATTAATTTTCAATAAATACTCTCTGTTTGATTGAAGTTTGCCATTTGAATTTGAAATTTTTATGTGCATACAAGTCCTTACTGCTTACTTCCGTAAAACTGTTTATTCTCGGTTTAGCTTTGTAAAGTGTTTTTTTTTTAAATAAAGTACAGGGGCTGCCAGCGTCAAAGGCATTGTGGGTGTAGCTTATGTAGAGGACAATTATTTTTCTATCAAATTGGATATTTAAGCCGAATATCCATTTTCTGCTTAAGAGCAAATTAAGAAAATATTTATTTGAGCCAACTATAACAATCTGTTCATGGGCATGTCTGCCCCATCTTTATAATTGACGTATTATAAGCGCTCAGTAGTGTTCAGTATGTAACACTGGCCATAGCATTTATCATACTATAACTGAAGCTATTATTATTTATAGGCAGTCACCCATCTGAGACGATATATGAGCGGCGAAGGCAAAACCCTAAATTTATTTTTTTAAACCGAAATATATCTGGTCACCCCAAACTTCAATTTGCCTAATTGCCAAAGTAGTATTAAAAAAGTGCCTTTACATATTTATCAATTAGTTTTTGTGTTTGGTTTTTTTTTTTTTTTTTTGTTTACTGTCAGAGCTTATCATATGAAAACGCAATTAATACAACTTTGCAAAATTTACAGAAAATCACAATAACAAATAAAGTTATTTGTATTTTGTTTATTTATTTTAATACAATATGCGAAAATGGAAATATCTAGTGTAACTTTACATGAACTAATCAAATTATTAATGTTGCATTTCGTCGAGCCAATATCACAATTAATCGCAAGCGACTAAAGTTAAATGTCTTTTACCAAATTTATTACTTTCTATATTGTGTAACATTTTATTTTTATTTTTATTTTTATTTCAATTTTTTATATTTCACACTATTCAAAATTTAAATAATTTAAATTTTTTGTTAGGCGAAAATATATTATTTAACAATATTTGAATAGTTTTCAGTTACATAACAACTAGTTTGAATGTTAAAATGAATAATAGTTACCAGGAAACTATTAGGAACTTGTTTGAAAAATCTCTATTTTTCGAGGCATTGAAAATTTTCGAGGCATCATACTTTTCAGCGACCGTTGCCACCTCAATTTTGGATATGCTAAAACGATCTCGATTTTATGATTTTAATCTCTTTCGCTTCTGCTGGCAATGTTATTCATTAAATGATTAAGTAAAGTTTTGCTGGATCAATTGTAATAAAAAACTATAAAGTTTCACTTGAGCTTTAATCGACATAAACAAATCTTAAAAAAATTTTAATAATCTGGTAATTAAAATTATAGGAAAACTTAATCTCTTTTTTCACTGAGATTATTATTTTTCAAGGAAACCCCCATTTAAATAATCTTAAATATTTATTATTACTTGTCTTTCTTAATTAACTAAAATCCTTTGTGAGAAATTTATATTGGAAACTACCGCATAATTTTAAAATAATTGCGCATTTTTAATACTCTCTTTTCGGAAAATCTTATAGTTTAATAGATTTTTAATTTGAATAACAACTGACTTGTCTCCACTATTATTTCATTACCGAAATCGTAATATTTTAGGAAAAGATTGTAGAAAATTAAATAAAAAAATTTTTTTAATTTATTTTTTTGCAAAGTTTTTTTTTCTTGAGATCGTCTTGCAAGCAGTTGCTGTTCAAAACTTTAAATAAATTTCAATTTGAATCTCGAAAAGGCTTTGACAGCAATATCTGCTCAAATATCTCTTTAAAAACACAAATAATTTTATGAAAAAAAACGATTAGTTCTTTAAAAGTTAATTTCCACCAAAAAATTTATTATTACTGGAAATAAAATTATATGAACTCAACGGAAAGTGAACTAAACATTCCAATTAAATTTTATTGCAATACATTTTTTTATTATAAATTTGTTGAAATGTAAAAAAACTGTTATCAATTTCAATTCAGTTTTTTTCTTCTATTTTTGCAATTTTTGTTTTGTAGTTTTAAATTTACGTGTGTCTTTCACACCAGTTGCGTTAAAGCTAATTTAAGCCTTGACTGACTTTTTCAATCAGGGCATGACAATCGCATATTATGAATTTAGTTTGCTTTTAAGAAAGTAAATAGTTTTTTATTACTTTCGGGTACTGGAACTATAGCAAGCTTAGAGACAGACGGTCTGAGCCAACTTTCTGAGACGCCACTTATTTTATTAAAAATATTTGAAATTTCCATTTGACCAAATTACAAGCCAGCTGTTTGGCCGAGACGCTTTTTAAAACTGAGAATAAACACAACTTTTAACAATGAAATAAAGTAAACGATTTAAAGTATTTTTCTGTAAACAGATTTCTTCTAGTTGTAAGCAAATCTGCAGTTTTATTATATAATATTTTATTCATTCCACATTGATTAAAGGCAAGTGGTAGGAATACTGGGTTTTTGAATTTGTTTTGTTGATGGCAATAATTGAAAAAATTATTTGCAAACAGTTAAATATATTGTTATTATTCGTGAATCCCCTTTTTGTAACAGAACTTCATGTAATACCTTACGTTCAATCTTTCGGTACAAAGTTTAAGCTTAAAATTAGTACTTTAATTTCGTACACTTGCAAGTCGTCACTTGGCTCAGAAGCAAAGCAGTTTCAGATAATTTGAAATGTCAAATAAACCTAAAAATATTTTCACGTTTTATATTTAAATGGCAGTTTCCAAAATGTGATGAAAAAAATTAGAGAGAAAATTCTTTATATTTGAAAGCTTTTTTTATCATTTTTGTACTAAAAAGTTTAGCAACAAGTTTTTGCGATAAATAAAAAATGTATTATTTTAAAATATTTATTACTCATATGTAAGTTGTAAAATTAATGTCTAATTAAGCACCAACTAAACAATAGCTGAGTTGTGGTGGATATGAAAAACGAGGGTGACTATTAGATCTAAGGAAGTCGGAACTTTAAAATAAAATAATAACAACAACTTGTGAATCATATTCAGAGTTTTAAAATAAACTCGCGAGTAAAGGAATTTGACAAGAGTGCATTGTAAAATCTGTTTGAGCAAAATTTTCTGCTGCGAAAACTGGTTTTTTCACCCCGATTCGGATATACAGAGAACAAAGTTTAAACACTGATAACCAATTAGTACAGCGGTTGCAACAAATCGGCAAAATTGGGCTCGCAAAAAAACTTACAAAGTTTAAAAATGAGATTATAAAATTTAATTTAAAGAATTTTCATTTTTAAATAAAATATTTCTACAAAAAATATTTCTGCTTTCGAAAGATAACAAACGTTTGATAACTTTGTTACAAAATCATGATTATGACTCGAAGAATATAATTTATAATTTTATATAACAACTTAGTTATTTCTCTTTTTGTTTTGAAGTATTTAATTGCAATATTAAAAGCAAAATGCAACCGCCTTTTTGAAAGAAACAAGAACAAATAATTTTCAAAGACCTTCAAGCTCCACAAGTAAGAAAACAGGACAAGACACCACCCACCACCCACCATCCGGACATCCCCAAACCACTTCATTTGCAAAATAAATGAAGCATAAAAAGTTCGAGGTATGCAATAACGTGTATTTTAAAGTAATTAAAGAAAAATGTAAGAAAATACGATGATACGTTTTCACTGCTTGTAATTAGCTGTTAAATTATTTTTTATAAATATAAATTTGTAGAGGGAAAATTTTAAAAATGATGTATATTATCGGTATATGTGCTTGCGCATGCTTATGTGAGTATGCATATCGTGTATTGTTTTTGAAAAAAATATTCACAAAATGTTGCATTTAAACTTACCTTGTATATGTTAATTCAAAAAATGGCTGAATTAAATAAATTAATTATATTCCTAAAGAGCTCTCAATTATTCCGCAATACACAAATACAACTTTTTATATACGAATTTATATATTTTCAATTATATTTTTGTATTTATATGTATGTACATTCGTATACAGTAGTTAGAAGGATCTCGATTTTGTGCACTATTTTAAATCTCGATTTTCGAAATTTATTTGTTTTTAATAAAATTCGAGTTTTTATTTTTGGCAAATAAAATTTTTTTTGGGGCGAGTGATTTACATTTCCGTTTGATTTTTTTAATCGCAAAAATTCATAAGAAAAAAATGCAGTTTTTATTTAAACTTGTTTTCAAATTTTTTTTCACGCTTTTATTTCATTTATTTGAATTTTTTCTTATGCACCCGCTTAAACTCTTGTATGAATGCAAATTTTCATAATCTTTTTTAATTATTTTTATTTTCGAACACGGAACAGTTTTTTATTTTGTGAAATTTTAAGAGCGAGTTGTAAACAGCACGACCAACTCAAAAACGTAGCAAAACAGTATTAAATTCAAATATTAAATTTAACTTCGCAAGTTGAGTTCAACACAATTCAATTCAAATATCAGTTACTGTTTTCGTGTTTTTCGAAGTTTAAAACTCTTGTTGGTTGCTCTTGTTGGCGGTTGTGCATGCAATAGTAAGTGAGTTTAAAATAGTATGCGTTTACACTAGACAGACCTCTATTTTGCTCTTAATTATTTTCGTTAATTTCGTCAGTTTATTCAAATCGGAATGTTTTTTCTACTGAGCGTCTATAGAGCAGCTATTTGCTTAAAATATTTCGTTACCACAGCGAGCGTTGTTTTTTAAGTTGCGACCAACTCGGACTGATGTTGGTTTAAAACTTGTCACAACGTAATATACGTTCGGATCCTGTTTGAACAAAGCCCAGACAGAGAGAGAGCGCGTGTGAGAGAGATAGAGCGAGAGAGAGAACGAGTGGTAAGAGAAAGATAATTTTATTACCGCATTTACTGTTTATTAACCCATTACTGTGTGGACAAGAAGTACGTTGGAGTACCAGCTTTTTTCTCATCTGTACTAAAATTTTCATAGTATGTGTTTCGGAAAAGTTCGGCTTTGAGCTGAAAACGTTCTTGTGTGCAAATCGGCCAATCACAAAATTATTCGTATGTATGTGTTTTTTTTTTTTTTTTTGCCTTGACAAGATCTTTACACATCTCTGTTTGTTTTTACTGCTTTTTATCTCTTGCTAAAGATTCAAGCAACCTAAGGAGATAAAAAAAAAAATAGAAGTCATATTTTCTTCTTGAATGGCTTATCATTAAGATAAAAATGTTTTTTTTTTTTAACATTCGTGCTGTGATAAGCTCTTGTATTGCGAGTTCCTTAATGATTTATTGATATTTTGTCGACGCTTCTCGTCTTATTATGCAAAAATCTCTACGCTGGGAAAATCAATCTCCAACTGAGTAACAGAGAAGCAAATTGTTTTGTTGACATTATTTTTATTAAAATAATAACTTTTCGAATTGGTTTATTACTGCGATTATACACATTAGGGTGGCTCTCACTTGAGAAAATATTTTATAGTAAAACCTTCAATTTGTATGTAAAAAACTTAGTCTAAGACAAGACAAGAGAGGTTAGTTTCTGGTGGAGAACTTACCAGTGCTTTTAATTAAAGGAAGTAAAATTCTTCCTTAATCCTCAGGTTCTATATTTTTATTAACAATGGAAATTGTTTAGTGGGAAGTGTTAAAAAACCAGTGACTACGGCTTCGGCACTTAAATATTCCAAAAACAGTGAACACATGAGATATTAAAACACTTACGAAAAATTGGTGAGGCAATTTTACTTTATAAGTAAAATGTCATTGTCGTATTTAATAACTATGTAGTTCAGCCAAAGTCGTGAAGTCACCAAATGTTTCACAAATTCACCACTTCACTTATAAATTTCTTCTTCTTTTCCATGTTAAAGAATATTTCTTGGATCTTTGCGCGACGGTAATATCGAGATTCTAATTTGTTTGTAAGAAATAAAGATGCAATTATATAATTCTATAAATCATAAAAACCTTTTTAATTTAATTAAAAAATATATACATACATACATATTTATGGTAGAATAACTTTCGGTTTTTCTGTAAAAAAAATATTTGCTTAATTGTATAAACCATTTCTACATTAATGTCCTTTTAATTAAAAGTTTTACAAGAGAATGGAATTAAAATGTGTAATGTTGTAGTCGCCAAATCATCTTATGAGTAATTACAATGCGACTTCCATTTCATTTATGCAATTCGAAAGTATTGTAAGCTTTGCGAATGACAATGTATAATCCAGCTTTTGAAAATCAACCAAGTTTATCTTACACCTATTTATTAGTATTCTTAGAAACTTTAAGGAATATCTCTTCAAGTAAAATTTAGAATAAATAAAAATTCAAATTTCATTGACTAGCATTTGAAGAGGGATCTGAACCGCATGCATGTTATTTCTCTTTATAAGATAAGGGACGGCCCTAATAGAGAATGAATGTGACGTGTTAATTATGAATTATTACGCATTTCTTCTAAAATTAAAATCTGCTCTGGCAGTCTTTTTTTGTGTCTCAAGCCATAAAACCGTGCTGACGTTTTTCATTTATTTCTTAATTTTTATGGTTACAACTTTATGAAATTAAATAAAAACAAATGGACAAGAAAAACTGCCAAAAAATACGATCGTCATAAAATGGCATTTGCAAATCAAATGGAACCAGTATTGCCAATTTTTTTTGGGGCAAGAAAGGGGTGAATTTCCTCCAGTGCTCAATTATAATGTGTTATTTGTAATTTTGTGTTGTATCCCTTTTCGGAACTGTAATACGGTTGCCGAAAATGTAAGCCTTGTTGTTCATAGAGATTCCCTAAGAATCCTTTTTCCCCGAAATAGACAAATTGTTAAAGAAGATTCGGAGCGCGAGTATAGTTACTGCATTTTTAAGGTCACAGTGAGGTTGGTGTTCCTTTTGGCAACTTGTTTGTAATTGTTTTATACGGAGATAAAAAGAGGAACAAAAAAGGAATAAGTATGTCAAGTATGTTTTCAAGAATACACAAACTGAATGCTGATAATCGTGCAACTTTGAAAAGAGTTTATTAATAACTCTCGATTTATGGAAAAAAGTTACTGAGTATTACCCAAATAAGAATGCCGAAATTTGGGCTCTGAATGACGTTAAGGCTGTGGAAAATATAAATTTAAGTTTAAAATCAAAACGATTGATACCGATTAAAAACTCCTTGAGATCAAAGGAAGCGTGGTATATTTTAAGCCCCATTTATAAACCGGACATAGAGTACAGAAAAACCAACTTGTTTAAGAAATTAATCCGGTTTTAATTCAACCGATTTCATAATTACTTATATATATAGTTTTACAAATATTTCTCTACAACTAAACAAAATGTAAAAAAAAACTCAAAAATTATTAATTAGTTTGTGAAATAATGAAAGGCTATAATTTAGAAAAAAATATCTTTTAAATTATATATTATATAATTTGTATTATTTATTCCAATAATTAAATGCCCTTTTTCCATTTTCTCCAAATTTTTAGTTCTTCTTTGTATTATTAATTATATTGAGTAAAATAAATAAAATAGAAAAAACAACATTTTTGCATAAGATAATTAATTATAATGTATTTATTTATACATAAGTTTTGTGGCTGGACAGTTTTCTAAGTGTTATCAATCGGTCCAAATTTTTTTCCCCGTTCAGTATTTTATTATCGGTAAAATAAATTGGCTAAAACCGATATTATCAACTTTATTATTACTCAACCTTTTTTAGAATTTGGTGGCATAAATTATTGATAATTAACAAATTAATTAAATTTGGTATATTTTGGAGATATTTTACTACCTATTTGTAAAAATGATAGCAAATATTGTGGCAACCCTGTCGAACTCAGTTTGAACGACATCACACTCGGAACACATGCTATTCGTATTGCCTATTCGAAGCTCGTTAGTACAAACCTCTGTTTTTAAGCCAATTTGGTACTAAAGTTTCATGACTCTAGCCTTTCGGAAAATATTTTAATAAGTCATTGCCCCAATATTTGAACCAGGAAATACTTGTTTGAAAAAAATTTAAGGGGGTTTTCTCTTTTATTGTGGTTAAATCTTGATTCAATACCAATTTTATGAATGTCAATGTAAATGAAACGATTATTTTAGGACAACGGAAATCGTGTGAACTTTGCTAAGACCGTTTTCCACAGAGCGACTACATTTGTTTTATTTTCTAGATAAGATGAAACAAATATACATATATATGTATATACTCGTATATACTTCAAAAAAGCGTTCAGTAAAAGTTCATGCTTTATAGACTGTTGCACCTTTCGGGAGTTCATCTCCTCGAATCAGTTCAACATAATACACTCACGAATTGTTAACAAAAATCTATTATTCCCAAAAGAAAATATAAACTTGTTTTATTTATTTGCATATTTTATTAATATTTTCTTAAAAATGTATATATTGTGTAATTATTTCATATTTGTTTTAACTAACAAAAACCTATTGATCATTAAAGTGATAAAATTAATCTGATTTTTTTATTGTGTTATCTAATAAACTTTTATGTAATTATTTATAATACTATTTACTAATTTGATTAATGAATTTTCATACTCATCGCTATTCGATTTTAAAAATTTTCTTATGTCAGTTGTTATTAAAAGCTATTATTTATCATACATATAAAAATTATATATTTCTCAAATGTGACTATGCCAGAATAATTATTATTTAATATAAAGTTATGAAATTTTCTTAAATGGTGTTTTCCATAAAATTTCCCATTGTTAACTCATGTTAAATCGCAGTAATCACCAATCAGCAAAGATCACTTTCATCCACTTTACTTCGCTAATTCCAATGGGATTTCAGAACGATTCTTCTAAATAGTAAACATTTTATGCCATTATACACAAAACCTTCTCCTTTATAAGCTTCTACATTGTCACATAAGCTTCAATGTACTTTTAAATAAAAAAATTCATATTTTAGTTGGATTTTACGGAATTTTCCAGCCCTTGTTCAAATTTCTTAAATGAAAAACATGAAAGAGATTTTTTCAAATATGCTCATGAGTATTTTTGACATAAAAAAAATTCTTAACAGGGAATGTAAGAATTCAAAAAAAAAAAAGCTGAATAAAATGCTGAACATTAAGAAGAGTA
Organism: Ormia ochracea; assembly: GCA_963402855.1. Classification (NCBI taxonomy): domain Eukaryota; kingdom Metazoa; phylum Arthropoda; class Insecta; order Diptera; family Tachinidae; genus Ormia; species Ormia ochracea. The sequence continues at coordinate 30,774,430 of OY727107.1, read as the reverse complement.
GCGACAATTTGTGTGCCATCTATCAGGATGCAAGTACATGCACAAATTCTCACCAAACACATTATATATAAATGTAAATTTTTAAGTCAATATTATGTAAACTTGTATGTATGCAAGAGGTCTTGAAAAAGTGAAGAAAAAATTACTGAAACGCCGGCACAATATATATTATAAAACAAACTTCAGAGCAACAGTAGCTTCAAATGAATTAAAACACACATGCGGAGTTTAATCTTTCTTACTATTTGAAAAAGTTACTTCTTTGCCATTTTTGGATTTTTTAATAATAGAAAAATGCAAAAAAAAAATATATATATAAGCAGTTTCAAAAAGGAATTTCCGCTGTAACTAAATTTTGTATAAAATCATTGAAAACTAAAAAAATTAAAGTTTCTATAAATTTGATGGTATCAACTTGCTCAATATATTCCACAAAGTTGACTGGGAAACCATTATATGGCAGTTGATCTTATTTAAAAATCTTGCGATCTTCTTACTAATTCTTGCCAAAAATTATCATTCGCAATTTTCTTCACATGTTCATTTTCAAATAATAATTGTCAGACTTTTACGTTGCTTTATTTAATTTTTCAATCGTAAAATCACAGAGCGTTATGCATATCTGTATACTGATATACTGTAACTGATAAACCCGTTTGCATTCTGATATATATTTTGCATATAAAGTAAACTAACAATATATCAATTAAATTCACACGCAACCGGATGTATTGGCAACAAAATATTAATACTCTCCTCTTAAGTTTGGCAAATTCACAAACACACGAGAGCGTGTGCTGCCATTTAAGGTTTTTGTTTTGTGTTAAACATCCGTTTGTTAAAAATATAATTTTTACAAATTATATACATTTGAATATGATTTGACTTGAAATGTTCCATATGAATACAAACACTTATTAGGGAATTCTCTATTTGCCTGCAGGCATGCAGTTCTATTTTTATTTTTATTTTTATTTTTATTTTTATTTGATTGGTTCATAGTTGGTTAAGAGCATATAATTTACTTTCAACAACATTGCAGCCCTTGTTGAAGCTTAATCTCGATAATTACACAAATCAAGTGGATTTAAAGGTTATTTTAAACTTTTATTTTGTATAGAAAATAGTATTTTTGAATGTGCTACGTAAGTACGAAGATGAGAGGTGATCACAAAAACTGGAAAATCTCGTTGCATTTTCTTCCTGCATATTTCAGCAACAGTTACTGCATCAAACATGAAACACGCTCAAATATTTCAAAAATATACAGCAGAACCAGAACCAATCAATAGAAGTAGAAAACTGCAAACAGATAAACTTATAAAAATGTATTTTTCATGTTCGATATATCGTGTTTGTCACTTATCAACTTGATGGTTTTCCATGCTCTGCATTCCCCTAACGAGTGCTGTAAAAAAAAAGTAATAAAATAATTATAAAATATATAATTTTTATGTAAGCAATTTTTATGTGGCACAAGTATAGTCATCGTGGCACCACTCTATTTAGTATTACTAGTATTAATATTTTATTTATTATTTTATTATTATTAGTATTTTATTATTATTATTATTATTAGTATTATTTAGTATTAAAATGGAATGTAAGCAGTAAATTTTGAATATTGTAAAATTATGTTTTTAGTGATAAAGAAATAGACTGAAATAAAGACTCCAATTTTTGGTTCTCTAAAACATAATTAAATCCAATTACATCTTTATTTATTAAATTAAAATTGGTTAAATAAAGACGTAATGAGTACTTGCGCTGATGTATAGTAGGCCTTTCTCTATGTCACACTTCTTTTAGAGGTTCTACCAGAGAATTGCAGTTTTGCAGAGGAGTATTTAGGAAATTTGCTCGCCTGAGGCACAGTAGTCTTAGTTATAATATTTTTATTCAAAATCTTCTAGTTGAGGTATTATAACTTGTGAATCCTGTACCACATCTGTACCACAAGGAACCAACAGCCGAATTCCATAATATCAACTGGTAAGTTTGCTTTGATGTTGTTTTATATGTTCATTGATTTGGTCTGAATAACTTGAAGAATACTTTGAATGAATAAAGTTTCTAGTCAACTTATAGCAAATACTCTAGCGATCGCCACTTTGCCTAAAAGACGTTTGGAGATCATGCGATATCATGCATTTAAAATTGCATTTGGAATTTTTGCTTTAATTCATTCAAGTATAAATTTAAAAGCTACAAAAATTTTTAAATAATCACTTTAGCAAATATTTTTAAACAACTTCTTATAGAATTTAATACAAACGTTTTCACACAACCAAAATGAATTGTATTATAATTTGGCTTATTATGTTTACCTTTTCCCCTACGCTCGCTGTTAATTGAGAATTTTATTGTTGCAAATAATAAATTAAATATTCCTATGATAAACAAATTGAAAAAGTAATTAAAACCACATTGCACTGAATCATAATTGACGTGTTGCAAACCTGTATACACGTGCATGCGTCAATCCGCAGCACGAATCTGTGTGCTTATTCTATAAACTGATTTCCATTTAAATAATAATACAGGCAAATGCGTAAAACAACAATTAACAGTTTATGGCATTTTTTGCTATTAAAGTTTCTGATTTCTCCTTTGGGCTTTAATTAACAGCTTGTCGCGTCATATTTCTTTCAATAATTTAATATAATTTAATTCTTAATCAATAATTTAATGTGGATACAAATTATTATTGAGATTTTGATAACGATATATTTTCTTTAATTTTTAAACATTTCTTCAAAAAATATTTAACTTTTAGCTTTCTTAAATTTATTTGCTTAACATCAATTGTTATAATTTTGTTTGTTTTTTATATAAACAGCTCACGCAATAACGAATAAAAATATTTCATTCAACTTTAAAATTTATAGAATCAGCATTGCATAATGGTTTTAGAAAAAAAATTGCAAAAAGTTTTTTCCTAATGTTCAGTCGATATGCTGCAATTGAAAATAAAGAAAAATAATGACGATATTTTTAGTAAATAAAGTTGAATACGAATAATATAAAACTTAAAGTGTGGTATTAATGACAATCAAAAAAGTTAATGTGCAGATTGCAGGGTATGCTTCCGAGAAGTCTCTACACATCTGTTGTAAGAAAACTATACTTTGTAATTTTAAAGTCTCTCGCAAAATTTCTTTATTTTAAATTGTCGTTTCCAACAGTTCATAAAAATGGTTCATAAAACCGATTCTCAGTTGTCAAATAAATTACAAAGTTATCTATAAGAAATTCGGAGATCCTTCGCAAAATTTGTATACGGAAACACATGCAAGTTCTACAGTGCAGCGTTTTCAAACAGGTTTGAGCGTAAAAAAAAAGCGTGAGCAACGTGTTATGAGCTCGACTTACCTTCCCTTCGCGTGTTTTAAATGTTTAAAACACTTTATAAACGAAGACCAGCTTAATGCAATTTAAATACTTAATATTACAATCAGTGATTTTCTTTTAAGTTTTTTTATATTTTTGTTACCAGAGTGTAAAGTACAATATGAGCAGGTATTAGATTAACACCAACTATTACGAAAAAAAGTTTTCAAAAAAAATCGGAGAAGCACCGGTACAAACTGCCTTACACTAGATTGAAGCAGTTGAAGACCGTGCGCTTGGTGTTAATAAAAACAACAATGTGAGCACAATAGCAGAATATCAAGAACTACAAAAACAATTTTTTATAACAATAATATTTTAAAAATTAATAACAAATAGTTGTACCGAAAATGGAGACGAAGGAAAAACCAAAAACAACAATAATAAAAAAGCAAACTCTTTTGCTAAGAGCAAAAAATTCATAATGAAAATGAAAACAGTAGCGACAACAGTCAGTGAGTCAGTCAGTCAGTCAGTCAGTCAGTCAGTCATAGACGTAACAAATAACATTCATAGTCACTTACTTTGTATCACGCTTAATTTGTTTCATGTTTATTCATTTATTAAGAACATAATTAACACCAAACAGAAGATAAAAAATACTAACACAGCGTGTGTATGTGTGTGCTTATATTTTTCTTAAATTTTTGTCATTATGAAACACTTAGTTTTTTCCGTAAAGAAAATAAACAATATTATAAAAAAGTAGTGCAAAATCAATTATTGCAGTTGCAATTGTTTAGTGAATTCAATACAGGTTTTGGTATTGACAAAATAGTTAATTAAAGGTGCTACTGAGCAGCAGACTCTTCAATTTCATAACAAATTGAAATAATAAATAATTCCATTTTTATAATGTTATTCTTATAACTATTTTTATTTAAATTTCAGTTCATATACAATAAAAAACTTAATAAATAACTAGAATGCATTATAAAATTCAAATTAATTTAAATAAATTGAAATAATATTAGTTTTAGTTTAAAGAATAATTTTTTGATTTTATTTGATAACTCTATGCTGCTTTCAAAAGGTCAGATCACTGTCCTACACAGTCATACGATTTCTCAAAAATGACATATATGCTGAAAAATAAAAAAGTGTCAGATAAATGTCAGATTTTTATGACAGACAAAAATTTATGAAAATTTTCATGTACTTCAATTTGCAAAACATTTCTGTATGATTGTGTGTCTCCAGCGACGCCATTTTATTACGATTTTTTAAAATAGCATCAGATTTTAATCTGAATGAATTGTACGACTGCATAGAATAGTGTATCAGTGCCTTAAGTAATTTTCACTCACGAGGCAAATAGGTAAAGGTGTGTGTGTACAACAAGTGGTCAATCTAGTTAGTAGACCTTCATGAAAACAATTTTGAAAAAATTTGTCTCAGGACTTGCCTTAAGATCAACCGAAAATTTTTAGGGAATTTTTTGTTTCTTTCCATCTTCTTTGTATTGGGAAAATTCACACAGTGTTACCAACGGCGTTTATTCTCAGTTGTTAGATAAATTACTCGTATATCACTCATACGTTTTTCGAACCAACTGTTAATGATTTTAGAACTAAATAAGGAATTCTGCTCAACAATTTTAGCAGGACAGGTTCTCTCTATGTAATTAGATCTCTCTATTAACTGATTTGTTTGTTCAGTTTTGCAGTTTATTTAATAAGCTGAAGATCGATGTTTTATATATTTTTCGTCTACTGACGAGTTTGCTTTTAGTATTAAAGAAATGAAAGAATCTAGACTGACTACCTGTTAAATTTTTCAACCTTTTGATAATAATTTGATTTAGTTTTTAATAGTTAGCTTGCAATATTAGCTTAGTTGAATTGTTTTACATGCAATACCTTGAGGTTAAAGAAATTATCTGTATCGTAACATTGTTTACTCGAGCATTTAAAACTCAAAATTGGTACAAAAAACTTTTTCGTACCCTCTATAACAGTTTTCCACAAAAGTTTTGATATAAAAACATAAATATTAAATATTTTCAATTGACTATCGAATATTTAAACACATTCCACAATCGCCCGATTTGTGAAATATGGTATGTCAGCAAGAAAAGTGTAACAGTGTGTACTAAAAATCCATGTGACATTTGTGACGTTCTTTTGACAAGTCGCACAATTTGCAAAACTTTATGAAAATTTTCATTTACTTTATCCTTCACTCAATTAAAAAAAAATTTTCAACACATTTCTATACCACTTACAACGCCAATTTAACTCATTTTTTAAAATAGGATGAATCATATGACTGTAAGGGATAGTATATACGTGGTCTTAAGAAGCATTTATCAGCTTAAATGAGAAGAGACAGCATTTATGCGAGTATTCTTGTACTTTTGTAACAAATTTATTAGAGTCTTTACATCATTTCCATACTTATAAACAGCCAAAAAGTGAAATTTGTTTCCTATCACTGACACAGTTCTGATGAAAACTTCAAGTGTCCGAATGCTAAGCAAATATTGAATTATTGGATAAAAATTGTACGAAATTTATATACTTTGTGGCGATTTCGTCAATGGCATGTTACACTATTTGAAGTATTTGATAAATTCGCTTTGTATTGTTTATATAAACCATAATCAAAAATAATGTGTAGTTTGTAGGAAAACGGTTTATTCTAAACAAACTGACTGAAATAATATTTGGAAAAGCAGTGATTGCTTTTAGCTTTATTACTAATATAGAAATTGGTAATGAACTTGAAATCATAATTAAAAATTCAGTCAGAGTTTATGATAAAAAAAAATGTACTTCGAATACGCACATGCGCGCATTTAAAAATTGTATGCATTTTTTTCCTTTATGCTTATTAATTGATTTTTATACAGAATTATATTGTTATATGTATGTATGTATGTATGTATGTATGTATAAATATACTCGTCTATATGTATATGCATAGATACATATGCAAACTTTTATTTGCAATTGACTTTGTAGTTTGGCAGTTTTAAACTGAGTTGATAATTTTTCTCTTTCTTTTTTCGTTGATGCCTCAGCCGACACATACAAACATCGACCATATTTTAAACGTAATTTATTATCGATTTTTATGTGTAACTGTCAATGAACGATCAATCAAGCGGCATTGTGGGTCATTTCGAACGAACTAGAATCGTTTAATTAAAGTATTGCCTTTAGAATTTAGGTAGAATCTCATAAGCTGTTGGCTAGTTTGTTAGCTGTACTAAGTCATGGCTGTTTAGACGCCACTTTAAATTAAGCTTAGAAGCACTCTTCTGGAATTTTAAAATATATTTGTTATTCTTTCTGGACATTGTATGCTCATACACACACAGCCATACAAACATATTTTGTTTATGCAACATTTAGGTTTTTCAAATAAGGCTTCGCTGTTAATATTCCATTCACAAATATGTGGTTTTTAAAATGACAAGCCAGTGATACTTTGTTTACATACATTTAAGCTTTGGAAAACCCCTACTTTTCTGCGGTGTTTGTTTTTCTGTTCTCAAAACTCTTCTTTAAATAGGTCATAAATAGCGTTGGTCAAAACATTTGATACGAATCGCCATGTTGTTCATATATTTTGATGTTCGTAGCGAGCGATTTGTTCGCGATATACAACTGCCGATGGAGGATTGCAGTGGATTCACATTAGAACTTAATATTCACCCCTATTCTAATAGATGACCGCATTATCCACAATATCCGGCAATATTCATTTGGCTCAATAGTGTCGGTAAAAATGTTTTTTTTGTTCTTGATCTGGAATCCAGTGACGAAGAAAATAAAAAAATTTATATTGGAAAGAAGAAATCTTGCATTACAATTAGATAAAAGTCTTTAAATTAAATTTTTAAATATATATATATATATTTTAACATATCTTTCATAACATATCTTTCATAACATATCTTTCATAACATTTCTTTAATATATCTTTAATATATCTTTAATATATATGTTTCCTAACTAGAAATTTATATAATTTATATTTGGTTTCATGTATGTATATGTAAAATTTTAAAAAATTCATAATCTCAAATATACTTTTATTATTTTTGTTTTTAATTTGCTGGTAAATATAGTTTTTAGTTGTTCCTGAAGATGACTTCCAAAGGTGTTCGAAACATTGAACATATTATTATAATCACAATTAATTAAACATTAAAAGAGTTTGATTTATTAATTGATTTAAAGCCTAAAGAATAAACTATATGAAATAAAACACCTAATTTTAAAACCATTAAGCCAAAGTTAAACATTTTGGGGCAAAGATAAGCTTTATTTAAAGTTGTAAATGGAATCACTTGGTTTTTCTTCGGCGAATCGCATAAAATTGTGCGAAGAAAACGTTTATGAAAATTTTCATAAAATCATAGTTTTCGTGCGATCAGAGTTGCTTTTACTTCAAGCAGCTGAACAAAGAATTAATCCTTTGTGACTCGAAAGAAGAAAAAACAGGACAAACTATATTATTATTAAAGTTTTGTTTATAGTTTCACTTATTATGGCAGTAAATCCTTCTGCACAGGACTAAATAAAGTGATTTATATGTTTATAATTAACTACCTGAAAACATATGTTTATGTATCACATGTGAATGATAGTGTGGCATCAACAACTCCATTTTAATGCGAATTCTTAAAATTAATGAATGAACCGTACGACTGTGTTGGATAGAGAAACGAGGCCTTAAGCTGGAACTAAAATCGTGTATATTTTTTTTTATATATTCTGGATTTATAACCAAAAAAAAAATAAAATTGCCATTTTTCTACTGATACACTTTGCTTCAGTTCAGTTTTTCAAAAGATAAAGTGTAGAAATATAATTAGTTCTATATGTAAAATTACATATACATATTTGTTGACACGTTTGATGTATTTTATAATATTACTAGGTGGGCCGCTCCATGTTGCTGACCCCAAAAATTTAATTTTTTTTGAACTGTCTGTTAGAGAAAAAGAAAATCAGAGTTTTTAATTAACGCGACTACACGCTGATACGAGGACCTAACGTCGTCAGCGAAACACAGCAAAATTCTAAATATTGCGCCATCCTTCGGAAGAGCCTCAAACTACACAGAAACTACACAGAAATTTGCTCAAAATCGCTTCAGTAGTTTTTGAGTTTATCGATCACGAACATACACGTAATTTTTATATATGTATGTATATTTGAAAACTTTCCTAAAGATCCCTTGTATGCAAGTATTATACCGTCTACAAGATCTGAGAATCGTATATTAATGTCACACTAGTCTTAAATTGTTTTCGGACGTTGTTATTTTAGTCTACTCGGTGAGACGTTTAATTTTTTTAAAAAAAAAAAAATATAGTTACTCATAATTTCCACTTTAAGACAAAAGTTTTGTTAATTATTTTTTATAAAATGTCTGCACGAATTTGACATAAATTTTTAAAGCGCTTATAGTTTAAGTATATAAAGTTATATAAGTATATAAAAGAAATTCATTTAACTTGAGCTAATAAATCTGCTAAGAACGTCTGAGCTGTCTCACCTAAGCTATGTAATACATTTATGAGGCAACCATTTTGTTTAAGAATTTGGCAAATGACGCCGTTGCTAAATTTCGCATATCCAAGTAAAATTTACGTCGGGGACAGTAGTTTACGATTTTATTGTCTTTAATACCAGATTAAAAAATTTTGTACAGATTAATTTTATCGCCATTTCAATGCACCACATTAGCTGTCTGTCTTTTGAGACCATCTTCACAAAAACATTCTGAAAACGTAAACCATTCTAAGCTGCAATCGCTAAAACTAATGTATTGATAACATAAAAATGCATCCACCATATTTTTTATTAAATATACGAGTATATTTTTTATATTATTTACAAAGTTTCATTTCGCAATTAATGCAATGTTATTATTTTCCATTTATTATTATTATTATTATTATTATTAGTTTCTAAGCTTCAAATGACTGTTTATACAGTTTGTTGGACTCTCTATTCCGCGCATGCTACACAAACATATTTTTTATTTTATTAATAAATACATAATTATTGAAAGTAAATAATTTTGTTATTTGTTATAAATTTTTTCTTCTTGTTCAATTGTTAATAGCTATTTTGTTTAATATTGTTTTAACAATTAAAACAAGTGTTTAATATGCTAATCATTACGCAGGCAATAACGTACACGGCACAACCCCAACGCTGACACTAGTAACATACTAGTGTACGAGTATTCGCACCAACACCACCTACCAGTCTCCACACCAACACACTTACTCGTATTTAGCCGCGGCCGGTTGTGGTAATTTCTTTATTTAATGATTTTGTTGGTGGTAATTTTAATTGGAGCCGTCATTATTTAACGATTTTATTGAAATTGAACAATTTGTTGTTTACGTTTTCATCATTTTTTTAGTTTTCGCTTCTTTTTGGTCTTTTTTTTGGCTTGTAAGGTACTAAACCTTACGAGCGTCTTTGACGTTGACACTTTTTCATGTGAAGCGAAATACAACAACAAGTTAAAATCGAACCAGTATAGAAACAAGTGTAATATTGGGATGTATGAATTCGTCTGCAGAAAATTTAAGAAAAAGTTTAAAATTGGTAATATCTACATATATGATATTTAGAACAAATTTTCAAGATTCATTTATAACCAGACCTCTTCTCTTTGGAAAAGGTAGTAGAAACATCTACTTTATATGTGTTTCCTAAATATAAAACCTTAAAAAACATGCTCCAAATTGAGTCCATCAAAACATATAAATTGTTTCATTGGCTTTTTATATTTTCCTTTGGCAGAGAGGTGAGGTGACTTTGGATTAAATTACTTGGTAATAAAATTAATTGGTAGTAAAACCGTTTCACATAAGACGCCGACATTAATTTATTTAATGGTTTTATGATTAAACAAGAATCAATTTGTTTAAAGTTCTGCTTAAACAATTCCCAACTCTCAGTAATTTGTATGCCTTGCAGTTGGCTTTAAGCTTAATACCAATTTTTGTATTTAAAGACTCGTATGAGTATTAAAAACCGCTTTCATTTTTTCCATCATATCTTTACTTTACTTTATCTGGCTCAGTTACGAGTATGTATTTATTTTATTTCTTCACTTTGGATTAAGTAGCGATGGGGGTTGGGTTCATACGATATTCAGTCGGCACTCGTTAAAATTCTAGTTTCAACTGGTTTGCAGTGGATTCAGCTAAAAGCACGTATTTTAGACAAACTTGCACAATAACAACAATAACAACAACAACTACCATAATCGCTATAATCATACAAGTATTTACGGTGAGTAAAACTTTTTACCATGTTTTTGATCTTGAGACCAGCATGTATCAGCACAACATATGAACAATCGTCCATATGCCACTTTTCTCTTCACATCTGCTTTAATTATTATTTTTGGAAAACTTGATGTCCTTTCAAAATGAGGTTTTAAAATTTAAACTTTACATAATAAGTTTCAAAAATATATTTTTCTTCGCCAACAAGCAATAAAATGTCCTATAACATTTTATCTACTAAATTCCTTGCGTATTTCTAAATTTTTATTAAACATTTATAGAGCTTTTGTAGGAGACACGCAGAGAGACACACAAGGATAGGAATATACGATCCGCAAGGACTTGGATTATTAAGGTCGCTCTATTTTCAAACAATAAGTTAATTTTCAAGGATAAAATCAAATACTGAGCGGAATCAGATACTGACATATGAATTGTGAATGTTAAAAAAATATACTGTTTATATTTTCATTTTAATTTTTTTAGTGAAATAGTAATTTATTGCATTAAAGTCTAACTTTTAGCCTATATTTCGTATATCTATTCTTAAACCAGCATGGAATTTATTTCTAAAATTCTTAATCTAAATAAACAACATTTTATGAAAAATGTCTCATTTAATTGCACATTAGGGATTATACTATAGGCCTGCTGAGGTTGTATACAGTCCGACACTTTTTACTTATCAATTTTTATAATTAAACTGACATTTGGCATTTCCAACTGGCTGAAGTAGTGTTGCAATTGTATTAATACCAGGAGGCCTATTAGCTTTTCACTGATTGTGAAATTAAGAGAATTTTGTTTGAGAAACGAGGAATCTTTATGAAAATCGAAGAAGCAGTACATCTACAAAAAATATCAAAAATAATAACTCTTATCAATCTAATATTTAATTATGAGTAATTGCAGCCCCATGGCGAAAAATATTATAAAAAATTATAATTTTTTGAAGTCCTGGACATGTTTAATCATTGAACTCTCGCCCAAGCAGTAGTTTTTGCAGATACTGAAAGCGTGAATGCAATTTATGCTCGCTCTCCATAATTTATCTTCTTGGTAAATTTTTTTTTTAAATTTAAGTATGATGGTGTTTTTTATATATATAAACTTAGCTTGAAAGGCCTAACTTTTTTTATGTCAACAAAACAATTTTTATTACATATTTTATACCGACGTTTCGTGGAATTTTTATACACTTCTTCAGGGGATTTCTTTGGGGAATCCAAAACTTCGTTGACTGTCTGATTAATGCACTCTAAAATGATTAAATTGATTTTAAAATGATTTGGATTTAATCATTTCATTAACAAAACCTATTGACCAATTACAATATTAAACATGATATGATGTAGCATACATGCAGACCCGAGTATAAGTCCACCTGAATTCCGTCTCTTCATGCTCTAGATCAAACCATGTAGCAAGGGAATTTCACAAACATTTAAGAAAAAATATGCAGTACAGCAAATGATTTTCACATACCACTTTTTTGCCAGTGAACAGCGCTAATGTATATTTCTTTAATAAAATTTTAATGCGCATTTAGTTCCTCAATTTCACCAGGATGCTAAATTCTTAACAAATACGCCGTTACGATACTATAAAATATACTAAAAGTGTTCTGTAATTAAACAAAAATGTTAAATTGAAATCATTTAATCGTAAAGCAAATATTAAATAACATGTACCTTAAAATTTTATCACAACTACATAATCAATTCCATAAAAATAATACAACAATTAACTGAAATGTAAATAATTTATTTTTTAACGCATAACAGGCTATAAAAGTTCATAAACGTTGCTTTATAAATCTTTTCTTCACTTGTCTTCTGATAACTAATTATCAGAGATGAGATCGGGATAAAATTTTGACAAAATGTTATATGCGTTCACGATCTAAACAATTTTTTTGCACACGTCACTACACAATATATAAATAATAGAATTAAGGGTACATAATCATTTCACTGCCCTTTTACGTCATGGCAAATTAGTCTGTTTTTTTTGCGTGATCAATTATAACTTTGCCAGCTTTGCCATAGGGGGGTAACATTACCAGATTTTGAATAGCCAAATCATATCATGCATTTGACATAGCCAAATCTGGTAATGTTAGCCCCCTATGATTTTCTATGCTCATATATTTGGAGATTTAAATTGGTTAAAATTTATGAGATATATTTATCAATTGAAAAAAAATTTTGGATTCGCGATTGTGTTTACTAAATAAGGCTCATGTATGCATTTCTCCACTATATATATACATATATGTTACCTTGGTTGAAAATATCATTAAAAATATCGCTTAAATCAAAAAAAAAACTTTGAAAGGAAGTTTATAAGTTGATCCTGTTCCTAGTGCACATGGTAAGTAAAGAAATCACATATTGGAGAATATAATGGAATTTCTGTAAATGAGTATTTCAAGTTATTGTAGGAAATCAATAAAATTCTCCAGACAACCGTTGTTACCTAGACAAATTTTATGCCAATGTTTCTTTGGATAACTATATTGATATATATACATATTAATCCTAATGATGGTAAAATGTTGCAGAACAATCTAATGATATTGCACGTTCCGGCAGTACTGCAGCCAAAATTCTATTATTCGTTACAATGATTTAAATCTGAATATGCGGATTACGCCAGACTTGTGTTACTAAGTGTTGGTGGTTTGTGGATTGGATCATGGCAAGGATGAGCGCACACAAGTTGAAGGTGCTGCTGCACGAACATGTTGAGTAAGTTAAGTAACTTATATTAATCCTAGATTTATTTATCAACCCCTTAGAAATGGTTGTAATTACAATATATGGAGGAAGAAGTAAAGTAATACAATGGTACATTGAGTTTTCCTGCAATCTTTCAAATATGGTCTACTAGATGGTGATTTTGCTGCAGCCATTAAGGGGTCGCATTTTTCTCTCTTTTTCGATGTTGGATGTCTTGTTATTTTCCCCTATGAAGGCAGATAACACATAAACGTCCCAATAGCAATGAAGTCGTTAGTATAGAATCCTTATTTTCAAACAGTTAAAAATTATATTCTGTCAGCATAATTTTTCACTATGATTTACTTATTTTTTTTTTTTATTATTATTGATTGATGATAATATTTTGTAAACACATAGGGAAAACAATTGGACTCCCTCTGTCACCTGTTTTGAATTCGCCTTGCTTACTAGTAACACAGTAATCAGCACTAATGACCTTCAGTACTCCGAAGAATGTTTTTCACAAAATGCTTCACTGAACATGTAAAGCCAATACTGTGTATTGCAGCTGTTGACTATGGAGCTCTTTTGGAACATTGAACCCCACCATTCTAGACCACACTTTTCGCACTTTTTGCAATAACATCTTGCTAACGAAAATGCACATTTGGTGAACTTTTAGAGTCCTATTAAAAGAAAAACATTAAAAGGTCGACAACAGTTTTTTTCTTATTGTGCATTGCATTTAAGTGAGGACAGAGACAAATAAAAATTGCATTATTCCAGTGATACGAAAATTAACATTTTAGAAACTTACCATAAAGTTTGTGTTCGTTCATTGGTTGTCGTTTCTATTCTTTAATGGAGGTCAATTCGGCATGCAATAGGGAACAAGCACAGGCAGAAATAGAAAAAAATACCATCAAACAATATATACTCAGTCAACAAAATCAGATACTATTTCAAGAAAATTGTCAACGAAGCCAAAATGAACAGCTACTGTACAATCAATGGCAATATGCGACCAATGGCTGGCAGGATGCAAATAATGAGATCACCCGATTGAATGCGTTCGCATCGGAATTACAAAAACAAATTGATGAGCTCAAGGAAAATCTGCTAAGAGGAAGACCGGCTACTTTTTCGAGGGCTGGAGGATCAAAAACTTATATCTCATCAAAAGCAAGTACACCAACACCTGTTAATGATAAAGAGACTGATTTTCATACAGATGAGGAGGAGTTAGCTAAGGAGACTGATTGGATAAGGGTCAAGCATAATACCAAAAAAAGAAAAATGAATACACCACCCTCGCCAGCTGCTCCTAAAAACAAAAATATAAACAAACAAAATAATACTGAAAACACCAAAAAAGAACAGTCACCTCCACCTATCATTGTGGACAATGTTTCTTCATATGAGGATCTATACCAAGAGCTCATAAAAAGAATCAATAACCAAGTTTTTCAAACAAAAATTGTTAATAATACAACAATTAAAATTAATTGTAATAATACAGAAACATACAGAGCTGTAATTGAAATATTAAACAGACGTGAATATTCGTACCACTCATATGAAAATAAACAAACTAGACTCATTAGAGTTATGGCTAAAAACTTGCATCATACATGCAGACCAGAGTGCATTATAGAAGAACTAACACATAAAGGATATAAAATAAAAGCAGCAGTAAATAAATTAGCGTGGAAGCAAAAAACTCCACTTAATATGTTTATGCTATTCTTTGAAAACAGTGAAAATATTGATAAAATATATGAAATCAAAAATATCCTTGGTTGCAAAGTAGAAATTGAGCCAATTAAGGCAACTAAACTTGTCCCGCAATGTAAAAGATGCCAATCATTCGGGCATACTAGTAAATATTGCAACAAACCAGCCAGATGTGTCAAATGTGCTGGTAAGCACTATACAGTGGAATGCCAAAAAAGTGATAAAAGTGAACCCAAATGTATCCATTGCGGAGGAAATCATCCAGCCAACTACAGAGGATGTATTGTAGCAAAGGAATTACAAAAACTGAGGACCAACAAACACCAAAAATCTGAACTTGCTGAAACTAATAAAGTCAACAAAAATAATATTAAACACGCTCCAGAAATGCAGAGTGTAAATAAAACAAAGAACATACAAAATAAGATAACTTACGCCTCGGTCACTAAAATGAACACAGTAGAAAAAAACATGGCAAACAAGCAAAATAATGACATTAACCAAAGTCTACAACTCATTCTGAACAAAATGACTGAACTTGAAAAATCATTTTCAAAAATGAATGAGAGAGTGAATAAATTGGAAAGTAGTAACAAAAAAACTACTCCCAAATCAAAAAAGAAGTAATGGCCAACACAATTAAAATTCTGTCGTGGAATGCAAATGGATTGCCTAAACGTCAAACTGAGGTACAAGCAATCCTAGACATAAATAAAGTGGATGTGTGCCTAATATCAGAAACACATCTAACTAAACAATCATTTATTAAATTTCGAGGTTATAAGATATATCACACAACCCATCCAGAAAACGCTGCAAAAGGTGGAAGTGCAATAATTATAAAAGAAAATATAGCACATTTCGAAGAAAACAAAATTCAGTCAGAAGATGTACAAGCCACGATGATAAGTATTAGAACCAAAAATCAAAATATTACCATAGCTAGCCTATATAGCCCTCCAAAGCACAATATTAAACAACAAAGATATTTAGAACTGTTCAAAACTGTAGGAAATCGATTCATCATCGGTGGTGACTACAATGCTAAGCACACACATTGGGGATCGAGACTTACAACAACAAAAGGAAAAGAATTGTTAAATGCAATTCAAGATTATAAATGTGAGGTCATCTCTACTGGAAAACCTACATACTGGCCTACTGATCCCAGCAAAGTGCCAGATCTGATAGACTTTTTCGTCACTAAAAATTTATCAAGTAACTACATGCAAATAGATGAAATCCTGGAGTTAAACTCGGACCATTCGGCTATAGTATTAACACTGAGCGAAACTATAATTTCTAAGTCAACTAATCCGTGCTTAGTTAACAAAAAAACAGATTGGAAAAGCTTTAGAAAATCATTGGAAGATAAAATTGAATTAGCAGTACCACTACAAACCGAAGAACAACTGGATTCTGAAGTGGAAAAACTGGTCAGTGATATTCAGAACGCAGCGTGGCGAAATACACCTGAAATTAAAAGAAAATTGAAAGGTAATCACTATCCTAAAGAAATAGTTAATATTGTTTCAGAAAAAAGGAAGGCGAGGAAAAAATGGCATCAAACCAGAAATCCACGCGACAAAACCACACTGAATAATTTAACATCACAATTAAGAAATGAAATCAGTCAGTTAAAAAATGATTCAATAAGTGACTTCCTCTGTACAGTGACTAATGACTCAAGTACTGAGTATTCACTTTGGAAGACTACTAAAAATCTAAAGAGACCAATTATGCAAATACCTCCAATCAAAAATGCAGATGGCAGTTGGGCCAGAAATAATGAACAAAAAGCAGCAATATTTGCAAATCACCTTGAAAATATCTTTCAACCCAATGCAGCCAATGACACTGATCCTCTACCTAATATTATAAATCAATCAGAGAGGCCGATACCACACGTCACACTAGCTGAAGTCAAAAGAGAAATCAAAACCAACATCAATCCCAAAAAAGCACCTGGATTTGATCTTATTACTGGTCAAATACTAAAGGAACTCCCAAAAAAAGCGTTATTGAAAATAACAAACATAATTAATGCAACATTTCGCCTACAATATGTGCCACAACTATGGAAATTTGCAGAAGTCATTATGATACCAAAGCCAGGGAAGCCGCCTCATGAAGCAACATCATATCGACCAATATCATTGCTGCCGGTTATATCAAAGTTATTCGAGAAACTGCTTTTGAAAAGGTTGAAACCAATCGTCGAGGAAAAACAACTCATTCCTGATCACCAGTTCGGTTTCCGAAATCAACACTCTACGATTGATCAAGTACATCGAATTACCAATATAATTGAAAAAGCGCTAGAAGAGAAAAAAGTTTGTTCGACAATATTTCTGGATGTTGCACAAGCTTTCGACAAAGTTTGGCATGAAGGGTTAAATCATAAACTGCAAAAGTTTCTTCCTGCTCAGTACTCAAATATCATAAGATCATACATATCAGAACGTTATTTCAGAATAAAGCAAGAAGATGCCTATTCTGATCTAAAGAATGTACAAGCAGGTGTACCACAAGGAAGTGTACTTGGACCAGTCCTTTATCTCCTGTACACTTGTGATCTGCCTACTTGTATAAATAATACAGTCGCTACGTTTGCTGATGATACTGCAATAATGGCCACTGGTGACAACAACATTGAATCAGCAGAAAAGTTACAAACAGCCATTACTGAGATAGAACGCTGGACAGTGAAATGGCGTATAAAACTCAACGAAACCAAATCTGTGCATGTTGATTTCACTAATAAAAGAATCGACCACAAACCAGTCTATATAAATGATCAAATAGTTCCGTACGAGAATTCAGCGAAATATCTTGGCATGACCCTTGATGCAAAACTGAGGTGGAAACCACACGTCAAGAAAAAACAAGAAGAACTCAAATTAAAATACAGAAAAATGTACTGGCTATTGGGTAGACATTCTGCCCTGTCAATATACAACAAGTTACTCTTGTATCAGCAAGTCCTCAAGCCAATCTGGACTTATGGTATTCAGCTCTGGGGCTGCACCAGTCAAAGCAATAGAATGATTATTCAACGATTTCAAAATAAAGTAATTCGTGCCATAGTTAATGCTCCGTGGTACATCAGAAATGACAATATACATAAGGATTTGGATGTGGAGATTGTCGACAACGTTATCAAAAAATTTGCACAAAGTCATGAACAAAGACTTCAACACCATATCAACACTGAGGCTCACCAGCTCCTCGGCAATGTTGACATAATCAGACGATTAAAACGAGTGAAACCTTTTGAACTTGTGTAAAATAGTGAGCTAACTACAGACAAAACATCAAACTCAGTCGCATGAACGTATATAGTGACCAAAATATTTAACTTTAAGAGAAATAAAAAGTATATATCATAGGATAAGTACTTTGTAATTTTAACCGTATCAATTTAAGTTAAAGTCAAATAGCTTATTAGTGTTAAGATACTAGATTGCTATAAAATAAATGCACCAATAGGTGTTGTTTATACAAAAAAAAAAAAAAAAAAAAAAAAAGTTTTTTTCTTGAAAGTAAATATAAAAATGTAGATGTTTATTGACAAAAAAAAAATTGTCGGGGTTTGTCATTTAAATACAATATATTTGAATGAAAAATTTGGATGAAAGCAGTTTTCAAGTGATGAAATAAAACTTATTAAAAACAACTTTATTTGTTATCATATTTCATATTATGTATAGATAAATAGTAACTAAAATAAAATATCTACAAAAAAAAAATAAGCTGCGTACTAGTAAGAAAGTTTGTATAAAAAAATTTGTATTTAAAATTTTTTATTTCAAAAAAAAAATGTATTTATTTAGCACCATCTTAGCACAAATACTCTGATAAAAGCAATTTAAAAACAAATAAATATTCCTTAAATAAAAATTTCGAATTTAAAAAAAAAATTTTTCATTTCGCTATTGAGGAAATTTTTGTTTTTTGCTAAAATCCATTTGAATTAAATTTATAGATCAACTTTAGCCATGTCCAATAAATTTCGTCTTTGAATATTTGTCAAAGTCAGGATTTTGTGCCTCATCGGG
This sequence comes from Ormia ochracea, assembly GCA_963402855.1. Classification (NCBI taxonomy): domain Eukaryota; kingdom Metazoa; phylum Arthropoda; class Insecta; order Diptera; family Tachinidae; genus Ormia; species Ormia ochracea. The sequence continues at coordinate 30,755,258 of OY727107.1, read as the reverse complement.
CTTATTTCATACCAGCAAGGATTTCCAGTTAATTACGCCAAGAAGCCAGCTTTCGGTGCCAGCTTGTAAATTCACACGTGAGATGTGTAAATGACCATTCATAGGCAGCTGTTCAATTTAAATTATGCATAACCTTGAGATATACTGGAAAGAAAACTGATAGTGAAAACAGCACCTAATAAACCTTTACTATTTTCTAGATTTATCTGTTTTTGAATACTACTAGTATTATGCAATATATTAATACATTTTTGGTTTTTCCTCTTCTTTGTTTTCTTTGTTCGGTTTTATTACAGATATAAACTATTTTAGGCATTTACACAAATGAAATTAAAAATGTAATTGGTGATACGCAGTGAACCCAAAACCGTTTCCAACCTTCCTTACTACTTACACAATACGTTCACATGCATAAATCAAAAGCGATGAACAAATACAATAAACCAAAAATAAATACCGCCATTAAGGCGACTTTTTCTTGACAAGTTTAAAAATAAAGCTAATTTTATCACGAGCTAAAAATGTGTACAACTTGAACACAAAAATAAAACCTATACAACCTATAACTAGATGAATCTGTATCGTCTTTAGTACAAACACATTTTTTTTTTAATTTATATTAAATTTTAATATAAAAATGTCACACTCGAAATCTGCTGAAAACCATAAAAATTTATACAAATAAGTGCATATTTACCTTAATAATAAATTAAGGGTGACACTTAAAAACAAAAAAATAAAGGAAAAAAGGCAAGAAATAAATACTACGTAGTGACGGTGCTTAGATAAGGTTAAAATGAAGTGCATCTCGATATTCATATTCCATATATATATATAGTATATTGGCGATGTATATTTCCAAAGTATAACTTATTAATATTTGCCGAACTCTGCACAAATTTGTGAAATCCATTTTTTATGCCAATTGTTATAGCACTTTCCCAAAAGCATTAAAATATTAATTTCATTTTTTTAATTCATATATATAGCTCGAGTTCAACAATCATTTTTGCAATTGGTTTTGGCAAGAGGTGTGCAGTTAAAAAGCAAATTATTTTGAAAAGCAAATATTTTCACATTTTATTACGTTCTACTCAAAAGGTCACAGATTTATTCATCCGTCCTCGTACGTTCAACCGCATTAACAGTCAGTGTAAAGCTGTGAGTTTTTCTAGTGTTAAATTAAATTATGTTCTGATGAAAAAATATTGTAACAAAATCTCAAACATTATCTTAAAAATTTTATTAAAAAAAAAATATATACTCACTGGAAAAGATGAAACTGTTTTTGCGTATTGTTACATTTTTTTATCATTCGTAATCATTCATCCATTCATTTAATATCGGATGTTAAATCTTCTCCGTATTTAAGTTTTTTATTTTCATTTATTTAATATGCTTTATTGGATTTAAATATCTATTATTATTTAAAAGCCAACTAAACATTTAGACGTAGCAATTTACGAGTATAAAATGATTTTCCACACACAAAAATATTCACGGTCAAGGGCGTACGTTAAACGCTGAGTAGGATACAAAATCTTTTTCAAAAATAGGAGAAAAAAAGAGAAGTGAAGAAATGTGGGTGGCATATTACACGTGTAGTCCTTTTTCTTTTTTATTCAACTATGAAATGTTATTAAATCCTAATTTTACTTTTATTTAAAATAAAAACTTTTTTTTGAAAACTTATACAAACTTTTTCAATTTATCGGCAATATATGAAATGAGTGATGAAAATCGTCGTTTTTTAACCACTATCGACAGGTAATGATTACCATAAAAAAGGTACACCTGTGGCTAATAAATAAGTACAGCAGCTTAAACTAATAATTTTTTGACTAATAAAAGGATTGCTTATCTATCTTTTGGTTTAGACAACGATTAATCGGCTATGTACATATATGTACCAGTAAATGCTAAAAACCACACGACTACGAAATATTTGGAGTTTGTGTTAAACCTTAAAATTTTGGAAATTGTATTTTTTATTTAATGTTTTTTCCAGTAGACTGATAAATTTCAGTAAAACACAGACTGCTTTTAGGTATGTATTATATTGCTACAATATTAACTTTCTCTAAAATGAATACTACAAACATATACTGATAAGTTTTACCAATTTTTTTTTTGCCTTAGTAGTATATCTGATTGTTGCTTTCATGGCAGAAAATTTGCAAAATGTTGTTTTCTTAGGCAGCAGACAAAGATTTTGACACTACATAATTTTGTTTTCACCACAGAACTATTCTCTGTTACACCCTAATTAGTCAGAGGGAACATTTATCACATTTGGACACATATTTGCGAAATTAAAAAAATGTTAATATCTACTTCGCTTACTGGAAGCAAAAGTAATTGGCTGATGCCAATAAAGGCAATACAACTTCGATAGTGTAAATAAATTTAGATCGTCTTCCGAAAATTTTTAACAGTGCTACTGTCAATAGTTTCCTATCTCTTCATTTTAAAGCTTGAAAAATATATTCATTGAATTATAATTATGGAGTTGTGATCAAGAGTCGACAAATAAGGTTTCAGATGTCGAAGCATTAAATATAAGAGGACGAAAAATTAGGACGAAATAAAATCCAGAATATTTACAATGTTTAAAGTTATAGTGAAGACCAAAAGAAATATATATATAGTATTTGAAAAAGATCTGTAAAAAAGACTTGTTGATGTTGTATGCAACCCCAGTATCCGCTTGCACTTTGGATAACGTTCGAAATGATTTAAAACTTCGATGACAACTTCGCTTTGCAACTGCCAAACGAAAATAAGAAAAAAAATTCATTTTAAATAACATTGAGTTGGAATTTGAATTTGTTTATATTGAAAAAAGGTTAATTAAATGCGATAAAATATATAAAGAAAATAATGTACCCATATGTGCAAATATTTAATTTTATTTCAAATAAATACTTATTATTGTCATCATAATGGATAATACTGGGCATTAACATTTATTCATTTCGAAGCAAATAAAAAATATTGTCTTTTCCAACGGCAATTAAAAATATGTGAACATAAAGGTAATCGGTAGCACTCATTTTATTTCCACAAATAGTTTCGAACATGGTCATATATTTCGAAACATTTATTTGTCTCTTGCAATTGAAAACGTTTTTAGGGATACATTTCACGCTGTGATTCTTCTAAATTCCACTAAGATGGAATTACAGTGAGCAGTGATGCCAACTAGACAGTATTTGCTATCTTGTACAGTAATTGAAATACTGATCTTAAGCCGTGCATCCACTTCAAAGTTTTCTTGAGGAAGTTGCTTTCAGAAGTTTATGTCGTGTAAACACATATTAGAAATCGGTTTCCATAACTTACTCGCAGAAATTATGTGGAAACACGTTCCTGTTGCTGCGGGAAGAATTACTTGCGGTGAAGAGCAAGTGTCATTTTTATGCTGTCATTAGTAAAAAAGCAAACTCACATTATGTGGAAACATAATGGTTGCAATTCCGCAAATTTTGGTTTGAGTGGAAACACCTCAGCAAATACTTGCATAAGTTCTTCGCAAATGACTTGCTAGCGGCCACACTAGCCTTTTTTGAAAACATGTTTATTTTTTTACGCTTTTTTAGAAAACTAATTAGAGTGTCATTATAAAAACAGTGACTTTTTACACTTTACAAAAAGTTAAATTCTTACATCTGGGCAAATATTACACAGTAGACATCACTTATTCCATGTGGTCGCAAAATCAGTGGAAAAAACGCCACTTTAAATGATCTGCTTTTGCTACAAATACTTGCTACGCCAGTGTTAAGAAAAAAAATTAGTTTAGTTTTTCTAAAGTATATAACTACAGCAATTTTGAAATAAATGTAATTTAACAAACGTCATTTTCTATTTAAATACTGATTAAAATAAAAAAGTTTTTTTTTTGTATTTATACTTTTGTATTAACACGCACTAATAACTTTTGCTATTAATAACTATATCAGTCTACTAACACGTTTTAATTAAATACTATATAAAACGATGAAAATCTAATTTGTTTCCAATTTACTGATGAGGGTAAAATTTTTATTCAAATTTTATTGATTTTCTAAAACAGATGTTTTTTGATTTTTTTTCTCTTTGCCCCACAGTATATACTGTCTAATAGTGTTTTCACACTGAGGATAAAACCTGGTTACCATACAAAATAATTCTCATAAAACCATCTTAAAACCTTTTTTGAATTGGTTTTAAGTAGATTTTATAATATGCAACCTTGTTTTATTCAGTGCTACCAAGTTAGAAAGATTGAAAACAGCTGATAATTCATTCACAAATCACAAATATTCATTCACAAAATGTAAAATCATTTCAATTTTAAATACACATTTTTAAAATTTATGTTTTATATATACCATAACAGCTGTCGTACAGTTTCTCAAATAAATGTGGGAAGAATAATTACAACAAACACATCTATTTCTTCAAAAAATTTATTTTATCATTAACAAATTTATTTGACAAACTGTATTATAAAACCTGATTTTATAAAAATTGTATGTGAACACAAAATCAGCTGTTTGTAGGTTTTAAGTTAAAACCAGGTTTTAATTTTAGGTGTGAAAACACTATAACATAAAATAGTTGAAATTAATCAAAGCAAATTACAGAGCGGTAAGCTACTGTAAAATATATTGTAAAAAGCTACAATATAACTTAGTAATTAATAGTTTATTAAAAAAAATATTTAAACAACACTTAAGATAAAACTATACAATTCTTGCAACTTTTAAAAACTTCTGAAGGCAATTTTACCAACATAAAATTAATAAATTAATATCTTACGACACCATTTCTACATTTATTTGTGACAGTAAATAGTTTCCTTCTTGGCATTAAAAAATTTATATAGATGGCTTTCATAGATGACTAAATACACCCATTTTGTAGACAAATCTAACACCCCCTCTTTTTCATGAGATGAATCCAATACATTGCAATGGATTAATATGATTGGTAACGCTTTAAAAATTACATTTTATTAAATTTTAGTTTTTTTACATTTTTTGGAAGAATATTTGTGTGAATGTTTAAAGTTAAATAGAAAACTGGTAAAATATAGTGCATACACTTTATCTTTAAGATTAAATGGTTGTTGCTTCTGAAAATGGAATTAATTTGGTTTACAAATACTGCACATTTAACAGTTAATATTTTAGTTGTTACAGAATATGCTATGGGATACAGTAACTGTTTGTTGTTGTTGTTGTTTTGGTTGTGTTTTTAACCATTCAAATTTCAAAGCTTTTGGCTTGCGCGGAATTATATCCTCAAAGTCTTGTTTAGTAGACTGTTCATTATCCATTCGCCAACGGCGGCCGCTGAATGAGACGTAGCCACAATTTCATTATCAAATTTCCTTTGCAAGCCATTATGCTGCATTTATATCCAACATTAAATCAAATATTGTATATGATGATTTTTTGTATATTGCCCAAAATATTGTCACAATACTTTTGCCCATAACTTTATATATTCAATTGCTTTTATGAAAAGTCAACCATTTTTAAACTCAAAAATGAGCAAAAACCTACGATATAAAAACACCTTTTCTTGGGAGTCAGAGGTAAATTGTTTTAAATGAACAATCTAATATAATATAATAATATAAAAACTATAACTCCACATCTTTAAATTTTAATATGACTAAAGCTTTATCTACTCAAAATTCCTTATTAAAAATATAAATATATATATATATATATATATACTTGTTGGGCCGGTCCGCCTCTCAAAGAAAATCAAGATCAGTGTTTTCAGTTATTGATAATAGGAAAAAATGTTTTATTCAAGAATCAGAATTGTAATAAATGTAAAAATGTAAAAATTTAAATTTTTATAATTATAATTTCTATGACGTAAAATTATATCTCTTGACTAGAACTGATCACCAACCATTACAATACCAACGTCATTTATTATTGGTTCATTGAATGAATGGATGCTCGCCTATTGTGTTTTATTAGCTTTTATAACTATTTAGTGATTATCGGATGGCATTCGGTCTATTGCAACTTTAAATAATTTCACCAATACTTTATGTTGATGGTCACAAATTTTGTAATAAATCTAAAATGCTGCGGCGTAGTCCCCTAGCAATTGCATATCTGGTGATGAGTTCTGGTTCAGAATTGCCAAGGAAATATATCTGCAAAAATTTGTATTCTTCATCAGCAATAGGCAATAAGGGTCCTGTTTCGTGATATATTTGTCCTGGTACTTTAAATGTTGGCATGACACTTCCAGTAACTATATTTGTCAGCACCCACTGACGTCATTTGAAAGCAATTATTATAACATCCTACACGGGTTATGAAATGTTTTGAATGTGGTGTTGCTCTAGACACCAATGAAAGTAATGGTTCCGATGGTTACCTTAGTTCTGGCAGCTATACTTTACCAGATGCGTAACATAAGCCCTGGTCTTTCGTTTTTACATTTAAATGCTTTGCAATGGGCACATAATTGGTTTATGCTACCGATATGATTATTGTGATGTACATTATAATCAATTGCCAGATCATAATTAAATGCAAAACGCATAAAAGAAATGCAATTTCTGTATTGATGCTCTGCAGGCTCTTCTCGCAGCAAGATGTTCTTCCTTCCGTGTTTCACGATTTTCTTCTAAAGAATTTTTGGTGTAAAACTAACATTGGATTGTTCTTTGTCTCCTGGTGTCTGCTGTAAGCGCAGCACACTCATATGATTTATGTTCCGTGCACAGCAACAAATATTTGTGCGTGGTAGAGTTAATTCCTCTTTGTAGGAATGAGTCAAAAAAAATATTTTTTATTTTTAACAACACTCAAATGTGTGTATCTTTATTAGAAGTATTCTTAAGACTGAGTTAACAACTATTACTTAACGTCTATTTATACTAATAAGGATCACAAAGTAATGAGTAATTATGTCGTCTGTATACCAGACAGTTTTTCATTTGTTTTACGTACTATTGGTTTAGTAATTGTATATGATCGTTATTATCATTAGTACAATGTCTATGCCTGGACTCTTATAATTATTCGTTATTATCATTAGTATAATGTCTATGTCTAGAATATTATAATTATGTATAGTTTCTTAGTCTAGACTATTATAATTATGTTATGTCCTTTTATTAGGTATGTTGTGCGTTGACTTGGGCATGACCTTTTGTACTGCAGTGATTTTTATGATTTAATTTTTTTTTGTTTCTTATTATTGTTGGGGTAGGGAGGCTGCCCATTGCTGTTTTACATGTTCCTATTGCTGTTTTTCAACAGTTTTCAATAATACAATTAATTTACTTTCACTAACACCTTTGGTCATTATTAAAATGTATATGATATTTAATTTAAATCAATTAAACTTTAATTTAATAAGTTTCACGGTGTCGGGCTATTAAATGCTACCACATGCCGATTAAACATCTAACGCCGTCAGCGAAACATAGCACAGGCTTATCGCGCAAATAGAGATTAAAAATTACAGATATTTATATACTTCCTAACTGTATTTTGTATTCTATTTTTTTCACGAAAATAGGATAGGTCTGATTCGGTATTGGGTTAATTAACACTGCTACACATCGATTCAGCACCCGAAACATAGCATACAGTTATCGCGCTAAAACACTCAAAAAAAATAAATATTGCACCATCTGTCGGCCGAACTTTAAACTGCACAGAAGCACTCACGGCCCATAGAGCATGCATATAAAATTTGGTCAATCTGTAGTTTTTGAGTTTATCGATCACGAATATACACGTAGCCTGTAGCCTGAGCATGTTTTCAATACATTATTATTCCGATAGTATTCAGTGCCAAAAGCTATGAAGAATAAAGCCCAATTGCATTTCCAATTGTTAATCTTTCAGTCATTCGCTTTAGCAGCGAATTCGGCAAATATAATATTCGCCTCTTTAACAAAAAGATCTCTTTTTGATATTTTTAAAAAGTTCAACAAAAGTTCATTTGATATTTCAAATTGGCACAACATATTAAGTGTGCAAAATTAGCATAATCATTAGTATTTTAATTGAAGGATGGTTTTGAATGGTTCGATGCGATGTTAACTTTTTATAACAAAATCTTAATAGAATTTTTTTTATTTATTTATTTATTTAAATATTGAAAATTTTATCATTGCTCTATTATTACAATTTAATAAAATATTAATTATTTAATAAATTTATTTATGATTAATTGATCCAAATTTTTTAATAAAAAAGGTTCATGGTGTAAACGAGAAATAACCAGTTACTTTTAAAATAATCCAAAAAAAAACACCCATTTGATATTTTTTAATTTAAAACCAAAAATTAATTTTTTAAAATACTCTTTTTTTCGTTAATATAAGTTTTTTTTTTAAATTCACTTATTAGCGCCACTGTTCTTGTTATGGAATTGGTTAGTTTTATAAATTATCACTTATTTAATTTAAATATACTATTAACAACATTCTTCATTTAACACATCTCAGTTAATTAAGGTTAATGATTCGTTTATTCTAACCATTTGTATTGGCAAGAAACAGCTAAATAAAATTTAATTCCCCTTGTTGTAAGTGATTCCGAATTATTCTACCGATAGCCGATAAAAAAGTTTTTAAGTTTTACTTTAAAAAAAAGTTTTTCGGTTTATAATTTAATGTATATTTATATATAATTTTATTTTTAAATATATTTATTCATAACAATTCATTACTTTACTTCATATATGTGCCCTGCTAGTCAAAAATATATTAATCACTTGACAATAATAAGTACAAAATATTTCTGTAATATTCGTGATGACTCAGTAATCACTTTTATGCGCTACTATTTCAAATTAAATAAAAGTTAGTGGGATTATACCTCATATCATTAGCAATTAAACAGTTCCTGAAAATTCATTTACATATTTTATATAATTATTATTCTCTTAAAAAAAAACAATTTTCCCAAGCAAGTTTTTAAGTCACGTTTTACGCAAAATAAAATTCTTTATTTATCACTTTTTTTATTTTCAGCAATTATTAATAATATATAAAATATACATTTAATAGTTTAATATCACATAAAAAACAATAAAAAAAAACTTTATAGCAATGTACAATTTATTTGAAATATTTTCATTATTTTAAATCCAAATTGTTTGAATGATGTTAATTTTTATTCCGATACGACTAAATGAAACCTGCCAGTTATTTTAATTTTTTTAATCTTTACTTTCCGTACAATAAAAAATTGGTAACATTTTTATATGATAATAAACATATTTTTTTTATTATATTTAAATTTAAGATATTTTATTTTTAGCTTTTTAAGAAAATTGTTTTTATTCTCAATAATATATTTCATATCCGCTGTCGGTAACTTTTTCAGAAAAATATAGCATTTAACAAAAAATTAAAATATGTATAAATATAAAATTTAATTTCTTTTCCACGACACTGAAAATGTATTTACCAAAAATTAAAAAGAGCACAACAATATTTTTTTCTAAATGTATGACTTATTTTCTTATAAAAGAAAATGTTTAAATATCTATTATCTATTAACTTCATATCCACAAGATTGAACACCACTCACATAAATATGTTTTCTGGCTGTGTTGTTAACATCAGCATAATTATTGCTATTGTACGCGACTTCTTGTTTATGTGTAATAAACAATATTTTTGATCGCATTTGTGTTCTGAATTCTCAGTATTTAATTTTTTTTTGTACAGCCTATAAAACATTAAAAATGAAATAAATATGTGGAAAATCATTTGGAAACCTAAAAATTCGCAAACGAGTATTCAAATTATTGGTTAAGTTTTATGAATTCCGCAGATTAATTTTTTTAACTTTCATGCAGCGAGACCTGCTAGATAGTCACCTAGTCTAGTAGCCAAGAGATCTATCTTAGACCGACTTCTATAGACAAACCAAACTAGGTGTTTATTTAAACCAAAAAAATTGTCAGTAGTAAGTGAAATGTATGAATTTTATGGATACAAGTGGCCTTTAGTATTTGATATTATCATTTACTATCTAGATTATACATACCATGGCCGGCGCTTGAGTTCTGTAAGCCAACCGAAGGTGCACATTTTCAGCTGACCTCTTTGGCAAGTAAACAAGATCATTTTGTCTGCTGGACAACGAATGTTTTCTCTACGGAGAAAACCAAATTCGGCAGTTCACCACTTGCGGCCAAGCGAAGCAACCCTTTGGCTCTTTTGAGTCTATTTTCTTTCTGTTGCGGTGTAAGTTCTTGCACTTTTTGGAATTTCAATGGCTTTACCCCGAGCTCATTTTTCAATATTTGCCGAATGGAATATTGCGATATGTTCAGCTCACGAGCCATTTTTCGGCCACTGCGACGCGGATTTCGATCAAGCCGCTTCTTTACTTTTCCAACTATTTCTGGTGATGTTGGTGTTTTCTTCCGTTCACTTCCTTGACGTCGGTCTACGCTACCAGTATCACGGTAACGAGCGATGGTACAAGACACAAAAGATTTATTCACATTTAAATGCCGGAGTGCTCTAACGACAGCCACTTGTGATTTTCCAGCCAAATATAAAGAAATCACACTACCACGCTTGAATTCCATCATGATTACCTTTTTTTCTGGAAAATTGTCACCAAAAGGCTTTAGTACGCTTGTAAACAATATAATGAACTCTCACTGGAATAATTTTCACAGCTGTCGGACGAGTGGTTTAGAAATGACAGCAGTCTGAAGTTGGTTTTTTTTATCTCACCCTGTATATACCATATATAAATTCATAAGAAAATGAGAATTGCAGAAAGACAAAAATATGTATATAACATAATCCTATTAAAAAGAAATTATTCTCACATATTCAAATAATGAATGCTAATAGCACTTATAATTATAACAATAATATTTATAATAAAATATTTAAGGGTAATTTCCGATTGTTTAAACATATAATATGAATTCTATTAAAATTAATGGGCTTTGAGTTTCGAAAGAAGAAATTTGTTGCCGCATACCGGTTTACTTACCTAACAAAACTTATTCAACAAATTGTAATTCTATTTCAGAATGAATAATGCGTAGCCTACTAAACCGAAGTTCGCGGGTTCGATTCCTGCCAAGACCCTGGCTGTTCTCTTGTGGTCAAGCCGACAGCTTTTGTTAATTTATTAAGCGATTAAATTTTTATAATTCTAAAAGTTCAGTTTCATAAAAACTGTTTGATTTTAACACATTTAATATTATATACTGGAGAGGAAGAAAGAAAGATTTAATTATATAGTTATACAACTAATGTCACTTACTTATATCAAGTAAATTATTAAAAAGGTGATTTTTAAGTAATTTTTCAATAATTTCTGCTATTAGTTAAACTATTTAAATTTCCTCAAAATTAAAAATATTTCTAGATATTTTTTTTAATCTAAAAAAAATAATAAACTTAAGTAATAAGATATTATTTATAAAAATAACTTTTTAAATGCCTGTTAATCTGAAATTACTAGCAGCTGCACACAGCTGCAATACAAAATTAAGTTCTTGTATTAAATTCTAATACAATTAATTTTTTTTTTAACAAAATTGTTAAAAAATTTATTTAATTTTAAATGAAATTAATTTAAATTTGTTTTTAAAGAACAATCACAATAAATGTGTTTCCTGGTCAACTGAAACGATATTTCCATGAAACAGCGACGATGAGTTTATTATAAATATTAATATTTCACTACAAATATTAAAATTAAAAAGAAATTTTAACGAAAATTCAAACAAAAATTTCATTAAAGGTGTTATACACTGTCATATACAGTGGGCTGCCTTTAAAGTAAACTCCGAATTTTACAAACTGCTATTACATAAAAAACTAAAATTTATTTTTATTGGGTTGTAATAATTTAAAATTATTAGCAAATTAATTTTGCTTTTAATATGTATGTGTAATAAAATCTTTTTATTATTGCCATTTGCAATAATAATGAAATGATCCTCGCAGTCACGAATATTCTAGAAGGTGCCGCTTACCATTAGCTTACTTTATCGTTAACAAACTGTAATTAATTGTTTTTTCACGCTCATTATATTTAATGATTTGACAAAAAGAATCCTTTGTTATTGACCTCGATCGGTGGTAATCGCACTTACATATGCAAATTTTGTGTACGCACACACACACATCCACACATATGTATTTATGGTTTAATTATAAACTTGAATTTATTGGTTTTGAAGCGCAGATGTTAAAAAAGGCCAGACATTTATTTATCTGTATGGAACGTAAAAATAATTTAATTTTATGTGCGAGAATAACTGTAAATTAAATCGAAATTCTTCGGAAAGAGCTTTCAGAATAACTTCAATAAATGGTTTTATCTGTTTTTGTAAGTTATTTGAAAATGACAATCAAATTTATTGACAAAGCAAACATTTTGGCACTGTGCCAGCAAAAAAATAAACACAAACTCATTCAAGTTAAATCGCGTACTGTAAAATCGTTTTAAGTCACATCTAAACAAAAAGAAAACTAATAAACCGGAAAGGAATAGCTTAAATTAAAATATGTTTAAAATGCAATAAATTAAATAAAGTTATAAAGTATTACATCAATATGAGCACAGTTTTGCAACTGACATTTAAGGCTACTTTGCTAATAAAAAAATGTATTGAACAAATTACTGCAAATGGCAATAAATCAAATGCACCATGGATACATATTTCAAAATAATTTATTTATTATTAATCTTGTTATGTATGTATATATTCAAAAAAAAAAAATTCTTACCGAGTTTGAAAAAGAAACAAAAATCGTATTATTCTCGTTACAAATAATAAAAACAAGTTATTAATTTATAAATTGCTTATTACGCCCACATAAGCACGCAATTCCTAGTTTACTTACAGATATCAATTAAAACTGTTTCGTCAATAGAAACCATCAAAGAAACCATTCATCAATTTGTAATGTAAGAAACAATTACGGTTGTTTGTTGTCAATAAATTAATGCAACTTTAACTTTTAACGTTTTTTTCTCAAATTTTTGAGTAAAATTTTATTATTAAAATTAAATTATTAACAAATGAAGTCATATTTTTTATGTATAAGTAAAAATATATAAAACACGCAAATTTTAAAAATGTAAAATATTTGCCATTGAAGGTTCAATAGGTGGGGCCATACTTTGCCGTTTTAAATATTTTATGCACGTTCTTAATTACAAAAAAAAAAAATAAACACAAACAGCAACAACAAAATAATTGTGTGAAGGACATCGTCGATTAAATAAATTAACAGCGTAATGAATTTTTGTTTACGTTTGCGGAAAATTATAAATTGAAAATATTATCACTTGGATAGGAAATGTGCAAATAGCTTCGATATTTAATGTTTTTTTTTTTTTTGTATTTGTTGCATAAAAATTCTTAGTCTTTATTTGGCAAGTGGGAGTTAGATCGAGTGCCGGTTTTTCTACGAGATAATCAATTATAATGCCTTTCTAATATCCCGCTGAATATCACAAATATCACAAAAAAATTTTTTCGCAACCGTGACATATTTGCATGTTGCGTGAGTTTTCGACAAATCTTTATTGTTACACAGTAAAGCCAACAATGAAAGTCGAGAAGCATTTTTAACAAATCAATCAAAGTGTATCTTCTTTGTTTCACTAAATTCAAACCCGTTAATATTTGTACAAAAAAGGCTTCCTGCTGCTTTTTGCACAGTTTTTCTGACAAGAAGTTGTCAATCATGAATTTATTTTTGTTTCACATGTACACGCACATACAAACTTACTTAAATTGAACCATTAGGTGAAGTGTTGTGTGTTTTACAATTTGTTTTTCATATTACATTTCATGTCGCGGAAGCACCTTTAGGAGATATTAAAAATAAAAAATCATACGACAAGTACCTTTTGAAAATGTGATAAATCTTCAAGGTTCCTTTTTTAGTTCTGAATGTTTGCTTGATATATTGAATATGAAAAACACTTAAAGAAAAAAATTAAAGGAAAATAATTTTACACTCGAAAAATTGCAAATGTTACTAAAAAAATTAATTTTTAAAAATTTCAGATATACGAGTACGTTTAGTTTAGGAAGTTTAGTTTATAGCTTAATAGATCAATATAGAGAATGAGACATTAATAATGTTAGTAATTAATTCATTTATGTTCAACGATTTAAGATCCCAAACCATATAACGATGGCAGACTAAATGGAATGCAAAAACAATTGGTAGATGGACAGCAAAGCTCATTCCTAATATCGAAGGATGGATTGAAAGGAAGTTTGGAAAGGTTAACTACTTCCTAACCCAATTTCTCTCAGGCCACGGATACTTCCGAAAGTAACTATATGTACATCATGGGAAAGACGACTATAAACGACGACGCGACCACACATGTTTTGATTGCGCCAGGTGGATCGCACATAGAAGAGAATTAAAAGAACATATTGGTGACTTCACTCCTGAAGACATTGTTAATAAAATGATGGAGTGTCAAGACCACTGGAACGCGGTTAGAAAATAAACAGAGCGCATATTGCGGAGTAAAAAGAGAGATCTCTAGTAAAATCTAGTAAATCTGTAAATTACTAGGACTATAACACTTAGATTTAGCCAATTTACGGTGCGCTACTAAAATGATGGACCCAGCCGATGAGTGCAAAGTAGTTTTCTAGAAGAAACTATCAGTTATCTCCTTCCTTCCTACAGTTATCTCCTGTAGTATAGAAAGCATTTCCGGGAAGGAGTTTGCGTAGGAAAGAGTAGGGATTATTTTTAGTGGAATCACCACACGAAACAGTCGTTAACCAACCTTAACCACAGGCAATCCGAAGGGATTTTTAACCACCCTTCACCATCAAAAAAAAAAAAAATTATATTCCCGTAATATCAGAGAGATTAGATAAAATCAAAGATATTTGATTCTGAAAGATATACAATTAATTTTATAACAAACTTAGTGAAATGGCACATGGATAGACTTAATGGTATTTTTCAAATATAGTTTATAAGATACCATATGTGGTGTTAATGTTAGGGATATCTGCAACAAAGCTTACATTAAAGTCTGGGATAGCAGGTCGTAAAAATAATCAAAAATGTAGACGAGCTCATTCAGAAAACACAGCATTATCACCCCATTGTTTTGATTTAAATCATTATAATTATGAAAGTAGACGATTATTAGAAATGTTAGAGATTATAAATGTACCGATAAAAACTAGGATTAATTTTCAGACGGATACAGATAGATTTTTAGTTGCTAAAAATTGTTAGAAACTGTTTGAATTCATCTAATAATAACACTCCTTCCATTTTTTGAAGATTCAAAATGTTTTAGTATTTGTTATAATAATGCTTTTATTATTATAATATTATTTCAATAAAAAGCATTGGTTTTTTACCTTTTGATTTTTCGAATTTATATTTATTTGCATAAGGATTTATATTTAGTATATATTTTATTTAGAAAAATTTTCAAATTCAAATTAAATATTGTTTAAAAATTTTTAGAAATAAGTTGGCATTTGATGTTTACAAAAATTTAATTATAAATAATGTAAATCATTCTAATTCTCTTCCGCTCTCGATTTTATGCTACTTCTTTGTGTACCACCATCAGGAACAATATTAATTAATTAAAAAAATATAATTATATATTTCAATTTTTAATAAAAACAGACGAGCTTGAGCGGTAGAGAACTAAAATATTTCAAATATGGAAGAAAGTCAAAAAAGAAGATGTTTTATAAATTATTTCGTTACGAAGCTCCCCAAAGGTTGGCGAAATATGGGAAGATAAAAGTAAAAAAGAAATAACCTCTTCGCTGAAATTAAATTATTTGCTTTACAAAAAAAAGAAAAAATTAATAAATAAACATTTACACACATGTAAGTATTTAGTTTGGTAACATTTATCGATTTCTGAAGAAAACAACCAAAGTTTAAAAATGTCGTAAATTCTTCTAAAATCTTATTCAAGTTTTAAAATGTTGAGCCCCAAATAGAAAAATAATGTAAATCTTAAGAAGTTTTCACGTAAATTTTATTTTAGGCCAAAAATTTGATTGATTTTAATATGTGGCATGTTTAATTTGCTAAGAACTTTGGTGTGCTTTTAAAGTAACACTGTCGACAGTCGTGTGGTTAATAAGTTGTTTAGCTCTGATAGTTCACTTCGAATCTCGGGTTATCCAAAATACTCGTACAACAGAAAAAAATCCTTTACAATTTATTCGCAATTATTATTCTAGTAAGTTGTGTTTAATAAACTACTTACCTAATTTTAAGATAACTCGACAAATAAAATATATTAAGTTTGGAAACGATTCGTTTTTAAATATTTTTAATTGAAAAAATTAAATAAGTGTAATCATGATTGTTGGTATCTATTTTTTTTTTTTTTTTTGGAGATTTCCGATATTGGAAATCTACGGAAACTTTTATCACACTTCAAGTGTCTGCACTCAGAAAAAAAAAATAAAATAAGATGTATTAGAAGAATTTTTTTTAATTTAAGAGTGAAGTGGTTATGGTATGGCGTCAAGGAGGATTTGCAATATATAAAATCTTTCAAAAAAAAAAAAAAAATGAGATACCAACAATTATGATTACACCCGTGTAGTAGGCCGAAGTTTATATTTGGCTTATATAAAATTAGTATTATTTTATTAATTATTTATTTAGGAAAAATGTTACATTATTAGAGAATTGAAAAAATTTATTTAAGAATTTTGTTTGCATACAACTATAAATGATGTGCGAAAAGTTTGTACTATTTCGGCCTCGCAAATGCTTCAAAGTTTAATAATGTTATTATTGCATGCATATTTACTATAATATTTCGTTTTCTTATTATTTCTTTAATTTCATATGATTTTGGCCAAGAATTTAAGCTAATTTGTTAGTTTCAATTGTATGGTAAAAATTATTGCAAAATTTTTAAATGCATTCGAAACATGTGTGCATGTATTTCAATACGAATTAATTTTTAAAAATAAATGTTTCACTTTAAGTTCATTAACCGTACTTCTACAAAATACATTAACTCTTTTTCTACTGCCAATATATTTTGGTTGTGTGCAAAATATATACAAACAAATACACTTGAATTTTAATGAGTTCAGTGTATTGAAAGGGGAAGTGATAAAGTATTTTTTTTCCGAATGATGCTTAATGCATACAGCGTATAAGAAATTATACATTTTATTGAAATTGTTCCGATACTAAGCTAATATGAAACTAAAGTTAAAAGTATTAAAAAAATAAATGTTTGTTAATTTAATATTAAGCAATTTCATTAATTTTGCGCATACTCGATGTTATGTTCCCAAATGTAAAACAAAACAAAGTGTTCTTAATATTTGTAATATTCTTAAATACATTAATATTTCTTGTCTTTGACTTTTCTCCGCTTCACTTTTGAAATGAATTAATTTTTTTTATTCCCTTAATTATTATTAGTGAATTATTTAATTATTCAGCAGCCAAAGAGACAACGTATGTATAATTTCAACCATATTTAGATATCCAGTACTTTATACTTGATACATACAATATTAAAGCAGACTGAAAAGTAGCAATTGCAACAGAATATTCCAATTGCTATGGAATTATAGAAAGCGTAACTCCTCTTCGACTAAATCAGACGTCATTTATAACAAGTCTATCAGGATTATTTTATAAAGCAAATGCACTTACATGCACATAAAGCATGCATTACAATGTCTCTTTTTACCTTAAGAAAATATATGAAAGCAATTCTAAGTTGTTTGGAAAGAAAGCAAATAGTAAACTTTTTCAATTTCTGCATATATATATATATGCGTATGGATTTTCAATTGCTAGAGGAGTAACAGATGTGGCCAGAATCCTATAGATCCCATCTATTACTTATTTCTAAAATCCACGTTATTTTTACCAATTATTTGTACTACCAAAATGCTTGCAAGAAAAAGAATATGTAGGAAAATAAAACATTTATGTTTCATACTACTTACAAAAGTAATTATTACTATTATTGTTGTTTGACTCATATACCAAGTCCAATGGTTCTTCTTAATTTTTACTGTATAAACAATTTTACATTGTTTAGTGTTTTCAGTAATTTTTTTATTATTGTTTCACTCCAACGTTTTCAATAATTTTGAAGATAAAATCTCTCAAATATTAAAATATTTTTAATTTTACGAACTTTTGTTTCGCTTTCTAATAGAAATTCAGCTCCTTGGTACTGAGCTAAACTTTTATTTATTAAAACAGACATGCTTATAAAAAAAAGAAATATATATGTAGAAAATTTGGAAAAACTGCATCTCAATTTATGTATATTTTATTATTAGGTGATACCCATTTTTAGTATTGATGTTAGACTGCATACAAAAGCTACACTATTTTCCACATTATTCTAACAAACACAACCAGCAAATATAACTAGTCTTATTGCTTATATTTGACTTCAGAAGACAGTAGCAGTAATATGATTTTCGCTTAATATTAGAATTATAAAAAAAGAACCAGAACTCTTGTCTAAGCTTCGATTTTTTTAATTTTCACCTTATAAAACTGATCTGAATTCAAAATGTATAGAAATTAAAATTTTGTTTCTTTAAAAACGTAAAGAAAAGGTAATATAATTTAATCATTTTCCCAATTTAATTGAAAATTGTTTTATTTCTTGTGGACTTTATTGCCTAGACTTTAAAGCAATTGAAAAAATTCCACAAAACCAATTGAGAGTTATAAAACTGCAAGTGGGAATTAAATGTTTCCTTGTCTGTATAATGATTGTACTAAATGCATGATTTAGCTCCTTTTAATTTTATAAATGAAAATAAAAATTATGTTCATATAAAAAGGAACAATCAAAAACAACTAAAAATAATTTTGTTACTTAAAAGATACATATTTGGAGGAATATTAAATTACTTTTATACATGCATCAAAAGACACCAAAAGTAACCAAATAAATAAATATAAGTTGTCTAAACATTTTATGAAAAGGACAACCTTTAGGGCATGACAAATTTTTTTAAAATAAATATTACCCCTTTTATGGAATTGTTATTCTTCAGAAACTTTCATTTCCGTCGAAAAGAAAAGTGGTATCATGAATATCGAGTGAATTGTTTCTTCTGTTATCAGTTTTCTGTGAATATAAAACAAGCGAAGAAGATTTGTAAGGTAACCCCATTTCAGCTTGTTAAAAAAAAATTCAAGCCTTTAATACTGAGTGGTAAAGAAAATCTGAAATCCTTAAAAACCAGCACAATAACGTAAACAAGTCAATGAGAAAAGGAAAAATATTTCGAGTGAAAAATACATTCACGATAACAGACAATTTGTTTCAATCTGACCTTTTCTCTACTGAATTGTTTTGATCGCAAGCTTGTTTGTGGAAAGCTGCAAATAATTAGAATGGGAGACTTTTTCGCAATAGGATTGAATGTTATACAACTGATCTCGTTAATACAATTTGGTAAAATTTCCATTTTTATAATTACGTATTTACGAGCATACAACTGCAAAAAAAATTATTTAAGAGTATAGCAAATGTAATATTTGTTGCGCCTTGTCACATCCAATTTGTAGGGCATTATTAAGGCGACCTTGATTGCTTGTAAATCTTGTAGTTGGTTGATTTTTTGCTTCTTAAATTTTTATGTGCTAAACAAGTTCATAGAACTCTTGACAAAATGTAAATAAAACATAAATAAATCTTTACAATATACAAAGAATTTAAAGTAAATTTTATTGCACAAAAACTAGAATTAATATTTAAAATGTTGCTGTTGATTACCAAGTATTTAGTATTTTTACAAGGTAAACAACCTAAACAAGAAATAAAATAAGAAACGTATTCATGTACTTGTACAACTGTTGCATGAGGTTGCTGCTGCTGCTAAATATAAAAAAAGGTTGCCAACACACATCATACATACATGCCTGCATACACACAAATATCCCCATATGCATATATAGTGTAAAAATTTTTCTCAGCTTTATCTCTCAACTAAGTATATCAAGTATATTTATCGTATTAGGGCGAGTCAAAAGTTAAACCTTTTTTGGTAACGCAACTGTTTGATATTTTTTAATTTAAATCCTTTTGTAAGCAATGTACTAAGCGAGCATTATTAATTGATCCCCTACGTGTAAAATAAATTCAATTCTGGATTACGGATATCCCGGAAGTAGATTTTATATTGCTTTATTTCATCACTCATTTTACTTTGGAATAATGACATCTATACATTTTTTCAACTTTTACGCTGGTTAATAATTTTAAGTATTTATTTTTAGATTTAGACATTATGAGAACAAGTTTAGTTACATATTTGAATGAACAAATATGGTGCAAGTTTTATAGGCCCAATATACATAACTGTTCCGTAAATTGTGATTGTATTGATAACAAAAATAAAAAATTTAAGCAAAATCTAGGGTCGCTTTCGGTATTTCATTTATTTATTATTTTATTGCCTTTCCATCCGTTCAAAAATGAAAAATAAAACTCTAAAAAATAAAAAGGCAATTAATACTCAGCTTTTATTTAAAATTCCCGGAAGTGGTTTTGCCTACTTGTTCCCTGGCAGTACAGGAAAGTTTTGTTCTCTATGCCACTTGTGAATATAGTTGCTGGGTATCTTATAGTGCCAAATTTATTTTCATAAAGAAAAATCAATCTTTATTAGGGTAATTAATATTCGATATATTCAATTAGCTGTTTGTTAGTACTTGAGCAAACATTAAATTCCTGATTTTTATTTGTGTTTGTGAAGTGGCAAAACGACTATTTTATTTATAATATTTTGATTTAGTATGATACATAGAATCTAAAGTCATGTTTGTTTGTCTCTCAAAAGTAAAGTAAATAAAACAAACAAATTAATTAAAAACAAGAAAAAGTCAGTTAGGAAACAAGTCAGTCAGCTTTTTGGCAGAAGTCTTTCCTAGCAAACAAGGTATTTTAAATCACACACTTTACAATAATTATTTTTATTTTTCATCTAATTTATTAGAAGTTTATTCTGTTATAAACTCGAATTGTTAAGTTGAACAGCCACGTACTATTCATATTGGTGATGCTTGGTATTATTGATACGTTGTCATTTCTTCGAGTTTAAATAGAACTTAAAGATTTAAAAATACATTCACTAAAAGCAAAGTCTGGCCATTTTCAATCAATTAGAACATTGCAAATAATTTAAAAACTTTTATGAATTATAGCCAATATAGCCCATTTAAGCAGTTTCTAAAAAGGTAAAAATCTGTATTTAAGAAAATTTAAAGAATTTCAGCATCAAATATGTGGAGTGTAGATTTTAATTTATTTTCTCCAAATTTTAAGTAAAACTTTCTAAAAATTTTTTACAAAATATTTTTAACTAATAATGCTCATATTAAAAATTTTTATAATTCTTATTATTTTTATAATTCAGTCAAGGTTTAAACTAGAGTTATGCTAAACTTACTATTATTTTAAACTGATTTAAACTGATTTTAGGCCTGTTTTAAAGAAGTTAATTGGTAACACTGCAATAAATGTCAAATAACAACGTGTTTTTCCAGCAAGCTATCAGTTTATGAATATTTTTATTCAATGCAAACTTCTTCTTACCACGCCATAGCTCAAATTTGAACAAACTGTTTCATCACCGACGCTCTTTATATAATAAATAAGAGGTTTAATATTGAGCACAAAAAATTTGGCATAGAATTTTTCTACTCTAATTTTTTTAGAACGAAATTGACATTTGTCATAATCATTTGGATCGTAAACGAAGTTTAAACACCTAATTTACTACGTTTAAGTTTTACTTAAGGCCAAGTTTCACTATCTTACATAGTCACATAGTCTGGTGCCTCCATAAGCGAATAAATAATGCCCAGCCTACTAAACCAGAAGTCGCGGGTTCGACTCCTGCTTATACCCTGGTTATTTTCCTGAGGTTAAGCCGAAACTTTTGCATGTTAAATTATTTAAAAAAAAAAAAAAAGTATTCACACGAAAATCTGATAGTGATTACCTCTTATTTGAAAAAATTGCATAAAATGGTGTTTCCGGGCCACAAAAAAAAAGGATGTAAAAAATTTTTAACAAAAGGAGAGTTCCACTTGCACTGATTTATTAGGCATACATATTAGACTTCAATTTGTTTCTTTCTCTCCAGTTCCCGGCCAAAAATTACAATGAATTTTGGTTCTTGGTGTGTGTGTTTTTTTTCGATTCAATTTTTCAACTCCTACTTACTTTAATTATGCATAGGAGTTCCTAATTGATTTTTAGGAATATGGGCACAACAGAGCTGATTTTTTAATCCCCTAATAGTCTCAAAGATTAAAGCGAAATGTAGGCATATCATACCATCTCTATCGCTAACAAGCGAATAGCGAATCTCTTTTTATGTGTACGAGTATGTATTATTTTGTCTAAGAATCGTTTATGGTCGATAATCATGGAACTGCTTCATACAATTTGTTTGTTGTGAAATTTATTTAAAAAACCTTTTTCGCAATACTGCAGCTGGGACTTATTGTACTTTTTTTAATATGTTTTTAATTTATAACCACCAAATATATTAAAAATCTTGTGCAAATTCCATTATACTGATCTGAGTAATACCATTTTAAAGATTAGTTATTAGCATCACGTACTCTTTTCTTTTATTTTATTTCATTTCATTTCATTTTATTTTTATTTGAGATTCTCTAAAAAATATTTGTGAAAAGTTGTTTAATTGTTATATTTCTTTAACACTTTTCAGACAGTGAAATATTTTAGTCATGGCAAAAGGAAATAGTAAAACAGAAACAATTTTACAGCTGGACAATTTGTTTATTTCGTAGGTTTGCCACTTAAACTCCACAACTATTAACAATGTGATAAGATTAATTATCATTAATTATCGTATCAGATATCTCTTTTAGTATTATTACTCAGTATAACTTTTTTACTACAAGTAGTTGGTGTTTTGGTTACATTGCAACCTTGTAAAATAACTATCGTATACACGGTAAATATTCCATCTGCAGTGGCGATAGCAAGATATTCTCAGCTTTCCTAGAAAGCATATAATATACATATATTTGGAAATGGTTCATTTACTTGCATTTCTCTTCGAAACTCCGTATTTAGTAAAAGAAAAGGTAACTTTTCAAAAATTTATTAATTAAACTAAGTTGTAACAAAAAAAAATGAATCTGTTTTGCGTCATTAATTTTTAATTATTTTATTTTCGCAAAATGCCTTTAATTTATTAAGCACGAAATGAATTTCTGAATTCCTAAAAAGAATTGAATACTCACAAGAAATTTATGTACACGGACGTCGAATTATAACTCTTAAAGGCAATTATTTTCAAATTAAATCATATGGAAAAGTTTGAAACACTTGCAATAATCCTGCCACTTACTTTGTAGCCAGTTGAGTTTAAATTATTAACTATTGAAAATACCATATAGAGTCCAACATCTTGATTTTTTATAGGAAGTATATCTCTAAGTGAAGCTGTTGTGAATTATGTGTTGATTAAAGTTTATGTCTATCTGATTTATTATTATTTAATTTTCATCAATTAGTTTAGAAACATTTTTAAGCATCATGGTGTGTCTGCCACGTTAAATATTCACATGACTAAGATTTCAATTGAATAGAAAAAAGCTGAATATTTTTGTAATAAGTGAATTAATTGAATTGAAAAGTTTTAAATTATTTGAAACAAACAGTTGAATATTTGACGCTTCTGAGATTTTCTTTATACTTTCATTATAACTTCTACATATCTTCCAATATGGCACTGTGAAAAACAACGTCTTATTTTTATTTACGAATTTTTTATTACCTTCCCCCCAAATCGCATCATTTGGCTTTAGAGAATTGGCCATACAAACGTATATTTGATGAATATCACTCTATGGGGTTACAAAAACCTTATTTAGAGCGATCTTGACTCATTCCGAATACTCTTCAATCATTTTGTTTAATTATTATGTTTATATGAGCGACATGGAAAGAAAAATTAAAAAAAAAATTTTTTCGTATCACACACGAGCACATAAATTACTTTAATACTCACAATACACACACACACAAAAACTTGCATTGTTGGTATATCATACCAAAGTACGATATACTATACATCATTGAAATCGTCTAGAAGTTATATTTGAACATTTATTTGAATTTATTTTCTTTCGCTTTCGATTAATAAATTTAGAAGAAAATGATATAAATTGCACGTGTGATTGATTTAATAAATGAATTTTGTAAATTAAAGTAACACCACATATTATATATCATTATAGACGGCCTGAAGTGTAGTTTTCATTAGTATATATAATTTATTTATAGGCTTTCAGCAAAGAAATATACAAATAGAAATATTTTAAAAATAAAAAATGTTGTATTTTTAATTAAATTAATTTTGTTTAAAACACAATTTTTTTTTAATTTGTTGAATTTGAAAAAATACATTTGAAACACATAACTGCAATCGGTTCATATATATAGATATTAGAAGTCCTGATGGGGATATTATAGATACAGAAAACGCAAATTTAGATCACACTCTAGGAAAGTCTACTGGAATCGACAACTCAACTCGTCATCTTCTGATCGCAACTTGTATGTTGCCAAAATGTATTATATGAATGTATGTTTAGATATTCCGAATTTATTACGGTTTTTTCTAATTTCCCACCAGCATGCCTTCGTGATGCTGGTATATGATGTATATGATGTCAATATTGTACATTTTTTTGGAACTTTCACGAATACAAAGAAATAGTCCATGAATGTAGTTTAATAGCCTAAATGAGCTGTACCGCTGATAAAGAGCTTTTGCTGCAAACTAAATTAATTTAATAAAAAGTAGCATATTGATAAAACACGTTTACTGCTCCTTCAACCGCTTACTTCCCTATATTTGTTTGACAAAATAATTCATACATTCAAAAATGTTTTTACAAAACCAAGTCACTGCTTATGCATCACTACGATGCTCAAGAAAATAAAACCCCTCTAATCTCCAAACGCCAATTGCAGTCAGTTAGAAACCTGAGAGTAACCGTTTTATTTTCTAATATTCAATGTTGAATCAATATTATTTATTTGAATACAAGCTTCGATTGTGTAACTACAATTTAAAAATATTTTTAATTAATTACTTGAGTTTTATATTCAAATAAATTGCTTTTAATGATACCCTTCTCCAAAAGTATGCATATACATTTGTCATTCCTTTTGTCTTCCCTTTTTTTAATTTTTTTTATTATTTTTTCTTATTTTTAATTCTGTAGGATTCTTTTTTAAAACCAAAGTGCATTTGCAGCACTCCAGATGGAATGCAGTTCGACAACCTTTCATAATTTTTCTGTACACTTTTTCATATAAAACACATTTTGCTCAAATTACAAAATCAACAACAATTAATTTAAATGACACGAAACAATAATAAAAAATAATACAATGCAAAATAACATTAAGAAAATTCTTAAATTATTATTTTATGACGGCTTATCGTAAAAATTAATTCCGGAAATTTTGAGCATGTCAGCTTGGTACAATAGTAAAACAGTCCAGCCGCAGCCATTTACATTTGGACAAAAAATATTTTGGAAAAATTTCCTTTGAACGGTTACAAGTTAAACAAGAAGATATTTCAGCTACAGATTTATGCTGTGAATTTAATTTGTAAATTCAAACTTTTTTCACAAAATTGTTCAAATAATATGAAGCAGTAATAAATGGAAAGTAAATAAATTGCATATAAACAATTCCAATTATAAAAAAATTATTAAAATAGGAAATTTTTTAAAATATTGTGCATATTTTCTAATTGTCAACTACGCAATGAGTTGAAGAAAATTTCAAGATCTTGTAATTACCCATTACAAAATAATCAAATTAATCCTACTAATGAAATTATTTATTCCGAGTATGAAAACACGAATACATGAGGTTAACCCCCAAGAAGCAATGAACATTTCTTTGTAACGTTTTGCTGTGCCTTTTAATTGCAGATATTATTTTTATAAATTATGTTAGTAAATATAATACGAGAGCTATTTAAATTGCTTGTCGATAAAATTTATCATGTATGATTCTTCGCAGGCCCATAATACATCACTGTATTTACATTGAAAATAATAATTATTGCGAAATGTAAAAATTATTAAGATAAAATGCTTGCAAAAACAAATGTAATGAAGATGAAAAAGGGAAATTTGCTTGCACTTCACAATTAGTCACAATTATCAAACAGGGTTTTCCGTTTTATATTGTATAATGTTAAATAAAAATTGTTAGATACCAAAATCATCGATTTATTAACAATATTTATACATAAAAGTTTGTGTATATTTAAATGAACTATTATTATTTATGACACTAGACAAAATTTCTAATTATTTGATCGCGCTAATTCGCAGTAATTAATATTTAGAAGAATATTAATTTTTTATTCAAAACACATTGAAATGAATTACTTCTTGTTATCAGCTGGCTTTTAATCGCTTTTCTTCGTTTGCCCCATGAAATATTGTACCAAAAATATTATCGATAATTTACTATCCAAACCAAAACTTATCGATACGCATGAGTACGAATACATTTACGCATAGACAAAGCGAACATCACTCATACCACCAGTATTACCAAAGTATTCTTTGTCCTTGTATGCACATGTAGTGTTCATTTCTACTTAACTATGCCGCCACTATAACATCCTCTATTTACTTTATTTATTGGAACTTTATTTTTATTTGAAATTTATAAGCGCAGCATTCGGGCATTCTGGAAGACATTTGTGTACAACTTTTGTTCTTTTCTTTGCTGATTGTAAATTTGGTAACATTTAGAAAAACAATTTCTTAACTCAAACCATGGGATTTGGTTTCCAAATAGATTCAATTTTGTGAAAATAGGAGCACTTATTTGTTACCTTGAGGATAATCAAATGGCTGCAATCAGTTCCATTTTCGTAATTAAATTCATAACAAAATGCTCATATACCAAAAATTTATAATCACGGACTATGCAGAGTAGTGATTGCATCTTTCATCTGTGTGAATTTTATTTTTCAGTTAAATTGCCTTAGAAAATCTGCATGAAAATCTTTATGATTTTTAATAATTTTCTCCCCATGTATCGTAAATGTTTTGCCTACTTTTTCAAAGCATTTTTGTAAAATATATTTACGTAAATTAATTAATTTCTGTTTTTCTAATTAGTCAACTAGAGCCTAGGAGAGTTCTGTCAGTGGTGTTTGTTATTTAGCTCTCTGCATTGTCGACCGCATTTGTATTTTTTGTATATAAACTTACCCGTATCATGCGACTATTATATATCACCGGGATTTAAAAATAATAAGTATGTGAGTGAAATTCATTTGCCACATAAAGTAATTTTGATTAATTACGTAACAGTCATAAAAAATAAAGATTCTTAAAATTGTAAATGCTTAACATACGGTTTGTTCCAATAATTTACTATTATTTAGTTGCTAATAAATACATATTTATATTTCTACAAGCATACAAGTATAAATATTAATTGCATTAACTATTTCTTTATTTCTTCAATGCTGTTTTTATAGTCTGTTTTTATTTTTATTTAATACTGATCACAATTGTCAAAACAAAAATATTATTATTATTCGTTCATTTTTTCTCCTCCATAGTAAATTAAACAAATTAAAGTGATACCTTAAAGTTAAACAGAAAATTAATTTTTATTTAACATTTCTGTAATATTTCATATAACATTTCTTTTGTATTCAAAAAAAATTTTCCATGTTGAAAAAAAATAATTAAATTAAATAATAACGCATTTAGCACATATTTGTGAAAATATATAATTTAAGTATAAGTGTGATTTCAGTTAGAGAAAAATACAATTTGTTGTATGCCAAAGCCCCATTCCTAAGCCACAGCTATGAAAGGTACACGTTTGTATGCATATATTAAATATATATGTATGTAACTTTGCATGTCATTTACACTATATTTATTTGTCATTTCATCGTAAACTACATGCTTTCTTGATTTTTATGCGTCGACATCTGGAAATGGTGCAATTAAAATAAAAATACTGCTTGCATTAAAAAAAATTACAGTTTAATGTGGGCAGTATTATATTTGTCTACATTGTAAATCAAAAATAAAAAAAAAATAAATCAAAAATAAAATATCAAATTTACTGATGGTAATTTATAAATTTTTTTTTTAATCAAAAATAATAAAATAATTAAAGTATCAAATTTACATTTTTTATTAAACTAAAAGAAGTGCAGGAGTAAAGTCCGAATTACATTGGATACGTCATACGTATTATTTCTGCTTTCTCCATTGAGTCCAAATATATATGATAATAATAAATATATAATGGCACACATGATGGATCGTGCTTGCTAAATATATTTCTATTTTAACCTTAATAATGAATTATGTCTTTAAGGCTTTAAACCGTTTCATATAGTTGTCAGTTGAAAAAGTTCAAAGTATACTTACGACATATTCTATGTGACTTATCCTTAATTCAAATAAAATAGTTGCTCGTCTCCTTGTTAAAAGTAGAAGCGGATCACATAAAAGTCTTTATAAATTCAGTACTAAACTAAAGTCACATAAAATCTATTAAAATTCACGTATGGTGAATATAAAATAAAATATAAAATAAAAATTATTATATTTCGCGCAGGCTGGTGGTATTCACGTAAACAGGTTTTACTTTCTAATACAGGCATGACACGGCTGTTAATTTATTTATATAAAATCTTAGCAAATTGTTCCTCCTAAATAATATTTATGTAATATAACTTTTTAATAAATAAATAAATATATTATTTTATTAGAATATTTCGTTTATATTATGAAACATTCTGATCATGTATTTAGATAGATATTTTTAACCGCCTAAATTAATAGATTAATATTAATTTAAGATTAATATTAAAATTAAAATTACAAAATAAATCGTCAACGTTTAGTTTTAGACTAGAAATTACATATTGATTCCATTAATTTTTCAAATGTTTTTTCATCAAATCAATAATATAATACTAACGTAAGAGGCTGGCCATATCTGACCATTTGTTTTCATTTTCATATATACATATACTCATTTTGCCACTATTCGCACTTTTGTGCATGTCAATTTATGCTTTAACTAATTTCATTATCTTTTTCTTTTTACCAATATGGTTATAGATATCAAAATTCTACACATAAACCTCAGTCTCTGAGGTTATTATGTATTTTTAACCTGATATTTTAACCTGACCCATGTGCCATCCATCTACTAAATTTCATTTAAGACAATGTAATGTCAGAGGCTTTTCAGTTTTAAAATCATTTTCTAATGCAACAAATAATTTTTATTACCACCTCCACCAATTTATTAAATATTAATGTTAAATTATTTCCTAATATTTATTTCAATTCGATTAATTTTTCCAAATGTCCACAGTAGCAGCTACACATGTCGCATACTCAGTAGCTGTAAGGTGTGCTATTACCTTGTATTGTCCTTCCAGATTTAGACCCTTGACATCCTGTAGCTCAATGCGATTTCTCATGTCATTTAAATGATAAGTAGTCTAAAATAAATATAAATTTGTTTATTAATAATTTAAATTATTTTTCCAAAGTAAAAACAATTATTTTGTCTCAGCTCAAAAATATTTTAAATGTTTTCAACATAAATTAATAAGAATTATTTTATTTATTCTTTTGTTATCAATCTCATTGCTTCGTTTCAGTTTCTTTTTGCGGTCACTCTTTTCAAAAAGTTAATATAATTTAATATACAACTATACGTCGTATATTAATACAAATACGAGTATACATCGTAAATTAATACGTAAAAGGAAAATTTCATTTAGAGCATTGTAAAAACTGGTACGAAGAAAGAGTGGAGTAAAAATATTTTTGGAGAAATGCTTTTATTATTTTAAAAGTTCAAGAGTTCGAATTTTTCAAGAATTTTAATTAATTTATTTTTAATATTTTTAAAAAAACGCTACGTACATACATACATATAACGGAATATATTCAACGCAACGTAACGACAACTCGCAATAAACAAATAGGAAAAATTAATTAAAGCCGAAATTTAAGATTTCGATTTGATGATTTCATATCGCACTGAGTTATGTGCAAACGTAAAGTTTCCACGGCTTAGAGCTAGATAAAATATTTTATCATTAAGTTCTATTAAGCTTAACATCACATATCAATTTATTTTAATGTGCTTTAAATTGCTCCATAAGCCGTTATTTATTTAAGCAAATGTGTCCCAGTGCGTTTGCTTAACTAAAAAATTAAAAATAGTTGCAGACTAAAAAAGTTAATGTTACAATGTTTTAAAGAAATTATGAATTCATATTAAGTGAGAATTACTAAAATGTAAGCAACTCAGAAAATGTTTAAAAAAAAGTATAAAAAACATTCGAAATATTTATGTATGCGAATTAAAATCTTCATGCGAGCTAGCAATATGATCTTATAACACACGTAAATAGGCTAGTATATAGCCAGCATTCATTGATTGTAATAACTAATCAGGTTTGGTCAATTAATTAACAGATTGTGTCTGTGTACTACATATTTAGTATTGTTATAAAATAATTACTGAGATTGGTAAAAAAATATATACTACTCACGCCTTTTTGAGGTGGGCAAACCCGATCTTCTTCTGGTATGTTACTCGTCAATGAATACCAAATCTCCGTTGGGTCATATAAAACTGAACACAAATCATCACGTCTAATAGAGAATAAGGTATATTCCCACTTACCACGTCTCCATTCAAGAATTTCTAAATGAAGCTGCAATGGTTTAAAAAAATAAAAAGCTTTTTTTGATTCGTATTTGCGTATGCATGTGTTTACCCCCAATGAAACATTGCTTGGCAATTCAACTTTAAAAGTTACATTGCCGTTAGTTACCAACGTTTCCATATCATCGCCATAGCTGTTTCGGACATTAAATTCCATCAAATTGGCCATGTTGAAATTGCCTAAATTGTCTGCATTATCACATTGGCGCAGAAAACCATCATCGTTAGCCAATATAATGTAATTATTTCCCTTTTTTCCAAAGATAATTTTTTTAGTTTTCAAAGACCATTTTTATATTTGATATAATGCTTACAAGACATTGATTGATAACCAATAAAACTATCAACATTTTCCCATAATTACACATTTCAAATAATGGTCCTTCTGTCCCAAACACACTGATCAAAATAAAAGCAGTGTCGTGTATAATTTTATGACGGTGATGTTATAATTGCAGTTTAATTTTTATACCATGTTTATAGTTATTCCCAATTAAGGGTGTAATTAAAATTTAATTATTATCAGATTATAAATCACATTTAAAGTTTTTGATTTGAAATAAACGAAAACGAAATTAAGTTACACACAGTAAAATGTTAAATGCTTGATTTGTATGTAAAAGTATTTAGTTGAAAGTAATTAAAATAATTGCTAAAACATGCCACCTTAACACCTCGTTCCGCAAGTAATTATTGGTGAAATGTAAAAAAAGAATTGATTAATATTTTTTATTAACGGGAAAATCAGTAAGACTTCCCTGCGGTTTTGCGAAAAGCAAGCAAATTCTCTTGAAAATCGTATGCCATTTTTCAAATATCAACATCGATCAAACAGCATAAATCAAATAAAAGATATATTCTTACTGGCAACATATTAAAACATAAATTTGAAATAAAAAACAAATTTTGTCTGTGATATATTGTAGTTGCATAAAAATAATATAGAATAAGTGGGTAAATTGTTGAAGGTTATAAGAAGCTTTCGCCAAAGTTGTTTTGGAATATTTCCTCAATACCAAAAAACAAAAAAATATTTATAGCAAAATTAGAGAATATCAATCTCTATGAGAAAAAATTTTTATTTTTTAAGAACCTCTTACAAAATATTTATAAATTTTAATTCATATTGCGTAAAAATTTATACCTAATCTAATTAATATAAGATTTTTGTGTTTTATATTTCTGTTTGCAATAACTTGTTTTAAAACTCCACACCTCTTGGCAAATACCTAAACCTTTAAGGAAACACATAAGCATTAGTAATCCCCATTTGGTTTTTATGAGTTGCTATAAAAAGTGACAGAAGGTTGGATTTCGCCACGAAATATTTACACCAACTACTCGCAACTGTAAAGAAGCAATATTTGGTTAATTTAATTTGATCAAAAATAACCAAAAAATATAACTTAGCTATAATTTAGCAAAATTTATAAAATGTGTATTTTGTCATAACAGTGTTGTTTTTTTATTATCAATGCTTAATTTACATAAAGCTTAAAAGTATGTTACTTTTATACACAATGATTTATTCTCAATTTGAAGGGTTGCACTTTTGAGTACTTTTCATGTTACTTTATGCAATTGATTATACAGCGCTGTGAATATCAAGATTTTTTTACGAACAAACTAAAAACGAGTTGCTCCAGGAGAATTAAATAACCACATTTCTAATTCTTTCAAAATATTTAAACTTTAAATACAAAAGGTGAGGAAAATGACTAACGCCTGGAGAGCCGCTGGACTAACGTGAGTGCCATACAGAATATATTAATTGGCGATAAATTGAATCGTGTTGGCACAAGTTGCCGCATTATGTAATTTATTTGGCCAGCAATTTGAGCAGTCTGAAAGTAGAGTTTGGAAACGTTATTGCATATTTTTTACTATAGGTACATCCAATACTCCAACATCTGCGCCAAAGTTGTGCGACAAGCTTTGAAATCGGATTTGCGTGCAAATGCTGCCAAGCGTGCAAATAGCCATGTAAAATTTACACCATGGGTTGATGGCAAACCTGCACGTAAGTAATGAACATTTTCACCAATTACGGGCCTCTCTTACTTTTTATACAGATTAAAAACTTAATTATTTATTTTATTTTTTATAATCATTCTTGCAGATGAAAAGTAAAAACTTTTTAAAAGTAAAAAAAAATTTTTTTTTCCTTTTCCTAAAAAAAATGTAAGCTGGTAAATGTTAGTTGTCAATTAAAAATTATACTATCCTTTTGTTTGAAATAACATTCAATTTAAAAATGAACATGTTAATTATTTTGGTTATTTTAACTATATTAACGCATATATACATAATTTCTTTATTTATATTTTGTTCAAAATGAGTTGCGTTTTTTATTTATTTATTTATCGATAACTATGTTGTTTCCTTCAAAGTAATGCCCACTTATACCAGTGTTTTTTCCAATCCAGGAAACACTATTTTGCTATCGCCAACAGCTTCTGTTTCGATTTTTCTTTTATCTCCTCAACCGTTACAAAATGTCTTCCTTTCGTTGGGAAAATCAGCGAGGCCCAACTACGTTGGTTGAGGTATGATTACGGTTTGCTTTTCCACAATTGCTTTGGACAAACGTCTCCTAACATCAAAGTAGTATTCCTTATTGATCGTACGATATTGTGGCAAGAATTCATGATAAACTACGCCATTGTAATCGAAGAAAACACTGAGAAAACTTTCACATTTGACAGCTTGAGGTGCCTTTTTCGGTCTTTGTTCTTGTGGCCGCTTGCATTGGGATGATTGAGCTTTGGTTTCAATGTCATAGCCATACGCCCATGATTTTTCACCAGTTATGACCATTTTGAACAAATCTGGATCGTCGTTGACGACTTTCAACAACTGACATGCGACGTTGTTTTTGCTCAAAATTTAGAAAAAAATCGAAAGGCACATCAAACATTGTTATCTGTGAAAGACAAAATGGCTGATATTGCCAACATATATTACAGACTTGTGCACCAACATAGCACAAAAAAATGCCAAAATCGAACATATGTAACTCAAGAAGTTTGAAAATAACGGTTTTTTGTATCACACCTCGTATATCTCAAATATCTACATTGTATAACGTAATGCAAATCAATTTTTATTCATAATTGATTTTTATTTCGAAATTTAGTTTGGCTACAATTAGTCGAGAAAGAATTATATTGTAAATGTGCGTTGTTTTTCCTTTGTCCAGTTTTTCTTGTTACCCCGAAATTAAATTACAATTTTATTGGTTATTTTAATTAAAACTAACAAGTTAATTACTTGCTTATTGTTTAAACCCCAGATTAAATATTCCAAAAACTTCTGAAGCTTATTTCAAATTTTAACCAATTCATGTTGTCTGATAATTATTATTATTTTCTAATAATGAATATAACTTTCTTTCTAGGAAAACAAGCCGCTGCCGAATAATTTTTTATTGTGATTCTAACAGCTCCTAATGCAATGCAAAAAAGTAAATTTCAGTTGATTTAAGTTGAAAAATTGTAGTAATTGGACATTAACTATTAAATAAAGCTTAAAACTATTGAAAATTTTATATTTTTATAATGATGTTTTATATATTTATTCTCATTATAGAAGGCCTTCTAAAATTGCACTAGAGAATAAGATTCTGTGCTATGTTTTTCAGTAATGTTTTGAATAGTGGTTGTTCTCATTAAGTAGATAGTATATTAGACTATTATTACGGAGGATGCAGTAATCTACCGTTAAATACTGAGTTCAGATAAAGCAAAGGATTTCATTTATGTATATATAAATGAGGGGTTTTTCCATTTTAAAAATTACATATGTAGTTGTATTCTGTATCTCAATTTAAAGTAAAAATAATTTGGAAAAGTATTTAATTTTCTATCATTTCACTTTTATTATAAGAAGTATTTGTCTGGTACATGTGTGATCATATGAAAATCTTATTACTAAAGTAAAATTAAAATTGCGGCAAACGAACTCCATCGAACACAATTTGAATAACCAATTTTTGTCAAAATTTATTTTCCCACATTTTGGCAACATTTTATATATTGCAGCAGAAATTTTTTCAAAAGTCTAAAAATGTTCTGTGTTTAAAATACAAATGCACTTTTGGATTTATCTTGAAGTTTAAAGGCTTGCTTAATTGCTACTAAAAATTTCGCAAAAATTATCCCAGCTTTTAAAAACGTCAAATAAGGCATCTAAATCGACATTAGCAGAACACTGGCTTGATGTAAGTATTTTATAGTTTTTGGACAAATGGCCTTCCGATACGCCGCTATTTATAAAATAATAGAAAGTCATTGAGAGCAATAAACAATATTTTAATAAATTTACCGTAGAAATAAATTTTGGCATGCCTTCAAAACTCTTTCTGTGGGCTTATAATGCTTAAAATTGCCAACAAAAGCGACACCGATAGATTTGTGGTTGTAACCAATAGTATGGTCACCTTCCACACCCCATCCACGACCTTCATACACAACACTATCGCAGCCGATAAGAAAATTATAAATTATATCATTGAACCCTTGGCCCTCCACATTCAGAGTCTAAAATAGAAGTAAAAAGTACAAAATATTATTTTCTGAACTATATTTAAAAATTAATTGAATTTTTTTTTTGTTCATTTTTAAGCTCAACCACAAGGAGAACTTCGATACCATTCTAAATTATGCTTAAAAAATGGATATGCAAGCTGATTTAAAGAAATATTTGACGGAAATCACTGCCCCCAAGTGTGCTTTTAAGGCGCACAAAATTCTTTGAAAAACTCTTACCTGAAAATCTCTTATAATACCAATATTTCTGGCTTGTACGGTGGAGCTTGTGGTGGCGGTATAGCCTAGAGATTAAAGAATTAAATAGTAGAATTTTTTTTTTAGTGATTATGTACAAAAACATTGTACCTACTACTACTATTTCAACCGGTTCTAAAATTTTTTTTGATTTTGTTAGTGGGTCCATGGCTAACCATCTGTAACGTGGGAAAATTAAACACGCAGGCCTACCTACTGCAATTATAAAAAATGTAGTCAAACCCATGAACGATACCTAAAGAGCAATTCCAACTTACATTTTTCTTGCTGACCTACTTCTTTATTTAGTGATTCATCGCATTCCTTCTGTCTTTCCTCACATTGAATCACATTTATATTAAGATTGCCATTAACTCTGAACATGTGACCCAAATATACATTCCTTGAATTCGATATGTTAACGTTATTAAAAGTAAGTGCGGTCATTTGGGATAGAACGTTATTTTCGTATTGTTCTTTGGTTTCTGTGCCATCCTCGGATTCATCAAGCTCTAATTCTTCACTTGATTCAGAAGGGGTTGGGCTCGAGGAATCTACCATGCTTGAATTTGTTTGCCCTTCATCATCAAGTTTCAACTTATTAGTATCTATTGTATTTAGCCAAATTTTTATGCCTGCAATTGTATTATTTGGAAGATCGGACATACTTTACAATTTTTATCAGATTATATAAAACGCGTCCGTATTTCAAACATATGTATGTATATACTTAGGCCTAAAGGCATAAAAAGCTTTTTTAATATTTAGTTTATAATTATAAATATAAATGTACTTAATAAGGGTTTGCATTTGTATGCGTAGTTCGATGGTCATACAAATTTTATTTATCTTATCTTTATATACTATTATATTTCATTGTTTTCAACAAGAATTAATAAGTAATGTAATATCATAAAATTATTTTTGCCATAAAAGAGGTTTCTTCTTTAAATAAATATGTATTCTCCTTAAATATTAAATACACTTCACTTTTTAACCAAATGCATGAATAATTATGAAAGTCTACAAAAGATAAAAGAAGCTGTACTAAGTCAATATTATAACAAGATGTTTCTATCAAGTGACTGTTTGTGAGTCACATTATATACATAAATATGAATAAAAAACAAACAGCGCGAGCGATAGCGAATGAATAGAAATTTTGAGCCCAATAAATATTACTTAAATTTTCTCTACACTAACTTATAACTAGTATAAAAGCAAGAAATTCCCACTTAAAGAAGAAAATCCAAACATTTTACATTTTTTACAATGAAAAATTTATTTTAAACTCATAAATTATTGGCGAATAGGAAAATTTGCAATGTTAGCTAATTAGGGTTCATTCATCCAAGATCATCTGTTTTTATGTCTTCATCAATAGCTTTATCATAAAAGTGATCCCATGTGGTAATTTGTTCATACAATTTAGAGCCAGGACTTTCAGTTTGTGAACACTGACGATGTCCCAACAATATATAATTTTTGGCTAAATGTCCATTAGTAATGCCACTAATTTTTCATTTTATTAATTCAAATTTGTGTTAAGAGATTATATCAAATTACTAACCTCTGTAGTAAACTTCTACATGAAAACAATGCTTTGTCTGTGGGCATTTTATTTATAAAACATCCGATAAATGCTATACCTATCGATTGACTATTATATCCAAACGTGTGGGCACCTTCAACACCCCATCCTCTGCCTTCATAAATTGCACCGTCACAGCCAATAAGAAAATTATATCCTATATCATTCCAATTATGCGTATTAACGTGAAATGCCTATTAAAGTAGAATTATATATATAAAATTATATACATATATGTATGTATTTTCGTTCTCTGTGTCAAAATATGTCATTTCAAAAACCACAGTTAAATATTCAAATTTAAGTTTATGTTTTTGCTATAAAAACCTTTCGAATTAGGGCCAGCTGCAATAGCCTATTGAATATGTTACTTGATAATGTGTAATTATTCTATAATGGTATAAATAAAATAATTAATAATAGGGTCTTCAAATTAAAAGTTAACAGTAAAATATTCAATTTTTTTCGGTTTTAAATCTCAGGAAATTTTTTCCCCCCAAAATTAATTTGTGAATTTTTTTTAAATGTTTAGTTAAAACTAGGTTTTATGTAAATTAAAACCCAAAAAAAAATATTTTAAAAAACACATACTTTTGTTTAGTTTTTTTCGTACCTGTATATCTCTTACCAGCTGAATATTTTTCGATTGTCTACTTGAACTCGTAGTGGCAGAATGTGCTGTAATTAAAGTGTATTCTTTTCAAATTATTTTAAAAAGAGATTCACAATTGGATAAATTAATCACTATTTTTCGTTTAATACTTACAAATTATAACTAATTTAACTGGCTCTTTAATTTTTCCATATTCTTCTTTAGGATTTCTAGTTGACCACACATTCCTTTGAATTAGTGGCAAATCTGATATTTGAACTTTCAAAACTAAAAGATATTTAAAATATAAAAATTATTTAGTAAATTAACACGAAATATACTTTGAAATAAAACTGAAAATCTTCATTTATTTAATCGCTACTTACAACTTACATGTTTTAATCAATACCTCGTTGTGATCACTATGAATCAATGCAATTCCTGTATTATTCTTGTCGTTGGGAAGGTTTAGATAGAGATTGCCATTGTAATTTATTTTATTACCCAAATGTACATTTGAAGAATCGGTTATGACAATATTACTTTTTATATCCGTTGTTGACAGATCATGTAATGCATTTTGTGCGCAATATATATTATCTATGTATGTATAATAAAATTATCGTTTTATTATAGCTGAAGAACATGAAAATTAATACTTTCAAATATACATACATACATACAAATATAATACATATGTAATACTATTTACATTAATGACAAAGGAACATTAAGTGCCACCAGTTGTTTTTAAAATATTCCTGGCGGAGATCCTCACAAACTTTTATTTATTCCAAGCTTAGAGAAGCCGACAAGAATATGTAACATTTACATATACATATGTACATATATGTACGCATGCATAAGTTAAAAGTATTTTATATATACAATAGATTCTAAAACATTAATAGGAAATTCCAAAATGTTATATGGATTCCACATTTGTAGATACTTATTTACAAGGTAATTCAATTAGTAAATTTACCATTGCTTCTCGTAAACGCTTTAGAAAATCATGCATACCTGCTGAAGTTGCCATATCAGACGTTTGTCGTAGAATACCAGTTGCTAATTATTGTTCCAAATTATATCGTCCTAAAAATTGTTTGATTGTACGTCATTATTATCTTCTGTGCTCGCTTTACACCTTTTAAAATGACATTTCACGGCATAACCTTGGAAAACGCCAACATAATCTTGTTTCCTCTCTAAGTATGGTAGTGTTGAAAATTGTTATGGTAATGGTAAGCAGAAATTGGAAAAGTAATAACTCAAAAACGCCCATATCAGTTTTTGGAACTGCATTAAAAATAAGAATGTAAGAATAAAATAGAATAAAAAAAAACACGGTATGAATGCAAGAAATTTTCAGTAGCAACTTCAAAAAGAAATAGAGAAAAATAGACGTCATAAAAATCATATGTGACAGCGCTATCTTTGTGTTCGACAGTGTGCGGCTTAATGTTTATTTTACATTTGCTGAATCTAATGTATATTCTTTTATTCCAACACATTGCAGAGAGAAAAGCACATAGATATCTGCCTCGCTCTGCAAAATATTAGGTCTAACATCTGACATGCAAGTTTGTGAGCTGACACCGTGATTAACTAGGTTAATGCAATTGAAATTCGGTGTTGTTTTCAAACTTCATAATAGAGTTTTAAATTGTCCTGTGTAGTGATTCGACACAGAGGTTGAATTGGTATTTGAAATTGTGTTCTATGGAATTACTAACTTAGTCCAAAAGACATATTTAAGTAGTTTATTCGGAAGCATTAAATCAAAGTTTTTGTATTATCGCAAGAATGAGTGAACTGACACAGGAGTTACAGCCATCACGATTGGAAGATACTAGTAGTAGTGAAGATGATGCAGATATTCACCAGTCGGAAACATGTTACTCGCGAAATCAATCATTAATTAAAGAAGGCTTAGTAACAAAGGACACAACAATAGTGCATAGTGCAAGTTCCGTACATGCCCAAGTTGACGAAAACGAATATACGGAAGGACGATTTCCAGCTCATCAAGATGGTAATATGAAAGTAGTGGCTTCCCATTATAATGAACTGAAAGAAACCGGAAGAAAAGAACGTTTTAAATCTCGGATATTTCGTATGAGAAATTTTAATAATTGGATAAAAAGCCAATTGATATCGGAGTATCTTAAACGCATAACTGAAAACCAAAGGATGGGAGACCCCTTAAGAGTTTTAGATATGTGTTGCGGAAAAGGAGGAGATTTACTTAAATGGGAAAAAGGCTGCATTACATACTTAATATGTACTGATATTGCTGAAGTTTCTGTTGAACAATGCAAGAAGCGTTATGAAGAAATGTATCATAGAGCAGGGAGATCAAAGTTTTTACACAAGTTTGAAGCAGAGTTTTTTGCATGTGATTCCACTTTGGTTCGTTTAAGAGAACGGTTTAATGATCCTTCATTAAAACTTCATTTGGTTTCTTGTCAGTTTGCCTTTCATTATTCATTTGAATCACTAACCCAAGCAGAGTGCATGGTTCGCAATGCTGCAGAGTGTTTACAACCAGGTGGATATTTTATAGCAACTATACCGGATGCATATGAACTAATGAAACGGCTAAGAAGCTCTAGTAATGAACGCAGTTTTGGAAATGAAGTTTATAATATCGAGTTTATATGTGATACTAACCCACCACCTCTATTTGGTGCAAAGTACCAATTTCATCTGGAGGGTGTTGTTGATTGCCCTGAATTCTTAGTGCATTTTCCAACGCTAGAAAAACTCTGCCGTAAGCATGGCTTAAAATTGGAAAGAAAGACGACGTTTGCAGACTATTATTTAGAAAATAAGGAAAAAGGTAATTTATATTATAGTATTTAACTTTTAGAAAAAATTTTATACCCCTGCATTTTGCAGGACGAACTCTATTACATAGGATGAACTGTTTTGATACTGTGTACGCTAATCGCATCGGTAATGATGAGCAATATGCCCATATCAAACGATTTGTAAAGGGTAATTCTGGACGTCCATTTGGAACATTAACAAAGAATGAATGGGAAGCAACAAGTTAGTAAATTTTGTGTTTAATAATTTTTACCTTGTTTTATAAATAGTTATGTTGTTTTAAATATTTAACCATGAAAATATGACATTCGATAACTTTGTCCTAATATGTCGAAAATTGCTATTCGGACAGAGTTTTAAACAGTTTGCAGAAAATGTTTGTGTCAATGAAATTATTTTTAAGTAAACCTTAGAAATTAAAAAAAAATATATAAAATGTCAATAACGATTTCAAAATACACATTTTTTTTTAAATTTTGTTTATTTCAAAAATTAAGTGTAACAAATCTTGCACTATCAAATAATTCATATTATTAATTTTTATTTATATGTCGGTATTTTCCATTTCTGGTAACAAAATATTTATTTTTTTTATATTCCAGCTATTTATTTAGTATGTGCTTTCCGTAAATGCAAAAACACTTGGGACGCTCAAGGTAAACCGGTATTCGAATTCGATTAATCGAATTAGTTGAATTTCAAGCCATCATAAGAATATAAGCTAAACAACTTAATAAAAATCAAGTAATACTTTTTTAAATAAAATATCATTACAACATAAGCAACTTTATTTAATTAATAGTCGTCAAATTAATTCTTATTTAAATTTACACAAGGAAGAAAATTTAATACCACAATATCATATTGTTTCGCTTAACAAATTTAACCCAATTTTCATCTTATAAAAAGGATTAATTGGACTGGGCATTGCATTGGGCTTTAACAAACTTTTCCCGGGTTTCTTTTTTGCGTCGAATGGTATATTGGGAGAGCTTTTAATTTGCTGTATGTACTCAATGGGATTTTGAGATGTGTTATGCTTTAATGCAATTTTCACACGTTTTATTCTGCCTGACATTTTAGGAGTGTTATTCGCCGAAAGCGACACAATATTGCTATTTATTGGTGTAGATTGGTTGCCTTTTAGGTGTTGTTTGGCTAATGGATTTACTACTAAATCCGCGTTTGCTTTTTTTACTTGTATTTTACGAGAAGGTAAATAATATTCCACTTCACCATCTTTTAAGGGTTTTGTCCATTCAGTTGTTACCCTTTTTTTTGGTGATTTTTTGGGCACTTCGTCGCAATCGGATATTTTCAACACTTTTAGTTCTTTTGGTTTATTTTGAGTTGTTATAACCGGTTGATGTTCGGTTGTTGCTAAGATTTTAGACTGTTTATTGAGTTTGATTTCAGATTCAACAATTTTATCTTCTTCCAAACCAGCATCGTTCATTTTGGACTTTTTACCTGATATAACGACCGGACTTTTATTGGTTTCAATGACCGACTTCTCATCCTCATTTAATTTTTCGACATTTACAGTAGTTGCATTAACTGCGGAATTTTGAAGATCTCTTTTATTTTTTACCACCTTTTGTGTTTGCACACACTCATTTTCTTTAGTGGCTGTGTTTCGTTTTTTATATTTTTTTGGTTTTAAATCATGTTCGCTTAGTTCTTCTTCGAGCCAACTTGACATAAAAGAATTTTGCGATCTCTTTCTACGCCCTTTCAAATATTCTTTTGGAAGCGCCTTTTCCAGGGTTTGCTCATAATTGCTTTCATCAACTTCATCAAAGTTTAACGATTTAAAAAACTTCCTTCTTTTGCGTTTCGTCATTTGCTTTAGTTTTCTTTCAACTCCAAATAATTCATTTTCCAAGTTATCCAATTGTTGAATTTTTTCTTTAATTAATGGATTTTCAGACTTCTCTTCAAAACGAGGCATAGTTTTAATTCCTAATGGAAACTCCCCTTTTCCATAAGTTACAAATAAGTCTAATAAATTTTTAAGTAATTTTCTACGCTTTGTCGCACAATCCTTTTTATTAACAAACTGGTTTATTTCTTTAATGATAGGTTTTGCATCCAGAGGCAATACTGGCATAAAGACATCTATATTGCCAGCTCGAGGATCTAGATTTTTACTGCCGTTACATTGTGTTTTAGTATCCTCTACCTCTATGTCAACACAACTTTCAGATTCCTCCACTTTTTCCAAATCATCAATGTATTTAGTAGGGAAACCCATATCTCTCCAAGCATTATACTTTTCGGTGTATTCTCTACCCAATTCACTTTGGTATAATAAATGATAAAATATTCTACTACGACAGTGTAGAATTAGCTTAAAGTCTTTTTGCGTAGCAATGAATTTAACAAAAGGTTTAACAAACATTCCTACTTGCTCCGCAGATATAGCGCCGTCAGACACCTTAGCCAATTCCTCCAAATATATATCAAAATAGTGCATAGTGAAACCTTTCGCTGACACATTTTCAGATAAGACGGTTTCAGTAGCATGCTCATTAAACAATTCTACTGCATCCGAACTCCAACCAGCCGATTTCAACAATTTCAACATGTAACGCAACATACGTCTGGCAAGCATTAAAAACTTATTTATTCTCCATTGGTCTATACCGAACCATTCAAAACACATTATTTTCAAAAATGCTCCAAAAAAATTCACACTGTATTGCAAGTTATCTTCAAAGCATTCTAAAAGTTGACCAAGCTGTTCAGCAAGTCCTTCTTGAACCAGAGGTTTGTCAGAGTGCCACATATTATAATAGAGACCCTTCCAAATTCTCATAAAATTTTCCTGACGGAATGAAAAAGATGACTTTGTTCTCATATTCAGCCATTTACGCAGTTTTTTCATTTCTTTATTTCTTTGAATTATATCATTAGATGCTAACGATTTAGCTATTTGTACCTCTTGAGCAATAACTTTTATATCATTTGTAATATTATCCTCTTCATTCTCCACCTCTTCTTCGATTTTTAATTGATTTTGTTCATTCTTTTTGCAATATAAATTATCTCGCGAATTTTTAACTGATGCCATTATAACCATATTATTTAAATTATGCTTGTTTGAAACTGTGTATAAACTATTCC
Source organism: Ormia ochracea (assembly GCA_963402855.1). Classification (NCBI taxonomy): domain Eukaryota; kingdom Metazoa; phylum Arthropoda; class Insecta; order Diptera; family Tachinidae; genus Ormia; species Ormia ochracea. The sequence goes on along the minus strand of OY727107.1, from coordinate 30,711,515 downwards.
GCAATATATTCTTCAATTTACAAACTCAAGTGTTCACACGTGTTGAAACACAGCACAGGGTACCCCGTAGTTGAAGTAAACGTAGTTATAAATTGAGGTAAATTTAAAAAGGTTGCTGCATGAGAACAATATGCGGCAAAGCCAACCTTCTATTCTCTGACGAAATATGACAAACACAAAAGGCGAAGTTGTTACCAGTTGGCAGCATAAAAGTTTTGAATGCATTTTCTAATGTTAGAAATTGTCAAAAAGCACGTGCAAGATATTTCCATTGTCTATGTAAAGACCTGAAGTAAAAGCAACTCTGATCGCATAAACTTTGGCTGCTCATAAAAATCGCACAATTTTATGTCACTTCTTTATGTCAACAACGAAAACCTGAAAAAATGATATTATTATTAAAGGTTTGTTTATAGTTTAATTTATTATGAGAATCAAAACTTTTCTACCGCATGTAGATAAAACATCAATAATGAAGCGTGAGGATATACAAAATTGAATAAATAATTATTTCAATGATGCAAAATATTGCTTAAAGTCCATACCAAAATCCAGCAAAGTTTAGAACTTGCTCGTTTTCCTTTATAATGCAAATTGTAAAGAAATCATCTATTGTAGAATATGTATACGAAATATCGGAAAATAAATTAGAAAATACACCTTAATAATTAATAATACAAAGAAGTACTAAGAGGTTGGACCGAAAAGAAAAAGAGCATTTAGAAAAGTAGAATTATGCCCATTCTTAAGTATTTTAATATTAGATCATTTATGCAGAACATAGCAATAATATACTTTTCTAAATTAAACAGTTATTTGCTTTATGCCATAAACTGTCAATACACTCAGTTTCTGTTTGACATATCCTAATACTTCATATTTTGTTTAGACGCTACAGGTAAATGTTACTAATAATTGAAGAAAAACCACGCTCAACGCTGTCAGAAAAAAGAACGATATTTGTAACTAAACAAGGGTGTACATAAGATAATTTGCGACAAGTTTAAGTACGTGAAAACTATTTGCAAAAAAGCAATCATCTTTTAACGAAGCTGGGGGTTGTTATCATAGTACTAGTGCTACTACCTTGTTTTTGGCACCATAGGAAATTCCATATAAAATCCGTTTAATGGTCAGCTATCCTGTGATAATCGGTCTTGCCTAGTCTTTAATTATAATCAGGAGTTATATTTTATATTGTGATTCCATGGTTTTAAGTATATGTTGAAGCTTTTTGTCTCATACTCAGCTTTCAATGAAGCTTTTTTTAAGAACTTTTAATAATTTTAATTTATCAAAAAAAGCGCGATTTATAATTACTTGTTCTTCAATGGCTTGCAGTCGCTATGAGTATGTTAAGGAGTATGAAAAAGATGATAGAATATTACCTAATGTGTGGATTGTAGTTCGAGTAGATGGGAAAGCATTTCACAAATTTTCAAAAATTCACGACTTTGAGAAACCAAATGACGAAAATGGTACTAAGAAAATAATTGAAGATATTGCATACGTATTTTAATTACATCTACTTTTAATTTTTCCAGCTTTAAATCTTATGAACAATGCGGCACAAACAGTTATGGAAGAATTTCGAGATGTCATAATATCCTACGGGCAAAGTGATGAATACTCATTTATTTTTCGAAAGGAGGCAAATGTTTTCAATAGACGATATTCAAAGATTTTGTCATATGTAACTAGTCTATTTACTTCCTCATATGTGATAAATTGGGGTAATTGGATGGGAGAAAAAAAATTACAATATCCACCTTGTTTCGATGGGCGTATTGTTTTGTATCCCTCTGACAAAAATCTTAAGGATTATTTAAGTTGGCGTCAAGCTGATGTGCATATTAATAATTTGTATAATACAGCTTTTTGGAGTTTAGTTCTTAAAGGTGGTCTTACCAATCAGGAGGCTGAAGTTGAATTAAGAGGAACATTTGCAGCAGACAAGAATGAATTATTATTTTCAAAGTTTGGGATAAATTATAACAATCTTCCAGTAATGTTTAGGAAAGGCACCATATTACTGAGAAAAAACCTGTTGCTAAAAGACCACACAACGAAAAAGCAGTTTATTGTACCAATTCACGAAGATATAATAAGGGAAGCATTTTGGAAGCACCATCCTGAATTGCTGGGAAAGTATGTCCCTGGGGACTATGATTGCAAGACAGACCTTTTAAATTGTACTAAATTAGTAATACGACAAATTAAAGAAATAGTAGTTAAAGAAAGCTGACTTATAAAAAAAGCAATTCAATGTGTTATTGTTTCCTCTGCGTTTGAATGTCAATGTTATTATTCCTATTATTTAAATTTTTTTAAATTAATAGATTAATTATTAACGGAATTTTTATGTATAATTAACATTATATGCACATATTTTGTGCTGTTGGTTCTTTTGCAATTTGAAATAAGTTTAATAATTCGTTTAAATAAATAATTCTAATGCTGCCACATTATTATTTTACATTCCTAATGATCAACATTTATCGAAATCCAAAACAAAAGTAATTGCAACTAACTTAAGCTCTTGTCTGTATACGACAAAAATTGCTGTCCCCAATAACACTTTATATATATATAAATATATTCGGTTTCTCCAAGAAAATTATAATTATATATTTTTTTTGTATTTATAGTTAAATATTAAAATTCAATTATTTTTGTTTATGTATGTATTTGTTAAATTGCTTCAATTTGGAATTAGTTGTTTGCTTGACTTGTAATTTGGGCATTTTTTTTCTGATTTGTATGGAAGTCTGGTGGCATGTCTTAGGCAATTACAATTGATTTTGTTTTTGTGAAAATTGGTTTACGATTGGAAAAGGTTTTAATTTCTGTGATACACAGAAACGGAAGGAAACACGCTTTACATATATCCACATATTTGTGTAAAATAATAATTAGGTACATTTATTACAAATAAATAGAAAATATTATGCCAGGTTATCATAATTCTAAGCAACATCACCATCGTTTAAGTACTATTTCCTTAGATGCTATAGAAGAGTATTTCGCTGACTTAAACCCAATAGCAAAACGTATTGCTTATGATATTGATGACACCAAAGCTAATTATGGGCAACTATGGAACACTTTAGACTATCAAGAGCAGAACGACATAATTAATGATACATTAATTAAGCCAGAAATTTGTTTACGATATTTTGATAATTTTTTAACTCCTACACCAAGTAATTCATCGGAGAATAGTTATGAATCGTCTACAGACTCTTTAACAGCAATAGTATTCAAGGATGTTAATTCATCTAGAGCTGGTATAGCAGATCCAAAGGATAGGGATAAGAAAAATGATTCTCCGAGAGCGTATGGCATAAAATTTAATACGCACGACATAAAAAGTCTTTACTCGTACGATGGTCGTAACTTATACACATTCGGAATGCAAAAAGTTGCACTTAAAGTTATTCAAGACGAGAATTTAGGAACATTTCGTGATGAACATTCACGCCCATTTTGTTATAGAACGAAATCCCAAATAAATTTATTTGCTCTACCACCCATAAGTGATTCAATGGCAGCTCGAAAAGCAATTGTTCCCAATAAGGTAGTAGTATCTAATTTGAAGAATGCAGCTTTAAAGCAAGATGAATGTGGAAAATCTGGGGATGAAGAATCAAGAAAAGCATTGGGTAATTATTATTATCGTCTAAAACACCAATTGAAAGTTAATCTTAAAGAGCAAAAAAGATCTGATTCCCATAACTCAACCTCATCTTACACATGTTTAAAACAGACTGGTATTTCAAATAGTCGCAAAATTTTAAATTCTCCAGGTATTTCCTATAAATTCGAAAGCAATGATAATACATCAGTTTCCAAAAATTTAAAGTCATCTATGATGCAAAGTTACATTAATTCAACTCAACTGAGTGGTACTCCTAAAGCAGGACTTAACTATGCCGTTTTGTCAGATGTATATAATTGCGCAGAGGAAAGTTCTAATTTACTGCAACATTATGGACAGAGTAATATAATTGTGGGTTCATGCTCTTCTGCAGCTACATCCGATGATGATGATAAAACTTTGGAAGAAGACGTTCATCTATTGGACAATGACTGCAATATTCGCAAAGGATTCGATTTTCTTAATAACTGGTAGAATGAAAAAAATGAAGCTTTTATTATAATGCTTTATAGGATAATAGATGATGCAACACTTTTGATATTTGTATACGTCATATAGACCCCAGCGAGATGTAATTATATTTATGTATATATATATATATATATAAATTATAAATATATATGTATATATACGGATATACGTAAATAACATATACAAACTTTTTCTATGTAACTCCAAAAGAAATAATAAAATAGACTGAACTGATTTTTAGTAATTAATACGAAAAACTTAATATGAAGTAAATATTGTATGTGGACATTTTATAAAAAAAAAGGTATTGAAAAAGGTTGGTAGTTCAATGTAATTAAATTTCATTTTTACGTTCTTTCAAAAAAAAAATTTATTGTGAAATATTAGAAAATAATGCGACAGATAAATTAAGAATTGTTTTTCGTACGTAATCTTTGTGTTGAAACTTATTTATCTTTTGTTTACTTGAAAGTAATGTACACAGACTTTTTTTGGCCCTTAGCAACTAATTTGAATTATTATTAAATATACACAGGTTTTACATCTTAAAATTTTTATAACTACTATACAGCAATATATCTTGCTATCCAAGGATTTTAAAATACTCCGCAATCTAAAGTGAAGATTATTTATTCTTGGCTAGTACTCATCGTCATCTTCTTCATCTTCCTCAGCAACTGTTGCTTGGATTTGTTTCGCACCCTGTTCTACCGCTGAAGCCTGCATACTTATCCACTGTTGTTGCTCTTCCTGTGCTTGCTCCTCTCGAGCTCTTTCGAAAAGCTCTTGCTGCTGCCTCAATAGTTCTTCCTCTGGAATGCCCAAATTTTCCAGTCGAGTACTCTGTCGACGCCTTTTTGCTGCCACTTCTTTACAATCGTTTAAAACAGCTTCAGCTTCCCGTTTATAGTCTCGAAAACCTAAGCGATCTAACGCTTCTAGTACATGATCGGCGTTAATAGTCTTCTTATTGCGCAAATTACATACTTCATTAGCTTCAGAACTTATTAAATGAATAAATTCAGAACAGCAGTTTAGTAACAGTTCCCGACTCTCATTGGCAACCCGAACAGATGGCACTAACTCCTTAATAATTTTATTAATGCTAGCCCTTGGTAACGTTAACTCATCATCTTCCGAAGGTGGAGGACATAGCTCATCTTGGGGACTGCCCATAGTTTTTCTAAAAGTTGTACGTCAACCAGTGTTACCAGAATTTGAAAGGGAAAAATCTGAAAAATTTAACAAAATCTCACAAAAAGTGTTCTGATTTTCAACCATCCTTGAAACATACAGCGAATTAAAATTGTGTATAAAAAGTGTGATCCTGTTTTCAGCAACAATATTTTACCAAAAATTGTAGTTTGGGTTATTTTTATTTATGTTTAGAATAAAAGAAACAAAATCATTCACATCCATACGGTGTAAGCAGTTATGGTCAAAACGGATTTTTTTAAGTATTTATGTATTAATCTTAAACTTAATTTTAATTATTTATTGTACTATGGTTCGCAAGTATAAACTAGTACATACTTTGTTATCATTTATGTATAAGTGTTATATGTAAAGTGATATGCATATGCAAGTATGATATTTATTATGGCAATAGATTGAAAACATTTTTATTTTGTTCCAAAATAATAAAATTGTGATAAACTTTTACATATGTATGTATGTTTGTACATGAAATATACTTTTATTATAATTATTGACTGGTCTCGAATGTTAACTAACGACAGGCATATTGTAGGAACTTCAAAAATATTACGTCTATTTTGAATTCTTTCTCAACTTACACTTTTCTTTGTCAGACTTATGCCACATTCAATTCAGGCCTGATTTTAAATTCAAATACCAATTCAAAATATGGTAATGAATTCGCCTTAGATGCATACAAAAGCTATAAAGACAACGGTTTTCCATTAAAATATTATTAGAATTCTCCTTTGTTCTTAATACACTATTCCTTATAAAGCCTTGTGACACAGGACTGCAATGTCGAAAATTACAGCTCTGACACAAAATGTGTGCTGTTATGGCAGCAATGGATTCATAAGCTACCAGTGCTGCCATGTGATATGTGAATTTTACTTTTTAGAAAAAGTATTAATATGAAACTATAATTTGTATGCAATATGTAATTCGCCTCAGTATTTAATGTTTAGATTAGAACTGCTTCTATAACCCTATTTTTTTAAATTCATATAACCACTATTGAAATAATCTGGCAGCTTTATCCCCTCTTATATAAGATAAGCTTCTCCGTCACTGTTTCAGTCGTATCGTGAAAATTTCTGGTAAATTTTATTGAGTTTGCATAATCGTCTTTTACTTAGTTTTTTTTTTAATTTTAAGTGTTTTTAATATATATTGCACTTTTAGCTAACTGCACGGAACTCTTGAGTATTAATCAGCTATGTTTATTCATCGTGCTACTGCCATCGTGGTCCCATTCGCCGTTGAGGCCACTTTACAGGCCCAGCAACAACGTGGAATGGCTACACTAAAGTCAATATCCATTCGTCTAAAGTCTGTAAAAAACATTCAGAAAATTACGCAATCCATGAAGATGGTGTCTGCTGCCAAATACGCTCGTGCTGAACGTGACCTAAAAGCAGCTCGCCCGTATGGCGTTGCTGCTCAACAATTCTTTGAGAAAACCGAAATAAAGCCCGATGAGAAGGTGGAACCCAAGAAGTTAATGATTGCTATGACCTCAGACCGTGGTTTGTGCGGTGCTGTTCATACTGGTGTTGCTCGTTATATTCGCGGGGAATTAGCTAAGGATGAATCGAACACTAAGATTATTTGTGTAGGTGACAAATCACGAGGTATTTTATCCCGCGTGCACGGCAAGAAGATTCTGCTGGTGGCCAACGAAATAGGTCGTTTACCACCGACCTTCTTAGATGCGTCTTGTATTGCTCATGAAGTTCTCAAGTGTGGCTATGAATTTAACTTAGGAGAAATTGTTTACAACCATTTTAAATCAGTCGTATCATATCAGTGTTCCCAATTGCCTATATTTAGTGCCGCTGTTGTAGAAAAGTCCGAAAAATTGGCTGTCTACGATTCATTAGATGCTGATGTTGTTCAAAGCTATTTGGAATATTCCTTGGCATCCTTAATATTTTACACAATGAAAGAGGGTGCATGCTCCGAACAATCTTCCCGTATGACTGCTATGGACAATGCATCCAAGAACGCAGGTGAAATGATTGAAAAACTAACATTAACATTCAATCGTACTAGACAAGCTGTTATTACCCGCGAGTTGATTGAAATCATCTCCGGTGCTGCCGCTTTGGAATAAATATTTTATGAATAGATTGTTTCAAATCGAAATTGATAAAGAAACGAATAAAAAATGAAAATGATTAAGACACGTATTGAAGAAAATCAATAAATGAAGTTAAAATGTATTTAATGAGTACTGTTAAATATATATTGATGTTACAGAATGAACTGAAGATTTCCTTGAATTAGAAATAGGTTCGATTTATGTTGCTTAGAGTTTTTATATCTTCTATGAATTTTTGCGAAACATTTAAATTTTTTAATTTTTACCAAACAAAATTTTTTTTGGAGAAGCTCAATTAAAAGAATATATTTTTAGATAGCTTACAAAATAGAATATTAATAAACCTGTCTGCGTACTGTGGAAAATATTATTTGCAACTAGGACCTGCTTAATATTCAGTAATTTCTGTGATTTACAGTAAATTGCTACTTTGTTAATATAAAAATAATTTTAAACCCTTACAAGTCTACCCTTTCATCAAAAAGCTTACAGCCAAATCAACTAACACACTAGGGGAAAAATAAAGCAGCATTTTATACCGTCCTGAAAGTATACAGAAACAAATTAGTTATTGAAAATGGTTTTCGATGTAAACTAGTAAGATATCTTTAGATAGAAATGTAGTGAAACAGCATTTCAAATAAATTTAAAAACTCAGGGTTTAACTCAATGTATAAAATCGAAAGCTCCAAAACATACAATTCTTTTAGTAAAACTCATTTAATTTTGAACCAGTTATATATTTGTTTGTTTTAATTCGTAATTCTTGTTTAAAATTTTTATGTATAGTGTATGTTAAAAATTCTCTTTTCTTTGAATTCAAGTCCTGTTTTCAATACAAAGAACGGTATTTTTCTTAAAATAACAATAGAATATACATACATACTAATAATTATAAAACGTAACACAAGAGAAAACTACACTAATTTAAGAAATGAACTGACAAATATGTAAAACTAGTTTTGGAAAAAAAAAAATCACTATAGACTTGGAACATTTTCGTTAATATTAATGTAAAAAGAGCAATTTATAATTGCAATATAAAAAATATATGTATATAAAAAATGCAGAGTTCATTTCAAAATGTTTGATTTTTTACTATTTTTTTATTATAATTTTCAGCCATTTTATGGTTTTTATACTTTATGAAAAATAGTTTTTTAAAGATTTTCTATCGACTAATTTCAAAAAGTTGTTGTGAAATTATATAATTATAAAAACTATAACTTTTTTGCTTTTCGATAGAGACAACGGCAAATAGAAGTACGATAAATAATTTGGAATTGGCTCATCTACCACTTTTTTTTATGTTCATCCATAGATACACCACCAGGTCCTAAAGATACAATCATCAATAAACCTCCGATAACGGAAAGGGTCTATAATAGTTAAAGAGACAAAACAATTAGAGCAAATCCTATGTTTTTGTCGAAATAAGGACTTACTTGGAAAAAGTCATATTTGAGAAAATCTCTGAGGGGTTTGTAAGAGGGAATGGTCCACCACGCGTTATGATACAAATTTAAAATTGTCAATAATGCAACCAAAATTAATGCAGATAATTTAGTTTTGTAACCAATTGTTACTAGAACCATCAAAATCGATCCAACAATATCCTGAAGAATCTGCAATATAATTTTGTTTATTTGTAGCCATTTCAGAATTGATTATTTGCATATAAGTAACAATACCTGCAAGAAGCTTAACTCAAAGCGAATTAGTGTTATAAACATGAATGCCAGCAATACACGACCAGCGAGTTGCATAACATTTTTCGGTTTATTTTCCCCCAATGAGGGAACACCGGCAAAAAGACTACGCCCTTCCACCCGCGATTCGGCTAATACTAAAAGCAGTGCACCAATTAGAGCCAAATTGCGTAACAAAAATTGTATATCCCACAATATTGAGTAAGCAATTGTCTGAAAAATATGGTAATTAATTATGAATATATTTCTTCACATATAATAATTAAGTTAATTACCTGCAACACAACAATGAAAAATAAAATTCCAACGGCAATGTCAACCTTAAACCTTGCGATGACCATTCCACATCCTCCCAGTTGACCAAGTAAATTAATTAAAACAAATATGGTAGCCATAAATTTACCGCAACCCCAGCTCATGTCCATATATTCGCGTTGTTCATTCCACTGGAAGTACATACGTAAACCATCTTCGAAAAATGTCGCTATCAAACACAATCGTGCCACTGTTGGCAGTACATGTTTTCCGCGCCGAATAACCTTAAAATAAATATTAAAAACTGTCAACCTTCAAATACATTATTTTTTATATTTTTTTCAAGAAAACATGAAACGGAAGCAGCGGCGTGCCCTTGGCTTTACTCAACGATTTTTTGCTTTTCCAAGTGGGCTTCTGCAATCACTTCAATGCTTTTTATATCAACATTTATTACATGGTGCGGTTTACAAATATAATTTGACCTTTTAAATACTAATAATTTTCTGAATATTGAAGACAGTCAGCACAATTAAAATCGCCCTTCAGGGCAAAAATTTGAAATTTTTTTGGCATTCTACAATATATATATTTTTTAATTTTGTGAGCTGTAAAATTTTATTAAATATAAGTATTATAGAATTGTGATTTCACTTTCATATGTAAATTAATTAATATTATTATTAGATTTTTTTTCTTTTTTTTGATTTACCATTTCCTTTATTTTTAGCACCTCTAGTGCTCCTCATTAGCAATAATTTTATAAAAACTCACAGTTACTTGAAATATTGAAGAAAAATATTATATAAAAAAACAAGAGAAGGTTTTATTTAAAATAAACTATCAGATTTCCTAAAGCCTGATTATGCAATCATATATGTTCCCCCGTAGGCAAATGGGTAATGAAAAGCCTACTAAATAGAAGATAGCAGGTTCGATCCATTCCCAGAGCCTGGAAATTTTCCTGCAGCCATGCCGAAAATCTCTTTTTTTCATACAATCTAATGTAGCTTAACTATTTTCTGACCCCAATTTAATGTTTAAAAACCTCTGCATCGTTTTCTTGTTCAGTGAAAAGGAGACTGACATTGTATGCTATTTATTTGAGATAGGAGTACAACAGTTGATTCATTTACTTTTATTAACTGTTTTTAATAATTCGGAATTTGATATGCAAAATGGTCAGATTTTGAATAACATTTTATTATACCTTATTTTGTAGTAGATGTTTGGAATAAATCTGATTACCTCAACCCATAGCAAACAAAATAACTATTTTCTTAAACAAACTGGCTGAATATTTATAATGAATACAATCCAAGTTGTGTTTCGATTTTTTTTTTAAATGCAGCAATATTATTTTCAAAAATTGAAATACATAAATTCAAAAAACTTAATGAAAAATTGCGCTGCAATTTACACAAGTCAAATGGTTTGTTGCAGCCTTGTATATAGTTGGTATTTGGCATTCTAAACAGATTAGTTTTGGGCTGTGTCATTTTGACATGGCCAAATCTAATGGTGTAACGAAGCAGATACATTCGTATTAAAAATTTAATGGTATAGAAAATAAAGAATTAAATTAATACTGAATATTAATTTTTAATATTTTCAACATTTCGGTAACCATAGCCAACAAATGGCAAGAAAAAAAACCTATATATAGAAATGATATGAAATTATATTTTTTGATGTCATTTGCCATTTGTAAAATTATTATAATTAATCTCTTTTTTTCAGGATAATATTTTTGCAAATAATTATGTGCATACATAAATATTTGAACATGTATGTATTTATAAAAATATATTTGAAGGGATTAATGACGACAATCTTTATAATAGATGCTGCAAACGAACATAAGCATATACATATGTATATATAAATGAGTATAATTAAACACATTGCATTTTAAGTTTCAGAATCTAATTATTTATTTTTTTTAGTACATGAAAAGCTATGTAAGCATCAGATATTATAAACTGAAAATACGTACTTTAAAAATTAAAATTGAAAATGTATATCATCTTAAAATATTAGGGAGTTACAAATAATAAATTTACACAAATATAAACTCCAAATCAGACAACGAACATCTTGCAAAAAATTATACATTTTTGTAAATTAAAAGTTGCAGATTTTCTACGTTTATACTCGTATAGGTTATGTAATCAGTATGTTTTTATTGTACCATACTATATACAAATAGGTAATGGCATGCATATTTAAGTTTTTGTTAAAAGTAATGTATTTGATTTTAATATTTTTGTTTAAATGCTATTTTATAATAAACTATTTTAAAATTTACTTTTTTCTTTACATAGCTATATTTTCTTGACTATTTGTGGACTAATGGTTACCGTAATATCGAAAATATTAAAAGTAATATTCAGTATTAATTTAATTCTTTGTCTTCTATACCATTACATTTTTAATATTAAGGTATGTTTTTATATATTGTTAATATTATTATCAATTAAAGAAAATATTTAAAAAATATATGAAAATAGATTATAAAATAAAATGATATCTTAAAAAACAAAACTTTAAATTAACCAAAGAAAATGGTTAAGAAAAAAAAGAAAACATTTTATTATACATTTGTAATTAAAATAAAAAAACGTCGAATAAAAGAATATATTGGACAAATGAACAGTATTCAACTAGGAATAATAAAATTGATATTAATATGTGCATTCTTACAATTTTATATTTATAGAAAACATAATTTAAGTTGTAAGTGTATTTAGTAGAAGACTTATCTCAGTATACGCCAATTAAACTGAAATTTTGTTATAAATTTAAAAATTTTATATAACATCCCATCAGATGTATTTAAAAATTAAAAAAAATAAATGTAAGCAATTTTTTTTCTTTGTAAGTAATTAAATACATTCATTTGAGAACTAATTTCGAAGTTTTGTTTTCGACTACTTTCGCAATATTTAGAAAATCACCACAGGATTTTTTGTGTAAACGAGTAAGCAAAAAGAAAATATATACTTTTCATGACTGACTAAAAATCTTCCGCAAAATACTTATGAAAATATAAAAATTAAATTTTAAGGAACACCAGTTTAGAAAATAAAAAAAAAAATTTAAGATTGCAATACTGCGCTCGTACAACGTATTCACTATTGGTGTTTTATTATTTTAGTAAAAATAAGACTTTTATTACCTACAACCATTGGAAATGCCTTGTAAGACAAGACTTTATTCTTTTACATCTCTGCAATCAATTTTGGTGTTCACAGTGATTCAATTCTAAATTTAAATAAACGCAATTTTTTTAACGTATTTCTTTTATGCATATTTTGTGTTCTAGTGAAATGCAGTTAGAATAAAACAAGTTCAATTAAACAGTTTTTAAAATGTCATATTCACGATCCTTATATAAAACAATTTTCTAGAAAAGACAAATTATTTAAAAAACTAAAAAGGTTAGAGTAGCGTACCAAATGTGTGTACGTATATTGTTAAATTTGCATTCATGCATATACTAGATACTCATGTGTGTACATGGGTACATATATTGTGCTAAGCTGTATTTAAAAAACAAAACGAATAAAAGATGGTGGAAGGATATAAATATAATTTTTAAAACCTATTTAGTTATTGCAATACTATTTATTTAAATGATCAATTAACTGACGAGCACATGCCTTACGCTAGTGGATGACGTTGACAGTTTCAGTCTAACACATTCATACATATATATATTACATATACAGGTCAAATAAATATATTTTGTTGTTGTTACAATTTCGTTCTGCGTTCAATAAACTTGAGAGAAAAAAATTTCACATTATTAATTTTTTAGCACGGTATCAACATAAGTTCTCAATAAAATAAAATATATAGAAACTATTTCAATTTTATATTTATATTGAAAATATACCTGGTCCGCAACATCTTCCGTTTTTGAAATATATTCGTTTGGGATGTTCATTTCTTTTAAATAATTTTATTGTATTTATAACTGGATGTGGTATTTTAGAGACTTTAGTTAATGAACTGTTGTTTTTAAATCTACTTCACCGTGATTTTATCTTATTAGTATTTATGTGTTGTTTGTTTAACTCTAGCCACTATCTAAATTTTTAATTATAAAAAAAAATAATTTCAATGAACTTATAGAAATTAGAAAAACGACAGAAAATCCACGTAAAACATGGAACACGGGAGAAGACAAGCAAATAATATTGAGTAGAACTGAGCACGTCAATTTTTTATCTATTACCAAAGATGTTTTTTTAGGAAGTATGCGACTAAATAATAGTAGTAAAAAGTTTATTTTTTTGACAGTAATTTTTTATTTATATGTTTACATATTCCTAATTTGGAAAAATATTTTCGAATCTTTTGCAATTTTGGTTTATTTGTTTTAACATTAAAGATGTACATATCTATGTGTGTATTAAAATCAATTAATATATTATCATTTTCAGTATCATAAGAATCGAAGTCGATAGGTTCCTTAATTCACTTAAGTTTATTTTTTATTAAATTATTTATTTCTCTTTCATACATTTTTCATAATTCAGCATTGCCCATTAATTCCCTTATAAAGTTTCTTCCAAACATTATTTGTATTCCCGTTGTTTTTTTTTTGCATTTTTAATTATAGAAAAGATGTTTGTAAAAATATTTTTTCCCTGTGAGTCAAACAAAATGTAGAAGCAAAAATTTAATAAAGAGAAATATGGAAAACTGAAACCAAAAAAAATTGTTTTAAAAAGTAACATGCACCTCAGAATATCACAGATATCGCTAAAGTGACAGCTTATACTGAAGTTTGTGTTAATTATTAGTATATGACATGCACCACGGAAAGTACGAAGAAGATTAAAGAGTAGCAAACAAAAACAGAAAATGCAACGCTATATAGTATCTAGATGAAAGATGGTTTTATCTTATTTCCGCCATTATTGAAAGTGATTTTTTCTGAAGAGGTGCGTGTATTTATTGCGTTTGTGAATTAAGAAAAAATATTTAAGAGTTTTTAATAAAAAAAATTTAAAAAATATTATTCTAAATTTTAAAAATTTAAATTTGCCATCATTTCGAAGTAAGTTTACTACATGAAAGCATTAAAAAAGTAGAAAATTATACAAACGTAGTGGGAAATTTATATAAATTGTCCGCCATCTTGTTTTGTGTGTATATGTAAAAAGATTTTTTTTTTTTGAAAATAAGTTAGGAAATGTATTACGTTTTAAAATATATTAATTTTCTGTTTAAGATCAAGAGATACTACACAAAAAATGCCACGTTACCGTGAATGGGATTTAGCGTGCAAAGTATATGTTGGAAATTTGGGCTCATCTGCCTCGAAGTATGAAATAGAAAATGCTTTTAGTAAATACGGACCACTCCGTAATGTATGGGTGGCCAGAAATCCGCCTGGATTTGCTTTTGTAGAATTTGAAGATAGACGTGATGCTGAAGATGCAACTAGAGGCTTAGATGGAACGTAAGTTGAATAATTTTTGGGGCAATTTGCATAAGGTTTGTAAATAATATCATAAATATTAGGCGCTGTTGTGGTACAAGGATTCGCGTAGAAATGTCATCAGGGCGTTCCCGCCGTGATAATAGAAGACGAGGTGGCACCAGTAGTGCTGGACGCGGTGGAGGCGGTGAAAGCAGCAGTGGGGGACGTGGTGGTGGCGGTCGTTACAGGTATGTGTTGCATTAACAAAAATTTAATATATTTTTTTTAAAATGCGTTATTTGATAATTTTATTATAAGTGTAAATATTAACAATTTAAAAAATTTTTTTTTTTTTTTTTTTGGTTATACTATTTAAAATTAATAGTGTATGTAAAATTTTGACAATGCCAACGTCAAATTGTCCATGCTGAAAGTAATGTTATATCATAATTCTTAAATAACAAGCAAATTCCATATATATATATATGCATATTTACATATCGTTGGTTTAAGTAGAAAATAGTTCAATGTGTGAACTGATTTTACATTAAAATCACTAAAAAATACTTTTCCAAAAAAGAGCAATTCTGGTTAGAACCATTCTACTTCAGGCAGCCATATATAAGAACGTATATAAATGCGTAATAAAATAAAGAAGTTTTCGAATGAATTAAACACATAGTAGACAACAGATAAATGCCTATTTGATTAACTGCCGTTGATGTCTGTAGTAGTTACTTTATTTTGAAAGCATAAACATATTCCAAAGCATCTAGCAGAATTTATCTTATATTATATTATATTTATGTTATATATTATGGTTACTTATACACATTTGTATAAGCGAAATTTCATTTATTACCGTTAGTGTACCAGTATTAAGGTTTCGGTATTACAACCTTACGAAGTTAGTTTACATATTTCCAGTTAAAGCTTACATATTGGGTTCGATTATTGATTTCATTCCGCGACAGCGGATAAAATTTTTTGTGCGTAAGCAAAAATTTGTAATTATTCATTCTGCAATGGTGGTATGCATATGTTATTGTGGTATCATCTCTACCGGTTTCGGCAATTTAATTATTCCGCAATATTTTCCTTCTTTTTGCTCACGATCAATTTTTATGGCGCATAGTTAGCGAAAAGAAGAAAAATGTAAGGGAATGTTAATTTTTGTTATTTCACATTTTTATTTATATACAGATTTTAGCTAAATAAAATTGAATTACAAATTACCATTGCCTTAGTATTTGGTTTCTTATTTCATTTGCTTCCCCACTGAAATCATCTTCCAACAGGATCGTAATGGATCGCCAATCATATTTTAATGAAATGTAATATATTGTGAATTGCATAGCAGATATTTCTAATCTTTGCAGATTGTTCGGGATCATAATGTAAGCCCCATTCATTGCTATGGCACCTAAAAATAGATTTAATCACTCCAATAGTTCTTTCTACTATAATTCTGCCTATACAATATGCGGTATTAAATCTAATTTTGTTGGCAGAGTTAACTGGCTCTCTATATGGTGTTAGTAAACTTGGTTCTAAAGGATACCACTTGTTACCTGTACCCATTTTTCAAATTTGCTTACACAACTTTGTTGCTAAACATTTTTTAATTTACTTACCCAAAACTAGGCAAAACTAAGCATAGTTTTCATTTACCAGGAAAGTTCACTTTTATTTATTTCAACTTATGGCGTTTTCTTTTCTACATTAAAAATGTTGCCCTGTGAAAAGGCGCCTTTTTAAAATGTTTTGCCCGCTCTGTGAAAGTGAAATTTTTTATATAACGAGAAAGAAACACAAATTAGAAAAAAGTGCATTGCCTTTTTTTTAACAGTTTATAAAACATTTATGTATATTTTATGAAATATGTAAACAAAAATGTTCAGTTGCCAGATTGCTAATTCATCTGCTTGAGAAAACAATTTTTTTTTTAATATCAGCCGCATAGTGGTCTTTTGTTTGTTTTACACGATACAAAATATAAAAATAATTATTAAAATCTAATTTTCTGACTTTCAACTCAAAAGGCTTTTTTTTTGAACATTTTCTGTTAACGCTGTGGAAGAATAAAAACCATGTGTTTTACAGGGCAATTTCTGCCCTGTTGATTTGCTCAGGGCAAAAGTGCAATGCCTTTTGCTCTGCGAAAGGGCTACATTTATTAGAAAAGAACACGCAACCCTTTCACAGAGCAACATTTATTAGAAAAGAACGCAACTCTTTCACAGGGCAACACATTTTTGAGAAAAGAACACAAAATTGCGCTCCCTGCGGGTAGTGTTGCATTTTTTTGTAGAAAAGAAAACGCCATTAGTCTATATCGTTCATCTGCGACATATTTTCAATTTATAACCAAACCTCTTCTTTCCAATCGCATGCCCAAATTATGACTAAATACTATTTTCAAAAAAGGCAATTGTATTCATTTTTTATTTACAACAAAATATTTAACTTTCGCGTCTAAAATAATATCTAAAACTTGTTGATTTTTTCCTATCCCCTAAGAACAAGAACACAACATCCACCCATAATCACTTAAAACGGGGATGTTAAATTAAGTTCGGGGAATTACAATACCGCAGGAATGAATTGTAGTTTTCACATCGATCGATAATTCCTTCCGTTAAATTTTCCTCTGCGTGCGAAATCAATAATACCTGCCACTATGTATGGTCATGTGTAAGTAACTCGGTTTTAAACCAGCTTTAAGTAAATTGTATTGTTTTGTGTCTTAATTTAGCAAGATGCTGTCGTGTACGTGTTTAGGAGATTAAGGTGAAAATTGTTCAATTAACGTATGTAAATATAATTGAAGAGCTCATTGCTGTAGTTTAAGATTAAAAAAAATAATTGTAGGTCAAATTATATATAGCCTCTGCTATAACTAAAAATTATTTAATTGTTTTCTATTCAAAAACAGTATTTTTATTGCTTTTGTAGGGAATATAAATTATATATTTTTATTTGTAAAAAACTTTAAAAATATTTTTTTATGGTAATTAAAAAATATTTACTAAAATTCATTTCTATTAGGAGTAAACTAAAATAGTTTACAAAAAAGGAAAAAGAAATGCTGATCAATTTTTATAATAATAAATTTTAGAATAAAAATAAAGTTGTGAATACTATCTACATTTATTTGAGGGGGAAAAATATATAATGGTAACTTCTTTAAAGACTTCCAAGACAAATGGTTTTATAAATGATTATCTTTTTCACAGATGTATTTACTCTACCTATTTACGTCTGTACGACGTCAACGCTTTTAAAATTAATGTACACATTACAACAACAATAGAAGAAAAGAATATTACTTAATATGAAGAGTGTCAAAAAAATCTTTGCACAATGTGTGAAAACAAAAAATTACATTAATTTTTGCTAATTGTGTGCATTTGTTTTTTTTAAGAATGAAATGGAATGTGAAAGGGTCAAGAAAGCATTTAGTTTAAAGTTAGTTTCTAATTCAACAAGTGAGCGAATATTTCAATGTTAAAAATGCCAGGAAAACGAATTTCAAAATATATTATACACTTGGCTTATCTTAGGCCACTATTATATTATGGTTCACAACAGTTGTAAATTTGATGTTGTATTTTTGAAATTGCGATTATGGTTTACAACAGTTGCTTTTAAGTGTGGTTGTCAGATGCATTTTTTGAAGAACAATCCCGTTAAATACACAGCATCTAGATGTTGTAAACCATAATCAGAAAAAGTATAAGTGTTGTGTTATCTGCTCTACAACACTACACTTAGGTGTTGTGAACCATAATAGGGGCATTAATTATTATAAAATGTTCTCTCTGAAAATGAGAATGGTGTATAATATCATATACCGTGCTTAAAAAGAAGGAAGACACGAATTGAAAAGATTAGGTAGACAAAAAAAAGGTGACGGGGCGAATTGAAAATTAAATAATTAAAACTATTGCTGTAATGTGTACATCAATTTTAAAAACGTTAGAGTCTTATAGTCGTAAATAGGTAGAGTAACTATATATGTGAAAGTTAATATTTTATATTTTTCCCCCCTGTGTAAAGATATTTTTGTATGTATGTATATTCTTTTTTGATATAAGGTATTCATATTAGTGAAAAATTTTTGTTCTATACCTTACTAAATTTTAGTTCCCAATAAATTTTGTTATTAATTGAATAGGTGCGTTTTTTTAAACTTTTATAGCTAACTCATTCATAAACGTTAGTTCTTAGTGAAAAGGTGTATTTCATTCTAAGTAAATAAAATTTTATTGGGTTTTATTAATTTTATAATAAAATAAATAATAATAAATTTATGTGGCTTGTTGTCTATGAATATTTATATATTATTTTTATTTAATATATTTTCTTTATATATAGTTATTATTTTTTATCACTCTCGCCAAATGTTACGATTTCATTTTAAAATCCATTACCAAACTTATATACAACAAACTAAAAAAAATTTAAAAAATATTTTTTTAAATCTGCTGCAGTATGCCGTTTATATTTTTTTATTTGAAGGATATTTGCATATAAAATATAGAAGTTTGCTTGTTATTTAGTTTTGCTAATAATTGGTTTTCTTTTTAATCTAAAGCATGCCATTATTTTTTTCATATTTATTCATAAATACCCTGTCACACCTCGTCACATGTCCCATACTTTTTTTTTTGTTTGTTTTGCTAATCATGTCGAACCTATTGTTTATTGCCGCGTCTTTATTAAATAAAATAGAACAATCAATCAAGTCCTTGTTAAATTTATTATACACATATTTGTAATTGTATTTTAAATATGTTTTCTATTGGTTAATTGCTTTAACCGTGTGGTATACGCTCCTCATTTTTACAGGATAAAGACAACTTCTGCTTCTACTACTACCTCTACTCGTACTACAAGTACTTCTACTACCAACTCCTCTTCCTACTACTACTTCTACAGCAAACCAATCAACAACTTCAACAACAACGACTACAACTTCTACTACTACTGCTACAACAACAGAAACAATTTCACCAAAACAGTTATTCACTTCATCAAAATTACTAATACTGCCAAAAATACCAACACTAAACCAAATACACACAGCAACAACTACACATTAGCTAATTTAAAATGCAAAAACTGCAATCGAAATACATTGTTCACATCATACGATGTTGAATCAAATATTCAAAATTTAATTAAAAATATATATCATATATTATTTAATTTTGTTATAAAATATTGCTTTAAAATTTATTATTTTCATCATTATTGTGATATTCAACAATGTTTAACACAGACATTTCTAGAAGACTTGCTAACAAATGACGTAAATGTAGTTGTTGTTGTCGTCGTTTGTAAACAATGTCATCAAAATCTCAACTGTCACCAAAAGCAATACCACTACCAAAACCAACACAACCAAAAACATATCTACAACTGTAGTAGATTACGTTACTGTTGTAATTCTTCTAAAACTTCAACTTCAACGTTGACAATTTTGTACTGTCCTTCATCAGCAACTTTAACTTCAAATGCTTCTCCTACTTCAGTCGCCATTTTAAGCACCACCAAAAACATCAAAACAATCACCAAAACAACTACCTCCGCAACTACTACCACAATTTTTAAGATTAACTCGCCCCCCTTTAACAGTAGTAAAAAATTATTAACAACACCACCACAAGTATCACATTCACCACCACCACCACTTCTACAGTCAGTCTTTTTAGAACAACTTGCTCTTCTATCCGTGCTTCAAATGCTGCAATTCAACGCAGTTTATTGGTCGTCCACTGCTGCCTCAGTTGGGTTTTTGGCTTGTTTATTATTACTGAACAACATTTCAACAACTCAATTAGCAGCCGTCTTCTTCCAACAGCAATTACAGCAAACCACAAACACCATTTTTAGCCCTAAAAAGCATCATTTTCACCAATTTTTTAGAAAAAAATGCGCAACAAGTCCTGAAACCCAAAGTAAACAACGGATTATCATCAACATTTGACATTACAGACCAATAGAACAAAGACTGCTAAATACTTGAGCGGTTTGCGATATGTCTATGGAATTAAAATTGGCTGTTAAAAAAATTATTGTAGCTATATCGTGAAAAGTCAATACAGTATGATCGGCGCATTCTATTAAAAGAATAATTCAATACGGCAGATTTAAAATTGCTGTCTATAGTTATAGAATATGTGTATTTGACGAATGCGACTAATGTTGGGCTTTTCCGCTATGTATTTTGTTTAATATTTTAATTGTTAGGCCGAATGATGCAGAAGTATTTAGTTTCAACGGTTACAATCAGCTGCGTTAGAAATCTTTTCAGCCCCAGCTTCAACAGCAAATCTTCAAATTGTCATCACTATAACAAAGTTCATCCCTAATTCAACGTGACTGTTATTCAATGGCATTAAATGAAGGGTACAGTATAAAATTCCTCTTGGCTGAAGAAAGTATATATTGTTTTTAGATATTTTTAAAAACAACTATTTTCACGCTTATGTTATATAAACCTTCTACTCAAAATTAGAGTACTACTTAAACTAAATTTTCTCTAGCCTCTACATGAAAGTAGCTAAGGATTTTATTAAACTTTAGATAAGATTCAATGTAATGACAATAACAATTTTTATATTTTTATTTTTTTTTTGTTCTTTTTAATCAAATTAAATGAGTATATTATTGAACTGCAACAGATTACAAATTACCTTGCGTGTAATTTAAAATTATCATCGTTTCACGTTACATCGAATTTGGGATACCAATCGAGCAACAATTGATGCAAAAATTTTTACATTAGAAAATTTCACTTTAAGCTTCAAAATTTTTGCCAACTCCTGCATAACCTGAATCTACAGAAAGGACCACACCATGGGATTTGTGTATGCAATTGTTATATTACTATGGTTCGGTGGGTCGGTTGTCTTCACTACTATACTACTACATCCTTTTGCCCTTAATTCCTCAACAACATTTAGCAAAACTTATAAATGCAACAAATCATCAAAACCAATCAAATCAATCAACACCCAACCCTACTGATTTCAATATGTGAAATCAATCAATCAGCAAACGTTACAGCAAGCAAATCTTAATATATCAAAAAGAAAAAAATATATACATACATATATATATAGTTTGTATATATCAACATCATTATTATTTAAAGAATTTATCTCTCTTGTCACTGCCACAAGTAAAAATATCAGCAACCATTTTACCGCAAAAAATCAATCAACAACTAATCAACCAAAACAACAATTGTGGTTTGTTTTTTTAAAAAAAGAAATAACAGTGACAGCGCCGGGCGTTCCAACGATATTTTTTTTAACGATTTTAAATATTTACTGTCACTGTTTTTTCTTTTATCAATACTCATTATTTTAAATTAATTTTTTAATTATTTACTTTTGTTTTAATTACTTGCCATTTTATTTGCTATTTAGCAAATCTTACTTTATTTTTAAGAATTTTAGTTCCAAGCCTAACTATTTTCAATTAATTTTCTTTTCCTAAACTACTTACTATTGTATTTTTGCCTTAACGACTATTTTTACAGATCCCGTTCACCTAGACGCAGCTCAAGATCCCGTTCTCGCAGTTTTTCACGTGATAGGCGAAGCCGATCGGATTCACGAGATCGTCATTAAAACAAATTTATTTACAATATCTTGAGTAAAAAGGAAAAAAAACGTTTGTCTTTGAGAAATAACATTTTTTTCCTAAAAAGATAATTTTTTTCTCATATAAAAATTTATTTTTTATTAGTCTTTTTAAATCACATAGAAGTTAAATTCAGTTTATTTTCAATAAGAAAATAAACGTACCTTTTGTATTTTCATATTATTTCTCTTAATTTTAAGTTAAGAATTTACGTGTATCATTTTTATTGTAATAATATACATAATTACTTATGGAAATTTCATGTTTTTTGTTCGGTTTATATGCGTAATTGACTTCAAGTATTTAAATGTTTCTCAACTTTTGTTGAAAATAACCATCATTGAACATCACACATCGATTATTTAAACTGCTTCAACAACAGAAAAATAAAACATGAGGTAAATTTTCTTTTCTATACTTTTTAATAATGTAACATTTTAATATTTTACGGATTTGAATAAATTAACGTATTATTACAACAAATTAATGTACTGTGCATTTAATGACATAAATATTTGTAGACAAGTTCAATACATCAGAGACTTGTGGTAATTGCGGAGTAAATTGTATTTCCTTAGTTCTATTAATTCAAGAATTGCTGCATAATGCCCGTGTGCATATGTATATAGATGCCAGCCGATAAAACTTTGTAAAAATAATTTTTCCACATTATGCAATTCAGTTAGAAGTACTATTTTTTATGAAAATATTACACCGTTCATAAAGCCGACTCGATTTGCACATAAAACATTGAAAATATTACATGTAACGGGTTATTGGTTTTGCGGGTTCAAAAGTAAACGTAAACAAACCACAAAATATTGTTTCTCATGTTTCTTTTTCATTATAAAGTTTGAGTGTTGACATTATGTGTCATCATTTAAAGGACCACCACGCGAGGTATGCAAGCATTGATTCTTTTGATTTGACTATTTGGTTTTTACGTGCTCAAGAGTTAAAGGTTTATCTGCGTACACGGTCTGTCTCGCGTTGCCCCACAAAAAAAAAGTTAATGGTGTCGCATGATCTTTGTGGCGGTTGATATCGCCACAACGAGAAATTTATCGGCCAGGAAATGTGTCGTGCAATAAAGCCTTATTCGCTCGAGTTGTGTGGCATGTGGCTTCGTCTTGTTAGAACCACGTATTCTCCAAGTCGCATTTTTAAAAAGCAGGCAAAAAAAAAACCGGTTATCATATAACCATAACGTTCCGAATTCACGGTGAGGGTCGTTCTATCGTTGTTTTCAAAAAAGTAAGCTCCAATCACACCTTCGGATCAAAGCGCACCAAACAGTAATTTTTTCTGGGTGTAAAGGACTCTTCAATTACTTGAGAGTTCTTAGAGCCCCAAATATGACAATTTTGTTTATTAACATACACCTCGAGTGAGAAATGTACTTCTTCGCTGAAGAAAACTTTGTTCGAAAAATCGCCCTCCATCGGCTGTTCAAGCATCAATTTTTTGTAATTTGTGTGGGAACCAATTTACTCTAAACTCCCTTAATTGCGCAACAAGATATCCAGGAGCTTGTACGTGCTTTATATGGCAATACGGCTGTTATATTTTTTCAATTTGTTAGAAGCTCTACATAAATAAATACAAGTCTATATAAAACATTAACGTACATATGCTTAAATAACAAAACAGAAAAAAAAACAAAAACTCAATAAAAGTGGAAAAAACTTCCGCAGTTTTTATAGGTGGAAACAAAATCTAAAACGATTTGTTCACCTATTTAGTTTGAAGCTCACCTATTGCTTTACAGGTACACAACTTGCCATGTAAAGAGGAATTCCGAAAATATTTTTCAGATTTTAATGGCATGTACGTCCCTGGTATCCATACAGCTCCTCATCATAGTAAATCATTCAGTAGGCTTATAAATTTGACTTAAAATAGAGTTTAGTATCATCCAAATACTTCGAAAAAGTGCTTTATCAGTCTTTGGAAGTGCGTTATTATGAAAACGTATACACCAATCTGAATCTATTGTATGTCGTTGCCGACATATAATATTGTGGTAATTTGATGTTTTCACAATTCAGTCACATGTTCCCTGGTTGATTTGTAAACATTAGAGTAAATCAAAATAACAAGAAAGACGTCAAATTCTCCATCTCTAAAAGGGACGAAAATTTTTTTGTTTCGTTTTTTCTCTTACATTCTGTTGTAAGATGCTCTCCCTTTCCATATATTTCTCTATGAATTGTCACAAATTTCAATTGAAAAAATACTTTTAAATATTTCTTTGGCTGATAATAATTAAAATTTCTAGTAAAATTTTTTTTTTAAAGTCTGGGTTTCTGGGAATGGTTTAAGTTGCTAGCACCTTAACCACAAAGTTCATTTCTTGCCGAAACTTCGTCATCCTCATAATCATAGATTTTTGTGCCGCGCACATGAGTTAATTTAAACATTTTGGGTTTTGAAAACAGAATTTGTATTGACATTCTATCTATAAATAAATTATGCAGATTATTTTACTGAGAACCTGAACCGATAACTGTGGGTACATCATCATTTAAATTCATATCGTCTCCCGGTGAATATAAGCCTAAAGCAGAACGTTCGGGCAAACCAGGTATCGCACGATCATTGGTATCATCATCCTCATCATCATGACTGTCAGAGTCATCGCTATCATCGTTACCTAAATACCAAATTTATTATATCATATTAAAGTACACCTTAATATTGTAAATTACCGTCCTCATCGTCTGTTTCTAAACCAGGCATTGTTAAAACTTTACCCAGAGGATGTAAATCGGCTGCAGCATTTTTTATTGTATCTAACTTAAAAATAATATATTACCAAAGGCTGACACTTGATTTAAAATAGGACTTTACCCAAGAATGATGTTCTCGTTCACATTTAAGTACTTCAGCCTCTTCATTTATGCAAGTATTATCAAACCATATTCGATTAGCTATTGGCGGCCGCAACGAAGGAAAAAATGGCAACATAGACATATTGTCAACTATATTTTATTTTACATACAACATAAAATTCTACTCTTTTCTCTTAATCTTTTTGAAGAAAACAATGTTTACAAAAATGCTAAATAGTAGATCCAAATTTTAATGCAGAGTTATCATTTTTCGCATTTAAAATTACTAAACGTTGTTTGTTTGTTGGTTTTGTGTGTGATGCTAAAGCATTTTCATATGTCAAATGAATATAATGCAACGAATAAGAAATTAAATTTTTATCGAGGAATTCTTTTATCATCATATTCGTCGTATAAACATCAATGAAAAGCAAGTTTTTTTTGGTTTAATTATTACTAGTAATAATAATATAAAATCCACAAATTACATTATGGTGGTATATGTGAACAGGCATTCCGGTACAGCTGTTTACAACTTTGCATACCGTCATTTATTTCTGATTAAAACGTATTTGCTGTAAACAACATATTATTAAATATTAACTTAATTTTTAAAACGCTAAGATGATAGAAATTACCTGTAATGATCGCCTTGGAAAAAAGGTAAATAATATCCTTTTCTCTTACTATTTTCTTTGAAACTATGTACATTCATACCTGATGGATATGTATATTACTTTTAGGTTCGAGTAAAGTGTAACCCAGACGACACTATTGGTGATCTTAAGAAATTGATTGCTGCGCAAACTGGAACAAAATATGATAAAATCGTTCTAAAAAAATGGTATACAATCTATAAGGATAATATCAAACTTTCCGACTGTACGTATTACAAAAGCTATAAAAAGTTTTTGCTTAATTTTGTGTTTGTTGCTTGCAGATGAAATCCACGATGGTATGAACTTGGAACTATACTATCAATAAGTAAAAAAAATGTTTATCTAAATTTTAATGCTTTTATACCACTTTTCATACGGATATTAATATATTTAATAAATTTCACCTGAAGTTTTATACTGTTGATGTGATAAGATATTAGACTAGCTTTGTCTCCAAATTTAAGTACACTAAAGAAAACAATCAATTGAAATTTTTACACTTTTGAAATTTCGAATTATTGAATTAAAAACAGATTGCTGATTAGGTTGGCATTCAATGCATGATAACCTAGCAGATGTGCCAATTGCAAGCTTGAATATTTTTATCATCTTCGGTTAAAATACAATTAAATCTTTTATAGAAGAACTATATGACAGATATAATTGCAATATTAGTTAGATGACGAATGGGTGAACGTATCACTTTTTCGAATGCATTTTTAAACGATATCTCTTGTCTAAGAATTCAGGCATGCTTTAACATTATCGCTGATACAATTATTTTTCTTTATTTTATGAAGATTTGACTTTTAATATAAAAATTTACGCCATTTACATAGTTTGTATGGACAGCATATTATGAGTACGCGAATTAAATTATATATAAATTGTATTGCTATACATTCGAGGTGAATCTTAAGACGATCTTAAAAAATAACTTAGCAAGTATTATTGACCTATGTAATGTTTGCAAAACTGCTGACGTTGCATTCCGTCTGAATGTGGGAAACAAGAAAAAATACTTTTTTTTTCCTTTCCTGTCACCCTACATTTTGATAGATGAATATTAAATAGCTGAGAGGATGTAACTCCTACATCCCTTTACAAATATTCTTCTGATTTTTTTTTTATATTACATACAACTTATAGTAATTTTACGTATATTTCACATTTTATATATCCTAGTTTCCAAAATTATATACATAGACATATTAATTTCATCTTTATTTTAGTCCGTATTTCTCCTTTATAATTTCCAACTCAAAATCTGTTTTGGGTTCATTTTTTATTTTCAAGTTATTGCCAATGGCGACATGTTCCTTTTTATTAATTTTTGCAATTATCATTACGACAAAAATTATGGCAATTAGGAATGTTAAATTTATTCCATATGAAAATTTTTTATGAAATTTAAGCTCTCCTATTTCCTAAGCGTTTTCAAACATTTTTTCTTATATTGCTTTAAAGCGTTTTGGTGCAATGTTAGAATTATATCGTCTTCAAATGCTTCGATTTCAGTTTTATTATTATCATTTTCAAGTTTTTGAGATATGTATTTTCTTCGTAATCTAAAACATTATTTTCAATTTCAATTAGATGTTTTTTTAGATCATTAATTTCCATATAATATTTTTTGTGTAGGGCTAAAATCATTTTCAAATCAATTTCAATAAAATTATTAGGAATTTTTATTGCAATTATTAGTATTCCATCTTATGTGTAATGAAAATGCATTGTTTTTAGCAGATACTATGTCTTCCTTAATATATTTAATTTTTTCCTTTAGTTGTGATAGCTCAAACATTTCGTCAGCATATATAACTCTTCGAACTGTTTCGTTGTGCCTGTTTTCAAATCTGGCCATTGCTTTTTCTATATTTTCATTGTCGTATTCAATAGCCAATTTTAATATTTGAATTGATTCATTGAATTCTATATTTATGAATATTTGCTTATTCATAGTTACTTAACATTATGACTGTTTTCATCAATCACCGCAAGATGCTCAAGAAATTCCTGTCGGTCATCGCCGTCCATAACACCAGCCAGCCATTTTAGAATGTGCCCTACGAAGTTAAACATTCCTCTCCTCCCCCTAAATTCTAATGGAGTTTTGGTTTTAATTTGGATTTAATGTTTTAATTTCTGTATCCACTATTTCTCTATTTTCTATGTCTAACTTTTTTATATTATTCTCAATTTGACTTACGATATGGTTGAACTCTCTGGTGTCAATCAAATGTAAAATGTTGGAAGTATGGTTTGCCATTACTTATATCATGATTCTTCGGTTACTGAGTTAATTTGCATTATTCCTTTTATCTCGGTTGTCAGTTGTTCTTTGTATCCTAAGCTTTTATAATTTTTTATGAACCATGTTCCTCTTCTTTCCGTGTAAGATTCTCTTTTTCTGTTAAATTTCTGAATAGTATAATTATTTTTGCATCTAGTCTAGTTGTAATAGTGGTCGTTGAGCTCAGAAAATATTGCGACTTTTCCTTTATCGATGTCTTTGGACCACATTAATAACATTATCAGATTCAAGTCATGTTTATCTATAAAAATTATTTTCTTATAAAATGTGCTCGTCGTTTCGATCTCTTTAACTTCTATCAAAATTATTTGTTATTTAAAACGATTTTAAAATTTATCAATGATCGGAATGTGATCGTTACTATTTTATGTTTGAGTGTGTGCTTTCAATTAAATTTTCTTCATGAGAATGGTTAGTGTGAACCGCTAAAGAGGGTTTTGATTGCTCGTGCATCCTTCCTACATTTGCGTTCCTAATACTAAACCTTCCATTTAGAGTAAAATATAATCGATTTTTGCATCGTATTCTCCTAACTGAACTAATCATTGTTCTAATCTCAGATTTATATCTTTACCTGAACATTTTTGCTTGTAACCTCTTCAGTGGCTGATGACCCGTTTGCAGATCAAATTCCCTTACAAATATGTAAGGTCTATAATATTTCACACCCCACACTATCGCTGTTAATTCTTTTTCGATAGTGGAGTAGTTCTGTTTGTTATTATTTAATGTTTGCAAATGAAATTGGATAGCCGTCTTGGATAGCCAATTGAAAAATTACTTGTATCTGTTATAAGCTTAAAGCGTTTATTAAATTTAGGGTACCTCAAAATGGGAGGAGTTGTAAAAATATCTTTTAATTTCTCAAGAGCATCAATATAAATTGAACGTCTTGTGTTGACTTTTCCGTTTTTCTTTAAATACTTTATCATTCGGAAAGCTATTTTAGAATAATCTTTTATAATTTACGATAAAATCGTTGTCGGAAGGTTTAATTTTTAAATAACTTCAACCTTTCTTGGGTTTGGTTTTTCTCCTTGAGGTTCCAGGATATTACCGAAAGATTCAGTTTCTTTCTTCAAAAATTATATTTATTAATTGGAATTCTTAGTCCTGCGTCTTTTTGAGTCTGAAATATTGTTTTTATATTTCCAATATGCTCAATTTCTGAGGTGCTAAATATTAATATGTCGTCCAGATAAACGATACATATGTATTTTGTTTATATATTAACGCAAAACAGAGTTCATAAGACGTTGGAAAGTCGATAGATCATTTTTAAGTCCAAACGGCATTATTACAAATTCGTAATGTTCGAAGTGTGTGGAGAATGCAGTTTTCTCTTTATATCATTTTTAGTGCATCAAAATTTGACGGAAATCCTTGGCAAGATCTATAGTTGAAAAATACTGCGCTTTTACTAACTTGTCAAGAATTCCCCTTATGTTAGGAATTGGGAATTTGTCACTTTCTGTGTTCTCAATTAATCTTATATAATCGACAACAATTTGCTACTTTTTAGTGTCCGAATTGTCGATATTCTTTTGCACCGCCCATAAAGGTGAATTCCTTTCTTTCATTATATTTCCGTCTAACATTTCTTTGACCGGTTTTTTAATATCCATTTCGTGAATCTGAGGGTATCTATAAATTTTTGAATAGAGAGGTCAATTCGACGTTGTATTAATTTATTGTTTAATTCAATTGGTTGCTGAAAGCTTATGCCCTTCTTTATAGAATAATTCATTACGCAGCAACTACGCAGCAATTTTGTAATCAATTGGTATTCTTCGGAATTTAAATGAGTTCAATTTAGTTTTTGTAGATCGCTATATTCAAAAGAGCAAATTTCTTGCTATTGTATGCGTTGTAATATCCAAATGATATATTTTTTCTCAAAATGGTAATTATTCTATTCTCTACATCAATCTTAGCTTTAAGAGCGACGAGAAAACAGAGCGACCGATTAATGGTGAATAATTTTTACTGTGTATATATTTAATATATTTATATATTATATATATTTTTATATATTATATGTGTATATAATATATATATTTTTACTGTATTATATTTAATAATTAATAGCTTTCCAAGATTCCATTTTATGAATCACTTGATTAGTTCCGTTTATTGTTTTGCACCAAAGAGGTGTTAACATTTTCTTAATGGGGTACCTTTTATTATGCTTATTTCGGACCCAGTATCTCTTAGACATTTTGCGATTGCCAATTGTTACGACTACTATGGGTAATCTTGTGAGGTAGGCACCATATGAAAATTTACGTCTTCTTCCGTCAAATACGCGATATCCATCGGGTCTGTTGTTGATGCCCTGCCCATAGTATTTATAATTAAGATTTTGTTGTTGAGAATTATTTCCTCTCCAACTATTATTTGATTTGTTCTGAAGGCTACTGTTTGGCTCCTGCTAGGGTAATGAACATTTATTTGACGTTGGTTTGTAAAAATTGTAATTTTGTTTCCTATTGCATTTTATATTACTTCTATGCTTAAATGCAATGGCTCTTGTGTCGTATAATAATTTAAGTTTTGTATATTTCATAATTGTATCAACCAAGGTTTAATGTTCTCCTAGATGTACTCGTATAGGTCTATCTATTTTTTTTTATCAATATGACTACCAGATCCCTGTCGAGATTTTCTCGCTTTATACTAGGCCTAAATAGTTCTGCTAAATATATGTCATTTATTTCATATTTAGTTTTCACAAATACACTGATCGCTTATTTTTATTGTACTGCAGAAGTTGAAGATCTCCGCATACATCTTCTTTGGTGCAGCATTCTGGTTTTTATTTCCTCCCCGGAAGTATTATTTGGCAGCTCTCCCGATTTTCTACTAGGATTTCTTAAAATTTTTTTCATTTCCAACGGCCCTGATATAAAATGAGTCAGGGATTCGCGATTTCTGTTGTTTTTGGTGCTGTTGCTATTGTTGCTATTGCAGTTTTTGCTGTTGTAGCTGTTGTTACCGTTGCTGCTCTTCATGTGTTAGTTGGTGATTTTGTAGCTGTAGCTGCTAATTCTGGTGGCTAATTTTCGCCTCCTTTTGCATGAGCTTTACAATTTTTTTTTTAAATCATTTTCCATATTCATTTTATCTATTTTACTGTTTTCGTAAAATTTGTTTTTTTTTTGTTTATAACCGAATTTATGAAAATTTTATTATTATTTGCTGCAACACAACTCACTGATACACTGACTTAAGTCGTGTTCGTAACAAAATTTATTAAAATTTTATATAAAATATATAAAATATAAAATGTTTATTTTTACTAACTAAAATAATAATTTAACAAGTATTATTAAGCTATGCAATGTTGCGCTTCACCTGAATGTGGTTACCCAATTTAAAAATGTGCTGCTGCGTTTGCAAAACTGCTAACGTTGCATTCAAGAAAAATTACTTTTAGTATTTCTTGTCATCCTACATTTTGATATGTGGTAATTTTAAATAGGTGAGAGGATATAACTCGCGTGCTGCTTCATGATAAAATAATTATAAAGTAATAAAACCGATATAAAAATAAAATAAATCTATTATACAACGAGGCAAGTGGGCTCCAAACAAGGACCAAAAACAATACAATTTACAAATATAATAAATAATAATTGCTTCATTTAAAATGAGAAACTTTTGCTAAAGCCACTGATATCGGGAATTAACTTTTTCATGTTTTGTTGGAATTACCACGTAGTATTCACTTGTATTGTGTAATTGTTTAATAAGATTTTCCCAAATATTCGGAAATTAAAAGAATTAAATACAGTTAATGAACTGTGTTTGCATAACTTCCGATTATTGTAACACGCCCAATAAGGCAACCGGTCATTTCTTTCCATTACAGCCTAAAGACTGTATACATAAGCCTTTTTTTAAAAAACAGCATCGAAAAATGTTAGTTTTACTCTTTTAGTTTTAAAAAGTACCTTCAATGAAACATAAGAAGCGTATATTCTAAATAGAAAAACATTGTTTATTTACATTTACGTATAAAGTTTTTGTGTGATTTAAATAAAGATCATTGTCAAGTAATCCTCATTGGTAAAAATGTGAGTGTTATGAAATATGTGCCAAACTGACAATTAAAGAAAACTAAGAATCAAAAACTTTAAAGAAAAATTTCAATTTATATACAAAATATAAAGACTGGGTGAAGAAAATTCATAACTTGTGTCCCTTGTTGGAATTTTGTTTCTTTAATAATAATAATAAATTTTTTTATGTTAAATGATAGTGTGATCGATTATTGCAACTTTTTTGGTAAAAGCAACAGCATCGGTTGGACAAATCGTGTTTGTTCTGAAAACAAACAATTATTTGATTTTTTTATTAAAAATAAATGTAAAATATATCTATGTGTGTATATTTATGTGTCGTTTTAAAATTCATATCGTTTTGAAAAAAACGATAAAAAGAAAAAAGACTTAAAATTTTTTAGAAAATGCCCATTTGGCAACAGTAAAATTCATTTATTAAAACGCATAATCTAGTATCGCTTCTTATGTACAAACAATTCTTTTCGGCTTAAATACACAAAGCTTTCATTTCCAGAAAGCTTTCGAATAAAAGTAAAGGCCTTTGCTAACAGGTAAAGCTTTTAACATAACTTTTTGATGACTGTATTCTATAAGTTATAAAAGTTTTTTGTCCTAAATTTTATAAGGTATGCAATACATATTTACACAAACATATATATATATATAATATATATATATATACCACACACATTCATATGCAAGCAGAGATGGAGAAAATTTCCATTAACACTACGCCATACACAATTTGTTATCAAAAAATAAAACAAAATTCTGGTATCCTTGTGTAGCATTTGAAAATTCCACATCACATACACAATTATGTGTTTATTTTCTATATTAACAGGATACATCTGGAAAACACTTTCAGTCTTCTGAGAGTCTTTGAATATACAACAACGTTTTTTGAAAGCAAAATAGTAACGAAATCAAGTGAAAAGGAAATAAAAAACATAATCATATATACACACATATGTATGTATAAACAGTGAAATTTATATAAGAAGCAACAGTTGGATTTGAACTAGAGGAATGAGCACTAATAAACAGATATAAATTTATATTAAAGATAATAAAACAGCAGCAAATAAAAGTCGAGAAATTATCGCAAATATTTTAAATATAAATATATATAAATATATAATATAAAACAGTGTAACCTTTACATAAATTAAAATAGTAGTAAAATACCTTAAATTTTATATTTCTTTAAAAAAACTATTTCATGTTTATAATATAACAAGAAAGGAATTTAATACAAATATTATAACTCAGTCTGGAATGTAATTATTTCTTATATAAAAAGGCAAAAATTTAACTTAAATAAATTAATATTTTAATTTTATGTAGCATTGTTATATAAAAAGGATTAAAAGCATATATATGTATATATATAATTAAATATATACGTGTTATATTAATACCATTTATGGAACAGTGATATTTTTGATTAAGTGATGTGGATGAAGTGTTTGCTGCAAAGATTTTTGTACAAACGAAATACTGGTGTTTAAAAAGGTATGTATTAAATATGTACTGCACAAATAAATAGAAAATAACAATAAAGTTTAATATCGGATTACTTAAAAATGCGCTTCAAAATGTGCGAAACAAGACATGTTTGTCAAACAGTGTGATTAACAGACTATTCAAGGTCTGCCATATAATACAACCAATGTTTCCAGAACAATTATTTCAATTGGTGTCATATTATTTTTTTCGCAATAGAGTCACGAAAGTTGAAGCCTAGGAAAAATTAATTAATAAGTAAATAAATAGAAAAATAAAATTTTAAGCAATATTATCGAACACAATATATAATATAGTACTAAATTCAAGGCTGTTTGCAAATTTTACTTGCTCAGTGTAAGTCGCAAGTACTGTTTAAGGCCATGTTTTAATATCATATAAATGCGCGATTTGCCACATACTCGTATGGCATAAAGTATGCTGGCATAAAGTAGTGTTGCCTGTTTTGTTGATTTGCCCGCTAAGAGGAGATTTTTATTTTTGATTGGGGATTAAAAATTTGCGAAATCGTAGGAGAGCTTTTTCTGGAAAATAATTTTTTCGTTGAAACTATTATAAATCGCTTAAAATAATATATATATTTAATTCCAATCTGCTGTGGTATTTGCTTTTAAACAACAATTTATTAAATAATACACACAATGTGCGAATATGTGCTTTTTAATTATTTAAATTTAGAGTTTTGCCAAAGGCAAATGTTGGCTTTAAGCAAAATGCAAAGGCGGATGGAAGACGTGCAAAACTTAATCAAGTATACTTAATGGTGCCGGAAATTAAATATGTAGAAGTTACAAACTTATATACACTTCCCTCTTTCCTTTTGGGATCGAGAAGGCTGTAAACAAATTAGTGTAAATTTTTCCTTGGAAACATTATTTTCTTAAATGGCAATGAATAAGGCATTTTTGCCGATTCGAAAATTTAACATTAGAGAGAAGGTCTAAAAGGAACTGGCATACATGGGATGAAGTAAATGTTTGCGAAGTTTCTAAGCGATCAGAGCAGTGAGCAACTTGAGGCTGTGTAATTATGGTTGCGGGAGGCATCTACAACATAAATACACTTTCTTAGATTTTTATCGATAACAAATTTAATAACGACACAGTTTTGTTGTTGAAAATTGCTGCTGCGCACTATACATTTGTCTAGCATATACAAAACCACTTAACCAAAAAAGCAATTCTTGTTTGCGTCGAAGGAGATATAGTGCCGTTGAAAGAAACTACTTATGTTTTTTTTTTTTTGGAAAAGATTTACATTA
This sequence comes from Ormia ochracea, assembly GCA_963402855.1. NCBI lineage: Eukaryota > Metazoa > Arthropoda > Insecta > Diptera > Tachinidae > Ormia > Ormia ochracea. The sequence continues at coordinate 30,676,375 of OY727107.1, read as the reverse complement.
AATATCGAATATGTACTGCTATTGTGCCCGAAATAGTAATATTATTATCTGCACAAACTTATTCATGCATGCGATTACTACGTGTCTACACCGTTAAAGTAATATGGAAAGACCCTAAAAAATTTCATACAAATTTCAAGTGTTTTCAACAGATGATTTTCTAATTCGCCATTTATTGGTGAATTTTTGTACTCATAAAACTTACAAAAAATATAATTTAAAAATATTCATTAAATTTTTTTTTGTTTTCTTGAAAAGTAAGAAAATATTAGTAAATCCATTTCTATAATAAAGTATAATTTTAATGAGATTTGTTATTACTTCTATCTAAAGTAATGGGAATAAAAAACAATTGTTGATTATTGCATTATACAGCTTCATGATTTTACAATCTTGCTATGAAGTGAAATATATGTATCCAGATAAGCAACTTAGGACAATATCCTTTGTCAATTATATTAGTAATTCAATAAAAAGAATAACAATAATTTTATAATAATTTTTTATTTTTACTTGTTGTCTTCTTATTAACATTTTTTTTATATTCTTACAAAATTATTTGAATTCCATTGTATTCATTTCACTTTCTTTCGCGCAGTTTAGTTTTGTAATTTTAAGTAAGCTGATAGAAATTTGAATAATTTAAGCTAAAAGTTTCTAATGAATCAGAGTTGATTCAAACTGAATAATCCAAACTTTATGTACTTATAATGAAATATATATATGTATATATTCATTTTACGCGGTTCACATCGCTCGTGATAGCGCATGCCTTTAATTAACTTTTACTTTAACTTTGGTAATCAAATTTGGTGTGAGTGAGCGAAGAAAACGTCATTTAAAATCACACAAGCCCATGTTGTCAACTTGAAATAACTTTAGAGGAGAAGCAAAATGCTTCTGTATTGAAAAAAAGACAAATTTGTTAATGGTGGAACACGGCGTTAATCATATAAATTATTTCGATTTATCACAGAGTTTCTTTTTGTTTTAACACAAAATATTTCTGTGGTTAATGTGCAGTCAAATTTTCATTTTCTATTTATGTTATGTATGGAGCTGCGAAATTTATCGCTTAAAATGAGATTTTAAGCCAATGCGAAAGATTTAGCAGATCAATGAATTTCGTTTCATGTTAGGTCCTTTATAGCATAAGCAATTTCGCCTCATGTGGGTCTCTTTATAGAACACGCTTTTACTTATTTCAGATTCCCTCCAAGTAATTTAAAAATTCTGTAGTGGACGGCATACATAGAAATATTAATTTCCGAAAAGTTACAAATTCATATGATACAAAAGAGACGTGATCTTGTTTTTTAAAATAATTTTTGATAACTTTTAAAGTTCATATTCTAAAGTTATACAGCATGCAGATATACGAGACTGAGGTGAAAAATTTCCGCCCTGATAAAGAAGAACAACTTGTTTTGGACTGTTTTTTCGTTTTATTTTTCAAACAAAGTTCGTCAAACACTTCGAAATACTCATTAACAGCATCGTTACTTCCCTGTTGCTCTTAAAGTTTTCACCTCCAAGCAATTTTTTACAACAGCGTCATTAAAAAATGTTTGGTTGAGACATGTATCATCTCATCTTTGTATTTTAGAAAATATTTAACTTTTTAAAAAACTTAAAGTGAGATATGTATTTTTTAATTAGCCCATCTGTTCTTTTGATAATTTTAGGAATAATTATATTTAGAGTAAAAACAATTATGATTTGCATTCTAGAACTAGAATTTTATATATTGTTTTAAAAGTTTGTTTTTATTTACATTTTAATACTTTATCTTATAATTTTAAATTATTAGTTAATTTGTTTATATTAATGCCAATTTCTTAAAGTAATATTTTAAAGTAGAATGTTCGCAAAATCTGTGTTTGTTTACCGAATACTCATAACACTAATTTTTAAAAATTAATAAAAATTGCATTTGCTATTTATAATTTTTAAATTTGTATACATATGAAAATGATTCTTTTAATGAATCTTATTTTCTTAATTTCTAATTTTTATCAACGAAAGATGTCGTATTTTGAGTTTTCAATAAATTTTAATTAAAATAATTATTTTATTATTGTACGTAAACAATTATTTTTTTGAATTTTAAAATAATGAAATAATTCATTTAATTAATGAAAACTTTTAATTAATTTATATCAATTAATATGTTCTAATGTAAAGTTTATTCAATACATGTAGTGGGGAAAGGCGGAATTTCAAAATGAACTTTTAATAAACTTTTGATTTTATGATGTAGTGAACTCCATTTGTGAAGCGTCATTGTTATTCTAAATTTTTATATTTTTCAATTTAAAGGTAAGCGAATTTAGGAAACGTTAAAAAAATATTCATTACCTTGTTAAAAAACTTTATTAATGGGTTTCAATTTATATTAATTGTTATTGTTTCGGTATTGGTATAGCGTACCCTATATTATATTATTTTAGATTTATGCAATTTATTCAAATACTATATATCATTAATAAAAGAAATTTTCAAATTTACTTGGAATCCATTCATTTTTATAGCTTCTTAAATACTTTATAAATAAGAGAGAGATAAAATTTAAATATATGCTTATCTGAAATTAGAAATGTGCACAGTCATGACACACTGAATTTATTTTGACGCCTAACATATCAGGTTTGTGGCATATTAACCCATAATGCGATGCAATGGAGGGTAATTAATACTTAACAAGTTGCGTTTCGAATACGAAATGGCTTCAGCATGACGAGAAATGCTTTTAATGCTTGTCTTATGTCGGTCTTTAGTTGGTGGGTGTTCACATTGGCTAATTGGTTGTCGTTTGTTTTGATTAATAGCGTTTTTATTTTTGCTTGATAAATTGCTCGAAGGACTTAACGCATCTGTGCTGACAGATGAATTTGTTTCTGATACAAAAAGCACCTGCATTAATATGTTTTAATAAAAATAAGGGCGCAAAACTTGGAGAGTAATTGCAAATTTTGTTATGCTGGAAAATATAGAGTGCTCGCCGGGAAGGTATGCATACAGCATTTCAGTGAACATTAGTCTTGACAGTTGATATTTGACCGACGTGAAGTAGAGAAGAGGCAAATTTATTATGGAAATATATTCGGTAAACGAACCTGTTTTAATAATTAAAACATTTTAGCAAATTCAGTCATCGATTACTGTGACGATGAGAAAGTTGCGTGAAATTTTTATAAGAAACAGAGTGCCTTTTTAATAAAGAAGGACTGTAGGTGATAGATGGAAGCCTGGACCACAGGATTTGCAAGATCAGCCGAAAACATTACTCTCGATCAAGACTATGTTCAAAATCTATTTAGCTCAATTCGGAGTTGTGCACACTAGTTTGGTCTTCAAAGAACAACTTTGGACGCAATTTTGCACAATCATTGCATCTTACTCTTTTGAAACTACTGTGATTGAAGACTTTTTAATGCCATAGCCGCATGCTTTGGAATTGATTAACATTTGGTTGCAAGAAGATGGTGCCTCATTGCATACAAGCAGGAATACAGTGGAAAAACTGCGAGGTCTCTTCAAGAATCCACTTAAGAGAAATGGTGATGGTGATTCGCCTGCACGGTCGCATGATTTGACTGATCCCTACTTCTTTTTGTGGGGATCCCTGAAAACCAATGTTTATGCAAACACACCAGAAACACTTCTACAACTCAATAAAATTTGTGAGAATGTAATAAAAAATGTTTTCAGAAGACCTATTTGTGAGGCTAACATATCTCACACATAATGGGCGGCATTAAATAAAACATTTATCAATATATTCATCATCTTTCTTTTGAACAAAAATTATGAACAAACAAAGTTGTATACCTTCCCAGCGGACACCCTATACATAGACATGAATCTAACTCTTTTTGCTATACCGATGTGCTATTATAGAAAGTATCAAATGACTTTGAATTAATATTAATTGTAAGCTCTCTAATTCAATTAAATTTTATTAAGAAATAAAACAATAAGAAAAAAAAATAAAAATATATATTAAAATATTTAATTCCGATTAACTGCAGCAAAAATGGCGTAAAATGCGGTTGGAACAGTTACTAAAATTATTACGTAGATTTAATGTAATACGGTAGTTAACAAGTTGAGCTTTTTAGCAATAATGTAACCATTCTAGTTTTAATACTAAGTCAGTGATAGCATCTCAATAACCGGTAATACAATAGTGATCCATGCTTGTAGCAAATACAACAATGCTATGAAAAATAATTTACAATAACAATAAACACTACCAGCAATACAATTCTGACTTCATATGGGAAATTGTAAACAAAACTGCACAATGTTTTTAAAATTCATATCTTAATGACTGATTTTCGCTTAATACGCTCTTTTCCTATAGTAGTCTAAGAATTAATTTTTTTCTTGTCTGGCTATATATATAAATATACATATGCTTATACATTGTAAGCTTAATGTTAGTTTCGTATATGCATACATATTAGCGGCAATCAGTGGTTGAATTAGAACAAAAAAATATAAAGAACATGACTTTTTTAATTAATAAATTTATACTTGCCAAAAAAAAAAGTGAATATACTTCACTCTAAACGCACCAAACATTGCACAGTTGCAATCAAGCAGTCGCAATAAAACTACACGAAACTGACGAAGTGTGTCAGCATAAAATACTCCGAAAAGTATGCTGTAGTTTTTACATAAAATAAAAAAGGAAATGTTATTACTCATACGCCACTATAGACAATATTTTTTAGTTTTCTAACAAAAAAAATACAATTTTGCTAATATTGAAAAACATATTTAAGACGAATTCAATGCTACTTTTAAAGCTCATGAGACTTTTCATTTCAAGACGATTGATTGAGTGTATCTGGAAATATATATTTTTAATATAAATAAAATAAATTGTGAATAAAAAGTAAGGCAAGAGGAACAGGATGCGAAAGGCTGAAATTTGGAAAATATTAATTAAAACAATTTAGTTTTGTTAGATAATTATTGTAAGATGCAGTGTGTTTTGCAGAACTTGCAGGCATACTTTTTATAAATTTACTGGCAGAAGATTTAGTACATATTTTAGCGAGCTGCATTAATTTCCACAGTAAGTATAGAAAAAATTATAAAAAAAAAATATTTTGAAAAATAATCACTTATAACTTTTTAATTACATCCAGTTTTCATGTAAAAGGGCTTAGAAGTATAGAGAACGTATTTTATGGGTTTTCTTTGCAGTATTTTATAAATTTCTAAGCTAAGCCAATAATTTATAAAGTTCAATTTGAATATCCTGAAGAAAAATAAAAAAAATCGTTAAAATATTATAAATTCATGTTTTCCCCTTTTTTTAACTGAGTTTTTAACTTTTTGAGGTTTTTATGTTTTATTTTCTTCTTTGTTCGCGCGATGTTATAAATAATATTACTTTAGATCTGCATAATCAGTACAATACCATTATAACCCAATCCATTTTCTTCAACAGATACCATGTATAATTGAATGTATTTTTTATGCTGAAGTTGTAAACGCAGCACTTAAAATTAATGTTGCCTAATTAGAACGAGAAATTACAGAAATATTCTTAAGTTAGAAGTATATTTTTCATACATAGAAAATAGTTTTTTATTTGCAATCTATCCATTTAGGATGATAAGCAAATTATTAAAGCCTTATTGATAATATTTCCTATTTATAATTACTGATTTTTAGAAATTTTATATACAATTTATGCTAATATTGTAATTATGAAATTATTAATTATATCCAAGAAAGTATTTAACTTTCACTTCCAAATGGCAGAAGTATAGATATGATGCCTATGAAGTCCTCTTTTTCCTTCTGAATCATCAGGAAGAGTTATTACTAATGAGTTGATATGCTTATAGAGGCGATCTAAATATTCATTTCTGAGACTCTTTGCAGATTGAATTATTCGACATGTTTTATGGAGCATTGATAATTGATCTCATAGTTCTAAACTGATATTTTTGTAGTATATAGAAGATTATATTGACTTAAAAAAATTGTTTTAAAAATTAGTGTATTGAAAAATGTTCATTTATTTTAAGCACGAAATTAAGAATTTTTATACTCTTTCATGGATAGATTTGGCTTTTGAAATTTATACTTTCATTCTTGTATGTGCACTCTCAAAAATAGGATCTTGATGAATTTATCAATAATTCGGGAAAAATTTCGATTTTCAGGAGATTTGTCCATGATCACATTGTGGAAAGTAATTAAACGCATTAGTAGATCTTCAATTAAAAAGAAATAAATAAATTGAAAGGACATCTTAAATAATAATAAAGTTCATCAAATCACTATTTTGCATTTTCTTTTCAATTTTTGTCTAACAAATACATTTATTCTCCGCCAATGGTTGAGTAATTGTATGATGACTATAGGAAAAATAAAATTGATTGTAGAAAATAACTGGTTTATATGGTGAAATAATCATTTCCAATGCATTTTTAATATTAATAGAATTAACTATTAGTTTAATAATTCCCGTAATTAAAAGAAAATGTTAAAATATATTCAGATCGGAAAAAATTGGTTTATTGTATAGGTTTTTAAAGTTTTCCAAATTTTAATACAATTTTGCTTTGGTTATTTTCAATAGACTTTTGGAATTAGGGGCTTAGCATAGCAAGTTTTTGGAATTATCCTACAGAACTGTTTGGTTTAAGGTCTAGTGATATGCATCTGCAACAGCTTAACTGCGCACCCACTAAAATAAATGATCATAAAAGAATTACAAATAATAAATAATTTTGTGAAAGTCTATAAGTTTTTTGCCTAATAAATCGTGCAAAGAACCAGACCAGATTTTCAGACCAGACCAGACGTAATTTTCCGCATGTATTAAATGCATGCATACTTCAACTATTTTTTTTTTCAATATTATTCATTAAAGCCATCAATAATTTTACAAATTATTATTACATAAATATATATATTATATAGTATATAATAAAATTAATTTTGTTTAATTGAAACTTTTACACAAATCAGATATCATGCAAGAAAACAGGTATAGTGCGCCCACCATTAAAGCGATTTTAATGAATAAAAACATTTTAAATTGCAAAAGCAAAAATAGGATAGAATAGAAAATTGTTGGATGTTGCTGTTTAAATAAAATGTGTTTGCCCAACCAAAAATTGAAATCATATAAAAATTTTTTAGTGTTCAATAATTTGTCACTACAGAATTGGTTTTAAATGGAACTTCTAAAAAGAGTGTTAACATGATTTAAAATTGTGTTTTAATTTTCATTTTTAATATAATTATTGTATTTATTACTTTTATTAGTATTTAGTAAATATCAAATATCAATTCCACCAATGTAATTGCATCTTTTGCATTTTGAACTGTAGACAGTTTAATGTTTCATCATACAGGCATAAAAAGTGACAATTCCAATCAACATTCTCTTTTTAAGGCTCTAAGACTATAAAAAGGAGTAAAAGATCAATTGAAACAATTGGAAAACTTCTGCACTGAAATTTTTTAGTAATCACACTACAAACGAATTAATTAAATTTTAGCATGCTCAATAAAAATATAGCCTTTTCATTATGTTTTTTTTGCGACTTATTATTGTCTATAATTCTTAATTAACGTACATAAATCAGCTTTCCCTTTACTAAACATGTGCACAATAAAAGTCATAGAACTTTGCCGCGATTTGTTGCATACTTCCATGTCTATACAAAATCAAAAATCAGAATTTGTCTCACAGTTACAACGTAGTGTAAAAGAAGTATTTGCGTCTTCTTTATTTGCTCAACAATCTATATGTATAAAATCTCATCGACACTCACAAAGAGTAATTAAATTATTTATTTACTTTCCCATTTGGTTAATTTTTATGAACTTTTGGTAAAGAGAAATATGTAGTTTGCTTGTGGCAACATTGAGGTTCTTGCAACCACATCTTCGCGCAAATTATTTCAATTGCGTAACAGTGAGCTTTTGAATTGAAACTTTTCACATACTTCGTAATAAATACAATTTTCTCGATTGCAATCCATTCCCAAACATTTTGGAATTAATTTTTTTTTGTTTTTAGGAAATTGCTAATGTGCTTTTTACTAATATGCTTTTACTACTACTGTTTTTTACTTCAGGTATTTCAGTGGTATGTGTGTATTTGTTTCACACATGGAAAAAGCTCAAAGAAAGTAAAATATATAAACTAAAAATAAAAATCTAGAATGTGGTGGAAAATTATAAAGCCACTCAGTTGCGAAAGAATGAGAAATATAAACAAAAATTTATAGTGTTTTTTAAAATACATTGAAGATTTCCAAAGATTATGTAAAACTTATTTCATCTGCTAAAAATATTTAAATTAAAGTAATCTAGTAATCTTGTTTAAATAAAAGTAAAAAAGTTTTGGGAACATCTGGCAAAACGTTTTAAGTTTGCAAACGATTATACAGAATCCATTTAACGTTATTAATGCCACTAGCGTAATAGTAAAGAGAAGTAATAAAACTGAAAAGAAATATCTGTGCTGGACACCGATTCCGCAAACGAAAGTACAACAAAGAAGGTTATTTATAATGAATAACATCGCCTATGTTTAAATAAGGGATAGTATATAATATACACACTTTAGGAGTTGTCTATCTATTTTATTCCTCTTGTTTTTCTTTTGATACGAAGACCTTCCATTACTGTGTGTAAAGATTAATGACTCACAGTTTCCACACAATAATTTTCTCATTAAGTTAGTATTTCAATCGGTTTCATTTGGCATGTAAATGAATTATGAAATGCTTCTTTTGAGATACTAAAACCAAAAAGTAAAGAAACTTAAAGCTTGGATTGCGGCTAGTCGCGTTGTATGCCATGCTACTGGAAGATAGCAAAGCTCATGTCGATTGAAAATTAGTTAATTGGTTTTTAAAATGAAAAAAGGAATATATAAAAATCATTCATCCACTAAAGCTGTTGAAAGAGTGTTATTAATTTTATGCTGGGAACAATTTGTTTAACATTTTTAAAAAAACTAAAAACTAAACATTTTAATATCTCAATTATTAATTCGTTTTAATTATTCATTTAATTACAATTTATGTTATGATTTTTTTTATGAAAAAAACATTTAACTGATTTTCGATTAATTACAATTCATATATTTTTAACTAATTCGTTAATCGCATAAATAATTATTAAAAAAATAATAAAAATAATAAAAAAATATGAATTAGTATTATTCTCTGCTATTTATTTGCGTTTGCCTTTTGTTCTTAAGTTGAAATACTTTTTCTCCGAATTTTAAATATGTGCGACTTGACAATACATTTGCCGTAACAGTTAGCGTAATTAGACACTAGAAGGAAGCCAAATACGATTTGAAATAAAAATAGTAAATTTTGTAATATTTCAGATATAAAAAAATATAAATTCACTTCTAATTCAAAATGATTTCATACTTTCCAAGAATATAACTTTTATTTTTGATTTATAATGCAAAATTTTGTGCATTATATATATATGTATATTTCTACTCCATGAAAAATTATTAAAGTTAAAATCTAATTGTTACTAGTGGACGGGTTTTCTTGTGTGCAAAAGGATATACATAATATATCGATTCTCAAAGGCATGTTTTGTTTTTAGCAGCATTTATTTTCAAGCTGGTCAATCTGCGCACACTGACCACGTCGACTAACACATATATATTTATATATGTATGTGCTGGTATATACAGGAACATAGCCAAAAGACTGATAAGTCATTTGGATTTGTAATATTTGGTTAACAGGAAGTGAAATTTATGCGAAGATAAATATTTTGTTTTTGATATTAATATACAGAATGAACATCTACTTTCTTAGCTTTTGTTGACTTTCGTTTAAAAATGATATTTGAAGACAATTTTATTCAAATTAGTTTCTACGAAATTTGAAAATCCATATTAATTTATTCCATGTTAAGAAATTCAATTTTATTATTTATAGAATGTTTTTTAACGATAGATTGGATTGGAGTGTTATTATTAAAAATATTGTATTGTATTTTGATACATGTAATGTAAATACATACGAGTATATGGTTCAGATAAAGACTTTTGTAAAAATATTTCTTAGAAGAACTATTTATCTAAATGTATATCTGTAACTTGTATATTAAATTGTTTATTTAGAAGAGAATTGTGAATACTTATGTTGAACAGTATGATTTTCTATATGCATATTTTGTTATATTTAATCATATACGAGTAATATTGATTTTTATGGTTTTAGATAAATGTGAACATTTTAGTAATTTGAAGGTAAATTAAATTTTATTATTTGATGTAATTATTCTAAACATTTGTATGAGCGGCTCGCACGGAGATCTGATGCAACTCTCTACCGTTTGAAAAAATCATAAAAATGATTCTTTAATCACAAGGAAATCATAATTTTGCGAAGTTAAAAATTAAATTAATTTTCATAAAGTTTTGCTAATCGTACGACTTGCCAACAATATCTGCTACATATTTGCATGTCTAGTCCAAACTATCATTCATTCAGCAGCCATACGATATTTGACAAATCGTTCTATTTTCCATTATAGAGAATGCTGGTATTTTCCATTGATTATAATACAATTCCAGGTATTATTAATATTAAAAACAAAAAAAAAAACTTGTAAAAAGTTTAAAAATTTAAAATAAAATTTTATGGCATTTCTTTTTTAATGTTTACCTTCTGGCCAATTTATTGAGTAGAAATTATCTTCTTGAATTAGTACCTGCTGCAATAAATATTTTGTAGGTTTATGGTTTTGTGTTCTATGTTTGTTCTGCAGGACGTATCAACTACACATCTTCTATCTCGAACAGTCCAATTTAGTGTTAATAAAATTACTTATAAGTGACTTGATTTGATTTACATTAACAATTTTCAAGAAACCAGACAAATTAAATTTAGTTAAACAGAAAACCGGACTGCTTCTGATATAGATTATCTGCATTCATTCTAGAAAACTGCTATAAACAAATTTTATATGAACACTAAACTACATTGTTTATAATATTTCTTTGTAGCAATATTTTGCCATTTATTCTCCTCGTTATATTTTGCTACACAATTTGTAGACCTGCTGAAAGCTAAAGTATATTTTTTTATACTGCTTTAGCAGTAAAACTGTTGAGACCTTTAAAACCACAGTTGTGAACATATAGTGGTTGGGTGCCGAATAAAAATCAAAAAAACACTAAATTGCGAAAATAAAATAACAAAGACCATTTTGTTTTAAGCAACTGCTCTGAAACTTTTTCTAATAATAATAATTTAGTTATTGGAGTATATCCAATGCCACTGACTGCCCACTTGACCACAAATTTTGTTATCGGATTAAAATAAATAAATTTTACACAGCATGTGTTTTTTTTTGTGTTTGTGTTTTTGGTTTGTACTTTTTTAATTTGAACTAGAATGATAAAAACTTAATAGACAAATTTCTTTACTGACATCATCATCATCAGATTTTCAATTTGCTAAGATCTTCTTATAATCAATTTCAAATTCATTCTTTAACTTTTGGCTTGAGTGTAAACAAATCAATCTTTATAAAATAATCGCCTGCAAGGCAAGTTACCCCCTGTTAGTTAATTTTTATTTAAAAAAGATTCCATAATATAAAAACAATACTTATGGTGTACGTTGGAAAGACTTACTAGTTTCATTTTTTTACAACTTTTTCCTTTTCGGATGTCATGGCTGTTTGTTACTGGAACTGCAAGATTGATGATGAGCAAGTTAACAGTTAAGCAATTTTTTAATTTGTTTAGGGTTGGAAAATATAAAAAATAAAAACGTAATACTTAACAATGTTTAGAATACAAATATACCTCTAGCAATAAGATACTGTATTTAAAATAAAAATATTTTATCATTTTAAACACATTTATTTCCTCAGCTACACTCAAATTCCTTTTACAAATGTGTATATGCTATATTTGGGCCATTCATTGCTTATACTAGTATGTGAATATGTTGAAAAAATAAAATGTTTAGATGAACCCACCCATTTCGTGTCAGTTTACGAAATTTTCAGTGAAAATTTAAATATTTGAATAAAAATTAAATAAGATTAATGCAGGAAGCCATAAGCACTAATGATGGATGTGTTCCCTCAGGCATCGACGTTCAGTTATTCCTGCAAAATAATCTTTCGAAGCTTAGCTGGCTAAACGTAAACTTTCTTTCAATTAAAGATTAATAATGTATACTTTTAAGTACAAATTACTATAATGTAACGGAAATAAGATTTGTAACTCATTTTTACTATTCGTATAGTCGCCAAGAATTAGATGAACAAATTAACATGTATCTGAGATCTAAACTGGAATATTTTTATTTTAGATATTATAATTAAAACTATGTTTTATTGTTAATATAAAAAAATTTTTTTTTCTAAATTCAAGTTTTATTATATGTCTATTTAAACATTTGCGTTCGATATTTCGTTAACGATTTTTTAACATCTTCAGGTTTGTCCAGTTAAACTTGCCATTATATATTAACTACGGTTTTTACTTTTATGTCTTTTCGAGTTACTAACATATTGATATTTCTTTTCCAGCAAGAAATTGTGTGAGAAATCGACCAAGCAATGCTCAAGTAAATTTTTTTTCCTCAAATTCAATTCTTTAAATCCCACTCCGTTTTATTCAATTTTTTTTCTATTAAAAAAAAAAGAATTTTTCTTTATTTTGTGTAATTTAATTCATTCGCTTCACTTAGTTTCTTCTGGAAATAACTTTTTTGTCCTTTGCAAGTCTGGGTGAAATCAACTAAATATATTTTTTCCCATCCATTTTGCCATTTTCCTTTACAGATAACTGTGTGTAAAATACCAAAAAGCTTTACAATTTCATGAAAACAAAAACCAAAGAAAAAAGATTTTATCGGAGTCATTATCAATTCAAAACGTACATTCTGGACCTACCTTGAAATCCTAAATTTTTATTTCAGATAGAAAACATTTAACACGACTGACTAGCCGCAAAGAAAACTCTCAAATTTTAGATAGATTTCCCCATATGCATTGGCAATATATTTTATTTTCAATCTTGGTAGTTTTGATAGTAACATCGACTTTTGAATTGTTTGCGATTTCAAATAATTTAAGAATTTTAAGAGCCGTTAAGTTAAATACGTATTTGGTTATCTGCCGTTCAACAAGTGGACAAAAAAGAAACGAATTTTTACCTTCTTTTTATAAAATTATATTTCCTTGACCATTCCTAACTTTGAGGCATAATAAGTCGTACATTTTCTGACATATTTATTTCAGTAATTTGAAACGTATATGATATATTTTTACACACAAAGTGTTTAACTTTATTTCAATACAATGCTAGAATTGATTACATTTTGTAGATAAGTTAAATCAATAACTTGCTGCCAATTTATTGCGATTTAATTTGCAACATATTTATGTGTACGTACTCTGTATACTCACAATATTTCTACAAGCAAAGAGGAATAAAACTGGCCAAATTAGTTAAATTGATTAAAGCCAAAAAAAATTATTGAAGAAACCAAATCTTTAGATTGGCTGTGCTCAGCAACGTTATCAAATTGTGTGGGTATGTATCCATACAGGTAATTTCTCCTTGTAGCAGATGTATTAAAGGAGCACTCACAATGAACTCTGCTGAAACTCATATGTGAGAGCGAGTAATGTGTTGTGCTTATTCAGTATAGCGTACCTGCAACTTCTACACAAATATTTAATTGGCCTCTTCTACAACCGGCTTACATGATTCATAGGTATAGCGATATGCGAACGAACATTTCTTATTGCAATAAAATGATACGAAGATGAAGATAATTTTAGCATGTTTTCGATCTTTTTAAGACCATGATTCACTATCACGCGCAATCGCACGATTTGTTAAATATGACAAGTAATATATCTCCTCAAATAAAGAGGAGATATACGTTAGAAATTTTACATATTATAAAAGAATCACTTGCACAAAGAAGTAACTATAAAACAGGCACATTAAATGCTGCTCATTGTAATAAATAACACTCTTGTATTTAAAAATATTTTTTTCATTAATTAATTTTCATTTAAATATTATGTATTTATAATTCCTGAAAAAGTCGAAAAAAGTCTTGAGGAAATATTAAAAAGAAAATAAAAGTAAAATTTATTTTTTTTTTAATAAAATAAGCAAGTAATCTTAAATCTGATTAATAGACAAAAATTACTATGCGTAAAATTATAAATTACATTTCGAAGTGCGTTGAGTATATTTTCGCTCGAAAATTACTGGTTTTCGAAATTTATTTCTCGATTGCGTAAAAGGGATTAACATTGGACACGCTTGTTGAATTTTTAGTCTTTGAGAGAAATTTTCGTTTAATGAACCTAAATATAAAAAAACGGATTTTAAAAGGAACTTCCTCTTCAAGTACCAATTAATAGGAAAAGTTATTTAATAACCTTTATTCCCAAGAAATTTAATGATAAATTGTTGAAAATCTGGTTGTATTTTAGAAATAATTTTGTAAAATAAGAGATGCCTTTCCTGTCGTGCTAGAATAAATATTCCACATTTTAATTAGATACATTTCGCAGCGCACACAAGCACTCATGATACATATGTATGAATGTATATACGAGACTGTGAAATATTGAAAAAGTACAGTACTAAGCCTTGGAATTCTTCAAAACATTTTAGATTATGTCAGGATTAAGTAGAAGTAAACAAAACTTGACAGTTCTTACACCTCACTTGATGTTAAAAGTAGTTGAATATTTTTACATTCACACAGAAAATAAAAGGAATAATGTTAGATGATGCTCGCAGGCGTACAATTTTGTAGCGAAGTTGTTGTTGTTCTTGGTAGAACTCTAATAAAAGCATTCATTTTGCTAAGGATTTAAATCACTTAAACACAATCAAACTTACAGAGGCATAACGTTGGAAAAATTCAACTGCGTATTATCAACTTCGTTGCCGTCTACACTCCGGAATAATTTTCAATGTCACATTACGGTAGTGGTATATTGAATAGCACCGCCAACTTCAGGCCAAACTTTTATTATACATAAAGGCCTCATTAATTTCTCTGCTGTTCGCGCTAAAATAAATATTTTGTCATTATGTCAGCTGTGAAGGAATCAGCTGTTTATTAATTAAATTGAAATAAAAACAAAATAGGAACATTATATTGTAAAAATTATTTTGCATTTTATTTTCAACAAAATTTTTTTTGCAACAGAACACCAATTGTGCCTTAACAGCTGTAATTTTTAATAAAATTTATATTTAATTCTTAATTTAACTTTAATTTACGGGAATTCACAACATTTCTAATAATTTAAACAAAATTTCTAATTATTTTTTTATTTGCAGTTGGTAAAATGAGTACAGGAATCAGATGTTCCTCTCAAATAATCAATTTAAATATATTTTGAATAAATTTTTGGGAATTTAGTGCGTATCAATAATTTTAAATATTAATTGTTTTGAGTTACTTTGGGATTTTATTAAACCCATTTAAAGAACAGGACTCTTATTCCGATTTTGTACTGTAACCTCTTACAATTTAAATAATCCCTCCATCACCATCACTATTATCACTATTCCTGCTTTAAGGAATTAATATCAGCGTGTTGCTTTATTTAACTTAATAAAGTAGCGAAAAGTTTTTCGTGATTGCAATCGGTTACTCTTTCAGTTCTTGTCTAATAAGTTGCAGTAAGATTTCTTATACTTTTTCGTTTACAGACTATTTATCTAAATACGAACAACAGGTTTCTTTTAAACTTTATATTTAAAAGATGTAAATAAAATGTTAGATTTTTGTTATTGCTTGCATAATGAATGTTTAAAAACAGTTGTTTCTCGCATTTAGATAAACATGCAGTAACTGCTGCGTGTGCGCGTTTAATGAACATTATTTGCAATAATTTGTTATATCCTTAGAAGATATCTAAAAAAATAAATAGTACGCACACAATGGAAAAATTATTTGCATTGTAATTTAAAAGGCGTATTAGAAAAGAAAATAAAAAACGTATAATAAAAAGTTACAAAAAAACTAAATTTTAATTAATTCTCTTTAAGAAAAGTTTTTCATTTACTTTTTCTTCAACTTTGGATTACTTTGTCGAAATAAAGAAATATCACAAAAAAGCTTTTAGCAAATACTCAACAACGTTGTGCAAAAGTCTTTAAAGTTCCTTCGAATACAAAATTTAAAACATTTTGCTTTTATTGGAGCGCACATACTTAAACAGTACAATACAATACTTAGCCAGTCTTTGGCAAATTTTTCTCTGGAAAATAAATACTAAATCTTAATTTTTCTTCTATGTGTTCTCGTTAGAAATGTGTAAATATAATAAAATTACGCTTGATGTACTTAACATTTGCCTGAAATGTTTTTTCTTCCTTATGTAAGAATTTCTATGAACGACATTTGTAGAATTACTTCTATTTCCTAATAGAATAATTTATTTATTCTTTATTAGATGTATGTATTCACTTATGATGTTTTGCATTTGTAAGTACGAATTAAATTTATATAATTTGCATTAATCGGCAAATCTGTAAAGCAATTTATGTAATAGATACATACATACATATAACTCTGTATGGGATAGAATCTATGGGTGTAATTGTCGAAGGTGTAAGAATATATTTTACAAATAATGTGTGTTGTTGCGCAGTGAGCGTATTACCAAAAAAAAAGTTAAATCAATTTACAATTTCTAAAACGACTAATAATTTAAAAATACAATGGTGTACCTGTTTACCATTCGTAGTATTCTGCCATGCATACAAGTAGTTAAAAAATATTCACCCCTATTCTGCGTTTCGATTAAGTCTCCGCATTTAGTTCCGTTGCGATCGAAAATTGGTATTCTGCAATTGATATTGGTATAAACGGAATCGAAAGAAAAAGAAGAAGATAACAATGTTTACAAAAGTAATAGCATCACTGTGGAATGTTGAAATGAAATAGGAAAATAAGTAAGTTTGTTATCATTTTCATAAACGTATGTTAAATTTAATGCAAAAAGTTTATTTATACATAATAAAAATAAGTTGTTGATAAACAGAGTAAGGTGTAAGGTTGATAGACAGTTTTTCTCGTGAGATGCAGTAAAATTCTATGACTTCTTACTTCATACTGCTCTGGTGTTGTTGTTTTTGACCTGTACCATTATTAAATATTAATTTAATTAAATAAATTAATTAAAAATATTTTGAAGTGTTTTTTTAATCGCTTCTGAGCATTTTATTTCATTTTCTACTTAAATTTTTTCAATTTTAAAGTTTTTAACTAAAAAACACAGATAAAAAAACTCCTCCGTTAACAAAAACTCAACTAAGAAAAACGGTGCTCCGATCGTAATGCAGAATACATACAATCGAAAGAAACTGAGCGGAATCGAAATGCAGAATACCAAAGTTGACAGATGGAGAAAATTTCGATTCAAATTGAAACGCAGAATAGCCCCAATTATATAAAACTATGTAAAATATTTAAAAAAATTATTGTATCCTGAGCTGGAGCAGTCAAAATATAAAGAACTCTCACACTTTTTACTAAAGTGCTTTAAAATATCATGTGTTAGTTGTTGTTGGGGGCATTCAGTACTGAAGTATACATCTGAGACGATACACATTCGCATGTTCATCTGTGGTAGTATTTCATCCGCAAAGTAAAAGAAATTAATAAAATAATACGACGTAACCCAATAACAGCGCCAAGTTTGCCACTAGAATAATATTTTTAATTTTTATGAGGTCGGCAAGTGTGCTAATTTCTGTTCAATCGGCAAACAATTATGTCTGGTTAATTCCTTAGAATTAGAAGTACATACATAAATAATATTTGAAAAATCTTTTAGAAAAATATGCAAATTGCTGTAATGCTTCTAAATCAGAGTATATTCTTGTTCAAAAACATTTTTTCTTCTTGTAGTTAAAATTTTCATACTGGTAAATAAAACAAAAGCAACAAACTAAAAGCGATATAATAAGTAGACCAAAACACCATCTGAATAATTTATTTTTTTTTTTTAACCAACTCCACCTGCAAAGCTTTTGGCTTGTCCGCAGGAAAACACCCAGGGTCTAGGCAGGAATCGAACCCGCGACCTCCGCTTCATTAGGCTGAGCATTATTCACTCGCCTACGAACCCTTATATAATTCGAATAACGAAAAAAGGAACCCTTTTTAATGAAGCTAATTTTTTTTACGACTTTAATAAAACGAACCCAGAAGATACATTTTTTTTCTCATTCGTAGTAGTACACCTTTACTCACACTCATTATAAAATTGAAATATTTTTTTGATGAAGACTACCAAAGTGTGAACGGTGAATACAGTTTAAAGAAACAAAAGTGATAAGCTTAGCATTAAGACTCGACGTGCCTGAACACAGTGTCAGAGTAGAGAGAATTCCAAAATATAGAGAGAATCATGAGAGAAAAAATGATTTTTTTTTTCACATGAAGATACCACGTTCCGGATACATACATACATATGTACATACATCATATATAACCCGATCTCATAGTGGCAAAGTCATTAAAAAAATGTTATAATTCGTTAATTATAAGGTTTCTGTTTGTGCGCCGCGGCTTGGATATTGGATATTGTAGATATTAAGTAATAGGAACCACAAGTTTCGGAAAAAGCTTCTTGGCAAATTACTGTTTTTTGATACCTAGCCTTTTGCAGTCGGTGTATATTGGTTTGTCTATTTATTATTGTTAAGTTTGTGTATGCGTTAGGCAGTTTTATGCATGTACATCGTACAAGTATATGTAACTTTTTGTACACACATATATTTTCAGTATCACTTCGAAAGGCACACTGAATTTCACAGAAAACTTTCAATTTCTACTTTAGCCAAATAATTTTTAATTTTGTTTTTTTTTTTATTATCACCTTTATTATCATAAGGCAAGATATGAATAGCAATACATTTAATTGATTCTGCAGTTGTTTTATTAAAAAGTTAACTTATTTAGAACAAATGACCCAACGCAAGTTACAATCTTAATTTCACTGGGTAGTTCACACGATGCTTTCTTCCTTTTATGTTGCTCGTTTCGCTTTACCTTCGCGAAAACTTAAACTTGTCTGTCATTTTTACACCATCGTCTTGCCACTGATGAGGTGAAAAACCCAGCGCGCTGCGGTCGTTAAGTTGAGCGACCCTGCTTAGTTTAGCAGGAGTGCTCATTTCAGGCGTACAAAGTTTCCAATGGCATGAACATTTATGACCAAAATTAAGACTTGAATAACTTTAATTCACATGACGAATTAAATAACTCTGCATCATTATCCTGATGTTAACAATAGTTTTTTAAATTAAAAAAAAATCAATGAAATGCAAAGAAATGAGGCTATTTTATTCCACTTATCAAGTGAAATATTTCCATATACATACATATATATATATATATATTTTAACTGTAATTAAAGTTACCTGCAAGTAATTGTTGATTGTAAGCAAGTGTATGTACACGTATAGTCAGCTAAATAATTATTAAATTTGTCAAATTTGACATGTGAGCTGAAAAAGTACTGTAGTGTGACTTAAAAATGTGCAATTTGTTTGCGTTTGACAAATCCCACGATTTGCAACAATTTATGAAAATTTTCGTAAAATTATACTTTTCGTACGATCAGACTTGCTTTTACTTCAAGTAACTGAATAAAAAAGAGAAGACAACAAAACAACATGCAAAACAAGAAAAAACTTTGAAAAATGTTATGTTTTTAAAAATTTATTTTTCTTTTTTAATTTTAATAATTTTGAAAATTACATATGGTGTTTTAATTTTTGCAAAATTTACTTTTTAATATTTTTTTAATATTTTTAAAAATGGCAATCAATTTTTCTTACAGCTCTAAATATAATAAATTATATTAAATTTCTTTCCTTCTTGGCCAATTATTTTAAATTTTAAGCGCCATTTACAGCACAGTTATCAGACGGTCACACTAGTTAATAATCCCCTGATAAAGTGGACAAAAATCCACGAAACGTAGGGATAAATGTGCAATAAAATTTAGTTTTATCGGCATAAAGAAAGTTAGGCCTTATAAGCTAAATACATGTGCAAGTGGCACATTAATAAAAAAAATATACGAAAATAATAAATTATATTTGTTTATACTTCACAAATTATAGTGTGGCACCATCAACGCCATTTTGATGCGATTTTCTAAAATAGGAAGATATCGCACTCAATCACACGACTGTGTAGGATAGTGAAACGAGGCCTTAAAATGCATAGACGGTAAAAGCTTTTTGCACATGAAACAAAAACTTTTCAGGTATCCGTGAGCTTAACACGAAAGCCAACTTTTTTAAAATCAAATTAGGATAAACAAATAAATATTTATATTTATTTTCATGCTACTGCTTTTGTATTCATTAAAAAATATAAAGTATTTTTTACAAAAAGATGACGCAGAGACGAATTTTTTTTCGCTCTCTTGAGACATACAGCTAAATTGCGCAATTTAGTGGCCAAAGCATCATTTGTACTGAGCAGAACTGAATGACATAAATAATTAAATGTAAAAAGCTGCAAAAGCGTTACACCAGCTGATCTCGTAATTTGAGAATTCAATGTTTCAACATTTTAACGCAATTGAAAAAAGTCAGCTAAGTTTGATTTAAAGAAAATAGGCTTTTTATTTATTGAATATTTTGTTAAATTTTGCAATTTTACACCGCTTTTCATACATATTTCAAATTAAATTTTATCTGTATTCAATTTGAGAACACCAAAATTCGTACACAATAAGATTTTCAATTTTTGCATAAATATTGAATTATTAATTTTATTGAAGCAACATTTTGTTACATGATAGTGCGGATGCAATAAATGCTGCAAGTGATTATTCTGTTTAAATTAGATGTATTGCTTGCTATTTACTAAATTTATATAAATTATGTACGTTTATATTAAATTTTCCATTATAAGTATTTATAGACTCTAAAAGTGATGCGACTATAGTTATCCTAATAATGTTTTCATGCCGAAAGATAAAACGTACTTTTAATAATGAAAACATAAACAGCTGACTTTACGTGCAGTCGAAGCAAATTTCATGATATTAATAAAAATTTAAAGTTGCCATAAAAGTAAGTGTACGAGTATGTGTTGTCGTAGTTTTTATAACACTTGTGCGACAAGTATAGAATTTTTTTATATATTATATATATATATGTATGTATACATATATTATTTATATTTATGTAAAACAGAAAATAAATAAATTCTTGTTGCTGTATTACGCAACGTTTCACTCGCTTTTTCCAACCTGCTTCAGGAGTACAAAACACGTACATGCAATATTATCTTACGATTTTTTATAGCATTGTAAAATAGTAAAATATCATAGTAAAAAAAAACAAAATCAAACAAAAATCATTTTAATATCAATATAACTAATATTATTATTATTATTGGTTAGTTGCGTTATTGCTATAGAATATTACAATTTTCTATTGACTTCTCGTCCTTTGTCTTCATTGTCTTGTTTTGTTTTCTACTATTATTAAGTTTTGCCGCGTTTAAATTAATCTTGTAGCTGCACTCCTACCACCGTTTCTTTTCCTTTTTCAATATTACATTTATTCTCTTTTATTCTAGTTTTTTATTTTTTAATAAATTTTTTAAAATTTGAAAAGAATTAAATAAAGCGAGGAGTGCTTAGGAAACAAATTTTTATATATAGAAAGCGTAAGTAGATTCTGAAATAATTAACTGCCGATGCTGCTCCTTCTATTACTTTTAAGTTTTCCAATTTCTAACTTTAGAAAACTGAATTTAGTTCATTTAACGTGGGTAGTGTTTCATAAAATCTGCCAAAATTCGATTAAAAAAATATAATAACATCGTCTTAGAAAATTAGTAACATACTAGTATATGGTAAAAAGAGGTTTTATAATTGGGTTTAACGTTGAAAATAATTTTTTATTAAAGCCATGTTAATCTGAAACTACTATAAAGAAGTTCCTAAATTTAAATTATTTATTAATATTTATTAATATTCTTGATAAATATAAACTTACTACTCCTCTACTTCTTGGTCGTAATCAAGTAGTTTCAGTTCAAAGTAATTTCAGATTTAAAATTTTTCCAGCATAACTTCTAAAGCAAAAGAAATATGTATTATTTTATCTATAAATAAACTATTCCTCTAATGCTGTACACTGACGCAAGAACTCTGAAGTTTAATTTTAAAGTGATGGAATTTGTTTTGCTCATAAGTAAAAGCTTTCCAACGACTCTAGATCTAATATAAAAGAATTAAATCTAAGTACATAGACAACTTTGGAATTAAATTGAAATTAAAGCAACATCATAATTATGAACAAAACAACACGAATATCACTGTTAACACTGTGTAGCTCTTGTTTGAAAATCTATTGAAATGAAATTTCATTCGTCGCCTTGAGTTCTGTTGTTCCGTAGAAATAAAGGTATTTAAATGGAGAAACAGACAGTTTTAGATTTACCTGTGCTAAAAGGTAACCCACAAATAATAACACACATTTAATAGAGGAAAAAATATAGAAAAAATATATATATACACAGAGAAAAATGATAGTAGCAAAGTATTATATGTAGAAGAGAAAAAGCTGTGACATTGTTAGCGAAAGCAAAGAATATGAATATGACGTTGCAATAATATTTTGTTTAATCGTTCAGGAATGGTAGAGAATTTAATAAAATCCATAAAAGTAAGTAAGCTAGTTCATTTACTTGTATAGCAATTTCTATTTCTTAAACTGCTTTCAATATTAGAAGATTATATATTTTGTGAAATTATATAATCACAGTTTCCATGCAGAATTATAAATTATGAAATTTTCCTCATGTTTTCTGTTTTTAATATTATTTGTATGTATTTTAAGACATATTTAATAGACATCGTAATAAGTTCTTCTTTCGACATGGAAAGTTAACTTTTTCTTAAAGAAATTTGTACTCGTTTATTACAAAATTGCTACACAAGCAGATGAAAATGTTGTACTTTCTAAAATTCAGATTGGTTTTGA
The DNA here is from genome assembly GCA_963402855.1 of Ormia ochracea. NCBI lineage: Eukaryota > Metazoa > Arthropoda > Insecta > Diptera > Tachinidae > Ormia > Ormia ochracea. The sequence goes on along the minus strand of OY727107.1, from coordinate 30,653,319 downwards.
AAAATACTATTTAAACTAAATTAAGCAAATTATATAATTTTATATAAAATTATTAATATTAAACATTTTCTTTTCCCAATAGTTTTCTTTTTCCAATTTTAAATACTTTTATTATTTAATAATTGCAGCGCATTACTTTCTAAACTGGATATTACAATTTAACAAAAAACAAATTCAAATTGAGAACTTCTAATGGTTCAATGGCACATTGAAATCTTCAATTTCTGTTCCTGATGTAGCAACTGATACTGATTCAACTTGTTGCTTGTTACAGTCACATGAGAGCGACTATTGCGTCACAACAAGATACAAATACACACGAATAAGTTTATTTATTACAAGAGATTTGAAGTGTGAGAGTGTGTGTTGTAGGCACCCAATTGGGAGCACTTTTTAATTTAAGGAAATTTTTATGTTCCTATTAGTTGTATACGACTTTGATATCACGCTGTTCATTTCTTTTATTTTCGCTTATTATGTTTTCCTTTTTCAGTTTGTTTTGCAGGGTATGCTGAGTAATTCGAGTTTTTATGCCGCAGGGTACTATTCACACTACCACGATTGATGGTATTATTGATTTGATATATATGTAAATCTCAACATATTGGACCTTAAAGAGTTGTGCTTAATACAGTCTGGATTGCGAACCGCAGAGCAAAATCCAAATGTTTTGAAATTAAAGTTAATAGCATCAAAACGGGAGGTCAGGTCAAGAATGAATTTCATACACTTCGAATGTATTTCTTAAATTAGGGCAATTTGCGCGTGCATAATTCTTTAATATTTTTTTGCATCTTTCCTAAAACTTTGCTTTGTCTATAATATTTTTGGCCTATAATATTACGTCTGAATATTGCCAGCACGTATAAGTTACATGGTGAGAATGCATGACTACTTATTACGTATACGTATCGATATGTATGCACGTCTTTATTCTCAACAGGAAATAATCAAATCTTCTTATTTTTCTCAATTATATACGCTTTATATTTATTCAGTATAAATAGTCGAGATATTTATATATATCGTATATATATATATATTACCAATAAAGATAATATTCACTCTTATTGTAGGAGTAGTTGGCAAACGCAACAGAAGGCCACACCGTTTTTTATCATTTGCAAAAAAATCCACATTCAAGTTGGCAATATTGCTTTTGATTTTGTCGTTGTCATTTTAGTGTTGCCTGCCGTCGCTTTATAATACAATTTAAAAGTTTGGAAAAAAATGTAAGTTAAAGTAATCTTTTTTATGTGTGTTTTTTATTTTTCAAAATTTATACATACATAAATGTGAAAATGTAAATAAACTGCAAAGTTACTAGCATGGGATTTAGGCTCAAATATCTCTGGCGGTTATAATATAGATGGTGCTCTTGTTTTTTGGGCTAAAATTTTAATGTGATGTCCACACACCCAATTGGACCTGGAAATCCCGTAGTTCGATAAAATGTGATTTAATTTTTTTTTAATATAAAGCTCTATTACTTCAAGCGCGTTTTTTAAAAAATACTTTATTTAAGGGAAAATAACTCTCAAATCTTAAAAAAGGTAAAGAATGCTTAATGGAAATAGCAAGTTACAATTCAAGATGTCTATCTAAACATACTTCTTTCCACTATAATTTTTTTTTATTTTAATTTTTCACAAAGTTCTCACTAGTTAGCAAAATAGAACAGCTGACTAAAATATATGATATATGTATTGTTCGCATTGATAAACTAATGAGTGGTGTATAATACTCTTAAGGAATACCAAATTAATATTGCCTAAAAATATCTGTTGTCATGTAGAATAAGTATGATTAACACGTTATCAAGACAAAGAAAAGGTACTGAAATAAATATTTTTAATTAGTATAAAAAGGGGCAGGTAGCGAAGGCAACAACTTTATGTAATAGTTTATTACAAACAAGTAAAAGTAGTACATAATACGTAAACGGCAGAACACTGAAAGTCGAAAGTGTAATCGTTATGTATCCTTCCGAGAACTGTTTTTATTTAATTTTCATTGCAGTCATATTAGATACATTTCTCTTCGATGTGGTAAATATTTCAGACAACGGAGACAGACGAGAAGAAATGGTGCATGCCCGGCGGGCTATCAATGTATTTCTTTTACCCTGTTATGGATTCCACTAAGTTGCTTTTCTTTCAACCAACAAACATGAGATAACACAATAAATCCTTGTTATGGTATTTATGATTAGAAAGCGAAACCTCAACATAAATTTCTCCATCCTTTTGTGAAGAGTTGTTAGTACAGAAGAATGAACATGTGAAAAATTTTGCAAAATACTGAACAATGAAAACGAATGATTTTCGATTTACGGTTTATATTCAAATTTAAACGAGTTTGCATTTTCTATTTAATGATGATGTCTTGAAAAATGTATGTTCTTATGGGTATTGTGGGTTGCCCATTAATTTAAGTTAAAGGTTGTTTTATTACCGTGCAATTTATTTGAAAATTCAAGAGACATTTGAAATAAAAGCAAGAATATAAAAATAAAAAGTTTTATGCAGGACTGTTGGGAGCGGAATACTTCATTTGTTCTTTGATGGCAGTTTTTGATTGGCTTTTAGCAGAGTTGCTCCAAAATGTTTGTATTTGGAGGTTTCTTTGGTTATTATTATCACTTTTCTCTTTGTATGAAAAATCACTCGATGAAAATAGATTAAACGTTAAGAGACAAGAATATAGTAAATGAAAATGTATAGAAACTGTGACCTTAAGCGTGACCAAATATTATATATCCTATACATTGTATGTATATATGCCTGAGCAGTTTTTTGAGTTTTTTTTTGGCGAAGCAATAAAATTACAAGAGTGATGGACAATGAAGAATACTATAAAGTAAAATCATAAATGATTAAGCACAATATGCAAGACACGATTAAAATTACAAAGCCAAGGAATTGAACAGCTTAAACTATTGCAATTAATTATTTGCAGCCTCTGAAAGCAAGTATAGCGGCTACATCGTATTCTTTTTAAAAAATTAATTTTATTACATTTGCTTTGTATTGCGAAAAACTTAAACAGCCTCTGAAGGGGAGGTGCAAAAGAGTTAATACAATTATATATTACTAAAAATATATCTTAAGAGGAAATACAATTACACAAAATTGATATCGTAGCGACTTTTGAAAAGGTAAGAGCTCTGCTATTTCCTCTGGAAGGTACAACTTAGTCTAAAAGCACACAAAACTTATAGTGTTTCTTCTCCTATTTAAGCTATGACTGGAGTGTTAATAATAATGTATTTAAAATTTATAGAAAAAAAAAAACGAACAAGTCTTTAAAAGGCATATGTAATACGTATATACTCATTTCAATTTGCAATTTTGGTAGGATATTTTTTCAATTTAAAACTTTCTAATATTTCCAAAGAACATCCGGCTGTCATAAATAAAAAATCTCATACATTTTTCTGAAGTGCTTCAATATTGCATGCCTCGATAGTTGGGTAAATAATGTTAAAGTGACTTGACAAACACGGCAGAGCATTATCGGAGAAGTAAAAGCAATTAGTAAAATACTACAAAATGTTCTATTACGTAGGCGGTTTTAATTTATGGTGTTCTTTTTATACCCTTCTCCAAAAAGGATGGAAGGGTATAAATAAGTTTGATATAGGGGATGCAATTTCAATAAATATTGATTTCCGACCATATAAAGTATATATATTCTGGATCGTTATAAGAAGGGGAGTATTTCGTCTGTCCGTCTGTCTGTCTGTCTGTCTGTCTGTCCTCATTTCCTTCCGGTAATTTTGTTGCGCTCAAAATTGACCTTAAATTTTGTCTAAAATCAAAAATTTTTTTACCTATCTGTTCTAATTTCTTTCAAAAGTACCACTTATAAAAAAAAGCAAAATCGGCCGATAAATAAAAAAAATATAGCCAAAAAATAATTTCATATATTTATATGAAGAAAATGCAAAAAATCCACGCTGAGTAACAAACCAAGAGCATGTGTATTGACAAGCACGTCTACGTTCGCAGCCAAACTTGCTGTTAAAATTTCACTATAAAGTTGGGTAGATAAACGACTATTTTTTCTTAATTTTACCCTTTTTGAACGACATATGTGCTATATTTTTTTTTTTTAGTATATTTGTAAAGCAACGGAGCCACTGGGGATCCGTGGCGGGATGCTTATGTATATGAATAGAAAATTTTTGTTTTTGTTTTTTGTTTTTGTTGTAGCAAACGCAAATTCATTTGGTGGTGGTTTTGTTTGTGTATACTTTTATGTGTTTGCAATACGATTGTATAGTATTCTGGCATATGAAGTGTTTTTTTGCCATCATAGTTTTCTTAAGCATTTTTGTACATGCATGCACACAGTGTTGCAAAAATTTCTCCAACTATATATAGCTATTGTGTTTCGATTGCCTGCGATATGGAGCCATGAGAGCCTCCGTGGAGCTGTTATCAATGGAGATCTTGAATTTGGTGGGTGGCGTCGCAAAGAATTCCTAGCGCTGCAGAGAGCAGCAGAAAGAGAAAGAAAGATAATCTTAGAAAGTAGTAATCGGTGAACACATTCCTCACGAAGTAATACTATGACGATATGGGTACGTTTTTAAGTTCTTCTTTATGTTGCTTATTTTTTGAGAGAACATATCCATGGAGAAGGGTATAGAAGATTCGGCACAGTCGAATATAGCACTTTTACTTGTTTATATCTTATTTTTCTTTCGAATTTCACTCACAGTTCTTTTATAAATACTTTAAACATGTTATCCCTAACGATGTGTGTGTTGTAAGTGCAACTGTTTGACAAAGACTTGTAATACAAGAACATTCAGAAAACGTCTTTTGAAATCGGAAAAAATGTAGATGGATTTATAATTTTTCTAACTTTAACATATGCAAAACAGACTATTGGTGAATTTCTCGTTTATGTAAAAATAAAACTAAAAATTATTTGTTTTGTTAACTTTAAATGCTTTTTGTATTCATCTTTTGTATGTTTTTTTAATTATGTTTTTTGTCTAACAGAGTATTGTTTTAAAAATCTAAAATCAATTTTTTTCATTTTGCTTGTTTTATTTAAATTTATTAAGCATTACTTTCTTGTAGCTTTGTTTTTCCTGTTTGAATTTATTAGTGTTTTCAAGCCATCTTTTGCATAAGATTTGGAATCAAATTGATTTTGTTTCAACTTAACATTTTCATTTAACAGTGTGTGTTGCAAAATACGCCGAGCTCATATTTTCAAAGGCTGCCAACAAATTTCAAACGTACAATTCAAATGCTTTATAAATAAAGTTTAATAACCGAATGTGTTGCCTTCAAGTTCATTGTAACTTTATTTACTCTAGAAGAGTAATATGGACACAGTGGCCATGTATATGAGCATTTTGCAACAAACTATACTTATAGAGGATTCTAAAAATTTCGCAAATATAATTTAGATATTCCATAAATATACTTTAATATCCAATACATTGCCTTTATGTCTACATTTGTTTGAACCACTGAAAATATCGTGTGCATAAATTTTTGGAGCCATAACTAGCTCCACGTAGATATTTATCTTTACACACAGCCTTAAATTATGAAAATAGGTCGAACAATTGCATATTTGAAATTCTATTGGACTAAACTTTGTCATCCAGAAAGATTAATGAAACAAAGGATAAGTTAATTTGAATTTATTCTAAAAATATAAGTGTGGGGGGTTGGAGAAGTTTTTTGTAACGAAAAAAATATATTGGCGAATTTTCTAACAAGCAATCATGTTTTTATAGGCATTGAGGGAGAGTCGATAGTTGTTCACAGCGAACATTTTACGATTTAATTTTTGAGAAATATGTTTTTTACACAATGAACTCGTATTTGATGAGACCAATTTTAAATCTATTTATAATTTGAAAAAAAATTGTATATTTGTAAATTATCAGAAAAATCATTGGCGCAAGGTTACATCATTGTGAGTGTAACTGTTTCGCACTGCTTAACACTGTATCCATAATTAATTTATATTAAACCGGTCATATTTCTATAATAGGGTCTATGATATATAATGAGGGCTCTATTAACCCAAAAAAAGTAATAAATTAGTGGAGTATCTTAAAATATACTTTTCGAAATTTTATGCTCTATAAATATTTGATTCACAGTCTACATATTCATTTATATGCGTGAAAGCGATATTATAATGAGACTTGGTGAATTTAACTTTACAACTGACGATGTGGAAAACGAATACTGGCTTTACTACAATAAATATGATTTATACGTTACATACATCCTTAAAGTTATTCCCAAATTATAATCATTAAGCTCGCTCCAGGCCTTTTTTAATGTGAAAAGATATCTTTTGAATAAATGCGTATTCATCGTGATAAATTAAATAATACAATTAAAAGAAAACGTGATAATAAATGAATAAATTTGTGTTCTAACTATATGAACGTTTCCTTACATTACTAGATTTATCTGTTTAATCTTTTTATTCACAATCATTAGAAACACATAGCTGGATGTATAAAACCACTTTAAATTTTTGTGAGATTAAATCGAAACCTAATAACATTAATTTGCAAATACACAAATTTTGTAAAACATTTGTAATCGGCACCAGAGATCAGCATCGAAATTGTGACATTGGTGATGTTCATTGCTTTCCATCAAAAAGATGCATCATAATCCCTGTTGCTCAATTTATTTTTATATATTTTATTTTTATATATTTCTATGCCAAAGTAATTGCGATATTCAAAATAATGAAAATGTACAATGAAAGTTCATTAAATTTTATATGCATGTGATTTATTATCAGCAGTTTCATCTTTGTGTTTGACATCATAATGGCCGACATCAAAAATGTAAAGTCTGCCATGAAAGCAGGAACTTCGGCCATTGTTTTATGCGAAATTTCTTTTTAATATTTGTCGACAATGTCTTGCAAGTTTATTTATAAGCAATGTCTTTTACTCTGCGCTTTGAATATATTTACGAATATATTTTGGCAGTCAGGCAATCTGGGAAGCGAAAAAACAACTCGATTAAATATGTACTCGTATATATATAAATTTATGAAAAACACACATTATCTTAAGGAAAGTTGAATCTAAAGGTTGGGAATAACAGTTTAGTTTACGTCAGGTTAAACCACACGATTTTATCATCTAGTAAGGAGATCAAGATTTGCAATATTTTAATTTATTTGTTCTTATCCTTATAAAAGTGTATTGATTTAATTCTCTTAATGCCATACGATAACATAAATTGCAACACATTGATTTTAAAAGATTAGCTGTTTCAATGAATGATTTTTAAAAGTACAAATAAATTGAATAAATAAATTCTTAACCAACAAATGTTTCGTGCTTACGATTTTCTTAAATTTCTGTCTAAGACCATTTTATGTAACAATATTATTTTTGTACACTTTTAAAAGAAACAAAAAATTAACAATTTATTGCTATTCCTGGAAGCGTTGCCTTCAACACATTTTTCAAAAGTGAAAATGGATATTTATTTTCCAACAATAAAAATACATATTCACTGTTGCAGTGGCAATGTAGAGTCAGTGTAATGGCAAAAAGTAATTAATTGCAAGAGGAATACCATCAAACAAGTGTGAAATATGGTTCTAAAATGACAGACAGTAAAACACCATCTGAGGACACACAACAACGATACATAAACACAAAATAATACCTGAGATATGATACGCACATTCTGGGCTTACACATCTCTAAATATTTATGAATGTGCTCGTATATGATTCTATTTATGAATACAAGAGCTTAAAGCAGAAAATCTTACTATGTTGTAAAAGAGCTCGTTTGGTGTTGCAAAAGTCCTAATAGTTAAAGGACAGAGAATGTCTACAAAAAATTTTAATGATCTGGCCAGCACAACAGTTTTGTAAAGTCTGACATTTATCTAGCAATCATTTTATAGAAACCCTTCATTTAAAGGATTTTTATGTTTTATTTGTGAACAAGAGCAAACCAACGAAAAAGCAGTATGTATTGACGATGTCCTTGAATGATGTATAAAGAATAATAACTCAGCCATTATACGACCATTTTATACAACTTTAAAAAGCAGGACATACTCAAATATACTCAACAGAAATGGCATTTACACATACAGAAACGTAGGCAACAGTCGCGCGTTTGACAAGCTCATTCAGACAGTGTTGAGGAAAAAAATTTATATTATCATAAGCACTGTTGCGCAATGATGAATGCCCCTTCCATTAATTACAAACTTTTGTTTTGCCACACAGTTTTTATTACAAATGAATCCAACTAAATTAGTAAGAATACACAAAAATAATTCAGTGGATATGTATTTAACCACTTGTACTCTTAATTTTGAATACTATAACTTTTGATGTACTCAAGCAGACATTAAATTTGTATGCATAAAGTTTTACTAAACTCATGTACATTTACGGCATAATATTTCTCTGATCTACTTTTTGCTTTAAGCGTTAACACGTGCTTTACGAATAAATTTTATGGCAACTTGGTGACCAGCTTTGGTTCGTTAGAACTTCCTCGAAAGAATTCCTAAGTGATGTATATTAATTAATCATAACGTAATTTTTTGGAGGACATCTGGTATTTTACGTTTTAAAATATTTACAAATGGTAAGAGTTGTGACCAAAGTAATTGTTTTAGACTACACGTTTGCTTCTCATAAGTGCTTTTCTTTCTATTCGCTCATTTGTAATTTGTCATGCTGGCACAAAATGAAAATGCCCCAAATATACATAGTTGGATGTTTTCTTATTTTTATTTAACTAAACAGGAAAATGAAATTAATAAAAAGGGTTAATTATAATTTCATTACTACTTAAAAAAGAAAGCAAATATTCTTTGTTAATTATTATTAAATACATACTATGTATTATTCAATACATAAATATTTTAAAATAAATTGTTTTATTTTCTATTTGGTTTTGAGCTTAAGATCGATATTTTTATTCCTTTACATTATATAAATATACATCCTTTATAATTTACATTAAGCTTAAAATAAAATTAAATACTGAGCAAAGATATTTATCAACAATTCAATATTTAATAACTTGTTTTATTTATTAAAACATATTTTTATTAGACCGGTTTTATTCAAGCTTACAAAACAAAATTTTTTGTGTCAGTTCTATGCAGCCACTTACATTTAACCATAAGTTTTGTCTCCATTTGTAATACAAAAATTGGATTTTGTAAATTTGGAATTTATTTTAAAATATCACAGAAATTCAGTAAAAGGTCCATATAATTACGTTATATAGCACGATTTAACTATCGACATTTAACTACGTGTTTGCATTGATGTGTTATATAATTACATACGATATAATAGTTCTTAAAAATCTTACATGAGATATTCTGTTCACATTTTTATGAAATTTGTCAGATATTTTAAATACCTTTACTTGGTTGGATGTCAGTAGTGGTTGGTATTACTATCGTATACAGCCGTACGATCCATTCTCACGAAAATCTAACTTGAATTTATTCTATTTTAAAAAATCGCATAAAAATGGCGTTGTTGGTATCACACTATAACATAAATAAGATGAGGTAAATGCAACTCTGAGAGGATGGAAATGATCACTTTATGAAAATTTTCGTAAACTTTTGCAAATGGTACAACTTGTCAAAAAAATCTGTCACATGAATGCATATTTGGGCCACAGCCTTCTATGTTTTCAGCACTCATGCCATATTCGACAGATCGTATAATTGTGTAGGATGGTGAGGCATGGCGTTAAGTGATTTCACCATGACAATTGAATGAAACTTAAACTGAGAATGTTATGTGTGATCTCTTCCTTGTTTCAAATAAATAGACTTATCATTGTATTATTGCTTTAAAAGAAGATACTATCGGTAAGAGAAGCGATGTTGTTTTCATACAAAGAAAAAACTCGTGTAGATCTATTCTGATTTAGGAGTGAAAATCCAAAAATGCATTAATAGTAAAAAAACTTTGCGTTGCTGACAAATTTTTTAAAATTATGTGCAGAAATTATCAATTTTAATTACAAATAATTTTTTTTTGTATAATTATTTACATTATGAAATCACATTTTTAAGCATAAAAGTCGTAACACTTGAACCCTAAAAAAAATGGTCCATCCTTTTGCATTTCAAATTTTTAAAAAGAGAAGAAGAGATATTAGAATATTTATGTATTAAATTTATATTAATATAAATTAAATTAAAATTCCTACAAGAATTTGTAATAATTTTAATAAGATTAAAGTAAAGAAATACAAAATAAGAAGCCACGCAAATTCTAACCTTAAACCATTTTATGTTGCTAAAAATTTTTACACGTAAAATCCATTTTATAATAATAGTAGTTTGCATTCAAGAAAAGTAACAGCGAAAAACTTAAAATTGATAAAAGGAATAGAAACAAATAACAAGAACAAAAATTGTTTAAATGTTGAAAAAAAATTGTTGCATATCACACAATTGGTATATTGCTGAGTGCAGAGTTAGCAACATAACAACACGCACAATCTGTTGTTCAACTTGGAAGGCTAAATTGATTATGCAAGTTAACGAAGAAGTAATTTGGTTTTATTTTCATATATACATAAGTATGTGCATACATATTTCATATATATATACATATGTTCCAGCTTACAAAATACCATATACTTTGTCACTTCTACCCAGCCACATACATTTAATCATAAATTTAGTCTCAATTTGTAATACAAAATATTTGATTTGCAAATTTGGAATTTATTTTAAAATACTTCAGAAATTCAGTAAAATTTCCAAAATATATTTTAAAATATATTTTTGCTAATAATCAAGAAAAATTTTTTTTTTCGAGTTTTGGGGTAAATAAAGGAAATGTAAATATACATATATATTTCCATAGGAGAACTAACTGTTTCAATTTAGTTCTGCATTTTCACTGAGGTGAACCGAAGTTAATAGACGATCGCGATCAACTTCGCTTATACACGGAAAAATAGAAGAAAATTCGAACCAATTTGAAATTGGACAAGAGAATTTTTGAATAAAAATGTCAATAAATGAATTATTGTAACAAAAACTAATTATTAATACTTATTTAATGTAAAACTATAAATTGCTCGTACAATTTCTGTAAAAATGTATCACATTCATCAAATGAGAAGCAATAAAACTTTATATGAAATTCAAAAGTGAATAGTTTGACTAGAAGCACGTTTACAACACGTCATTAAAAAGGTTGATCCTTTGCAACAATAACTCTGTTGCATATTAATATAATATTTACCAAGAGATAAGAACGTTGCAGAACACTAACAAAAATAATTTACATTTTAGTAAAGTAATCACTAAAAGAAAAATAACACCGTTACGGAACAACAACTAAAAAAATTTCCACATGGATACTGCAGTGCAATCGCACCTTAAATAAATTTAAATATTCATGGTTGTTATATATTAATTTATGTTATGTTATGTCATGTTATATTGCGTTATGTTATGGTATGTTATGTTACGTTACGTTACGTTACGTTATGTTATCTTATGTTATGTTATTTTATATGTTATGTTAGTTAAGTTATGGTATGATAACAAATGTTAAGTTATGTTATGTATGTTTGCACTGCTTAACGAGTATTATTTTTTCTCTGTGCTTTTTCTCCTCCTCGTCTCATTTACTCCAATAGTAGTTGCAGTTTACTGATTCCAAGAGTTCAAGAAAATTTTTCGAAGCGTTGGAACTTAATAATGTTTCCCGTCCTCTTTAAGTTACAGTTTTTAAAAAGTAGGTTTTCAATTAAAAATTTTAATATTTCACCATGCTGTTACACAATGTCCGGGGTGGATGCACCGTCTGTATAAATAACTTTCGTCCTAAAAAAGATTAACAGATGTAGATTTTTTAATGCAGAAGTAATCTAAATTTGGAAGATTTTTCGTGACTTACCATTGTAAAAACTTCTTTCGGAATGCAGGAAAAGAAAAATTGTCATTTTTCTACATTGTGTAGCATTACGAGAAATTATCTCAGGAACCAAAAGAGTATAAACTTTGAATTCAATTCTGCGAATGGATACACATAAAATTTTTACAATGCCATAGTTAAAATAGTGCTGGAAAATATTGCCAAAAATTAAAAATTTATTTTAACACAAATTGTCAAAATTGTATGAAATCACTACTTCCAAAGGATAACAAATGCTTTTAAACTTTAATAAAGTTTTGCTTTGTAGGAAAAATTATTTAATGTACTTTTCAATAAGAAAAATAAATTTTCTCATTTGTTAGTTGCTCACCCTGTAAATTATTATGTATTGGCTGTACATAACTGAATACGTGTGTATGTGTTTAGCTCTCACGTTACATAAGAGGCCTTAACAGTTGCTTTATATTCTGTAGGCAACTGCATGCTCAATTACTTTAAAGTCATATTCAGGGTTACTTCGCTTGCCTTAACACTTGTTGTTTTCCGGGTAACAATTTTAGATAAATGTTTCATTTTTGCTGGGGCGAGCTGTTACAGAAGGTCTTCTGCACAAGTTTTAACACGCATATATGCAGAATTTTTTTTCTTGTTACATTTTGCTTTCCATTTTTTAGTTTTTGCCAAACGGAAATTGGAAGGAAATACTTTTTGCTAGCAATAATAAAACGTCATCGACAATATTTTTACGTTAAAAATTTGTATACAAATGAAAAACTTTCACTTATTCATTACATTTCCCCAATGATATTTAATTTTTAATTAAAAAATTCAATAATCATTTTTATCCCTTGTTTTAAATACACATAGAAACAAGATTTCGAACTAACTTTTCGTTTAAAACAAGTAATAACCTTTTGCTACAAATCATAACGTACAACTTTGGTAACAGGTGAATTTATTTCCTTTAATTTTCTTATTTATCCAATTTGTTTGTTGTTGAAATGAACTTTGCCAAGAATGTTATGAATTATTTATTGAATGGCATTGATATGCTGGGAGAGTAAACAAGTTATGGCCACGTCATGGCAATTATCCTTTATTTTCCTTCATTTAAAATATCACTTTTTATAAACGATTAAAGCATCCATGGTCAGTATCACATTTTGTCATGGCCATCGCGTGGTTCGCACAGCTTTATTTTCTTTTATTTAATTTTTCTAAGTTTTCCATAAAAATTTAATTACAGTCAGAGAAGTGAAGCATAGTTTCATCCATTGCACATGTAGGTGTTGAATTTTGTTCAGTACTTTTTGTGGCAGCATTTAGTTACAAATTTTATATAAAGTTTAGTTTTAATATAAAAACATTAGAAAGAAAAACAAAATAGTAAAACAGATTTGTGTTTCTTTCCAGGTTTCTTCTTTATACGAAATTGCGCAATTTTTAATAAGGTAAGTGGCTTTTTCAATTTATATTTGTGGTTGTTGCTGGGTCACATTGCGTCTTACAAGTAAACATTAAAAAAAACCCGATGGCGACAACCGATATTACAAATTAAGAGGGTTACATACTACAAAAATGTAATGCGGTGCGATTTGAAAATTACTGTCTTTTATTATAAAATATAAAAACTATTTAGTTAAGTAAACACACGGTAAAACCAATGAATAATTTGAAAGTTACGGTACTAAAATTCGGTTTATTTATTATTTTAGTTAATACCTAATAAAAATACAATAATTTTTTATAATATTATATTACATAATGAAAATATGTTGACAGTTCTAAGGGTAGTAAAGCACTTTTTGGCGGATATGGTGAGTTCGTTAAGTACAAGTGGGGAAAATAGAAGGCTCGATCTCTAACGAAGCTCACATGAATGAATGTTTGAGAATATTTGATTGACGAAGTCATAACCACTGATCTCATAATATTTTGCCGTAAAGTAAAACATTATTAAAGTGTATGCAAAACCAGCTTTGCTACTTGGCTTGGTGAAGCCCTTAATATTGATGTGGCTATCTAATTCTTCACTACCTGCCATTATATAAATGTAATAAAAACTTTGTTGAAACCTAATTTTCGCTTAGAAATAATAGAAACGATGTTGTACGTGGGTATTTGTGGTTGAAAAGCAGCAGTTCTTTCTTAAAAATATATACTATATATAAATATATAAATATATAAATATATAAATATTAAATAAATATGTACATATAAATATATATATATTATATTTTTATATACGAGTATATTACAGTTTTATTTTTAAAAAATTTTTAGAAACGTTTTTTTCATTATAAAACTACAAATAACACTTATGGTTAATTGAGTAGAGTAAGTACTTCTGAGATATGGTACGTATCGGTTATATCCTCTTACTTTCTTTTCTATGCTAAATTTTTAGCATTTTGTTTATTATAATCAAATTTTTTTAAATCATACTGTTTTTGCCCTACAGAATTCGTATATGTGGAAAAATATTGTACACCGAAAAAATTCTTAAATTTTCTACATTTTTTTTTTAATGTTTCTCGGTGTATATAAACAGCCAAGTTTGATAATATTTAGTATTATTTTCATATCGATAGAGAGAATCACATTTTAACATTAAACTCATGAACAGCTGACCTTCGTTGAGACTATAAACTTCGAGAGATCAAACCTTAACGCACAGTTTTTTAAATAACATTTGTGTGACAAACTGCAGAACGCATATTTTGTTTATATGAGAAATAACTTAACTTTATCAAAGGTTGCAGAATAGAAATTATTTTATAATTTGTAACAGAATGCTTCAAAACTATTAAACTAAAATTAAGGAAATGTTTGGGAATGAAGTTATTGTAAATAAGGAAGAAGACTCTGAAAAAGTATGCATAAGTTCCTGCTGCATTTGTTACTTTAGAAATTTATAACTTTTAACTTGAGAGCACTCAATTGAATACAAAAACATCTAAATAGATATTTATCACAATTATTTTATTATGTAAGCCCACAATTTATATATAGTTTGAACGTTAAGAGCATTATAAGAAAAATCCAAACACTTTTGATGATGAAGTATTTTATATGATATATAAAAAAAAGAAAATTATATCGGCACCCATTAAATTTTATATCAGTAGTAGGCTTATTGAATTTTATATCTTTTTCTTAAAGCTGTAATACGTTCTATTTTGTAGTGTGTATATAATACACTTGTAAATAGTTTTAGTCTCATTTTGCTTGCTGGCCTTTAAAAGGATTTATTAACAGGCATATAATATAAAAGGAATCTTTATAAAGGTTACGTTTTTATTTCCAAAGTATGTTCGTAGTACGGAACATGTTTAAAATCATCTGTGGATTTGGAAAAGATAAATTAAATTACTGCCATATAGCATTACTTACACAGCTTACTAAAGAGATTGCAGAAAATACGAGTAGTAGTAATAAAATAAGCTTTAAGGATAAAAAAGGGAAAAAAGAAATATTTTATAAAATCTGGTAAGCATATGCAAACATATGTAGTAGAAAACAATTCTTTTAGTATATTAATTTCATTTTGAGATTGGGAACTCCTTGAGAGTTTTGAAGCTAAAGAGTTTAACATTAGTAGGAACTTAAAAAGTGTAACGGTTTCCATAAGCTAAGCCGAATGGGCATCCTACTTAATAAACGAAACATTGATTTTTAAAATAAAAACTTATATTAAAAAATGTAAGAGAACAAGTGAGGAAAGCCAATCATTGTCACGTAAGTTTCTTTTATTAAAATTTTTATAAATTACAAAAACACACTTGATGGTTTCAACACTTTTTATTATTATTAAACAAAAGCAAATCTGTTTGGAAGTATTGGTGACAGCCTTTAAAAAGATATATTGAAACTATTGGCAAAGACGTTTACCTAAAAATAAATCTATATTGATAATAGAAAGTATCGTAAATATCCTTAACTTAGTGATTGAAACGAGCTTATTTTAAGTTTGTAATGGACCAAAGTGTCCAGTATTAAGATTATGTATTTTGCAAGTGAAACTTCCTTGTGCAGCTGCATTTCCCTTAAGACACATAAATATACATTAGTGTTGACTTGCATTATTCAACAACTTTTTTACAATGTTTTTGTTTAGTCGAGTTATTTTTTACAAAGCAGATTAATTGTGGCACCCAAAAAAAAAAAAAATATGGAACATTTCGAAATTTACATTAATAAAAACATTAATTTGAGATGCCCAGTTATTTTATACAAAAAATTATTTTAAGTTTTACATGGTTTTAACAGGCTTTATGAGTTTTTCTGATTTTTTAACGGTTATAATCAGATATTTTATCGTGTAATCCTTCATGGAAATCGATTGAGACTTTCAGCTCTTTTTTCCAAATTTGTGGAATTTAGCTTTAGAGAATTGCTTATCAGAAACGAATATTTCACGAGCAAAGTTTACTTTGAGAGGTATAGACAGTCTCAAAGTACTCTTCAATCATTTTGTTTAATTATTCTCATAAGTCTCTTTAATACAACTCTCTCTTTGCAAAACACAATACACAATACACGCATACTCAGAAAAAACTGTGATATTTGGGGATTTTGCACTGTTCATATGGGAAACACCGCAAAGTATTGAGGTTTGCGTGCATAAATTAGTAACTGTTATAAAAGTGGTGTGAATAAAACAAAGTATTGCAAATTATATGTCATTGGTGAGGTCTCGTAGTGTATTTCTTAAATTTAGTAGGTTCCCTTAATTCGTTTAAAAAATTATTTAAAAAAAACAATTTAAAGAATTTAAAGTAAACTTTTTGGATTAATGGCTAAAGATTGATTGCACTTATCGTTACCATATAGGAAATGTTACAATTTTCTACTAGCTTTTTCACAAAATTTCACTTTATTTACAATTAATTAATTACTCGTGATTTTGAAATAATATGTTGGAATGACTTCTAATCAGTTTCGTACACACATATATTAGTAGTCATAAATAACGTGTTATTAGTAGAAATTAGGAAAATTTAAATCACTCTCCAAATACTGGAATATAATAAATAATAAATAAAAAAATATAATAAATACTTACCAGGTTTATTGCGGATCACAGTTTTTTGCGTGCAACTCGATTCACCAACTCCATCAGTTGTTTATAAAATAGATAAACGTAACAGAAATAGCGAAAATGTTTATCCCACGAGAAAATGTGAAAATTTAATTTGTTTAGCGTTGTTTTTTCAAAACAACAAATTAACATATTTAGCTGCAGTTAAATATGTAATTACGTAATATATTATGTCTAACAAATGAAAATATTAGATGTTTGAACAAGTTTAGTATTAACAAAAAATATTAGCAATCTTCAATTTTTAAAAATTAAATGCAAATAAATTAATATACAATTGAATCCTTATATTAATTTCACCTATTTTTTATGTTGTATGTGGGCTTTTACTTGATTGCTTTAGTAGTTTCGTATACACAATCTTTTGCTTTTTCAGCTGTTCTTATTACTGTATTTGCACAATTTGTAGATGCTTTTATTCGATATGCGTAAATACTGAGCTTATTATTGTGTATAAATATATTTAATTCGACTAACGCAAAAACTTCTAACGCTTAACTTTTATCCTTTTCCTTTAATATATTTTCTCTATTCGTATACCAAGTAAAAATACAAAACAAACCAACAAAAAAAAAAAAAAGAAAAAAAAGAAGAAAAAATGGTAAAAAATCAATGTTCAAATGAAACTCTTTCCAATCAGTTCCTAATCTATTTTTATAGCGTGTAATGAAATCTTGTGCATTGATTTTTTGATTTGATTTTTTCTTAAAATTTTGTTGATAATGTTTCAAACATGAATTTGTAGGAACACTACGTTTATAATAATAATTTTAAGAAGGGGATGGGAATAAGTTTTTTATAATTTATGTAATGATGATATTTAAATTTTTATCTAAAAGCTTAGCATGACCTTCAGTATAGTTCATACGCATTTGATGTAATTTTCCACCTTTCAACCTATTTTTTAGTCGTTTCGTAAGATCGAAAAAATTTGCTTAATTATTTCTCAGTATTATTAAATTACTATATTGGCAAACATGTACGTCTCTACAAATTCGATTTATTTCAATCGCAACCGTGTTCTACGATAGTTTCCGTTTTTTTCCGGCTACTTATTCCGTACATCTGGTTCATTTCTTATCCAATCAAAAAATTTAATATGATTATGATTTAATATTATGTGTAATACCAATTAAAAACTTAAAAAAATTCAAAGAAAGTAACTAAACCAAGTAGTGATATTCCAATAGGTATGCCATAAGTATGCCTCTGTCGGAATGTGTTAAACATTTTGGAAAGTCAAACAGAAACTTCTATTGTGTATAAAATGTAGAAAATTAATTTCGACAAAAAAAAAAAAACAAAAAAAAATCTCCTATACATCTATAATTATGTTATAGATAAATAATGTTAGCGTTGTAGACACAATTCAGAAAATAATTTATTTGGAAAATTTTCAATTGGCTAGTTTATAGATATCATACGAAATAAATGATATAAATATTATTTAAATTTTTTCTAATAGAAAACTATACAAAATAGTCCAGTAATAGCCGTTGTTAAAGGACAGTTGGCAGTATCCAATATTGGTTTATTATATTCAAATAGCTTTTAACTTTTTCTTTTAAAACCTAATTTAATATTGACTAGCAACCAACAGGAGGGCTACAAGATATTACAATCAAGAATATAAAAAGTCTCAAACACACTAGTTAAAAACCAACTGGTTCCTTTGTAGAAGCATGTAGGAGTTCAACAGTAAAATATGGAAATAAAAAGCTGTAATAAAACAAATTAGAAGATAAAACCAAACAAAAAGCCTGGAATAATTTAAGCTACTGAAACGAAACTAACCTTGAAATGGAAAATAAGAAGCATGATGTGCGATTTTTAGCACATTCATTCACGCAAAGCATTCACAAACAGATGTTAAAAGTAGGCGGTCAAACCATATTTAATCAGTAAAAATGACTGAGAAAGTAAGCATAAGCATAACAATAAAAAAACAAACGCATACTCACGCAGTGCACAGTGTGGCAGAGTTAAAAGGTTTAGAGAAACAAGTGGAAGAGCTTTCAACGGCGGGTGCGATTGCATTATAATCTCTTTAAGTTATTTAACATTTTTAAGAAACTGGTAATTTTCACTAAAAAAATTAAATTTCAAAGCCAATAAAAAGTTTACATTTTTTATACTCATAAATATTTTTATTAAATTTAAAATTGGAAAAACTGAAATATGTGAAGGTGAAGATTGTTGCAGCCTTTTCTCATATAGTCATGCAAGTCAAAGTAGAATTCTTTTATACTCTTCAAACATTTTAATTCTTATGCAAATAAAACATTTACCTTTTCTTTTAAATCACTAGCGAATGAGAAAGTTGCATACAATGAGCGATTTAAACTAAATGTTCTCTGATTAGGGTACTAACCTAATAATCTTAAAAAATCACACATAAAAACAAGTTAAAATGAAAGAAAGGCCAAATTCTGTTAGCATAACACAGGGGTATTATACATAAAGGCAGGCTGAATACAAATAACAAAACCAAAAATATAAATAAAAAAACAAAAAATTTATATAAATATATATTATAATCAAATAATAGTTCATTTATATTCATGCTATTAAATGTCTATTGACAAATATTGTAATCGTAAAGAATCAACTACGCAAAAGAGTTCATTGTATTTTTCCCACATAGTGTGATTGACCTTATTTCACTGTCATCTTTTCGGAAAATTCTAAAGGTGACCTTTATTTATCTTTTTAAGTAGCAAACACCAATATCTGCTCTGACTGTTACTCGGTAGCCTGCTATAAGAGGTACGCCGTGGAAGAACTTACGTTATTAAAATGGTACTTTATAGCTGTACTCTTCTTTGTTTATTTTTCTATAAATATGAACTGAATTCCATTAAAATCGAGTCAATAATTGAAAATAGAAAAACTATTGTGTGATTGAGGTATCGAGAAGAAGTTCATAGATTCCTTACATTAAGGTGTGCAACGAGCTTATTATATTGAACAAATACAAATACAGACACACTCTCAAAGTGTACTTAAAGATAATATTTGATTTTTGAAATACTTATGACAATAAAAAATGGTTTATCATTGGTAAAGTATCTGTATTTCATTTTATAATGGCCTTGTACTCGTGTTGTAAAGAAGAAATGATGATTGTATTAATTTATGTTCATTGGCGTTGAGAAGGATGTTTAACAAAAGATGAAATAAACTGGGACTCATGTGGACAAAAAGATGATCTAGAGGTGGAAGTCCGAAAGAACTTTTAGTACTCTTTACTATTTCGTAAATATATATATGGTATTATCTTAGATTTATGAATTTTAAATGTTAATTTTAAAATTTTTTCCCTAAAATTTTCTTTGCACATTGCCAGCAGTGAAAATATGGCGAAGCAATTAATATAATACATTTAATTATATTAGGTACAGGTGTAGCTGAATAAAAATATTGTTCATTTTTATGATTAGGACTGCATATGAACACGGTTTTGTATTTTGTTGTCCATTCTTTTCTTTTTAATTAGTTATAGCCAGACACACGATAGAGTTAATGCGGATTAACGCATTTAATGCAGATTAACTTCTGCATTATTTCCATTCTAATGTGCATTAAGACTGAAGTTAATGCACTAAATCGAATTGTATTTAAGCTGAATTTAGCTATTTCAATATGGCAATACAGTTAAAAATCAATCGGCTGCCGGTAAATTTGTTAACATTTAACAAAATAAAAAGGGATTCAAATGCGGAAAAATAGGCATTTTTAATTATTTTCAGCAAAACAAAAAAAAATTATTAATTTTAAAAATGTTAATATTAATTTTAAGATTTCCAAGAAAGCTGGGCACATCTGTAAAGAAATTGCCGTACAATTGGGCAATTAATTTACTGCGGAAGAAGTCCACATAAAAAGAATAAATTTCACGCAATTCCATGTATTTTGTTACATATGAATTTAAAAAATTGTTAAATTTATTTATTTTCTGCCTTTTATATATTTGATCTCTATGTAAATTTTTTTGCACATTAACTCTGTCGTATATCTACGCTATTATGGTACTTGAGATTAGTGCCAAGAAAATATTTTGAAAACTTTTTGTAAATTGTGTGTAGGCACATATATTTATTGTTTAATTTTCTATCAAAGATTTGTCTTCATTAAGATTAAAATATTCATATGAAATCTTAAATGAAGTCTTTATGTTATTTAGAACTTTCATATTTATAAACATTTTAATATAATTTGCTTCCCACAATTTGCTAAAGAATTTATATGAGAACCATGATATTAAATAATAAAAATCATTAGGGTTTTTGTATAATAAATTATTGAAAGAAAACTTACAGGATTTTTAGAAAATGTTAACAACAAAATTTCAATATTTAACTAATTCTGTAGTACTATCGATTTAAGTACAAATTACAGAAAGCGTAAAATTTCAGCAATAAAGTACATCTTTTAAACGGATTTTTCAAAGACGTGATTCAAAGCTTCCACACTTACGTGTCATAACAGATTATTTAATGTTTTATCAACTTTCACTTTATGCCTGAAACTAAGTTGATGTTCTAAATAAAAAACATTAGGAACGATCCATCGTAATGAAACCCAAAAGTGTGGGAAATGTAGTCCTATTTCGTAAGTTTTATTACCATATACCAGTTGTGTATGCCATCCACATAAATATATAAGAGTGACCAAATATATTGAGACATTCGATAAATTTAAATTCGGGAGTATTTTTAAAAAAGAAAGTGAATTATTCTTCCTTGAGGCTTAAGTAAATATTGGAATTAAATTATTTTTTATTTCAAAAAAGAATTAATTACATAGAATGCTTCATGTTATATTTAAATTAGGATATTTACTACAAAGTTAAGTTTGATGTATAAATCCATTTTTTTATTTTATTATTTATTTAAATCTATCAATAATTGCTAATCTAAGGTAATAAATATTTTACATTGTATTCATGAAATTTTTTCAAATTCCCTTTTGCTGCGAAATTAATGACTTACAATTTTAAAGTACAAATACAAATCAAATAATTTTTTAATTTTTTCCTGCGCCTTGAGGAAAATATAATAATTATAATAATAAATTTTTAATTTGTTCTAACAATTTTCTTAGAATTTTTCTAAAAATAAATATAA
The DNA here is from genome assembly GCA_963402855.1 of Ormia ochracea. Lineage (NCBI taxonomy): Eukaryota > Metazoa > Arthropoda > Insecta > Diptera > Tachinidae > Ormia > Ormia ochracea. The sequence goes on along the minus strand of OY727107.1, from coordinate 30,631,182 downwards.
TAAAATGCCTAGAGCAATAATGCAAAATGCATCTACTATGTAACGGCTGAAAATATTATACTTGTGCGTATATTAAAATTTACACATCCTACAAAAATAAAAGAGTTTTTACTTCCCATTATAAATCATAAATTTACAACTTCTTTTAGATAAACTTTTTACGTAGACTTTAAACACTATGTGTTCTACACTGTAGTCGATCAATCAATATTGTACACTACTGCAATCAATACTGACGCAACGAAGACCTTTCATACACTGAATGCTAATCGCACAACGATCGCTGCTGTTTACCACCGGATACATTCGAGATGTTTCCGGTTAAGAATGTTAATTCAACTTCACTTCAGTGGCAAAAACCATGCTGTGCAAAGTGGCTTACTTATATATGTATGTGGCAATGCTGCATAAATGTAAAAATAATTGCAGAAAAACAAGTAATTACAATAAACAACTATACAACTATTAAAATTCTTAAGAAAAACACACACACACACAAACTAACATGGTGTTGTTTGCCAGCATTACATAGCGTTTTCACAAATACACACACGATTACACAAATATCATGTTTCATTTGCTTTCTGTCGCAACCTTTTATTTTTTAAAATTCTTTGGGGAAAATAACTTCTTCCCTAAAAATACTATAATAATGAAAATTAAAAACATTTTATTTTTATATGTTTATCATTAATAGTTTTAATAGTTTCAATTATTTACAAATAGTGCTGTAACAGTCATAAGAAAATAATGTTTTCTGTTACTGTTAATTATGCTTACCAGGTCATTCAGATACGTACTTGTAGATAAATCCTTTATGTATAAAGTATTTGTAAATGTCAAACCTTTTAAATAAACGGTAACATTTGTTTCAACAAATATTGTGAACATTTTCAACAATAATTATTTTGCTTTAAGCAAATGTTTTTGTTTATCTGTTTGCTTGTTTGTTTTGTTACAAAATTAACTTTAATAATCAAAAATATGACTATGCTTTTCAACACACTATTACAAGTTTCCAAGGACATTTTGTTGCCGTTTTGACAAAACAAACTTTACTATACTCGCATGATATAAAAAAGTTTTTACAATTAAGTTCATAATTTCACATTCTACATAGTTTTTGGTGCGTTGAGTGGCATTTGGTATCCACTAGCCGGAAAATTAAAAGCCAAGTTGCGTTTGCATAAAAAACAGTAACAATGAATTAGTAAATTTAATAACTTTATAAATAGATCTGGTAAAGGATTCATCGTTTTAATAATTATTTTTAATAATATAAAGTAATAATAAAACAAATAATTAATTGTAGTGGTTTTAATAATGTAATAAGGTAAATCTTCCCGTTACTTTTGCGTCTTTACATTTATATTCTTTTCCCAGTTATTGCAGAACCCAATACTACCAATTCTAATGTTCACTTTTCCCCAAACCCTTTTCGCTTTTACAATTTAACATTTTTACTTTAAATTCCCTTGCAAACCTTTTTATTTAGAAACGTTAATTGTAAGTGGCCTTTATTCAATGGATTTTTTTGTTGTATGCCCATAATGGTGATGGAAGTAAGCATACAAGCACTTATCCTTTTGATTTTTTTTTCTTTATGTAAAATTAAAATATTTAAATTAAAATACCTCTCAAGGCCGTAAGAATTCTTTAAAAGAAGTAAAGCGAGAGCTAAATACAAATGTTTAATGACTCTTTAATGAAAACGCTTGTAATTTTCCTTTCTTAAAAAATAAATTCAAAAAATATTTCAAGAAAATAATGCAGATAAAATATACAGACTGTTTTTATTTACAGATATAAATAAAAAGCTGCACATATATAGTAAATATGTATAATTTCAATCAATAACTTTATTTCTATGACTTTAGATATTTATAAACGATAATTTTAAAACATTTAAAAAAAAATCTTTATTTCTTTCTAAGAAATTTTTTTAGCGTATTTTGAGCATGTTTTAAAGAAAAGAGACTGAAGATGTGTAAAATATTTTATTCACTAATTTACACAAAAACTGAAATAAATAAAAAATGATTTAAAAATTTTTTCTTTTTATTTTCATAAAAATTGACTTAATTCATGCAAAAAAAAAAAAATAAAAAAATGCTAGTTTCTGTTTAAATTCTTTTTATTTATTTTTTAATATATGTGTGTATATTTATCTTATTGTTTCCTTATGCAACCCATACACGATATAACCGTTGGTAGCACTTGGGCAGGTTGTAATCAAGATTGTAACGTGTGTGGGCTTGTTGTATGAAATTGTGTCTCGGTTGTATGAAAAATCAAAATTTTTTGATTTTTTGGCAAATTGTGCCAACGCGTTGCAACGTATGTGGGCTAGTCATGCGACTTCGTACATCATTCTCATTTTAATTTTGCAAGAGAAAGACGTGTCGTCGGTTAATTTGGTTTTTGAAAGCAAAGAAAACTAAATGAATATTAATTAAAAATGGAAGACACAGCTGAAATGAAACTAGAGCACAGTTCTACGATGAATTATTTAATGTTAGTCAATATTAGTAAATTATATGCAATTAAAAACAGTTCATTGAAGTTTTATTTTTTAAAGTTTATTAAAAATCTTTTAGATTAAAAAAAAATGCGAATGTCAATAAATATATAATTTACTTAAAGAGCTTTCAATTGTTTTATTGCTTCACAAAATTTAAGCCTAATTTGTTTTGCTTAGTGGTTTATGCGTTTTTATTATTTGTTGTTTTCAGCTGTAAATTGTTTGCAAAATGAAATTGTACGAAGAGGTTTTATAGTTTGTGGGCACAACACACAACTTGATTACTAACCGCATTGTGCCAACGGTTGTATCGTGTATGGGTTGCATTAGATTTACTCATGTTACTGCGCAATAAAGTCTAGTTTTGCATTGCATACTTTCATTATGTTCGCATTAAATGTGTTTATTTTTCAGGACATCTGAATAAATATAAATAAGGTACTTGATTTATAAATGTTTTTAATTTTTAATTTTTACTTACATTTACTGTTAATGTATTTTCATATTTTTTTAAAATTATTTTCATCCTAACTATTGATTAAAATAAGAAATAAGTAGTTGTTTATTCGTCCACAAGTAACTTAATTAAATGAAATAGGTAAATGATTTCGTATTACATCTATTGTTTATTAAATTTAAAAATTTACAACAATAAATAACCCTCGAGAGTTTGCCAATATATAAGTTGCCAATATATTAACATTCTTCAAGTGCTCTAAAAGGTAGTTTGATTACAACATATAAAAAAATATATAAATATTTTTTATTTTTTTTCTATCGTTTAAAACTTATTCAAGTATGCAGATTAAAATGAAGCATGCATTTCTGCACATGATTGAAATTTTTAGGGATGTTGATTTTCTTTAAAAATTGCTTACAACCGTGCAAAATATTGACTTAAATGTGTATTACACAAGTAAAAGTGAGAAGTGGAACAAGACCAAGAATTCATGTACTGTGAAAAGCAGAAATAATGAGCGTAGTTTCTTACTAGTCGTAGTGGCCACAAAAGTGCACATGCATACAGTGAAGTTTTATGGCAAAACCATTATTAAGACTTAGTAACAATTTGTAAACCCCACATACCCCATTCAGTCATCCAAACAGTTCTTATATCTAAACATGTAACTCCCAGCAAGCTGCATCCCATCAAATGCAATGGACAACATAATGAGCAAGTTGACGTAGTTTATGGATTATTTGCTGCTGTTGCTTTTCGTTTTTGACATGTTTAAGGAGAAAATTGAAAAATAATTATCTTCCTTGAATTTTCCTAGCAAGTAATGATACGATTAGACCAAGAAGATTTCTAGGAAAATGTAAATATGAAAAACCTTAAAGGTTATTTAAATATGAATAGGTTACTTCTTGCGCACAGCAGAATGTTAATGAGTGAAAACCACAGCTGTCATTCTAATGAAGTCGTTGTTGCCTTTAGACAATCACATAGTTCTTCTAAGGTGACTTTAAAGTGACTTGAAGAGCATTTTCCTTTTAAATACTCGAATCGTTGTATCCTTTTTGAAACTTTTGCCTATATTCATATTCATCGTGATATAATTACATTTCGACATCTGCAAAGCCAACTATTACATTATATTTTCTGCCATAATTTCGATGTACGTGTAAGTATAATTGATTTCCTTTGCTTGAGTTCGTGCCTGCCATATAAACAGTATTCCTTGTTTTGCGTTAGTATAACATCACAACACTGTAAAAAATTGTTTTGAAATATTTCCAACAATTTTCTGAGCATAACAATCAAATAAATGTAAATTTTACATCACATCTATATAATATATATAGATACTTGAAATGATGTTGATGATGATTATTACGATGCTTAAGGACTGATGGCAATAAAGTTATCTGAATAGTATTTGCCAATTTAAACACAATTTCATTATACGAATTTAGTAGCTTATTTTATGTTTTTTGAGTTCTTCGATAAAAAAAATTCTTCTTTCAATCCTTAATTCAATTTGACCACATTTAACACTGAAACAGGCAACCAGCATTTTTCTCTTTTATGAACATCTGTTTATTTTATATTCTCCACTTTTATAAATTGTAAAATAAAAAAAGAACAAATAGAGCAGAAACCTTTTTTAAATTTAATTTCGTTGATTAAATTCATCTTGTTATGTTTGCACCTTTCCGCCAAAAGCATAATCTTTACAGTAAATAGATTTTGGTGTAGATATGCAGAACATAAAAATAATAAAAAGTGTGCCTTAAAAACTAAAATGGTTTATGAGTTCTTCAAGTACGACAAGTAATTTTGTTTGCTTAGTAAGGAAGGCGATGAGTTTTTCTTATTTTTTAGATTTAACGACTTGTGAAGTGAAATTAAAAAAATATGTTAATTTTACTGTGCTCTATTGTGGCAAAGTGCTCTCAATGTTACGAATTATATTTTATAGTTTTGAATTCATTCTGCATAAAGTTGATATAGAGGATTATGTATGACAAAGAATGCTATTTTATACTCGAACTACTTGACTCACTAATAAAACATTTTCATATCTAAAATCACGAATATTACAATAATATATAAAAAAATTTATGAGATTAAAATTTCGAAAATACTCCTATGATAGGAGTGTTTCCGGAAACATGGTGGCGCGGACACGTTGCGAACGCGTCTGACTCAACTGACTATTTATATCATCCACCTGACCTTGGGTGAAATTCTGTGGAAAACCAGTATCTAAGTCAAATATTAACGGGTCACCATCCATTTCTTCATCCTCCTTGCCAGAAAAGAATGGCGCCTATGTGACGGCACCAGAATGAATACCAGTATCCACTAAATACGAGTTTTGCTGCCACATTAGGGTTTGCTCTTTGGAGGAAGTTTTAAATCAATAAAATTCTTTATTATACAATACAAAATTCTTTATTTATACATAATTAAATGATAATGAAATTTTACTTGATACCATCATTAAACGAATTTTTGTTTTCCTTTGATGGGATTAAAACGTTGACTTATTAAGATTGATGACATTATGGGTTCTCAAATTGTGAAAGATGTGTCGAAAGATCATCTAGTTATAAAAAAGTTTTCTTCTGATGGAATACACACACACACACTTGTGAATTTATAACTTTTCGGTGTAGATTAATTTCGTTCTTTAAGTTACTGCGAATAATAAACTTACAGTTAATTTGTGAGCATAAAATTATGATTTCATTAAATACCCAAAGCCCATTGGTATTTAGTAGACCGAAACCCAAATGAATTTATAAAACTCGTGTTTTTTGATGATATTTGAATATCAATAAAATCCCCAATTATTATTTTACTCGTATATTATTTATTTATAATAATTTGTCATGAGCTTAAGACCATAGCACGTAAGCTTATAATTAAGTTATTCGCCTTATGTCTATATAAATAAATAAATAATTTGAATATTTGCCCACGCTTGCCAATATTAACGTTTTTCGTAACATCTATGTCCTCGGTCTTGAACGAAGATTTACATAGAAATCGCTTTAAGCCTCTTCGTCTTATTGCTAGAAACGGACAAAGAGAATATCTATTCCTTAACTTTGCAAGAGATTTTGATCCACTACTAGGTAGATTTGTTTCTAAAATTGTTGTAAAAAGAATTTCTTCCGCATGAGTGTGTACTTTTTTAATAGGTACTTAGTACCCAAAGATTTCGAAATAAAACATTTTATTTTCCCATCCCCACTGAATTTATGTATGCTCTTCTAACAATTCAATTTTTTTAATGGCTAAATAGTGTATTTTTCCTCTCAGAAATTTGTACTAGATGCCGTGTTTTTTGTACAGCAAGTACAAAGTACAAGTTTACGTGGTGTATGTACGCGCGTAACTTTCCATATTTACTGTTTTATACCACAAAAAAGATTATAAAAATATTTTAATTTCAAAATATAAAAGTAAATATGCAGAACTTAAGCAAAAAAAAAAAAAAAAAAAAAAATTGTTTTATTACTTAAAAATATGGGGATGAGGGTAAAATTAAATGTTTTTACTTTAAACTTAAAATATGATAATGTGTTGGCTTGTTGTATTGTTGTATTTAGTTCAAATTATATTAACTGACCTCAGGCGGAATAATACCAACCTACAACTCGTGTTTTTTGATGATATTTGAAAAAATTAAAATCAATCAAAGTTATTGGAAGTTATTACATAAGTTTTGACAGAACTTTCTGAGGTTTTATTGAGCAAGACTTTTTTTCCATTATTTATTTCTATTTATGTATGTACACCCTACTAACAAATAGCAGTTAAATGAATAGATACATATGTAATCCAAATATGGATATTATGTTTATTGAAAGATGGAAATTTTTACAAGTGTAAGTAGTAAACTTTTTGCTAATGATATTGCTAAGTAATATCGCGTGCAACGCCATTTCATTATACCAAATAATGAATGTCTTATAATTTTTGTTGTTGCCATTTGCAAACTTTTGTAAGTTTGTAATAATTATAAGATTGTCTATACAGTATTCTAATCATATTTAATTAGTTTTACGACTAATTATGGTTTTATAATAGATAATTCGCGGTTGTTTTCAAAGTTGTGGAATATTTGTAGGAGACATGCACCGTGGTAGAGAAAACCGAATAGGTCTTTTG